>CM074594.1:8593180-9793180 GCA_037305975.1 Chrysolophus pictus
AATATTTCACCGTCCTACAGACGTCCCTTTGCAGTTGGCAGTGGGGATGGGTGCACCTGGCCAAAACTGCAGTGCTCTGAGGGCTGCCCAGAGCGGCCGGCTTCATGCTGAGCCATGGGTGTCCTGCACCGGGGATGCCCTGTTCCAGGAGAGCCCAGTGCCATGCAGCACATCCTCACTGAAGCTTTGGGGCACATCATACATCTGTGCAGCATTTGTTGTACAGGGAGAGCTGTGGGGGCTCTCGGTGTGCCCGGCTGTCAGCTTTATAAGTCCCTTCTGGGATGGATGAGGGGAATAGGGGGAAAGCGTTTGTGCCGTGGGTCTGTACCCCTAACACCATACAAATGAGAAGATGAGGACCCTGCGCTGATGGATAATGAGACAATATCAATGTGCTGCGTTGTTAGCACCGTACCAAATAGGCTTTTAATTTTCTGGGGAGGTGCGGGGCGTCTCTGCAGTGCCAGCATCAATCACCGTCGCCAGGGCCGGGTCTGGGCTCTCCCGGGGCCTTTCATTGTAAAGGATTCCCTCTGCCTCTGGCTGGGGGCTGTTCTCTGTGGCGATGCCTCTCACAGACTAATTGCTGATTTGTTCTTCTTATGATGATAGAGCTCGTGTCACCGTGGAACAGAACATTAGGATAAAGTCCTTAAAGTGGCTGCGCAGCTGGGAAACTAATCTGCAGTCCCTTCTGGTTAAAAAAAAAATAGTGGTGTTGGTAGCAGGGATATTATTTGTGTCCATTAATGGTTGGAAATGAGTGTGGCCTGTTCATAAGCTGCTCACAACCCAGATAGCCCGGCCGTTCCTGTTTTCTCCCACATGCCTGTACCTGCTGGCAGCTGGAGGGGCATGGGGTGACACAGTGGGGTGGCACAGTGGGGTGGCACAGTGGGGTGGCACAGTGGGGTGACAGCGATGTGACCCCGAGCTGCTCCTGAAGGCCAGGCTGTAGAGCACTAAGACAAGGCTTTGGGCAAATCCAGCACTAACCCAGCGTGGCTTTGCCATCCGGCAGAGCTCCGCAGAGCAGCACAGCTCACAGGGAGCAGAGAAAAGGGAGAATAGGGGGAAGGTGCTCGCCTGAGAAGCCACTTGGGGGGAAAAAGTATCGTTAAAAAAAGAAAAAGGCAAAGCCATGTCTGCAGCCCCTTCCCCAGATGCAATCCCACTCCTGTAATTTCTGGGGGAATTGGTTCATCTTGGGTGCAGATATATTTGTGTCAAGGTGCAGCTGCACAGATAGCCTGACTCTATGCATAGTAAGAGGCTTTCAGAGAAAGAGGTTATGCCCAGAGCAAGGCCTTATCAGAGCAAGCTGCCTGCCATTTATCTGGTTCCCTATCAAATATGAAAACAGGCCTCAATCTGCTGCTTCTATTTTCCTTGTGAAGGCTATGGGTGGAATAATAATTTAGGCCCTTTTTTTTGTTTCCAGCACTAACCTTCTGCCCAGCTCAGCTCCCAACTTCCCTGCCTGGCTCTGCTGAGCTCGGGCATCCTTGTGGGGCCATTTGTGAGAGTCAGAGAGAGACCCTTGTCCTGGGGTGGGATGCTGTGCTTGGTGACATGGGGCTCCTACTGCCCACATCCCGTGTGCCCTCAACCATGAGCTCCAGTGCCCAGCATGGTGCCGCTCTATGCCAGGGGGTGGGGGTTGGTGTGGGGCTGGGAGGGGCAAAGGGGAGAGGACCCGGCTATGAAGTCCCTGCCACCCCCCCCGCCCGCCCCACTGCAGCAGCCAGGGCTGCAAAGCCACTGCTTACATTTCTAATTCCATATCTGTGTCTAACTGCTGATGCTAAACTCCGATCCCACAGCTTCTGAGGGCAATGCGATCCACATGTTAATATTTTAAGCCAGCCACTAATATTTTTATGTGGGAAATTGAGATTTTCTACGGTTGCTGGATGAGCAGGGCATTTCTCCACACTGGAGTATGAAAACTGTAGCTGGGGAAAACATTATTTTACATATTTGTATCTCTCCGGGCTCACTGTGCCCCCAGCCCCACGCGTCCCGCAGAGCATCCCGAGGTGTCATGCAGGGATCAGCCCCACAGCACTGTGTGCATGGGATGGATCCATGGGAAGCTCCATCTTCCTCAGTGCCTGAGACAGAAACCATGCGCCAGGCTTGGGCTCTCAGTGGCCAGCTATGGGCTGCTGTGGGAGGACAGGGGGCTGCATGGCCACCACCTGAGCTCAGCGCAGCTCACCCTGCTGGGCAGCCAACACAGGGCACTGCTTTCTGGCTGCAGCAGCACTGGGGACACAGGCAGTGTAACTTGTCACCAGGGTGCAGGTCAGGAGGCAGCACGGGGATGCAAGCACAGGCATGCACACTTGTGCACACTTGTGCATATATATACACACTTCCTCCTCTGTGCCCTGCTGCAGTCCCAGACCTCACTGGTGGTGGGTGGTGGCAAAGCTTAAGCGAGCTGCAGGTGTGGGACCTTGGCTCCTTGTGATCCTCGCACAGAAGGCAGCATAACAAAATATTTTAGAACAAAAACTTTGGGAAATGTTCTCTAGGGTAGCAGTGGGAAATGGGATGTGGTGTTGGTTGGGTGTAAGCAAATAGCAGATGAAGGTGGACAAATATTGAGACAGATGCATCTCAGCATCGTTCCAGCAGCTTAACGCGCATTTCACATCTACGGACTTTAACGAGCGCTCGGAGATTTTGACCCGCTGGTATGGATTACTGTGAGAGAACCTGCCAGGCCCACATCATTGTTTCAGACAAGGCCATGATGCAAATTGGCAGACAAAGAAGTGAGCAGTCAATACAGATTAGAATTAAGTCTCTCCTCTTGTCCACAGCCATGGGCCCCGCATTGATTGTGCTGTGAGCGCCAGGGACCTGCGCTCAGCCCGGGCGGCTGCGAGGGCACAGGAGTGAGGCTGCATCCCTTTGTGGGCTGTCCCCATCGCACAGAGCACCCACAAACCACCACAAACTGTGCATAGAACAATACCAACCAGCACTCGCTGTGGGTAAGACGCAGCTGGGAGTGAGCCTGGGCAGCGATGCAGGGCGTTGTGCTCGGCTCTCTGACTGTTCCCAGTGTTTCCCAGTTCTTGTTTTGTCCTTCAGACACGTTTGCTCTGGGGCTGAGAGGGCAACAGCTTGACTGGATGCTCCAAGGTGGGCAGTGGGCAGTCGGTGCGTGCCGGGCTCTGGGTGCAGCAGTAGTGCAGAGGGAAAAAATCTCAGCAAAGGTCGTATTTGTTTGGTAGGGAGGCAAAACGTTTGGGCATAATGAGTTGTGGTTGGGTTCCCGTGGCGGAGCCGCCGTGCCTTGTAACGCCACGACAGCAGATGTCCTCGCGCTGTAGAGCAGCAGCAGAAATGCAAATTCCTCTATCAGTCAGGACCCAGAGCTGCAAGCCCCAGCCCTGAGTGACCTTCCAGCCCTCCTCCTTCGACCTCTGCTGCATTTTGTTCTCAAAATAATTTATTTGATAGAGGCCGCAAGAAATAACGTCTTTTCTTTTCCATTTGCGTTCTCATGCAAATGAATCCCTGCTAACTTTTATTTTCTCTGTTTCCCAATTGTCATGCAAAGCCCATCACCGTGCGCTGTATCTCCTCTGGCCTTCCTCCTCCTCCTCCTCCTCTTTCTCCTCCTCCCGAGGTGATGAGGTGCTGTGCCCATGGCATTGCAGGACGGCTCCCAGCAGAAGGCTGCATTGGGTAGACCTCTGCAGTGACCTAGGGCTGGCACAGGCATCAGCTCTGGCCCAAACCTGAGCCAGTGGGGATGAGAGCTTCTGGGGCTCAAAGAGCCTCAGCCCCCACTCAGATATCTGCATGCACAAGGAGTCTGAGTCAAGTTACAGCACGCATGCATCGCTGGGAGGTTTGGGGTTGGAAATGGGAGCACTGGAGAGCTCCCTCCCATTGCATCCAGCAGCCGGCAGCTCAGCGTGCAGCCTGGTGCCTGCTCCCTGCTCACAGCCCTGCCAGCAGCCGGGCACAGCCAGCACTGCTCTGGGTGACAAAGGATGTGGGCACACTGCTGGCAGCAGAGCCGGCACGGCCCTTTGTTCAGCCCTCGCCCCGCGGAGCTGCCGCCTCCCAGCCTTTGCATTTTGATGCCGGCGCCTTTCTTTGCATTGACCGGAGTTTATCACATATCTCTGGTTGGGATCCTGCCTAGCTTAGCATAAGACAAAAATGAGAAGGGGAAAAAAAAAAAAAAAATCGGCTGAATAATAGGACGGATTTGTAGCAGCTGAGGATTTGCATTCAAATGTTCGCCAGCCTCCTCTGAGCTCGAGTTTTATCATGTCTTTACAGCCAACAGCTTGTTTATGAATAAAAAATGTGGCATGAAACCAGAGGAGTGAGTTGTCTTTGTTTTGTCAAGTGTGCGGAGACAAAATGCTGGCGGCTCGCACGCCTTCACTCGGCAGGGCCCGCGGGACGGGGCAGCTGGCGGTACCTGCGCGTTGCCATGGCCGGGCACCCCGCACCCTGCATATGCATGAGCCGCCAGGCAGCGCCCGCTTTGACAGGCAGCCGCTTTATTAACTCATTAAGCTCATCTTGTTCCTTTAAACGCGGTATAATTACGAATAAAGCTGTCACACTTTGTTTGCGGTTACAGAATTGAGCTCAGTGCTGCGATGACCCGGGCTGCGGGGACACCGCGGTGCCGCCGTCCTGTGCACGCAGCGCGGCTGTGCCCACGGTGAGCGTGTGTGCCTGCAGCATCCTGCGTGCCACCCCGTGTTTGGCACCCTGCGTGTGTCACCCTGTGTCACCCCATGTGTGTCACCCTGCGTGTGTCACCCCGCGTGTGTCACCCTGTGTCACCCCGCATGTGTCACCCTGTGCATGTCATCCCGCGTGTGTCACCCCACGTGTGTCACCCTGTGTGTGTCACCCCGCGTGTCAGCCACGTGTCGCGCCGTGATAAAGAGCAGCTCGCTCTCAGAGCCGCGCTTTGGAAGTCCTCTCAGGACAGCGATGGCCCGCGTTCATTTTCCTGTTCCTGCAGAAGCTCCTCTAAGGCCATGTCCTAGATTTAGCACAGGTTCCGATAAGGCGGGGAGAGATAAGTCCCAGATTGTACTGCTGTGCCCAACAGACTGGTTACATCGTGCTTGATGACACTTCAGCCCCGTTGTCATGACCCCATATAATCCGGCATCCTGGACCATCTGACACACATTTACACTTAACATTTTGTTAGAGACTCTATAAATGAGATCTCTTTGACCTTCAATCCTTGGCTAATTGCTGGTTTCATGTACAAGACCGGCCTAATTTTATGTGATAATTACCTGAAAGTGGCAATACATATGGCATCGCATGTTTGAAATGTCAGAACTGGAAAAATATCAAGTGGCTGGAGTCTTAGGCAAATGGAGGGAGCGGAAGGGTCGGAACAATATACTTTACTGCTCAGATGATGAAGAGAGACTATACATCACTATAAACCCCAGTAAATAGTATACATCTGTAATAAATCCTGTGCATAATGTTCGCTGAAGGGGGCTGTAGCCGTGTGGAGCTGGATGCTAAGGCAGCCGTAAAACAAAAAGAGATCTTGAATTTGCAAGCGGTCCGATCACCCGTTCTGCATGTCTCTCTGCAACAAGGAGCCCTTGCTCTGCCCAGCACCCCGTGCTCTTTGGCCATGCTGCTGGGAGCTGCCCGCTGTGTCTGTCCTGGTGAGGAGGGGTCAGGGGAGGCTGTGGTCTGCCTGCCCTGCATGCTGTCCTCCCAAGGTGCAGCCACCAAAGAGCGCTGCGCCCTGTCTTTGGCTTTAATTAATTGGTTCATAAGGTTATAATGAATGAAAATAAATGAAAGTCGCTCCAGTGATCAGTTCACTGTAAACATTATTGACAGCTTTTCCTAAGTACAGAAAACTCAGATTCACAGCCCTGGGTGGGAACGGCAGACCGCAGGACCGGAGTGATGAGGGGTGAGACGGAGCGATGGGATTACTGAGCGCGTCCTCGTGATGCAGCAGGCTGTGTCCATCTCTGTTTGTTTGGCGTTGGGCTTTTTGGCTTATCAGCTTCCTGGCACTGCCTGCACTGTGCTGGTACTCCAGCAGATGTTCTCACTGAACTCGTGAAGAATCCCTCGTTAGTTTCTCAGGAGTCCTCTCTGATTATGGTGCTCAGAAGTTCCCCAGCCCACTTCTAGATGGGCAGAAGTGTTCCTCAGCTGCTCGGTGCTGCTGCTGTGTCCCTGCTGCCCACGGGCTGCTGAGCATCTCCAGCACCGACGCGAGTGGGAGGAGGAAGGGACAATCCTTCAGACTCCCTTCTTCCCTTCCCACCAGTGAATCCATTCCCCAAATCATAGGGTTGGTTTGCAATTAGAGGCAGAACTAAATGAGGCACGTTCAGCATTTGTGGAGCTCAGAGGATGCATGCAGACGTACTGTTGGCCCCTTCCCCTCCCAGCACTGCCCAGCGTGTGGCAAAGAGCAAAATCTGCAGTGTTTGCACTGCACCCCTTCCTGCCCCATCTCAGTGCCAGCCTCTGTTTTCTCAGCTAATCCTTTTAGAAACGTGGAAATGGGGAAGCAGCCCCGGTGTCAGCCCAAATCGGGTCTCCTCCCCCCAGGTGTTCATTAAGATTGACTGCTTTTCTTCTCTGTCCTGCAGACTGATAAGCAGTTGAAGCAATAATGAAAAGGGTAAACAGCAGAGTAAACACGTTCATAATTTCAGCATAATTTTAGCAAGAGGGATTGGCACAGGAGGCTTCCATGACTGGTTCGTCTGCATTTGGGCACCCCTGGGTGGCTCATCTCTGCAGACTGTGAGAGCAAAGGGCTGAGTTCCATCTTCCCACCCCAGACCTGGGCTGTGTGGGCTGGAGGCTGCCATCTCAGCCCAGCAGTGGTCTTTGAGTGCCAAAGGTTGGGCCGGAAAGGACCATTCCTTTGGGAAAACACCATTATCAGGTGTGTCTGATTTCTGTTTGCTCCTAATTAGCACAGAGGAGTCTGGGCAGGAAGAGCCCTGCGCTCAGCCCAGCACTGGTGCTTGCCAATGGCAGTGCCTTGATGGGCAGCTCTCTGGCTCAGGTGGGAGGCGATGGCTGAGCTTTGGTTCTGACAGACGGAGATCCCTGAGCACAGCCCCTAATGCCACTTTGTACGCTCCTTTGGTAGCAAGGGCTCTGCATTATGTCTCCTTGCACATCTTTGGGTTGGTGGAAGGTGACCCATCTGCACTCACGTGCTTTGGCTGCAACATGCTGGGTTGGCCTTGGGATTGGGGCCGTGTTGGCCTCAGGAGTGGGGCCAGGTTATCCTTGGGAGTGGGGCTGAAGCTGTGGGTGCCCCACGTGCAGCACACGATGCTGTGAGCTCAGCCCAGCGCTGCCTTCTGCCCACTCACCTCCCCACTGCACCACAAGCATGCATCATATTTTGTGCTGACTTAATGCAACACGGATAGTTGTACTTTCCAAGTAGCTGGCAACCCTTAATCAATGTTAATTGGCTCTAATTAGCATATGTTAATTAATGATATTTACTACAAATTAAAGGTATGAGTGCTCCCAGAGGGTTTCCTGTTCATCCAATTAGTGCCAATTAGTTGCAATTAACACGTGTAAATGAGATGCCATTGAACCCAAAACAAACAGCACATAGTCTGCTGTACTCACTCGCAGTTGAACTTGCTCTCGTTGTGCCAAGGGGAGGGGGAGAAGGACTGCAGAGGGCTTTCAAATAACTGCAAGGTCCCTAACATCTATTTAGGTGGGCTCATTATGTCTTATTTTGTCTCTCACTCTGTGCGAGCAGGTTGAAGGAAGGTGGATCTGAACAAAAGCCCTTGACAAAACAAATGGGATGCGCTTCCCTGTCTCGCTGGGCTGCAGTAAGGTCACCGTGGTGTTTTGGGAATGCTGCCGTGCCGCTTTGCACCCATCCCTCTGCTTGTCTTTGGCTGGGGGACACAGCCCTGAAGCTGAGCCTGCCCAGCACCCTGCACCTACCAGGCTAGGACACAGCTCTTGGTGGCTCCAGAAGGATGCTGGCGCATCTGCGAGGTCCCCAGTGTCCCCTCGGTGCTTTTTTTCCCAGCCAGCATTGAGCACCATCACCAAACAGTGTGCTTTGGGTGCTTCCCTGCTTGCATTTCAACCTGCAGGGAAAGCACATCCGCCGCAGCGCTGCCCCTCGGCTTGGGCTGCGCACGCAATCTAGCAGGCAGCAGAACAAATTGTCATAATTGTGTTTAATTAAAAAGCGTAAACGGATTATCTTCAGGTAAGGATGATTTATTTAACTAATCAGTCTGATCGCAGTGAGCGTATAGACTGGAGATGGAAATCATGCAGTGGAAATGGGTGCTTCCTTTTGCCATCAGCCCCGGAGCTGCTGTGACTGCAGTGGCAGGGATGGGCAGCTGCTGGGTGCAGGGCTGGTGCTGCAATGGAGTGGGAGCCCAGGGCTGCCTCTGATTTGTCTGCTGTGTTGGTGCTGCTGTTCAGCCCAGCGTGCCGTTCTGGTTGGGACTGGATGACCTTTGAAGCCCATTCCATCCCAATCCATTCTGTGGTTCCGTGAAGTGCTGTAAGGAGAGGAGGTGCATTGCTGGAGTGCCTCTGGACAGTGCTCTCCAACACGTGGTCTGATGTTTGGGTGGCGCAGTGTGGAGCCAGAGGTTGGACTCCATGATCCTTACAGGTTTCTTCCAGCTTGGGATATTCATGGTTCCATGAAAGCCTTTGGTGGAGCTTTGTGCCATGCAGGGCTGGTGGGGCAGAGCCGTGGGACTCAGCTGGATGCAAGACGTCCCCCTGCCCTGATTCCACATGTGGGGAATTATGTGCAGCCATTGCAACGTGACCTGGGAAATAAGGCACCTGTGGTGTTTTCTGTTATTCCCAAGAAAATTCTCCTTGTGTTTAATAGGTGATGTTTAATAAAAATGAAAATGAGCTTATCCTGAGCAGGCATGCACGCCAAAAGCTGGCATTTAAATTAGAAATTATGATTTAATAACTTGTCAAGAAACTCACCAACGTAACAGCGTGATAATTATTGAAAGGAAGCTTCATAAATAGGGGGAACACTGAGATGCGTGCAGGGGCTGGGCTCCGTGGGCGCAGCTTTGGGGCAGCAGGAGCTGGGGCAGGGGGTGGGGGGCAGAGCAGCAGGTCTGGGCTGGGGCTGGGGTGGGGGGCACAGATGGGTGGTGGGGGTTGGCTGAAGCTGGAGCTGCTCTGAGCACAGTGGGCTGGGCTGAGCCTTCCCTGGGTGATGGGTTTTGGGCCATCAGCACCGCCATTCCACGCCCCGCCAGCCCCCCGGCCCCATTTGCCATGAAAATGATGGTTGGTGGGGCCCTATGATCTGAATCATGTCCCATCTCTTAATTTCAACAAGATGTTCACATAAGGACTGCTTAATGTATATTTTAAATTACAGTCTTGACTTTCTGTTGGTTGATTGCGGCATATGACTCTCAGTTGGAAGGCCATTATTTCTGCTATGATTTACAAAGCAGTTAAAGAGAAATCAATGTGATAAATATTGAAGCATTGTAATAGATAATCCCTTGTATTCTGGGGCATTCAGCTCTCCGCTGCCGCAGCCAACGGGACACCCTCAGTGCAGAATGTTCAGTGATGAAGGCACAGCAGGACTGCAGCCGACCTCTGGGAAAGTTTCCCACTGCTTTCAGCAGCGTTGGGTCAGGACTTCAAGATAGCCAAGGTGCTCGTGGGCTTTCTCCTTACTTATGAGTCCACCAGTACTGGTGGCAGCTACAAGATGCATGCACAGCTGGGGGAACTCTGTCATCCTTCCCCCCCCCCGCACATAAGCACATTGTCTGCCATGGCTGCAGTGCATGGGGATGCCCAGCTGTGCATCCCAGAGCATTTTACAAAGGTTTCTGCTTCAAAATCCCCAACCCCGTACCAAGAGGGTTGATTGGTTCCCATTCTGTGTTGGGTAATAGAGCCATGAGTGGGAAGCACGGCGCTCTGGAAGTGACACAGACAGATGCTGCCTGCGGCGCAGGGATGGGAATCAGCCCCAGGTCCAGCTCTGCAGCTCCTCGATCAATAATCAATAGTTTAATTATTGATTATAAATTCAAATTTTGCTCAGAAAGACAAAAAGCTCTCAGGGAAGCTGAGAAACTTCCCTTTGCAAGGAAGGGATTAAAAATTGGGCCAATTTGGTCAGCTTCTAGAATTGGAACGTTTTAATATGTATTTGGAAAGCCTCAGGAAATCAGGCACGTTGGTTCACGTGAAAAACGTGTCTCCTGAGAGAAATTTCAGGTCATTTCATGGCTGAGAGGTGACTCTGCTTACTGTTCTGTGTGCCCCACACACCATGGCCTGGGCTGCGGCCGTGGGACCTTTGTTTCCACTAAATCTGCATGAAATCACGCTTCTCCGTGGTGTGGCTCTGTGTAAATCCCACTCCTGATCGACTCAGTGCACCTCCGCAGTAATCCTCACCATCAGTGCCTTACGGTGTCTGGACTCCTCTTTTCACATCTGACTCAATCACATCTGAGCTGCTGCTGCCCCACTGCTCCGCTTGGGGTGCGTCTCCTGCTGTGCATTCGGGGCAGTTCCTGCTGCACCAAAATGGGGCAGGGAGCAGGCAGCGGGGCTGGGGGCTGCGTCCCAACCTGCAGGAGCTGGGGGCTCTCCTGCTGATCCCAGCATGAGCAGGACCTGCCTTCAGCTCCCCACATGTCGGGGTGGGGGCTCTGAGCCGGTCCTGCCTACAACAAAGGGAGAGGATGGGGACGATGAGGCACTGAAGTTGCGCTCACTCCCCTCCCTCCCCCCCAGTGCCCAGATCTCCATCATTAATATTAAGCAATCTCTGACAATACCGCTCTGCCCTTTCCTAAAGAATAACTATCAGCCTGGTAAACAAACCTGGAGATGCACAGAATTCAGCGGAATGTCTCATCCAGAGAGGCTTTGTGATAAATGTAACAAGGCAACGGCTATGAAAAAAAAAAAAAAAAAGTATTAAAATGTAGAAAATTGACATTTGGAATTGAGCTGGGATGTGCTGCAAACGCCGTCGTATTGAGGGGGGGCACAGCCCTTCCTCCCCCCCCCCCGACAGAGGCTCATTTATATGCAGTTATTCACGTGTGCAGTAAATTCCAATTATGTTTACAGATGTCTGCTTAACAGTTATGGAAAAGGAACCTCAGCATGTCTGAGATGTCCTTATAAGGGCTTGGTTGGGGCTGTCTTTTTTATTTTTTTTAATACCAACACCGATTTAATTATATTTTGCAGATTAAAAAAAAATAATAATAATTTCAGCTGAGCTTTCTGATGGAAGGTTTAGCACCTAATGCCTACATTTGGGTGGTGTGGCCATTTCCTCGACTTTTCAACCACATTTTTACATAAAACTCAAGAGCTTAGGGTGATTTTTCAAACATAAACCACGGAAATGCAGCCGGTGAGTGGAGGTGGGGAAACCCTCCTGCAGGCCCACCACCTTCAGGCCTCAGCACCTCAGCAAGTTCCCATTCCTGCACACACACTGCAGCCCCGGCGTGAGGCCGTGCAGCACCGCACATGGGATAACTGCTGTCAGTGAAAGCGTTGTAATTTCACAGGCACGAAAGGCAGACTTTGTGAAAGCATCTGGTAGGGTTTGCTCCTGAAGATGGCATGTATAAATGGGCACTTCTCCATTTGAAATGAGGGTTACTTGTTCGGAAGCAAAAAGTGGGCAGGGGGATGTGCTGCTCAGCGGGGCTGTCGTGGCTCGGGGGGGTGGTTTGGGGCAGGGTGCCCCTTCCCTTGGTTGGTACGGGATGCTCTCATCGGGGCGGGATGCCTCGTCCTGTGCTCCCTGCATCATCCCCACCTGCAGGTGCAGACGCAGCAGGAACGTGCACGGATCAGCCTGTGGATGCTCACCATCCTGGTCCTGTGCAAATGACGAACCCAGGGTCGAGCCGTGAGGGCAGCGGGGCTCTGCGGGCTCTGCTCCTTTGGCACCACACGTTCTCAGCTCAGAGCAGCGGGCGTGAAGCTGCAGCGTGCAGAGGTCGCAGCCAACTGCCAGGAGCTGCACAAACACTGCATGTGCCGAACAGGAAAAGCAGCGGCTCGGGCTGTGGCATGACAAAGCCGGGTGTGAGCAGCACTTCACACCGCGCGTCTGCCACTTTGGAGTGGTAATGCCGCTGTGGGATGGCGTCTGCGGGACAGGCAGCCCCGGGGAGCCGCTGGGTGCTGCCAGACATGTCACCCCCCGGGGCAGCGGGGACAGCACTGCGTGCTCTGTTCTCGCCGGGCGTTGTGGTGAGGAGGGGAGCTGAGGGATGAGAGGTGTGGGCTGTGCCCATCCCGTCGCATCCCATCCCCTGTGTCCTCAGAGGGCCCCGCTGGGCTGCAATGGACAATGACACGAGGAATTATTTTGCAGAACAATTTGATGTTTTCTAAATGAGTTTCTGAGCAGGAAATTCGGCCCTTGGCAAGGCTGTTCCATGTGAGGGGCTCGTCCTGGAGGGGCAGCGGTGCACAGGGCAGCACAGCATCCCCAGACAGAGCCCTCCTGGGGATGGAGCTGTCCCACGGCTTCTGCTGGGAAAATTAGCTGCAGCCTGTGACATGTCACACTCCAGGACAAAACGCTCTGGTTGTCTTCATCTTGAAGGCCAGATACGGATGTGTTTCAGAGTGATGGGATTGTGGCTGCGCCTCCCACAGCCTCGCCGTAGCGTTGAGATAGGCTGCAAATGTGCACAGCCAAACTTAGAGCATCACTTAACGGCTGTGCAAAGACACAGGCGATGTCACTCTTTAGAATGTGCATTTTTCTGAACTTTACTTGTTTGGCCGCATCTCACCACAACACTGCGGTGTCACACCGGCACAGCGGTGCCCAGAAGGAATGGGGTCTCAGCGTGGGGTCATGGGGCAATGCTAACGGCCCTTCTCAGCGCCCACAACCCCTCCGAGTGCCCCCGCTGCCTGCGGTCCCCTGGGCTGCTCGAGGCCGGGCACTGCGGGGCTGCCCCCCAGGAATGGGGAGCGCTGCGCAGAGGTCAGAGCCTCCGCGTCCCGGTGTTAAGCCTTAAATAGCAGCCTATGGAAGCACGGTGTGACGCGGGATGTTATGGCGTAACGCGGTATCAAACTACGGCACCTACGGGCAGGAGATGAATCCGAGGTCGGGGAGCGGACAGCCGGACGGACACCGCCGGCTGGGTTTCGTCGCTGCCCGGCGCCGGGCAGGCAGTGCGCAACGCTCCGCTGGGACGGGGCCGTGCGTGTCACAACGCCGCTGATCGCGGGCGCTGCGTGGCGGTGCCGTCAGACGCTCAGAGCCGCGCAGCCGACGCGCACCTCCCGCCGGGGCTCTCTTCCCTCCTCCCTGGGGCAGCGCTGCCCGACCCCGGCAACAAAGGGTTCGTCCCGGGGGGTGGGGGGAGACCCGCACGGCCCCGCACCGAGCGGCTTCCGCTCCCCGGCAAGTTCAGCCTCTGCGGAATGAGTGAATGGCACAGCTCCGCCGAACTTGGAAAAACGATATCATCCTTGTGTGTGTGTGTTGGGGGGCTGAAATAATTAATTCGCCGATCAGTGACGTTTTGGTCGTTTGTTTTTTTTTCTGTTTTTTTTTCCCCCGTACCGCCCGGCCCGGGGCGCGCCCCCGCGCTGCCGCAAATCACGGCCCGGCACTCGGCGCGGCCACGCGCCGCAATTAACGCGGGGACGCAATTAGCGCGGGGACGGGGCGCGCCGCCATCCATTACCGAGGGATGCGAGCCGGGCAGGGAAATGATAAAATACGTGGTGAAAAGCGGCGGCGGTGGGAGTGCCTACATGAGTGATCGCCTCGGGCTTCTGCGCCTTGAACTTAGCGCGCCGGGAAATCCCCGAGGTCAAAAAGTAGGAAAATTGTTGCAGCCCGGGGAGATATATTTTAACTTCGCAGAGGGTCCGCGCGAGTTCAGTCCCGGGGAAGATGCGGGCTGCCGGGAGCGCCGCGTTCCCGGTTCCCCGTTCCCGGTTCCCCGTTCCCGGTTCCCGGCCCGCGGCGAAGCCGGCGCTGAGCGCCCCGAACCGCCCCCGGGAGCTGCGTGCGGGCGGAGCGGTGCGGGATGGCTTCGAGTGCGGCCCCCCCCTCGCCGTCCGCTCCCAACCCCCTCCCGCTGACCGCGCGGCTGATTTATGGAGAGCGATGTTTTAGCAGAAATCCCCCAGAGTCGCCCATCAGCCCTAAATCCCCAACCTGCTCTCCCTGGGAGACCTCATGACACAGAGCATGCCAAAACAGCTCCGTTTTGCCTATGCATTAGCAATCTATTTTACCTTTTTGACATCTCTCACACATAAAACCGTAAGAGAGAAATAAAATATCTGTCTCTGGGCGAAAATAAAGCTTTGCCTCCCTCCTGATCTATAGGATATAAAATAAAGCCATGGCTTTGATAGTGGCTTTTCCTTATACCGGAGTTGCTTTTGCACACACGGAGACAATGAAGATGGATGAGCGGGGATCGGTGCCTCCTCTCGGGGTTTGTTTCACCCTTTTTTATCGTCTCCCCCTCCCCGCACCTCTTTACTTTTCTTTCTTTCTCTTTGATTCGCCTTTCCCTGCCCTCCCTCGCTCTCTCCCGGTGCGCACAGCCCCGTTCCCCGCGGCCGGGCTCGGCTCCATCCTGGCCCCATCGCGGCCCCTTCCCGTTGTTTCCCGACCCCTCCCGGCCCTTTCCCAACCCCTCCCGGTGCTTCCCGGCCCCTCCCGGCCCGGCGGCAGCCCTCACTCAGACGCGCACACCGTCGGAGCTGTAATTATTTATTAACTGTATTTTCCCATAAACAACTCGGGAGCTTTGGATGTAAGCGACGACATTTAGCGACTTGCAGAGAACCCCGGGGGGGTTCGTCCGGGCTGGGGGGGGGGGAGGAGAGGAGAGGGGCGGGGCCGTGCGTTACCCCCGCATCGCACCGCGGGCCGCACAGCGACCCGGGGCACCGCTCCGCAACTCCGAGGGCTTTTCGGCGCTCGTTGGCACCGACGCGGAGCGGCGTCCCGTCCGGCCGTGGGGAGCGCAGGGCTGTGCCACGGCCGGGAGCACCGCCGCACCGCGCTGTTCGCTCGGGGAGATGTCCGAACCGGGAGGGAGACGTCCCATCTCCCGGCGGACCTTTGTTCAGGCGGCGCCCCGGCCCCGCGCCCTCTCACTGCGGGGAAAGTTGCGGGAAAGGCGCAGCGAGCCGTGCGGGGCCGAGGGGAGCCCAACGGACTCCCGCATCCCCGGGCCCGGTTTGGGGCAGCGGACCGCTCGCCCTTAGAAATCGCTCTCGGGACGAAGGGCCCTCTCAGCCCCGCAGCGCTCCGTGGTACCGGCGGAGGCCCCGCAACTCGCGGCGGCCGCGAGACTGGTGAAAGCGAAGTGCTGCAGTGCGCCGGGCCCGGCCGTGCTCACAGCTTGCGAGGGGGGAAAGGGCAAAGCGGGAGAAAGGAGAGGACCGCCGGGAGAGCTCCGACCGCTGCGCCCGGGGCTGTCCGTGTGGGGAACGAGGAGCGGCCGTGGGGACAGCGGGGCACCGAGCCGGGCGGGAGCGGTACCACCGAAAGGCAAATTCAGACTCGCCTGAAAAGGGCGTTTTGTTTCCGCATTAGATTTAAAATAATCTGCATTTTTAAATTGTTATTATTATTATTATTATTGTTATTATTCCTTTTTGAAATTTGCTCTTTTTCCGGCGCCGCGCACCCCCCGAACGGAAAGGGGAAAACGAAACGAACTGAACCAAACGGAGAAGCGGCGCCGTGCGGTGCCGGGCGGGCAGTGGGGCGGCAATCAGCCCCGCATCCCGACGGGGGCACCGCTCCGGGGGTGCGAGACGCGCCCCGGGCACCCGCGGCTCCGGGGGCGGAGAGCGGAGCCCCGGCGAAAAGCGGCCGAGAGCGGCGGGGGGCGGGGGCCGGGCCGAGCAGATGCTTTCGCTAACGCCTGGGAAAAAAAAAAAAAATCGCTGTGAAAAAGTGGTGTTTGATGGACGTGAGATGCTCGTCGCCTCCCGCGCATTCATCCGCCGACACATGGCACTTGGGGCCGCAGTCAAAGGGAAGCGGTCCCCTGGTAGCAGCGCCCAGCTGGCGGAGCGGGGCGGAGCGGGGCCGCCCGCGTGAGAACGGCCCAGATGGGGCCGGGGGCATCGATCCCGGGCGGGCGGGGCGCGGGGAGCGGGGCGCGGCCCCGACGGGGCGGGAGGGGCGCGGGGCGCGGCGGGCAGGGCCGTGGTTGCCGGCAAAGGCGGGGAACATCCCGTTTTATTTCCCCGTTTCTCCGTCCCGCAGCTCCGACCGCGCGGAGGTCGGAACGCGGCCGGGTGCGGGCCGGGCTGCGGGGCGAGCCGAAGGGAGCGACCGCTCGGGGTAGAAGCGAACGCCGCTTCGTCGGCCCAAAAAGCGCAGTGGCGACGGGAGGCTGTCAACGGGACCCCACGCGGCCACGCATCGCCCCGCGGACACCCGCGGCGCCGGGCCCGGCCCTCCCCGCCTCAACCCCGGCCGGCAGCGGGCAGGAACCCGCGGGTCGCGGACCCCGCGATCCGCCCCGTGCCGCGCCCCCCGTCCCCCCGCCCCGCACCTACCGCTGCAGCGCGTCCCGGGGCTCCGCGCGGGGCGCACCTTTACCGGGCGAAGGCGACGGCCGGCGGCGCCCCGCGCCCTCGCGGCTCTATAAAGGGGCGCGGACGCCCCGTCCGGCGGCGGCGCGGCGCGGGGGGGCCACGGGGGGCGACGGCGGCGGAGGCGGCGATTGGCCGCGGCGCGCGGTGACGTGTGCGCGCGGTGCATAAGGCTGCGGCCGCGGGGCTGCCGGGAACATGCAGTGCGCCGAGCGCTGCCGGACGGCGCGGGCCGCGCGGGCAGCGCCGCTCCCCTCCGCGCTCCGGCCCCGCCGCGCCGTTGCGCCCCGCCGGGAGGCGCCCCAGTGCCGGCAGCGCCGGGAGATGCCGCGCGGGGACGCGGGGTAGCGCGGGGCACGCAGGTAGGAGCCGGGGACGGCGGGGGACGGCGAGCGGCGGAGCCGGGAGCGAAGCGAACGGAGCGAACGGATCCGGGAGCCGCGCTCAGCGTCCCCCCGCGCACGGACGGCGGCCCCGCTCCGCGCCGCTCGGGCCATGGCACCGCGCCTGCAGCCTGCGCCCGTCTGACGGCGGGCGGCCCGATGCCCTGCGCCCGTGCTGTCCTCGTCTTGTCGTCTTTTTTTTTTCTTTTTTTTTTTTTTCTTTTCCCTCCTTTAATTTCTGTTTGGGAAAAGCAGATGCACTTTGACTTCTGACTGCTCTACCTCAGACCTGAGAAAAAACTCGTCACCGTCAACCGCTTCTCGGCGGTTTTTAATTATCGCCGTTTTCGTTTTATCTGAGCGCCGATTTCTGCGCCGCCGCGCGTCGGCCTCAGCCGGGCCGGGCCCGGGACCCGCGGCCCTGGGACAGCGACCGACCGAAGGCTTTTCTCCCTCCAGTCCTTTTTCTTCTCTTCCGCTTCTCCAAGGCTTCTTTTTTTTTTTTTTTTTTTAATAATAATAATAACGTACACACACACACACATATATATAAAAGCAAACCTACGCCGCTGTTGTCGTCTTTTTATTTTTATTTCGATTTTTCGCTTGCCATCTGGGACGCCGATACCCCACTCTCAGAAATAACCAAAGACAATGGTTCACTGTGCGGGCTGCAAAAGGCCAATCTTGGACCGGTTCTTGTTGAATGTACTGGACAGGGCTTGGCATGTGAAGTGTGTTCAGTGCTGTGAATGTAAATGCAATTTGACAGAGAAATGCTTTTCGCGAGAAGGCAAGCTTTACTGCAAAAACGACTTCTTTCGGTAAGTACCGCAACCGCCGCCCGGAGCTGCGGCTCTTTTCCATCCGTTTGCCATCTTTTCCCGTCTGTTTATTTTTTCGCTCGCCGCAGAGCCCCGTTCTCACGGTGATGTCGGGCCGCGCTCCGACTCCCGGCGCTGCCCGCCCGCAGCTGCGCTTCCGAACCCGCCCGGGGCGGCGCGGAGCGATGCCGGGCCGTGGCCGCGCCTCGGGGGGCCGCGCTGCGGGGAACGCTGCGGGCCTGGGTCGCGGCCCGGCTGTGGGAGCTCCCGGCAGGGCCGAGCCCCGCAGAGCCGCCGCAGAGTCCCGGTCCGGCCCGGCCGCTCCATCGCGCTGTGCACCGGCAGCGCAACGCGGAGCGGCCGCAGCCCACGGGCGGCCCCGCATCTCCCGCTCCTACGCGGCCATCGCGGCGCCGAACTCCGCTGCCGTTTCTCGGTGCCGTTATCGGGGCGCGGAGGGGAAAGCCGCGCCGGCGTGGAATTAATTTCCCCGGCGTTGGCCCTCGGTCCCGACCACAGTGGTTGCGTTTTCTTTTATCGTTTTGTAAGGTCTAAGTCAGGCGGGCATTCGTTGGGAAAAGGGAACTCTGGGGAGGGATGGTTTGGGGTTGGTTTTGGTTTGGTTTTTGGTTTGGTTTGGGGTTGGTTTTTTTGTGTGTGTGTATGCGCGTTTTTGATTTATTTACTGTGGTTTCGGTTTGGTTTTCGTTTGTGTCGGTTCGGTGCGGTTCCGGGGCCGGCGCTCTCCCATCGGGCTGGGCGCACGGCACTGCCCGCTCGCTGCCCCGCACCCTCCCGACCCGCCGCCTCTCCCCGCAGGTGTTTCGGGACCAAGTGTGCGGGCTGTGCCCAGGGCATCTCCCCCAGCGACCTGGTCCGCAGGGCGCGGAGCAAAGTGTTCCACTTGAACTGTTTTACGTGTATGATGTGCAACAAGCAGCTCTCCACCGGCGAGGAGCTCTATATCATAGACGAAAACAAGTTCGTCTGCAAAGAAGATTACCTAAATAACAGCAATACTGCCAAAGAAAACAGCCTGCATTCAGGTGAGGGAGCGCGGGGCGGCGGCTCTCCCTCTCCCGTCCCTTCCCTTCTCCCCCCGCCCGGTTCCCGCACCCCTTCTGACTCTCGGCCCTTCGCTGCCCGCAGCTACCACCGGCAGTGACCCCAGCCTGTCCCCCGACTCCCAAGACCCCTCCCAGGACGACGCCAAGGACTCGGAAAGCGCCAACGTGTCCGACAAGGAGACGGGCAGCAACGAGAACGACGACCAGAACCTGGGGGCCAAGCGGCGGGGGCCCCGCACCACCATCAAAGCCAAACAGCTAGAGACTCTGAAGGCCGCCTTCGCGGCCACCCCCAAACCCACGCGGCACATCAGGGAGCAGCTGGCGCAGGAGACCGGCCTCAACATGCGCGTCATCCAGGTACCGGGCGCGGGCTGCCTTCCCGGCCCCGGGAGCTCGCGGCAGCCCGGGAGGGTCCTAACGGGGCCGCCGACGGCAGCGGAATTAATAAGCGGAGATGTGAGGGGTTAATGCATAAATAAGGATGACGATGCGCTGGAATTATTAAAAGGTTTATAAACCCGCAGCGCTGAGGGTAATGGGGGGTTGAAGGACCATTAAAGGCGAGGTTGGATGGGAGATGCTCGGAGCGGGAGCCATCCGGTCGGGGCGCCGGGAAAGAACGCGCTCGTTCCTGACCCGCGGCGATAGCGCGTGGTTACCGGTACCGGTGCTGTGCCCGTGACCGACCCACCTTTCCTCCCCCCTCACCCCGCCTACAGGTGTGGTTCCAGAACCGCCGCTCCAAGGAGCGCCGCATGAAGCAGCTGAGCGCGCTGGGCGCCCGCCGGCACGCCTTCTTCCGCAGCCCGCGCAGGATGCGGCCGCTGGTGGACCGCCTGGAGCCCGGCGAGCTGCTTCCCAACGGGCCCTTCTCCTTCTACGGAGGTGGGTACGCGGCCGCCGCTCTCCGTCCGGTACGCGGGGCGGGGCGGGCAGGGCGGCCGGGAACCGCGGCCGGGGGAACCTCAGCCGGGCGAACGGCGGCCGCCGCTCTCCCAGCCGCGCTCCGGGCCCGGCTCGCAGCGGGCGCTGCCTCAGCCCGGGGCCGCCGGGCGCGGTTCCCCGTCGCGGTTCCCGTTCCCGGCCGTGCCGTCGCGCTGCTCGCGGTGCGTCTCGCGGCGCCGTTGCCGATTGCGGTCCCTCAACCCCGCACCCGCCGCGCCGCGCGTCTCCTCCTCTCCGTTACGCTCGGGCGCTCGTCCTCCGCGCTACCGCCCGTGTCTCTCCTTGCCGCCAGATTACCAGAGCGAGTACTACGGCCCCGGGGGCAACTACGAGTTCTTCCCGCAAGGCCCGCCCTCCTCGCAGGCGCAGACGCCGGTGGAGCTGCCGTTCGGGGCGGCGGGCGGACCGCCGGGCACGCCGCTGGGCGCGTTGGAGCATCCGCTGCCCGGGCACCACCCGCCCGGAGAGGCGCAGCGCTTCCCCGACATGCTGGCGCACCCCGCCGGGGACTCGCCCAGCCCCGAGCCCACCCTGCCCGGCTCCCTGCACTCCATGTCCGCGGAAGTGTTCGGCCCCAGTCCTCCGTTCTCCTCGATATCCGTCAACGGCGGTGCTAACTACGGCAATCACTTGTCACACCCACCAGAAATGAACGAAGCGGCCGTGTGGTAGCTTTAAGCGAACTGGGTCTAAGTAAGTGATGATCATCTAGTCTGCTTGTTGTTACGGTGTACAGAAATGAGTAAGTGTAACATCTCTCCCGCCCTAAGACAATGGCACCTTGGGAACGAACTGCGCCCGGCGGCTCCGCGCTGCTGCAGAGCGGGACGATCCCGGTGTGCGTTTGTCACAGACACGGGGACCTGCGTGTGCCATGACAAAGGAACTGGTGAAGCTGTACAGTAACGCGCCGCCGCGCCGTGGGATGGATGGATGAGTGTGGTTACCCCGTCGGATGTCATCCCCGAGAGCCACAATCCTTAGAAACTCCTCTTTTAAAAACAAACAAACAATGATTGAATGGCGGAAAGGTGAAAGGAAAGGGGGAAAAGCTGCAAGAACTCTGAGCGCTCCCGATAAGGATGGTTCTGGCGTTCCGCATTTCTTTGTTCATTTTTCCCTCTCAAAGTTCAACCACGAGAAACTCTTTAGCTTCAGCCATTGCAGCCTGCTGAATACCAGGTGGGACAACTTTTCTTTCTCCTTTTTTTCCTTTATTGTTGGTTTTGTTTTGTTTTGTTTTTTTTCGGTTGCTGTTTTCTTCTTTTGTTTCCCTCCCCAAATAACAAATACTAAATGTTGAGCCCTCGGCACCAACTCTTCTACCTTCACAATGCTACACATACAAAACCTCCTCATCATAGCAAAGGTCGCCAATGGACCTCTAAGGCGAATGACTTGAAAAGAAAAAAAGACAAAAAAAAAAAAAGACAAAAACAAAAAAAAACAAACGAACAAAAAGCATTCTACCTTCACAAAGAGAGCAAAGCGAAACGAAAAGACTCTATTGAACTAAAACAGTCAACTGTTTACGTCTAACGTTAAATTCAGGAGCTCGATGTTTTACTAACAAATCCTGTTTTAGAACCTCTTGTTCGAAAGCAAAATATTTTGAGCAGCCAACCAAAATAGTTCCTTTTCTTTTCTGTAGATGTACAAAGCGATCGCAGGGCTTGTGGTTCACTGTGCTAGTTTGTCAAAGGTGTTGTTTACAGAAGGCAAAGAGAAACCCGCGAATCCCAGACCGTTGCCAAATAAAGGGAATCTATAGCACAAATACTGTCAGGTGCTCCGCACCAGCAACCCGGAGAGGCGTTTCCAAATGTCACAAGGTTAAAACCAGAACAGAACGAACATCTTTGCTAATTTTTAGTCCTGTTGAACATTCATGGAATTGTTAATATGACTTATATAGACCCACACAGGTTTTATTTTTGTGTCTTTAAAATGAAAGTCCAAAATATTTAAATTTTATGGTCAAATATGCAGTCGACAGCTGCTACTTTTTTCTTTATATATTAAATTTCTCATATGTCTTTTATTGTTCTAATAAACCTAAGCTTGTGTGACCTCCAGTGCATATTAGACCATTCACTGTATGAAAGAAAACATGTTGGATAAAATTTGTGCGTTTTTAATAAAATTAGAAAATGGGATGTTTAGATAAGTGGTGTTTCATTGGGTGTCTGAGAAACCAAAAAAGCCCCCAGAGAGCCGTGTGTGCAGCTCGGTGCCCTGCAGAGCCCAGCAGTGCCGCTCTGCACGTTGCTCAGCCGGCAGCATGGGATGGAACCGGGCTGTGCTGAGAGAAAGCACTCAGAGCTCATTAACAAAAGTGTTTTATCAGCAGCAAAAGCTTGCAGATCTGTGTTTGTAATTGCTGAAAGGTCATTCTTTTTTTTTTTTTTTTAAATTGGACGGTCTGCGAAGCAGCAAATCCTCAGTGCCCCGAGCGTGGTTGTTTTATTTTATTTTACTTTGGAGCTGACAAGGACTCAATCGTTTGATACTGCAGTATTTGTGGAGCGCACGGCAGGGTTTGGCAGGAGAAGCATGCGGATTTTCTGGGACAGAAATGAAGTAAATGAGGATTTCCTGCAGCCCGGTGCTGGGCAGGTGTGGCGGTTCTGGTGCGGCTCATGGCAGCAGTCCGAGGGCTCGGGCAGTGTCGGAGGGTTCGCTTCAGCTCTGCAGCATCGCAGCTCAGTGCAGCGCCTTCCGCCCGCTGCGATAATGGGATGGACGGGCGGTAATTGCGTATTTCCCTTCATCTCTCTGCTAATTGTGATTCCGTCGGGCTTCTGTTTTATTTTCTGTCGGC
Source organism: Chrysolophus pictus (assembly GCA_037305975.1). Lineage (NCBI taxonomy): Eukaryota > Metazoa > Chordata > Aves > Galliformes > Phasianidae > Chrysolophus > Chrysolophus pictus. The sequence goes on from CM074594.1 coordinate 8,615,877, forward strand.
GCAGAAATTCGCTCTGAGGCGCAGATTTCTCCGCTCTCAGCACTTCAGTGCTTTCTCTCTTTGCTCTGGACTCGCGATGCTTTCAAGTCATACGATCTGTAATTTCAGAGGCAGTTTTGCTCCCGACGCCGTTGCTGTGCCCCCGTCCGGGTGAAGCAGTAGTTCAGCTTCAACACAAAACGTCTTTTATATACATATATACATACTATAAAGGCAAAAAACAACAGGGATCCATTGGGAGTGTTTCTGAAGAGTTTATTAAAGGCAGGGAGACTTGTTAACCTCGAGGCTCAGCGCCTGGCTCATCCATTCGCCTTTTGTATCCTTGCCGTGATTTTTCCCTCTGTTTTGCATTTACGTGAGCATAGCAAGAGGTAATCTCTTCGTGACAAACTTTACTTATCTGTGCAAACGCTGTTTATAAATACTGCTATTTGTGCTACTGGTCTGTGCTGCTGTTTTATTGTCCAATCAATTATTTTAAACGAGGATCTCATTTTGCAGAAATCATGTCTGCCAACTACTCGTTTTTCCCTTTTTATTTTTTTTTTCTCCCTTTTTTCTTTTTTCTTTTTTTTTTTTCCCCCTGCACCGGGGTGTTCGTACGGTTTATTCATGCTAATTTAGGCAGAGATGTGATGTGGTTCAGTTTAGGTCACCGGTTTCTAAAGGGACGCAGGAGAGCCTGCCTTGTTCCCCACGCTGCCGCTCGCTCTCAGAGCAGCTCTGCCATCACAAGGAGCCAACCCAGCAGCGGTTCCCATGCCCAAAGCCAAACGTGCCCATCACAGCTCCCGGGATGCAGCATGGAGGCCTCAGCCCTTTGCAGATTTGAATTCTGTGCTCTTCAGAGCGGCGCTCGGTGTTTCTGAGGACCCTAATCCAGCAACAATCGCAGAGTCAAAACTCCTTTTGAAATCATTGTGGCGTCGGGTTCTTGTAAGTCCTCGTTTACAAGAGCGTTTCCATTGACTTCAGTAGCATTACTTGCGTGAATGGAGGGCTGCAGGAGAAGGCCCTCGGAACACATGTGCTGCTTGGAGGGCTTTTACGTGTGCATATTAATTCTTTAACTGCGGCCGTGCCACCTCCATTGCTGTGTGTGTGCAGTGTGCTTTCCAAAGTGTGTTCAGAATAATGGCTCTGATCTTTTCTCCCTCGGCTGCTCCTGGTTTTGGTGCCATCCCCCCCCAGCAGAGCGTGGTGCCGTGGGGCTGCTTGGTGCCCACACTGCAGAGCTGCCCTGGGGAGCAGGATGTCCTTTGGCACGGATGGGGATCTCTGCATCCGTGGGCGACGCTGAAGGTTTTGCAATCCCACATGTAGGACTGTGCTGCTTTATTAGGAAAAAGGACACTGGGAAGCTATTGTGAGTATTATTCACGTTGAGCTCATTTATTTGAAGGAGATACTTTGCAGGATAAAGCACCTTTAGAATGCAGCGGGTTCACGGCACTCAGAAGCAGCGCTTTGGCACAGAGCGGCTGCGTTGTGCGGAGCTCCTCTCTGCCCTCCCTGCTGCTCTCCTTCCCATTCCCACTTTGCTCAGGCCCTGGCGTGGGGAGCAGGAGGGGGTTTGTAAAGCCGTGCACCCCGAGAGTAGGAACGTCCTCAAACTCTGATTTGAGGCCAAATGATGTGTATTATTTTAATGCGTATATTTGTACCAGGCGCTGAGTGACGGGTGCATGATAGCAATCTATAAATAAATACAATTCACAAGTATCAGCGGTGATTTACATGCTCCTGCTATTCTAGGAAGTGGCCTAGAGTTTTTCCCCAAGCAAGAATGTTGTGTTTAAGCCTTGCATGCCCATACATACTAAATATAAGCAATCAGTCTGGCTTTCTGTTCCCATCCCAGCATACAGACTAAGGTATGCTTTCCTCTCTGTTCAGCACAATCGACTGCTGCGTATCTGTAGGGCCGAGGCAGATTATGGAGGTGCTTTTATTTATGTCTGTGCTCTGCGTTCCAGATGACCACAAGATATTCCTGAAGTTCTAACTCAAATTAATGGGACCATTAAAGAAATATATTTTGAGTACGAATCCATTTGGGATTGCTGTCTGTCTCTTTCAAAACGGTATTTGTTGTGCTTTCAGTCACAGACCCGGCTTACAACGCTGAGTTGCTTGTTGTCCAGAAAGCTTTTCATTCATTAATGGGAGGAAGGGCAGCCCTGCGTTGTGTGGCTGCTGGGCAGGAGTGTGCTGGCCGTGCCACAGCCCCAGTTGGGCAACCTCACTGACTGCACTGTGCTTACCCACCGTGCAATCCCTGAGCTGGCTGCTGCCTTGCTCCCATTGCACACAGCCTCAGTGCGGAGGGGCATCGCTGACCCGAGCTCAGGGCTGTGTGTGTGCTCTGATGTTGCATGGTGCACTCTTTGGGAGCTGTGAGAACTGGATTGATTTCCTGCTTGGTTTCAGTACCAGCTGCTTCCTGCAGAACGGCCGCTGTTGGAGAGGCTGATGGTATCTCACTGTGTTTGGAACTCACTGCTCAGCTCTGTTAGTGGGACCGGCGGTGGTTTGAGGGCCGGAGCAGTGCCTCTGTGTTGGATGCAGGGAGAGGTGGAGGGGGAACCTCAGCACAGAAGCTGCCCCGTGGGGCTGGGCTGTGTGTGCTGAGGTTCTCTGCTATTCCTCTCAGTGTTCCAGAGAGCTCACACGTGTGGTTGGCTTTGGGAGATTTCTCTGGGGCAAAAAAAAAAGAGGTTTTTGCTCCATCTGAAAAGGTTTTGTGGCTGTCGCTGAGTGGCTTTAAAATTTCTGTCTGCTAGGAACATCCTCAGCCCGTGTGTCTATGCAGGTAAGCTGTATTCATCATGTTTTTAGGTGTAAGAACAATTAAGAGTTGATCAAATCTTGGAAACAGTTGTGGTTTTTGACTGAGTGATCATTAGGGATGTCGGAAATACTCAAATAAACACAAAGTACATTCATACATTCATCCGTAAGTCTAAACAAATATTTATAGGGAGAGATTTTTATTACAGACATCTAAATTCGCTGCAGTGTATTTTTCCTCGTAGCAGATGGGTTTGGTGTGAGCTCTTTCCTTCTTCCCCCCATCTCCTTCCTCTTCTTTTTCTCCTTTTTCACCGACGAATCGAATCGCTGATACAAAAAGAACATCTGAGAATAAAATAGTGCGGCTAAAACGAGAAAAGGATGGATTGGAAAATTACATTGGCTTGCCAAAATGTAGGAAAGAGCAGCTCTGTGCTGGCTGGTGGCCGTGCTGGGGCACACGGCATCCATGGATGGGTCACGTTCTGCTGCTGCCAATGCCACACAGTGCGTGTGGGTGCTGCTGCTGCTGCGTGCGTCCCCCGGAGCCCTGGGACGGATGGCTGCTTTTCTTTATTCTGTATTTAAGAAATGCACTGAAAAAAAAAAAGGATTTGTATGAGTAACATGTAAGGGTACAGAGAGACACAGCAGTGTGAGCCCTTCGCTGCCAGAGCTGCCTCTGAATCGGGCAGTTTCCTGGAAGATGAAATGTTCCACCAATACGTGGGAGAAATGGAAAGTTCTGCTTGTAGTGCAAAAATCCCCGTGTTTATCTGTGATGTGCGTGGGGTCTGTTCCCCTTTTAGCAGATAAGTGTGTAAACGAAAAGTAAAACGAAGAGCAAGCATGCCGAAGAAACGATGTCGGGTAGTTTGATGGCTCCTGCCTGTAGCCTCCAAGCAGGTGGAGGGCTCGTGGGATGCACTGCCATGCAGAAACAGGCTTTTGTGATGGTCTGAAATTAAAGTGTATGGATATCGTGTTTGTCCAAAAAATGGTTATGAGCCAAATCCACAGCAGCGTGATTTGAGGGCACGCGAACCAGAAATTAAAACTGAGTCTGAGAGCCTGGTTTAATGACCCCACTAAGTGGAAGGCAAAAAGAGAGAGAATGGACTGTGAAGAAGGAGCCTGTGCTGGTGGAACGTTTTAACAACTCCGGACTTCAATACCACACATTCTGCTCGATGTCTTTATCTGAAGCCAATCTTTCACTTACAGAACTCATGCAACTCGCCGTGTATTGCTTAGGAATTGCACTGGGCACCTTCTGATGAAGCACTGCTAAATGCTGCCCTGCCTTTACTGAGGGGTATTTATCATTTGTTGGGGTTGGGTCGGAAACATCCCTGCTTCACTCCATGAAGTGCAGAGCTTTGAAAATGCAATTATGCATGGGGCAATCACCAGTGGTTCTGTGGTTGGCTGAGTACGTCCCAGGAGCTGCTCAGGTAAGCATTTGTTTCTGCTCCTTCACTTCCTCTGGATTTATTTCTCCTGCCTTTGTTTGTAACGGTATCTTTTAGTCTGGAAACAACACGGCTGTGAACTTGGAGGGGAAATAAAGCAGAAGCAAAGGCGGTTTGCACCTTCTGCTTTGGAAATCTGTCTGTAACGTACATGGAAGAGCCTTAATTTCACATCACAGCAGCAACAGCAAACCCACCTAACACACAATGCAGAGCATTAGAGCTGTCACTCAGACCGTGAGAAAATAAATACAAAATAAAGTTGAAATAGAATCGTAAACATTTGACCGCATGCAATCCAAGGGTTTTGTTTGTAATGATAACGTGCATTTCCAGCGAGCATCAGCTTTTACATAACTTGAGATGCAATCCTCACAGCAGACCGTACTGCACGGGTTCCTCAGGAGCCGTAGGGCACCGGGGAGGGGGGAAAAGGGGCGAAGTGCCCCCCGAGCTCCTCCTGCGGGTGCCGTGCGGGCCGGCAGGGAGCGGAGCCGCCGGGCCCGTAATTAATGATATTCCTCTGCCCTCTGTAGGACGAGTGGCTGCACTGAACGCTCCTGCTTCGGGGGAACCGAACTGGATCCCGGAGCCGTGGAGAAGCGCCGGGCCTGGCCTGCGCCTTCCTGTGCTCTAATTAGAATGCATGTCGGGATTAATCTTTGTAACATTCAGAAGCAGATAAGCAGAGAGGGAGAGCCGGGTGCTGGCAGGAAGGGGACGAGCGAACCGCCTGCTCCATGCAGTTGAACTTTGCAGCTTGCTGCTAGCAGCATCACAAACCCACCGCTGCCAGCACAAACACAGGGTCCAAACAGACCTCCTGGGCCCTTTCTGTGAGGGTGGCAGATTTGGGCCCCCATCTGCAGCTCACGTTTGAGAAGCCGATTTGGGTCCATTCTCACTCCCTACAAGAGGTGCACCGCCCTCAATTCCCAGCCATCGTTTCCTGGTGACACGTTGTGTTTGGGGGCCGGGAGGGGGTTCCCTGCCTCTCACGGGGTCACTCATCCCACACTGCTTTGCTGGGGTCCCAAAGAGGTGTGGGATGCAGCACAGGTGTGGGCAGTGCCCCACAGCTCATATGGCAGCATTACTGCAGGTATGTGCTGACTGTGGTTGGGGAAAAAAAGAAAAGTAGTACTGTGAGTTCTATAAGACAGCTGTGCTGTAAGAACCCGTCATTCTCTGCTTTCCAGCTCTGGAGCACTCAGTGCATGAATTCTCACGACACACTTGCATAGGGTGAGCGTTCTCCCTGGTGTAGTGGTGGAGGCAGGACAGCCCGGCCCTGCCGGAGGGCTCGGATGGTGGATTTCGGTTTTATTTTTTTTACGGCGGTTGTTTCCGCTCGAACCACCACGTACTTTAACGCAGACAAAAGACCAGAGGCGCGGGACGCGGCATTACCGCGCGCGGAGCGCTTAGGCCACGCCCCCACCGAGGCCACGCCTCCAGACAAGCCACGCCTACTCGGAGACCACGCCCACACGTAGACCCCGCCCCTATCGGGCCCCGCGCGCCGCCAGACCCCGCCCCCCTCCGCCCGGGAAGATGGCGGCGCCCTTAGCGCAGCAGCTGGAGGAGCTGCTCAACCCCCGGCCCGACCTGCGAGACCCCGAGGATGACGCGGAGGAAGGTGAGAGGGGATCGGAGAAGGGTTCCCTGCGGGCGGGGCCGGTTGGGGGCCGGGGTCGGTTGGGGGCCGCCGGTTGGGGGCCGCACGTGGCGGCGTGGAGCCTCAGCCGCCCCTGCTGCCGCCGCCGTGGGGGATGGGGCGGCTCGGCCCGCTGTGCCTCGGCCCGCAGCGCTGCGGGCTGGGAGCCCCGGGCGGCGCACGGCTCTGCACGCAGCCACGCGGCGCTCCGCGAGCTCAGCGTCCGGCCGCGGCTCCGCGCGGGCTCCGCTGCAGGCCGGGAGCGGATCCCGTCGGAAACTTCTAGAAAAGCGGTCCCAGAAGCGTCCCTCGGAGCCGGGCGCGCCCTGCTGAGCACCTGCGGCTCTTCGTGCTGGCGGGCGGGGGAAGCGGCGCTTCGGAACCGCGCGGGGAGGTGCAGGAGGAGGAATAATTGCAGTGTGGTTCTTTTCTCTCTTTAGCCGTCCTGCGATGTTTGTGTATTTTTGTGTATATGGGAAGAGCGTGTCTGAATCGCAGTTTTCCTCTTTGAGTCGTTAAACGCAGAGTGAAGGCGTTCAGTGCTGTGAGTCCTGCGCTCCACGCTGCTCCCAGAGCGCCCCGTGAAGTTCAGGGTTCTGTAGGAGGGCTGAATGGGCTTCGACTGCAAGCTGTGTGCTCTCCGAAAGGAAGAGGAGATGGGGAGGGAGGTGTGAATGCAGGCAGCACTCCGTTCAAAATAAAGCACTGCCATCCACCTCGCCTTTACAGCCTGTTTTTGTTTGTAGAGGCGTGAGGAGTTTCCCGTGCAGGAGGATGGCTGCTTTCTGCAGCTGCTTCTGCCCTGAAATTCAGTTCGGTTTAGATAGCCTCCTTCCATCTTTCTTTTCCTACAGCCACAGTTGCTAAAGTGATTGACAGGTTTGAGGATGAGACTGCAGATGACATTTTACCTGTTGGTAACATACGGAAAAAAGCTTCGGCCTCCCTCTTAGAAGCTGATAAAAGGTACAGTGGAAAAGCAACATCTCGCAAAGCCTTGCAGGAAGAGCTGTGGGGAGATGCTCTGTCTGAAGAAGGATCTGGTAAGAAATCTTATTTCTTTATGCTTTTAGGTACACTGTTTATAACTTTAGCACACCAGACCGAATTAGAGCTGTCTCAACTGAGATGAGCAACTTTCAATCCTTGGCAGAGGTTTATAAACAGGTACAAATAAGTTGGACATCTTTTTGAAGTGCCCTCCTGAAATTCAGGCCGTGCTTTTTGACCACAAGAAAAGGAAACACTGTGTGGAGGGAAAGAAGTAGTTGCCATTTTAAGGCCGATAGATCTGGAGGACTGCAAGTGTGTCTTATTTTAAAGATACATAAAGCAAATTGTGACCACCTAGTTTGATTACTATGTCACTAATTATTGTTACAGAAGAAGAGAGATGAGACCTTTTCCTAGATGTAGACTCTTTTCTTTTTTTTCATTAATTAGTCAAAACAAAAAATAAAACAGAGTTTGGTGCTCAGATCAGTAGCCATTGTTGATGCATGCTGCAGAGTGACAGGTCTTTTTTCTCTTTGAATTAATAGCTGAAGAAGCCTTAGATGAGTGGTATAGTGGCAGTGAAGATTCAGAAGACGATGGCAGCTTGGGCAGTAAAGCAGAGGAGCAGGCCAGCAGTGCTGGCAGTGACCAGGAGGATAATATGGAAGATGATGAGAGAGATTCCACCGCCAAAGTACCGAAGTTCAGTTTCCAGAACATCACGGACTTTGAGAAATTTGCAGAGGGGATGGATGATGTTGGGAGCAGTGATGGAGAAGATGAAGATGACGCCAGCATGGAAGAAGAGGAAGGAAGTGATGATGAGAAATATGAGGGGGAAGACCATGACCACAGAAAAGACACCAATGACAACGAGGATGATGGGGGGGTGATGACATTCTCAAAGGGACAAGCAAGTGATGAGGTGGAAAAAGGAAAAGCGGTGAAGAATCAGCTAGGTTAGTGCATGTTTGCTGTGTGTTTTGATGAGATTCACCTTGCTGACACTACAGATGCTGCCCATGCTAGAGGAGACGCTGCAGCACGTTAATTTGCTGTTGGTGCAGTGCATGTGCAAGTTGCAGCAGCCCATGTCATTTGCAGATGTTGCACTAAATGTGCTATGCATGCTGATGTCACTGTTCCTACAAAATCTAATGTTATGGAGTGTATTTATCTGCTGGCTTAACTGAACCCACACTGAATATACTTGTAGTTTGGGTGGGAAGGGGGTCTTCACATTGTTAGTTCTGTGCTGTGGTGCTGTCTGCTGTCTTTCTTCAAATGCTGAAGTTTCTTCCAGTTTATTCAGTTGAATTACCAGCATCCATTTACAAGTTATTCTTCTAACCAGTGAAGCAAATAGAATTTCTGTGATTCTTAGGGTTGCTGTCAGGATCACAGATAGGATGGGAAAGGGGCGAGTACTTTGGCTTGTGAAATAACTTTTTTTTTTTCCCCTTTCTCTTATGAAGCGCTGTGGGATCAGATCTTGGAAGGCAGAATCAAGATGCAGAAGGCACTTGTAATAGCCAACCGGCTTCCTCAGCCAGATACTTTCCCCCTTTTCAGAAAGGAAGGTGGACAGGAATTCGACAATGCTGTGGAGAGCTGTAAGAATCCTTCAAACTTCTTATTTTGTGTAGAGTCTGCTGTAGCCAACATGTTTTTACCTGTGTGAGAGAGCATCAATAGGAAAGTGAGGGCTTTGAGTTACATATGTTTGTAGCATTAGCTATCAGTTTATATTGTCTTAATTGTTAATTAGTGTATGGGAACTGCTGAGTCACAGCCTGAACCACTGATTGAGCACCTGGAAAAGGACTGGGTCAGCTCTGGGAGCACAGGTGGAGGCAATTCATCTTTGCAATCAGAAGGGGTAGAGCCAGGCCCCACTCCTCTTAAATCTCATTTAAGGGTTGGTTACCGCCGAGGAAAGATCTCTAGCAAGAGATCCTTCCTTTGTGGAGTGCTTCTGCAAGTGTAGATCTTCAGAGACAGGTGAGTGTTTTTGTAACAGCTTCTTGTGGCACTGGTCCTGCTGCTGTTACGATTAGATGCTGTGCAAGCATGAAGTATTTCTGACCCCAGACAAGAAAATGTCTCCCATCACCCATGTCTACGTATGTCTGATTGCTCTCTGGCAGCCTGTGTTGTCACCTATGTGATATTGGTGAACCTCAGCTTGGGTCCTGCTGCTGTTTCTACTTTGTGTGGGTACTGAAGTTCATTTATCTCTTCTATGTTGGATGTTAGAAATAACTGGCTGGGTTATCACTGCTTGGTGCAGAGCTGGGGCACTTCTTTGTCCTGAGACACTGTGTAGATGTTGGGTCTGTGATTGCAGTGATTTGTCCTAACCAGGAGTAACGTAGCACAAAGGAGAGGGCCTGTGCTGTCAAAGCAAAAACCATTTCAGTTGGGAGTTGCTTCAGATGTTTGGTTTTTAGGATCGCTATTAATGATACTGATCTGATGAGACTTGTAGTAGATTCTCTAATATGGCAAATATCTGCATGTTCCAACTGATAAACACAAAGTATTCAACTTCAGTGCATTGTGGATCTGTTTAATTTATTAATTGTTCAGTTTGCATGTGCAGCACTGATACCAGTGTGTTTGAGAGACTTTGACCTAGGCTGGCACAAGTTATCTTAAAACTGCATTAAGAACTTTTGCTGTGATCCAGCCTGACCCCAGGCCTTGCCCCTGTGCCAGGGTTTGACTGTTATCTTACAGCTCACACCTGACCTGAGCATGCAGCTAATCAGCTTATCTGGAGTTATAGCAGGTGGGGCTCTTTGTTTTAAAGTTAACTCAGCTGCTTTAAATGAAGTGATTAAGGAAAAGAAGGCGAACTCCCAGCAATACTAAGCTGACCTTTCAGTGAAACGCATGTTATTAATGTGTTTAATGAGATGCATTACAAACTGCACTGAGCACCGTGTTTCATTACAGGTCTAAAATGCAATATCATTAAAGACCTTTAACAGAAACAATGGTTGACATTTTGATATTTCCCATAAGCAAAATACATCCAAGAACACGCGGTGTAATACCATGCACAGTACAGCAGAGAGGTTAATCTGCCAGTTGTCCAGTACATTAAAGGAAAATCTGCTGTTAATAGCTGCACTGTGATTCCCTGCCATCCTGTTTTCAGAATCCAGGCAGGAAAGCTGCAGCAGTTTGCTCTGCTGTTCCAGATGACCTGTGTTCAGGTTCCACATTGGGTGGGGAGGCAGCAGAACAACCCACATCAGGGGACTTGTCCAGGCTGATGGGTGGGGAGTAAGGAGCTTAGGAACATTCTGATGCTGCTATGTTTGTTTAGCATTTGCTGGTGTTCTCTAAGGGTCCGAGTTTAAATTTTTTTAATATTTTTTAAATTCAGTCTGTAATTGTACAGTAAAGTAGGTTACAGCAGCTGTTTGTGATGTCTGCACTGTTGTCCAAGCAGATATTTCTCTGTTCTGCAGAGGTGCTCTTACCAGAAGTTGGAAAGTGCCAAGCATGAAACATGAGGCACAACTTTGTGTGCACAGGTCTTAGGAGAGTCTAGGAGTGCAGTGGGTGACAGTGACCAATTTCTCCCCAACTTGGTGGTGCTGGGCTCTGTGAGAGGGGTTTGGGACATCCCAGCTCAGCAAGGGTATGTCCAGCACATCTGAGCTGTTCGGGTTTCTGTTCGGGAGCTCGTGCCTGGGTAACAGCACTGTGAAGCCTTAGTTTCAATGGGTGAAATTAACTCAATTAAAAAAAAATACATATATTGTAATCTGTTTAAAGCTTTTCTTGATGGACCTTGATTTAGGAGGGCAGTCTCACTTTTCATCAATCAGTTTTCAGAAGGAGCTTTGACTTAGAGGTTTGGTGGGTTCTATACAAATAAACTTCTAGAAACTCAACTGTAAACAGTGAGGTGATGGGCTGGGTGTACATTTCTGCACTCCTGCGTTCTCCTCTCAGTTGTGTTACTAGCTTGTGGGCAGGAGCCCATTCTCCAGACAGGAAAAAAAGGAAAGAATTGGGCACGAGAAGGTTTAAAGATGAATCATTTTATCATGGGTTTAAGGCAAGGCTTTGTGAATGCTGGATGTTGAGCTTGTTCCATTGCACGTAGCATGCTTCAGACTTGGATGGGATTTAAGATAATCATGACATTGACACTGTTTTGGAATGGATGATCCTCTCCTTTTAGGGAAGCCTCAGCAATTCCTTCCAAATCCACAAAATAAATCTGGCATGCTTTCATGATCTTCTCTGAATGAGAGGAAATGATCTGGTGTGTGAAGCTGCACGAAGCAGTGCTGCCCAAAGTCCTGGCTCTGTGTTAGGAGTGCTGCAGGCTCTGGGCACCCAGGTCCCTTTCACCTCTTTCAGAGCTTCCCTAGCAAGCTTTTGGTGTTATCCAAAGCCTTTCCCTTGCTCGTGAAGGTTCTGCTCCCTGCCTGTAGGAAGGATGTATTTGTTGAGGTGGAAAACAGCCCTCCTCTATTTGCTTTGCTGGTGTGTCCCACTTGTGACAGCTCTTTGTGCAGCTGGTGGTGGCAGCGAGGCTCCCTGGGGACTGACTGATGGTGTTAAAGAGCAGGCAGCAATGATGTACGTGCTTTTGCAGTTTTACAGCCAAATCTGAGCAAAAATGGTAACGTCACACACGTTTCCCAAATTCTGAGGTTGCATCTTAGGAAAAACTCAGGTGTTCAATTTATTATTTTTTGTAATCTTTTATGGGGAAAAAAAAAAAAAGATGTACCTTGGACAATCTTGGATTCCTGAGATCTCAGGTTCTGGTGGATGATTTACTACAAAATTGCTTATAAATTGAAGTAGAAAATGTTTTGCAGACCTGGCAGCTTTCAGGCTTCACACCCATTTGTCACCCAGCATTTCCCTTTGTGTATAGAACAAGAATTAATTAGGCTGCGCTGCAGGAAAAGTTTATGGCCATAATTTATATAGGATGAATTCCTGTTTAAAGAGACAGCATTGCTTTGTTTGCACCGTGTTACTTTTTCTTTTTTCCTAATCTTTAATTATATCCCAGATTTTTTTTTTCCAATCCTCCTTTTTACCTACACGTCGCAACTGTGCTCATGGAGCTCGTGCTTCTTCCTGCTTTGCATCCATGGAGAAAAGTCAGGGAGGTCTCTTAATACCAAAACCATGGCGGCTGCGCTCTGAAGGCAGTGCAAATTGTGGATGCACTGCACACGTGAGCTCCCACAGCTCATGTTTGTGAGGTGCTGCTGCCCAGGGCAGTCTGTTTCTCCAAGATACGTTTGTATTCTCTCGCACCGTATCTCCTAGTCTGGTCCAGGGCTTGAGATGTTGCCTCCGTTTGGGGTCTTGCACGTTCAATTAATGTTTTTCATAATCAATGCAAGTCAGAATTTGCAATCTGCTCCTGATTTGCACATTAAAGAGACCCATTAATTAAAAATTCCAATCCCTGGCATGTTCCCGCAGGATCCTTGCATTATTTACATAGAAAAAGAGTGCAAGGTGCAAGTTTCTGTGCGGTGTCTCCGTGCAGATTGCATGCTTGCCATTCATGTTTCTGTGTATGCTTTCAGGGAGGAGGAAGGTTGGAAGTAGATGTTGTGAAAATGGCACAAAAATTACCTCAAGGGCAGGAAGGAGTTGGGGCAGAGGTGGAAGCCATGCTGGTGAAGCCGTATCCAGTGTCAGGAATTAAACAGTGCTGAGGTTTGGGGATCTCATTCGGTAACAAAAAGCCACAGCTAGCTCTGGGGAGGGGGGCAAGCAGAGCTGTAGACGAGATCTCTTGCTCTCAGCAAAGGCCAGGAGCTGGGGTTGCTTGCAGGACCCTGCAGCTCTGTTGTTGCTGCTGTAACTCCTTTCTCTTTACAGCCCTGGTTAAAAATACCTGGGGATGTGACAGTGATGCTTTGTGACTCACTAACAATAATGGGGGTAATGTGTTATTTTCAATTTTTAGTTGGAGGGAAGGCTAAATAAGAACATACAGAAACTGATGTGGGTCTCTTGCAGGTGGCAAGATGCTGGAAGACTTAAAGATGATCAGTGGTTGTGTATTTTTTCATATGCATATCCTTTCACTTTTCAGTTAGGCAGCTCCATGAAAGAGAAACTGCCAGCTGAATGTTTTGTTTTTTTGTTTTTTTTTTTTTACTTTGGCTCAGTCTGTCAGTGGGCTGAGAGGAAATACCAGACTGTGGGTTTCCTCAATACAAGTCCTGGAGAAATGGCAGAACACAGCTGTGATGGGAAGCAGGCAGGGTCTGTGAGAGTGAGTTGGCTCAGGAGAGGAGCAGCAGTGGTGACAGTGCATTTTAAGTGTTATTCACACTTTGAGTAACTTCTGCACAGCCCTAGGATCATGCCCATGCACAACTCCAGTGCTCCTTGTGCTCGGGGACAGAGCATAAGCCAGAGAGAAGCCCTGTTTCCTTGTACTTAGAGCACTGGTATGCTATCCCCTTGAGTATCTCTCCAAAAGAGCAGTGTGGCACATTCACACACACAGATGAGCATTGAAAGGTGCTATTTAATTGTACTTTATTGAGAAGTGGGGCAAAAAGGTGCACTAATAAAACTTGGTGGTGCTTGCCTGGAGCTGCACAGGGCTATCTGGGAACCTCTGGGAAAAGGAGGTGCTGACTTTTTGTTCCAAAGTATTGTAGTCCAGTCCAAACACTTCACTTCTCTTAGAAATGTCTCAGTTTCTGGGATGGACTGAGGTTATATTTGTAGTGGGTGCAAAGGGCTGTGATGGCCTCAGAGCTTTGTGGACCTTTATGACAATGGCCTGCGTTGGACTCCTGGTACATAGGGTTGGTTTGCTGCTCCACTGACAGCTGTCTGGCTTGTGACTGACTGGAGCCCATTGGTGGAGAAGGCCTCTCAATGATGAGGTTGAGAATCCCACTTGCATTGAAGACAGCAGGAAAGATTCAGTTTGCTTTTTCTTCAGTTTATCTTATGTTCACAATGATTCCCCATCTTTAAAACGTATTTTTATTCACTATCCATGTAAGTCATGTCCAAGAAGCTGATTAAGTATTGGCTAACTTGAATAATCATGGAATCATAGAATGGTTGGGTTAGAAAGGGCCTTAAATAACATCTAGTTCCAATTCTCCTGCCATGAGAAGGGTCACCAATCATGAAATCAGGTAAGATCAAGGCTAAATCAGGATAAGATTGTAGAGAAGCTGTCACCTTTCCTGTACAAGAGGATGTGTTTGGCAGGAGGTTGTCTTCTCACTGTGCAGCACAATGTGTCACCCCCTGCCTTGTCACTTTGCACACCTGGTTGTAGGGAAAAGATGCCATGTGAAACATGCTTTATCAACATAAGCTTGGGATTTCTCAGAGAAGCCTGCAGGAATCAGCTGCCAATGATTTTAGTCAGAATTTTGTTATCATCTCAATTCGTGGATCACTTTTAAAGCTGAGATGTAGCCCATGCGTACGTCTGGAGCGGATAACGCTGTGATGCAGTGCAAGGTGGGTGTCACAGGGCTGCAGGGGGAGGGATTGAGGCACAGGCAGATTACGTGGTTTCCAGTTACAGGATTAATTGGTGCTAGGCGGGATCATGGACTTAAATATATTCTTGCTTTGAAGATTTTGCTGGGAGCCTGCACAAATGTGTGACAGCGGCACTGAGTTTCAAGCCTGAGTGTAAATTATCATGATCAGATCTAGCCCAGTTAACACTGGTGGTTCATTTTAATTGAATTGTATTAGTTTAGACACTTTATGAACACAGAAGCATCGTGCTTGTTGATTCATGAGTGGTGAGTTGGGTTTTAAATAGATGTGGATGCAGGTGTCCCCAGATTTCACCTTCCTCTCTGATCCAATGAAGAATCTGTTCAACTCTGTGTGGGACCGAGCCAAAGCCTGGTGATGTTAATAAAGACTTTACTCTCAACTGAAATGAAGAAATAAATGAGGCCAGCTTTTGCTAAGAATTAGGATCTGTAAGGATGGGCAGCCATTCTAGGTATGTATCTGCAAGACAGAGGAGGTATGAACTGCGCAGCTTAGAGAAAGCTGCAGTTGTCAGCTCCAGAGCTCTGTTTTGTCTGTGTGCTTATTAGTTTAGTTGGGTCGTGAGGCTTTGAGGTTTTGTATGTTCATCCCAGCGTGGGGTTTGGGCTGCGTGAGGCACCAGAAGCATATTTTGGGGATTGTCCTTACTGTCTGTGGGTTGTTCTGCACAAGGTATTTATTTGAAGTGGAGTCTGGGGCTTTTTTTCAGAGCAAAAACTGCTTGCCCTTCCCTTTGCTGATTGTTGAGGCTGATAACCTGTGGTATTTAGTCATCTGGAGCAGAATTTGTATGTGCTTCTCTTGTACAGATGTGCTAAAATTGAAATGCTCCCATTTTACAGGTTATCTCCATAGCCATATGTGTTGGACACTATTCATGTTTGAGGTTTCTTTTAAATTCTAGTGCAAAAAAAAAAAAGGTAGGGAAGGATGTAGTTGTTGACCTGATACACCCGAGCTCCAGACCATGGGATTTCACCACACTTCAGGAACATCAAATGGGCTTGCTTACGCTTGAGTTTCTCAAGATAATTAATAGTTAATTAAATGGAGTTTAACTAAATACTTGTGCACGTTAGTGTGTGTACGACACAAACAAGAAAACAAAGGCTTGCAAAGCATCCAGAGAGCATGTGCAAATGTCAGCTAACTCGAATTAATTGGCAATTGGTTACCTGGAGATGGAAACTCACTGCTTGTCATGATAAATGTAATTAATGACCCGGTATTATATGGGGAGGTCAGTCTTGATGGGCTACTGCTCCCTTCTGGCCTTAATATCGAGATAACTATGAAATTTCACATTTCTTCCTCTTTTCTCATTCCTGCCTGTGTACTTGGGGAATCCTGCCTGGCACAGACTGGAACACACAGTGTCAGCTTCTTTACACTTACAGTAATGTAAAACATCAGTTTTTATAAATCTCATTTTTACGAGCCCCATCCCTCCCTGCTTCGGGCTGATATCAAAAGATGACGGTCGAGGCGAATCAGCAGAGCATGAACTTCATGGAAGTGTTTCTTTCTCTCCTTTCTCAGCTTTCCCCCTCCCCCAGTCCCCACTAATAACATCCTCCAATACCAAACCTTTATTCTGTTGCTGCATCTAGTTATTTGCTTTACTTTTAGCAAGCTCATCTATGTCTGATCCTGTTGTTCTTACTGTCAAATGCAGTAATATTTGAGTGAAAGGAATAAATTGAGTCCATTCTGTAACTTTGGGAGTGTGTGAAAGCAGTTTGCAATATTGGCTCCTTTGTGCTGAAGGAATAAAATTTTCCCCTCTGCAGAGACTTCTGCATCATTTGCATTCCAATGGAACCAGCAAATTGGGCCTCTGCTGTGGAGCAGATCTTTTCATCGCCATCAGCAGAAAACTAGGCCTCTTTCCTCCCGTCCTTCATAAAGAGCCAGGAACTCAGTGTTTTGGGAAGCGTGAAGGGAACGTTGCTCCAATTATTTCCTAAAACAAGCCGGGCGGACTTAAAGTTCTTTGTGCTTGCGTTCAGCTGATGTTGCTGAGAAACATCTTCTAACACCACCGCGTTTGGAAAAAACGAGATAGCGCTGCTCTGCCCAGGGCTTGGTGCCCTGCTGCTCCTGTGTCCAGCTTTGTGTTTCCATACCACCTCTGTGTAAGGGGGAAGCAGGCAGCGGGGGTTGCGGCCTGCTGCACCCGGAGCTGCGCTATGGGGCCCTGCTGCATCCCCTGCAGTGGCAATAGCAGAAGGGTGGCTGTCCCGAGCTCGGTGCTATGGGATGCCGTACCTGGAGGAGTCCCTCCGCCCTTTCCAGGCTGCAAACATCACTTTGCTGCTGGGAATGTAGAGCGAGCGCCAGGAGCAACACTGACAGACTTCAGAATTACGATACGGTGGAGCTCCGGCGTAATTCTTTGTTGAAGAAGTTAGAGGCCTAAAATGTTAAGGCTTATTGTTATTCTGAGTTGATAATCTCTGCCTTGCTTTAATAATTTTTCCTCATGCCTGGATAGCCTGCGAGTTGCACAATAATCACTCACACAGCTTTGTAATCAATGCCCAAAGTAATAGGATTCCGCTGGCCAACGGCAATTAATAAATTTGTGTCTTTTTTAAAACACTAGCAAGTCGGGCCTGAAATACGACTGACTGGCTTTCCTCATTTGCATATTTATTGCAGTGGAAAAATTCTTGCCGAATGATTGATGTTGAGCCTGCCTCTTGAATTCCAAACAGCACATTATTATGAAATGAAAAATGCCGGCCATACAGTTGATTAAAGTTGAAGACAGTGGAATCGGTGTTTTTTAAGATTGTGGGAGAATTAAAGGCATATTTTAATAGATGTTGACAAGAAGTGAACTAACAAAAGCAAAGCAAAGGATTTGCTTGAAAAGATTTAATCAAACGTGTTTCTTGGGGGATTAATTGCTGGGGATGACTAGTGCAAGTGGCTGGCTGGTGGATTTGAATGAGAAGTATTGTTCTGGGGCCGGCGTATTGAGTGCCATTTTGACCTGTAGTTTAACTCCTGTCCCACCGCCGTTTGAAAGCAGAGAAAATTTCCCCTCTTCATCTGAACGTTGGGATAAATACGTGCACCTGATAACAATGCTTTTCATTATGCACAGATGCTATAATAGAACACGTTGGAGTCCTTATTCCTGTTGGCACGGTGTGACCGGTGCGGCTCGTGCTGTGCAGTGGGGATGGTGGCTTCCCATGGTGGGACAGAACCCCCGTGTTTGGCAGCTCAGCCTTGGGAGATGCGTGATGGTGATACCAGTTTGCTGGGCGATGTGAGCAGTGTCTGTTTTACCCACGAGCTTCCAAGTGCTGTTAGTTCCCAGCTGCCTCTCTCAGCACTTCTCCGTCTGTGCGTAATGGATTGAAATCCTGGAATTTTGCCCCGGTTTTTAGGATTCCATCTCTGACCGCCATAACCACACATCTGTGGCTCATAGCCCTGTGCTGGATGGAGGCAGCCATGCAGGGAGGAGCCTGCCTCGTGGAGCTGCTCCAGGAGCCTCGCTGGTTGGCTCTCTGTGAATACCTCTGAAAACGTGGCCTCGAGGCACCCGCTTTTTCCATTGACTTGAAGTGTCTCTGCGTGCAGCCATTCCCTGCTGCTCCACGCCAGCTGCTGCTCTCTGCAGCTGCTTGGGAAGATGAAATGAGACCCCATTTTTAGAGGTCATGACAAAGAGCATGGATGTTTATCTGCACGTGGAGCTGCCTTGCTGTAGAAGCACTGAATTTACAGTGATGGGAGCCCCCAGGGCACGCAGGGAGATGTGCTGGTGGGTTGGTACCTGCAGCCAGGAACTGGGGATGCGGCAGCAGAGCTGGTTTGTCTGTAGCCACTAGCATTGACAAAACTGATTTTTGTGGTTTGAGAACAGTAGGACAGATTCCATCTCTGGTGGGGCTCCTGACACTTTGATACATGGCAGTGCTATCCCTGAATGGAGCTAAATACTCCAGGGCTACTTTCTGAATGGGTGAAGGGATGTATAAAATGAGAACGTATGAGAGAGCATTAACAGAAAGGCACACTTTGATTTACTGGTCCTGGCTCACAGCTTCCTTGGTGGATTGATGTGCTGTCTGCTGAATCTGGAACAACTCTTTCACTCCTGTACACAAAACGAAGGGGCTCCCATAGACTCTTAAAAGTGATTCTTACAAGTTAACATCTTACCCAGGCACTCTGAGTCCCATTGAAGCTGGAAGTTGCATTCAAGCTATGTTTGCTGTATACTTGCTGCGGATGGATCCTGCTCAGCATCAATTCTCCTCTCCCGTGCGATAGTATTAGGAAAGCTCTGATGGAAGGGGGGGCTGCCCTCATACTGGGGTTAGTTGGCCACTCCATGCGTGGAGAATGGGTTGTTTGGGGATCTGAGTGGCTCATATTTCATAAAGGGATCTAGATGCTTTTGTTTTCAAAGAAGTGCTATGGGAACCTGTTCTCAAAGAACACGAGTTGGGCATACAGAAGTAACTTCTGCAGAGGGAGAGAGTTTTCTGGTTGTTTTCACTGATGGTTTATGGTCCAGCATAAGGGCAGGTGTGAAGCTGTACAGAGGTATTGTTAGCTTTGTTCTGTGCATGGAGCAGGAGAGAGAGCAGGGGGTAGAAGCCATGGTTATCACGTGTGAAGACTGCTGGTTGGTTTTCTTAATGTATTGGTGCACCTGAAAGCTCCATGTTTGTAGCTTTTCTGATTAATTGTCTGTTTCAGATGATGATGAACAGCATTAAAAATGTAGGTATGTGCTGGGAGGGTTGGAGAGCAGGAGGGTTAGTGCCTGGCTTTCCTTCAGAACGAGCCAGCATACATCTGTGGAATGGTTTTGCTTTGCACAGCCTTCGTTCGCGAGTGACTTAAGGCTTCTCCCCAGTGCAGGCAGTGCAAAAGCAGATGAGCGTTCAAGGGAAGAGGAGACAGAGGAGGGAAGGAGAATGGGAAGGAAACAGTCCCTCCAGGAACTGCATGTGAAATGGGCAGGGCTGTGCTGGGTGAGGAGAAGGCAGGGGAAGGTGACACTCAGCTTCTGAAGTTGAGTTTACTGCGCACTTAAGCACCCAACATTAACAGTGAGAATAGCATCCAGTAATGCTATTAAATACACACGAATTGAAAGCAGGAAATTACTCAGCTGTAAGAGGCTCACGACGAAGCTGCTGTCTGCAATAATTAGCCCTCCCACCTGGTTAGATGCACGGTCATTGTCTTCCCTGCCCTCTCCATCCCCTTCACTCCAAATAAAATTGCTTCCCATCCCCACTTCTGTTGGGGTCCGTATCTCATAGCCTGGGGGAGCTTGAGCCTGTCTTTATTCCTTGCCTGCTTGCCGTGGCCCTGATATACCCCAGAAGAGCTGGAGTGCTACTCCAGTTGTAATTGACAGGATCAAAGCTGCCTGGGGTGCATTAGCACTGCTGCTGGAGGATAGACAGCGGGTAGAAAATAAACAGTTTCGGAAGCTCTGGGGACATTTAGCTGTGTTGCTGGCAGTGGGAAGGATTTTGCTGTTGTGAGCTGTGCACTCAGGGTAGGGTGGGGGCAATTTCCTTTGGAAATGATGCTTTAGCTGCAGACACGTACAACAAATGCATTTTTAAGGGCTTTTGTCTGTTTGTCTCTTAGAATTGTTTTGATGCGAGCACACAACTGTTTTACAAGTACAGCAAACCTAATCCGTTAATAGGTTTATATAGAAGAGCTGTCAGAATGTATCTGTAATGAACCCTGGGCTGGGGGAGTCCGACTGCTCATCTGCAACAAAAATCTGAACGCTGACAGCGTCTCCTCTCCAGCGTTGCTGTTACTGAGGTCAGGCCATAATCTGTCTGAGGTTGGTGACAACTAGACGGTATCACAGTGGTAACGTATTGAGAACTCTGCATGTCAGGGCTGAGTTCCCTTGTGCTGCCTGTGTCCGGCTGATGAAGGTCTGCTGTTCGCTCTACCTGTGATATCCACGTCCTCCATTAACGAAAGAGGAATCAGGTGGTGAGAATAAATACAAAGGAATCTGTGCAGTTCCCTTTAGGGTTTTGGAGAGAGGCGTATTCTGTGGTTTTGCCTTGAAGAGCCAACCCTGTGGTTGATGTACAGCAAGGTGCAGAAGGAGTGTTTGTGTACACCCAGACACTTGTTTAGATCAGGGTGTTCTGCAGGGGGCTTGCTGCATGCCACGAAAGAGCTATTTTTAAAGAACAGATGTGGCAGCAGTGTGCAGTTAACCCTTCCCTACAGCCAGCTCCACTGTATGCCCTTGGAGAACATAAGGTCATTGGAACAGAGATCATTTTCTCTGCATCTGCATCTATTTTATAGATACAGAAAAATTGCCAGCTCTGAGAGCCTTTGCATGGGGAACATCAGATCAACCTTCAGGATTTGTGGCCAGCAGTTCTGCTTTTCTGATCAGAGTCCTCTCATTAAACTTGCCAGGTCATTGTTTAAGTTTTCCCCGTAGATCAGATCTTGCTACGTTTAATTTTACTTACAATCTAATTTCTTATACCTCCTGCGTGGTGAGCACAGCAGCATAGAAACCAGCAATAGTCACAGCCCTGCAGGAGTTCGTTTTTCCTTCGTGCCCTCCCTCCTCCTGCTCCCTATAGCACGCACATTATGTGCAAGAGAGAAAAGTCAGAGGTCACACTGAGAGAGGATGTGTTTATATTCATTTTCCTTTGTGTTGCTTCATAATATTTGGCTGAAACTGACCTCTCTCACAAAACTTACTGCAAAGAGAAGTGAGTTAGTCAGCAGAGAAGGCTGTTGTCAGATGTGTGTGTCTCGGAATGCTTCTTCACACGCTGCTGTGTTTCTTCAATATCTTAATCCTTCAGGCTGTGCAGACTGAATGTTTGTCAATGAAACATTAGATCAGTGTACTCCCAATGTGCAGCCAGGCGAAAGTTTAGAAAGCAGTCCTCCCTCCCATCCTCCCTTTTTAGGAAAAAATTGTTCTTTATCAATGTGATGCTGTTCAAGATTAACAGTTATAAATCAACGTGAAGTTAAATCCACAACTCTGACTGGTTGGAGAGAAACATTTGATTGGACATGCGGTAGCTGAGGCAGCAGTTCAGATTTGGAAAGAGAAACTAGGCTCTGCAAAGCAAAGTTTTTATCAAAAGCAGCAATCGGTAGGAAATTGACACTTGTGTCTCTTGTTCTGCAGGTTGTAAAGCCATAGACACATTGCTGAGAGTGCTAGTGGACATTCAGGATGAGTTGCTTTATCAATGCCCGGGCACGAGGCACCTGGTAGATGGAAAGCAATCAAAACCTGAGAGGTAAATACAAAAGAAGATCTTTCTGAATCCTTTGGTCTCCAACTAAATGAGAAAATGCACAGCTTTTCTGACCATACTCGTTCTCTGCTTTTCTCTCCATTATGTTGGATTTGGGTGACAGCCATGCTGGGTGAATGACGTTCCTTCCACCAGCGTGGGAAGTCTGTTTTGTAATCTTTCTGAAAGCAGAGGAGAGACTAAACTGCTGCTCCTTCCCCATCAGTACCACCGTGGTGTGGAACAAGTCTGACTTGTAGCAAAGGGGCTGCCGAGAATTCACACGTGTTGCCTCAGACAGGTGCAGGGTGTTTAGTCTGTATTTGTTTATTTTTTAGCGATGATGAAATTCCCAGCAGCAGCGATGAAGAGCGAGCGGGTGAAGCTCAGGAGAAGAGGAAGCGCCCTCCCAAACGAAAGCTGAAGGCAGAGGACTTCCCAGAGTTCATAGCCAAGAGGTATAACGACTACAGGACGTACCGGAACAACGTCCTGCAGAAATGGCATGAGAAGACAAAGCTGGCATCTGGCAAAATGGGCAAGGTAAGTCTGTGTGTGTGCCGACGTGTGGTTAGTAGAGATCTGTGGAACAGCAGTTGATTTGGAAGTCTCCTGTCGTGGATATTCCATGCTAAGCCAGGTTTTGCTTGATCAACAAGTAGTTCATGTTTTACAACACGATTAGGAGTTACTATGCCCCTCCTCCTTTACAGCATGTATACTTTAATACTATGGGTAATCATGTCCCCATAGGATCCAGGTTCTCATAGCATCTGTGAGTTTAATATTAATCATCGAGAAGTTCATCTGAACCAGAGCAACAAAGGCATTTTATTATTAAGCCATGCCTCAGGCTACCTCAGGTTGGGAAGGGAAAGAGAGAGAGAAATAAAAAAACAACAAAAATAGCAAAAATCTGTGCAACAAAACCCGAGCCCCCTCCTCTTGGAATGCTGTCTGCTTATCCACTGACATGGAAAGATAGAGGAACATTGCTGCCTTGAGGAAAAGCTTTCTGCATTATCTGACACTAGTTAATGTTGTTGCAGGGTTTCGGTGCCTTTGAGCGTTCAATCTTGACTCAGATTGATCATATTTTGATGGACAAAGAGAGATTGCTACGGCGGACACAGACCAAGCGATCAGTGTACAGAGTGCTGGGGAAGAAGGAGCAGGATTCCCATCCAGCCCCTGAATATTTGCCTGAAAATTCGGTAAGGATGTTTTGTTTATATGGCTCGTGCTATAGAACCGGTGAAACTCTCTGCAAAACAATTAGCCTTTACAGGTAATATTCTTGTTTGTGAGATTGATGAGGAACCTGAGCACTGATTCATGTAATGCAGTGACTAGCAACAATATGTAGACATTTCAATTCCGGTTTTATGGTGTGTTATCTCTTGTGCCAGTTCTCGACAGGATAAAACGTTTGGTCTCTGACCGTGCCCCTCCTGTGCTGTAGGAGCTGGTGGTCACTAAATCTGCCTGAGGCAGTGGCTACAAAGCTTTGTTTTGACTCTGGAGTTTAGAATCTTTAACCCAGAAAGTCACAGAAAATCATATTGCATGTCATCTACAGAGCGTATTGGCAGTACGTCAGTTATTAATTTAGTATTTAAGAATGAATAAATACTCAATTCTGATAGATCATGTGGAATTACTGCGCTTGCAAGATGTATTTTTGCCGTTACGTTACAAATATCTGTAGTATTTTGCCAGTCAGACTTTGTGTAGTCCTATTTATTTCCTAGCAAAGGTATCATAAATCTGTTTTGGCATTGGCAGCATTTCTGCCTTGCCTTAAAATGTATTCCTAGTCCTTAAAAGCTTTCTATGATGGAAGCTGTTCTCCATTCCTTCCTATTTTCAAGTGTTTACAAGCTGCTACATGTGAAGTTGTCAGAGCTGGGGGTGGAAGCATGCAAATATGAGTGTTCAGTATTTCCTTTGTGCTTCTAGGAAGTCCTCCCTGAGGCAGATTCCAACAGGCACCTGAAGGACGTGGACGAGGAAATATTTGATGATGATGACTTTTATCACCAGGTAAGTGTCTGTCAATCCGCGTTGGCATTATGACTTCACTTGTTTTTGAATACTCACCAAGCTAATGCAGCTGACTCTGTGGTCTGAATCTGATCAGTGAACATCAGTTGTCTCTTAGCATCTGGAGTCTCTGTAGATTGTTCAGGGAATTTTCACACTCAGCTTTCCACGTAGGGCTCAAACTTGTGCTGTGAATATGAACTTGCTTGGAGAATCAGGGCTCCAGCATTGGATCTCCATCTGTGATTCTCACAGATGAGCATTGCTACACAATAGAGAAAAATTACTGAATTATCCAAAGGTGACTTTTTTTTGTTGTTGTTGGTAGAGTACAGTTATGAAAAATGATTGTAGTAGATCCTTAAAAGCACCGAAGTCACTTTCATCTCAACTGAACTCATCTGCTTAGAATGAAAAAACTGCAGAGCTTCTGTGGAGCACTTTCCTTGGAGTTATGCCAGGTTGGATTTGGGCCAGCTATTCTTTTTATTTGCACGATTCTTAGGAACAAGGTATCTGTGCTAAGCGCAGGAGGCTGAAGCTTAGGAAAACCTTGTGCTTGTAATGTATTTAATAAATGGCAGTGCCAGCTTCATAAAGTACTGAAATTGCCATGTGTTGAGGAGTACGTCTTATCTCAATGCATGAAAAACTGCTTTTGCTCTGATGATCCACGAAGTGTTTTCATGTCAGGACTAAACAAATATAATTACATTCTTAGAAAGGCAGACATTTCCAATCTGAATTAAAATAGGTGGCGAAGTGTGTGGGCAGTGAAAGAGAGCTGTTACCACGTAGCTGTGCTGGGTTAACTGATTTAGCCAAAAAAATTCAAATATTTCCAAAATTTGGGATTTCACGTGCAGAGCCAGGACTAGAGGTGAGTAAAACAACGTGTTAACACGGGTCTGGGGATGGGTGAGCACCTGTGGTGTTGGGAGCAGTGGCTGAGGAGACCAAATGTGTTATGCAGTGAGATGACATTCTCATAGAATTTGGGGTCCAAGTGGACTGTTAGGACACAGAACAAATACAGTAAGTGCAATAAAATGCACAAATAAAAGAGGAATGGTCAAGGAGAAATGTCTGTGACCGACAGCCTTCAGACCTGTGCAGGTAAGGTGCTTATTGACTGTGAAATGTTAAAATTTTCCTAAGAAAACTAGCAATAGATGGACGGTCTGTCTTCATTTCTAATAAGTTTAAATTTGATAAATCCCAACTTCAGAATTATGACTAGTTACAGCTTAGCTTTTCCCCTCACTGGTTAATTGGGGTGCTGGGGTTAATCTAAATTAAAACTTAAACTAATAGAGGTCATTGAGGGAGGAGAATCACCTGAGTAAAACAAATGGGTCTGCCAGGCACAACTGTGCCTTGGCCATTTCCCAAGAGGGAAGTGGCAGCAAATTGGAGTTGTTTCAGCATTCAGGAGAGGTGAAGGATGGGTGACACCAGTTTAACGTACGGCACCTCCGGAAGCATTCCAGATTGCATTCCTTGCTGTACCAACTGCTGCCTCCCGCGCACACTGAATAGAAGCAGGACCTGCCGACAACATCTGGCTGCACAGCAAGGAATGGGTGCAACTTCTGAAACCCCATAGACTCTAAATATGGCGCTTAGCCTGGCGGAGGCTTTAATCACTTACTACTCTTTGGCAGCGGGCTCCGACAGCTTATCCTAGCCTCGTACATCACGCACAGACATCTGCTGAGCCGCGAGGCAGCTACACATTCATTTTCCTTTCTTGTTGTTTTTTTTTTTTCCTTTTTTTTTTTTCTCCATCCCTCCCTCCCTTCCACCCTTCTCCTCCCGTCCCCAATATGCTTCTTGGGAGAGATGATCTGTAAAGATTACTGCTTCATTGTGTGCAAGTAATTGTGGGGATGCCAGCCCCTTGACAGACACGGCGCAGCACCTGTTCCGCTGACCTGGTTAATTTCTTCTGTTGAGTGGGATTTGGCAGAGATTGGAGCTGAAGCCAATTCAGTGATAAGGCTAAAGAAAATGGCTGTATGTTTTCTGTCACCTCCCAATTAAATTGGTTTCATAAAGTGCTTTCCTTTATTTGTCAGGGTGGTAAGCTGAAGCTGAACATTGCATTCAGAAAGGGTAGAGTGCATTACAATAGAGTGCTGACAATACAGAGAATGTGTTTTCTTTCAAACGGGTCATAACTGAGCAGTGCTTTGTGTGTGTGTGTATGTGTGTGCTTGTCTGTATGTACACATATAAATACTGGGTAGAAAGGGCACTGCTTCTTCAGCAGTAATGGGCAGCAGCATGGTTGGAGCTGAGGCTGCTCAGAAACTGCTCTCCATGCATTGTACTTATTGCACATGCGTACATCTAAATGGGGACTTTTGTCTTTGTTTTAAATTTAGGTCCAGGCTTTTTTTTTTAGTACTGCTTTCATTTCTCTGAATACCAATTGGTAATAATTTATTTTGGTTACTACTTATTGTGGAATGGTGAGATGTATGAGAGGAAAAAATGTGGGTAAAGAAGGACGTGAGACACAAATTCCTGTATATTTCAGTGCAAAATTAAGCAATTAAAAATGAACGAGATCTGATCAATGCACGCAAATTAATGGTAGCAGAATGACTAGCTGGACTATTTTATTATAGAATGTAATCCCGAGCTCTTTAATGAATCTGTTTTTCCTTTGGATAACCATAATTTTCTTGTCCAGACCTTGGAGGCTGATGGAATTCGCCATGTGGGGCTGAGGGACCTTACAGCGACTTGGGGTTGAACTCTGTTCTGTTGTTGGCCCCTCTTTGCCTTCTCTCATCTCCTTCAGTTGATGATAACTTGTTACAGTCCTTGTTGTGGCAGCCCAGGCTGAGTGCTAATGTACGGCTGGGCTGAATGGTGCAAGAATTGTTCCCAAAAGATCCTCATTAGTGACAGCAGCTGAGAGGCCAGACTCCATTTCCTTTCCTCCTAAACTCTTGTTGGTACGTGGTTTTAAGGGAAGAAAAAGGCTGGATGTTTTTAGAAGTCGTATTTACGTAGAATCCATTACGGCCAATATTGCAGCATTAAGGCTTAACATTCCGTCCTGCTGCCTGAGAGCTGCTGCTCTGCCATGCTACAGTGGAGATTTTATTATTAGCTTGAAATACTTCGCTAAAAAAGAGAGTGGAAATGGGTTTATTTCCAACAGGAATTAGGGTAGTGTTCGGATGCTAAGCGTTGCACCGATGGCGGCTCTTCCCAGAACAAATGTCCCTCATTGATGGCAGCAGGTACGTCTAAGGAGAGGCAGGAATAGCCGTAATCCCTTTTTCTCTCTGTTCTCCTCCTCCCCCTATTTGGTTGTGTTGTACATCACTGTGTTTCCTGACAGCATTGCCCCAGAAATGGCACAGAGCTGGGGGTGGGAAGGAGCTGCCCTTGGGCTGGGGTTTGTTGGGGGCACTGCATGCAGTCTGCATGGCAGCTGAGGGACCTGTTTGTGCCTGGGCTTTGCTCCCAGCAGTGGGAAGAGCTTTGTTCTGTTTGTAGTCTGTGCTGCTGTTACGTGGGGCAGGAGTTGATGTCGTAGAAAACCGTGGAGGAGCTGTGACTCAGTTGTTCCTTGTAGAGTGGCACCTCATGTACCCACACACAGCGTCAGAGCTGTGAGCAAAACTCGCTTCCTCGTTCCTAGCTTTGCATTTGGAATTACTCCTTTAATCTGAGTGACTGCAGGCGAGCTCCTGGCTCCCTTGGTAAGGTATTTGTAGCTCGCTTTGTGCCTCTTCTGGGTTGTGTGCACTGTACAACTTCTTAAGGCTCTTTACATCCTTGCATCCCAGCCAGGAGTGGGCCTGAAGCAGTTCCCAGTCACGCGCCGTTTTGCTCTCCCAGATATTTGATAATGCCATAAACAAGTGATTACTGATCTAGTAACTATTACTAGTGGGTAATGGTGAAGAATAGAGAGAAGACTGACTTTCTGACAAGCTGGTTTACCTTAATTAAACTGGTGAGTGATTAATATGGACAGCTGATCTTGTGACTTTAGTGGGATGCGTTTTGAGTTTTGTGTGAATGAGAGACGTCTCGAACCATCCCACAGGTTAATGGCAATGCAGTGCTCTTATTGCAGGCGTGTGTCTTTCAGATGGCTGGGTAGATGGTTAATAACACATTTTAAAGCTTGATTTGAAACGTCTCTTCATGGGTTATCAGAAAACACTTGTACTCCATCCCTGTTTTATCCCAAACTGAATCTCAGCGAAGTTTTTCTTCTTAAGATGACTGTCCAGTGATTCAGCTTGTGCTGTAGGTGTGTATGTTACAAACAGATGATGGGTAGTTAGATACTGAAGTGCTTCATGGGGATTTAAAAGTAAAATTTGGGCTGTGGTATAAATTTTCTCTATTGCTGCTGGAAATCAAATGGAGTTAAGTGACCGGGCAGTGCCAGCTTAAAGGGGAGAAGGAATGTCTTATTTTCGTGTCCAAGCAGAGTGCACTATGAGATGCATGCTTAATAGAAACCACCTCTTCGTTATTTATGCTGTTCTGAATAATTGTGAAGTGTACGAGAAGGAAAGAGAAAAATAATGTGATTTACCACGTCTGCCCAAAGAATGAAGGAGATAAAAGAAATAAATTAGGAAGCATTGGAATGGCATTGATAAAAGGCCACGTTGTCAACTTTCTGCTGGGGAGCAGAGTGATTTTGCATTTTCACCACCGAGGAAGGTAAGCAGTTGGTGTTCCTGTTCTTTACTTGGACTTCACACGTTGTCCTCAGCTTCTCTGCTCCTCTCTGCCCAGCCAATGCCGGGGCAGCACAAGGAGTGCATGGCTCTGGTGTGCTGTAGCAGAAAGGCCTGAGCCTTTCCTGCAGACTTTAATAACATCAGAGAAAAAGTACTTCTCTTGTTCCAGTTGTGTTTCTAAGGTTTGTAAACTGAACTGTACCCCATGGTACACTACTTCTGCAAGGTAGGAATGCAGAGTGGTCTGTGAGGGTGTAGAAAGGGCCCTTTTGCCACAAAGCTTCTTTGGGCTGTACGTAGCTCTTTGTTCCAGCTGGTAAGTCCTCAGTCTGCACATCAGAAAGGTCAGCAAGTGTAGAACTAAGAACACTGATAGATAGTGCATGAAAATGAGACCTAACCTCTGCAGTGCAAATTGACCTCTGAGATGAGAAATGAATCTCTATTACCCTTGAACAACACCCTGATGGCATTTCTAAATCCCCCTAATTTTGTACAATGTGCTTGCTTCTCTTTAATCAGCAGAGGAAGGAGTCCTTGTGAGGTGAATTCTTTAGAAAGCACACATCGGTGACTCCAGCGTGAGCTTTACCAAAGGCTTTGGTGCTGGTAGGGGCAGGCACATGGCTTCCCCTGGCTTGGAGCTGGCAGCTGAGCCACAGGCTGTGTGGGTGGGCAGCTGTGTTTGTTTGCATAGCAGAGAGAGTTTGGGTTTCTGAAGTTCAGGGAAGATGGGAAGAGGTGAAGGAGGGAAAGCAAAAAAGGATATGTTTCAAATCAAAGCCTTTTGATGCTGAAATTGCCTAACTCAAAGTGTCTTCACACATCAGAGCTTAATTCTGATAGTGATTTACCTACACTTCCTAGTTAATAATTAGACATTGGGAGACACCATATATCACTCCTAATGGAATATATGGGGTCTGATGATAGTTTTCTGTTTTGACTAATAAATTTTAACCCGAATCTCCAAGCTTAATGAAATATTACAGCTTCGGAAGTGTTTTAAGTCTTGTGCTGTGAAAACAGTGTTCTGTTA
The DNA here is from genome assembly GCA_037305975.1 of Chrysolophus pictus. Taxonomy (NCBI): domain Eukaryota; kingdom Metazoa; phylum Chordata; class Aves; order Galliformes; family Phasianidae; genus Chrysolophus; species Chrysolophus pictus. Next base: position 8,645,447 of record CM074594.1, read on the forward strand.
TTCAGTAAATGAGTTTATCATTCATTCTGTACCTTGAGCCCTAGCTGGCTCTGGAGCATGGGCTGAATGCAAGACTCTGAACTAGAAAGCGGAAAAACTAATCAAATCCTTAAAGACCAAAGGCAGCGAGGCAGGTCTAGACTGACTTTTTCAGCGGTAGCCTCTGGCCACATCCACTTTTATTTTAGTAACCATTGTTAGCATGATTTATAACGTAAGCTTTAAGACGTACGCTATTTGGATGTAGCAAGATGCTGCACAGCTTTTATTTCTCTTTCCTTGTTTCCCTCTTGTGCCTGCTCTGTTGTAATTCCCCCTCACCTTTGTCTCCCCTGCCTCACCCCAGCCTGGCTGCTGGGGCTTTTTTGGTGCAGCATTCAGCATCAGCCCTAAGGTCAGCAAGGCACAGCCTGGTCAGCAAGGCACAGTCTGCCCCACGGAACAGCTGATCTGCTGGAGGTCAGGGGAGTGCAGAAGAGGCACTGCAGGGCTTGTCACCTAGTGGTGCACGGGGCTCTTCCCTGTGCTTCTGGTGTCTGTGGGGTCGGTGGGCCGCCAGGAGGAGCAGGTCCTGCTGCAAAGCCCTGCTGCTCAGCTCTGAGTTCTGCTGCCTTACCTCTGCCCGCACAGCTCAGCACTTTTTCCGTGCGTTGTGCCAAGGAAGCGAGATAAGAGGAGACAGTAAACACATCCTATTGCCACTGCAGGAAGAAACCGCTGAAACATAGCTGCACCATTCCTTGCCACTGTTAAAACCCTCCCTCCCACCTTGCTTTTGACAGAATATTGACTAGAAACCAAGATCCCATTTCTGCTTAGCCTTAAGGGCAGCTGTTTACAGAGTGGCAGTGTTACATAGGTTTACTGTGTCGTATGTCTGTGTAACACTGGATTTGGATCTTGTATTTAGCTGCCAGAAGTGACGGTGATGAAGTGGGAGAGATAAACTGATAGATTGTGTGCCAGAAAGATGTTGGGAATCAATCAGATAAACGGGGCAGAGAAATAGCTTGCTGTTTTCTAGTGATAATAAACCAGAGACCTCAGTTTCAGGAATTTTTAAATGTAATTGCTGCAGTAATAATCTCTAAAAATAAGCAAATAGAAAGAAGTAGCAGCAGGGTTTTAATTGTACTGGAATTGCACTTTTTTTTTTTTTTCCTTTTTTCTTTTTTTTGGGGGGGGGGTCAGTCTGATGTATGCCTTGAAGGCAGGGGAAGATGGGAAGATGTGGACAGGAATTAAATGTTCTCTGGTACTTGAGTGTCACTGGTTTAGAAATTTAAAAAAAAAAAAAAGTCATAAAATGATAACTGCCTACTTTGATGGCATTTTCTGTGGGGTGCATGCCTTGCACCTTCATCCCAGTGGTGTACTTGTGTGCTCAGGAGCTGCAGGAGTGGGTGAGTTTCGCAGTGCCCAGGGGCAGCTCTGGGCATCAGCTGTGCCAGTGTGGGCAGCACCCGTAGCTCTGCTGCTCAGCTGGGATTGACTGCTGTGCTCCAACCCTCCTCCTTCAGCAAAAACACAGGGGAGAAGGAAGGTATCACTCATCCTATCTTTAGTGCGCTCGTTGGGTTGGCTGGGCTCTCTCATTTCCAGGGCTGGTTCTGGTTTGGGTGCTGAAATGTGGGCATCTAAAAGAGATCTGTGCCCCTCTGTTTCAGAGGGTTTGTTTCTGTTCCCTGTGTCGCTGTGCAGGCTCATACCCAGGCACAGCACGTGCCATCTACAGTGAGGGGTGATAAACACGCAGCCCTGGTCAAGTATCCAAAAAGGCTGTTCACAATGTTCTTTGCTCTCAAGAAGTGAAAAGGACAAAACCTAACCCTCAGGACATGAAAAGAAATAGGAAAACCTGCTTGAGCATTCCTGCTCTGGCTGTAAAAATTACATTGCTGTTCTGTTCCTCAGAGTGTGAGCGCCGAGCAGCGCTTGTGTTCTGTTTTGTGAAGGCGTGTGGGGCAGAGATCTCACTGCACATCTTCCAGCATTCCACCCCATATCAATAGGAATTGTGCACACAGCAGCCTGTGAAAGCTCCGTGTTTTTATACTCCCAAAAGCCCAACAAACAGCAATGATCCCTGAAATACAAACTCAGCTCTTCATTCTGCCCCATGGTGAGGGGCAGCTGTCTCCCTTGGGAACTTGGGGAGCACATTCCTCAAGTTTTCTTAAGGAAAGTTTTTTTGAATCTGCATTGACTTCTCTTCATTGTGCTTCTAAAAAGGATTGCTGTCTTTCTTCCAGCTCCTTCGAGAACTGATAGAGCGTAAAACCACTTCACTGGACCCCAACGATCAAGTCGCCATGGGCAGGTGAGTAGGAAGTCGTCTGCAGCATCACCAGCTCCTTCCAGCCCTGAAGTGCAAAACTGCTAGTGAGCTTCCAGTCCTCCCTGCTGGAAGAGTAGCTATGGGAGTGTGTGTGTGGGGAGGGGGAGAAAATTCATTAGGTGAAATTTTGGAAGTGAAATAACTTTTATCCTTGTAAAATACTACCCAAATTTTAGTGCAGTGTGTCAAATGTATTTTGTGTACGTCTGAAATACTATGGAAAGCTATTCACTATAATTTAACATGATATAGACAAAATTACATTTAAGTGGTGATTACATTGTACATTTATCTGACTTTACAATAAAATAGATTACAGTAATTAAGATTATATTAAGATTGCAGTAATTGGATTTTGCTAGATTTTTTTCCCCGATGTTGAGTTTTCGTTGTATAAATCAGGTGAGATGACGCTCATTTTCATAAAAAATATATTTATAACTTGGAGAAGTTTTTCCCTACTGAGAACTTTTTGACTTGATGGCCTTGGAGCCCTCCCTTCTCAATTCCATTGGGAATCAAGCAGCGCTTTCTGATTGCTTTTTTTTTTTTTGTAGTTCTGCTTTGTAAGAGGTGGAACAATATGTAGGACTTCCTGCTGGATTTTCCAGGTTTAATAGGCAGAGATGGTGGGAAGAAATACTTGCTTATCGTTTCAATATGCTATGCAGAACTGAGGGAGGAAATAAATTCAGAGCATCTCCTGCACTGTGGTAATCCCGTTCATGAAGTTGGCATTACCTTTTTCACCTGAAGTGTCAGTTTAGAACGGGTCAGGCCATCTGCTCCATTATTTTACATGGAAAAGAAGTCTCTCTAATAAGCAGTGCTGAAACAAAAGAGGAGTACCTCTAAAAGATATTTTTTTAACAGATTTTAGCGTTTGTATTTGGTAAAGATTTTCTTCATAATCTTAAAGATTCTTGAAAAAAATAATAATCTGTAATCATGAAAGAATAAAAAACAGAGCCAACCCTGTTGCCTTCATGGGTTTCCCTGCAGATGAAGAAATCTCAGTGAGATTGGGACCAGCAGGACCCAGCTTGGAGCCTGGTGTGGCTGGAAGGAGAAGTACTTCTCGTTTAAATGCCACGTTCTTGGAGTGACTCAGTAACATGGTCATTGGGGGTTCATGCTTGTTGTCCTGAGGTCCTCATCTTCTTTGTTTTTGCAAATGCAGGAATCAGAAGAGCTGGGGAGGGCCTCAGATCTCAGTGTGCCTAATGCTCGTTTGCCTTGTGGTTTTAAAAATCATCTAACTGTGATTTTACATTCCTCAGACAGTGGCTGGCCATCCAGAAGCTACGGAGCAAAATAAAGAAGAAAGTGGACAGAAAAGCCAGTAAAGGAAGGAAAATCCGGTGGGTGACAGCTTCTGCACGCAGCCTGAAGTTCTGGTTTTGCCAAGTAAATTTGGACTACAGTAGGTTGGCTCTGGGGTGCGCTGGCACACTTGTTCATCTCCTTCAGGGCAAGATGCCATGCCCTGGGACTTCCTCTGGGGAGTCTTAATGTTCTTTGAGCCTAAGGTAAGGGGTTGGTTGGATGCAACCTATGAGTGTTGCCCAGAGAATGTTTGTTGGTCTCAGAACACCCCTGGCAGGAGTGTACAGATGCCCCTAAGCAATTTGGGGTTGTAATTTCTGGTGAAAGCCAATAAGCACTACTTGTGCAATATATATTCAGCAGGGTAAAATGTGGAGAGCAGCTTGAGGGGAAGACCTGTAAACAAGCCCAAGTGAGGTAGATGCCTGTTTCCCACTGACAGTTGGAATGTAGTGTCTAAACTCTATTTTTAAGTCACATCACAGCTTTCTTTAGCTTCACATTCTGATTTCTCGGTCAGTAATGCAGGTTTCCCATGGAAGAACTGTCCATTCTGCAGGGTGGAGAGAGAAAGCAGCCTGGAGAAGATAGTTGCTTGCTTTATTTTTCCCCTTTGCAGAGCAGATATATTAGTCTCCCTGAGTTTAGCATGACTGTATGATTTGTAGTGAAGGAGGTGTTTGTGGCAGGGAGGCATGCTGAAAAGCTGCACCACATCCTGAAAAATCTGCAACATTAACCATCCTTTTGTGAGTAAACTATAAATCGTGAGTTGAGATGGCATCTGATAGAAAGTCAGTGGAGTCAGTCTGGGTCAGGCCTGGCATAGCAATTTTTAAGATAGATGTCATAAGATAATTTATTAAAAGAGGGAAGAGCTACTTTGTTGGCCTGAAAAGCCTATAATTATTGACTATCAATATTCTTTTCTGTCAGCATCACGCATAATTGGATATATTCATGATTCAGTCAAAACTACTGACAGCATCACACAACTGAGTCAGACTCGTAAACCTCCAGGAATAATGGGGGATTCTTGTTGTGAGCAATCTGTGTGCTTCAGCATTCCTGAGAGATGGGCTATCTTGCTAAGTCCATTGCCTCAGATCTTAGGTGCCTCTTTATTTTGTTCTCTAAATAAAAGTTGCACTGAGCCCTCAGGAAGAATGTCAGTATTAATATGGAGGTAAGCTCCAGCATCTTGTTCAGAATAATCCAGTAGAGCCCCAGTGGGTGTTTTTGAATGGATGGTTCTTCCACTATAGGGTGACTGTGTCACCCTAACCGCATTGCTTCTAACCACGCTGCTCAGCAGATGTTCTCTCTTCCTCCCCCTTCTCCCTTAGATTGAGGTAGTGGTTCTTAGATTTCTTTTCATAGAGGACTTGGAGATCCTGGGAAGCAAAGTATCACACGCTACGTTTCATCCATCTCTGTAATTCTTCCTTTTTTAGCAATCTTTTTCCAAACGTTCAGTGTTAGGTCATGTCCAGGTGAGATGTGCTAATTCACTGTGTGGTCTGAGCATCTCCAAGTGCTTTCAAAAGCATTTGACCTTGTGCTTGACATGAGGACCTGTCCCCTTCGTATGTGGGGAAGTTGAAGCACCAAGGGGAGAAGCAAGCCATTCCAAAAAGGGTGAGCTTAGGAAAGCTGGTGCCCAGCCCTGTGCTGTCCTGCTCAGACGTTCCTTTGGTAGCTTGGAGGAGCAGTGTGTGCACACCTATGTTCTTGTCGGTGATGTCTGGTCTTTTGTGCTGCAGCGTGGGATGTGGTCGTGTGAATGGAGTTAGATAGCTTGTATCTGCTAGACCAGGCTTTTCAGAGTCCTGGTTATGAATCACAGCAATAATTAGTTCTGAGCAAACAAATTTGTGTCAGAGAATTTATCAGAATTGCTCAGTCCCAACAGCACTGTGCAGACCTTTGTAAGCTTTGAACTGTGGGAATCAATCAGTTGTTGATGTGAGTGAGCTGTTTCACAGTTCAGTCTGTTGACCCACTGCCTGTTGCAGCACTGGCACGTGGTGCTGTGTCTGTTCCCCAATTTGGTCATACCTGTTAGATCAGCACAGCTCCTTCCATTCCCAGAGAGGCCCTTGTGTAAGGGTGAGCATGTGCTGTGCCTGAAGAGCCATTCTGAAATATTCTTGTAAGTTAAAAAATCCCCTCAAGGGAATGTTCCTGCATAAGCAAACAAAAGGGAGTGCAGAGGTGACAGAGAGAAAAGGTGATTCTGGGCAAATGCTTGTGAATCCTTTTGGCTGCTATTTGTCAAGCTCTAAAAATAGCAGCAACTTGGATAAAACATTTCTGAGCTGGGAAGGCGGTGTGGTAATGTACATCAGAAGCTGCTGGTTTGAAGTCTCCTGCACTTAGACATGAGGGTTTGAAGGCATGTTCTCGTTCTGTTAAATTGTGTATGTCAGGTCCTTGAGTGTAAGTCATGAACAGCTACTGCAGGTCCCAGCCCAGGACAGAAAGCAGGAGGGGATTGCTGTACCTGTAGGTGCACTGCAGCTAGCAGAAGTATTTTGGTGGGTCAGAAGCTGAGACAGATGTAGTGCTGCATCACCTTGGGCATCCCCCTTCTGTTCTTTGGGTAGGTCTTTTTCCTGCCTTCTTCTTTGCCTCCTTTTACATCCTGTGTTTCAGAGTTACTCGAGGTAAAAGTTTCCAGCTATGGGTCTTGCTAGGGGAGAAGGATTTCGATATCCTTTAGGTCCCCGGCTGCCAGATAGCGTGGAAAACGTGATAGCAGGTGGATGCTTGAGAATATCTGATGCTCTGGTGCTTCTGCTGCCTGCAGAGGTCTCTGGGCGCAAACTCCAGAAGGCGATTAAGACGCCAGCTGAAGGGCAGGCTGAAAACAGGAGTTCTTGTTTCTCTGCTTGCCTTTTCAGGGCTGTCTGTCTGGGAGTCTGATTAGGTACTCACACACAATTAATGGATGCTGTATGTCCTCATTCTAGCTGTGTTGAAAAAAGGATTTGCTTGTTAGTCATCCATTCAGTTCATTGTATCATCTGATTATTCTTCTGTCCATGTTATAAGAAAGGAGGAGGAGGGGAGGGAGGGAGAATTACCAACTGTAAGTAGTAACTCATTAGGTATGAGCCACCAGGAGAACCAGCACCTCCTTTGCAGGGGCTGATATGTTTCTATTCAAACAGCAACTTTTCCTTTTCATTAGTAGTTACTAATGTGCTGCCTGCTTATTCTTGCCCTATTTAGGTATCATGTCCATAGCAAGCTGGTGAGCTTCATGGCACCTATTGACCACTGTACGATGAATGATGATGCCAGGTGAGTAATAGATTAATTATGTTTCTCAAATGGCTTCATGACAGCATGATATTGACCTGTTCTTCAGTCTGTCGCCCTCTCCATTTCTTCTTATCAGTTAACCATTTGTCACTGGCATCATAGCCTGGGTGTCTTGGTCACATCTGTCCAGGCAGTCTGCCTGAGCTTTCACGCTGTAATTACTGTGACACCAAACAAGAAATTTTCATAAATCTCACTACCTACATTTTTACTCCTGCTTTAAAATTACGTGGATTTTGAAATCCTTTAGTTTTGTGGAATTGTTCTAGAAATTGTCAACTAAGTCATCTAACGTCTACTGATATGATTGAAAATTACAAAGAATTTGTTTTTTGACAGAAGTGGCAACTATTTTAAATTCTGTTCAGTGTGCTTTTCTTAGTTCAGGTAACAGCTGGGATAGTTCTGTCAGGATTCAGACAAGTCCTAAATGTTGCTTGTGTTTATGGCTGTTTAAAGAGTGAAATGCTTTATTAGAAGAGTGTACTGTTTTAATTTGCTGATTACTAAAGAGGGTACAAGTTGAGTTTTGTACGTGGCTGCTAGACAGTTGTTCTATGTATATATGCATAGTCCTTATGTGTAATTATGATTTTTTTAACTAAATCCTGAGGTGGGCTTCTTGTGGGAGGGACCTGGTGTAATCTTTACAATGGATGGATGTAGGAGGCTCGAGCGATGCCTTTCCCCTGGGTTGTGGAACATGTCTGTGCTTTGTGAGAGTAAAATGTCATTTGTCACTTTGGGAAATGGAAACCGAGTACCTGCTGCTCTTAGACTGTTGCCTTGTGGGATATTTCACAGACTTCGGGATGAGTACTGTTCGGAATCCTGGCACTGAGACATTTTCTGTGCATAATTAGACCTGTGCTGTTTTGTCCTGAAGAGTTTAGGATGTTTGTCTTCAATTCCATACAGTTCCTGCAGGTCGGGCAGGCATGCAGAGTGCTGCCCTGTCTCCGCAGTGAGGGAAAGCTCAGCTTGTGTGATGTGTGTGACAGGGGGAGGTGGAAAAAAAGAAATGATACTGATCCTAATAATCCAAGGATTATCACAGTGTGTTTGCTGTCCCCAGAGGTGACGTTGCTTCCTCCTTCGCAGTCCACTGCACTCACTTGTGTTCCAAAAGTTGTGCAGAGAACGCGTTCTGCAAGCCAGAATTCTCCAAGTGCATGCAAATGGAAGTGCACAAACAGCTGGACTGTCATTTGGCTCAATGGGCCTCACTATGCATCATCTGGCTGCCATCTTCATAACCCTGCTCCCCTTACCCCTCAGCAGGCACCTGCAGCCCGCCTGGGAGTCCGGCTGACCCTCAGAAGCTATTAGAGCTAATGGGGTGCTGTGTCAACACGGTTATCGTTGTGGTAGGGACAGAGTGTTTGAGAACATCTCCTGGGGTTTTCTGCACTTTGGAGGGGTTATTACATGGCTTGCATGTTTTACGGGTTCTTTGGTGGCAGCAGTGTGGCAGCAGCAGCTGCTGTGTGTTGTCTGACTGCGGGAACTTATTCCTTACATTAAGTTCATTAGTCGCTTTGGAGGCCGCCACACTTCCTGTTAATGGCATTTTAGTCACTTGTCTCGTGGAGCTGCTTTAGCTGTCTAGAACGGAGCTATCAATTGGTGTGTTTGCACAGCAGCAAGTGGGCCTGAGGGCTGTATTGCGTGTGCAGCTGTGTCTCATTCTGCCAGGACTGGGCTTTCAAGCAAACCCTGGGTAGGACAGGGCAGCACAGGCATCAGGCTGGGCGGTTCTGCTCTCAGTTCTGCTCTCAGTTCTGCTCATAGCCTCGTGGGTCGCCTTGGATGGTTGGCTCAGTGTGGTTCTGTGGCTGTGAACTGGGGATCTGCAGTGTAAAAAACAATGGTTTAGTAACAGTATTAGTATCACTTGCTCTTTAGTAAGCACAGCAAAGCTTTTGTTTCAGATGAGACAGAGCACCACACCTCTCTAACAGCACACGGCCACAATGGACAAGAAGAATTCCACGTGTGCTTTAAACTGCAGGTGAATTAATAAGGAGCCAAACCTGTACACATGAGAGGGAAGCAGTAATGATAACACCTTTCTTCTGTGGCAGAAGAAGGTAATTTTATTGTTTCCACGTGTGAATTACTGTATGGAAAATGCAGTGTACACCTGCCAGTGATGTGATTGTGCTCTGAGCTGTTTTTTTTCTTGCTCAGGCACTTAAAAGACATGACCCCAAGGTAAACACGCATCGGAACAACAGAGTGCTCTGTGAGAAATGTAAAAGCACCAGTGAGCTGTGCATAAAAGAGAGTAGCAATAGAGCTGGCTGAACATTCCTTCTTAAGTTCTACCAGTGGCCATGGTGTCAGGTAGATACCTGGAAAGTGCCAGTAAATGAATACGGATGTGCAGGTGTGGATGGGCAGAGTGGTGTTCAGACTCTGGTTCTCCTGGGGCTGTGCCAAGCCCTCACACCCCGGGTGCAGCCCCTTCACCACTGGGGCAAAAGCAGAGGGGAGTTGTCTGTGACTCTGCAGCATTGTATTGCCCAGTCACTTGGTGTATATTTACATGGTTATCTCAACCTAGGGATAAATCTGAGGCCTGGTTCTCCTGTACATTTCAGCCATCTTACACTACTCTGGCTGTGTAAAGAAGGACACAGCTTCTTGGCACAACTTAAAATTATGCCAGGTGATGCTGGGGCTCACCTGAAGGCTGCTGTGTGTTGTTGGTGTGGCTGTGGGCAGCCAGGACTCTTGGGGGTCTGGCATATCAAGTTTAACACTGGCTGGGAAAACAAACAGCAAATGTGTGAGGAGAAACAAGCTGGGCACTGCATGGGGAAGGGGATGGATGGTCACTCCAGAATTGTTTTATAGCCTGAATTTGAAAAAAGAAACATACAAGTATAATGCTGCCTTTGTCAACATCACTGCCACGTTCTTTCTTATTCTTGCTGCTGGTTGGAATAATAGCATTCGTGCAGGCAATTAATCTTCCACTTGCCAGTTTTTCATGCACCCTACGCATGGGCATGGCTGTTTAACCTTGTGCTCACATATATTATGTTGTAATGTGTGGGACACTGGTGGCCTCGAGCTCTCCTCTGTTTTAACCCCTCTCTGGTAGTATTTTAAAACATACACTGGAAAGTGATTTTTATGGTTATCTTGGGGTATATGTTTATAGACTTAAATACATTTATAGTACTCTTGGGCCAAGGTTCTCCTAATCGGTCCAAGGTCATTGCTATGTAAATGGGCCTGTCCTGTGACAAGGAAGCTGAAGGCAAAAGCTTGACTGTGAGTGCCTTGCAGTGGTGGATTGGAGGAGAGTAGTGGGCTCAGGAAGGAACTATCCAGGAATAGGTGGGCTCTCTGATCTCTGTCAGCTTGTGATTCTCCTGGGCTTGAGAATGGCATCGTATGGGGATCGCCTCCTGGGCTTCCCTTGAAATATGCTTTTCCTGTCTTCTCAACCTGGGGTTCATCCTTGGACACCAGCAGGTACAACAGAGCTGGTGAGCTGCTCATCTTCTCTATTTTATACCCTGGGAGAAGAGGCACAGGAAATGACACTGAGCCTCGAGGTTCTCAGTAAAGGTGTGCAGGTTCAGAGCCAAGTGAGTGCATTTTCATATCTGCAGGAGTGGATCCTCCAACCAGCCTAGCTGTGGTGAGGTCAGGTAAGGTCTGTGCTCCTGGGAGGATGTCAGTGGATTCTGGTGGTGTTATATCTCTTGTCAGCTTTGATATATAGACCTTCAGATCTCTGCGCTGTACGTGTGTGTATGCAGCAGAGACTAAACGTGGACATTTTGGAAGGAGGTCCAGCATCAAATTACTGCTCTGTTTGAGGAACATCCTCATCATTTCACCTCTGGAGGATGGAGAACTTGTGGAAGAGACATTCTTTAAGGACACAGATGTTTGGCCCGCACGCCTTTATCTCCTGAGACGACTCAGGTTATTCTGACAGGTAAAACAAGATTGTGCAAATATGCAACAGTGATCTAATCAGCTGGAACAACAGCAATATTTTAACTGGCGCTACCTTTTAACAGCATCATTAAGGGCTCTCATTACTCTTTTATTAGAGGCTCACTCTATTTCTTATCAGATTACAGAATGAACATAACTCATGGCACTGATTTGATCTCTTGTTAAAGAGGATTACAGCTTTGCATTAACTTGGATTGACACGGTTTATAATTTGCTGTTGATACACATGCTGGTGGTGTCACATGTTTGACCCCCCTCCCCACAGCACCGCTGAGGAAAAGGACACCCATACATCATCATTAAAGATGGCACCAGTGCAGGAACGGGAGGCGAGGGGAGGCCTTCCTGCAGTAGAGGCAGGCAGGACAAAAGAGATGCATTCTCAGTGCAAGCTGAAGTTCAGTGCTGGCTGAAGGTGCGGGGTGAAGGGCAGCTTTGGGATGGGTCCTTTCTCACCTAAGTTAGCCCACGGGTTGCTGCTTTTGTGCGGAATTGGTTGTACACCAGGACACCTCTTTGCCTGGCAGAAGTTCTGTGTCATCGTGTCCTTGCTTGTAGGAGCTGTGGGCCGTGGGGGCTTCAGGTTCTGGCTGTGTGCCCCTGCTTGGTACGAGGGCAGCCAGCCTGCTCTGCTTTTGGCTGCTTTAGTGCAAGCAGGCTGCGCCTGCTGGGGAGCAGAGTGAAGGCACAGCTTATCCCACTGCCAGTGAGCTGTGGATTAGAGCTTTTCCCTTGGATTCAGCCAGGATGTTGTGTGCATTCCCAGGCAGCTTTCTCACTTCTGGACTTAGTGCTGTTGCTCTGTCGCAGTGTGTCTTACAGCAAGCAGAAGGGGGTACGTCGTAGGAAATCCTGGTATTAAAAGATTAATTTACTTATGTGACATAAGATTTGAACGTAAGAAAAGTATAATTAAAAAAGTTGGTGAGATATCAGCCTGTAACGTAGCTCACTTTGTGCTGTGGGTATTAAAACACCATGAGACGAGATTAATGGGGGAATTTGGGTGCTGAGATTGTCAATCCAGCACCGTTCATCACGACAAAAGTCCCTGCCAGCAAGCAAAGCACTTCTTCCTGGAACAGCTGCAGCTCCTGTGCTATGTGGCACAAACACTGGCAGCTGCCAATGAGAAGAATCCTTCCAAGTTTGTATAGGCACAGCCTGGAAGAACATCAGTCCAGGTTTGCACCTGCTTTGTTCTGTGAAACAAAGGGAGGAGCGCTGGCATCGAGGGCGGTCTCTACAGCGTGACATTTTGGGTATCATTGGTGTGGTGGATTTTTACCCCATAACCTTTGGCTCAGCCTTAGAAGTTGACTCATGTTGGTGCTGTTATGTGCCCAGATGGCCTTAGGCTGCAGTGCTTGGAAGGGCTGCTGTTTGAGGAAGGAGTCGCACGTTTTGAGGCTGGCAGCAGGGAGGTGGTATCTGTGACCCCAGCTTGTGCCAACGGGCTGAAATCATCATATCCCAGTGTCTGATGTTTGACATCCCTGGTAAGAAGACAGACGCCTCTGTTATGGAAATTTCCTGTTTAAAGGGAAAAAAAATAACCTGTTAAGAGCTGCAGGATGATTTGTCGTCCTTCCTTTGTGAGACAATTTGTCTTCTCCTGCATCAAATCTGTTATAAAACAGTCAAGCTGTGAAAGAGGGAAATCATCCTAGGAATATGGGATGTTAAGGTACACAAAGAATGGTCCCTCCGTGTGGGGTACGCTCAGCGTTACGGTGCCTGCTCTGCTCAAATACCCATCTTAAACAGGGACTGAGAAGGCAACATTTTATGAATTTCATGGGGAAATTAAAGCTGCTAGGAGACGTGGCAGCAGAGCGTGCTGGAGCTTTCTGAACCTTTCCGTCTTTTGCTGCTTCTCCTGCCACTTCTGCATCTTTTATATGTCATGTTGTAAAAGCTCACATGAAACTGTGAATGCTGCTGGGACTGAAATCAGGATGAGAAAGCTTCCTCTGCTGCAGTTGCTGATTCTGTCACACGTGAGGCTGGTGAAGAGGCAAGTGGCTGCGTGCTGGCTTCAAGGGAGGGTGGTCAGCACTGGTGATGGGGGACCAGTGTGAAGCCTGGGAGGTTCCACGAGAAGCAGCCTGGCTGTCCACCTGTCATTTCCCACTGCCCGGCCTCGCAGAGTGTGCAGAGTCCCTTTGTTTAGGGCAGGAACCAGCTTCCTGAAATATTATAAATCTCGTGCCTGGTCTCATGAGACAAACCAGAGGTCACATGTCACCGCTCATAATTTAAAGCCATGGGGCTAAAAGCATTTGCACGGACTTGAAGGACCCAATCCTGACCTGCCTGAACGAGAGGGAATAGCAGCAGACCTTTCTGAATCTCCTTCAAGCACTGGGCACGGCGATGAGAGCCGTCTGCTGTGTAATTTATAGCTGGAGTTGTGTGCTCTGGTGTTGGGTGCTGGGAAGTGAGAGAGAGAGAGAGAGAGAGAGAGTGCCATCTCGTGGGGCTGCCATCACCTTGTGGGGCTGCCATTGCCTTGCAGGTCTGCCATTGGTGTGGGATGGTCATCGTGTCATGGGGCTGCCATCGTCATGGGATGGTCATCATGTCCTGGGGCTGCCATCAGCGTGGGACATTCGGCACATCATGGAGCTGCCAATGACACGGAGCTGCCATCGACACAGAGCAGTCGTCGTGTTGTGGAGCTGCCATCAACGTGGGCCTGCTGTCATCGCGTGGAGCTGCCATCAACCTGGCTGTGCCATCGTCTCATGGGCTTGCTGTCATCTCCCAAGCCAACCATCCCACTGCCCTGCAGCCCCACGTGGCCCCACAGCACTGCAAGCACACAGCTGTGCTTTGCACCGTGTTTTTGAGACCCCTGGCTTTCAAAGACCCCGGTATTTGAGTTCTGCTCTGATGATGGCTGCTGCTCGTTTTGCTCCCCATCATCCTAGAATGTTGCTGCAGAAGTGGCAGAGTGGGAAATGCATGTTAGCTGTGTGAAAGCAGAGCCAAATCCCATATGCTGTGTGCTGATTCTGAGTAACACTTTGGGCCAGAAATAGAGAAGGAAAACACTCCAGCTTATTTTACCTTCCTGGGTTCCTGCTGTGCCTGCTCGGTACCCAGTAATCTGAATTTCCTACTGGTGGACAAAAGATTTCTTAGGATACAGATGGAAAACTTCCCAAGCAAATGACAGGCAGCCTTCTGCGTTCATCAGGTGTGTGCTTTTCATCCTCCATTTCTTCAGGGGGGTTCACGCTGTATCTTCCACTGGTTTTTGTGAATTAAAAATGCATCGTTCCCAGTGGAGGATGTCACGAGCAATGGGGTAGTTGTAGTTATTTCAGTACTGCTTGGGGCATCTTCTAAATTATCTTTTTTTTTTTTTCTCATCCTGGAAGAGGAGAAGAAGGAAAAGGTACATGGGAAAAGACACAGCGATGTGTTGGAGGTATTTTTATAGCACAGCACAGCAGTGACTCATGTGGCAGCGCTGTATTAATAGCATCGGAAAAGAAAGAAAAAAAACCACACCAGAAATGGAATTTTTCCCCTTAATTTTGTTCTACCAGCGTGCAGAAGTGTACTTTTTTAGGAGAAGGAAATGGCACGAATGTAATTATACAGAGTAGTCCGAGGTTGGCTGTTCGGTGCTGCGTGTGGGGATGTCTTTGTTTTCCCCTTTGTGTGTCTGATGGAAGAGGGGCCGAGCAGTGGAGCTGGGGAGAAATGCCCAAATAATGAAGGTGCCGTGCTCACACACATGTTTTATGGCACGTGGCTGTGTGGTTCGTGATCATTTGTTTCCAGAAACGGGTTTTATGATAATACAGTAAAAATATTAAATTAGAAAATGCCTCACTAAGGGTGATAAAACCTTACTACAGTGGAAATAGGTAATTATCCCCTCTACAGCCTAAATGACAGTTTAAAAGAAATAAAAATGTTAGTGCTCATTACTTGCTTTTGTAGGTTGCAATAAAGGGTAAGTTAAATTTTAATTCAAGGAAGACCCCTGTATCGACCTGCTTCCTCCGCACTCCACCTGAGCTGTAAGTGCTGTTAATTACTCAGCATAGGTTATTCCTCAGCACATCGTTAGCATCGCTGCCCCTTTGTGCTAAAGTCACCTTCCCTTGTCCGAAGGCAGCAGCCTTGTGCTGGGCTGGGTTGTCTCAACTCAGTGGCTCAAGTCTGATGGTTAATAGATTTGGGTGGAGGAGAGAAATTTGATGTTTCTTAGCCAAAATCCGGGTTCATTACGCTTAGCCTTAAGGGGGCTGAAAGTATTAAAATCCACACTTACCCTGGTGAATTGAAACAGAGACAAGGTTAAACCTGGAGGATTGATGAGTTTTACTCTCTGCATGGTTAAATCCTGCTGAGGGGAGATGCTGCGAAAGAAGGGCAGCCTGGATGGTGGGAGGAGGGGGGAAAGGAAGAAGGTTGTGTTATTATGGTTTTTTTAGCAGGGTAAAACATTCTTTCTGTTTCAGATTGGAGGGGTCCTCTGGTTTTGCATCCCTGCTGGGGTGTCTGCCCGTGCTGTGTGGTTTCCTGGACTGTTCCACTTCGGGTTTAGCACTGTGCTGGGAGGAGAGGAGCAGTGCAGTGTGTGCCTGTGAGTGGTGCTGCGAGCAGCAGGGCTGGATGCTGCCTCCTGGGCACCAGCTGTGTCTGAAGAGTAGGGAATGTGTGGAGGCTGTGCTGTCTCTGAGCAAAGCCTGGAGGGAGGGAGTCAGTGTGTGTGAGCTGTGGTGTTTGATAGCCGAGCTTCTCCAGAAGAGTAATAGTCACTGCTGGACCTCAGGGGCTGTCTGGGTGCTGCTTACAGCACTGACCCCTGCTGTCTTGCTCTCCGTAGCTCATCACAGCTTTCCAAGCACCCATTCTGCTTTCTAGAGGTGCACCCTTGCTTTAAGGCAGAAACTCCTTCAGGCCCAGGCTGAGCTCTGCACAAGAGCTGTTTCCCCATGCGTTCATTTGCAGAAGGTAGAGCAGCCATCTGATTAACCACTTTCTGCACTGGAATTAAGAGATGTGACCCAGGGAGTTACGAAGGGCCCTGTCCTTGTGGTCTGCCTTTGTGCCGTCACTGAGCTTCGTCCTTTGAAGCCACTGGTTTGTTCTGGAGCAGTGAGGAGCTCTCCTTGCTCATCCCACAGCTGAATGCAACCAGCTTATTTCTTTTAAAGGGAAACTTGCTCCTGTGATCTCAACTGCTGCACACGCGATATTAATTGGAATCTTGTTGCTGGGCCGTGTTCATTGCTTTTCAAGTACCATCGAGTCCAAGAAAATGTATGGCAACTAAACTGTAGCTGTCTGATTGAATCCTCCTTACGGCTCTGCGGACTCAAACATCCCATTAAAATACTCCATCGTGTCTTCTTACTTGAAGGCCCTATCTGTAAAGGGCAAACTTACAGAAAACCTACAATTGGTCTCGTGCGAGTCCTGCCCTTTGCTTGTGTTTATTAATGAAGATGGTTGAATGCATTTTTAATTATAGACAGACTTTCATTCCAGGGAATAACATCTCCCTCCTGCCTCCTCTCCCCAGGACGGAGCTGTATCGTTCGCTCTTTGGAAGAATGATGCGGCCTGAAGACCCTGAACGTGGTTAGGATCCGGGACCGCCCGCACCTGCAGGTTCTGCCCCATACTCGTTTTAGCTTCCTGGCCTGCTCAGCACAGGCCAACCATCGTGCCAGGAGAGGGATGTGCTGTCACTGCACTCCTATTAAACCCCCAGAGATTTTTATTTTGGAGATTGGTGGGATTTTTATTTTATTCTCTTCTTATTTTTTTGAGGCGTGCCATTCTGTTCGTTGGCTGCGGGTCTGGATGGGGCGACTTGATTTCCACTGAGTCAAGAGGATTTAAATGTCATTTACATAATTAACGTGGCCTTAAAACAGAGAAAAGGTGCTGTGCCTTGCAGCACCCCCAGCTCCCAGTTCACATTCCAGTTTCAGATCAGCCTCTGTGCAGCCACGGACATCAGCCAGCTCGTGGTAGGCACGGTGTGGGCACACAGCTGGGGCTACTTCTGCAATTAGAACACGTTGGTGAATTTTTCAGTCCAGCATTGATTGTGTACACTTAATTATTTCCGCTGATTGTGACTGTGAGCCCTCTTGTCTTCGCTGTCACCATGCTTCTGAAAGATGGCAGCACTAATGCGGAGCTGCCAGAAGGCATCACACGGGGTTTGTGGGGTTTCTGTAGCCAAAGGCCACAGTTTGGAAATGAAACCCCCATAAAGGGAATCTATCAGCCTGCTGCGATCAATCTGAAACCGAGGTTATCTCGCGTAAATAATACGTGCATATATGTGTATAATGAGAATGGCCACTGCTTGTGACCACAGGAACTGCGCTGTCTTTGTTTTGTGGGATTTAATTAAAACACTTTGTAAATGGATTGTCCAGGTTTGATCGGTGCAGAAATGGCACCAGCAGCTCTGGCTTCTCTTGGGCCCATCAACAGACAGTTCTTAACCAGAGGCTGTGGTGTCACTTTGCACAGAGCTGCCTGAGCACCAGCAGAGTGTGCACGGAACAGCTGGAACTTTGCAGCAGAGCCTTGGCTGGTGCCCGTCATGATGGTGGCGTGGGACACAGCTGTGCAGAGCAGTCACAGGGCCCGGGCTGTACAGCAGGAGGTCATTCCCTGCACTCTTCAGATTTGGAGTAAGTTTGTAGCTTCACTACATCTAAATATGTGGGCTGACTGTAGGTGTGAGGCATAACATAACCAGATTACAACTAGTTACAAGCATGCAGGTACTGCTGCAATTAAACCAGATGATACTTTTGTCCATTTAATCTCTGGATTTCCCTTCCTCGCACAGCAGAGTTGATGTGGTTCCACAAAAGCACTGCCAGCACTGTGGGTTCCTGAGGGGCTGCGCAGCCCTGCAGGCAGGACGTGGTGCTCAGCCCTCCAGGGGACGATGGGTGTTTGTCTCAGCGATGGGATGGGTGCTGGAGCAGCGTTGCTGTCCACAGGGCCTGGGTGAGAGCTGCTGCACAGCCTGGTGGCTCAGCACAGGGCAGCAGCAGTGAGACTTTGTAGCTCCATCGTGTCCCCAGAGCTGTCTGCGGATCTGGTATTAATTAATCCTTTTTGCGCCTCTTCATTACAGCTTTAAGTCTCCTTTCTAGTTACCTGCTTCCAGTAAATAGCTTCCTGGCACGTCACGCCGTGTATCGAGCAGTCTACCACAGCACAGGAGAACGTGCTGAGCTGCAGAGAGCTGGGGATGTGTGTGTGGCACCTGGGGCTGGAAAGTGGACATGAGGATGTGGGTGCTGCTCTGCCTCGTCCCACCGCCGGCAGCTTGTGAGCAGTCCTACCAGGTACAGAGAACCTCCTTTGGGAGAGGAGGACTTAATTTACTCAAGGTTCTGTGACGTTTGTGGTGTTGTTTTTTTAAGGTGGGGAAGGAAAACTGTAATTGTCCAGTTAAGCCCAACTCACGTGTGCTGCTGCTCCTTTAGGTAGTGTGCCTGGGCGTGCTGTGCTTCAGGGAGCTGTGGGCCTGTGTCTCATGCTGGCTGCACTCTGTGGGGCTGCATCTCAGCTGCTTGTCAGTGGGCAGAGCAGGGCCTTCTCTGTCTCGCAGCTCTCTGGTCAGGCTCTGCCCCTTTGCCCCCACAGGCTGCCTTCCACAGCCCTTTCCATTCTGGGGTGCTGCTGACATGCTGCTCTTTCCCCGAGCGAGGCCATTAAGCCAAGAGCCATGCCCAGCATCACACTGCTGCAAAGTCAGAGAGCCACAGCCGTGGGCCTCCCCACATTCTCTGGGTGCAAATCTGGAAGTATCCCCGTAAGCTGCAGTGTGTTGGTTCCCAGCAATGGGCAAAGCAGCACTGCTGCAGCCCCACCAATGGCACCCCCACGTGGTTCCCCTGCCTTTCGTGGTACCTGCACTTTTTTCCTGAGCGGCAGCAGAGCTGTGTGGTCGTCTAACATCATTAAAATCTCATGGTTTAATAACCGCAATTCTGAAAGGCATCAAGGGGAGTAAATTAGCTGCTTCCAAACTTTGTGTCGGTGGAATGGTTTCACGCTGCTCGCGCTGTCAGGGCAGGCATTACGGATGGCTGGCAGGGAGCACCGTGCCCCTGCCCTGTTGGGGTTTGCTGTGCTGGCAGGAGGGCAGGCTGCTCTGCAGGGCTGCTGCTCTGACTCCTGTGTCCTTTAACGTGGCAGCACCAAGATTCTGGGTATTATTTTTTTTACATTTTGAGAGCTGGATGTAGCGTTAAAAGGGTAATGTGGAACACTTTAAATGTGATAACTTCTCGTTCGTATTGTTTGAAGAGATAAGAACCAAAGCCCTGCTAAGCATGCTTTTGAATTCACTTATCAGTGTTTAAGCAGGCTTCTCTGCCCGCTGCCCCCACCACCTGCATGGCCCCGCAGCTCCAGCCTGCTGCCCTTCATGGGGAGGTCAGCACTGGTTCCTGGCACAGGCAGCTGGTGTCCCGAGTCCCCATGCCCTGGTGGCAGTGGTCACCGTGCAGCCAGGTGTGGGCAGCAGCTGTGTGCACTGGTCAGGGAGGGCGCAGGTATCCGGTGTGATTGCCACTAAGTTTTCCTAATGATGCCAATTAACGGCCAGTGAGATTTATTTTATTTTCCCAGTGGAATATCCATTCTTTATTCATTCATGATACGGCTGCTAATGAGAGCCTGCACACCCAGCCCAGTACCTCTGTGCAGCACTGCACAGCAGCCAGGTGTGCTGTGTGCTGGGAACGGGCTGGGAGTGGTGGGGCGGCACGGAGGGCTTCTCTTAATCCTCTCCCCCTCCCCAGCCCCACAATAGCAAAGAATTTCAACTTTCAGACAAACAACTTCATTTACAAGTGTGTCTCTAATTAGCTGCAGAATTAGTAAAGCAGAGTTTTCCCCCCATAGATCGGCCAAACCCCTGAGGGAGGCTGTGGAATAGAGAGAATCGCATTTCCAATTATTTTGTTGAATTGCTAATTTAGTTATTGTGCCTGGCGTAATTGTGATGGGTATTGGGTGTGCAATTCAATTTGTTTTAAATATTTGTGGGAAGGCTGATCAGTAATGGAGCTGACCTATTTCATGGCCCAAATTGAGAGAAGAGACTAAAACAAAAAACAGCTACAAAGCCACAGTTTGTCTCAGTTTTTATTTTGATGTCTCTCATCCCTCTTAAGACTGTTGATGCAACAAAAGGTTTACATTAAAAGATGATGGCACTTTGATCTCGGGCTTTTGAGAGCTTACAGCTTTGGTACTTCTTTTCTTGGCATTTTAATATGTAGATATTTTAGGCTAAAGAGTTTTAAATGCATTTCTGGAGTTCAATAGCCGCCTTTTCCTCCCCCCAGTTGTATTATGTTTGTTAAGGTGATTTGTGCTTTTACCCATCATGATTCTGGTTTGAGAAATGCACAAAATAACAGCTGGGGTTTTCCTGGCTCACGTTGTCCAGTTTAACACATCACACCTTCATGTTAACCTTTAACAGGGGGAACCTGGAAGCAGTGGTGGTAGGAGGTGAGCAGGGAGGGCGTACAGCAGAGCTACTTGCAGGTCATGCCCAGGTCTGGGCTGCTGTGCCACCTCCCTGGGGGGCAGCAGGGTTAATAGGGGGCTGTGCCTGCACCTGCAGAGCTGCTCCCCCTGCATGCTGCAGTCACTCAGTGTTAAAGAAGAAATCTGGGGATGGGAGCACCTGAGTGAGGCTCAGTGGGTGCAGCTGTGGTGCTCAGAATGAGGGGTGACAGACTTACACTCCTGGCAACAGAAAGAGATGTAATTCATTCTTTTTATTAAAAGAAACTGAGGTAAGTGAAATACTTCAGCACCAGCAAGAACTGCGCGTACTGAGGGGGGGTTCCCGCAGTGCCAGACCCCCCACCCCAACCCACACACACACAGACAGGGCAGGGCACTGCCAGCATTGTGCTGCTGGGCTCCAGCATTCACCAACAGCTGCTTTACCCCCAAATTAAGTGGTGCCTGAGCCCCTAACACTGAGCTGGAGGGGGCTGCTCTCACCCAGCAGGCAGAGGAGTTTGGCAGCTGCAGCTCCCCCCAAGCACGAGGCGTAGTGTGGTGGGCACCAGGACCTCTCCCATTAACACCTGCAGAAAGGGTGGTAACAGACCCATGTGTGACACCACCATGTAGGAATTCCTGGTGAGGTGCCCTGAGCAGTCCTGCCTGGCTGAGACATTCTCTGTCTGTCGTTGTGTCCGGCTGCAGCCTGGATTGGCATAAGTAAAAGCATCTCTGGGGATTGTTTGGAAGGAGTGAAGGGCAAAGAAGAGTCTTTTAAGTTAAAGTTAGGGTGCTGAACTATTAGGATGAGGTTTGTCTTTTGGGTGGCAGCTCCTGGTCCTCTCAGACAGCGGAGAGTAACCCCAGCACTGCACCTCAATCTTACAGCACTCCAGCTGCTGTGCACAAAAGGGGTGAGCAGCAGTTCAGAGGGAAAGAGCACAGGTGTGAGGCACTGGCTTTGTAATTAATTCTCTCATAAAAACATCCCTTCTGGTTCACCCTATGCTAAAAGAGGAAGTGTAAAATCTGGAATACTTTTAAGACAATCATTGGTGTAAGCCCCAGTTTGACTTTTCGCAGAGTTCCTGCTCCTCTGCTTCTGCAGTGCTCAGCTGAGGCCCTGGACTGGCTCAGCTCCCTGCAGACAGCTTGCAGCCCCTGCCCAGAGTGACTGGAGAGGTCACTGCAACAGGTGGAGCTGCCCCTGGGTGTTAAACAATGTGATTACCAAATTATCCCTCCCCCCCTTTTTTTCTTTTTAATTTGTCTTCTGTGAACAAGGCAGTTCTTGTGCTCTCCAGCAGCTCTGGGGTAGAGGCTGGTGCAGAAGAAAAGCTCAGGTGTGCTGAACTAAATTTGCCCCTTGCAGTTCTAACCGCATCTGTGTATAGACTCATCCTTTCCCTCTCTTGCCTTGGCAGGTTGTAGCTGCTTTCTGCTTCCAGTCACCTATCCACGTGGAAAGAATTAATTAGCACTTTTTAAGTACATGCAACAGTGAGTCTGCCCCATGACTGTTACCTCTCAAAATAAGTAGGGGAGGAGAAGCAGAAATGGCCAAACAGCCACATTTTTACTCCTCCTTTACCTCCTCCTTGAAGGGCTTTTCACACCATGATTTGCCTTTCTGATGGAGCTGTGCACACAGGCAGAGTACACAGGGCTCCAGCCCCCCTCTGCCATGCCCCCATTCCAGAGCCCTCCTGGCAGTGGACACAGTACCACCTGCCCCACTCCACGTTCTGTTGTAACACAGATGTTTGAAATGAAGCCCGCAGGGGCTGACAGAGACACGAGTGCTGACAGCAGTGCCATTGCTCAGCAGTACAACACACAGAAAAGTCTTCACCGACCGCAGGGACCAAGGAGCTCCCACCACTCCCAAAGGCAGAGCCCATCCTCAGCCCTCAGCAAACGCTCCTGCAGGTGAAACTGGCACCTGCCAGCACTGCAGGATATGTGTGAGAAGCAGACAGGGGCACAGGGTGCAGTGTGGGAGCCCCACCACTTTGCTATGCCCAGAGCTCACGGTACTGCTGTACCCGTCATTGCCCGGCCGTGGTGCTTTCAGTGGCAGCTGAGCAGCAAACTGCTGCGTTGGTCCAGTCCCACTTTGTTAAATAAATACAGTACAGTTAGACAGCTGTAACTCAATCCCGCAGGCGCTTGTGTTTATACATCTTCCTCGTGTCTCTGGCCAAAGGACACACTTCCTCTGGTCAGTCTGATTTGAAAAAATAAAAATGTCACTCTTCCAGCATTTCCCTGAGCCTCCCCGTCTCGGTACAGTGGTTGCAGTTGAGCAGACAAAGGGCAATTCTGAGCCTTTTTTTTTCTTTTTTTTTTTTTTTCCCCTCCACTGTACCGAGCAGGGGGGAGTACAGGAAATCGATGCTCTTACGTTGAAGAAGGCGAGTCCATTGTGGAGAGGATCCGCACGATCTCCGCTCGCTGGGTGGGTGATATATGCTGGGTCATGTGCACGATCGAATCCATGGCAACCTCTGGATTGGCCTGGACCAGGCTGCAAAGAGGAGAGAGTTCAGTGCTGGCAGCCCCTGCCCTCATCTGACAGCTCTGTCAGGGAGTGCTGACAGATGGGCTCCTCAGAGAGCAGGAGGCAGCGGGCGCTCCTGGTAACTGACTGCAGCCTGGGCACGGGCACAGCTCCCTGCTGGGCATCACAGAGCCCCAGTCACTGCAGCACAGGCAGAGGAATGGACAGAAATGCCTGGAGATGCCATGCTGAAGTGGCTGACATTGCTCAGTGTGTCAGTGCCCTCCGTAACACACAGAAGTTAGCTAAGTTAAGTTAGATCTCTTCAAATCTAAGGCAGTGCTCTGCTCTTGGAGCTGCAAGGATGATGTCTGCAAATGTGATGGTAGGAGGGACAGATCTGCTTTACCAGTGTTTTAGTGTTGGAGGGGTGTGTTTGCTATAGTTCTATGCTAGACCCAAAAGGGATTCAACATTTTATGGCACTGAGCACAGAAGCTTGCCTGCAAAGACTACAGCTGGAAAAAAATCAATGGGTGGAACCCATGCAGGTGCTCACCTGCGGATCTGCTTCAGGATGTAGTCCCTGGAGATGTACTTGATGTTCTCATCCACAACCGAGCGAACCCCTTCCTCCTCCATCAGCTGCTTCTCCAGCCACTCCACCAGGTCCTTATTGCTGTCCCACAGGTATGCCTGCCGACAGAGCACACTGTCACCCACTGTCCCTTTGCTCAGCCCTGGTCACCATCACTGCTTGCACCCACTCCCCACGTACCGCTCTGGAAATTTAATTCAACTTGAGAAGTGCAGGGCTCAGATGCTGACCTCTGGGCAGGGCAGCTTCTGCATGGCATCCCAGGCCCAGCACAGCTGCACAGCCCTCCAGGAGGGGGTCCTGGCAACAAAACCCCATTTTCTTCTGCAAGATCATTTCACCTGATATTTGCGAGGTAGTTGACTACATAATAATTCAGGAGTGTGTTAGGTGCCTAATAGCCTTCTCGCTCCTCTCTTCTCCTCTCATTTTCTTTACAAATCATTTAAGAATCGTTTTGTTAATGGTTTCCGGAAAAGCAAGTACCACCATTAGCACTCATTCATATTTATGTCATTTTATTTGGGTAATTAAACACAAAGCTCGTCATTTAAAGGTGCACTATCCTTCTCTGTTATCACTAACAAAGTCAAAGTCAGAATGACAATGAGCTCTGCAGTCAGGGGGTGGCTCGGGGCACAGGAGGACCCAGCACTGCTCAAACCACCACGTTGGTTTTGGTTTTATCCTTAAAAATTACACGTGCAGCTCTCTTAACCTCGTGATGTCACTTCAACCCAAAGATTCTGCTTATTTCATTGTTTTTTTTCTTAATATTATTTTAAACTCGTTAGTTTTTCCTCCTTGCTGCTGCCCCCAGACATGGCAGGAACACTCCCTGCATACCAAGTAGGGCACTTTGGAAGATTTCAGGAAGGAAAGAAAAGCCCAAGCAGCCGCCTTACGGTTGCAGACCTGCATAAAGCTAGATTTACCCAAGAATCCCAAAGCTGTTACTTTAGGAGAATATTTAATACTCTTATTAATCATTTTTAATCCGTTTGCTTTTAATTAAGAAACAGCATGATGCTTTCCTATCAACATATGCCAGGGAGCAGATTAATTGTGGCTTAAGATAACTCTCCTTGATTGGTGTAATGTATTAGCTAACGAGATGCCCGCTTTTAAAGACGCTCAGACACTACCTTGGAAAGCCTGCTGCCCTCCAGAGAGCACGTCCATCCCCCCCTGCTTTCTGGAACCCCTGAGCGTTTGTGACTTTAAAAATAAAATAAAATAAAGAACTCAGATCGGAGGATTGCGACAAAAACAACCTAAGAGCTGTGCTGGAGATTGCTCTTTAGAGATTGCCAGTTCAGAGTTCGAGCACAATTAAAGAAATCCTCAGCACAGCCATCAGGTGAGGATGCTGCTGAGGTGATTCCCCCTCTCCCACCCCCCGAATTCCCAACAGTTAAACCTGGCAGTGTGTTGTGCCCTGCCTGCTGGCACACTGCTCTGCTGGCACTGAGCAATGCCCTGAGCAGCAGGGGGCCATGGGATGATGGCAAAGAGTGAAATGTCCATTTCCAGCTGTGCCAGACAGCTGCACCTACATGCTGCCTTCCTCCCATGGCCACCGTTCCTCACTCTGCCAACAGAGCTGCCCAACTTTTTCAGATGGTCATTTTCATAATGGTAGTGCTATGTAGCTACATGTTCAGGGAGAAACCTATTGAAACTGAGTGTATGTGCTTTCCTGGCCTGAAGTATAGCATTCCCATGAAGTAACTCATGATCTGGAATGTTCCCAGAAGTTCTCTTTCATAACCCAAAATATTTTTGGACATTACAACTGAGAATCAAAGACGAAGTTCCACCTGGGAGAACTTCACTGAACTTACACCCATGGAAGACCACACTGGTACTGGTGTGTTTCCACTTACCTTGACTGTCCCTTCCACTTCCACAAACCAGCGTCGCAGCATGGCCTGGATCTGCCCATCGGTCAGCTCAGGGTTGGCATCATGGATCTTATTTTTGACCACATCTTCCAGAAGAAGACGTCTCAGCCTCCAGTAGAAGAAGGTACGAGAAGTTTTCCAGTCTAGAATGTCCTGCCCAGGACAGAGAGGGAGAAGGAGAAATGAGTGAGGGGCAGCACTTCCGTGAAGACATGCCTAAGCCTTGCTCCCCATGGAAGTAAATGGCTTTCACTCATACACTCAGTTGTGCCACTCACACAAGAAACACAGAAGATGTCTCCGCTCAGCCACTCCAGCCTGGTAGCAGAGTTACTGCCCTGAGCCCTGGGCACTCACCGTGATGGCTCCCTTCTCCTGCATGCGGCCGGGTGTGTCGTGCAGATCAGCAAACTGCATGGCCACCTGGTGGTAAATGGGAATCAGGAATTCCTCCCGCTCCTTCAGCTTGCTCTCCAGGTCTTTTCGGTCGGCAGCACTCAGCTCGGGGGTACCTGCAACCAGGCACAGCCACAGGTCAGCCACCTCGGCCAAGTCGAGCAGAGGAGCAGAGGTTTGTCCTGTTCCTGCACACGGGATGCCTTTGGCCAGGAGAAATGCCAGCCCATCAGCTCCAGGCAATGCCAAGCACTCCTGAATCAAACCAAAGTGCTCCAGCCTGGATTTCCTGCCAATAGTATTCAGGCAAAAGCTCCAAAGCAGAGTTTCACCATGGAAACTCTATTTCATTTAAATGCCAAATGAGTTGAGCCATCAATTAAGTGACAGATTTACTGGACTTGCTCCTAAAAAGAATGATGTTCCAGCACAGCATTCATTTCAGCCCAAAACACGGGCAGTGTGAGACCACTGAGCACCACTGCATGCTTTCCTGCAGGCAGTGACACCTCACCACGCCGTCCAGCTACCAGCAGCCAACACACAGCTCCCAGCCATGGAGCAACACGATGGACAGGAAGGAAAACTGTGCTAAGAAGACACGGTCCTCTGGCGTTCATAATTTTACACTTCTTTTTGAAAGACCAAACTCCAATGAACAGTGATTAAAAACACCTTAATTTCACCCTGTGAAGGACAGGAACTCTGCCTCTGACACTCATGCACGAGGTCTGTGTGCAGAGGCAATGTACTTAGAGCCAATCTCGGCTCAATTGAAGCAAAGATTGCAGTCAGAGCCAAATTACACGTTGTTCTCACCGCCCAACTGCATGGGGCTGCGAGGGCGATCCTGCACAGAGGGCAGCAGAGCCACAAAACAAAGAAGTGAGAGCAGTGCATGGGAGAGCTGGGCCAGAAGCTCCATCCTCAGCACCCCATCAGCCGAGCATCCCGACTGCGCTGCGTGCTGTGCCAACACCACTGAGTGTCCTGGCTTTCGATTTTTATCATTAGGGAAGGAATACAGATGAGATTAACCACTGAGCTTTTCAACACGACACGTCCCACGCCCTCACACCCCATGGCTGTGTTCCTGCCCATCCCTTCACCTGGGAACACACAGCACAGCACTGCGCTGCCCGGTCCCGTCAGCAGAGCTCCCCAGCCAAGGCGCACGTCTGAGTGCCTACCAATACAAATGCTACCTAACCTTTCCAGTGCTAGTAAGAAGCTTTTAATTAAGAGCAGCGACTCTCATAACCTTCAGAATAAAGAATGGAACGTATTTATCCACGTTCCACCCGCCCGTTCCTCCAGCCCTGTTCCAAATGGCAATGTGTGCACTTGAGCCCACGCTGCTGCTGGATCCCGGCCTCCATGCGCGCAGTGCACCCGGAGCAGCCAGGCCCAGTAATGATTTAGGTGAGATTAACAAATATGTCAATGTCTATTTTCTGCTTAATTTAAAAGCGGCGTCTATAAAGATTTTTGACTTCTGAACCCTGTTCTCCTGAAAGAAAGAAGGTAACAATGAGGAGGGGGGATAAAGAGTGATTATCCCATCATCGATCGTTTGTCAGGAGCATTTCTTATTCACTGGACTATTGTAAAAAGCTAAGCTCTCGATCAATCCTGTAAGCCCCCCGTACAATTAAATATCTTGGAATGGTTTTCTTTCTTTCCAAGCAGATCTCGAGGCCTCAGGGCTTTTCAGAGCGCTCGGGCCTTATTTATTTATTTCTCAGGAAAAGTCTCCTTCCACAAATCTCACTTGGCAGGGAGAGCGGGCTTAAAATATGGGATTCCTTTGCTCTGAAGGTACCGGACAGTTAATGAAAGCGTTACCGTTTAAATCATAGGAACATTATAGACCTGGAGGTATGGATCAGCTGCTGATCAATGGGGAACAAAGGCGCAGTGCTGTAGCAGGGGATGCAGCGGGGATGTGGGGGAAGGAGGACCTCCCTGCTCGGCAGTACCTTAGGGCACGTTCAGCTGGTGCTGGAAGCCCTCAAAGTGCCACAAAGTGTCTCTGCAGCAAAGCCCAACCACAGCACCACGTATTTCCCAACTCTTCATCCCACCACATCTCTTTTTGATCGATCGCAGAACTGCCTCGGACTGGCTGAGAAACTACCCTGGGGAAGCAGCACTCATGTTGGGAGGCACAAAGATCACACTCTGAGCGGAGAGGTTCGGGATCCAACGGGGAAGGGGAGCCCCACAGCCAGCGACCTGCGTGCAGAAGGATGGGAGCTCTGTGCTGTAAATCTGCTGGCAGAGCTCTGCGATGCTGAATCTCAATTTACGCTGCTCTCCAAAAGTTAAGGGGAGGCATCGCAGCAGAGAAAGCAACACCTAAACTATTGTGATTTGTGCCCCATTAAACAAAACCCCTCTGCGGGAGCAGCCCCCCACCTCCAATAAAGCTCCTGCCTTTGGGGAGCGGCTCCAGGCCCATGAATCACGGCCTCCCATAACATTTAGTAGCAAAGCGCTTTCTTAAATATGACCAGTTTAACAGGTTAGACAAAATGACTTCAAGAAATGTTATTGTAGGTTCCCTCTGATTGCAGAAAGCCAGGCAGCTTCTGAATCAATTTGATGGTTTATGGTTTCTAAGCTGTTAAAACGTGGGATTTTCTCCCTCGCCCTCTGCACAGCCTCAGCGTGGCAAAGTGTTTCCTTGGCCATCTGCTCACCTCTTCCCCAGACACTCCCAAGGCACAGCCACAGCTGCACACCCACAGGCCCACCTGGGGGTTTGCTGCTTCCCAGGTAGCACAGTAAGAGCCACCCGGTGACATCAGGACACGTCCATTGGAACCCTGGTCTCAACTGCCCCATCCCATTTCCATACCTGCAAGAATCCCCATGAATCTCACCTTCTTTTCCTCTGCCTTTCCCCATCTGCTGCCAGACAGAGCCCAGCGCAGCCGCCGGGGACAGGAAGGTCACTGTGAGCTCACGTCCCTGCACAGCGGGCAGCTTTGGGCCATCGCTTGTTCCTTTAAATGAGACTGCTTGTAATTGCTTCACTAAATATTCAGTAGGATTTATGTTACAAAGGTGCAATATGCAATAGCAGTGAAGGTCACACGTGCCCATGACATGGGCTTGGAATAGCCTTGTGCAGCTGCACCACGCAGTGCTCTGCCCTGCTCCTGTCCCACTCTGCTCCCAGAGCTCTGTTAGCAACACAGCACGTGGGCCACATGGCAGCTGTGGGACTCCTGAAAGTGTATTTGGGGGAATCCGTTAGGGCCCTGCAGGGCTCAGGATGCCAATGGAAGAGCTGGCAGCAATCAGCACTTGCTCATCTGGGCTCCTGACTGCACAGGAACGATTCAAACACAGCAGCACTTGCAGACAGAAGCAAAGGCAAAAAGTTACAGCTGCACCAACTGTGTTTGTCCCAGACTTCCTGAGAGATGGCACCGCTACAGCACCATTTTTCTTAGTCATTGCTCAAGAAAACAAGCAGCATTTTGATTAATTACAGCACAGAGCAACAACCCACCCCCAGAAAATAATTACCGGACCTCTGAGCCACAATCCACCTTTCTGAGCTGGAGCTGGGAGAGGGCCTGGCCGTGGCACAGTGTCCCTGCAGCAGGCTGGTGGCTGTGTGAGCTGCCTCTGCTTTCCAGTGCAGACAGAGCACTCCTCCCACAGTGCACAACTGCACCCGGGCACACAGCTCAACACTTCTATCAGGAGAACCACAGGCACTGCCCCTTTCCCGTGGTAAAGATCCGATAACGTAACACTGAGTCTCACTCTAACTGCAGCCATTCTGCCATCCCTTCACATTCCACCCAATTTTTGCTTACGTTGCACCATCCAACCGAAGCACTGCATGCCTGGGATCTGCATGGCAAAGTTAGTATTTATTCCACTCCTACCTGTTCCGTTGTAACAAATAAATGAAACGAATTGCATCGCTGTGCCGCCCTGAGCTGCGCCCACGGTCTGACTCTGACTCACCACACCTGGGGGGAAGCATCCGGGCAGGATGGGACCGCCCTCCCTCCTCCCCTGCGCTCTGTTTGGGAACAGCACAACTCTGAGTGACACTGCAATACAACGCGGGGCTAATAAACATTTCAGGACTAGTGCCAGGGAATTGATAATGAACAGATTTATGTCAAATGATTCGATATCTGCCGGCCTCCTCTGCTCTCACACTCCCCCACTGCGGCCGGAGCGCGGTGCAGGAGATGCCTCCAAGGGGAGCGCCCAGCCCCGCTCCCCGCACCGCGCACCTCCCGCTGCAGGCGGCTCGGGGAGGGATGACAGCCACTCAGGGGTTAAAGAGAGGCAGTGAACCCCCAGCTAATGAGTAAGAATTCAGCAGGCAGTGTAAGATAAATGGAGCTTTCTCTGCTTCTGCTGGAGTCAGCATGAACTGCGGCCCTGCGGCTTGTTTGTGGCAAATGGAGTGCGCGAAATATCAAAGGGCAGTGATCCAGAAGAAGACCGACTTTGACAAATTTTAAATTGGCCAGAAAGAAAACCAGCAAAAAAAAAAAAAAAAAAAATTATGCAATTCAGTGTGTCCTGCAATCTTAGCTTTCCTGCTACGGTACGGAATTAGCAGCAAAACAACAGCAATGATCGCCCAGCGCTGGCAGCAATTACAGCCATCTAAGTGAGATGCTTATCAGTGACTGAAGCTTTTAGAGCTCTCCCTATGTACAGTTGTAAGTGACTTGCTCTTGTGTTGCAGTCATTTTAATTAAAGTGTATGGAGTTTGCCGGGAGTAATTGCCCTGTACAGGAAGAGGTGGCAGAAGGGCCCGCACGGCTCCTGCCTCCTCCCCCAGCTCAGCCGGGCACAGAGACCCCCAGCAGACCTGCCCCCATCCCTGTCCCTGTGCCTGTGGCTCTGGGTGGCACACTGGCTGCTCCCAGCACGCCATGAGCTCTGCTCTCCACTTCTACCATTGCATCAGGACTGGGCCGTCCCCAGGCCCCTGTGGCAGCTCTCCTGTGTGGGCTGCTGGGGACCAGGAAGGCAGCACCAGGAGTGGAGCTGGGAATTGTGGCCATGTGGGGAAATGAGCTGCAGTCCCTCATCCCAATCATGCAGCCCTGAGCTGCACGGCCACCAGGACCCTCTCCTGGGTGTCAATGACTTGGCACAGTCACACTGTCAGCCTTCCATTGGATGCCATCAGTCTAACACAGGGCCAAAACGGGTTTTGTCACAGATACAAACATTCAGATGGTTTTCCTCTCCAACAGACACAGGCAGAACAATGCAACCATGGGACGGCTGTGTCCCTTTCCCCTACTGCAGGAATGCACAGGAGTCAGAAAAGCTCAGACAAATCACCAGGCCCAGACACTGCCCACCTGCTGCACACCCAGAGAGGGAAACAGAGACTTTTAAACTGCCATCAGAGAGAAAAGTCTTTGATGCTATCAAAGACATCAGCAAGAAGCTGACTTTCAGCAAGCACTCTCATTCCCAGCACTCCCAGCACCCTTTACAATTACTATTCTCCTCCCAAGGCATATCAGAACACTTGTTTTGTATATAAATTGTTGCACTACCATAAATTAAAAAAAGCAAAATAATAAAATGTAACTGCAGCAACAGAGACGATTTATCAGTCATTTGCAGAACACTTCTCCTCCTGAAGGATCCCAGAAGGCTTTATAAATTCACACCATAGCCACGTAGCCTGCTTCCTCTGCTAAAATGTACTCAATTTTGGAGGTAAAAAGAGGCTCTGTAAGATTATACTCTTATAGTAAGAGCCAGTAAAGAACTCTTTAAGGAGTCTATTCTCCTGAGAGAGTACACATCTGATATTAAGTGCATTTTGCTGAACACTCCGTATTTTGGGCTGTTGGGCATATACCAGGTGTTGGGATTGTCTGCAATGAAAGGCACCATAATAACACAACACACACGGTGACACGCCGGCTGCTGAGCACTGCAAATCACCCCGTTTACCAACGAGGTGAGGAATACATTTTTGCTTTCTTAAAACTGAAAAGCAGACACTGTTACCTAAAACTGCCTCGGGCACACAGAGACAGTCCAGCAGCCAAAGTGTCTCCGGCCAAATTCTTAATTATGCCAAATGACACCGACTGAGGGTTTGGCCAAAAACTGCTGAGATGGAAACTGGAGCCAAGCATCTGTAGCCAGCGTCTGCTGCAAGGCCCCATCAATTAAAAAATTCGGCTCACAAAGACACCTTCTATCTAGCACCCCCTACGTACACTGTATGCACACCCTCCCAAACACCCATACACGCAGCCTGTCTCATCTGGTTTTCTTCACAAGTTAGGTGACAGTAAATAAAAATTATCATGAATTTGATAAAATGCCTGAGTGCCCCTTTTTAAGGTCCGTGCCCACCCCCATTAGCCAGCAGCAGAACGTACCCAGCCGCTCCGCCAGCCGCATGTAGACGGGGTCCACTCGCCTCATTGTCTTCACCAGGTCCTTCCTGCGGAACTTGATTTCCACCGTCCCCTCTGGCTCCAGGATTCCTCCTCTGATCAGTGATGGGAAAAGAGAAAAGAAAGGCACGTTCAGGTCATCAGACAAGGGGAAAGACAAAATGGGATGGTTTGATGTCGTCTGGAGAGGATGTAGAATGAAGCGGAGAAGGAAGGAGGGAGACAAAACAAAGAGAGAACCAATCTGAGCTGTGGTTTACCCGATGCCATGCACACGAGGCTGCACAGGAGGTGCCCATCCAGCAGCACAGAGCGCATCCCGGCACCAGCACTGCTCCTGGCAGCCTCTGTCAGCTGCAACCTGAAAGCTCCTCCGAAAGGTAAAGCCTTGTGACACATCAATTAACCAAGCACGTTCATTAGAGGAGGAGAAGAAGGTCAGTGCTGAGGTGGTGGAGCAGCACTGGCAATGGGAATTATTACAAATGCACTGCAGTGTGTAGGGACAGGACGGCAGCGCTCCCAGAATCATCTTTTTGGCTACAAGAGCTGAGGGCAGCAGAGCCCTGCTCAGCACTGCCAGCAAGCAGGCCGTGTGCCCAGAACCTGCCTGCTGCTCCTGATGGCTGCAGGTACCATCCCCCAGTAGCTGTGTGCCTGTCCTCCCGGCTCACCCCATCCTGCCCACTGCAGACAGACGGGGCAGGGCTGGCTTCTTCCTCTGAGTGACTGAGTATCACTATATTTTAGAGATTCTCATTTAAAAGTGTTCTTCCAAGAGACTGCCTGTCATTCTACATGCCGCAACAAGGACTTCGCTTATGCAAGTAAACTGTAGTTTATAAAATGAGCGCAATGACCCAGAGAGGTGGCAGTGCCCCATCCCTGCAGACTCCCAAGGTGAGGGGATGGGGCTCCAGATTGGGCTGTGGGGGTCCCTGTGCACTGCAGGGTGCCTTTAATGGTCCCTTCCAACTCAAACGGTTCTACGACCCCATACCCCCACCAGACAGAGCAATACCAAGGGATGCTACGGTGCACACTGACAGCTCCACGCCCGGCCTTGGCCCTGCCTGGTCACAGAGGCTCTGAGCAGCCCTACCTGCTTTCACGGTCCGCGTACATCTCCATGTGCCGGGGGTTGATGGTGGGGTCGATGACAGCCCAGGAGCCGCCCCTGAGCTCTGCCTGCGGTGGGATGTAGATGAGCACAGGCTGCCGGTACTCCCGCAGGCCGTCCACGATGTAGGCACCAAACTTCAGCACCTGGTCGTACATGTCTGCAGGAAAAGGACACAGCGTCAGGCACAGTGGGTCAACCTGGAGAGAGGAATGCAAGCGCCCAATTCTGGACACCCCTCCTCCCCCTGCCGTGCTACAGCTCCAGTGGGTGCTGCTGGCCCAGGGCAGGGTGCCCAGGAAGGAGGTGCACATCTATAGACCCTTATATGTCCTTTTGAAAGCAGTGAGTGCTGAGGGTTCAGACGTGGAATAGCTCTCCTCCCCTCTTCTGGCTTTACAATCTATCCAAGACATTTCGCTGAAATTCTGAACAACTCCACTGTGTACAGACGAGCACGGGAAGTATCTGCCCCAAAGGTGATTTACATAAAAGAGAAAAGAATGAAGGCAATGAGAATTTATATGAGATGATACTGTTTGTAATGGATGTAGTTTGTAATGGAAACAGGCAGCCTCGAATGCATATATTTTGTTACACATAATTATATTTGGAAGCATCGAATCAGATGTATAAGAAATGAGAAACACTTATCAGGATTATCTGGTCCGTCTCTTTGTCCACACAGGACCCCATCCTATGCTTCTTAAAGCCTCGATTTAGAAATCCCAAACCACCAACTCTCATTCTTTAGGGCCGTTTCCACAGCATTCAGCCAAGTTCTCCTTCCTTCCCCATCTCAATTTCATTTCCCATTATTCCTTCTTACATCACCCCACACTGCATCCACACCTGCAGTCAGTCATGAACAGACCAACCCTGACATTCACCTGAAATCCTTACATCCCTCAAGAAAGCCACTGCAGGGGAAGGACAGACTCCAGCCCAGGTCTGCACATCACAGCCCCCCAGGTTAATGGGGAGCATCAGCACAGACACAGTTATGTCCCCAACTCTTTGGGAAATACTCACACAGTGCACACATAAAGTGTAGGTATGTATGTGTCAGTACCACAGGCTCTGATGTGCTCTGCACAGCTCACTTGCAAGGTCACAGCCCAAACACCAAGAAAAGGAATTTCCTAACATTTAAGAGATGCCAAATGCCAATGAGGAGGAGGACAATTTACTTCCACTAGTTGTGACTGCCTGTGAATCCTGGCAGAGCGGCAGGGCTGGAACCAAACAGAGCTCCAACCTTTCCATTTGTCCTGAGCAAAGAAAAAGACCTCAAAAGGGGTGACAAATTTATTACTAATTACACAATTATTTTATTATGTAGCGCTAGTAATAAACCACTTGAAGTACTTTCAGCTAATTCTAGTGTTAAGAAAATAATTGCTCGATTCAAATTATTTTAACTGAATTAATTCTTTACTAGACATTTTTTACTAGAGCTACATAATAAAATAATCGTGTAATTAGCAATCCATTTGTCACTCCTGCCAAGGGTATGTATTTTACTCAGGTTAAGGGAGGCATCCCTTGTGCAGAGGACGTGGGGTGCAGCAGGGGCAGAGCTCCTGCAGCCACAGCTCCCCATGCACACATCTCCTCCCTTGGGGACCCTGCACTGCACTGCTCCACGTCCCTGCCAGGTCCCAGCACGCCGTGCCTCAGATTTTCTATATGGATTTACACTAACTTCAGGTTTCTCTTGCACGCTTAAAACTTCCACCAAGGCCATTTTCTGCCTTCCCAGATGCCCCTTCCTGCCTTCAGACAGGCTATAAACTCCTAGCTGCTAACACTAGGATTAGCAAAATTAAAATTAAACACGAAATTTCTGAGCCAAATTTCAGCCCTGTACTCATTTAAAGCAAAGCAGCAACGCTGCAGGAGTCCTCCAGGAAGAGCAGTGCTTGTAATTCAGCAGGGCAGAGTGCTCACAGCACAGCTCCCCATGCTGTGCCTGCACCGGTGCCTGCTGCGCACCGACCCTTCCCTGCGTGTGCAAACGGCAGTGCTGGGATGCAGCAGGCGTGCTGGATTGGTGCTTTGTGCATTTTGGGCAGCGTGCCCTGAACCTCTGAAGCTGGAACGGATCTCATCAGCTTGGCTGGATTAGCAGATAGGACCCGAAGGTAAACACCGGGCGCACGTTGGCTGCAGACACATAATGAACCTCGTAAACCCATTACATGCAGCAGCACCGCCGTTCAGCACCAGGTAATCAGAGATTTAAAACAGCCCTTTCCTTCCGCTCAGATTTTTTTTTATTATTATTTATAACCTGTCCCAGGGAAAAATAATAAGTGAAACATGAAAACCCAACCGCGAGTGACCCTGTAGCACCAGCAGCGCTGCCGTTAATGTCGCGGGGATTTGCATGCTATCAAACTATTCATGCCGAGTCCAAGACCCCGGTGCTAATTTCCAGTAAATTTCATGCTTGATGTCTCCCCGTCGTGGGTCACTGCCGGTTCGCCTAAATAAACCACTTCCAAATGGCTCCTCCATCTAAATATTCCAGCCAGTTTTTATAATTTAATTTTGCATTATGCTGAGGAGCTCCTGGCCAGGCAGCGCTCGCTGGGGAAGCGCCGGCGCGTTGTGAGACGCCTCCATTTCTGCGCTTCCTTTATTTATTTTACTGCCCGAATCGGACCTCCTAGGCCGACGAGTAAAGGGGCTGGGCTTTTTTCCTTGGCTTGCTATTTTTTTTTTTTTCCCCCTCTGCTAATGTCAATTTTCAGCATAGCAAGAGCTGTCTCTAATCTTTTCCTACTCATTACACACAATTTTGGAGTCATTTTACCCACAGTGCAGCCGGCTCCTGGCAGTGTGTTTGTGTGCACTGAGGGGTGGCATAATTGTTTATTTTCCCTCCCTGCATAATCCCCAGGCAGCGCTGAAACCAACACTGCCAACACGGCCCCGAGGAGCACAGTGAGCATCAGCAGGGAGCAGGGCTGCCACCGCCCCAGCAAAGGCCAGGGCAGAGCTGCCTGGCACAGTGCACCCTGCAGCAGCTCCGTGTCTCCGTGCTCTGCCAGGAGCTGTGCAGGTCTCTGGGGATGCGCAGTGCAGCACTGGCATCTTCCCACAAATGAGCACCTTCTTTTCCACCCTGGGCCTCTGGTTCCAGCTCAGAAGCCACACGGTTTCTGAGGAACACTCACACTGTCACAGCAGCAGCCCTCCCCAGCGGGAACTCCTGCTGTTAGTGGACCTGTAACGTTCCTTCTGTGTGCAAAGTGCTGCACGCAGGTAAAAGGCCGTAATCCTTCACTTATTTAAATTTTATAGTATCAATCTCACGTTCCTGGCACTTCACAGAATTTCAAGCAGCACTGTGTGATACAGAACTCTAACTGCCAGTACATTAACTGAGCAGTTTTATAACCAGACGTGAGCAGGCACTGCCACCAAAAGGACTGCCCAGGACAGGGAGTCCATCCCTATACACACAGTGTGAGAAACCATCAGCAGGACAGTGCTTCCACTTGGTACAATGTGCCCTTCCATTACCCAGTACTGCTGGCTTACCCAGCCCCAGTTCTAAACTGAGGCAGAAGGATATAAAGCAGAAGAGGTTTCCTGAGATTTCTGCTTAATTAGCCCAGGTTGGCAGCTGTACATTTTGTTAGCAACTAGCCAACAGTTACAGTCCAATTACCTGTTCTCACTGCAGCTGGTCTGGTCAGTTCCTGTAACCCTCCATGAGGGTATGTATAAAAATACAACAGTGTTGTTATGCTGAAAAGAACCTGATTTCAGATTTGCACTTGGCACATTTGGTGTTATTCCCACACTGGTTGGTAAAGGCAAGAGCCAAGAAGGAAGGAAAGGAACAAAACCCTTTGCCACCACCACGGGTACCACAGCACCGCCCGACATCAGGGTACAACACCATCAGGGTACAGAAGTGGCCATTACCTTTCATGCCACCAGAGAAGCCTCTCCAGTTGGCAAAGACCATCAGAGGCAGCCCCTCCCTGTTGAAGTCGTTGATGGCCTGGGCTGTCTTAAAGGCAGAGTCAGGGAACCACACCTGACCAGCCTGCTGGATTATCTGTGGGAATGAGAAAGATTAGTAAACCCTCTTACCTTAGCAGATAGCACAAAAAAATACAGAAACAGCTGCAGCAAGAATTGCAATGTGCAACCATCAATGCAGGGCGGAGCACACAAAACGCACAGGATCTGCTTGTCCACAGAAAAACTGGGACAATCCTGCTGTCACCAGCATCAAAAGGAGTGATGTTGCTGATTTCCCCATGGGGAGATGGCACAGGAAGCCCGATGCTGTGACTGCTGTAACAATGTGAAGGAGAAAGAAAAGCACATGCAAAGGAGAAGACTCAGAATAGATGATGTAGGGCCACAGCTGTGAAATCAGGCAGGAGAAGAGCAAAATGTCAAAGCAGCAAGAGCATGAAACACTACAATCACAGCCAGGGAACAGGGAAACCATGTTTCCAATGCCCCACTCCCCATATCTCAGTCCACAGCAGAACTACTGGGGAACATGGAGCAAACAGCCAACACAACCATCCCTGCTGCGTCAGCTCCCAGCCAAGAACTGGCTCTACTTTGTGTCCCATATTTGAAAGAAAAAAAATCCCACCAAAACAAATGCTCTTTTCTCAGAGACATTTGCAGAGGACAACCACACACACTCAGCTCACCTTGGCCTCTGAGTCCAGGTTCGCAGGATCAGCAGGGATGCTCAGCTCCACTGTTCTGGTTTCTACGGCAACTACTCCTACAGGTATTCCTCCCAGCCTGAAAGGTGAGAGGCATCAAAATCCGTATTTTCACTGTTACACAACTTGACAATTTTTCCAATTCACATCAAAATACTCACAAGAGACAAATAACGCATGCAAATGGAGGAGGAGGAGGCCGCACTGTGGCCTTTTTGAAGAGTGTAGGCATGCAGTCGGATAATTTCAGAGCTGAATTTAGGGTTCTCAAAGCAAAATCTAGTTCTAAAAACTGCCACGTGCCTCACTGAGAATGAAACAGAACAGAACTCGCTGCACCTGTGCTGCTGCTATGACTCCTCTTGCTGGCGGCGGTGCACAGAGGTTTGGGGCTGCCTGCTTTGCTGCCTCCATCCCAGGGAGCTGCTCCTGCAGCCACCCGAGGAGGGACAGCAGGGCCAATGGGCACCAGGGGGCTGAGAACATTCCCATTCACTATGATTAAGAGTCTGCCCAGATACCCGTAATTGCAGAAGCCGTCTTAAATCGGTAACTTATAACTTCTATATTAGGGCCCATGTGACCTAATAAAGAACATCTTTATCCAAGTATTACAGTTATTTATTGAACTTGAAAACAGCTCAAAACAACTTCTGTTTTCCATTATACTTCATATAAATTTTATCAGGCTAGCACATGAAGATGCTACATCTTGTTTTATAGTGTGTCCCTGGACAAGTTGCCATAGAATAATAAAAGACAATTTACAGCCAACAGCACACATATTCCAAACATACATACAAAAGATGAGTTTTGGCAGCACTTATAGTAACAATCCCAGAAGAATATATTTGTATTTGTTTTTTCAAAGTGCCGCTGCTTTCAAAAGAAGTCGGTTTCATTTGTGTTATATAGATGTGTGCATGGGAGAGCCCAGAGCAACTCGGAATTTGTCAGAAGGAACTGCAAGAGGGGCTGAGAACCGGCCTGGACAGAGACCTTCCAGCCTTGCCAAACCACAGGTTATTTCTTTTCCCTGGAATACTGCTCAGTCTAAAAGCCTTTACAAGATCAGAGTACCTCGTGAGATAAAACTTTAGTGTGTTACAGATGGCAGATAAAAATACTGAAGTGTATCAAAAGGTCACAGGACAACCTGGGGTTACGTGCTGCAGTTAGGAGTGGAGTCTGCAGGTATTTTAGGTTCTTTTCAAAGATGTGTGAAGATCAGACAACGTTCTGAGTGCAGTGGAACCCCTGGGACCAGCAGCGGTCACAGACACAGGGAGATGGCAGGGCTGAGCTGAACTGCTCAGAGCCCTTTGGTCGGGCAGGAGCAGCCCACATTCTGATATGGGACTGAAGGAAACAAGCATCCTCCTGATCACATTCTGCTCTTGGAGAGTCCTAAGGAAGTCCCAGTCCCATTTTGCCACACATCTCTGCAGCACAGAAGACACCTGAGATCATCAGGAGCTGCACTGGAAAATGCTGCAAGCAATTCCATGCAAGTCTCAATGTTAAGTTCTTCTGTCTCTTGTAATTTATTCCAGTTTTAGATGAACTTCTCTTGCAAGTCAAGTGTGACCTCAGAGCACTAAGCTGTGCACCCCCTTTTGGCTAACAGCTGCAGGAAGGCCTCACTGTGACCACACACCCAGAGAAGCACATTTTGTCTTCCATCATTTTTAACAATCTCTCTCTCTTTTTGGCTTTTGTGCATGTCACCTCCAAGCAAAACAGGAGCAATGATCAGTGCATGCTCCATTCGTGTGGTAAAGAAGTATCCTATTCAAGTAATGACTTATTTTTACTATCAACTTTGAAATGAGGTTCCAGAAAAAAAGTAACGTGTGATGAAAACATGATTTCCACAAACGTCTAAAAAGTCTCTCAGCATTTACCTTGCTCTGCCAACCACAACTGTCTGTGCCCAGGGCTGCATGATCTCCAGGAATGAGCCATTGTCGAAGAAACCACTCTGCCATTGTCCTTTCTGACCTAAAAGGAAGGGGAAAAATGGAGACATCAGAGGTGGGAGGAGGAAAAGAAAGTCAGAATACAGAAGGAGCAACAGAAACTTGCTTAAAAATGCCAACTGGAGAATGTGGTGCTGCCTTTTGATGTATTTATTTATTTAATTTTAAACAGATTATAATACAAGGGAACATTAGACAGCTGAGCATTTGTCTGCCTTCAGCCATCATGTCTTATTTCATTTGCTAGCCTGCATAAAGACAGTCATTTATCAGCAAAAGCATCATTTATTGTTAAACGATGGGGTTCAGATAGCAGAGGGACTTTGCATGCTTTTAAATAAATAACTTTTTTTTTCGAGATAGGACAAACATTTGTCAAAAGGCAGCAAAGTCATTAAAGATGTTTTTCAAAATGCCTATTTCTATTTTAAAACTCAGCTCGCAGTTTTCTCTAGCTTCTGCCTGATATCTCCTGCAAAGAAATGCAAAAAATTCCGTAATACTTGACAATGAGATGGCACATCTGAGAGCTTCACACATTCCTTGGGAAAACCTGAAGAAAAGTGCTGCATATTGAAAGCCTGCTCGCTCTGTACAGATACCAGATGCATCCCATAAACTGAAGCATGCTTTAGGAGTCACCATGCACTATCAGATCAATTCATTGACCCAGAGGAGGCACTGACTTCCCAGTGCCTCGAGGAAATCACACCCTGAAGAGCACAATGCTGCCAAGGTGCTGCCCACCCAACAGGTATAGAACTCGTTCTGTGGCAGTCTGCTCTTCTCTGAGACTTCATGAAGCTTCTGCCAAAAAAAAAAAAAAGCCAACAAAAAAAACCTCCCAGCTTTACCTCTTGGCACAGGGCTTCTGAGGAATACTTTAATCTGAACAAGCACCTTTGCTTCTGCAAACCCAAGTCCAAAACCAATTAAAAGTGGAGATCCAAGCAAGCTAACCTCTGCTGACTTAA
Organism: Chrysolophus pictus; assembly: GCA_037305975.1. NCBI lineage: Eukaryota > Metazoa > Chordata > Aves > Galliformes > Phasianidae > Chrysolophus > Chrysolophus pictus. Next base: position 8,686,556 of record CM074594.1, read on the forward strand.
ACAGGATGGAGAGTGTTTTATCAAGACCAAACTTGTAATTACTGTGTTCTACATTCCCTGCCTCTGTGGCCCCACTGTAAAATGTGACCATCCATTTCAAAATTATCTCTTTATCGTGAGCCCAAAGCTGATCGTTTAGATTCTGGCCTCGTGTCGGGCGTCAGTTTGAAGAATATCACGGCAATATCTCCTCTAATAAATGGCTTTAACTTTTCACCTAGGAGATATCTGCTTTAACTTATCACAGGGAATCATCTGCTTTCCTTAACGCTTCCACTAAATTAAAATCTGAAGTCACTCGATTTGGAAGGCAGCGCTTGCTGCGCTCAGACAGCTGGATGAATTACTTGAGAGATGATGAAAAAATATTATCCAAAAACAGAAAACTTAGTTTATCACAAATCTCATTTTAGCCCCCCAAACTCATTAATAACAGCAGGCATAATGGTCACCCAGTTTGCAGCTTGTACATACACAGGCTGCACAACCCCAGGTGCAGGTGCGGGGGTTCAGTGCTTGGCAGTGTCTGCAGTACATTTACTCTCCAAGACCTGCAGGAATGCTGTGCTTTGCCTCAAGTATGAAGACTTTTGTATTTGCACTTTCCTCTCAACTGCAAAAAAGAAAGTCTATAAAAGTAACTATTACTTGTAAATGTTCCCAAGCACTCAGAATTTATATGCTATTTTTGTATATTGCATCTAAATCCCTTAGAACTAATCATTTCATAAGCTCTGAAATGTATTTGGGCACAGGCCTTGGACTTCTCTTTCCATTCCAGCCAGCCTGATCCTTTTTAACTACCCACATTCACAGAGTGTCTGGCTGGGGGCAGGAGGCAGAATGGAATGCTTCAAGTCTGGAAGCAGATGCAGAGAATCTTCAGACAGAACAGACAGATTCAGAATGCACCTGGCTTCACTCAAGTCCTAAAGTACCACAGAAAAAAGATCCAGATTCGCAGGGTTAGCACACAGGGCCTCCTGCCCCATTGGATAACATACCTTTGTTTTTTAGTCTTTGTATCTCTGATTATGCAACAGGCATAGAACTGCACCAGAGTAATAATAATTTGATGCTGACAGAGCAGAAACAGATGTGGAGCTTTGAGTGTCTTGAACCAAGTCACAACACAGTATGTCCTGACCACCAAAGATCTACATACTTGGATTTGGGCGTCCAGCCAGCATCCAGCGAGGATCATAGGGAGTCTTGGTAGGAACAAAGTCTATGGTTCTGTCTATAGGATCCTTGACCTTGAGGATAGGAACAGGGCTGTATACGCTCTAAGGAAAAAAGAAAAATATTTAAAGTAGTAATTCTACATAGCTTTGCACCAAACACCAAATCTAAAGCACCTGGTCAGAGTCTGCTTTCCACCACATGGTACAACCCTGTAACATGGGATCTCAGAGCCTTGGCAGGAGTCTGAAGAAACTTCCAGGGTGCTCCGAACACTCTCAAAACCCTTCCTTCAGCATCATCTGGTATGCACTCTGCTTTACCTGTTCCTGAACTTCAGGCACTGACAGCATTTGCAAGGGGTTGCAATTTAATTTCTAAAGGTGACCAGACCATCAGACTCATTCATGCAGTCTTTCCTGAAAGAAGGTGACCTGCATGTTCTTACTGCTGCCTTCCTGGCTGCAGAGCAGCTAACACACATACATCAGCTGCTTCAAATTACTGCCTCAGAGAGGAACTTTTAGAGCCTTTCCAGGAAAAGACAACCCACTGCCAACATCAAGTCCTGCCACCAAGAGTAGACAGGACACCAGGGATGGGATGGGATGTGGAAGTACACCCAGCAGTGCCGGGCTGCCCTCATCCCAGCTTTGCAGGTCAGAAACTGCTCTGTGGAGTTCAGTACCAGAACACCCAACTGCTTCAATCACGAGTCCAAATCATTTTGCTACAAACACAGGATAAGAAAAAGTATTCAGAGAGTCTGCCCTCCTCCCCAAAGCCTGTGGACAAAGAGAACAGGAAGTGACACGCCACACTCCTGCAGGTCCAGGAATTACCTTGGGCATGTAGGAAAGCCACAGCAGAATGGTGTAGACTCCTTCAAAATCGTCGCACACGGTGCCGTGGGTCACCCCGTTGTTGTGCATGATCTGGATCCCACCCAGCTGGTTGTTGGAGGTGTACACCTCCCGACCCAGCACCTTGAAAGGAAAAACAGGGAAACCATCAGGGGATGGGATGCGGACAGCAGGTGCAGACTGAGGAGATGCATACAGCAGGTCACCGTCACTTCAGCAGCAGAGGATGGAGCGATGGCTCCCAGCTGACCTTCCTGCACATAGCTGAGATCTGCAGGTTGGATTTCCAAGGGAAATGGCACTCGTGGAAAGCTGAGGCAGCCGTCCCACCTGCCCCTTCTGAGCAGCTGAGACATGAACAAGTCTCCGGAGCACTGACCCGGCTGCAGCGAAACCTTAACTGGGCAGAAAAGCCACGTGCTGCAGAAGGGACAGCACAGACAAAGCCCCAGCTCTGAGAGGTTGGCAGATCAGACGAGTGCTGCGTCTGACTCTCCTGGCTCCTTCGCCAGCCTCAGCCCGGGCTCTGCAGCTCTTTTCTCATTCCCCCGCTGTCTCTTTCCATTTGCCCTCTTGCTGACTGATACACTGATCTCTCGGTCACTCAGCTTTCTGCTCCACTGAGTCCATATTACTAATAACACCTCTGCCACGGCCAGTTTACCTCATGAAGGCAGGAGCACATCATTACAAAATAAACTCATAACTTTGACATTCTAGCAAATATATGCCGTTTGTTATTTTTATGGGTTGAGTCTTTCTAACAGACAGAGGGCATTACATACCTGCTTCATTTAGATCTTAAAACCCCCTCAGACGCAGGCAGACAACTCGTCCTCCCCCAGTAACCCACCAGCACAGCTCCATTCAGGATGAGGACCCCCAGGGAGGCGCAGCCCGAGCTCAGGGCAGCGCTAAGGATGGGATGCTCGGGTCTGACTGCTTCCGAGGGCAGAACACCCCATGTCCTGCCAGGAGTGCTGCTGGGACACGAAGGTGCTACAGTCCTCAGGATCCGATCCTTTGGGCAGAGAGCAGAGGTGTCAAAGGGATGGGAGAACAGAAGCTCTGCTCTGACCGTAAGCTGCCCTGCATGAGCAGTGCTCCTCATGCTCACACCGGTTAACTGAGGCTGGGGTCGTGCTCTGTGCCCACCACTGCTGAACTGCAAAGGTACAACACTATTGTTTGCTAACTCCAAAGGAAAGCACGGATCTCGGGATGCCAGTCACAAGCCTAGCTAAATGCTTTCCGCAGAGGAAAATAAAAATAAAGAGGATTTAAGCCCCCCATCTATGAACTAATGCAAACGTATGCACATGCAAAATGGGCCTCTGCTGCTGCTTATCTGGAGACCACGCCAACAGCGCAGGTTTACAGCCGCTGACAGGCAGTGAAAGCAGCCTAATATACCTCCTGCTCGTGGCCCTAAATCCCTTTTTGGAGATGAAGACAGATACGCAGCTCCTTCTCCTGAGTGCTGCAGACATCTCTGTGAAGTGGCAGAGCACTGCGAGGGGCTGCACGAACAGAACCCCCCCGCAGCATTACCCATCAGTGCTTGTCGGCAGCGCAGCCCCAGGCTGCATTGAAGGCTGTGCAGAGGGGTGATGTCCCGTGTGCCCGCTGCAGCTGAGCTGGGAGCAGAGGTCAGGAGGCAGCGAGGGGCCAGCAATGTGCACAGCGATATGGGGCTGGAGAAAAATGAATGCAATGGCTCATCCATTCGGCTCCGCTAACCGCCTCATCTCTGACCTCGCAGGACTACATTTTTAAAGGCTGACAAGTAATTCAATCTCCAATTAACAATTTTAAATGGTGCAATGCATATTGCTGTATAAATGTTTCTGCAAGAAAATATCCAAGGGTGAAAGAGAATACGTCTGCTGGAGGAGCCCAGAACTGATGCTTCTGCAATTAACCGATTCAGATATTCCTCAATAAGACACATGGTCAGCAGAGGCATGAGTGGATTTAGAAATGCTGCCAATCAGTTAAATGGAGAATGCCAAACCAAGGAAAGACTGCGTGGGATTCAATCCCGCATGGAACACAACCAGGGCTGAGTGTGCAGAGCGGGTCCCTCCTGGCAGAGAGCTCACTTCTCCAGGGACAAAGATACAGCGACCACAGAGCAGAGATCAGGAAAGGCACAGCGTGAGGGGTGGGAAGGGACAGGATCCAACTCTCACAGATCAGATACGCAACGCACCTGAATTATCAGTAATGCTTAACCTCTGATCTTTCACCTTACACTATGGGAAACCAGACAAAGAAGAACATCCATGAACAGCAAGGCATGGGACAGTAAGCTTCTGGCTCCAAATGAAAATTCCATCCACTCTACAAAATCCAGAAGACACTTCTGCCCACCCCACTCTGACACGCTATCAGTAACGAGGAATGGTCCCACACAGAGATCCCACACTCGCTCATTCTGAGGTTTCCCCTCACTGTACTGCAGCATTCTGGTGCCCGGCATTTGGGATAACATCTCCAGTTTCCCATTCATTGCAGCTGCTGACTCCTCTGTGCCTCCACCTCAACAAAAAGATGATGACATCAGTGAAGTGCTCCAAAGGAGATGGTAGATCTAGAACTGCCTGTGTTAAAGCTCAGCCTACAGCCGTAGGAACACACCTTCCAGATAATGCAACCCCATGTTTAGAAAATACCCCAGCAGAATTGCCACCATCTGTTCAGTTCTACAGAAGCCTTCCTAGGAGGACATCACATCTCTTTCCACTGTAGAGGATCTTTTGGGAAGTACAAAGGAGAGCAGGGTTCTAGCAGCCCTTCCAGCCCTCAGAAGGCCCTTCCCACCAGGCTTACAGGCACACCATGTGCATGCTGACCATTTTCTAGCACTCCAACCTTGCTGACCAGCAGCTCTCACTGCACTTCTCTGCAGAAGCTGAGCTGCTGGAGCTGAGACATTCACTGCAGAGCTGCTCCGGCTGCAGACTTGATTGGCTCAAATGTTTCATCAAAGATGAAAGATGTGAAAAAATGACAGCAGAGGGCTTGAATGGGAATCATCATGTAACATAAGTGCTGTTATTATTCAGAGCATATCATGTGTTTATATCAAATATAAGTGCCAGATTTTTATCCAAATAATTTCAATAATTGCAATTCCCATCCCACAATTTATATTATCTGCCAGAAACCTGAAGCAGAAAGGCACATGCACATACTATAAATAGCCTATTTTTCATAAACAGGCAGAAATGATCAGAACGAATGTCTCATCAGAAAACACAATGTAGGAACTTAAAACCTGACTGCTGTTACGTGCAGTCAAGCCTCAACAGATCTTAGGGCGTTCATTTCCATCCCTCAGCTCTTCCTCCACACGTATCATGTCATTAGAGGGCAAAAGAGAAGCAACCCCAGGCAGAGAAGTGGGCTGGGGGAGATGCAGCAGGAGCGGGTGCTCTTCTTGCATCTCTAATCTACCGGCGTGTGCAGTTCCTGCACTTTTAATTTACGAGCGTTCGGTGGGGGACCCTTCTGACTTGGGAACATATTGGCTCGGTCTAATGCTTGGAGATTATTAAAGTCAGAGCTATACTCCACTATCAAGTCTACAGATCTTTTATTTAGAAGATATGGTGCTCTAAATGCACAAAGAGCTCCCTGTCACCTTCACATTAAAGCCCCTAGTGCCTGGTAAATGGAATTATATAGCTGTCATCTCCTTTCCCCAAAGTTTTAAGAGTACAATGGGCTCATTTTTTCACACTCCATCCCAGCTTCAGAACTAAGAGACCTACTTTGTATTGATTTAAAGTCTCAGAAATAAATAAACCTGCTTCACCAATGTGATTCACAAGAAATTCATGATACACTATTGCATGATATATTTCAAGCTGTGGCTCCAGCTCTTTTTTTCCTTTGGTGAGTGATGGGGGAGGTGGGAGGCAGGGGGAGGTGGGGGAAGCTGACAGCCTGATGGTTATTGGAGATGGCTCCTGACTGCAAATCCAGAGCAGGGCCTGCCAGTGGAGGCCTCTCCTTGCTTTAATTTGGGGAGATCAGAGGGGGAAGGGGAAGAAGCAATTGCATGGGAGGCAGCAGGGGAAGAGGCATCCAGATGGACACTGCTGCTGCAGCTGGCCTTGCCGTGGTGCCTTCTGCCTGATGATCCCAAAGCACCTGGCTAATGCAGATGGCAACATGAAACGTTGCTGGGAGGAAATCACCTCCTTCCTGTAAGGATTTATGGGAGCTTTGGAAAATTTCCTCTTCTGGACTGCAAAATTTGCAATCCCAAGATGTGACCAGTCAGACAGGATCATGACTGCCTCCGACATCTTTGGTGTAGACATTAGAAATAAAAGTTAATTTGAAATGAAAATCCAGTTGGAATAGAAGAGCTTTTCGTTTGACAAAATGAAAAAATTCTGAACAAGGAATTCATCAAAATCAGTACCTTTTCCTGAAGAGTTCCCATTCCATTGAATTGGCATTTTCAAATGAAAAATGTCTTGTCAAGAAATTCCTGCCCAGCTCTCCTTTTGCAGTGTAGGGAGACAGCATGTTCTGCTCAAGGTCACTCCAGCAGTCGGTGGTAAATCAAAAGGACTCAATATACTTTGCAAACTAAGATTACAGCCCCCTGTTCTACATGGTGCAAACACTCATAAATCCCATCTGTCCCAGCTAGGGGTTCCCTACTCTCGACAACAGCCCTATAAACAGTATTAATAATTGTCTCCATGATACTTAGCGATCTCGCTTTTGGTCATTCCTTTGGCCACCTTCTAAGCCCCATCAGAACCCTCTTGTTCAGAAACCAACCAAAGGCACAGCTCCAGCACAGGACAATGAAACTTTGTTCATTGTATCATGGTTTCGGGTTTAATCATGAGATTTTTCCAGAGCAGCTCCTAAAGTTCCCACTCAACCATCGAGAATGGCAGAAAATGTATCTCCAATTCACAGCTGAGAAAAGCCATAGGCCATCATCCCGACATCTCCCAGGGACACCCCAAGAGATGGGAGGGCAGGACCAGATTTTCTGGGACACATCTGAAAAATATCTTCTTCCATTCAGCTCCAGTGGGATGGCAGGTGGCAGAGCTCCACTGAAACGTACCTTAAAGGATCACCAGGAACTGGGATGCAATTCCTGCTACGTGAAATATATGTGAGGTTTAAAACACAAAGAATTTCCCTAGAAGATGCAGGGAGAAATTTAGATAGGCAAATAGGGGCCAATATGCACAACTCCTGCTCAGTGGGAATAAATACCGCACGCCCACACCGTGCAAGCACCATCCACACAGATAAACTGATCGAGATCCATATTAAAAATGATAAAAGGAGGGAGGAAAAAAAAAGTCAACAGAAATCTATTAGACTTTCTTCCCTAAGCAAACATAAAGGGACCGATAATGTGATGTCTGGAACGTAAATTGTCTCTAATGGGAACAATACACAAATATCACCACTTAAAGAAAGGCAATTAAAAATAAAATGTAGAAATGAAGGCCAGCGTTTGTTTATTTGCACTTGTCTGAAGCTCAGGCACCCATCCTGCTCGCAACTTCTCTAGGCAGAGTGAAGCCCTTTGTGCCACCAGCCCAGGTGGTGCCCAGTGCCATGGATGGGACCCTGAGCCCCTGATCTGTCGGGGGGCAGCCAGTCTGCAGCAGGGGTTGGGGCTGGATGGGCTGTAAGGCTCCTTCCAACTCAACCATTCTATGACTCTGTAACTATTCTGACCTGGGTTCCCAAAACAGACTGGCTTCGTTGGGGTACGAGCATTGGTAACCTACAGCAGGGAAACCTCCACCACCCAAGGTCCTGCATCTGCTCTGGGTGAGTAGAAAGAAGCAGCCTCCACCCAGGAAACCGCAGTGCTCCACTGTGACCCAGTAGTGGGGGAGCCCCTCCTGCCACTGAGCCAGGAGCAGGACACTTGGGGATGTCCCCACGGAGCTGCTGCTGAGTGTGAGCTCCTGGCTGACACCTCTCAGAGCCCCCCTGGGTCAGTATTCTCCAACAGCCCGCACCCAAATGTGTCTCCCTAATAGTCTTGCTGTGCCTCTACAGAAAGATTCATATCATGCATTAATAATTATAATGCTTCTTTGAATGACAGGGATGGCACTTGCTGTTCTAACTCGTATGATTTCTCTCACATGATTGCTTTGATCTAATCCCAAGACTGGAGTCATCTGGAGCAGATACTGAGCTATCCTGCCTTGAATCTCAAAAGAAGAGCTTTTCACATTCTGTATTTTACAGTAAACCCCCCGAACAGCATCAATCTCACCAGGCCTTTATTTATTTTTCCAGATTGTGAAATTGAAGGGTAAATATTACTGCCTGCGATGCTGAAGACGGATCACTCGCACGAGACAGACTGGCAGGCTGTGAGCCTCCCATTCCTCACCCACAGCTCCACCAAGGAGCCCTGTGCCCCATGCATGCTGCAGGGACCGTGCTGCTGCTCCCCGTGCCCCCACCTGCTGCACACTCCATCCCAGTCCCAGCAGCCCCAGGAGGTTCTGCAGTTTTCTCAGCAGCAACCTGCCAACATCTGTATATTGCCTCTTGAGCTCCTTCAGGCCTAGAACAGGCTATAATACCATCAGATATTGTTTAAATGACTATGATTTTGAGGACGAAAGAAAGAAGCCCTGAGGATGGAGGTACCACCAAAACACCACTGCTGGCAGGTGCCTTCCCACACACCCTGCAAGCACAAATGGATTAAGGCTCCTAGCAGCTCCCACTTCTCTCTCCATATGACCATCATTTACTTCCAGTCCATCTGCTCCGTGCATCCACCCAACATTTCAGGAGTGCCCAAGCAGTAAATGAGGCCACAGTGATCCCTTACCTATGGATATCCACAGCACAGGATCCATTCCCTTGGCATCTCCCAACCCTCTGCTATGCAGACTCTTCACAGCGCAGTGGATGCTCTCTGACTATTCTCCCCATGATCCAAAGCACCCTTCTTAAGGGGAAATTTGCTACAATAAATGGAAGAACTTTTTTTTTTTCAGAAAAGAAACCCTTTAGCTGCTCTCACTGATCCACACGGTCGGAAACAATGCCAAGAAAGAATTTCAGAAAGGTATGAAAGATTTTGGAGACAGCAGGCAGAGCCCAACAGTTCTTGTCAAACCCGTGTCACACCTCATCCCATGACAGTCATAGTGCCAAGGGGACACTGACATTTTGGGCAGGCAGCACTTCATGGGACGGGCAGCGATGTGATGGAAAGCCACTCTTTGTTTGCATTAATGAAACAGCCTTAAAGACAGGATTTCTTTTCAACACAAAAGACAAGGAGAAGCAAACTAATTAAAAATAGGTCAGCAACAGACTTGGGAACATCCCTGGGAGGACTGAGATGAAATGTAGTCCTGGAAGCTCGAACCATGTAAGCAATGCATAAATTGGGAGTTCTTCAGCTTACTTCTATTAAGAAGAAAAGCACTGGAAATTAACCTGTGAGTGCACAGCAGCAGCACGTCACCTGTCCACGGAACCACAGCACGTTCAGCTGGTGACGAGGAAAGGGAGCTGAGGGAGGTGCAGGAAGGCACAGGGGTGGGAAAAAGGGGGAGGCAGCCAAAGTTAAAAAAAATAAAAAATAAAAAAAAATCTCTGCCTCAGCAAAAGTTTTCATTAAAATTTTAGACAAATGATCTCTGTGTCCTTCTCCCATGCTGCCTGGGGCTCCATGCTATTTCTATGCAAATAACAACCTCGTGGTTTATATCTTATTATTTCCACCGGAGCTGCGGCGACATGACCCGAGACGTGTGTGAGGTAGACAGCGAGAGAGAGGGAGAGAAAGAGAGGGAGAGGGAGGGAGAGAGATGGAGTGGCTGCTCGCTGAAGTGTGAAAAAATATTGTCAGGAGTGAGCGGCAAGAACAAAAAAAAAATTGCAGGGATAACGTGTTTATTTCAGCCCCTCTCCCCATGTGAACCAGCACCTTTTAAAATTCATTGGGCATCAGGCGATCATGCACAATCCATCTGCTTTCACTTTATCATTTGCATTTCATGCCTCCTGGCTTTTGATGTGCTGATACTTTGATGCAGTCAGGAGACGCGCATTATCATTATTTCAATTTCCAGGGGGGTCAGCGGGCTCAGCACAGGCGCGCGCACACGCTCACGGGAGAGGAATGAAATGTCATTTCCACCTCTCCACCCCCTGCTGAAACGCGCTGGCGAAGACAAAAGGGGTGCAGATGAAATGCAGCCCGGAGCCCATCGCACCTCTCCTCGGCCCGTCCCCTGCCCGCAGCTCTGGACTGCAAACAAAGACGGCTTCATCACCGGCACGGGGAAACCTGGCACGGCTCCTGTGCCTTCCCTGTCACCCACACAGGCAGTGGGGCAGAGAGAATGCCAAACCCGCCTGCTATCAGGTGCCTCGCCGTGAGATGCCGCCCCACTTACAGCGCGGTGACATGGATGCAAACAGCCAGCGTGCCATTAGCCAGAGCCAGCAGCATCAGCCTCTGTTAAAGCAACACTGACCTTGAGCTCATCGCCTACACTCCAGGCCACAGCCTGATGCTGGCAGCCGGACCTGCCCCTCTATGCCCAAACTCTCCAACTGGGTTCACATAACGATAACGAACGGTTCTCCTCTGCTCCCCTTCTACATTACAAACAACCCAGCATTCCACAGGAAAATAAAAAAAAAATCAAAACTTTCCAGAAAAAACACTTTTGGCAAGCCCTACTCTCTCCACTGCTGGGGGAGCATTTTTACATTGCGTTTTCAAGATATGCATGCAGACACAACTGTGTGTATAATGTTTGCACAACACCTTTGAAGACAGGAATTAAAGTCAGCAATAAAAAAAATTAGTCCTACATTTCTGATGCCAAATTGAGAAAAGCCCAAGGATTATTTGAATGCAGCTGTATTAGAAACATTCATTTCCAACTGTCATGCAAGACAGCAGTCTCCACTTATTTATCTTTGTTGCAGGCACAATCCTTCCCCAAGTCCCTGCCCACTGAACTGGGGATCACCTGAAGGCCACAATGCAAAGCGCTGGCTTTCCTGCACAGGGCTCTTCTCAGCATCTCATCCAAGGGAACAACAAGCAGTGAGGTCCAGTTGCTCCATAGAGGCAAAACTGCAATAGGTTCCCACCATCAGGCTCTCCTGGAACCTGATCCATGCACTGGTAAGAAAGAACACATCGAACCTCATACCCAAAGAGCCTCTGCATTCCTTCAAGGGAAGACTCCACTTAATTGTCCTCTGGCTGATGGAGACCCAACTTCTAGCCAAAAGGGAATGCAAACAAATAGTCCATCCAAATTCAAGGGAAAAGTGCTTAAAGGTTTACATACAAGAACATGGAGACAGAGTGTAAATCTTTAGCAGATACTGCCTCCATGCCAAGACCATACAAACGCATTCGCTCTCACCATGTGCTTCGCACCCTGCTGAAGATCTCAGCTGGAATGAGCTCAGACATTTTAGGAGAGCACTGGAGGTCATTTCACTGCCTCAGTTGTACTCCTGGGACACAGATAGAGCTGGATCCATTCAAGAAACTCTCACCAGAACAGCAGGGATTGAAAAATGAAGATCATATAAACTAGCAAGACGCATCACAGACACATCCAGATGAGTGGGGACTCCCAGCCTCCTGCTCCTCAAGGACAGCTAAACTTTCTCATGGGTCTGGGCTTCAGCCTTCTTACTGGGAAAGCTGGAGAGGATGCAATAAGCTCCTCCTTTGCCGACCTTTAGGCAGCTGGAGGTTCAGTGCCTACATAACATACATGCCTTTCCAACAGAGCATGGAGGGAGAGAAAAGGACACATGGAATGATTAGACCACTAAAGCCCTTGGGATAGGATGGGCTAAGACACCCCCTGAAAGCATCTCCTTCTGCCTATGCCTTCTGACAGATGTCAGGTGCTTAATTTAGAGTAAATCCTTAATTTTTTAAGTGCCTAAACACCTTAGTGAGATTAATCTAGTCATATAAAAACAAACATTCACTCCGTGTACAGAGCATGCAGTTAAACCCAGAAAGAAAAGAGAAGAAGACTTAACAGACTTGCTGCACCATCTGGGAAACTCTGCAGGACCCTGATCACCAACAAATGACAGCTGGAATCAGGCAACGTACTTCACTTCAGCAAGCACTAACTGGCTCAATCTCTTTTTGAAGGATGGATCTTCAAATGCCTCTTTTCCTTCCATTGATGCAGGTGTGTGTGATGTGTGTAAGAGATCTAACTGAGGGTGCCGCATCCTGGAGTTGATAGGATCAATGCTTCATTCTCTGCAGAGCCCCCTTTATTCAGGGGAATAATTCAACAAGAGACTATTTTTCTTTTATCTCCCATTGTCGGGCAGGCACTCCTTGAAACGCAGCTTGCGATGAAGCACAAGCACCCCAGGTGCTGGAGAGTGCCTGAGAACAAAGCTGCACAATGGGGAAGGGCATTGGCGCCTGCACAATCCTAACTCCCATGTAAACAAAGCCCTCAGTGAGAGGGACAAGAGCTGGGCTGGCTGCGAGCCGCGTCTGATGCACACAAGGAGCTGGAGGCTGGGATATTAATAGGCAGGGGGCAGCAAGGGAGAAAAATCGCCTCTGGTGAGAAAAAAAAAAAAAGAGCCATTCTAGTAGTGAAAGCACTAAGTTTTCTTACAGCCTCAGTTGTTCCTCACTGCACTGACAGCTGAGACTTCCAGCAGGTTTCACCCCTTGAAAATCACCATCCGCTCTCTTTCCCAAGGCTTCAGTGCTCTCCCAATGCTAACACCAAGTTCAGGTGATTCTGGCCCACATATTTGGAAACATGGTCTTCCAGATGCTGGAAACAACTCTGCTTCTCCTATCATAGTATCCAGTGGGTGAGAGAAGGTGCTGCCCAGTGGACTTCCATTCTGTCTTTCAGTCACTGCACACAACCTGTTAAAGGTGTTAAAAGCTGCTCCTCCTTCCTCCCCTTCACCCGGTTCAGGCTCAAGCCCTTCAATCTGCAGTGCTGCCCAGGTCCCCCAACTCATCTCCAACCAGAATGCCTGCAACAGTGCCTCTGGCCATCAGTGTAATGTTCTTGTCAAGAAAAACAGGTACAAGAAAGGACTTTTCTCACCAGAAAAGAACAAAAAGAGACTGAAAGTCATTCTGGATGATCCCTGTACCAGTTCTTCTGCTTGGTCGGGGCTCAGTCCCTGGGGACCTCCCTTCACAGCTCTTCCAGAAACTAACAGCAAACGGGTCCAAGCACAGAGCAGGGACAGTGATGGCAGCTCGGATGTCAGGCACAACTCACAGAAGCAGCCACTCATCCCACATAGCTCTGAAGGCTGAAGTGTAAACGCTTACCTTGTTGAGGGCTCCACAGCCAGTCAGGATTATGTGAGAGTTCTCAACCTGGATAGTCCTCTGCCCTAACCGAACGAGGTAAGCTCCGATTCCAATTGCCCGACACGTAACCTTAAAAAAAGAAAAACAACAGAAGAAATCACATTGATTTCTGTCCTACCGCACAGCCAAACCCTATTGATTCAAACATCTAGATAAAACAGTAAAACTAGTCATGTTTGTATTACAAAGTTATAAAATCTACTCCTTACTGCAAAACTCCAGAACCTATTGTTTCATAAAACACAGCATCTCAACATGTATGCATTTTATTTAAAAAAGGGAGAGAAGTAGTGATTTACTGACTGAGCAAACATGAAGCCCAATGGCTGCTTTCTAAAAGTGTCCTCCATATACTCTGAATGGATCCAGCCTTGTACTGGTGCAAACAGTGCTGCTCAATACCTACAGGAGTCAATTTACATCAACCAAATGTCTGATCCCAGGTGTATCTCCTGGATATCACTACAGGATTTTTAGCTGAAATAGATGATAAAGTTTGAAGAATAGAAAGCAGCGAGGGATTACCAAGTTGATGGTGATAATACTCTCGTAGGCTAAAGATGATTCTCCAGCAATCATGCCAGATCCTCTGAGGTTCTCTATTCCAAGTCCGTCTTCCTTCCCGATAATATCTGTTATCTTATACCTGAAGGAGACACATACAGCCTTTGAGTCACAAGGTCCAATGATTGCTGAATCAGTTTGCTATGAAGAAAATGAAAAGTGACTAAATATCATTAAGGCTCTGCAGAGCAATGTGCATAAAACCCATTTCGGACCCACACAGGAGCTCATTCTGCAGCCTTGCTGAGCATCATGAACAGCCCTATGTACATGCGAGGTGAGCAGCACTGCGAAGAGGAAATGTCAAGGGAGAGAAATCCTATGAAAAGCATTCTGTCACCCCCACAGGACGTGAGATGCAGTCTGATTGTAGAAAAAAAGGCAAGAAAGGAAGCCAATGCAGCCAAAAGAAACAAAACAACAGGACAAGAGATTATAATGAAGCTCTCACCTTTACTTTCTTCTTTCATGCCTTCCTTCCCCAGCACGGTCCCTCCTTACTCAGCACTCTCAGACTGGCTTCTATCTCCCACATAGGCCCTCGCTAAGCAAAGCACTTGAGCATGTGCTGAAGTGCCTCACTGAAGAGCCGCTGACTTTCCGTGCGCAGGCGGGCAGCACGCAGCCCCACACCCAGAGCTATTCCTTTGTTCTTCCAGAGCCTGCCAGGCTGCAGGCCAGGCTTTCTTCTTCCCACGCACATCCTCCTCCCTCTCGCCAGCAGCAGCACTCCTGCTTCAACCTAGCTCTGAAAACTTCTTCCCACCTCATCTGCAGATGAGCTACCTTTGGGATGCAGCTGAGAAAATACAGCCGCCTGGAGCAGAGACGTGCATGGAAAACCTAATGCTGTAAGGCAGAGCAACCCTTCAGAACAGGCGGAGGGCTCAGCCTTCATCCAGGAATTCTTCTGTCCTTACTCTAGAGTCTACTCAAAAAGTAATTTGCAAAATTTAGACTGCAAGTCCCTGGGTAGAAATCATCATCCTGGTGTTACAGCATTTACCATTGCAGGACCCTTAGGCACAGCCTGCAGCCCCAGGCAGTACCACAATGTCAGCACAGCCCTTCCTCAAACAAGGCACTGCATGGCACAACTCCTCACGCCCCATGCCCTCACAACACAGAACTCCAGCTCTTCAGTTGAACACAAGGCTGTGACACGCACCACCCTCGCACGTACCCAAGGAAGTGCAGAAAGCTTTCAATTCAGACTCATCTGTGCTTACCTGGACTCTCCATTGTCCTCCACATGTTCACAGTGAACTGAGTTCAGAGCGCTGACTTTCTTATAGTCTTGAGGTGTCAGGTACAAGTACTTGTATCCCTGAAGGGAAAAACAGCTCATTGATTCATTCCCATTTGTAGACCCTTCCCGTTTCCCAGCAACCCTACCCAAAAAGAGAGTTTCAAGGGAGCAGAATTTAATTTAAGAGTGAGGCAAACATCCTGTCTCAATATCAGAGCTCCAGCTGAAATCATTGGAAGCTGGGAATGCTTTCAGCATTTCACACCAATTCATTCTGGATAATAATTCTGCCTGACAGATCCAATACCAACTTTGGACCTAACAGTCTGGCAAATACGTAGCCTATCTCAATTAAAAGAGGCTGTGTAAAAACAGGATAATCTCCTGAGCTATGCAGACTTTCATCTCTATTTCCTGTGCCTCCTTACTTTGTATGGGTCATCTGGATCTTCCCATGCAACGTGGAACATGTGCCGGATCTCCTCAGCCAAACCAATCCTGGCTCCACTGTTGGCAGCCACGTAGATGCGGGGGATGCCATGAGTTCGAGCAAGCTCTGAAGCCCTCAGGAACAGCACATCCTCCTGAGGCCCAAAAGAACCTATCCGGTACGTAATGTCATTGCCAATGACGATGATATCACGGCCTTCAGGATACTCCGGGGTCTTGAGGGTCATTTTCCAGGCTACCATTCCAATCTGCAACCAAGAACGGAAAACAACAGAAGGTCAATGAACACTTTCAAGATGTGAAAGCAAGGAATTGTGCACGGGTCCTTGTGTATGCTGCATTTCAGTCTTTTCCTTGGGAGCCCCAATAACAGCAGCCTGCTTCCCTCTGACCCTGTCCTCATGTTGGCAACCCCTTCATTTCCTCCCTCCCTCTCTTATTTACTGTCCTTCCTTTCATCCCCCTGGCTCTTCCCTTTCTCCTCCACAAATACTGCAGCAGTTTCTTTCCAAGCCCGCCAGGATAAGTAATGCTTTTTGCTGCATATTTTTCTTTTTAACATCACTAGACGATCTCTTCTGGCCCATCTTATGGAGATCAGCAACATCTGTACCCTGCGTCTCCCATCCCTCAGCCGCCGCGCGTCCCCGCGCTGGGGAGTTGGCCATCCCGGAATGCCATTAACAGATGGAAATAGCAGCGTCCCTTGAAAGCCACATGCATCACCCAGTCTCTGCTTGCCCAAGGATCATAAGCTCTGAGTACACATTCCTCAAGCCGATTGCGCATCCGCTGCAATCAGGGGTTTGAAACTCTCATTGTGGAGACTCTGAATTCTGAACATGATGAACTAAAACGGGAGGGGGAGAGCGGAGAAGCAGCAGATAGATATGTGCCATTTAATCCAAATCAAAATGGCACAATATATAGTTGAGATCCAATCAGTATCTGCAATAAGATATGCCATAACAGGCTCATTAAAAAAAATAAAAAGACAGAGGGATTAATCAAAGGGTCACGGGAAGTAAAGCAGGCAGCAACCCAGAAATCCTACAAGCGGCAGATCCTCGCCTTCTGCCTCCCTTCCCAGAGCTGAGGGTTGGCAGAAAGATGGTGTTTCTGTTCACCTTCTCCATGGTCTCAGTTGTTTTGATGGATGTCACACAGGATTAATTTGTTTGTTTGCTTCCGAATATTTGCAGATTTACAGTTACATCTCAGCACCCAACTGCAGCGTTTGGGAGAGAGAGACACTGCAGCCATTTCAAACGCAGGAGCATAAATCCCTAAAAGGTCAGCAGGTTGCTTTGCTGCAACAGCAGCACTACAGCAAAGTGCAAAGTTGTAATGCCCCAAAACAACGCAACGCGGCCGCTGCTGGGCACACGGATCTCCACCCAGGGAGCTGGTGGAATCACCGCCCATGGAGGTGGTCAAGAAACATTTAGATGCTGCACTAAGGTTACAGGTTAATTAGACGGGCTGAGCTAATCACCTAAGAGCACCGTCAGAACAACAAAGAGTGATGGCAAGCGGCAGGGGCTTCCAAGCAGGCTCTCTGCAGAGGCAGCACAGTTTGGCTTCTCCAGCCACAGCTCTCCTCACAGCACACCCAGCAACGAAGGGGAGAGGGAGGAAAAAATAAAAGCAGGAACCGTCTTATTTAACTATTTTTATGTTGGCAAAATGATTTGTGCCACAGTATTTCCATAGGAAGTGGGACCATTATTCTCCTGTAGGAACACATTTGGTTTGAAAAGTATCACCGGACAGAACGTGAAAATCAAACCGGATGAATTATTCACAACCCCCGATCAGAAGTGATCATTATTTCTGATGTTCCAAACTGTGATTAGGATTCAGTGCTCAGATGCCATTTGCTCCCTGAATAACACCAGCGACACAGAATTGCACAGCACACATACATTACGCACAAGTTTTATATATATAATTTTATACACATCTTCTCCCAATAGATCTTTGCCTTAATGTAACCATTAACAGATAGTAAAAACATGATATTAACTAACATTCGTTTTCATGGCTCTCATAAACGCCGTTCGTTTGACACACAGTGTCAACACTAATCATGGCCTAAAATTAACACCAAAATTGACTTCAACATTAATTGCGCTATCGATGTGAGCAGTAATACACACACTGATGCAGTGACAAATTGACTGCTGGTGGCAGCCAGGGCTGCTGACAATGTGCACTGAGGGGAACGGCAGCGATGCTGACCTCAGCTGCCCCGAGAGCATGAGTGTGGGGCTGGGGGACCCAGCAATGCCATCCGTGGGCAGGGGGACCTTCCAGGCATGTAATCCCTGCAGCAATGCAGCTGGAGGAGAACCTGGATTAAGCTGCAACAGCTCAGTGTTTGTCAGCAGCTTGAGCCACGCGGAGGTGTTATTTCCTCCTATCCCACCACAAGGATGGTGCTGGAGCCCAAGCACTTCACTTAACTGAACTTAAAGAACCCTGACAAAAAACGCTGCCTTGTTCCCGTTCTGCTGCATCTATACTGTACGTGAGTTTTGTATGTTGGAAAGTACATTTGTGTGTCATTATTTATTATGTACTGAAGTGGTAATAAGGAAGGAAATGTGGCAGCTGTGGAGCCCTGCATGTGAGGAGCAGGTGCCAGCCCACCCCTCCTGCCATGCACACTCACCCCAGTGCTGGGAGAACACAGGTACAGGCACTTGTTTCACTCCATACAGCCTGTCTATCCCAAAGCTAAACCCAAACACTGCATCACTGCACAGCCGTGGGCAAGGTGTGCTTTATTAAGGGAACAAACACACCCCCAGAAACTTTACTTGATGCAGCTGTATCCATTTTTGTGTTTCACCATTGGATCCTAACACCCAGAAGAAAGCCTCCCCACACTCACCCATGACCAAAAGCCAGAACACTGTTTTCAGCACGAGCCAGCTCCCAGAAGAAAGGCACAATGGACTGCTGTGCCCTTCAGTCTTACTGCCTTGACAAAAGGGGAACAGCAGAATCCAGGATCCCTTCTTCCTCTTCTTGGCTCTACAAAAGGCACCATCAGCAGCAGGAGGTGCAGCCGAGCTCGCAGCAGGCACAGTGCTGCACAACGCAGGGCCCTGAGGATGAGCCATGGGGAGGAATGGCTCCAGGAGGAGACGTGGCAAAGTGCTGCTCAGTGCGTGAGCTGCAAGGGATTGGGACTGGAAGGAATCCAAGATGAATTCCTGCTGCCTTGGTTCCTTCCACCAGACCAAGGGCACTTGGGTGGCAAGCAGCAGGCTGGCTGATGACCAGCGAAAGTGGGTGGACACACAGAGCTCCAAAAGGAAAGCTCCAACAACTGCTGATGACTGCAAAAATAGCTCGGACTGCATCCACACCTGCGTTGCAACGTTTGTAGCAACCTCTGAGATAGCTAAAGGCATCGTGTTGAACTAAACCACATTCTCCATACATTCAAGCTCCTGTCTGAGCCCACAGATTAATTGGGAACATCACTGCCAGCTTTTGCATCTAAACAGAGCACTTTGGATGAAGGTTCCCAAACAAAGCGCTAATACCTTCTTCCAGATGGGTGTAAAGCTTGAAAACTTCAGCCAAAACAATTCACAACTCATAAAGTAACAGACTGATGGATCACACAGACCATGCGGTAACCTTCACTAGGAACTTCCTGCATTGTAGGCAAAGTTCAAATATATACACCAAGATACAAGATAATCTTTGCACCATCATTTCTGTGCTCTACTGATGAAGGCACTTGAATAAAACCCTGCAAGAAGTTTGGGCCATATTCTTGTAAACATCCAAAAATTTGTATTACGTTCCACTCACCACCAGAATTCTACCTTTTGCTATAAAAAAGCCTCCTGTTTGCAGCAAAAGCGTGCTCTGCACCAACCCAGCCCCTGCACCTCGTTGTGACACCGAGCATCTCACTGATGGGGGCTAAACTCATTCTGCCAACGGAGGATCACCTCCTGAAATTGTACTGTATTGCAGATGAGGAGCCACCACCTGCTGTGCAGCACAAATAGTTGCCCAGCTTCCCTGTTATTTAAACCTATTCCCAGTACCATGGGGGCCTTCAGGTCAGGATTGCTCCCACAACTCATCAAGAAGAAGGACTGGAAAATATAAAGGGAATCGACTATTTTTCTCTGGTAGGTTTGGGGTGGGGTGTGAAGATGGCTGGGTGCTTCCATTCACCTTCATGTTAATTCCCCACCTTCGCCATCCCACATTCTCCGCTCTCTCAGGAGTGCTTATCTGCCTGCCGCACGGAGCCCAGCGGATGTTTTAATGCCCTGTGCCTGTCATAAAACGCAGAGACACGGGGTGACAAAGCAGAACGTGCAGTTCAACTACGAAGCTGTGCTCGTATAAAATTCATTAGCTACACCTCCGAGCCCCAGGCGATCCACGGAGCTGGCGAAGCGGCGCCGCTGCAGCCCTCTGCCCAGTGCTGGCTGCAGTGTCACCTGGCCAGGGGAAGGTGCCTGCCAACACACCTCCAGCAAGGATTACTTCTGAGCCTCACGCTGCTGAGAAGGAAAAACTGTGACATCTAGTGCCAAGAGGGAAAATGACACATCTACAGAGAGACTGAGATGCAGGGTGACGCGGGGCGCTGCCGCAGGCTCTCTGCCCCTGGAGATTAGCTGGTTCTTATCAGTGGGTGTTGAGGTCCCGCTCCTGGGACTGCCCAAACCCATCCTTCCCAACATCAGCACGTCTCAGCCACACGCTTCTGTCCCACACTGAACCCGTCCCACCCTTGAACCATGTCAGATTGTGTCACTAAGAAGAAAGGCTCCCATTTATTTATTTATTTTGAAATTAAACTTGCAGAAACGTTAGAAGTCTTGTGCTGTAATCTAGATCTAAGCATGATATGAACTTGAAATTTTCCACTTTAGTTTAAATGTACTTTTGTAACCTTATGCAAGTGGATTTGTTTCTTTTCACCTATATTAACTCTGACCATTTCAAAGGCTCATGTCTACCTGAACTGCGAATGGAGACGGGCTGAGCATCCACCTTCTGCTGCTTAGTTCTTGATGTGGTCACAGTGGTGCATTAAGTGCCCCATTTGTCCCACAGTCCTCATCCAGTAACACACTCAGGAGCATCAGAAGGGAGCTACCGACCAGTGTTTGATTCTGCTGATAAAATACTGCCTCCTTCAGCTCTCTTATATATACCTACCAGCTCTGAAAACTATTTGCAAATTGTTCTTAACTTTTTAGGATTGCAAATTCAATCTTATGAATATTATCAGGCCAGCACACTTGATAACTGAAATGTTACAGTAGCAGACAGAGCTAGCTGGAGCAGTCTCACATGTAAGCAGAGGTGTCAAAGCAGCCAGCATTGTAACAGAGGACACACAAGAAGGAGTAACTGGGGACCAGAACACTGTTCATGAGCTTACTGTGAAGGATCTGGAACAGACATCATCTCACAGACAGCTCGAGGCAACATCCAGGATTCTGTCTGCAGCCCAAAGAAACAGCAGATGTGTTTCAGCAAGAGCTCTGGCTGTACTGAGAGGGCATGGGAATGGAAAAAGGCCCCGCATTAGTGATGCCTTCTGGGCTATGAGAGCACACGGCACGGCCAGCAGCACGGCAGGCTCCCCCGCGTGGCCATGACAGGACAGATCCTCTGCTCAGAAGGAGCAAGCACTGCCTAGGAATAAATAACAAGTTGTATTTTCATGGTCCATTAAGTCCTTGGCTTCTTTGTTGAGACTACCAGCAAAGAGATAATTACTGCCAAATGAGGTGGTGGGTTACACGAAGTGGTCATAAGCTAAACGGAGAAAAACCTCTCACATTGTGAAAGTTCTTTGAGAATTCCCATTTCACAGATTTCTCTGAAAACAAAAACAGCATCAGCCTGGTTAGCCCAGAACACAGCCAGCAGAGCCTGTGAGGATGGGAGACTCCCAGCTCCGAGCTCTTGCTCTGCCCAGTATTAGAGCAGGGATTGCAGCCTCTGTTGTTGACATCCAGCTGAACGCAGTGGCCGCAAATCTCCGGATTTTATGCTAGCTTCTCAATTTCACCGGCTGGCTAAAACAATTAGGGCACTTAGCTGAACTGAATGCTTTAAGAGGAGGAGTGTCTTGACCCCTTTTCACATGGAGAAAATGTAATTGTTCATACTGCGTAGCACAGTCCCAGCTGAACAGACAAGCCCTGCCCCAGCACAGCTGATACCACGCTGGTGAGGCGCTCCTCACGTGGGGGAATAGCTCTGTCTGAATCTCTGATGTAAAACAAGTATAAGAGAATGACAGAATATCCCGAGTTAGAAGGAACCCACAAGGATCCTCAAGTTCAACTCCTGACTCCACAAAGGATCACCCAAAAACCAAATCCCATTTCTGACAGCGTTGCCCTGATCTTCCTGCCCACCAGCAGGCAGAACAGTGACAGAGGCCTGAATCTGCTGAGCAGCGCTGTACTGATCCCAGCCAGAACTTTCCTCTATAAAAGTAAGTCCCGTTCCCCTGGAAATGCCCTACCCTGCAGGCCCAGCCAGCAGCTCGCCTGCAGTGGGAGCAGCTCACAGCTTGGGGCACAGCCCCCAGGCACCAACCACCAGGCACTGCTAACCAAACCTGGGGGAGCACAGGTTCTGTAACAACCAGCACTCAGCATGCACAAATTAAGACTCTTAGAACGTATTTGCTTAAATTATCCTTGCAACAGTCCCAAGTATTTCCCCCTTTGAATATGAGCAGCCCTAACACAAGTAAGGCCCCTGCCTGAACCCCGCCAGCACCCCGCCTCCATCTTTGTTGGACAGAGCGCCTCGAGCGCACGCTTGTGAAAATGTGTTTCCTCAGCTGAGCGAAATTAAACCCTGAAAGCCTCAAGTCGGCTCATCCTGATAAAGGAAGTGCAGCAGGGAGGAATGAATCCGCTCGGCAGCTCGTCACCCCGTGAATGTCACCTGTCCTTCAGAGTGCTGCCGGAGCCCTTCCTCAGATTGACCGCTCTCCCATCTGAATGAGCGCTATTGTGTGCAGCAGCTATTGCTAACAGAATTCAATACCGACGCCTCAAACCTCATTCCAGCTGCACATGGTCCCACGGTAACTGCCTGGCAGCTGAGCACCACCTCGCTTGGACCGCTCGGCAGGCAGCCAACCCGGTGCTGCCCTCCAGGCCCCCACCTCGGCCCTGCTGCTGCTGGAAGGCTGGGCAGCACCTGCTGTGCACCTCTGTAAGAGGACATCTTGAGGAGACAGAAAAACATGGGGGAATGCTGCATTTCTCTGTCCTGCTTTCCAATGGCTGAACCCCTCAGCCTGACTGCCCCGGGAGGGTTGGATCCTGCCCGGGAGATAACACTGCACACACAGCAACAGCCACACAATTTGTTTGCAGATTGAGTGCAACGAAGTCTACCAAGGGTTAAATAAAACTCCTAATTTCTTTTTTTTTGGTGGTCTTTGGGTACAAAATCTCTTATAATAAGACTATTTGTATTCATACTGGCAGAGTAAACAGTACATGTTCATGCCCAGGCAGCTCCGTGCTTGTAATTTCAGCAAGAGCAGAGCTACGTCCCTCAGGGACTTTGCTGTTTCCCCAGCCACCATCCACTCAGACACTGAATGAGTGCAGAGAAAGAGAAGGATGATGGCGGGAGGCTCCACAGCAGCACAGCCCCGGCGGAGTTTAATTGTCCCAGTTAAGGTGGTTCTGCCATAGTCCAGCGGGGAAGCACTGCTCTCATGGTCACCACTGACTAATTAGGTTCAATCCAAAAATACTATTTTCAAAACCTTCCACCAATAAGAGACATGTAATAAACAGTGATAACAACCCGTATTTCCTCTCATCACCACCATCCTTGATGTTCTGAGTGTAATAACAACGTTTGGACAAGCCTTACGTTCCATAACCAGTAAAAGGCACGACGCTAGTTCAGCAGTGCCAAAAACATCGACACCATCACTTAGAACAGTTGAAATTGGAATTACTGCAGAAGCATTCATTTGTGGAATCCCACCCAGCCATGACCAAACACAAACAAAAACAACCCCAAACCTGCTACTAGTTGGCTATCTTCTCAGGCTGCTTTAATGCTGCATCCCACAGCTTGCTGACACAACACAGCAGCAAAAGCCCACAGCTGGACGGCCTCCTCCTCGGGCAGCTGAAGGAGCAGCAATTAGTCTGGCAGCATTAGCAGCCCCGTTAGTCCCATGGAAATCACTCACTAGAGGGGGATGCTGCACACACCTTGCCCACGTGCTACACAAACACTGCAGTATTTCAATGGCAAGCATAAAATTGGTTTTTTCGTTTTTAAGCAAATGAAAACATTTCTATTTAGTCTTGTAAAACATATTTGGTTCAAATAGAAACCCCAGTTACCTGGAATAGCTGAACGAGCACTTTTTAATTATGAAGGAAAAAATAGCGTAGGCACAGGTTTGAAATGGAATCATCATTTACTATGGAGTTTAAAATATCCGTTGTATGGAAGGTATTAATTTTTAATGAAACAAAAATCCCATTTTCAAGAGAGAGATTTCATCTGTGAAAGACTGAACGAATAGATTTTGTGGCTGGCTTGGTAAATTTTCATTACAGTTGTCAAACCTAGTCCAAGACACAACGTACTGCAGGACATGGAAAGGAAAGCAGTGTTAAAGAAAGTGCAACTTGCCTCGTTTCCTCCTGGCAGCCTGTTCATGTGCACGAGCTGGCCCTGATCATCCAACACCAATTCAGTGTACGTCAGTATGTCAGACGGCAGCGGCGGTGTTGGCAGGAATGCATGTTCATTCATAGAATCCCAGAGTTTAATTAAAGACTAGAGGATGAAGAGACAAATTCTTGTTGAGAAAATGCTTTTGTTCAATCCGCTGTGAATTAACATTCAAGACAGAGCACTCTAAAATCCCCCCTCCCCACAATTTGACTGACAGTATTCAGTGGATATCACTTATTTAGGAATTTAAACTACGAAACACAGTTTCACCCAAATTAGCATAATTCAAATTACGTGATTCAGGACAGAGCCCAGCAAATCAGATACACAATCAATTCCAAAACTCATTAGCACGTTTTATAACGCATGCACTGGCCAACCTTCAGGAAGGCTGGATAACAGGGTGGTAAAACAAAGAAACAGAAACAAGAAATGCAAGACAGTTTACATTTCAAGTTCTGCTGTAATGGAGCTACAGCAGCAGTGTATCAAGAATCCTCATTGTTTTCAAAGCCAACCCAATTCAGAGCTGTGCAGACCCCGGGGAGCCACTGTCAGCCATTCCAGGCCACTCGTTTCCCCACAAGCAGGGATGGCAATGCACAGAAGTGCTTTGCAGATACAGAAGTTCAGAACAATCCACTAGGCCTTAACAAAGAACTCTCACCTGCCGAAACATCTCAGGAATGTCATAGACATAGGATGTCCCTAAAGACTGTGCCTGGAATCTCTTGGACTGAAGAAGGTCCTTGGTCACGTATGGGGTATTTATCAGCATCCCATGAAGTGGTCCCTGTTTATCCCCATAGGCCTGGAACATAATCTGCAGCAGAAGACACAGCCAATTACAGTTTAATCCACCAGTTCCACAGACCTCCCTCATTCACATTTTAACAAAAATCATCTGGATATTCCACATTGGCCAGGCTCGTTTCTGTTCCCTACAAATATGTTAATACTCACATACCCTATAACACCATGCCTCATCATGCATTACTACCCTTTGGAGACAGTGCTGGACCATAACCGTGTGGATCTGAGCATCACTGACTTATTACTGCATTACAGCAGAAAGCAAAGTGAGCAGAGCCACGTCCCCACAGAAAAAACCCGGTGACATAGATGACTTCACATTCACCAGTATTTCCCCTGACACCGTATCTATGCCGATGGATTGTGATAGCTGGGAGCAGAGAGGAGAACTCTGTTATTTATGGAGTCGAACAGCACTGTATCCGTATCTCCACTGACTGATCATGGAAGCTAGGTCAAGACTTGCATATGTCATTTGGCTTGAAGTTTTGATATTATAAGTTTAAAAGATTTTCCCAGAGTAGCAACATGAATTATCAGCTGCCATGCTTCATGGCACTATATATTCCACTCAGCCAGGACTCGGAAGGAAATCTATTTCAACTGAGAAATAAACACGAGGAGCACTGCATAACTGGGACAGTGCTGCACAGATGCTGCCCCATAGAAATGCACCTAACAAAAGCAGCACGATCGGGCTTTCTTATCGACAGAATGGTTATCAGATCTGATACAGTAAACTACAGATGTTTTCTAATTGCGGGGGAGTTAATTGAAGAATTCCACAAGACAGAAAATTCAGCAAAAAAGTCTATTTCAGGCTTTATATTCAAAGGAACAGTTTACAACCTATGAAACTGCTCTGCTGATGGAGTATCTGCTCAGGCCAACACACATTTGGGCCAGGCTCTGTGTTAGGAACCCGTACTGATCCACAGTGACCTTCACAAGTGACTAACAAAACTTGAGGGTAAAGCTCAGCTACTGCAGATTATTAAAACATTCTTTCTCTTTCCTCGTCCCCACTCGAAGGCATGAAATGAAGTAAAACATGTGGATGCTATCTGTTCTGAGATCTCCAGAACTGGACAGACTGTGCAGCCAGGCGGCACGCTGCAAGAATTCAATGGAGGAGAGGGGGAGAAGAGGTGACTCAGCACTCTGGGCTGCACATTAACGCTGCCCAGGCAATTTGTTCTGTTGCTACTTCTGCATGGCAGGAAGATTATTACAGCGGGAGATGTAAACATTCCTGTATTTAAATATTTTTCATGCTTCCTATGGTTCATGCAGTTTAGGATACGTAAGGATTTGAGTTAACCGCAATATTCTCACGCCATGAAAAGCACAAAGACCTGAACAGCTGTAACCACTACAAAAGAGCCCATTACGCTTAATAAAAATGACATAAAAGCACCTTCCACAGTTTTATAGCACCCTACCCAAGTCATTCCCTACACCTTCAGAATCACAGAACATGCTGGGCTGGGAGGGACCCACAAGCATCAAGCCCAGCTCCTGGCTCCAAACACAACTACCCAAAGTTCACACCGCACTTCTGAGAGCATACACAAAACAATTAGAGGACGAGCACTTTTACAAAACATTATATTTACTACTCCTACGTTCCTCTTGCAAGATTACTTGACAATGATATGCTTTTCTTGGTGTGGCAAAGTTTCATATTGGTATGGCCATTTCATATTACCTGAGAACAGCAAACCACAGAAGAGCTCTATCAGGTGTAATACTTTGAGCACGAAACAACAGAGCCACGTGGAACCATACCTGCCCTGTCCTGGAATCCGTCACCTCTTTGTACAGGCTGATGTCCAGGTAGTAGCCCGACTCGTTGGTCAGGAAGAGACGAATGGGGATGGCCTTTCCTGTTGGCGTCAGCCGAATGTTGATCTTCAGCTCGGCCTGGAGGACGCGGAGCTTCCAGAGGCGACTCCCGTAGCGCATCACCATGCTCCGCACGGATTCCTCGATCTTAAAACACAGCAGAACTTGCCTCACCTTTCTGGACACAGCACTGTAAGCTTCTGCTCCAAGGGCAGCCCAGCATTTTGGGACCGCAGAAAGAGAGCTCCAAACAGCTGCTAGCAGACCCTGCTGGCTGGTCCCTTCTCATCCTGACAACTCTTATATGCAGGAGCAGGACCCAAAACACAGGGATGGCACTGAACTCAGACACCTCCTCCCCCTGCCGGCACCTCACTCCCCAGCCGAGCACTGCGTCCCCTGCACTGACCTCTCTCCTGCAAGCATAGCTCAGAGCTCAGAGTTACAAAACACAGGAAAGTGAAATCCTTGACAAACAGTTATGCAGCTCTTATATGCACAATAATCATGTTTCACAGCACACGCAGTACAGTGCTTTAAATCAACAAAGTAATTACTGCTTGGAGCTTGGCCTTCTGCTTTTCTATTAAACTTTGTAATATACTACTGTTGGCAAATAGCGCATATTAAAAGAAGGCAATTTATAGTCTGTTTTTAACATTCTTTCCAAAAAAAAAAAAGTCTCCTTTCCACTGCTGCTCAGGAAAAAGTCACGGTGTGCACCTGAAGGCTGCCCAACATCCAGGGCTGCACACCGCTGATGCTCCTGAGAACTGATGGGTCAGGATTCACTGAGAGAGCATTTATTCAAAAACAATTTAAATCACCAATTTTTAATCATGAGTTAAAAGTCAGCAAGCAAGAGATCCTTACTCCGATAACCAATTCATCTTTTTAAACTTTCAGTTATTCTCATAAGGAAAGGTCAGCTCTCATATCTTTTGGTAACCATGAGCAGAATGTTGATTCCCAACCAAACGCAGCCATGCAGCCTTTACAGCATATTCAGGACTTCCTCTGCAGTGGTCTGCTATCCAGAAATGTAATTTATGCCTATAGACTCTCGTTTATCCATTCTAATCCCTCATGTCTTTAAAAGACATAAGGAACATGAGAAGTGGTTCTTGCAAATAGCACAGATGTTAGAGCTCTTTTTACCTAAAAAGCTTCCAAAGCTATCCCTAACAGCTTCTGGGTTAACACACAGCATTACTCTGTTTCTATCTGGTAGTAACATTCACTATTAGCTCATTCCCAAGGCAGAAGTATACTCCATATGACTTACACTGACAAGAAGAAATCAAAATTAGTCATTAAATAACTAAACAAGCAGTGCAGAATCTCTCAGCACTCCCATGGCTCACTACTGAAAAGCAGAAATCCAATATTTAGAGGAACTAAACAGACTCTCACGTTACCACTTCTAACATTAGTCCCCAACTTCTTGTGATTTCTGCTATAAAAAAGCTGGTAGGAGCTGCACGTCACTCACCAAGCCATTAAAATGCATTCAGTCAATAGGTGCACTTACACAGCACAGAAAGACAGCAAACGACCATTTATTCTGGCGAGCAAAGCCCAAGAAAAACAAATAGTTCAGGGTTGGCAAAAAGGCCATACCTTAGATGGGTCCATGATGACAGTAGGCACAAAATTTAAGAAGATGTGATTGCAGTCAGTGCGCACGTTGGTATTATTAAATGCCACCTCCAACTCATCCATGGCTTCCAAAAGCAATCGCTCTCCCTCGTTCTGCAGATACTCGAAGGAGGCTTCCTGCCAGACATTGTCAACAAATAATTTACCTTCTATTCAAAAATCACAGCCCAAGTAAACAGCCTTTGAAAAACTGCAGAAGGACTTGACTGAGAAAATAGGTTACATTAGTATCAGCAGGATGTGCAGTGCTAAAACAGATCAATCACAGTCACAGAGTCAGTACTCCCACCTTCTGGGTCCACATATCCAGCTGACTTGTTTAGGTCAGCATAAATGCGAACTTGGACAGGTAAAACTATTGCCTCAGTAGCAGGAGAAACAGGGAGAAATAACCATTGCAGGGATTTCTGACTATCCACAGCTCAGAGAAAAATCTCTGTAAGGTACAGAAATACTGTCTTTGAAGACATGCTGCTGCAAAGCCAGTGTGAGCAAAGACAGGGCACACAACTGCAGCACTCTATATGTGCTGTATGTTTTCAGGCAGATTCTCAAGTGATTTACAGAGCTTTATAGGCTGTCTTGGAAAGAGACCTCAGCTGGGTGACAAAACTCACCTTGGTAACTAGGTCTGAATGCCTTATAATGGCCCTCACAAAGAACCTGTAGTCTGTCACTTCTGTTCCTACTTCCACTTTAGCTGCTCCCAGGTAGAGATGCATTTTATGGTTGGCACACGGAATGGCAGTGAGGTCAAAGTTTCGCATTCGGTTCAGCTCCAGCTGAAAAGCCAGAGCTGGCTCCAGGTGGCGGTAGATTCTGTCTTCTTCAAACTGGAGGAATGCAGCACGTGCAGAGAGGGAAGGATGTACAAGAAGAGGTGGGTTAAGAGGGTGGAACACTGAGGATGCAGAAATCTAGATGATATCCTCTACATTCATTCATACATCCGTTACATTACATTCATATGCACTAAGAGGCTAAAAATTCAAACTAAATTGTTGAACTACTAAGAGTGGAACACACACTGTAAGACAGCAAGTTCTCCAGCTCTTGCCCAAGAACCCTCTTTTTCACGGAAGCCAAGTAGTTTGGTATTGAATCATTATACAGCTTCTACACTTCTCCTGTTACACTGTGAATGAAACCCACAAACACAGAAGCTTTAAGTCAGGTTCCAAATGCATTAATTTTTATCCCACGTTACCAGAAACTCATCATTGTTCCTGAAATCTATTGCTGTGTGGGAAGGTGAAGATACCCCACTGTGCAGTGAAGCTGAGCTGAAGCAGCTCCCCGCAATGAGCAGCTACATGAGAGAAGGATACAGTAAGTGCTTCGAGAAGAAAGAATTTAGACTGTACAACTTACCTTATCCCTGGCACGGAACGTGAAGAACTTTGGAAATTCCCTCTGAAAACAAAAATAATGACATTAGTCCTCCAAAAGCGATCCACCTGGAGTAGCACTGTAACACAGGAGATCACTGAAGTTGTTCCAAGCTACTTCTACAGCATTACAGAGCGGTGGAAAACCAAGTTACCCCCAACAAGGCAGCAGAAGTGGTTCAGGCCTGTCTTCACCGCCAATGCAACAAATGCTACTTGACTGGCTTTTTATTATTGTTATCAATTATCAACAGGCAATACAATTGAACTGTCCAGACATGGCAGTGGGAAACTTCTTCTAGTTCTGTTATTACTGCAGTGATTGTGGAAACGTTTGGGAGCTGTACAATCATATTTACACTTATTATGTACGCTGATGTACACAAAACAACAATCTATATTAACAGTTATCTTCATATCCTTACTGTTAGAAATATCCTCTTTCCAGTGAAAATCATGAATTGTAATAGCAGAACTTCACTGCATGTATTAAGTAGTACTCCAGAAAAACCTCCCAGCTATGGTTAGGTTTCTCTGTTGTTCTATTGATAGATTATATCCTAGCAAAATACAGAAGGTTTGTATTTTTTTTGTGGTGCACTGAATGTCTCAGAAAGCAGAGAGACTAGACAGCATCCTGCTATGTACACCCTCAATTACATCCAACAAAAGTCATCTGTTTCTGTGGCACTGCACTTGCACTGCGTGGAGGAACATCTCTGAATGCTTTGCACTAACATGAGAACACCAGCCATTTGTACTGCAGGTAATACAAAGGAGCACACACAACTGGCCAGAGCTGTCTCATTAAGAAATAAAGGTGGTGTCACCTTTATTTGAAGTCACTGAATTTCTGAATCACATTTTCACTGTCAATAAGGACGTGCAAACCTAGCTGGATTCAGTGCAACAAACAGCAAATACTGACTGAATGTAAGGCTCCACTGAGCAACACAGCTTTTAAGGCTTGGAGTAACCCCCTAGTAAATCATCTTTACCTCCCATAAAAAACAGTCCCTGGAATGCCACCTGACAGCTCTCAGCTGAACAAAAGAACTGTGTTTGATTGGAGTGTGTCTTCCGGACTAGCTAGAAGTAAGGGAACCCTGCCTGAAAATCCAGGCCCCAGGCACATAGGTGAGCCTACAAGGACCAGCAGTGCTCTGCAAACAGCACACACAGGACTTCCATGTCTCCTCACTTCTCTTCCAAATCCCTCCCACCTGTTCCCCCCTGCGCACTGCCAATTTCCCCTAATATCATCCATGCCCATTCTATCACTAATGTAATTGCTTTCAAGGCATTTGACTATTGTTGTGGGCAAATATAATAATTAGATGTGCACACAAAAAAAATTCTCAGTACTCTGGTACCAAAATCCAAAAGAGTGCTCCATTTCCTAGGCAGAAGAATTATACCCCTGCTGTGTTCTCATCAACCAACCATCATCAAGACAATCAAAATAATTTGCCTAAATTAGCCAATCAAGACACCCTGCAAATCGCAGAATGTGAAAAGCTACAACAGAAATCATCATAGTTGATTATTATACTAATAATCACGTTAAAAACCTAATGAGATGAGGAAATTGGAAGCTTGCTGGAGCAACTCTCTATTACCTCAACATGCTGGGAACTAATTATATAGACTGTAATTAAAACAAAAACAAACCCAAGCCTGGGCCCTGGCTAAGTTAATAGTTGGTCCAATAATAAACGGGATAGAACAGGAGATGGTAATAAAGACTGACACTCACAAAACGTCCCAGTGGTGCTCTAGAAACTTTGCAGGCAGATGAGATGGTGCAGTGCACCCTCTGGCTCAGGAGCATCCTACCAGCACAGCACATCAGCACAGCTCAGGGCCAACACAAGGCTGACTCGGTCCAAGCCTGATCACTGATGCATGCTACAGAGCTTATTCGTAGACTTCTGCTTTGCATTCTTCAAGTAGCAATTC
This sequence comes from Chrysolophus pictus, assembly GCA_037305975.1. Classification (NCBI taxonomy): domain Eukaryota; kingdom Metazoa; phylum Chordata; class Aves; order Galliformes; family Phasianidae; genus Chrysolophus; species Chrysolophus pictus. Next base: position 8,718,653 of record CM074594.1, read on the forward strand.
TCTAAAAATTCATTTTTCCCCATCTAAAGCTAGGGTTTCCTTCTAAGAGTCCAATTCCTACCTAACCCGCTCACCAGTACCTGTCTGTGCACCACAGTCAGGGATTCCCACGCAGTGCTCAACTTGCTGAACCAGGTTCATTAAACACAGGATGAATTTCTTGCACTTTAAAGACTCCTAACAACCTCCAGAGTTGTAAAGCAGCTACAGAAGGGCTAAAAATACTGCTTATGCTTTGCATTGCCACCTTGAAAACAGGGCCAAGCTAAGTCTTGCTGATGCCAAAGCCCAGGAGAAAGAAGTAATTCACAGCAGAAGCACCAAACATTTTCCACATCATTAAGTCATCAGACAAAATTTAGCAAGTCACTTCAATCATTCCTCTAAGTTATACTGAAATCAGTGAGAAGACTGAAGAAATCACCACAGCACGTATGAAATACAAAAACGTGTCTGATTTCAGAATATAGAACTATACTGATACAATGAAGATCTTGGTCAAAGTGTCAGCCATGAGGTTAGCCAGGCAACGAGCATGGAAGCAGCCCTGCTGAATGCAGCAGGTCCAGCCTCCCGTTCAAATTCAACACCGACACAATGTTGGCATCAAAGGCCTGGCTAAGAACCAAATGAGAACCCAGAGTCACTTACGAGTCTCTTGGCCTCTCATCAGAAATACCATCATGTTCCAGAGCCTTTTTTACTTACATGAAATCTCTGATCCACCTCACAGTTGACCTGTTTCCTGAAGTCCTTACAAACGAACCACACAAACACAGGAAGAGAAAAAAAAAAGAAAAAAAAAGCAGAAGAAAGCTAGCAATTAGAATGAAAATCAAAAATGAATTAATTCAAGATTACATGAGGTGCCAAGATTGTTTACAATTGTAAATTAATTTTCTTAAGCAAATTCATCAAAACAATCTCCAATTTTAAAGAACAAAACAGTGAAGTCAGAAATAACTGCAGTTATAGTACTTAATTTGTGACAAGCACAGTAAATTCAATGCTTCTATGAACTAGAAACCAAAGAGTTCTTAGCAGCACGAGAGACACCAAAATACCTTCTGTGCCACAAGGAAGGTCAGCCTCCGGATGCCATGCTCAATCAGGACTGATTTCTGCAAAAGGAAAAGAAGGAATCAAGACTTAGCTTCACAAAGAAGGAACACATTAAGAACACGTGCAAGTCTTCTCTGAACCAGAAAAGCTCTATAGATTCTCCTGCATCTCTGTTGCAAGTTCATTCCCAGCCCGTTTTGATCCACTCACAGCTATGATCTCCCATCTGCTGATTGCACAGTAGCACACATAAGCAAATTCATAAAGTCTGCAGAGGTAAGTAAGCACACGGCAAGGACAAAGCACCCCAGCTGAACCTTGCCAACAAGCAGAGAAGAGCTGGCTACAAGTCTTGAAGGGCTTTCTCTCATTGGCCAACACAAATTGGTCTTTTTGCAAAGATTACTTTCTGAAGGGAGCACAAGGTAGGCATGGAAAGGCCATGGAAAATGATCCTTCCAAAGGAACTGATCCAATAAAGCATAACACCGTATACTTGACTTTGGCACAAACAGTACATGAACAACCCTGACCAAAGGATGGATCTGTCAATATCACAAAGCTGACAAATGATTTTTTTGACACCGTTCCTCAGATACGTATCAGATGTGCCCATTCTGGTTGCATCTTGAACCAATTCCAGAAAGCCACATTACAAATGAAAATGGTGTGATGAGCATTTGCCACATCGCTGGGTTTTTTAAGTGTTAAAAAACTTGTAATTTTGCCCCTTTAAAACTTTATCCTTTCTCCTCCTTTTTCCAAGTGAAAAGCAAAAAAGATAAAAATAATAAAAAAAAAAGAACAAAAATGAAATGAGAACTTTGCTAGCCCAGGAACAAAACAACCCCTTTCAGCACAGACGGCAATGTTTTACTAAGGTTAAGCCCTTTGAAAATGAGCATCAGCGACTATATTCATAGCAAGAGGAAGAAAATAACTTTAATAATTCCATGATTTAAAAAGCAAAAATTGTTATTGCTTTTAAAATTCCACAAGTGGCAGACAATAACAGCATAGCAACAGGATTCTGATTACATCGTAATAATGCGGGTCTCACAGCAAGTCCACAGCTATTACAGAGCGATTAGCCATCAGCACCTGGAGAAACTCCATTTACACTGACTGCCTCAATCTCCTCCACAAGTCATTTACAAGTATATGATCCTAATTTCTATTAGAAAAAACACACACAACATGCTGGGACTAGAAGATTATTTGGACAATTTGGATCAACCTATTTGATAGTTTAATGTGTTTGGGATTTTTTTTTTTTTTTTTAATTTCTTTCCTTTTATCCCCTCCCATAAAACGCCTCGAGCATGATCAAGAAGATGAAAAGGAGAACTAGTTTTAATTTTTATATTTGATTATTTTCATTGCTTAAAGAGACAGGAAGCTGCTGAAGTCTAGCAGGTACCAGTCCCTTCTGGGAACCCCTTTTCTGTAGAATGTATGACTAACTTTCAAGTTGGGAAGTGAAGTCAGAAACTGCTCTCCCAGTACTCTCACAGCCACTGCAGGTAGCATGGATGCAGCAGGCTCCCAGTGCCTGGAGAGCTATTCATACCAACAAGCCTGAGTTCTTCATGCCCATCAGGAAAGCAAGTGAAGACGGGCACTAGAGGGCAGAGCGGACACGAAGCGGCTGTACCCAACACACACTTTCTCAAAAGCAGCCACAGGATTAATGCTTGATACTCTGAAGTGAATCTCATGGAGCAATAAAGCATACCAAAGCAGTTCCACTTGGTGCAAAAAAACATCACCTGACGAATTTTTTTTTTTAAGGTCTTTTACCCTACCAAAAACTGAAAAAAGTCCTGAGCTGAAGAATTAGAATGGACCACAAAGTACTACAAACTGAAATGAGAGCTGTGTGGTTTTCAGTGTCCACTTTGGAGGCTTCAGAAAAGTATAGCTATATCCAAACAATGAAGTGGTAAGATTTTAGATGGAATAAATTTAGGATGCAACTATTGCACTTATTTATTTGCTTTTGGAAAAAACATCTGAGAAGCACACTGACTTTTCCCGAAGCAGACAGACCTGTCCTGAACAATCAGCCTGCTCCAGAGCGGGGGAGAACTGAGCTGACTTACCTTGCTCTGTGTGAACTCTCTGAACATGGCTGCCAGCCCATCATCATCAACGTCCCCATCAGTTTTAATAGCAACATTAAGAATGTGAATGGGCTCCTCACGGGCAGCCTGCAATTTGAAGAACACATGCCACATAAATAAACTGAACAACAACTCTTAAACTCAGGTCCCATAGGAAACAGATGACTTCAGCAGAGTTTGCTATCAAGTAAGGAGAACTACGGGGGAAATCCTTGATCAAGCAGCCCCACAAGTTTCACAGTTTCAGAAGTAAGAGAGAAAATCCACAAACAGCAAACAGGAGCTTCGTTTGGAGGATCCAGTTCTGACTTGGTGAACTCAAGCGTGTCTCATTTGGTTGCAAAATGAATGCAGGGTCAGGGCCTCTCCTCATGAGATGCAGTGCAGGCAGGGTATAAAAGGGCTTTGGCATCTTGAAAGGTAATGGTATTAAGTAAATTTAGTATAAGAGCAAAACATTGTGCACTTTCACATCTACAACAGAATGAAATAATGTGGAAGTGTCAATTATATTGGAGGTCTGAGAAGTGACAAATGTAGTGCACAAAAACTTGTGGTTAACTCTGAAAAACTGAGTATGAACTGGAAATTTTCCTTGGTGATGTGAGAAGGAGTTAAAGATCTGAGGACATTAAGGTTGATGGCAATGCTCTAGAACAAGGCCTCAGTATTTACACACATCAAGATCAACCGCTAAGTTTAAAACCAAGCCCTGTTCTGAACACAGACTGTGTTGCAACAGAGCTCCCAGCTGCTGGGAGGCAGGACTGAGCAGTGAGCAGCTACCTGTGGTGCCAGGGACAGCAGTTCTTCTGTCACTAAGAATTACAAACCATCTGTTTCCCCTGCACCTGTTCTCCGTGTCAATGCAAAAACTGTCAGGGCTTCAACTCTCTTTTTTCTCATAAAAAGAGTTCTAACTGGCAAAAGAGAGAGTAGAGTCAGGATGTAAAGCAAGTGGAAACCTACTCAGTGTCTGAGCTCTCAGTTACACTGCCATGAATCCAGTAATTCTACTGATGCTAAAAGCAACAATCTAAATTTACATGGAGAATAAGACATAGCTCTGGTTTTAGAACAATCAGGAAATGGCCACCTACTTTTATTCACCTGCTGTGAAAAGAGCAAACAAAACACATACATAAATACACAAAGCTCTTAACTCCTGCTTCCAGCACTGGAACAAGTGGAAAGTATCTAGCCTGCAGCCATTGCAGCATTCTGCATGTCTTCCATTTCCAAACTGAGAGCAACCTCCAGAGAGAAAAATTACTGTACCTTATCTTCATCATAGAGGGAAGCATGGCCAGCTTCAGGGAAGGTTGGGCTCTGGGGAGGAGAGTCGCAGAAACAACTCATCACTTCATCAAAGATTCTGAAATACACCAGAGAACTATTAGTCATAAACACGCTGCTGTAGCTCACTGAAGGCATATAGCACTAAAATCCACAAATCACATTGCTAAGAGGAGAGGAGAGAAAAGGACTGCTTCCCTTTACAGGACTGAAACTCGAAATATGAGGAGGCAGCATCTCCTCCACCCTTCCATTGGAGCAGAGCCTGGATCTTCTAGCACTTGTCACAGATCCTATGGCTGCAGGCACTCATGACTGCTATGAGCTCTACTGTCCTTTTTGTCTAGTCCAGAAACATTGAAAGCACAAAGAACATCCCCTCCCCTGTGTACAGAAGCACTGGAAATCAGCACAGAAGCAAATGATCTCCAGCCAGCAGCAGTTCTGGATGCTGCTCCTTCTGGCTGCACACTGCTCTGGCAGCAGCCTGAAAATTTCCATTAGCTGAAGGAGACAGATGAGAGGATCCCAACAGACACCCCAAAAGCTGAACAAACAAGCTCAGGAGCCTGCTTCTAAATAGTTCCATTTGGGCCCACCAAGGAACACAACATCAGCTTCCCCACATACCTGACAAAATCTTCAAACGTGCGGAAAGAGACCATTCCGCCCATCCGCTGGCACGGGGGAGTGAACGAGTTGTCCAGCAGCACATCACTCACACTGGCTACGTGGACCATCCCGTAGTGATTGAGGTTGGAAGAGAAGGACATTCTAAACGGCAATTCAATAAGAGCACAGTCAGCAGGGACAAGGGAGAGAAGGTCAGCAGAGGACAAACATCTGTGTGTGTGCACGTGCTCCGACCACCCAACACACGGCTGTTTATCCCGAGTGACACTGCAGGACTGCTGGGTTCTCAGCACGCCAGAGCTGCTGTGCTGCCATTTCCTAGGGCCCTGCAATGGTGGCACGTGTCTGCTGCCACTGATTCTCTTACCTGGACATCCTCCCAAGGCACAGAGTCAGGAAACAATGTTATAAACCCTCAGAACCAGTACTTCTTAAGGTTAAGTGAGGTGACAGGTGAACTATGACTATGCAAAGCTGAACACATTTTTCCCCCCCATAAGTGTCCTTTACTTTACAGGTGGAGTAGCAGCCACTCCTCTTCTGCTCCTGCCTGTACAGTGAGTGCAGCACTCGTCCAGGGCCAATTCCTGATGTCAGTGAGTGGTACCAGACAGATTTACACAAGCTCAGAGGAAGGCACCAAGTAAGGGATTTCTATTTAGGGCAGAACTGCTCACTGCAGAGGTCAGTGTTGTTTCCTGGAGAAGGCATGATCCTGTGCACATTAAAGTATCGCTGACTTCTCAGACAGTTCAACAGCTGTGGCAGCATACACTGGTTGTGAAATTGCTGGTGTTAATTTGGGCAGTGAGCTTTTGTCATCAGTTTCTTCTGTGTTTATTTTTCTGATTTGCCTTTGTTGCTGTTAAAGCTCCACGTTGTTATGGCCAAGACTAGCAGAGGAAGTTCCTTGCATGTCAACACAAATCCTCCAACCAACTAAACACCCCCTCTCCAGCAAGTAGAATGGGGTTTTGCCTTCTCTGGAGTAAAGGGGAAACCACTCCTCATTTCTGCACGCTACAGACCAGCTGCATTCCCTGCAGGATGGGCTCCTGCAGCTCAGGGCAGCTCACCCTCCCTTCACTCCCCCTGGGACTTAGGAAACATCAACAAAGTCAAGTTCTGTCCTCCCCAGGTGGTGCCGTAAGGGCAGGAATAAGGGCACTGATCAGCACAGCACCACAGTGACGCCCATCTCCTGCTGTCCCACAACGCTCACACGTGGTGCTGGATGGGCACTCCTCACACTGCTGCTTCATTCACTCCTCTGTCCTTCCCCACAGAAAACCACTGTGACATGGCCCTAAGAACACCAATAGCCACTCTAAGCTATCATCAGTTTGATTAATAGCTCTCTGTGTATAAAGTCAATGTTTCTGTAATTTATCTCTGATTAAGAGCCATGAGACTTTCGAGCCCGTTTTTACTATTTTCCCTAAATAGGCATGTAAGCAGTAATAAATAATAAGTATTCATGTTTTGAAAGAGAAAAATGTTTCAGGACATGCCTTGGTGTACATTTCTTACAACCAATACAAAACATATCACAGAACAGTAACTAAACAAAGAGACAGCAGACATTTTTCATGTATTATTTAAAACGAGAAATACTTTTCAACTGAGACACGGGAGGAAAAATTAGCATCCAGAACACAACAAAACATGCTGTCAGCTGTTTGAGATGTAGATTCATCTATGGCACGAGGGAGGTAAGACAGCCTCAACAAATTCTAAGCTAGTTGCAAGAAACCAGAAACAGGCAACAGGTGTGCTATGAGCCCGAGGCAAAGCCCTGCTCCACTGCGACACCCCACAGAGGAACCAGCTGGGATCCTGTTCCAAAAGGAGAGACCCAACCAGGAGCTGCGCATCGCACTGCGGGCGCACGGAGTCACCGAGCAGATCGAATTGTGGAGACTGCTGCATGCAAAGCTGCTTTTAAAAAGGGTGGTGAAAAGCTGAAAACATGTTTTAGACAAAGGGAGAGGAAAAGGGAGGGAAAAGAGTTATGTTTGAGAGCTTCCGAAGCAAAGAGAAGGGTACTACAACAAAACATGTTAGAACATTAAGTACTAGACTACTTCTTTCTAGTCTTTCCGTTCAAATTTTAAAAGATGAGTACCATACCTGTTTAGCGTGGGGATGTTCCCTCTGTAATCAAACAACCACAGTTAGTTACAGATTGGTTAGTGAAAGCCATCATCAAAAACTATCATCAGGCTGGTCCGCAGACCAGCAACACCTTTACAATTGACCGAACCCAAATTTGTCCAGCAGAAATTAGGCAGAATTCAATTTCATTGACCCTGAGGAGGCACCCACCACCTGACTTCGCTTGCCACGGCTGCCACAAGAGTAAACACAGACCATGCACATGACATGCAAATAACACATATGAGGAAAACACGCTGCATTCGCAAGGCACCCTGCATTTCTACAGCACCTTATGGCACTGCTGCAAGCCCTCTGCAGACACCAATGGAGATCAGAGTGGGAGTCAGCCCCACCTGACAGAAGAGCAAACAGCAGCACAGATGCAAAAGAGTGACTGCATCCCACAGGGAAACTGCAACAAGTTCAGAAAAAAAAGCCAAATCCTCATTGCCAAATCTCCCCAGTAAGCAGCAGCCCACAGGGCAAGAACAAAGCAGTGCACACAAACACCACGGAACGCTTGGCATTTGCAGCATCAAGGCCATGAACACCAAAAAGAACAAGCAGAACTTCAGACCAACTTCAGGAAAATGGAGTGGTTCCTTTCATAATGTCAGCCCACAGCTCCCTGCACTTCTGCTTGCAAACCACAGCTCAGCAATGACTGTGAGCTAAAGGGTGCAGTTTCCCAGCAGCCCGAGGCGCTCACACTTTGCCCATCCATTCACAGGAGCACGAGGTAGCAAATGGCTCCATGCAAGATGCAGAAATGGCTGCAGTGTGGCATTCAAAATAGCAAAGATTAAATCAGAAAAACACACATGCACCCAGGAGGCTTGTGCAGAGATTAGCAACGTGGAAAGGTCGAAAGTAAAGCTTCAGGGAGCACATATCTGGCCATTTGTCCTTCCCTCCCTACAGAAACCTGGGGAAGATCAAACCACAGAGTTTCCTAATGCTCTTAGCTACAGGCAAGCCCTGGGCTGCTGGACATGAAGTCCTGGTGAGCAGTGACCACAATGTTTCCATGGTCACATCCCTCAATGCACTCAATGCACCCTGCTCAAAAACAGATTTTGTTACATCATATTCACTGTGAGGCTCATATTCAGTGCTTTACTGACAGAGGCATGGAAGTTCCCCTGACTTCCTTAAGCCATATGGCAGAAAACAAAACCGGGCTGAAGACATACCTATTTGCTGCTTATAACAAAATTAAATAACTCCATTTGGAGCCTGAGGGACAGACAGTTTGCTGAGAGCCTGCTGCTAGGGCTAAAAGGGACCTGGGGATGCAGGGTTTTGTGCCTTTTTTCTGTCTTGCTAAGTGGTGGGAAAGCTGCATGTGATCTCCTTCAGATGGAAAGAACAGCCTGGAGAGAACAGGCAGCTCCTACACCTGGTGCACTCACGCAGTGCTCCCTCGGATGCTTTCAGAAAACTGAAAGAAGAAAGCCAACCAAACAGTGCAACAAACACTCATTTCTGCCTCAAAGAGAGCACCCTGCTGCCCCGCTCTGGGAACCACTCCCAGACCACTTGGAATGCAGGTGGAGAGATTCTTGCAAGAATCACAGCAGGAAAACAGATCTCAAGAAGGAGCGGAGCACAGCAGCAGGACTGTGCCATAACCACAGGCACAGCTGGAGGAACCCTCCTGCATCCCAGCTCAGCTGTCACTGTCACCATCCCACACTGAGAGCCAACAGGCTGATGTGTGCAGCACGGGCAGGCCCTGGGGCAAGGTGTTACAGAAAGGCATCACACCTCCACAGCTCCACGAACAAGGCTGCAAAGCTTGCAGGGGAACCAGCAGGAGCACAGCTCTGGCACAGCACCGCTGCCATGCAGCCGGCCATGAGCAGGAGCCCTCCCACCACCCCTCACCCTGACCTTCACAACGTACCCCCAGCTGGAGGGCTGATCCCACAGCAGTGTGCCCCAGCCCCACGCAAGCAGCACCGCATGCCCTCGTGTCGCAATTACCGCTCCTGCTCAAGCAAAGGAAAATCCCCCTAGCTCCCTTCTGCACCTCCTGGGTGAATTTCCATTCCTTCCCCCTCCCCCGGCAGCGCTGGCCGTGCGTGCGAAGCGCCGCGGGTTGCAGCAAGCTGTGATGGAGGTGCCGGCGCGGGGCGAAGCTTTTGAAATCAGGCAGCAAAGCGGAATCAGCAGAGGTTGGCTGAATAACCCACTTGTAGTTATTAACAGCAGTAACACAGGAGAAAGAGCAATTTCACTGGCTGTGACCAGTGGCACTCCTCTTATGTTTCTTCATTTCTGTAGGAGAATCTAAACAGAAGGCTGCGAAACATGCCTCAAACCATACATTTTGATTGGGTTTTTCCTCTCCCTCTTTCTTTCCTTATTCTTCTGCTCCCTCTGTGATTCAGCCAAGCTGAATCTGCTACTGAAGTCCAATTTGCATAAAATTATCATCGTTCCATTCAGTTTGCTGCCCCTTCAACAGCCCCTTCTTTCCTCTGCTGGAAAATTTCGCCCTTTCTGAAACAGCCAAGCCAAGGGAACTGCAACCCATTACTGCTGCCTGCTGTCTAATTAACATCAAACCCTCAGCACGAGGCTGCGGGGATTTACAGGTGTCCTGGAATCATTCCCCCCTCCCGGCAGCAGCCACTCTCCTGCAGCACAGAGGGGACCTCAGGCTGCTGATGGCGCATTTTGGGCTGTGCGCTCGGCCCACAGCAGAGCAGCTCATTCTACACAAGGAATCCAATGGCTGAAACAAGAGGCTGTTCTAACAGCTATTTCAGGCCACAGGAAAGATGTTCATTTTGTTAGAAATTCAGATCTCCTGACTGTGTCATTGTAAAATGATGAGACAGGCTAGTGGGAAGGTACTTAAAGCTCTGCTCTAAATGTACGCCAGTTTGGGCTCTTGATTCTTCTATAAAAACCACTGTTTGGAAACATCAATGTAAAATTTGGCTTCCAGCTTTCAAAATGGTTTCAACCTGTAAGCTAAGGAAGAGGCTGACAAAAAGAACAACCAAAATACTCCATAGATGACAAAACATCAAGAGACAGCTCCAAGAAACATGCATCACTCTTAAGCTTTGAAATCAGCAACACCGGAGTCCAAGGAGGGTGCCAACAAACATCCACAAGCACAAAAAGAGGAGATACTGGGCAAAAACAGGCACAAGATAGTTGAGACATTGATGCTGAGACACTTGGAAATACAAGACAACCAATGACTAGACCCAAATTCCACTCTCAGAAGCATCAAGGACAACAGAATGCAGTTCCAGGAAGGGATTCAGACAAACTTAAGGCATCTGCTTGTATGCGCGTTTGCTGAGTTGTGTGCATTCTCAACTCCAAATACAATCAGAGTTAGCAGCCCATTTGAACTGCCAAGTAAAACTTGCTTTAAAGCTAAGTAAGACAATTGTCAAATCTTGAAGTCTTTGGTGGCTTGCAGTGCATCCAGAGGAAACCTGCGCCACTAAAACCTTCCATCGCTCCCACCACCCAATGTCGTCCTGGTTTGAGATTCTCCACGACATTTCAAGGCCACGTGCGTGGCACATGGGACAAAAGCACTGTTGAAAAAGCATTGTAATTCCCTCTCTCTCTCCTTATACCAGACACACAATGTTTCTTTGAACATTTTTAAGCCAAGCACAGGTGAGCGCTGTTTCGTGTGCTGAACACCTAAGAAAGCCTTTCAGTGTCTGTCACCCAGCTCGCCATTCTCACAAAGGAAGCCAAACCTCTAAACACCAGGCAATACCCCACCAGCTTCCCATCTCAGCAGGGCAGACTGAACAAGAGGGAGGCAGAGAGCATCTCAGATCAGGGCTCATTTCATTCTCACAGCTTTTCTCACCGGGATTGGAGACAACAGAAAGAGGCAGGTGATCCGAACACAAGGGGCTGTGCACACAGGCACGTGCTTGCAGCACCCTGCTGCATCCCGGAGGTGCCCTTGGATTGCTTCCTCCAGATCCAATTACTGCAATGCTCTCTGCTTGGAGAGGGCTGGGAGGCTCCATTTACTGCAAAAGGCACCAGATGGTTGCACCGTGCTCCTCGTCTGGCTTGCACTGGGCAAGGAGGAATGCTGGGCTTGATCTATACAGCCCTCTATGGTTTCAATTATAAGTTTTTCTCCCTACGCCTTACCCTTGCAATTAAGATCAGTGGGGATTCTTACAACAGGATGTTTTCTATTAATTTAAACAAATAATTCCTAAATCTGCCCACAAAACCCACCAGGAGCGGGTTGCATTTCCATGATTTTGATATTCAGAATAAAGTTTTTCTTTCCTGTTTCCATGTAAAGTTTCACTGGGGGCAGCTGATGGCAATCATTCAGTGGCCATAAATACAAAGTCTGAGTGCCTCCTGTGAGCACCAGAAGTAGCGGGTGGGATTGAGTTGCAATTAAGTAAAGGTATATCAGGGGTAAGGATTAATGGCAAAAAATTTAAGTATCCCATAGCCCTATCAGTTTGCAATTTTCTCTGCATAAATATTTTCTCCATTAAAAGCATTCACAGAAATCAGTCAAAAAAGGGACCAGGGTTTACAATTATCTGACCACGTGTTAGAAAACGTGTTGCACTGCAAAAGAACAGCTCCAAAAAAGAATGCTGTCTTCAGGTCCTGTGGTACCCATTTCTGCTTGAGCAGGACCCAACCCTGCAGAGCCTCAGGGACATTTACTCAGCTGGGATACTTTGGCTTTGGGATTTGTCCCTTATTCCATCTGTCCATGCTAAAGAAGATAGAGAAGAACGTATGAGGGTCTCGGAACACAGTCAGAAACAACAAAGACTTAAGCAAGACAATGGCAGAGAGTTTGGAGATTTCATTGCTCTGTGTCCCAGGATTAACATAAGGCCTGCTTCTATGGGTAGCTGAAATCTGTACATTCTGTGCTAATTTAATTCCCCAGGTATCCATACGCTGTTATCTGTTGCACTTCAGCCACACAATAGCTGCACAAGGCGGTGTGCACTGCAAACAGCTGCATTAAGCAACAGGAGCAAAATTCAGCACCAACAGATGGAGGTGCACTCGAAGGAACAGAACCTGCCTATGCCAGCAGTGAATTTGTCCCCAAAGTCTGCTTGCCTCTGCACAAGGAATGCAATGCATTTCCACTCAACCATCCGCAGCGCTGACTGTTGAAAAGCAGCATACAGCTTCAGAACATTGCTCCAGCAAATTCACAATAAAGGGGAGAGGAGATTTCAGGACAAAGAAGCTGTTCCCCAGGCAGGTAACAGTTCTCATCTCCCAGCTGACCTTGTCCAACTATGCTAGCACACAGTACCAGCACAGTGGTCAGCGTGGGCAGCCCACACAACCCGCAAGCAGAGGTGACAGGCTAGCAAAGAGAGGAAATAGAGAATGAGGGACTGCAGGGGAGGAGTATTGTTAAGAAGTACCAAAAATAGTATGCAATTATTTACAAACATTCTAGAAATGTAGGAAACAGATGAGACCAAATGCATGTCCCATTTGTATCATGAATGTTTTGTGCTGCTTGTTGAGGACAGCCATTCATTTCTAGCAAACCAGATTCTGAAAAACATTTCATAAAATGTACTGATGGATTCTCAATGAAGCGAGACTGGACCCCATTGCCCAGCTCTACCAAAAATAAAATAAGGAAAAAGATGCTTGGAAACAAAGGAGGAAAATAGCACCTGTACCACACAGCCACCCAGCACAGATCAACAGTGGCACCCGGCGGCCATGGAGCATCACTGCGCCTCGGCTCCAGCACGCTCCACAGCCTGGGACAAAACCACATTCTGCCCAAATCCCTCATGAGGAAGACCTCTGGGATCAACTGGCCTGACAGATGCTGAAAAAGTTCTGAAAAAAATCAAAGCTTTTCTTAAAATACCCTCTGCACACACTAGAAGACGTGACCCCTCCATAGGGCAGAGCAGGGTATGGTTGGTGCTTTTGGTTGCAACTTTGATTCAGTCATCATGAGAAATACATTCTGAAAAATACTGACTGAAAACCAAGGTATTTCAAAACTCTAATGCTTCTGCATAAAACACATCTACATTTGCATCCACATCTCCTAAAACAAACAAAGGCTGCTCGTCCTAATTCTATGAGAGGTATAACCACATTGATAAAGCCAGGTTTAAAAGCACAACCAACCACAAAGAGTTACAAAAAGCTGGCGAGGGAGCAATGCAGCAAGAGGAAAGATCCCAATTGTTCTTTCTGTCTGGACCTGCATGTTTCAGAAAGCTCAAGATTCTGCCAGAACCGATTTTGTGGAGGGAAGTTACTACACGTGCTGAACTAAAAATTGGAACACATGAAAACTGCAACATTTAAATGAATCCAAATTGCTAGAACTAGTGCCCATAGCTCTTGAGGATTTAAATAATTCAGTAGAAATAACTGGGTAATGTAGGGCTTTAGCCTAAGAAATTTGTGCTTATTTGATGCACTGGGATTATCCATTTCTCTACGAGTTCCACTGTGAGATTTCTGTGCCAAGATAGCAAGTCCCTCACCAATCCCTGACTGCAAAGGCACCTGAATGCATGATCTGACCTGTTTGGGTGGGAGGTGGGCAGCATGAACTGGAACTCCACCACGCAGGTGTTGTCCTTCAGCTGGCGGTGCTGGACGCTGTTCAGCTCGTAGGCAATGTACGCCCTTCGAACGTACACCTGGTTAAAGAGAAACCCATCAGCTGGCTGTGCTAAGGAGGCACAAAGAGGAAAAAGACAAAGGACAGATCAAGAGAGATCATAAAAATATAAGAGACAATACAGTTACCTTCAGATGAATATAAAGATGAAAATCTAATTCAACTAGAAGGATTAAAATATCGTTATTTGAGAAAGGCCACTCTGGTGGCAAGCAACCACAAGTTATAAGGTGGGCCGACTGCATCCTCTGACAGCAGCTTCACCTTCCATCCCTTCACCATGCAAGTCTTCTTCAAGCAGAAGATAATTTGCATCTGAAACTTCAGCCAACTATGAATGTTAATGCTGTTAAATGCCAACTTCAACCACGCCAAATCTCACACAACCTACAGCTCCCAACCTTGCAGGGTAACACTGATTAAAAATTAAATTAATATTATAAGTACTTGTTTTTTCAGTGGGCAAAAACTTACCTCTAAAGCTGCCATTCTCACCACCTGGTTACTGTGGTAGAAAAAGTTGGGTAGCACATCAAAGATGGATGTCTCTGACAAAATGAGTTTCTAGAAGAGATTACATGAAGAAGTTAAAATAGAACTCCCTGTCTTGCAAACATGAGTAGGCAAAAAAAAACCAAACCAAACCAAACAAAAAACTACCCCCTCCAAAAAAAACCAAAAACCAACCCTGGTTGGTTGGCTGACTAGTTCTATTTACTTGCTTTTTCTGCCATTCCACAAGGACTAGGATGTTTTCATATTACATGGTATCAGCGTAGTAATGGAAACAAACAGAGGGGGAAGTTAGGAACCAGGCTGATACAATTTAAAGCCAGGAGGAACTTGGGACCACACATGACTTTTAAAGCAGCAACCTTAAGCTCAGTGAGAAGGAAGCAGGGAACCAAGAAGAGTTTGGCAGATACCTGCAGGTTCTCAATGCAGAACTGGTGTCCGTACATGTCAATGGCAGACAGGAAGATGGACTCCACCTGGTTGTGACGCAGCTCATAGGACGGCAAATGGGAAGCAATGAGAACCTGGCAAACAGCAAACACAAAGCGTGTGGGTGAAGGGAGCTCTGCTGGGCCACAGGCAGGAGGCCGTAACTCCAAGGCAGCAATATTCTGCTCCATCCAAGAAAAGGCTTCTCCTGTGAATTCGGTGGCACCTGGGTGATGCTGCAAACTCCCTCCCCTCCCCAGCCTCATTTGTGTATCCGCTCGGTTTGTATTATTGGCAATTCCCCATGGAGAAAAGGAACGGCTTCAATCAAGTTCCATCAGTGCATGTGATTTAGCACTGCAGAGCTGTTAGTCCTGGGGATTGCCTGACCGGCTGTTAATTGGAAAGCAGATCTGGCAGGCAGCAGCTGTGGGGAGGCCAGCGCTGGAGACCGCCTCGCACAGCTTCTGAGCAGAGCAGGCAGAGCTGCTGGTGCCAAGTATTAAATGCCCAACATGAAGGGTACGGAGATGGGAAGGGGAAGCAGCTTGCAGGGGAAAATGAAGTGAAGGAGCAACATAAAGACATCCACAAGGACTGCAGCACTATCCCCAGCATGCTGCTGAGAGGTTCAATAACTCTGAATGGTTCAAGGACACAAACACAATCCTGAAGGAAACATAAGGTCACTGAGCAGCTTCAAACACCACATTCATTTTCCACAGTCAAGCACTGAAATAAAAGGAGAGATCCCCATAGTGTCAGCTTCCCTGCTGAAGACTTTTAGAATGGAGATGGGGACTGTGGAGTGAGAGAAGTGATCAGACTGTGGGGTCAGCCCTGGTGTGAAGTGATTATGCCCTCTCACTCCTCCCTGGCTACACACTCACTGCTAATGAGGAAGCTCACAATAATATACAGGTGGATGTCTGACATCCAAATTACTATCTTGCACTCTTGGAAATGACAAAAGTTTTTCCAATTATTTTCAAATTAAATTAACAAGAGTAACTCAAAAACTAGAAAAAAAAACTATATTAAAAAAAAAAAAAAGCACCAACATATTCATTGCAATAATAATAATTCCTTAGGAACATCTGATTCTCATGTAAATTTCTCTCACTGTTCTCTGCCCAAACTGATTCCCAGTTGTAGGGCAGCTGCTGAACCCAGACAGCACACCCCAGCTGTTTGCTGCCTGTTCCAGGCAGCCCGTGCTTGGCAGGTTCACAGGCTACAAAGCCAGAAGAAACCATAGTGACCATGGATTTTGTCTTCCCTTAACACACAAATTAGTCATTCCTTTTTAGGTCAGACAACACTTTTGGATAAACAGGAACAGAGGAACGTGGTCCTAACTTAAAATGCAGTGGCTGGGAACCCGCTGATGTGATTGGTGGCTGAGCCCAGCTGCAGGAGTGCTCCTCACCTGCCGTGCCCGCAGTGCCACTTTGGCATTGGTTGTCTTGCTGAGCTGGGTCAGCTCCGTCAGAATATTGATCAGCTCATCTGTCAGGGTGGGGTCACGGCCACAGAGCTGGTCCTGCAAACAGAGAGAGCTGAAAACATCGGAAACAGAGAAAACCATCCTCCTTCCTCCCACCAAGGGGTTTAAACACAACATGTCTACACATATGTTCTCTGATGCTGGCCCACAGAGGTTTCTGTCTGAATTATTCTATAATACTGTGCCATCAAGGGTTGAAGACTTCCAGTAAGTTCATATATATTAAAAAAATACATAAAAAGAAAAACCTTTGTGCTGCAGGTTAAATTCCCTGGCAGGTTTATCAAAGCAAAAAAAAAAACAAAAACAATCAAAATAATACAAGTTCCACAAACTAAATAATAAATAACAGCTTATGCCAGGTGCAATGCTACAGCTAACTAGCCAGCCTCCTCACACAGTTCTGAACCCACACCAGCACGATGCCATCCCCAGGAACGATGCCATACACCTCTCAGGGACAAAGATCAAAACTAAAATCATATTAAAAAACAAAACCTAAGCGAGCAACTCATTAGGTTGTCATCCAGGGCCAGCAAACACTACAGTGACTATTTCCAAAGAAAGTTCTGTGAATCTCATCACTACAGACCAATGTGTGAAAACACAGTGAATAATTTCAGAGCTGCCTTCATTGCTCCTGAGGTCTGAATGCCTGGGTGCTGCTACATTGCTGCTCAAAGCAAGAAAAACCCAGCAGGACTCAGGACAGCAGCACAGCATCAAACACGGGCGCTGTGGCCCAGTTACAGCTAGGATGTGCATACAGCAGTCAGTTAAGTACATAAAATGAATACACAGCTTCAAATCGCACTATATTTCATCAAATACATGAAAGATGGAGTAGTTCCCATCCTGCCTTAAACGCCTGCTAGCTAAAAAGGTGAATGATGGCAGCATAACACCATTACTAAAACCATCCTCAGAGCCTCTTGTTAATAATGGATTCCTAGGGATACATCAATAACAGCAACACAACATCAAGGTGTTCTGACATGACATCTGCCCTTGGAGGACAGCTTCACCATCGCACACAAATGGCCTGGCAACCCAAAGAACACCACAGCCTCCGCCACCATTACCAGATGTGCCAGGGGGCCCTCAGACATGAGGAGTAATGTGAGGCAGGGGGGAGACGAATGATGGTCTATCAGTTAACAGAGTGAACTGTAATTCAGCAGAGCAGCTCCTTACTCGGTGCTCAGAGGTATGCTGCCCTTCTTAAGCCTCTGACACCCACCTGATGTGAGCAGTCCCCAGCACACTGTCCACGTGAGGGCCCAGCAGAGGCCGCACAGAAGTACTCAGCTGTTCCCCTGCCGCGTGCAGGAAGGTCTCCCCAGTATGTTTCAAACTGGGATGTTGGCCTTTACCTGAGATGAAATATCTGACAGTGCTGAGAGCACGCACAAAAGATAAAGGAAAACTCAGGTGGTTTTTCATCTTCTGCTCCTCCTGGCTCCCAGCATTCTCCTCGCTCCCTCAGACATTCTGCCTACCAACCCGAAGACACAGCAAGACTCCATCTCTAAGACATGGCTTGCATGGAGGTGAACATCTAGACAAAAAGTTCCAGTCCTATTTTAGCAAGAAATAATCAGGATGACAACAACAAAATAAAGCAGGTAGCTGGCTTTTGCCTGCACTGATTGGCAAAGGCAGTGAGCAAAGCCTCAAACCAGCTCTCTGACAAGGCCTTAACGCCTCCCCGGCACCCCCGTGTAATTACACACTTGAGTGACTGGACTCTGAAGAAAATTGAAGGCCTGAGCTGCGAACAGCTGCCATTTTCTCTCTCCATCACGCCAGCATGATTACTTGAGAAATGAACAGCCCCGGCTCAAAGCTACTCCAGAATTCTCAGAGGAAATATGGCTCCGTGTTCAAATAATGAGATTCTTAAGGCAAGCGTTACTTACAATCACACCACACACCAAAAAGGAAAGGAAAAAAAAGGGAAAAAGGAAAGCCAGAAAGAAAGAATGCTAGGCTCCTTATATCTTACAAATTAGAATTTAAGAAACCCAGCCTTGACTAGGACAATTATGACCCTTTCTATGCTTTTGAGAGTAATTTTGTGGATGGCTACTTTGGAAATACTTTTCACTGTAACAGACCATGTTTTATTATTTTAAAAAAGAAAAAAGAGAAGGAGGGGGGCTGGGGGGGGTAGTATTGTAATTAGCCTCTTAACAAGCAGTATACCTAACTCTAGTCTGTGCTGGAAATCACGTTGTAGCTAAATTCATCCTGCCCTGAGGAATGTGGATATTCACTCTGCTTCAAAGCCGTATGTGGAGGAAGGATTTTCTGAGACTTTCAGGAAACAGAAAAAGAAAAGCAGGACTCAATTGCTGGCTTTCTATTTATCTTTCCTGCAAATGTAATTTAATGGGGGGGTTACCCATTAGAGAGCAGCGGAGGTTAATAAGAATGGAGATTTTCACAAGCCAGCAAGCAAGCCAGAAGAACATGGATGATGATGGTAGATTCCAGCATAACGATTTCTGTGTGTTTCTAAGCTAGAATCTGTGTCCAGGAGACTCACCATCCCTTCCCAAGCCCCCTGGACAGCCACACACAGCATCCCAAGGGTCAGACACCTTGCCTGGAGTGACCAGCTTTGTGCTGAGATGATGGGTCCCAGCCAGATCCTACCACACAGCCCAGAGTGCAGCTGGTCAGAACACACTGCAGCCAATCTGCCATGAGACACTCTGAGCCTATAGCCAGGAAGAAGGTAAGACAGCAACTGCTAAGCCTATGAGATCAAACATGCTCATCAAGAGAAAGTGAATCCACTCTAGAATGTCAATACAGGCTAATGCCATTCACCAAGAAGAGAACTTGAAGAAATTCCACATTGCTGCTGCTGCTGCTTCAGAAGCTAGAAAGTTAGCATCTTTAAGGATGAGAGCTGTCAATTCAGTACCTTTCAAAGCATCAAACATACAATTACAAGGAGAAGCAAATTTCTAGAGAATAAATAGACAACTTACAATGAGCATTGTGACAAGCAGGTTCTTCTTGGTGACCTGAGCATGTGAGAAGATGTAGTTCAACACAGCATTCATGTCGCTTTTATTCTCTTCCCGAAGGGCAAAGACACATTTGTCGTAGTGACCTGCAATCAGAAATGCACATTTTTTCAGCCTGACATGGAACACACATGACTAGATGTGCCTATTTTTTTTTTCCCCACATATATTTTTCACGTTTTGCATGATCTACACAACCAGTTCTGGGATGAAAGCATTCCTCCCAACACATCTGCCCTCAACAGAAAATTTAAAGCATCCCATTCTTATTAAAACAGCCCAAAAACCAAATACCTCCCTCATGGGTAGTACGGAGAGGGGAATGATGAGCTGTCTCTTTCATTCAAAAGAACAGAATAAAAATAGAAAAAAATAGAAAAAAGACTTGCACCATCCTCTACCACCAGCAAATTGAAGTGGAAGTGAATCTGCAGTAACATTACTGTAGGAATAGGGGCAGGACAAAAAAGTAAAACAGAATCTAACTGAATTTAACTACCTGTGAGAACTAGAGCCTCAAAATCAGCCAGTGCATCATTGCCACCTTGTGCCTGGACACAGTAATGCAATACATTTATTTCATTTGTGAGTCAAGCTGAGGGTTTGAGGTTTGCTCTTACGAAAGCTGAAAAAACCTCTGTGTTATTTCACAGCAGGTATTTTCCTCTACAAAAAAAAAAAAAAAAAAAAAGGAATCTGAGAGACCTTGGAAAGAAAATCCAAGTGACTCAGCCTCATGGACTCGTCTTTCTTGAGGAGGGTAAATGTAGAGCTCCTGAATCAAATGTGGGTTTTTCAGAAATCAAACACTTGATACGCATAGAGACTCACCATGCTGAAACTGAGTCTCCACTTTCAGATACTGACGGAGCAAATCCATTACCACTGCTTTCATGTGACCCCGAATACCACTCCGGTACCTGTGGAAACAAACAGATCAAACCCAGTGCTCAAGGCTGATTTAAGACAAACAGGCTCAGGTCTTTCAAATAGAAAAGGAAAACTGGGAAAAAAAAGAGAGGAAAAAGAAGGGAAATGGAATAATTAGGGATCACCCCTGAAAACAGCTTACCTCTGTACAAGCTGCACAATACTCTGAGTGTTCATGAAAAAGACCTCACGCTCTGATTTGCGGTTCAAGGTGGCTGCATGGCTATCCAAGATATTGGCAATCTGAAACAGAATAAGTCTCATGACAGCTCCTGAACAAAGGTGAGACAATCTGGTTGACAACTAGTAACAACTTCCAGACAAACCAGACCTTTAGCAGACTCCAGAAAAGGCCAGGGCCTCAAACTACACAGGAAGATAACAACCTAACGACAATACAAAAATTGAAGCATGACATTGTATACTAAGGAAATCTTTCAACATCTCCATGATCAGGCCCTCTTAGTTGCAATCATTCCTTTTTAAGGTTATGTTGACACTACAAATTGCAGTGTAGCATATGTACCAGCCAAAAAGCAAGTAAATAAATGCCCACAAGGCCATCAATATGATTATACTCTTCCAAATTCTTAAGCTAGCCTGTTCAAAGCTATAGTGAGCAGAGAACACATAGCCTTCAGCACAGGAAAAGGCAGCAAATAAGCTTAAGTGATACAATTAGTACCTTTGATCGCAAAGATTCTATGTTCAAATGCATTTTTAAGTCCATCTGATCCCCAGTTAACTTAAAGGAATTTTCTCTCTTTACGTCCACACAAGCCAATTTTGATCCCTTTATACAAGTGTGGTTGATCACCTGTTGGCTGGGAAACTGGCAAAGCACTGATGTGATGTTGCTGGCATATTGGGCCATCTCCTTCTTGATGGACTTCTCCACATTGGGTGGGATCCGTCCAGAAACACTGGTCATGATGTCCTGAAGTTCCAGCAGAGGCAAAGATGGATCTCTCAGTGTCTTCATTAGTCGCTCAACCCAGCCCTTCACCTAGAGACAAGTCAGCATAGAGGCAAACATAAGGAAAAAAATAAGGCAGCAAGAAGGGAGAAACGAAAAGGCTGTTCAGTGAGGTCTCTAGTACTGCTGCATCACACAGCTAGTACAGGGGCTAAACACGAGAACTGGAGTAGCTGCAGTGCCACCTTTCACCAATAGCTTGCTCAGATTCACCTTCATTCCCCCTTCCTCCAGACTTCTACCACAGCTGGCTATGCAGGTAGCTCATGCTTAAAAGGCTGCAGGCACAAGCAGTAAAGCTCAAGCTCAATTCCTAACTTACACTCTTTTTGGGTAACACAGATGGAACTCTCCCATGTTACTCTCTGCTGAGACTGGCTATCAGGAAACATAAGAAAGAAAACCAGCCAGCACTAGCAGTACAGTACTGCCCTGAGTCTTGGTCCTCTGGCTGTGATGTTCTTGCTGTTGAACATAAGACTGGACAGTTGGCACATTTGCTCTCTCTCTGAGCTAAGAAGTAACTAGTACCTTGCTGCTAAAGTAGGGCTCTGGCAGGCAGTACCCATTCATCACGTTGACCAGGTTATCCAGGACATAATGGAAGATGCGATGGAGTTTCTCGCCTCGAAGTGCTGTGCTCTGGATCTGTGGCAAGGTGCCTGTGTGCAGTTCAGCCTGGAAACACAGCAAATACCACAGTGTCACTAATCCTCCAATATGGCATCAGCCATGGTAGTAACCTCCAGTTATCCTCAGCTGGAGGCTCAGAATTAACCTGGAAGAATTCCCGAAGTGGAAAATGCTCATGGTGAGAGAGAGAGAGAAGTTATGAGCTGGATCTGCAGCAATTCCAGGTTGTGTTCACCCACAAAAAAAGCCTCCTGCCTCTCTCTAGAATACATTCCAGTTCATTTATATCTCAACAAAAAGTAGAGGAAAAGCCAACAGTTCGATGCTGACGATTACTTTCCACCCCCTGCATGGCAACTTCTCACTTTTCTACTAGCTATTGCTAAAGGAACAATAAATTCTTTTCCACTGCCACCAGCTACATCCCAGGCTACAAGGCCTAAAGAAATGTATGTTTGCCTTTCACCTTAAAAAAGATCCAGATTTGCTACAAGTTGCAGGGCCTGACACTCTTGGAGTTGGGATATCTATTCCTGTTCTCCAGAAGAGGGCCAAAAAGAAGTAAAAAAAGATTAAAAAAAGTGATAAAAAAAGAAATAAGCATGCAGACAATCAAAGCAGATAGAAAGATCTGGCCAATCTCCAGTATCACATACAGCCATGTACCCACAATAGTTTTGAGGTAAGAAGAGAACAAGGATGGTATAAAAGCTTTGCCTGAATCAGAGGACCACATGATAATCTGAGTCCAAGTCAGCACGAGACAAAGAGTATGGTGATGTTTCCAGTACAGTGCACAAATCTAAAACTCGTTCAGCCCACTGGACCATCTTGTAGCATTCTCAGCATTGCTTCCCTATTTAAAACACCACAAAAATCTGTGCTTCTACAACTTCTCACCTGCTGAACCCTGCTGGGATCATCCAGCTGGAGTTTGGCAATCACACAGCCTGGATCCAACACTGCCCCAGGGCGTTTGACATAATGGATGCAGCCTGATTCTCCTGCTGTTAGTGTCATCACCATTTTCATCACCTGTAGCAAGGAAAACAGGTTACACACTCAGCTTCAATAGTCCACAAATGGTTCTAGTTTTCTGAACTAGCAGCCAATAGCCTACCACAGACAAACTAACCTGCATGAGCACCTTTTGCATTCAGTCTTTCTCAAAAGTCTAAAAGCACATACATTGTGAATGGATTACCAACTTAAGTAAATAGTAGAACAAATTACCAGGACGCAAACCAGTGCAGCAGGAAGCTGCTTGGACCAATGGGTATTTAAGAAGGTCCTACATCCAACTCAGGGAACAAAACAGATACAGATTATTGCAGCTGCTGCACCCTCATGGTTTGAAATGCAAGAGCCGCTCTCAAAAGCTAGAGCAAGATACTTGTGCTTAGCAGAGGAAATTAGGATTACCTTCTAGAGGTCACAAATCTCAGTCTGCTATTCACAAATAGAGATGCTCCCATAGTTTAGCCACAGAAGTTCTTGCCTTTAGAGCAGAAGCGTTAGGTTTAGGGAAAGGCAGTCTAGTTTTACTACTGCTGTAGCATATACCACAACTGGGAAAACAGGAATTGAGTAGGTGGTGCCTCTTTAGACATGGCTCTGTTGCAGCATAAAAGCATTTACATGAAAGTATCCAGATCTCTGGCTTGATATTCTTCTCCTACACAATCTTCCCAACTAGTTTAATTACCCCTCTGCCAACACACCCTCCCCTCTTTCATATCTGTTCAGAGCCATGCACTCCTACTCGACCTTTCATGCTTTCCTCACTATGATGCAGCAATTGTTCTTCATCCTCCTCCTCTCTAAGCATTAAGTAACTTCCAAGGGAGAAGGCAGGAGTGACACTTATTTTCAGCTTAATTTGTCTGATCAACCTGATAAGTGATCAGGTGATCAGAGAAGTCAACTTGTTACTTAATACTAACATATACCTCTTCTGACTCTCCTTAAGAGCTAAGTAGTGGTTTACAAAAGGAAAGCCTTCTTCACTGTAGTTAGAAGACATGGTACACTCTGGCACCATGGCAAGATAGTAACTGTGGTCTCACTGCTGAGAAATTTTACTTATCACTTTGTGCAGTCATTAATGCTCAGATTTCAGCTGTTAAAAATTTATCCCCCACCAAATTATTCCGTTTGCTGATTCCTGAATTAGTCCAAATTAAAACACAGATAAAATTTAGAATGGAAATACTATGAATTATTGCTCATTCTCACTCTCCAGTTCAAGAACATTCAACTTTTTTTTCTCCCCAGCTTCTGCCTGGACAGCTTCAGCAACAGTTGAGATTTTTACCTCTATTTCTGCAAAGCACTGGCCTGCAAACACGTGTCCCCCATCCTCCACCACATACTGGATAAGCTTCCCAGCCGAAGGTGAGCGCAGAATGGAAGGATCATTTTCCTTTTCAAACACACAAGTCTTGTTACCTATAGTGATGCGATACCTAGGAAATAACAGGTAGAACAGAGTCACTGAACCATTTAGGTTGCAGAAGACCTTCAACACCATTAAGTCCAACCATCCACCTAATAAGACAAGTCCACTGCTAAATCACGGCCCTACACACCACATCCACATCTCTTAAATGCTCCCTGGTAGCAGAATGCTACCACTTCCCTGGGCAGTCTGTTACAACACCTAACTACCTCTCTTGTGAATAAATTCTCTCTCGTATCCAATCTAAATCTTCCTCAGCACAACTTGAGGCTGTTGACTCAAGCGCTATCATTGTCACCTGAGTAAAAAGACTGGCATTCACCTCACTGCAACTCCTGTCAGGCATTGTAGAGATTTCAGTCTGCACTTGAATACAAGTTCACCATTCATGTATTGTGGTTAGCTTATGGTATCACTGTGTTCTGACAGCATATTTAAAAAGCACTCTGAAAGGATACCAGTGCCACTCCAGTCCCACCTAAACAACCTGCAAATCAGTTCAGCTAACTGGATGATCAGAGTACTGGGTCTCTTACAGGTGTCTTACAGGTCTCTTACAGGTGACCACTTTTACAGGAAAGGTCTGAACACATCCCAGACACACGTTTCAGATGAAGGCAACTTCTCCCTTCAAACTCATCAATAATAACACATCTAGGAATCCCTTCCTAGGAGAGAGTTCCATTTCCAGCTGTTCATCAGGAAGCATAAGGTTAGAAGTACACCTAATCTGGACTGACACACAGATGTCATGCAATAATCTTTACAAGTTGTTACCTGTCCACTTCTTCTTTCATGTAGGTGGTATAGCTGCTACCATCGTAAGATAGGAGCAGCCCTCCATCGCTCAGTCGGTGCACATCAACTTCCACACAAGAGCTGTTCATGATGACCACGTAGGAATTGGGAGACTGTCGGGTCACCTGCAGATCCACAAGAACAGGAGGTAGCACATGAGAGAGACACAGCACTGATAGTGCTTTGGTTGCCACAAAACACACAGATTTCCAAGCGTTGCAACGGTGGCAAATAAAGAAGTGGAACAGAGATGTTTGTTCTCATCTTGGAAAAAAAAAAACACGAAAAGAACTTGTATGCTTGCTTTTGCAACCTTTAAACAGTATTCCTAATGCTAATTTGGGTTTTTTTGTTTGTTTGTTCTTGCTCATAGCAAAGAAAAAGCAATGCTAAAGAGAAAAATTGCTACAAATTCTACCATGCTGGCGAAACCAGAGCGAAACACCCAACACAGTGAACCTAAATATTCAGAAACATCAACTGAAAGTTTCAGACAACCAAAAGGCAGTGGGTCTCCTATAAAATTCTGGTCTAATATTCTCAGCACATGCAGAGGGGGCTCTTGATTCTGAAAAATTAACATGTTTACAGAGATGCACAGAGATATTACAATAAAAATATGTGACAAGTGATCTGTTGATCATGATTTCCTAACCCCACTAAAGCAGAGCATATACATTTTATGCAGATTTAACTCCAACAATTACAAAGATTAAGCCCGAGCAGCACACAGACAGTTCCAGCTAACAGTGGCATGAGGATAGTTTCCTATGCTGTACAACATACCTTCAACACATATTTCCGTCCTTCATAGATGAGTTCCACATCCACAGTGTTTAGCAAGGTATGAGCAGGCAGGACTTGGCCCCTTGAAAGAGAAGTACAAAGCAAGATTTGTCTTCCAGAAACCACCAAATGACTACCAGGGACCCAAGAAGATTCAAAGAAGCATGCAAGGATTTAAAAAACACTAACAGAGACAGAGCAGGCCAGTTTTCTTAGGCCAGTAGATAAACAGCTTCTTGGGATTAGAGAACAGACAACAAATAACAAGCTCCATGCATTTCTGGATTGTACTGTATTTGAACAAAACTTCAAGTCAAAAATAATTACTATCTATCTACCAGACAAGCAATTTTACCTTTCTAGAGAGTGCAGGAAGTTTGAGACGCTGTTTCGAAAGCTCACGTCAGCCACATGAAGAGCTCCACATACCACTCCTAGCATGGTGTCAGGCCTTTCAGCCTAGAAAGAAAGGGTACATAATACAGTTACATCTTCTTTAGCATCACTCACTGTTTGAGACATCCACTTGTAGAACCAATGGTCTCAGGTCTATTTTTGGCTTAAGGCCAATCTTCCACTAAAATTAAGCTGTTGTAGCATATATCCAAATACTATACAAAAGCAATCACCTCTATAAAGAAAACCACTTGATCTTTGTTCTTACTGAATCAAATCCTGAGACTCAATATTCGAGCCTTTCCATCAGCATCCATTCCAAGCAGTATAGTAAAATACTAGCCTTAATTCTCATGTACATTAAGATGCCATAACGGCCAACTCTAAGACCACTTTTCCCTGACAAGATGGTGACCTGGAATTTTGATACAAATAAGAATCAAGCCCAGTGAAAATCTTTATTTGCAACATGTTAAGTGGAAATTAAGTACTCCTAAATACTCATCTTCTTGTAACCAGAACATACCAAGCTTTCCTACTCTCTCCTTTTCTCTCTCTCCACCCCACTCTTCCCTCTTCCTCTCCCTCTCTCCAAACTAGTCCTGGAAAGCAAACAGCTGCACCTGCACTTTCTCAGCAATAAGCCGATCCAACCAGCCAGTGTCAATGCGGTTCTGCTGGAAGCTTTCTGTTTCCAACAGTTTTATCAAGTATTCAACAGTGGTTCGGAAATCCCCTCGGATGGACAGCTCCTTCAAAGCCACCACCATGTTTCTGAAAGAGAAGAGAAAACATTATCTATCCGATATTAACAGTGCAACCCAGTAACTCTAAACAGTTCCCTGTGAGTTGCCTGGAAAATACTAGTCTGAGGGTAATAGCAGAAGAACGCGTGCACTCAAGCAAGATCCTACATGGTATGCTTGGGAATGAAAGAATATTGATTTTTTTCAGTCTGCTGTCAGTGTGAACCAGAGAAACTCAGCCAGCACCAGCTATGAGATCAGGAGTTCCATTGTTATCAACATCTAAGCACCTACTGCATGTGAAAAGTACACAGAACAATAACAGACACTGTCACCATCCCACACAGAATGGAAGAGAGGAAATATTCTGGATGAAAAATAGCATGGATGGCAGGTCAAACAGTCCTGTCCTATGATAAGCTTTTTATGTCCCACATCACATAAGAAGAGTTATTTATAGGGCACTGGCATAGCCAAGTTACCAATGCTCTTCCTTTTAAAAGCCTTTCACCTGAATGCTTTCAAAGAAGGACTTCAACACAATGGTATCTTACCCCAGCAGCAGGCATAGAAGGCAGGAATGAAACAGAAGGGAAATAAACTAAATAGAAGTAATCAAAAAGTGAGAAATGAAGGTGCAATGCAGTGGAGTAACAAAGCAAGACAGGATCAGGAGCCTGACCATGATGTGGAAAGTGAGAAGGAAACTTCTCTCAAAAATACCAGAACTAAAGAGTTCTAGTTTCATCCATGGCACTCTGAAATAAAGAGGAACAAAATAAGCAATTTCCAAGGTTCTACCACTTTTCTGACTACTTACGAGATGGCTTCTTCACGATTCTCTCCCCAAGAGAAGCAGTGACCAAACTGAGAATCAGCAAATTCATGAAGCCCTCCTGCAGCAGCAACACTGAAATAGCCCCAGACATTCTTATTGCTGCGGAAATTCAGTTCCTGGACTGTACCAGAACTGGGCTTAAATCCCTGTAAAAACAGACAGACATTGCTATACATCCTAAAGAAAAAGTAAATAAACCAGAATTAGAGAAATAATCAGAATTGTAAAGGGCACCATTTTGCTCTGCAACATGATGCATACACAGCTAAGCTGAGCCTGCTCACTGCCAAAGCAACAGCTAAGGTCTATAGAACACAGAAACACAGAACTGCTGTAGATCAGAAACTACAGGGAACTGAAGACCTTAGCTTTTGTGAGGTCAGTAGCACCTTGGCAGCTAATAATGACAGTGTGCCTGGGGGACAACCAACTCACAATAAGAGGATTTATAATCCTAAGGCACAGATAAAATCTGTTATACTCCGGGAAGTTGAGGAGATGGAAGTGAAGATACTGTACAGTGCACCTGTGTCAGTCCACGTTCTTCTAGCCTAACCACAGTGTACAGAAGCATCAGCTAAGTAAGATAAGGGAAGAATCTTTTAAAGGTGCTGCCAAAACCTTCCAGGAACAGCAGCAGAGATTGAACTTGCTGAGGTTATCATAGCATGATAAGAAACTACAGAATTTAAAACACTCACCTCATCAGGATTCTCACTGGTGATACGTGCAGCAATAACATGGCCACGTGGACAGGGGACATGGGCTGAATTCTCAAAATCAATAGATCCATCTCCCCATGGGGAAACACCGTACATCACTCGGATATCCTTGATCCGGTGGAGTGGAATCCCCATGGCAATCTAAGGAGGAAAAACAGAATTTGCCACTAATAAGCCAGTTGCTATCTTCACAGAGAGTCTCTTTTCTTTAAGGAATTAATGCCACCAATTCTATGCAGAAGCTAATGTTGCAGTTCTCATACAGCAAACACACATTCCTATTTTCCTAAGTGAGCCCTCTCCTCTGATATGTCTTGTTACATTTATATTTCTCAAGACAGCTGAACTCAGTGTAACATCCACCTTATGACTTTCAACAAATATTTTCCGTTGACTAAAAGACTTCAAAGAAGGTTGGTCACTGCTAGGTCAGCCAAGGATGGGCTTGAATTAAGCCTGATAAAAATATACTGAGGTGCCAGATGACCCCTAACCAGTTGTATGGAACCTTTGAGGAATTCTGTAACTATAAAATGCAGAGAGAGTAACCTACAGAACTGGCTGCTGATTGGAGCCTTATGGACTGAATTCCCAGCTGTTCTGGTCAACAACAAAAAAACCTACTGGTTCATATAAGCCATAAATGTCACTCACTGTGATGATTTCCCCTTGAAAAAGTAATAAATCAAGACAAATTCTTGGTTGCTTTGCCACATCTATTCCAGTGCCTAATTATTAGGCACAAATCCTATTTTGTAGAAAGACTTGAAGAGCAGGGACCTCAGCCAAGAAGAAGCAGCATCTGCTATTAGTGAGGGACTTGGAGAGGTGGAAACAATTTCCCTGGAAGTCAAGAACTGCTAATCAAAATTAAAAAGACCAAAGTCACTTTCCTGAACTTCAAACAACTGCTGAACTTGCTGAAAGATGAAAAAAACAATCGTCTGTTCTTTTTTCACTCCCTTTGTCATTAGAAACTCTGGGAATACTGTTATCTCTTGGAGGCAGTGGACTGGGCAACGCACTGCTCCAAACTGGCACAGCATTTGATTGCTCTGCTAGCCTCAGAAGCCAATTCATTTGACAAAATAATTTCAAGGCTTGAAGTTGAACTACTCATGTCTAAAGCCTGTTAAGACAGAGTTTTTACACACAACTTTACTTAAACCAGTTTTCTTACCTTTATATTTTATTATTCTACTGCTTCACATCTTTTTTTTTTTATAACTATAGGTTTCTCTAAGAATTTCAGGAGGAACAACTAGAAAATTACTTCTCTTTGCTTTCCAAATCAGAACAGAAGGGAAAGAATATTTTGGAACACAAAAGCTTTGCTCCAGCCACAGAAGATAAATCCTAAACTGGGAAAGTAACAAAGTTGCTCTAATAATTAGGTGGTTTTGGCTTGGAAAGAGAAGTGGAGGAGTCAAATGTCACCTATCAGCAGGTGAGGATATAGGCCATATTTGGTAGAGCTGATAGTTGCCTTACACTCTTTCCTCTCTAAGTATTAAGATCTAGTCATCTGCTGAACATTAGTATGTGATCCAGTTTTAACACAGAAACCTGGCAGTGATTCAGCAAGAGTCCGGCCCCTTAATTTCACTAGGGCTTCAGCAGAACAGGTTTTTCACGCTCAGCTTTCTACACCGTACCACAATTCGAGTACTTCTGAAATCCTCCAGAAGTGGAGGAATTGAGTCCTGACTCACCTGGAGCTGTGCTGCAGGAAGATTAACATCAGCTACCATCTCAGTGCAGGGGTGCTCCACTTGCAGACGGGGATTCAACTCCAGAAAGTAGAAGCTGCCATCCTGGCTGTAGAGGTATTCCACAGTGCCCGCACTCACATACCCCACCATTTTTGCAAGCTTCACTGCACACTAGGATGCAGGAAAGAAGAGTATTTGTTTTCCACGCCCCACATTCAATCTTCTATGGCCTGTTCACCCACCCTACCCACTTCACAATTTTTTTGATGGCATTCTAAAACATCCAACATCTTCTAACATGCCCAAAAGCTGCTCAAAGCAAAGCACATGGCTTTGTTTTGGTTCCCAGGTTATTTCGTTTACACTTTTCACAGAAGGCAGAGTTGAAGTGAGTATTTTTAACAGTCAGCATTAGAAAATTCATATAACTCCTGCTGCTTGCTTTTAATGTGACATTACACATTTAAAACACATCTCTCTCATTTTTGAGATGCAGGCGTTTTCAGTGGAGCTCAGCAATGGTGGGCTCAGTTTTGGAAATGTCAGTGGTTGCACACAAAGCAGTTCACAACACATTACCTTACGCTGCTCTTTTTACATACTGAACAATGCAAAATTATTGCCAGTGACAAATAAAAAAAATCCTGGCTCTTCCTGGAATCTCACATGAAAAAGAGAACTTGCAGAACCACTCTCACCTGTTCCATGTGCTCAAACACCACTGAAGTTGCTATAGAAGCAGGTGCTTCTTCAATAATCTTCTGGTGCCTGCGTTGCACAGAGCAATCCCGACCAAAGAGAGAGATGGCATTGCCATACTGGTCTGCCAGGATCTGCACCTCCAAGTGGCGGGACTGCTTGGCTAGCCTCATTACAAAGATCGGAGAGCCTGGGACTTCAGCCTGAACCTATAGCAGAGACACCATATAAATGGACAAATCATTGTAAGCAACCGTCTTCATCACAATCATCCCCAGTTCATTTTTTGAGTAACAAATATCCTGAATATTTAGCCAGGTCACTTATGAACTTATGACTAAGAACAACCCGTGCTCACTTACGTTTAATTACAGTGAGGTTAAAACCACCTCAGCTTTCCTAAATAATCCATAAGGTAAACAAGGCTTACAATAGTGGCTTCTTCATTTCCTCAACATCTCCCATATGGTGCTCTCAGAATCACCCAACCTGAACATCTAGAACAAGACAGCATAAATCAATGGAAAAGTTACCTGTCTAAATAGGTTGGGGAAGTCATCTGCATTATTAACTTTCCTAATTCCTTTCCCTCCTCCTCCTTCAGAGGCCTTGATCATGACAGGGTAGCCAACTTCCTCAGCAGCCTGATCAAGATGGGAAAAACATGGGTAAGTATAACAAGTTAGCAGAAATAAGTTGAAAAGATCTTTATTTATGAACGATTCATGTCCAAGTCCCCACATCTTTTGACTCTGTTTAGCAAACTAGACATGAACAAGACAGAAACCACATATGCTATTTCAGCAGGATTTCTGTAGTTAGAAAAACAAGGGAACAGTTGCTGCCATTGCAGTGCTCTTATTTCTTTCTCCTAATCTCACTAATTCTGCAGACCAGGCCCAAAGATAGCTTGAGAAAAACTGCTTTCAAATTTCCAAGACTCAGCCCAGTCCTAGTCTGTTCTCCCATTAGAAATAAATTAATCCTCTAGACAATCTCCAGGTATGCATGCAGCAGGCTCCAAACGCTCTGAACTCCCAGCCACCTACCCGCAGGCCGTCGTCTGCATCTTTCACATAGCCTTTTTCATACAGTTCCTGAGGAACATTCAGGATACGCTTCTGAAGATCGTTCTCTTGCCAATCTACTCGAAGACCTGAAACAGAAGCACAGCCTTCTAGCTTGTTCTGCTGCAAGGTTCAGTGAGAATTCATACATCAGACACTGATGAAACAAAGGGCTGTAACAGTTCCTTGAGGAACCAGTCCAGAAGCATGTACAAAAGAGAGGATGCTGAGCACAAACAGATTATTACTGTTGTCTGGGGAGCAAAGATTTTTAATTGGGAAACCAGCAACAGTTATGTCCTCCACTTACCCTGTGTAATTCTGAGAAACAGGCAGTTATTTACCGTCTTTGAAAGTGTACAGAGCTTTCACAGAAGCAGAGTATTGGCTGTGTGCTCCAGAATTACTGGATAGATGCTAGAGAAGTAAAGGCTGCAGAAATACCAGATACTACAGCTGCACTGCCAGACTAACAGCATGGTAAGGAACATGTACATTTTGCCTGACATATCCACAAATACCATAGTCACTTTGTCTAAGCCTTGGATAATACAAGTTTGAATCCATTAATAGATGAAACACATACAATGATCTTTTTATGCAGAGATACTTATTAAAGATTAGACATGTTGAAGAAAAACAGATTAAAATGGTCTTTATACGCTGGGAAATTTCCTTCTTACCACTGCCACTCCAAGGAAGAGTTGGGATGCCAGCAGTCTGAGCCACTATTGACGATGCAATTTTATCTCCTAAAGCCCACATTGCTTGGCTTGGTGGACCTGCAAAGAGCAAAAGCAATGCATGGAAGAGTCACAAGTGGTATCAAATTCTAGGGAAACGCCTACAGCCTACAGGTTAGATTTGGATCCCATGTACATGGAATAAATAAAAGCTCTCAGCAAGCCTGATGCAGGCCACAACCCAGCTGGTATAAATCAATATTTCCAAATCAAATCCAAAAGCATTAACTGTGTCAGCCAGGAATTTAAAAGCAGACTGGAGCACCTTTGACCAAGAAAGAAGAAAAGGCAATTGTAACCATAGCAATGCAACCACAGACAAATCACAACAGCTTGTTACAGAAGCCTTGGAACACTCAGCTTGCAGGCCCCACTATCTGTCCACATGTTTCTCTTCAAGCTGGGCCAGCTCTCAGAGAGATGGCAGGTGCTGGTGACTGGTATTAGGTGTGCACATCACATGCTATTGGAATAGTAATTCAGTGCCCTGATTTTCCTAGAAACATGGCTTATATGGGACTGTAGCACATGACTGGCAAGAGATTTAAGCTGGAATTAAAATGCAGATTTAAAATTCACCCCTTTTCAAAGGTTCAGAGTATTTCCACAGCTATGGCTCAAGTTATTACAGATCTGCTAGAAGTCAGAACACAATACAACTGCCCCAAAGATAAAGGTTATGTTCACACCGTGACTTTTATCACAAGTCTACCCTTAGTTTTAAACACAGACCATGCCCAAAACCTTACCCTATATTCAGATATGGAAATGACACTTACTGCATCAAACACCTCCAGGACTCAATTAACTACACTGCTAACAGACCACAAACTTCATGTAGTGTCTACAAAAAACTCTTTCAATAAAATTTAACTATGAACATTCTCTTTAAACTGACAGCAGAAATATCCTCTGCTTTAACACTATGTTCTTTGATTTTTTATCTCAAAATACTCAAAGACATTCTGGAGAACTTCTCCCATTCAACAATTACTTCCCAGGACATGTCCAAACCTTACCCACTCCTATCTGCAAAGAGCTGTACCATCATTTAGAGGAAACAGTGGGAAATATTATCATAAAAGTCTAGCATGTCTAAAAATGGATAATTTCTGAAGTTAACTTTGCTCACCTCTATTTTTAATAGGAGATAAAGAAAGGCTTACAGCCCTTACTACAGTCCTCATGGAAAAGAATCTGTAACTCTCTCATCTTCCAGACCCAGGGCCTTACTAAGCTAAGCTTTCTATCGTAACTTGGAGTCTATTTCAATCCAGTTTCATTAGCCTCAATTACTGGAAACAGACTACACTGCTAGACAGCATATTTTGTTGCTCTGAGTACTGTAAAGAACAGATCATCAATCTTGCACTTGCAAACAGTACCTTGTGGCTCTCTTTCAGGCTCAGGATTTTCTCTCATTAAACCCACCTATGTTAAAATAAGGACTAGACCTCATCAGATATCTGGTCATAAGTACATCTGCTCACCCATGAAAGCAATCCCGTTTTTGTGGAGAAGTTCTGGTAGTTTTGGGTTCTCAGAGGCATGGCCCCAGCCAGCCCATACAGCCTGCAGAAGAACACAACATAATTCACTCTTTGTTATAACAAAACAGGCACATGAGCAGAAATACAAAGCGTGCAGATGTTTCCACATCTTTCTTTTCTCCACCGAACGGAAAACAGCCTTACAACATCCAAGCTCCTGAAGCATGCTCAGTCTTAATTTAAAGGGTCTGAATATTGTATCTTGCAGACAAGACCAAGAAGGCTGCGGAAGGAAGCTGCTGAAGAGCAGTTAAGTGTAGGGAAGTGAAAGGGTGAAGGGAACCTTCTGTCTCCTGCAGATACTCACACTGGGAAACTGACTACATTCTAATATTCACTGTCCTTAGTGCCAGTATAGGTTTGTCAGTTCCATTTCTTTAACCTGTCTTTTCTCCCAGATACAATTCATTATTTGAGGAGAGGGGATTCCTTAGTGCTTCTCACCTGCACTGGAATGCGTTTAGCAATATCAAGAATGAGTTCCACATTTGCATAGTTGTTGTTGTTTGGTCCTCCTGGAACCGGCACGTAGTGATCTGCCATTTTAATGTACTCTGCAAATGCAACAAAGGTCACATTTAGATCACAGATCTGGGAAATGGTACTTAGGTCTAAAACTTCCCAAACCTACAGCATAAGCAAATCTGAACATCCGTATACACATTGCTTTCTCATCAATCCTAGAAATTAATTACAATTATCCAACAGTATTTCCTACACAATAAAATACCTACAGGAAAAATTAAATTTAACGTCTCTAAAGCACTTAATAAAATTTCATTCCAAAAATTTCTCAAAGCTCTCAATCTGTTCCTGGTCAGAACGGTGCACGATGCAGTGGATGTCCATGCAGCCTCTCACATCCCCCTGGGCACAGAGGTCTGTGCACCTTCACTCACCTGCATTTGCTTTCAGGTCCTCAGGAGTCACCATGACAACAAATCTGATTGCCCGCTCGTTTCGGAACATCTCATAGGACCAGCGCCGGATCGACCTCATGCATTTCACTGCTGCAATCCCATTGTTGGCTATCAGGACCTACATATGTGAGATGCAGGGATGAGACAGAAGTCTAAATAGCACGAAACGTTGAGCAATAATGAAAATAGTATTTTCTCCACTGATTCTTTCAACCCTTTTTTGTTGTTCAGTTTCCTTAGCTGGCTTTCAGCTCAATAAGGAATCAGCTCTTGCTTGACCATGTAGATATTAATGTCTTATGCTCTGTTGGGATTAAAGAACAGAGGGGCACTTCAGAACTGGCATAACGAGTCGCTAAAACTTTTGTTACCTGAATGGAAGAGACCTCATCATTATGTGTTTATGTATTTTGAAATAAAATTCTCAGTGCTTTGTCCAGTCTGCATTTGTTGTATCTGTCTATAAGTCCTCCTCTATCAGCAGAGGTTCATTCAGATTTTTTTTCTGTCACATTAAACTAAAACAATTTATCACATTTAAAGTTAAAACAGAATGACTACAGGCAGAAATACAACTTGTAAGTTCAGGAATTTCAGTATTTTGATATCTGCAATATGCAGTATTGAATAAAGCGAAGTCGTAGCCCTAGAGAAGGGAACAAGAATACAATACACCAAAGCCCAGAAGGTCAGCAACTTACCTTTTCAATAACTTTGTTCCCTCCAAAACGAGTAACAAATTCTGCAGGAGAAGCCACAGTGAAATCCCGCTGCACATCAACTTTCTTCCTGTCCCGGCCTTGCTTTACGAGGTGCAAACCAGACATGCTGGGCCTAAGGGAATTTGAGGGGCACAGAGAAAAAGCAACACTGCAGCGTAGATGAACACAAATAGAGCAGAGTATGATGGTAATTTCTACCTGTCCCCTTGACCACATTCCCCAAGACAAGCAGAACATTCCCCACTTCCAGTTTGCAGTTTTTACAAGCATGATCTCGTTTTGCAATTAACTGCAGTTATATCTCAGCACGTGTCAGCCCATCTGGGGAAATCTGAGTCATGCCAGTACATGAACAGGTGAAAATGTGTTCACTGCACATCACTGCCCGTCACAGAACAACTGTGTTAAACCACACTCCATGCTGCTCCTCAGTCTTCCAGGAGAGCTGACAAATGATAAAGTTTTCTAGCTTTGGTAAAACAATGAACTAAGTCAGATTCCACGAGGAAATCCTATTAGAGAACCACAGCAAATACACTTCAGGTGGAAACGAGGAGCCTCGCCACCCCTGTGCCTGGTTACTTCAGCCATTTCCCAAGGATGTGCCCAGCAGCAAGGCCAGGTCCTGGGGGCTGCGTGTTCAGTTGGAGTTGGCTCAGGATCCTCTGCCTTCATCAGCTGAGGATGAGCAACTCCACGGGAGATGGGAAGAGATGGGCAGGAAGCAGCTGACCTGCTGGGGAGGGCATGAAGGGCAGACAACACAGGGACAGGCCTGGCTGCACACATCCCAGCTACTGCTGCACAGCCCTGACCCTATCAGGACGTTCAGAATAAAAGAAGCACAGCGATGGCACTTCACTTTGGAGCTGAATTTCAGCTCATCAATCCTTACCTCACACATGGGATATTCCCATGGCCAACAGTCAAGGCGGTAGAGAGCTCCAAGTTACAGGCTTGTAAAGAAAGCAAATCTGGAGCTTAACTGGGAAGTGAAAACCTGTTCTGAGCACAGCAACAGAGACACTGGAGCAACCCCTGAAGCCAAGGATGTAGAAATGAAAGGTAACAGAGAGGAGAGCAACAGTGTGATGTTAACACGTGCCAAGAAAGAAAGAAGACACACAAGCCTGTCTCCCAGTGACATGCTGGGAACTACAAGTGTCCGTGTGTGTCAGATCAAAGTGTACCCAGTTCAGCAACCTGTCTCAGAAACAACAGCTGATATCCAGAGAAGGGCAGGAGATCACGCCGAGCGTACAGAGGTACTTCCCAGGAACACTTTCCCTTCTTCCAGCAAGCTGCAGTCCCGTGATAGGCGGTGTCACTGTACCTAATGGGGCTGCTGTCAGCGAGTTCACAGACTGCACTGTGATAATCACTGCCTGCAAACTTGAGGATGGGGGCCAACAGGCAGGAAGGAGAGGAGAAGTGTAGGCAAGATTCAACTTCTGCTAAATTTGTCTTTAAAAGATCAGAATCTAAGGCTTGGCAAGGAAGGAGTACAGCCCAAGAAATAAATGAGACAGGTTTGTTCACTGAAGGCTTATTGCAAGTGGTCTCAACCAAAGAGAGACCAAAATTTTGGGGTCAGAAGCTGTGAACATGGATGAATGCAGACCATGACCAAGTTCAAATTACCAGACAAAGGAAGAAGATACTGCTACAGTGAAAATGACAAGATAACCAGATTTTCCATTATTCAGAATCAATTGCAAACACTTGTTTATAAACAAGTATAGTTCATTTTACTCTGTGATGGGAGGTATACCAAGAACATCGAGTTTTATTCACTAGCAATCACAGGCTGCCCATCACAGCCAAAGCAGGAAAGATTTTCTTCTTTTTGCAACATAATGCAAGGGAGAAGTTGGGCAGCAATGAAGGAAGAATACTGAGCCCTAAACAAGACAGAACAAAAGGCAAATTGGTAACAGTCATCTCTGCTGTTCTCCACATCACATGTGCAGTGCTTTCTCAGGTAGGAGCTTCCAAAAAGCTCATCAGTCCTTCAGTTTATAGAGGTTAATGGTTGTGCAGGATGTCACGCTTTATAAAGACTCCCCACCTAAAATGCAGTCCAGTGCCTTTCTTACAGACTGCACTCACAAATACCTCTCGGTAATTCAGGATGGTTTCAGAGGGATAAAACTGACACGGACAAATATCAGTTTGAATTTCCAGCACAGAGTGCCCAACTGCCTCAGTCCAAGACAGGTGCTGCTCTGAGGAGACAATCATAGCTGAAACTCTTACCTCTGCAGCATGTGATAGATCATTTCCTGACTCTGATCTGCAGGCTCCTCCATGCTGTCTGTGAAGGAATTAACAGATTGCAACTGCTGCTATTTTGGTTTTTCCAATACTGCAGCTCAAAACGCAGCAGCGCAGAGCAGCGAAGAGCCTCCTGTGCTCGTATGGTTCTCCTTGAGGCAGCAGCACTTCCCGGATTGCTTCAGTCTTTTAACCTTTGTCCCCTGCCTTCTACCAGCCCTCTGTCACTCTTTCTTCCTGTGACGCAGCACACACAGCGAGTGAAGCAGCCTCTCTGCTGTGCAGGGGGAAAGCAGCTGATCAGAGACAGAGGAACCCCCAGTTACGTAAGGAGCTTTGCACAGCTCTGTGCTGTGTGCCGGAGCCCCACGAGACGAGGACAGCTGGCTCCCTGCCTGCCCCGAGCCCCCAGCAGCCAGCACAGCTCCTGCTGCCACAGAGGCAGCTGTTACAGGCCGGCTGCAGAGCCCATCAGCTAGAGAATTCATTCAGCAAGCGGAATTTCGTATCAGGTGTGCAGAGAGGGTGGGGAGGTGACAAGGAAAGCACCTCCATGCAGGCATGCAGAGCCCAGCAGTGATCCGGGCAGCAGAGCACACAGACGCCAGCCTGAAGCTGGGACGGGTCAGCCAGGATTTCAGCATCTCAGTTTCTCCACCCATTAAAGAGAGACGAGCTTGCTCCAAGCACTACAGGAATAAACACCCCCAAAACAAAGGTGCTGTGGTCCTGCGGAGCCTGTAACAGCCCTGCAGAGAGGATGGATGTTTGCTCAGCACTAAGCACATGCAGGAACAAACTGCAGATTTGGATTGGAAGTCGACACAGCAACTGGATGACACTTGAAATTTCGTGACATTGAGGTCTGCCCTAGCATAGGGCCATAGCCAGGCAGCACAGCCCTTATTTCAGGCACGCACTTTCCAAGAGTCTGAGCAAAAGCTATGCAATTATCCAGGAAGGAATCACTCAATAATAATAATAATAATATTTATAATAATTATTATTATTATTTAAAGAAAAAAAAAAAGAGCAAATACCCAGAGAAAATAGACACATTATGAAGACAGGCAATGCTGAGCCCGGAGCAGCAAGGTGAGGTCACTGTGGGAAACAGGGACCTAAGAATAGCCAGGCAGTGTGAGCAGTGACCGACAGCAAGCACCACGTGTCTGATAAAGCACAGGCAAACAATTCTGTGCAGATCCAATTCCTGCAGGCATTGTCAGCAGGAGGGCAAAGCAGGACAGCGACATGCTGTGGTGGTGGTGAAGAATGTCACAGGGAAATAAACCCAAGCCAGGCAGCAGACAGGTGATAGTGAGAGAAAACTGAATAACCAAACAAAAAGCCCAAAGCCAGGCAGGTCAAGGATTTAAGCTCCTGACAATGACGTGCAGCCACACAACCCTCCCCCACGTGGATGGCTGCAGAAGAGAAGCCCCAGCCCTGCAGGTCAGAGGGGACTTGCATCAGCATCGTGCCATTGTATAACACTGGTTGTGCTGGAGTAAGCCAAGAGGAGTGTCAGATGGAAGGCACGATAAGATGGCCCTGCTCTCCTCTGCACGGGGAACAGTCTGGGGCACAGTCCCTAAAGAAAGATGTAAAGCATCCAGAGAAGAGCAGATGAAAATGACTGTGGATCTGATGAACACAGCCCAGGAAGTGAAGGGGCTGCCAGCATTGGATGGGCCTGGCGAGGATGCCCAGTGACAGTCTTTAAATACGGGAAAAGAGGACAAGATTCCTGAGAACGAGAAGTAATGAGCTTAAATTATAACAGAGAACACACGATAGCAAACCTTTCAGACAGTACTGCAAATGCCAGCAGTGGGCAGAAGGACTGCACAGGCTGCAAGGTTTCGCAGAAGGTTCATGCAGTCCCTGATCAGGACCAGCTCAGGATCCAGATGACCAGACCCTGGGGCAAACACACAGCCCAGATGACTCCTGGGATCCCTTCCAGCTTGACACTTTATTAATTCCCAGATAAAAAGCAGAGGTTGTGTTTGAGTGCATTACACATCTGCCTAGTTACTGACAGCCACTCTCAAGTGCCAGCTTACTCCTTCTTTGAAGAAACGTTCAGACCACCCAAGAGTGGCAGAAATTCCTCATTTAATTCATTTTAAGACAGAAGCACATAAGAAAAAGCCCCGTCTCGAGGTACCTTCCAGCACCAAGTCCATCCCAACAGCCCCTCAGCTCAGCACGGACCCCACTCCTCTTGTAAGCACAACCCCATCTGGACACCCACTTCCCTGAGCAGCGCAAGCTCCTGCTCCCCCAGCCCTGCTGGGAGGCTCGCAGTTCCCAGGCGGCCATCAGAAGGGCAGAGACTTAAGAAATAACAGACTTAGCTTGATAAAATCTGCATCGCTTTCTCTCCTAGAAATGTAAAGCCCACCACGTATTTGGTGACTTCACTGGACACATATCGCATATAGAAAATGGTACGTTCCATCTCTTTCTAAATAAAATTCTTGCATGATATTAAATTTCCTCAGTTTTTGATCCTGTCTTTAAGATTTACAGTTACTCAACGTAATTGGAATTTATTTTTCAGTTTTGGAGAAATCTCTTTCCCAAATATTTGCCCATGCCCCAAAAAAGCCTACCCATAGCTCCCAACACTAATAGCTTTCAACCACTGTAGCTGCAAGGAAACAAATCTTACAGCTACACACAGCCTCATGTTAGAGAACAGCTTCAGCTGGGTTAAAAGCACTCATTGTGCTTCTGCTACAGCATCAATGGAGACGATCGGCCGCAGCATCCCAACAGAACCACGCCACACGAGGATGTGTCACTGTGATACAACACTTAGCATCACAGCACAAAGCCCACTCCCTACACAGCACTATTCAGAGCCCAGCTGGCAAACGGCGTGTGGAAAGCACCCCCCTTCCCTGGAGGCTCGGCCTGCAGGCAGACAAAAGGGAAGCCTGGGTGCTTCTCGGCTGTTCTGAGAAAACCCGCGCTGGTTGCACACGTACCTGACGCACATCGCAGCCAGGAGCCTGCACTGATCCCAGCACTGCAGCATGCCCAGCGCCGGCGGTGACGCTGCAGTCTGCTCCAAAGGCAGCGATGCACGAGCTGGCGTGTGTGCAAGGCAGCCGTAAGGAGGCTGCAGCACAGACATGCACACACACACACACATATGCACACTCTGAGAAAAAATTATTCTTTTTTTTTTTTCCCCATGTTTGGCCCGTACAGGGTGTGGAAGGAGGGCAGCTCCTATCAGTTAGGGATTTCTGTTTTGTAATACGGACATGCCGATGCGTGTGTGCATCCGGTCCGGGTGGCAGGACTTTGTGAAGCATCCACAAAACCTGTCCTAGTGCCAGGCCTGCCCTGCAGCCTGTTCCACAGAGAAGCAGAGGGAAGGAACGAGCACACATGTAAGCCGGCAATGCAGAGCTCTGCAGCCAGAGCAAAGGGTGGCTATGGCCAGAGGAACGGACGCTGGGAGGCAGCAATCCAGACTTATTCAAAGACAGTCTTTCCTGCAGCCTTAAAGAGACAGAACCGTTGGCTTGAAGGCAGAAATTGCCAGAACTCAGTGCCTGGATACATTAACCAAAACCAAGAGTCTCATCGCAGCCCTGACACAAGGCTGGGCCCAAAGGATACAGCACAAATTACAATGGCGAGGTAACTTCACATTCACACTGATGCAATTTTAAACAGCAATCAAGGCAGGCATGCAGCCGAAAGCAGGAAATTTGGTTCCAAAACTACAGAATCCAAACCAGTACACTGCTAGGACTCCTCTATAAAAAATACAGAGGAATTGCTGAGTACTGTGGCCACGAGCCCCTTTCCTCTCCTTCAAACTTCTCTTTCAGAACCCATTTCTCCATCACACCCTTCCTGCTGAAACTCTGGCACCCAATTCCTAGCACCACATTTCAATCCAAATCCATACTCCAGTTCCTAAAACCCCCAAATACCCTCACTTTCACATCCCTGAGAAGCATG
The DNA here is from genome assembly GCA_037305975.1 of Chrysolophus pictus. NCBI lineage: Eukaryota > Metazoa > Chordata > Aves > Galliformes > Phasianidae > Chrysolophus > Chrysolophus pictus. Next base: position 8,761,032 of record CM074594.1, read on the forward strand.
AAATTCTATGTGTTCCTGCAGTAACAGCCTAACACTCTCCAGACGAAGCCCCACCACAGAGATAAATGCAGTAAAAGACAATTATGCAGCTGAGAGCAGATCTGAAGTCCTTTCACAAAGTTTTGGACAGATCTCCTCTGCAGGGAAGAAAGAATGCATGTTTTGTACCAACCGGAACAAGGGGGTGGGTGGGAGAGTTTTGTGCAGTTTATCAGTGACAGTTTTTGCCTCACACAGGCAGCACAACAGGGCCCACCTCTGACTGCAGGCACACGTCGCACCATACGTCTGGTCTTAAAGACAGGGTGTCAAGAGGTCCAAGTTATTCTCTACCCTGGAGATTCAGCATCACACAGTGACACTTATGCTAACAAAGGGATGGAGGTAAGCCCTTTGTTTTGGCAGGGGTTCCAACTGATCATGTGCAAAGGAAAACATTTTAGCAAACATCTTATTGAGATTGTTCACCAAGAAGTCCAATTAACACTCGGCACAAAGGCCAGCATCTCTGTGGGTGCCCTACCACAGCTACGAGCACCTCTAAAAATGTGGCTTTCAGTTGTTGCAAGTGGATTGCCAGGTGATTTCCTACACCCGTTTCATTGCTTATGAAACCAGAGCCCTGACGGACAAACACCAGAAGGCATGCAGGATTTATTCTATTTTAAACAAGAATTTGATACTGGATGCTATCTTTAAAACTAGGAATTAAATATAGCATCAGTCAAGAACAATTTATTAAACAAAACAAACTGACTCAACATACCCCCCTCCACGTGGCATTCACAGAGAAGTTACTTTATCTCCCTGACACCTCAGGAGCACAGCTAACAGCCCTGCACAGCACAGAGCACCATGTCCATGGGACTGCTGCCCTCAGCTGGAGCACCGAACTCAAACACAACACAATTACACCCAGAAACAAAAAGGAAAAGCAGTACATCCAGTTTTATCACCTGGAGGTGCAAAATGCAGCAAAGAGCAAATTTTGTTGGCATTAGCTGTATGCAGCCACTTTCTTTAAGGATGTTCATTGTCATAATTAACTGAGCAAGGAAGAAATTTACACAAGTTTTATCACTGATACTCTTTAAATAAAATACAACTACAAGAAAGGAAAGAAACAGAACATTCATGTGCACAGCTACTCTTCCAGCACACACTTTTGTTAAACACTGGTGTAACAGACACTGATTTGAAGTTCATTATCAGATCATGGCTTTCTCAATCCCATCTCTAGCAGTCAGCTAGCTCAATCAAAGGCCTGCACAGATATCTAGTGGTGTGAAGCCTGTATTGTACAGCCTGTCCCAGCAAGACCAGCTTTAGCAACAGCATAAACACTTACCCAGATCAATAAGGCGATAGATGGAGCAGCACAGCCACACACGCTCCGCATGCTCAGATGAAGAAACACGAGCTGGCACTCAGCCTGCCCACAGCTGGGCCAGGACCTATCGGCCAGCCACCACAACCAGACCCCAGCAGCACTTCCCAGCTCAGACAAAAGGCCTGCGAGGTTTCAGGTACGGAGCGAACGCCAAACAGTGCAGTGAAGCACCCAGCCATGCTGCATGAAGTGACAACGTGATGTTGCTTTTTATTTGAATGAATTTCTTTGCTATAAAATAACAGCTCATGAGAGCTAATGACCAAGGAATTAGCAATGTCATTTTCATACTGACAGGGCGCTCCTTCCAGGGGTGAAACTTTGCTTGGGAGATCAAGATAAGCGCTGGGACAGCTGCACAGAAGGCACAGGCACCAGCACTCAGTGTTACAGGACGGGATACACAGTCTCACAGATAACCTCCACAAAGCAACAAAATGTCTAAACTTCAGTGATGTGGAGCATGAGAGGGAAGAACAACCTCAAGCTGACAACCAACCCTGCTCTTCCAGGCCTCCTGCACTGCAAGAAGTAATCTCTTTTCTCCAGCCATCAGAGCAATAGGTGCACTGCCTGCCACGCTCTGTGAAGAGGTAACGGATCACTCAGGTGCACTCACAACCCTTCTGTATCTGACTCAGTTCTCTAATTTAGAGATAATTGCTCCCTGAGAAGGACTTCTCTGCAGCAGTCACTCACCCCAACTACAGGCTGTTTTTGTGGTTAGCTAACCAAACCTTCCTGTGTGGTACAGCAGGGCTAACCAGAAAATGGAAAGATTTTTGGCAACTCCTCGAGAAGACATTCTCCCTCGGATCTGCAACTTGTTTGAACAATACTGCACAGAACTCCTCACTCAATTTGTCTTTGACACTCCACAAAGAGTTGCACCTTTGTGATTATCAAAAGAAAGCTGTAAGCAAGAATGCCAGTGTTCCATTAATTCACTGTCACACCGTGACTGCAGGCAGGTGGCTTACCTTGTCTTTGTCTCAGTTTCTCCATCTGCAAACATTATTTGGAAATCTTTTGATGAAAGAGACTACCATCCTGGAAAACCATTTCAATTCATTTAACCTTATCTTAGAAAAACAGCCTAATGCTGTAACTTTTTTTTTTATTTATTTGAATTGGCATTTCCCTCCAATTTAACTAAAAGTCAAGTACCCTCAAAACAGAATGCCAAAGTAAGCAAATTACAACAGAGGTGCTCAAGGTTGCACATCTATTGCATTATAGCTCTCTCGTGCCAGGCAGTGTCCTCGAAGTTGCACACAGACACTGCCTGATTTTCTTGCTCTCCTGCTGTCTGTTTCACACTAGTGATTATGTCCTCATACAGCTTCTTCTGTTCCTCAAATGTACACAGTTACAAGAGCGTTTGCCACTTCAAATTTACCTTTTTTTAGCTGTCCAATTATTCCAACTGACAGCCAGGGGAAAGGCAATCCCCTTTACATTTGTGTAAGGTTTTCTATCGCCAGCTGGTTGACCATATCCATCAGCTTGACCAGAACAACTCTCAACTATGGCCCACTATCATCCTCTGGTCCCAGCCCAGAGTCCGTGCATGTTTTCAGAGGTCGTCTCCATGAAGTGACAACGGTACCACCAACAGAAAGGACAAATAAAACAGTCCTTCTCCCAGCTATGAGGCCAACATCTCCCTGAGCTGCAAGCAGTAGCTACTGCATTAAGCTTTGTTTTACTTCACCATTACCAACCATTTCTTTAATCAGAATTTTCTCTATCCAAAACAAAAAACATCCAAAAATCACAGCAAAAACTTTTGAGGCCAAACCCAGAACCGGGATACAAAGGTGAGATTTATTAGTATGCAGCTTGCAAGGAGTAGCTTTGGACTTTCTTGGGAATTGATAGGGTGAGAGACTGAAGCTGAGATATTGATCCATACCTCATATGGTTTGCTAGGCCATCTTGAGCACTAGGAAGTCCCAGGTCTGAAAGTGAATCCGAGCAGACAGAAACAGGGGACAGAGACCTCTCTTTCTCCTCTAGCAGGTCAAGTTTCACCAAGGAGCTTGTCTCATCTTCTGAGTTATCCTCTGACACAGAACCAATAATAAAGCGAGAGTGAGGGTTCATCTCCAGAGGCTTAGCAGGTTGGGAAGACTCTTCCATGGCTCTTCCAAATTGAGCTCTCAGCACTTTAAGGGGCAAAAGAAAGAATAAAAACAAAACTCAAGGTTAATATCTCCTATTGCAAAACAAATAAGGCAAAGCAAGGTTTGCTTCCAATTGGAAATGCAATGGTACAACACCAGAACACAATAGCTGAACCTAGACAGGAGTCCAGGGAATAGTAATTTCTGTTACAATCACTGACTTTTCTGTTTGCACAAGGACTCTGAATTCAAAGCAGCTGCAAAACCTGCTAGTTTTTGCAAAACCTACAAAGCTGCAAAAGGTACTTAAAAGAGGAAAATGTAAGGCATTCTTTCTTACATTTTTTCCGAAGACCCCATGTTACTTAGGATTCTTTCAGAAATCTGAGCTGCCCTACTGAAAACTGGGGAGCAGACAGCACACAGCTCCCTGACAGCAAAGCAGGACTGCTTTATTCCTAACCTGAAATGCCCAAGTTTATGAAGACTTCAGTCTCCTAAGCTCACTCACATCTGAGGACAAGTTACCAGCAGGATGACTTTAACAGCACTAACAACACAGTACTGTCACAGGGCAAAGGCTCACTCCATTCATCCTTCCCTCTTCCCTCCTCTGCTCCAGCTGCATGCTCACACTGCAAACTGCCCAGCAGTTCTGATGCTTTCCAGACCACTTGAGTTTAACAACTGCCACCAACAGACTAGTATAATTTCCTGTGAGGTTAGCAAGTGGGAAAGAAAGAACATGAGAGATGGAGAACAAAAGAGTACCTCAGAGCACAGCCCAAGACAGGTGGGATGGTGAATTACTGTCTGACACATTCTGCTTTGCCCAACTTTGATGCATCTACACACAAATGGAAATCAAATAATCAAAAAACTAGGAATGTTTATGCACTAACCTCTTGTTATTCTTGCAATCTGAGCAGTTATCCACTTCCAAAATGAACTGGAAAACAAAAGAATTAACAGATAAATGCTGTTATAAAAAATACTCTGCATGTGATTAAAAAAAACAGTAGAGAAGTGTAGAGAACAGAAAGGCCCACACATCCGGGGCCACTGAGTAAAGCAGGAGCGAAACCTGTGATGCCCAAAGAACACACACAAGACAGGAAGACCCCAACACCCTCCACGCAGTTTTGCACTGTTCTTATAGGAAATGATACTCTGGGCTAGTGCTACCAGCTTACAGCTTTTTTTTCCTCTGCTGTCTCTGAACTTCTCAGTCTGCTGGCCACTATCAGCTGAATCTGATGGTCAAGAGCAAATCCCAATGATAATTAGAACCCTCATGGAAAACCAGGAGCTAGAAAACACAGCTGAGATACCATAAAACCAACAGTTACCTGTAAAAAAAAAAAAAAAAGTGTAGTAACGGCGATGCAGCACTACAGACAAGGACAAGGCAGGGAGCAGCCATCTCAGGGCCCCAGCCCTTCTAGAGGCATGTTACCATGCAGAAGAGATGGGCTTGGTGCCTTCAGCACCACGCTGACATCCCAAAGGAAGGAGGGCCGTGCTATGGGGCAAGCACAGAGATGCACCACGAGCAGTTTGATGGGAACATGACAGCTTACATCCGGTACACAGGCAAAACCAGACTACATTATAGCACTTAACAGGACACAACCTAAGCTCTAATTAGAACGCAGACAAGAAGTTTATAAACACTGCAATCCTTGAGCACCATTTCTTTCTTCCCATCAGTAACTGAAAATTAAAAACAGATCCAACTGGCTTATGCAATTTTACTGTGACCGTACCGACTGAATTATTCAGACCCAACTCTGTGTTGACATCACTCCTCCCACAAACTCCAGTTTCACCCGGGCCAGGGGCAGTTCATTTTACAGGGAGATGTCCTTAACCATTTTATGACTGGAAAGCCACAGACGCCCACCCGATACAGGTGTTAGAGGTGGATCTACCTGCCTCTTCGTGAGGGTGGAAGAAGAAAACAACAAGAAGCGTGACTGTGAGGTCTGCATGCCTACCTGAGAATGCAGAAACTAAACCATGAGATTCCATTAACCAGGCTGCTCAGATGGGGCTCGTTCCCACTGCTCAGACAGAAAACTTTGATCACGTTGGCTTTGTACACGGAAACATGAAGACAGTGTTATGTGCACATGTACTCTTCCATCACACAGTTCCCAGAGAATTTCATTCAGGTGGATTTACTGTTGGCAAAACCAGCACCAGATCTGGGATGCAGCCAAACTAACACCAACCTTTTTTAAAAAAGGAAGAGGTTTTTAAAACAACTCACACCTTAATAACTATATTTTCAAGGCTTTATTTTTTCCCTAAGTAAAGAAGGAGGCAGAGCAACACAAGGGAGCACTTCAGGCAAGCACCCCATGAGAAGCACCAAACCCGAGCGTTGTGCTCCAACAACTGCACCAATGCACTGCATGCACACAGCTCAGCCCCACGGCAATCAGCTGCCCACAGAGCCCCACTCAGTGCACTTTGATGCATTTCTGACCCCTGTAGGTGCATCCCAAAGCCGTGAGCTCTGCTGAAGCCTTGTGACCACCTGTGAACTCAAACTGGCGTCAAACTGGACAGAAGCTCAGCTTGTTCTCAGTACACTGACATTCATTATCCACATTTTACTTAATCATAATGTTCTCGGGGGGCAGTTAAAACATGTAACTTCTTAGAGACATCTCTGCACATGCCTTTTGCTCTCCCTGCTGCAAACAGAACACCAGCATTCCACCAAAGCACAGTGTGCTGCATTGGCCTCCTGAAGCCCGGCTGGCAGAGGTTGGAATGCAGCTCCTCACCCCAGCAAAGCACCGCCACGCTGCTTGTGCACTGCGACCCTTTGCAGATGTTCCACGTGTGTGAATAACACTGAACAAGTCACTACAAAATAACTGTCTGCCTCCTCAGCTATTGACATGCCCTGTGCTTATTTCTGTGGGTAGGAACTGCTGTCAAATGGGCTAACTTGCACATGTACACTAAAAGAAACTCTGTACGTTACAGCGGGATACATCCTGAGAATTCCATTTTGCAGGGATTTAAGAACATGTATTGTCATGCACCGTGAGCCTGCTCAATTACACAAACATAGGTTAAATCACAGTTTTATCTTGCAGAATCTGAGCCACACTCCTCCCTCCTGAAGGAACCAGCTCCCATCAGGAGCCAGAGCTACATAACATTTTCCTAACTCCCCAGCACTGCAGACATCAAGGCATTTAATACCCAAATCAGGCTCTTTGTATGCCTAATGCTACAAGCAATGAAAACTCTACAGTCCAAATTTACAGATGGACTTGTTTTTGCCTGAGGGAGAGCAAAACTCAATCATTTCTCCACAACTCTACAGCCATAAAGAAACAAATCTGGCTTGCCAAAGAAACACACACATAAAAACATTAGATCTGCACAGAATCACCAAGGCTGGAAAAAGAAGTTTTCATGACAAGATGGTTTTATTCTAGTAAACTATACCCAGGCATGAAGATCACCTAACAGCAGACAGAAACCAAGTTCTGAATGTTTTTCAAGCCACCCCACTGAAAAAGGATTTACACTGCTGAGCAGAGCGGCACAGCGCCCGCAGAGGGCTGGAAGCTGAGTCCAGAGGGCAGAGATGCTTCTGTACCCACCCAACCTCCTGAGCCATTCTCTCCTACAGCTTGGCTGCTCCATGTGTGCCCTGCCCCAGCCACACACTGCCCCACTCAGCGACCATCCAACGCCCAGTGAAACTCTTTTGCTTTTTCTGCATTGCAGGGCGGCTCGCAAACTCTCGCATGCATCCACAGGTGGAAGTTCTTGTTGGATTTTAAAGCTCACGACATCTATCTGAAATGCAGAGATAGCTCAATACCCATTAGGGGAACGGGTTTCCAGGTCTTCCCAGGTAACACATTTATCTGTCTTTTCCACCAAGGAAACATAAAGGTAAGAAGCAGAGCCTGCATTCACGCCAATCACACTTTGCTAAGTCACTCGGGGCTGCGTCCGACTCCCACCGCCTGAGAGCACCAGCACAGCCGGGTACCCGCAGCCCACTGGTCCGGAATGGACTACGATATCACTCCGAACCAGCTACCAACGGGTACGTCGCACCGAGAACCCTCACAAGAAAACATAAAAGCACAGAAAGAGAAGAGCGCAACAACGCGGCACGGCGCTCCCACAAGGCCCGGCCCCGCAGCCCCGCGAGCTCAGCCCGCCGCCGGCTGCCCGAAGGACCGCGGTCCCACGCCGCACCGGCTCCCGGAGCCCGGCCACGCCGCGCCCATCCCCGCGCACGAGGCGGCGCGCCGCCCGCATCCCCGCGCCGCGGAGGCCGGGGGATCCGAGGTGGCGACCCGAGCCCCGAGAGCCGCGCCCACGCGGGACGCCCGCGGAGCCTTCCGCTCCCCCCGGGCCGCGCGATGCCGGCGGGCCCGGCCCCACGCGCTCCCCGCGGCTCGGGCCCCGCCGCCTCCCCCGAGCGCGGTTCGGCGCTCCTCGCCCCACGCACCGCCGTCCGGCCCGGCCCGGCCCGGCCCGGCCCGGCTCGCCGCTCACCTCAGTGTGCCGGGCGCAGCGGAGGCGCCGCGGGCCCCCGGCCTGGTGCAGGGCAACGGCGGTGCTGGGGGCGCGGCGCTGCCCCCCCATCCCCGGTCCCGCCCGCAGCCCCGCCCCCGCCGCCCGGCCCCGCCCCCCGCCGCCGCGGTGGTGTGATGCGAGGGGTTACTTCGGGTCAACCACCTCTAACCCCTCCCCTCCCGCCGCCCGGCCGTCCGCCACTCCCATTGGCTGGCGGCGGGCGCGAAACGGGGGGCGTGACCAATCGGGCGGCGCCCGCGGGGCGTGGCCAATGAGGAGATGCCGATGGCCTGAGCGGCGCGGCGCGGCGCGCCCATTGGCTGCTGACGGAGGGAGGGGGGGCTCCCCGTCCCGCGGTGCGTTGGCGCGGCCCGCAGGTCCCACACGTGTCCCTTCCCCGCGCCGCGCGTTCCGGGGCGCCGCGGCCGGAGGCTCCGAGGACGCATTGAGTGCAGCGCAGCCCCGATGCGTCTTCACGCGTGGGAGCGGGAGTCCGCTGCGGGGCTGCGTGGCCCGGTCCCCATCTGCCGCGCAGGCACGGGTGGCTGGCCGAACCCATCGGACGGTGGGGGCACCGCCTGAACCTTCCCTGCGCGCCCCTCGCCGCAGCAGCACGCAGTGAAGAAGTGCCCTCCGACTGCTGCACTCTGCCTTGCGGGGGGAGCTGCAATTCTCGTGAGCGCCGCACCACTAACTGCTGCGCTCCGAGGTCCCGTTGCCGGTGCAGGCCGGGTAGCTGCGTGCACACCCGGAGACCCGGCTGCTGCGTGAGGAACCTTTCTACAGCTGGAGAGTTTCTGAAGCAGACCAAAGGACGGTGATGGCCCCAGCACACGGTGCTGAGCCCGGCATGGCCGTGCAGGGCAGTGCCTGCAACAGCTACACGCAGCCTTACCTACCCTGGGTAACCACAGTGCTTGGCTCATCCCGGCTCTCCAAGCACGGTCATGCCATAACCTGCATGCTGCTCTGCCCTGCCCACGTCATCCCTTAGCTAATAAATGCTGTCCAAATATGCTGGAGGAGTGATTGCTACATGTCATTAAATCCTGTAGTAACTCTCTGGTTCAAGGGCAAAGAGAGAAAAGAATGCAAGAAAATCGCAAGAAATACATCAACATGAAAAAGCAAGCACGAATTTGGAAAGGGCTGCTGGAATTTGGCAGGAATAACAGCCCACGGCCGCCCTCCCAGCAGCAGCTCATTCACCTCTGACAGCCACACGTGGCCTTTCCACAGACGGATCCCCACACACATCCCACACCAGGACAGCTGCCAGCAGCCCGCTGGCAGACAGGCAGCACAGAGTACCTCCCAAAATATTAAATTATGTCGACTGTACACACGCAAATAAAAGCTTTGGACTTCTTATATCTCACAGTTGTTCTTTCCCACTGAAGCCAGCAGCAATACTGCTCTTCACTGGGAGCAAGTATTGGTGGGAGACTTTTTACAAGAAATGCCATTTGGGAGGAATTACAGTAACAGATTTAGGGGTGCAGGGTAAGGAGCACCCAGCAATAATGATTTGCCATGCTGAGTCACAACCTGCTTTTAGGCCATTCAGTGAAATTTCTGGGACTTCTATAGCAGCAGAAATGCGTTCTAAGTTTCCCATAACTTTAGATTGAAATAGTTAAAAAGAACTGTTTAAAACGTGTTCAGGCTTCAAATTGTGGACAGCAATAATATGAACACAGTGTTCCACAAATTTCAGACACTTTGCAACGGCAGGGAATTGTACCCACAGTTCTGGCCCTTGGGAGGAGGGAGTGTTGTTTAAATGCACATCCATTTCCCACTATGTTCAGACATGGGACACAGCACATTACTTTGCATGGCTTATAAATGCATGCGTTGTTCACACATGGAACCCCTCCTCGGATTCTCAAAAAAGCAATCATACCTTTAATAATGCAAGTAAACCATTTTCTAAAAAAAATATAGTGAAAACGTTCCTACCTTCCATGAGGCCAAACCAGGGTTCCATGGCTCTTCCCCAGGCTCTGATAACATCACCACTGCAAACACCGGAGGGATCATTCCAGGTGAGGGGGGTGCTGACGCCATGCACAGAGCTTGTGTCCTGGCAAGTGAGGAGCAGAGAAGAAGGTCAGATATGATTTTTAAAGAGAAATCATATTTTAGCTATTTGCAGAAGATTTTAAACGTCAGAAATGAAACACGAACCCTCGCAACAGTGACAGCAGCTGCGTGTTCTCAAGGATAACCATAACCCTGCCTCTGGCTGGTGGGTGAACTGCCAGCTCACTCAGTCCATAAGGTGTGCTGTTCTTGGCCCTAAGTTCCCTCACCGTTTCAGGAAATGTCCTAAGATGTGTTGCAAATCTGCAGATTGGCTTGTGCCAGAATCCCAGCCCAAAGAAACAGCAGAAAGAATCACAAAGTGAAACCAAGTGCCAGGATGGGATGGGAACACTTAGCAACAGCATTAGGCAGCCACGTTAAAAATGAACATTTAGTTGTTTGAAATTATTTTAAATCTACTTCTCTTTTTAGTATTTTTGAATTTTTTTTTAGAAGGCTGAAAAACACTGGATTCCCAGTGATTTCTATCTTGGGAACATTGCATAAAAATTAACAAGTATGGAAATATCACTTTAAAGAGGGATACAGAAGTGAATTCTCTTATCCAAATCAAAATCCCTCCCCAACAAACACCACAGATACTACAGACACATGCTCAGATGCACTGAGTGAGAACACGCTCACTGACAAGATGATGAAATCCTCCTCTGCAAAGGATCCTGGCAGATCTCCCTCAGACATCTACGCACTACATTTCACAAGCAGAGAAGTGAGTGAACATTTTATTTTATTTGCATCAATATACTATTTCCGAAATAAAAGATGAATTCAACTGCTGATTAAATGGTGATTTGCAACTACATATTCTTTATACAGTGCTCTAGGTGGGAGGGCTGGGGGGGGCTATAGCTCTCAGGAATATTCAAATTCTTGGTTTTTTTCACACTGGACAATGGTGAATGACATACTTACTTATTCTATAGTCATTCTTTATGATGAGTGTAGTTTCAGCTTATGATAACTGGATATCACTTATGAATAAACTTGGCACGTCAGGAAAATATTTAGCAGTTTTCTCAAGTCTCTGGGGTATCAGTCACATGAAACGCCAGGGGTCACTTCAGATTCAACAGAAACACTCTACCTTTCCTCTTGTGGTCGGGGACATAAACCTGTGTTATTCAGCACTTAAAAGCCAGAGACTTTGGAGAAAGAAATTATTTCCATCACCACCTTTTGACTAATGTAGAAAATGCCAGTTGTCCAAAACCAATCCACCCTGTGACTACAGCAATCTCACAAGGACTCTTTGGTTACAGCTGCACTCTGGCCAAAACTTCCCCACCCATTTTGGCTGCAGGATTTGCTGGGCTTCACTGCCCCATGAACTGTAGGGTTTCACTCTCCAGGGCCAGCAGGCAAGCACAGGCTCCCACCTTTTCCTAAGCATTTGCAGCCCTCAGCATTGACATCCAAAGCCACAAAGAGCCTGGGCTGTGTGGAGGTGAGGGTTCTGTTGGCTTCTAGAACAGCTGAGCCCTTAGCAGCCAGCATCTCCACGGCAACCCCAGTGCCCAGTGCCCTCTCCCAGCTCCACGCACCAGCATCACCCATCGCAGCGTGCAGCCCTGAGATTTGTGCTCAGGACCACACCTCATCTGGGACGAACCTATTGAAAGGGAGTTTGACTGACAGAGAAGGCTTTCTTCAGGTCTATTTCTTACCAAAGTCCCCATTTTGCTGGACTGGCTCAGAACTAGAAATTCATACAATCTATCATAATTAAGACATTCACTTTAAGCCCTGCATGAGTCAACCATTGTAAAGATACAGGAGTTTTCAGCAGGAATATATGATTACAGAGCTGTTCCAGGAGCTCTGCTAATCAGCACAGTATCTGCTTGAACACCTGTACAACAGCTCAGAGAAAGCAATAAAGATAAAAACAGCTTCAAGACTGTGAAGAGCAGGTGCAATTATGGTCATACTATTAATACTCAGCTTGGTGATAGTGCACAAGAGTCTCATCAGAGAAGGTAAGTTGCTCACATAACTGCAAGTTCTAACTGAATATTGATTTTGTAGGAAATTTATAAAAATATTCATTACTAATGTTACATATTTTGTCACTTTACTGTGTGCTGAACTGAATCTCTACACTCAACACAGTCTCTAATGCATTGGCCCTCACCCCAGATTCTAGCACTTTTGCTGTCAGCAAAATGTTGATGTTTAAAATTAGTTACCAAAAAGAGGGAAGTACTGACCTAACTGCATCACAGCTTGAAGGCACTCATCCTTCCCTTTGCTCCCTGCAGACATCAGGGACTACAGATGCCACGTGGGAAGCGCCTGGGCAGCCGGCCGCGTGCGAAACCTGGATGTCTTCCTGCAAGGTGAGAGCCCATGAGCAGGAGAGCTGTCACAGCTGTCAGTGGTACAGTGAGCCTTTTCTGTGGTCTCAGCTCTTCCTCAGCTACCTGGCCAAAAAGGATTACAGAGGTCATGCAAAATCCTAGCTCTGCATCGCTAGAAACCAAAGAGACCATTCCAATAACCTTCGATGCATTAGTGTCACTTGTCTGCAATCATTATGTGCAACATCTGAAATTTTCAGCCAACTCTTGCAGCAAAGAAAGCAAAGTTACTGCAGGACTTTCTGCAAAGCTGGATTGATAGAGCTGTCCCTGCCTCATCACAGCGGGGTACCTGCACCCAGCTCCTGGCACCTGAGTGCTGGGGCCAAGAGCCTCAGCTCCCACTCAGCACGAGACCCCAAGGCAACAGGGATCCCAAACAGGAGGTCGGGCTCTGGCCACTGGCTCCTTGATCAGGGAGCTGCCCACAGCAGGTTAGGCTGCTGTAAGGTTAGCTGATGCCAACGTTGTCCTTGGGAATATACCAGATTACAATGCTTGAGCATTGGGTGGTCCAACATACACACAGAGTAACAAAGGAAATAAGAACAGAGAATTTGCTTGAATTCTCCTCACTGTAACACTAACACCAAGCTGTCTCTGCAGTTTCCCTACAGCAGCGCATCCCTCACAGCTAACTGCTGGTTTGAACCTCTCGTGGGAGGAACTTCATCCAGTCTAAGAGAAACCTTTACTAACATTTAGCTCTTATCTTTTTCCAGCCCCTGGGATAGCTGAAACCAGAGAGACATTAAGTAGAAACCATAAAGTTACATTTCTGGAATGCTTTAGTCATCAAAGCTCTGTGCAAGTAAATCTGCTGCACCTGGGGAAGATGCACGGAGATCTGACAGAGTGGGTAGCAGAGGAATGCACTGTGGAGAGCCTGCAGGTCATCCCCAGCACAGCCAGGGGCACCAACCACACCTGTGTCTTACAGACATCCACGAGAAGGCAGTTCCACAGAAGATTTATTTTCAGAAGCAAAGGTAAGAAGTTCAGTGTAACAAATGTCTGTTTAAGTATATGAAAGGACAGCAGTCTTCATTTTCATATAGTTGATATGGTAATGGTTATTTTAAAAATTATTTGTACCTTCTCAAACAAAGAAATAGAAACTAAGGAGAGAGTAATGCTGCAGAGTTAACACTACTGAAAGGTTCATGTTAAGGAACAATTCCACACTGCTGTTTTCCCTTCTTTTGAGAGAGACAGGAGATTCTGGCAAATATAGTTTCCAATATTAATACAGAAGGAAAATTCTGCACATTGGGAAATGGCATACCAGCAAGAAAGCTCCGTGCTCTGGCACTGTACTGCTGGGTGCTCCATTGCTTCTTCTCAACTGCTTCAGCATGCAAGTAATTCTAGAAACTGCTTCAGGTTCTTCAGTTCAAACAAATCTCTGGCTTCACAATTTGTCATTTCCAGTGTTTCTGGCAGTGATTTCGAATCACACTGTAACAGCAACACCACTCAAGCAGAAAGCTTTTTCCAATGGCTCATCTACCCCACGCGTGCACCCAGTGCAGCAGACCTCCCAAGGTAGGTGCCAGCTCTCCCTGCTGAGCCACAAAAGCAGTACAATGGTAGGTGTAAGGATGGGAGAGGGTAGTGCCTTTCACACACAGCTCAGCCTGCATCCTCTCAAGCAGTAATTTCTCTGAATAACTACACTGACTCAAATAAATATATTGTCCCGGGTCCCTTGTGAATCCACAGCTGTAATAAGAAACCAGTATTTAAGTACTGACTTTCATCCATGTTCAAGTAAGGGCTCCTAGCTTTCCTTAAAAAAGTCACTGGCCTTCAGCAGAAGATCCACAGTGCTGTACAGCACTTACATACCAGCTGCTTCTGGGGACCTCTCAGCAACTGAAAGATATCTGAAATATTTTAAAGTAAAAAGATTCTGAGATTCCAGAGAGATGTATAGCTTCCACTGAAAGCTCTGCTCAACCCACTTTACTCAGCCCAGCCCAACCAAAATGAAGAAGATCTTGAATGGTCAAAGACTTGCAAACACATCTAAAATATTCTTTTGTTATCTCATTTTAGAGAGAATTCCATCCGCAAATGGCAAAGATTTGCTGATCAAACAAAATATAGCTATCATCATGAAAGCGTTCATCGTTTGCATCCTGTTAGCTCCCATGATATGCTATATCATATTTTTCATACATGAAATAAGCCACCTGGTAAGTTTTCGAACAACAGCTTCTCACCCAGTCCCATGCGCTGACTAGCTGAAATACTGCTACTGAGTTCTGAGGAAGGGAGAACTGTATTTACAGGTGTGGACAGAACCTGCCTGCTCAGCCCAGTGGGTCAAGAAAAATACACGTTCTGAGATGCGCACGTGTCCTGCAGTCACCGTGCTGACTGTGTCCATCTCACAAACCCTCCATGTGCTGGGACAGTGCTCCTCCTAGAGGAGACCTTGCTCCTCCTTCCCAGCAGAGCAGAGTAGCACATTAGCAGCTACTGCTTATGGCTGGCATGTCTTTTTGGTTGTAATCAGCTACTACCCAAATTACAGGTGTCAGTGTGAGGCAATTCTGTAGAAAGTAGCCCAGAATGACCTTGTGCTGCTGGCCAGGTGCCAGATGTCACCCCGATGTCACAGGAAGGACAGATTAGGGGACAGAAGAGCATAGGTAAGACTTTGAAAGGAGGCTTACCCTCTCTTTCCAGGCTGTAGGATGAACTAT
This sequence comes from Chrysolophus pictus, assembly GCA_037305975.1. Classification (NCBI taxonomy): domain Eukaryota; kingdom Metazoa; phylum Chordata; class Aves; order Galliformes; family Phasianidae; genus Chrysolophus; species Chrysolophus pictus. Next base: position 8,776,288 of record CM074594.1, read on the forward strand.
TTTAGCATACTGGTGAGCACATACATGCAAGAAGGAAACACTGAGATCAAAACACACTGGGGCTGATATGCCAGTTTACTTCTGTGAAGTCACATTACTTTGATTCCCAAACATCCCCTAATACTCACCATGACCTGACCAGAGACAGTCTTTTCCTAGCACTGAGACGTTGGTATTCCCCACCATCTCCTACTAAACTCTAACTGATTCTGCTTCTTTCTTAAGTGCTCGTGCCGTGACTGGATCGGCAGCAGATGGAGCAGAAGCAAGTGCATATCTGCAGCCTCCACCCCAGTGGATCGCCAGTCAGGAACACTCTCAGCCCAGCTACCTGAGAACAGAAAGAAGCCAGTGCTATGTTTTGCCTGACTCTCAGAATCCCTTCCACAGGTATTATCAGCCATTGCCACTCAAACTTTGAACAAGGGGTAGCAGGCCTCCAAGCAAATTTCAAAGTGAAAATGAGGTACTACGTAGTGAGGAGATAGCCAAATCTGTGCCCCAGGGAAGCTGGGTGGGCTCAGCCTTGCACACTGTCCTGCTGCAGCCACTGGTGTGGACAGAGGGAAGCTGGTGCTGTCAGCACTGGGAGGATGCATGGGGCCAGTCTGCCCTTCACAGTCAGCTCAGTTTGGGAGCATCCAGGCAACAGTTACATGTTTGAAGACTTCCTTCCACTTAAAAAAAAAAAAAAAAAAAAAAAAAAAAAAAAACCAACCTAAATATTCCTGCAGCCCTGGAAATGAACTATTAAGGTGCCTTTTCATGAAGAAATGATTTAATCTTATGCTTCCTACCCCATTAAGCAAACTGCTGAGGTACAATTGCTATACTCTACTCCTTCCTCTCACTGTGTCTGCCACCTTCCCCATCTGCTGCCTCCTGCTGAGGCTGGAGAGCTCAGCCCTGTTAGCATGCAAGAAACTCTCCAGATACTGCACATACAGAACAAACTGCTCAAGAACACTTAACTTGCAGGAGTTATCAGTAAATAACGAGAGGAGAAATGAAAATCACTTCATTTGTTAAAACTTCTGAGAAGGAAAAGGCAGAAGGCGAGCACATTATTCATTACAAATTATCCACTTAGACCTTCCTGGAGTGTAACGGTGCTGTGAGAAATGTGCTGCAGTGGGAGGTTAGGAAATTAAACTGGGACCCTTAAGAGCCATTTCACACAAGCCATTGAACAGCCATCAGGTGGTAACACCTTTTGGCCTCTCCTAAGCTGAAAACCGTTCAAACAGAGTTAGGGCAGAAGGCTTTTTATGTCACTGCTACCTTTAGTTCAGTTCAGCCCGGAGATGTCACTCCACTAATTACTGATTTGAAAAACAAAACACGGGCACTGGCATAGCTTGCTAGGAAGAGGGGTGTTTAGCATTCCTCATGATAGTTTTTCTTCCTTTGCCAGATCCTTACATGAGAAGATCCCAATTATTGTTATCCACAAAACCTACTTAAGAAATGCAGGCGTTAGAGAAACACCCTTTTACCAACAAAAAATGCATCGTCTTCCTCTTCACCACTTACTGGGAACAGCAGATTGGACATCAGCAGCTTAAATAACCACAGCTTCAACAGCTGCAGACAGAAACCAGACATCAGAAGCAACGTTTACCTGGTTAGGAGCAATCACATCAATTCACTGCAAAATGAGGTGCTGTGAAGACACCCACACGCTGATTCCTTCCATTAACTACCTGGATTCATGTTTTAATTCCCAGATACTAGAAAAACCTGTTGGCATAAGCAATAAATATTTCATTGACATTCCAAACTCTGCCTCCCTCAACTGATTACTTTTTACACACTCATTTCGGGCCTGGAAAGAAGGAGAATTAAATCACTTCCAATATTTTTGGTCTTCGCAAACAGCTCAGAGCATACACGCAGCAAACTCATCCTACAGCAGCACCTCCTCCTCCCCAGCCTCGCAGGAGCAATGTGGACATTCACTGTTGAGCTTTAGGGCTGAGGCGGCGCACGTTACGGACGGGATCTCTACTTTATTCGCCATTTGTGTCTCGGGCCATCTTCACCTCCCAGACAGGAACTGCCAAAGGCTGCACCCGCCTGCTGGAGCACAGCTCTCGGCTCGAGTTCCCACGCAAGGGATTAAACGCTCCGGGATCGGTACGGCTGAACAGGAGCAACCTGCGGGCCTCACAGCGCGCTCCTCCAGCAGCGCCGCCACCACACAGCCGTGAGGGACGCCGGCCGGGCTGCACCCAAAGCGGCCGGCGGCAGCAGGGCAGCAGCTGCACGGGGCCGAGGTGACAGCGCACGGAGGGCTGCGGGCAGAGCCTCGGCCGCAAAAGCAGCGCCAAAGGAAGAAAGGCTGAACTCGTAACACGACCTCGAGCGCTGGGCGAAGGCCGCAGGTCCAACACGGCGCGGTGCCCGGCAGCACAGCGACCTGCGGCATCGCCCCGAGCTCCGGGCCGCAAGGAGGCTGTGCGGGCCCCAATGCGGCCCAGCCCCAATGCGGCCCCCAGGCCGCGCGCCCGCAGGCAGAGCGGGCCTCGAACCCGCGGCCCGGCGGTGCCCTGCCGCCTCAGGAACCCAAAATGGGAACCCGACATCGGCGCTCCGCAACCCCCCGCCGGGCGCGCGCACTGCCCGCAGCCGAAGGGCGGGGCGGGACGGCACGGGGCCGCGCACGCACGGCGCCTCGGCGCACGCGCACGGCCGTTACGCGGCCGCGCGAGGGCCGTGACGCGCGGGAACTGCCCCGGCGTGAGGTGAGAGGCGGCGGGGCGCGGCCCGGCAGCGGCCAGGGGGAAGTCGGGAGCGTACCGCGGCGGGGAGGAGTCGGATCCGGGGCGGGGGAGATGGAAAGCGCGGCGGACAGGAAAACGGAGCGGGCGGGCGGCAGCGCGCTCCCGCCGCTCACCTCGCGGCCTCGCGAAGGGGCGGAGCCTCGCGAGGGGGCGGGACCTCGCGAAGGGGCGGGGCCTCGCGAGGGGCGGGAAGGGCGCCGCCTTGCGGTGAGGGGCGGACGGTCCTCCAGGCTGCGGCCCCGTGTGGGGCCCCACAGAGCGCCGCCCGTCAGACTCGATGGGAAAGTGCCCAAATCTGCCCGACACAAACACGGCCCCCAGGTTCCCGCCATCGCTTCTGTCACTGTCTGCTGGGGCCCTGTGTCCCCATCGCTCCACCTCTCTCAGAATCGCACAATCATTCAGTTCCAAAAGACCTCCAAGATCCCCCACCCGTCCCGCTGTGCGCACTGACCGCATCCTCAGCTCCACATCCCTGCTCGGACCTGGAACGCCTGGAGGGTCGGTGACCCCCCCCCACCACCACCCCCGCTCCCTGTGCCAGCAGCACCTTACTATTCCTTTAAAGAAATTATTTCTCATGCCCAACCGGACCTTTCTGGCACAGCGGGAGGCTGACCCCACCTGTGTCCCTGTGACAGGCTGCTCACAGCTGCTGTGTGCTCAGGATGCTGTGAGGATTTCAGCCCAGAACACGGCTTTGGACGCAGCGCTCGGCGTTTGGGGCAGCACGAGTTTGAGGATGGAGCGCCTGGCCTCCTTCGGCAGTGAGTAGCACAGTGCTGCTGGGAGGTGTTTGTCTGAACTGGGGAGGGAGGCAGCAGCAGAGACACCTGATCCATCAAATCCTCAGCTGCATGAGGACAGGAGCGATTTGGTGGCAATTCAGATGTTACTTCTGTCTGCTTTTTACTACTGAAATGGCATTTTAGAAAAAATATGGCTTAAGACAGTATTTTGACTGTTTTGCAGTGAACTCGCAGAGCAGTGTCTCGCTCCTCTTTCAGCAGCCTGGGGTTTGGACAGGTTACAGAACAATCGAGTCAATGCCTTTGCAACCACAGCAATAAGCTTTTTGAGTCAGACGAGGAGGATGGATGGGAGTGCTGCTGTCTGTGCAATGTTCTCCATAAAGCCCTGGGTCCCCGGGCACTGTGTCAAGTCAGCCAGCTCACACAGCTGCCACCCCTGCTGAGCAGCACCAGACGGCTGCTGCAGAGCTGTTCCTTGACTCCAGCATGATCGCACAATTTGCCCTCTGTACCAGGTCCATAGCAAAGCTTAAGTGCCAATAGCTGTCTTACAACTCCAGCTCAGGAAGGAACTTTTATCAGTAGGGAAGAGGTTGCATACAGCCGAGTTTGTTTTAAATTGCTGGACACAAGTGAATTTGGGTGATTGCAAAAGCAGCACCACGTTTGTGTTGCATGAGATTTACTTCTGGCTTTGCAGATGACCCCTTCGATAAACCTCCATGCAGAGGTTGCTCTTCGTACCTCACCGAGCCCTACGTGAAGTGTGCAGAGTGTGGGCCTCCCCCCTTCCTCCTGTGCTTGCAGGTGAGTGCAAGGATGAAAGCAAAGACATTCATTTGTCTGAGAAAGTCATCAAAGGCTGTCCGGTGCCAGGCTGCTCCATAAACACATTAATAACGGGTCTCCGTAAACTCATATCAACACACTTATTTGCTCAGGGACAGGGAAATGACAAAGAAAATATGGGAGGCTGAAGAACTGAGACACAGGCAGCTGAATGAGGCCTTTGTGAAGGCAGCCAGAGCTTGCTAAAGACATGCAGTCACCTGATTGTAACACAGCATGCCACTGCACGTCTGGAGAGGTATTGTTTCTGTCACTTTTATGGCACAGAAAAGAAAATCCATCAAGAAACACCCTCTCCCTGTCCTCACAGCTTTTTTTTTTTTTTTTTTTTTTTTTTTACCTCCCAAATGGCAAAGAAAATCAGCAGGAAATTTGCAATATAGACAATAATTCTGACCAGATAATAGTTATTTACAAATTGTACATGTGATCAGATCACTGCAGAAAGGATTGTTAGTTTTAATTATTTATGACTAAGAAACAGCAACAACTTCTAATACTGAAAATGGAGCTTTCTCAAAGCTCCAGAAGGAAACCACTCTTTCAATACTTGCAGAATGCTCTGTGCATTCTCTTCCAGGAACGGCACATAACATAGCACCAAGCTTCTTTCACTTGCCTAACTTGGCTATAAATACCTAACAAAAAGCATGGAGGTGCACACATCTTGGTGTAAAAGCCCAGAATACTACACAGCTTCAAAGTTATAACACAAACTGTTCTGCTGTCACACATTTTTTCTAAAATGAAATCAGAAAAAATAGATACTATTTTCAGCATATCAGGAGGTCAATTTTTATCAAGGTGGATAAGCAGTGGTCAGAGAATAAAAGGAAAAAAGAAGCCAGTCACAGTGTTTTCAGTGCAGAAAGAGTAACATAATGCTCCTCTTTTGTTCTGCAGTGTTTCACACGAGGATTTGAATACAAGAAACACCAAAGTGATCACACTTACGAGATAATGGTAAATATTCCTTTTGGGTTACACCTACTCAATCCCGAGCTCTCATATTTCTCAGACCCTTGCTTAATAGTAGCACGTAAAACAGTAACTGACACAGTTCTTGGATTCATAAGTTTAGACTATTAAATAAATGAAAAAGTCTTCCTTGCGAGGAAAGAAAAATGTCCATCCACGTAATGGAATAGCGGAGATGCTTCTGTGATGTTTTTCCTTCTGTCTGGATAGCACCAATGCACTTCCCTGGCCTTTCCAATTCTTTAACCATGTAAATTAATTTCTGTTTCTCAGTTGTTGTCCTTATGAATTGCTTAAGAAGTTTTTGATAATTGTTACTGTTTCATGGCATAACATTAAATTACAAGTGGTAGATAGCACACGTGACAGCATATTGAGATCTGTAGTGACAAACTAGTATTTACTGCAATTGATGACCCAATGACTTTAGTAATTCAGCAATTATCAGGATTCAAGACACAGTAAAACTGAAAAACAGCCAGTACTATGTGCTGTGTTGCCCTCTAGTCTGCAGCTTCTTCTTTTCTTCGTATGGTAGATTATAACTGAGAATCACAGCAGTTTGATCTGCTTCTTTTTTTTTCTCCAGACTTCAGATTTCCCTGTCTTGGATCCTAACTGGACAGCTCAAGAGGAAATGGCACTGCTGGAAGCTGTGATGGACTGCGGATTTGGAAACTGGTGAGAATGTAGGGGCTCAGCCACCATCAGTGAATGATGGGGGATATCTCCTCTTATTTTACTGGATCTTACTGTTGAATGCATCAGTGCACACTGAATGTTCAGTGAGTCATCGTGAGTGAGATACCAATTTAGCAGCTAAAGCAGAACATGGATTCTGTTTTCATCTCTTCTATCAGACACACAAGGAAATTGGTAAGGGCCTCTAGTGAAGGATAGAGCTCCCTCATTTCACACTGAAGCCACCAGGTTTGGAAAAAACTCAACTATTGTATGAGATTTTCTATGCCTCAGTTTACTCCTATGTAAAAATCAACTGCAAAGTTTCTCTCATGTGGCTTCAACTTGCTTACAGTTGTCCAGCCAGGAATTGTTACTGGTTTCCTGCTTCTATGTCATGTTTAGAATAGAGCATTGGAAATATTTAATATTTTCATGTGTTCTATTAATTTCTCTAGTTGCTACAGGATTTTTATGCATCTGTAAATAAAGGAGATCTGTGGTAATGTGTTATCTCTCTTCTCCTTCATGAAAAGATTGCTAAGATAAAAAGCACAGAACACCAAACTATACAGAAAGAGAACTGTGTGCCCTTATGTATACCTTACTGTTAATTAAGACTGAAAACTGGTTGCACTTATGCCTGCAAGTATTCTGCCTAGTACACTTTGTCCTACTTAGCAGTACAAGTAATCTTAACTTTTTCCTTAAACATTTGGCTTCTTTCAGCCTGTTCTGGATAAAGGGAAAAATGACATTTCTTCCTGGAATCTCTTGCATCCAATTTTTACTGTAACAGGAATTAGAATGATTGCTGCTGGTGTTTTGATATGGTTTTTTAAGGCTTCAGCTTACACAGCCTTTTTACTAAGACAATACACTTCAAGTTCCTCCTCTGTCATTGCAGAGCAGTTCTCTGCACACAGTGCAGTCAGTCTCTTGTTCAAAATTAAATTTACCACTTCAGAATAGAAAAAAAACCTCAACATTTCCGTGTTCTTTGTATTAAGCTTCCCTCTTTCCCCACTTCAGGCAGGATGTGGCCAACCAGATGTGTACCAAATCCAAGGAGGAGTGTGAGAAACATTACATGAAACACTTTATCAACAACCCCTTGTTTGCATCTACATTGCTGAACCTGAAGCAGGCGGAGGAGGCGCAGCACAACGAAACAGCCATTCCCTTCCACCGTGAGTACCCCCAGCCAGCAGCACACACACAGCTGTCTGCATGGTCTGTGCTCTGCAGAAATGAAACAAGCAGCCTGTGGAGGAAGGCACGCACCACACACACACAGTTGGTTTTCATTCCCAAAAGGAGAGCTCGTTCTCGTGGCTGACTTGCACAGTGTTTACACAGTGTAAAACCACATACAGTGGTTTTCTGTGCACCGTATTATACCATGGGGGTATCATAGCAGACTGCACAGGAGCAACAGTGGTCTGATATCACCATCAGCTGCTGAAAACACAAAGTTTCTGCACAACCAGTGAAAGCAGTCATTCAGAAATCACCACAGCAAAAGCCTGGATGTATGTAATTGTTCAACAAACTACCTCAAAGCTACTTCACATGGAGCTCAAAATAACAGCACATGCTCCTTGTAAATACCAATGTAAGCAATCCCCCCAGTGCTGGGATGGCTGCTTATCTTGTTCAGACCTCAGGGTTTCTATCCCTACAACATTCTATCTGATGATCCATTTTCTGGCTGCCTAATGGTTGGTGTTATCTATCATAAAATCACTCTTTTTAAACAACACCAATTTCACATCTCTCTATTTAAAAGTGTCTTTAAAATCTTAAATTTCAGCAATTGAAGGAAAACTGGTATGTTTTGTACAGTCTAACATCTTTAGAATTCCCCCAGTCTGTCAGTGCAAGGCTCTCCAAAATGGCTGGCAAAAAGATTGCTTGCTATCTGGAGGTTTTGATTTCATGAGAAAGTGTTTAGGAGGAACTGGCCCATTTTGCTTCTATCCCTGGCTGCTGGCATTGATTTTTATGTGACCTGTACCAAGAAAAATTCTCTGAGCTCCAGCTTTCTTTATCTGTAGCATGGGATTTACAATTCTTAGCTCCTTCACAAGTGTGTTGTGTGCCTCGGTCCATTATTGTCTGTAAATTCCGAGACCCTCAGTTGGGAAGCACTGTAAAAATTCAGTTGTCAGGCTTTAATTGCAGTGCTCTGTAAACAGCACCCAGAAGATGGCAGATTGAACACCCCTGTTGTTATTAACCAAAATAACCTGTGCACTGAGAGCACGACTGCAGAGGTTTAGGGGGGATGCTGAGTTCTGAAATCCGGAGTTCATGTTTTATAGTCTGTTTATTGCCTCGAATTTCTGTTTCACTTTTGAGAATACTGTGCAAATCTCAGATTCCTGACTTTTTCTCCGGATTGACTCAGGCTTTTCCTGACCATAACCCCGCATAAAGCTCCAGTTGTTTTTTTCTTCACCTATCCCCACTTCTTTTGCACAAAAGTAACACGAGCCAACATACAGAGCAGTTTGCATTAGAAGCAGCCCCGTGCCCTACACGATGACTGAGAGCCTTTCTTTTCCCAGCTGCCGATGATCCCCCCCGGCCTACTTTTGACTCCTTGCTCTCCAGAGACATGGCCGGGTACATGCCGGCACGGGCTGACTTTGTTGAGGTAAGAATTCCTTCTCCCATTATTGTGTATTTGCGACTGAATGCAAGATCAGCAAACACACAGCTGCACACCCCTGCCTGCAGGTCTGAAAGGTATAAAAGCCACAGGCAGGACGGGCTGATCACAGTGAGGAGTAACGGTGGTGGTGAGGCAGGGCAGTGCTGGGACATGGCCACCACCTGCAGCTCTTATGTAAGCAGGCACAGAGCTGTGAGCTGGGCACTCAGAGGAGCTCACATTCCGTGTGCTTCTGTTCCATGTGCCTCAAAGAAGCACACGGCAGTCTGATCCGAAGACTGCCTGCAAGACCTGTGTCGTTTCAGTGTTTTAGCTGTGGGCTTGCGGTCTGAGTGCTGCTGCAAAGCAAGCTGCCGTGCACAGAGTGAGGAACTCAGCTGCATACAGAGTGCTGCTGTTACATATTGAAGCAGAACTTCCACCACAACACAGGAGTCACAGACAGTCCCCCACTGATTTAACTGTCCCTTCAGCATGTCCCACCCCAGTTATGGCCATAGAGGTGCACACTGTCCATTTCTTTGTTAAGGCAGCACAGCAACATGCGTTGCTCGCAGATGGAACCTTGTACAGCCACAAATGAGTAAATGCCTCTGTTGTCTTACATGCCTCTGAGTGCTTACATGTGTCTGAAATTCGGTACTGATCCTTTAGCACTAGCTAAGTGACAGTTTATTAATTATCTCTGAACAGGAGTTTGACAACTATGCTGAATGGGATTTGAGAGATATTGATTTTGTAGAAGATGATTCAGACATTTTGCATGGTAAGTCTTGTTTTTGTGCACTGCTTGAACAGTATTTCACTGGGTCTTTTTCTCTACAGACTTATTTTAAAGTGAACATTCATTTTTAATGATCTCAGGGGTTTAAACTAACATTTCTATGGTTTTTCTGTTTCAAATCTCTTAAAAGTTCTTAATTAATTGATGTACAAATGGTACTTATATATATCATAATGCACTTTACTCACTACTGAAATGTAATCAGTTGTAAAGTAGAACATGACCCAAACAGAACAGTCTCTGTCAGTAATAGGCATCTCTGTAGGAACAACACAAGTCATGCTTGATGCAAGAAGTAAGTTATCTGAGCTAGCAATTAGTCTGGAAACGGGCAGCAGTACATCAGTATTTGAATAAAGACCACACAACCATTGCCACCAGAAGTACAGTGCTTTCACAGCACCTCCCCTCCTTGCCCAAAGGACACTTTCTACTCACATAATGCTTGTGAGCACTGTAGCAAGGCAGAGCTTTTCTTCTGATACAGAAAGAAGAGGAACACCTTCCCCTCCACTGCTTGTACCCCTTTTCAGTGCTGTATCTCATTTCTTAGAAGGTTTGCCACTTATTCTAACTACTCATTTTTAGGAAATCTGTTACTAAGATAGGATTGAGACAGGAAGCAAGGAGATACATGGGGTAGGACTGCATGCAACACTTTGGAACAGTTACACTCTTGAAGTGCATGTTTTTCAGTTGCTAAACATGCACGGAGTTACAGTACATTAGCTGTACCTTAGGAAGTTCATTAAGAAGAGTCATTGTTCGGGTCCAATTACCACTGCTGAGTGTTTGTGAATGTCACTGCCTTAATAATACAAATATCAGAAAGTATTACAATTAAGCTTTAATCCATAGTCAAATAAATATTACATTTACTTAAAAATGTGGGAAAAAGACTGATATTTAAAAGTACTGTATTTGTGTTTCAGAATTCCACCTTCCCTGTCAGGCAGCTCTCAGCTAAGGCCTTCAGAGCCTCTGCAGGCAGACAGATCCTGTTATGTACAGACAGCCTTTCCAAACTCACAAAAATCAGTTTGAGATTTAGCAGTGCACACAGAGTTCTAAGGAATGCAATCTCCCTTGGTTCAAAAAAAGTTATGAGAATCATATATCAGTCCCTTTTCCCTTTTAACTTTTATTGAAAGAGGAACTGGCTTGTGGCTGTCACAGATTCATCATGCCCTCTCTCCACTGTTACTTTTTATTACTATTAAAACAGACTTTCTTCTATGTCCTGTAGTGAGTTCTGGCAAACTGAAAAAGCAAAACATTTTCCTAGTTCTGTGCATTAATTGATTGCTTAATGGTTTATCAACACTTTCTTCTATACCCCTCACACACATCCTTCCTGTTGCTGCACAGCTCAGCCAGGTGAGATGTCTCCTCTCAGCCCCCTCTTAAATCTCCAGTCTGAATGCAAACAATCACCTTTCCTCATCTCTTTGGAGCATCACACAGCTCTGCAGGGCCAGACCACAGGTCTGTCTGGTGCCCTGTTGTCCCACAGCAGATGCATAGAAGAAGAAAGTAAGAAAAGTCCAGCTGATGCTTTTCTTGGCTTATCTGCCAAGTTTTGTGCATCCAGATGTTAGTACTGTTGTTAACCACAGACCATGTTCATACCATTTTGACCACATTACCCATCCTGCATGAACTTAGCAACTGTATATATTTGTGATTTTCCTCTTAACATCCTGTAGCAGTGACTTCCACAATTGAGTTAGGAGTTCTACAATTTCATTACGTGATGCATGAAAAAATACTTCCTTCTGTCGGCCCAATCTTTTGCCTGATAATTTCATTGAGTGCTCTTTAGTCCATTCTTTAGTTGTCTCCAGTATTTAGTATAGAATGTTAGGCATTTGCCATGTGAAAACTCTGCTCGGCAGAGCCTATGGAGCGTGACCGACTGCATTTTCAATCCTTTAGCTCAGAGGCTCTGCCAGCATCCTTCCCACAGCTGTTCCAGATCTGCCTATGGAGAGAGAATGCTTCTAAAAAAATGAAGTCCCGGGGCCTAGCCAGCTGTTTTTCTCTTACATGAGGCATCTTAGGGAGGGAAATAATTATCTTCCAACAGAAACTTTGGAATCAGATCTTTCCCTTCTCCAGGCTGGCACAAAATGGCTTAACGTGTGGATCTAAAGAAAGGGACAGGCGATAGGGTGACTGAAGTTCTTGCACTTTTCTGTTAGGGGCAGAGGAGGCTGCAGGCAGCCCTGGGGCTGTGCTCTCACACACTTCTGCCCCAGCCATCCCTGGCAGTGTTCCTGCACAGCACCTCACAGAGATGTCCTTGAAAAGCAGCGCTGTTGCTGCTCTCCACTACATCTGCTTGAGATAAACTCTTGCTGGCCAAACAGTAAACTTTTCTCTTAAGGTACTGAGTTTTAGCACATTAATCACCCAGAGAAGCCCAGGTAGGGTCTGACAGCATAGATTACGCATCAGGTTTGTGAAAAATTCCTCAGTCTGTTTTCCTGCTGTGCGTTAAACCTCACTGAATCCAAGACTGATTTTTCAAAGTACTTTTATTTTCCATTTGCTGCAGGTTACTCAAGCTAGACCTTGCCACAGTGAGCAGAACAACTTCTGTGGTTTCTCAAGCCATAGATTGTGCTGCAGGGGCTGGGTTGCTCATAAGGCAGGAACATTTGGTGCTTGCACTGAAACGGAATTCCCCCTTCTTCCTTTCCATCACTCTGCTTTTCTTAAAACTATAGAAAGTTCTGCATCTAAACTGCTTGATCTCCATTCAGTAATATTGGGTTTTTCCTGCTACACTTCCGTGCATCACTCAGCATGTCTCAGTATTTCCACAAGAAAGAAGAATGCAGTTTAATACGAGCTCCTCCTCTGTGAGGAGCACACAAACCTGCACCCACTGCTTCACACTGCTCCCACTGCCCCAGCATCGCCGTGTCACATCTTGGCCTCAGAGAGATGGTACAAATTGGATGAAATCCTCCAGATTTCAGTTAATTTCCCAAACTGTTTGTTTTCCTGCAGCACTTACAGCCTGGTGAGTACATGCAAATAAATACTGCAGTGAAACAAAACCATAATGGACGGATCAAGTGAAACAACGAGTTATAAGTGGAATTCAGCCCAGAGTGCTTGAATATTTCATGAATTACAAGTTTTCATCAGACTGAATTATAACATAAGTCATTTGTCTTTTCCCAGGCTCTTTCTCCCTCTCATGTAAATGATTTTTACTTCAAACGCGAGGAAGTAATTGCTTAGACTGCAAGTTTGGAAGTATGTTGGGAATAGACTGCAACTCTGGATGTACAGTAGTGACATTTCATAACATACAAGACAGTTGATGTCCTAATATTCCATGATGCTTATTCTCTTAGGTCCTGACACAATCTGAAGGCCAGTTCTCTGCTTGCTTGGAGTCCTGCTTTCTTCTGCAGGGGGATATGCAGGTTGTGGCCATGAGGTTTGCACCACCAGAGGCACAACCTGTTTGATGGCTTTGCATTCCTGCCATTATTTGGCTCCTGCATGACAAGCAAAGGTTAGCTAGAGTGGAACAAAAGTTTCACTCAGTGTTTGGAAAGGTTGTGCAGATTAAACGAGGCTGTAGAGAAATGAAAAGCAAAGAAACTGTTTTGGACGCTACCTTGGGAAACCAAAATATTTTGATTTTTTGGAATGCAGAAAGGAGCCTTGAATTTCTGCCTATCACTGGACCCTTCAAGGCTGTTGTGACCATCTCAAAAACTCTTCTCTTTCCCAAAGCAGGCACTTTGAACGTGATGTCAGCTTGGATTATCTCAAGTTACCAGGACAAACAGCTGCCTCCCTAGTATAATCCAAGGGGAAAAGCAGAAGCCAATCATTTTCATTTGTAAAGCATCTCTTTTTCTCATTTTAATGCAGCGTGTAACAGTGTAGTAGTCTGAGTTATTCATGCATTCCAGATCTTGTAATCAGTTGTCTCAGTATGAATGCATTAAAAACAGAAGCCCCTCCAAAAGCGCACATGACAGCAAATACTCATTTTTCCTATATGCAAAAGCTCACCTATTCTCATGAGCACCCTTTCCCCTCTCAGTGAATCAGAAGTTCTTTCAGAATGTTGTGTGCTCAGGTGAAAGCATTGAAATGCAGCAGTTATTGATGCACAATTACTTGTGATATTGATAGAGGTTCTCTGGTGCAGTTTCTGCACGTGCTCACGAAGCACTGCCCACACAAACCCCAGAAGATAACGTGCTGCCTGAGCCTGCATGGAGCTTAAAAATACAGCATTATTTTCCATAAACTGGCACCAACACTTTCTGATATATTTCATTCATGTTTCTGTTATGGCATTTCCCATTCTCTTCTCCTCGTATTTAAACACGAAGGAAAATTTCCCACCTGTGCTCATTCTTAAACTAGGGCTTATGAAAATACACAGCGGCTCCTGAGCACTCTGCTATTGTAAGGGATCAGCAAAAAGAAGCAAGGACACTGTACCACCCTCCTACCTTAATGTGTAATCTTCTGCTCCTGCATTAGCAGCAAATCAGTTTGTATATATTTGAGAGTCTCTGTGTTAGCAGAGGATCAGCAAGTGGAATGCGATGCTGATGGAGCGGGCGCTCACCGCACTGCCTGCAGCTGTAGCTGTCCCTGCTTGCAAGAAGTGTTGTTACCCCCAGGACTGCACGGATTGATTGCTGCAGGCTCAGGGCTTCCTGCTATTTACACATAAACACAGATTTTTAAATGGACGCAAAACCACATAACCGCACTCCTTTCTTAATTGCACTATTCATTATTTAGCAGGGAGTCCAATCGATGAACTGCCGGTATTGGTTGTGCCCTTTTCGTGTGGCTGTAGAGAGAGGAGCACATTCCAGCTCCCAGCATGTCCCAGCCACGGCTCCACTTAGCTGCAAACTGTCACACCTTGTCTCTGCAGACTGAACCCCCTGTCAGGTTGTAAGCTTACTCCTTCTGGGAGTGCCTGGAAACGCTTAACTGAAGGAACAAACCGACCAAGGAGTCGGCCGACCCCAGCCAAGTAATGGCCGAAAATCTGAGTGTTATTTAACAAAATGAGGGAAGTGATGCGGGTCACCTCAGCTTGGAAGAATGTACCAGAAGGGTTTATTGTCCCAATGGTTACAGGAGGGAGAAGCCAAAGGATCTCCAGGGGGATCAGTTAGGACTGTGGACAGATTTCCTTGTGAGAAGGATGCGGTTCCTAACGAGCATGGCTTTTTCCTGCACCACCTCACAGTGCTCTGAACCATTCTCTTTGTTCTTCCAGCCAGACAGATACTTTTAGAAGTTAATGAGCTAAAATCTTGTAGATGTTTTCAACAATGGTAGCAAAGGCTACTTTGAATCTTCACAATGCAGAATTCAGCCTTTCTGTTTTCTGGAGTTCCTCTTTGTGTGCAGAGAAGCCTTGCTCAAGGTGAAACCTCAAGCCCATCCATCTGATAAACTTGCTTTTTGGGAGAAGCGATGTTTAACAGTATGTACAAAGGAACAAAGATGTGCTAACAGTAAAACTCTCCAAGGTTGTATAAAGGAAAGAAGTTTTCAGGATCTACCCAGGTTCACACTTAGAGGCAGTAACGTGTCTGAAAAGAGGAATGGAAAGAAAGGCTTCTGGTGGTTTTATGCCCATGTAAAATTACCATGGGATTTTTAAAACATCAAAGTAAGTGACAATTTCAGCCTGCCATGAACATAAAGGCTTGAAAATTAGCATTAATACAGTGATTCGTCACGTATTTTGTAATCCTGTTCTCTGTTTTGCAGCTCTGAAGATTGCAGTTGTAGATATCTACCATTCCAGGTTAAAGGAAAGACAGCGAAGAAAAAAGTGAGTTTTCAAGCTACAAAGCAGTAACTGTGTTTCTTTGCTTCATTACCACATTTTGTCGCCCAGCACTGTCGCAGTACTGAGCAGAACTGATTCCCTGCTGCACCCTTCCAGACTGCTCCCATGCAGGGAGACCTGCTGCTGGGAGGTTTGCATGGCACGGATCATTCTGGACATGTAGTTCTCTTTCTGTGCACAGATCTACATCAAACACATGGCTTTAGCAATGGTACCATGCCAGAAAATATTAACAGACTGATACTTATTAGGACATATGGGCGACAAAGCACATCTACGCTCCTTTGCTCTCCTTTAAGTGCACTGAGAACAAATCATTCACTTAAAAACCTGCTTTCCAAGACTCCCTATTGCAGGAAAGTCATGTTCCCACCGCCATCCACATTGCTACCCCCAGTCCAGTTATATTGAGCAAACCAAGCTTCTAGCATGTCTGTGAGACACAGCCAGTCTGCAGAGCTGCAGACTGAAATACTGCCTGGAAATTGCTCACACACAGAGCCAGTACTGGGAACAGGAGAGGAGACAAGTCTGTGTTTTCCTGTTCCTACATAGTGCTGATGGACCTCACGTGGTTTATTTTCTGCTTTAGGGAAAAACAAGCTGCCTGTGTGTGCCTGGTTGCCAGAACCCCCACTTTCTCCATAGGGCTGCTTACATCAGGATTTCTGATTCCCAGTGGTCCATGAGTTGGTTTTTCATAACATGTAATGAAGATAACTGTACTGCCGACATGAGCTTGAGTCATTAATTCAGTTCATTTGACAGCTTTTTCAAATGACTCAGTCTGTTCATTAAATTCAATTTTATTATAATTTCAAATACTTTCTTCAATATTTAAATTATATCTTGCTGCATTATTGCCTGTTGGAAGAATGAGTAATCTGTAGTAAGACTCCTCCTTTCCTTCTCATGATACAGCATAGTGCTGCTGGAGGACAGGTTCAGAGCTGCTATTTATTGACCTGGCTCTTTGTTGTTTATAAATTAAAAATACTTATATGCTGTGATTTCCGTTATGGTACGTTTCATTTTACAAAAAGAAAGTGCTATAAAGCTCAGTTACATAACTCATATCGGCAGCAGTTTCTGTAATTTCCTACAACAGAACCAGGAAAATGACATTAAAAACACTGAGGTCACTCAGAAAGTCTTCTCTGCCTAGGAGAGGGCCCTTCTCTTATACACACTGAGGAAAGTAGAATGGATTTTATAGAACAAAGTCCAAGCTGACCCAGGGGAGCCAGGACTCACCTATCTCCTATCATTTGCAGGAGTCAGATGCTGATCAGGTTGCCACAGTCATGACCACATGGCGCTGGCAGAAACCTGTGACAAATGCATTTGTCATGCACTTGTACATATCTCACCTGCCTTCTTATGCTGCTCATTTCCTTGATCCTGTCACAGACATCTCAAAGTTATGTATAACCTAAGCCACTGACTCTGTAAAATCCAAGCTGCCATGGAAAAGCACCACCATTCAGTTCCCAGTGGCAACATTTGCCCTTCATCCCTCAGCCCTGCTCCATAAGAAGGTCATCTGCCTTTCCCTGGCGCTGGAAGTCATGCTCTGTGACACATTCAGTGTCCTTCCAATTTTGGAAAGACAACTTGTGAGACGCTGTAGATGTGAAATCTCAGTCTAAGAAAAGAAATTTCCAACCCTTTAAAGTAGCTGTGGCTCCTTTTGTGCTTAGCACTGTCAGGGTTGGACTGGTGCACAGCACTATCCTGGATCTCCCTGATTAAAATCTCACTGCATCATGCTTCTCAGCTCTCCAGCTCAAGGGCCATAGAGATTTCACATGTTTGGTTTTAGGCCCATCTCATGGTTTAAGTCAAAGTTTCTTCTGAAGCCTCTGTATTTATGTGTAATGCACAAGTTAATGCCTCTCATTAATACCATTTTGCTCCTTATTACAGAATTATAAGAGACCACGGCCTAATCAACCTCAGGAAATTTCAGAGTGAGTATCACATGTAACTGCTTAATGATAAAGTTCAGAGTTGCCATGAAAGTACCTGTCTCTCTTCAACATCATCTCACCAAAGTGTGTCACTCTTTCCCCCTTCAGTTTTGGAAAGACGATACCCAAAGGAGGTTCAAGACCTTTACGAAACAATGCGGCGCTTTGCACGGATTCTGGGGCCAGTGGAGCACGATAAGTTCATTGAAAGCCACGCATGTAGGTATTCTGAGGGCTTCAACATACATGTTCTTCGGTAGGCATAATAAGGGGTTGCATCATCTACAGCCTTTCCTGAACGCTCCCGGAGGGCAGGAGGTTGCTCCCCCCTCTGCTCTAACTACCTCAGAAAAACAGCTGTGTTTGTGGGATGCATTAAATGTACAACAGATGTTTCTTCCCACAAAAGTGTGTCCCAGTTCTTTGACTTCTCAGCTGACCAGAGCTGCTCACCTGCTAGAAGAAATGCTTTCTTACAAGAAGCCCACTGCTCATTTACTGATGCTGCGTATCACGGAGAGAAGAAAATCCCTAAAAGTGAAGTTTGCATTGAGGATTAGGGAGCTGGCAGCAAAGTGCAAATTCTTTGAAAGATATGCGTTAAAACTATTCTATGTGTGCATAATTATATAGTACAGCTGTCATTACGTTCCCTGCCTTAAAGGGAGAGGCATTGTTCCATCACCGAATCATCTCGAGTTCGTTATGCATAATCATAGCATGCATTCAGTCAGATTCCAGCACGAGTCATTACATCCTGCTTAATTCAGTGACTTAAATGGGGAAAATTATTGCTCATTAGAAAGAACAAAGCATTTCAGCAGTTGTGACTGTACTCTCGAGACACTGGTGTTAAATACCAGAGGTATGACCCTGCAGATCATGCGTCCGACACGCATGCATTTATCCTGAGCTTCATGTTGTCATTGCAGTGACAGCCAAACCCTCCAATTCACCTGTGAGCTGCACGCAGCACTGAGCATGTCCTCTGAGAAGTTGAGGAAATGAATTTGAGACTGGCAGACTTGCTCACCGTAAAACTGGGCGATGTCTTGGAGCCAGCTCAGAAGAGCTATACACAGTAAATAGTTCTGAGCACAAGAAACAAAGGTATTTAATCTTAACAATTGCAGAAAAGGAGAATTTTCCACAAGGAAATATTTTGAGAGGTCCAGTTATGAAAACTGTAGTTTAAAGACAGCACTGGATGCTATAAAGGAGTCGGGATGGAGTCGTTTTTCAGACCTGGCGAAGCTCCTTCCAGAAATCCTGTACTGTTTTTGCTTGCTTTGGCGGGGGTATGGCAAAGGAACTGTCAAAGCATGAAGAAAAAATAATTCTCCTGAGCACAGGAATGCTAGAAATTAGCTTACATCTGCCATCAAGGGGTGTAATGGTGTGGGCAGAGTGTCAGGAGGGCTCACACAGGCTCATGCAGAGAGGCTGGCCCTGCTGCTTCACAGCTCAGCTGTGCAGGCAAATAACAAGCCATGCTCACCATCTCCACTGACCTATGTTTCTCCTTTTGGGTTTCCCCTCTGCTTCCTGTTGGGATACAACAGTGGAATTTGAGCTGCGAAGGGAAATAAAGCGCCTACAAGAATACAGAGCAGCAGGAATCACCAATTTCTGTAGTGAGTACCTGATGCATTATTCAGTCCGTTCCCATTCATCAAGGTGTGGAAGGATGAGTTTGCAATATTTAGGATGTGTTGAATAAAAAGGCATTTTTAAATGTGTTTGCCTGTCACTTTAACTGAGCAGAGCTCTGGCGGTGCTTTATGCGCCCGGCCGT
Organism: Chrysolophus pictus; assembly: GCA_037305975.1. Lineage (NCBI taxonomy): Eukaryota > Metazoa > Chordata > Aves > Galliformes > Phasianidae > Chrysolophus > Chrysolophus pictus. Next base: position 8,795,417 of record CM074594.1, read on the forward strand.
GCTCTTAGAGCTGCTCTGAGCTGTCAGCTGGGAGAGCTGCTGCCCAGCACAGCTCTGCTTCACTCACCGCCCCGCAGAAGCCCCAGAAAAACACGTTGTGGCACAGTGGTCTCCTGTGCCTCACGCTGAGGCAATGTCACTGTCTATCACAAGTGGGCTGCTTGGACAGAAGGCTGCTGCCTCTCCACAAATAAAATGCCTGGCTTTGGTTCGTGGCAGCCTTGTTTGTTCGGTTTTGGCCTGAAGTTGATGGTGGGGAGGGGCAAGGAGTGGAATCCAATACCTTCTCATGCCAAGTAGTTGTCATGAGGGAGAATAGCAGAGTCTGGTCCAGAGCTAGAGAACAGTTTCTCCCTTATTCCCCGAAGCAGAACAACAACAGTCTGAACATTTTGACCGAGGCAGCACAAGAGACTGTGGTATCTGTTACCCACAGGTGCGAGAACGTACGACCACCTGAAGAAGACGAGAGACGAGGAGCGCCTGAAGCGCACCATGCTGTCCGAAGTGCTGCAGTACATCCAGGACAGCAGCGCGTGCCAGCAGTGGCTCAGCCGGCAAGCTGACATGTATGGGCACAGTAAGGCCGTGCTGTGTGCTCCTGTCTGCTCAGACTGGAGCTGAAACACTTTTCGGTCCGATAATGAACACCTTCCCAATCTATTACAGTAAGAACAGTCTGCACAATTCAGAAGGGTGAAAGATGGGAGTAACAGCAACAGCACTTGCTGGAGTTCAGGGATGGAAGGGCCTGGTGTGGGCTTAGCATCTCCGTTTTCTGCATTTTATATTTCAGGAGCTTAACTGCCATTAATGAAGGCGTGGAGGGAAATGAGGTCTTTCAGGATATTAATGAGAGCAGAGATGACACTCAGAATGTTTTGTGTGATTTTAGATGTGGCAGCATTATTAGTGTGTCGTCACCTCACACAAGCACTTTGATTCAGGAGCAAGCTGCAATGGAAAGAAGTGCTGCAGGGCTGAGGAGACGATTTGTCATTTCCCCAGCCGGTCCCCACTGAATTTCTCACTGCTCCCCAACCCCACACATCTTTTTAAAAAACCAGGTTTCAGACATGGTCCTCAGCTGGGGAGTGGTAGATATTTAGAAATCCTGCTGACTTCAGGTTGGGTCCTGGGTTATGCAAGCTGAATTGTATAAGCATTAGAAGCTGGAAGAAAGTCTCAGGGCCAGTATAGACAGTTACACTTACAACAGATGACGGCAATTGAAAATTTCCTTTCTTTCCAGTGATTCCGGCCCGACTCCCGCAGCACCGATCCCTTCCAATTCAGGTAAGTTTCAGATGGTGGTAATGATAACAGGCGCCCGTTGGTAGCACAGCTCAGCCTGCACCCGGAGCACAGCTCCCACACGGCTGCACAAGTGCTGGCCCTGTAGTGAACTCCCTTCCTTAATGCTGCCTCTACCCAAAGCTCATTCCGCATGCAAAACTGACTGCTTTTGCTGAATTTCTGGGTTGTTTTGGTTATAGACTGGAAACCCATCTTGAAGCCACATTAACAAGGCAGGAAAGAAAATAATTTTCACATGAGAACAAAAATTATCTTTTAAAGATAAGCTGGTCTGGTATAATACACATCACAGCAATATGATCTGCTGCTTTGGAGAGAACATAGCAGTGTGCATCCCGGGCTGGCACCCAGGGTCCCTCAGGTGGGGATGGTGTCCCCTCAGCTGAAGGGCTGCTGTGCAGAATGAAGTTAATTGGGAAGTATTTTGTGGCCGGTGAGGGAGAAGACCCCAAGAAAAAACAAACTGTTTTTCCTGTGGAATTCAAGTAGCATCCAGTGTTTACAACCAGTATCTCGTGTTGAACAAAGCCCAAACAAAATACCAAATAGTTGCTAATTAAATGAACATCCTGCATACTGAACGAGGCAGGGATACTGTGGAAAAACTGTCACGTGTCTATAATTAAAGGCTGCATCATATTGAATATACAAGAGGGCAAATTATTGTTGCTTAACTTTAATTCTAGATTTTACGATCTTGGCTTTGCAGCCTTAATATATTATCTTTAATGCAGTTTGTATGTGTGTGTCATTTCCTACGTTCTTAGAAATTCAAAACCAAACTCTGTCGTGTCCCATCACAGCACACTGCTTACATCCCTCGGAGAACGAGGGAGCGGTGCTGGAAATCACCTGCCATGCACACACTGCTCACTGCAGCACTTTTCCTCCCGGTCGCTGGGCACTCGTCCCTCTGAGCAGGCTGACTGAGCAGAGCTGCCAGCACAGCGCTGGGCAGGGCAGGGCCTGCAGCAGCCTTTGGGAAAGCAGAGCTGCAGATTTCCCAAGATCTCCCGCTTTGCCAAACTTGAGAAGGCTGTCCTGGGACAGACCTAGCCCTCACAGTGCCAGGTATGCAGCCTGCAGCTCAGGGGCAGAAGACTCTCTGAACACCAACAAATATCCTTCGTTCTGCTCCACACTCTGGAACATGGGGGGAAAAAACCCTCAAACCTCCTGGCAGTCTGAGCCACACCAGCCATAGTTCCAGTTGTGAACCTGAGAACTGGCAGACCGCTCTGTGATAATGCTTCCCTCAGAACCGTTTCTCATCGCAAACAAAAATAAATGCACAGCTGCATTTGTTTTGCAACACCGGCATCACATTCAAATGCATTTAAACAAAACTGCTTCAGGAAGCTGCCAGCATAGCCCATGTCAGCAGTAGCAACCCCTGCATCCCACACTGCAGTGCTATGGGCAGCCCCCAGCTCCCCAACCTACAGCTCTGAGAGGTGCAGCCCTACGCCCATAGGTCCTCCCTAACACCAGTGGGGCAGCATTCACTGCGTAGGAGCCCTCATGCATGCATGCACAGCACTTAACTACATCCGTTGCAAAACCAGACCTTTTGTCAAAATAATGCCATTTTTATGTTAAGCCCTAAATAGCTCTGAGTAATGAGCCCTTGGATCGTACAGGGTTAACATCACAAGGATTTAATTGCTGCGGTAACGCCCGGCTCTGCCACTTCCAGGCCACCCCAATAGTTTGTCAATGTTTCCCTCCCTTGTCCCTGCAGGCAGACGGAGCGCCCCGCCACTGAACCTCACCGGGCTGCCAGGGACGGAGAAACTGAACGAGAAGGAGAAAGAGGTGAGGAGGTGAATGCAAAGGCTGTACAAAGCACGGTGTTCACTGCACGCATGTACCTGCACCGTCTGCACCAGGTGTGAGGATAACACAGCAGCTTAGGCCCTGGCTACCTGTTCCAGCTCACAGTGGCCTTCCAGGCCTTCTGGGAGGCTTCTTAATTTCAGGTAGTGCTGTGTGTGTACAAAGCTGTGGCAAATTAGCTTATTTAGCAAAGAAAGGTGGAGAGAGCCAAGGTGTCATTACATGCCATTACAACATCCAGAGATGGCATCCTGTCCTCCTCCATCAGGAGATGGGGCTGAGCGCAGGGGTGATATTTTCTTAATGAACATCAGTTTTCATGTTGGCAGAGGATTTCATTATGGGCTGCCTGGACACCTCGCTGAACCTGAATGGTGTGGTTCATCTCACACCGTGCAGCTCAGAGCCAAGCCTCAGCCCTCAGCCAGCTGTGCTGGTGCACAGGGCACGCTCTGGTGCCAGTGAAACATGGATCTATTTCAGACTTCTCTCTCTGACTGGAGATGGGTTTCCCATCACTGGGGATGGCAGCATTGAAAGCCAGCTCAGAGGTTCACTGCAGAAAGTGGCACTGCAGGCTGCACCCAGCACAAACAGTTGTGGCTCAGACTGTGGTGCGTATGGGGCACCTGTTTCCTTCTCTGCCGAGACAAAGTTCCTCTGAATTTTGCCATTTCTTACCAATGAGAAACAATCATTAAGCATTTCCTAATTAAAAGGAGGAGACAGCACACGTGTCCTTTGGACACAGCACTGTGGGGCAGCTGCTGTTGGCAGCAGATGGGAGCACCGCAGCAGCACAGGCACTGCTGGCAGCAGCTCCATGGCACTGCCCAGCACTGCCCAGCACACGACTTCCAAACATGGCACGCAGTTCCTCTGCACGGTTTCCACCCTAGATTTCCAGAAGGGGTGAACCTGTGCATAGCTGCTTTTGTAGAACGGCATTAAGGACTTTGTGTGCCAGGGATTAATAGGCAGATGCCCGCCGCGGCTCTCGCCCAGCAGGCTGAATCGCTGCTTGCGCGTCTCTTTGGCATGCGTACATCCCTGGGTTCGTAGAGAACAACGCCCACACGGGACACACTCATAGCTACGCTCCTGTGAGCCCGGAGCTCGCTTTCATCCTCCTGCTTTGTTTCTCAGTCAGGAATGTTTTTGAACATCGCAGCCGTGGGCTCCTCCCTGCCCACCTGTGGCTCCAGGTCGCTCACCGCCATCACCGCCTGCCCCCCACCGCAAAGTACAGCGCAGCTGTTCTCAGGAACACGACTACAGCGTTACTCCCCCAATAGGGATCACGGAATGAGAGCAGGACAAGTGGCAGCGCTTATTAACTTCCCCTTTGTCTTCCAGCTCTGTCAGATGGTGAGGTTGGTCCCCGGAGCCTATTTAGAATACAAAGCCGCCTTAGTGAACGAGTGCAACAAACAAGGAGGGCTGCGGCTCGCGCAGGCGAGAGCGCTCATCAAGATCGATGTGAACAAAACGAGGAAAATCTATGACTTCCTTATCAGGGAAGGGTACATCACGAAAGCCTGAGGAGCAACACAGCACTCTGCTTGGAGCAAACGGACACGGAGAAGCTCTGAAGTCACTTTGACAGCACTGAAAGATTTTAACAGTGTTAAATGAAGGACATTTTCTATCGTTTAAAATCTTTTGGACCTTATTTTTTTGTAAAAACAAGTAGGAAGCTTCGTTAGACGGTATGAATACTGACATTTTGTCTGGTTTCCTTTTGACTGTGCTGCTTAACTCTGCTGCTGTCAGCATTGCACACCACGAAGCACTGCAAAGAATCCCGTGCCATATAAGCCGATCTGTAACATGAATGGCCGTTCCTTTCCCACATCTTGTGTAACTAAAAGAATTGCGGCACTTTTATTCTGGCAGTGCAGAGAACAAGGACAGGAGGGCAGCACAGGAGAGCCGCACTGACTCAACCTGAGTACAGGTACAGAAACGCAGTGCCCTCCCTCATTGTACTCCTTCCTAAAACAGTGTCAGCTTTCAAAGGAGATAGCACATGCCCCAGGGTGCAAAAATGGAGCTCGCAATAGTCCGATCTTTTTAACTTAATTATGATAGAGGATGGGAAAGGACATTGTGGGGAAGCTCCTTGGCCGTTGTTACGTTTCTGTGATATGAGCACATATTGCACCACAAAAGTGCCGTACGAACCAGTGAGCTTCATCTGCTGCCACTTCACTTGCCATGGTCACATTAGGTAGAAACCTTCAGCTGAAATCTGACTTGGCTGCTGTGGCTCCGTGGGAAGGCCATGGGGTGGATGGAAGGCTGAGTGTTACAGCCCCAGCTGCCTCACAGAACATCAACAAAAAGCCACCCTGTGCCCCAGCATTCCCTCCCACCAAAGAGAGGAGAACACTGCACACACCAGGCCATGCACTCTTAGCCCTCCTGGCTGTGATGCCCCATTATCTCTGCTTCACTTTGTGTGTCCTCAGGTCTGGGTTCTCACACTGCAAAGCCCAAGCTTTAACTATACCAGTGAATATTTAAGATGTTTGGCTTTAGATTTTTGCTTCCCCTCCAGAAATGTAATTATCCTGTGTACCTGAGGTGCCACTGAATGTGCGGTGTTTTGGTCTGTAATAAAATCAAGTTGATCTGAAACAATCTTAGATGGGTATTCCTGGGCTCCAGGTGAGACTGCGAAGGTCACAAAGCTGCCTCTGCTCCATCCAGCTCTCTGGTGCTGTGAGAGGGGAGAGCTGCATCCCTTTGGATGGCAGGGAGTAGAAAACAGTTTTCTTTCCCAGGGAAAGTAGGAGAGGCGAGGCAACGGGAAACGGGGCAGGGAAGTTTCCCTCACATAGCATCAAAGCAGAAAAACAACAGGTTTTTCTCCTCTTGCAGGGCACCACGCAAGCAGGCTCCCAGCCTGTGCCACACTCAGCACCTCCTCACTCCTGTTCTCGTTTCCAGGCTCCAGCACAACACTCCTGTGCTGCAGGACAGAGGGCAGGGAGCTGTGCTGAGGGGTTACAAACCTCTGCCCACGTGGGGGGCACACACAGCACCACGGCACGGCCGGCCCACGCTGCAGCCTGTGGTCGGGTGAGCAGCAGTCACACCACGATGGCAGATTTTTGGGTCCAATCCTCATAACACCAGCTGGGGGCTGACCAAACAACAGCAGGAGGCAGAGTGGGACCTCCCACCCCAGGAGCTTTCAAATCTCTTCCAACGCAATATAATGCAACGAGCAGACAAGTAAATGGCACTCTCCTCTGCCATTCTGCAGAGAGGAGGCAGTGCTCAGCCAAACCGCATCCCCATCCCTGCTGCGTTCAGCCACTTCCAGGGAGGGGGACACGGGGACAAAAGCCACCCCGAGCTGCCAGCCGCCCTGCTGCTGTGCCAGTCCCTCCTTCGCATCCCAACTCCTCTCCTGCTCCACAAAATGTCTCCACGCCACCCAGCCCAGCCTCCAGGAGCTCACTGCAGCAGCAGTGGCATTGGAGGGGCTATGAAATGGGGATCTATCTTTATCAGCACTGGGAAGCACCATGTGCGGCTCTGGCACTGTTCGAGTAATTAACAATAATGAAAAGTTCACGTTGCCATGGATATGGTGTTCTATTTACAACACGCATCTCTCCCTATCACCCAGACCCGCACAGCAACCAAAGGAAATCAGAGCCCCATTCACAGCCCTGGTGTGGGGCTTTATTTATAACCAGCACTGCTGCAGCATCACAGCCTCTGCCTTTCCCCCCTGAGACCCCCAGCTCCCCAGGCAGCAGCTGCCCATAAAGAGAGACCCAGAAAGAGGCTTTTCAGACACCTCAAGCTAACTGGTCACAATGTTTGCTTTTTTTTAAAAAACAATGCAGTCCCCGTGCACTGTTAACGGGCCTCATTCCAGACCCCGCTTCAAGACCTGCCTTACTGCAGGGCAGGGCAATATAAAGACAGAAACAAAGGAGCAGAGGGTGCTCATGGGTTTGTTTGCACATGGGTCTTGCTCGCCTGGCGCTCCAGGAATGCCAGCCCTCGTTAGCACACTGCAGGCACACGCTAAGGATCGCAGTTGGCTTAATTAGAGACTCAGGTGTACATGAAAGATTAAATACGGAACAAGGCCGGGGAGGGATGGAAGGCAGCCAGTTCGGACTAATGTGCCTATCTGGGTACCTGCAGCGTTAATTACACCCGAGCTCAGGAGATAGGGAGAGGCTGCAGCTGCTCCATCCCATCACGCTCGTGGTCTCCTGCAACGGCCATCACATGAGGCACGCACAGGATGGATCTTTGGGGCTGTTATCTGCCTGCCACTAACAGCATCGCTGCTTCTGTCTTATTGCAGCTCTGAGCGCTGCAGTCACACAGCGGCGATGCGCTCGGCCCCTTGGTGATGCAGGGCCAGGAGTTCAGGGCTCCAGAGAGTGACTCCCCTGGGCTGGCACAGCCCCAGCACAGCACTGGGCTCCTGCGGTGCTGCCAGGCTGCAGCGGAGCGGGTGATGCCAGTAGCAAAGTGACAAGAAGTGCAGCTTTAGCTCCTGCTCAGGTTCCGATCAGGCAGGGCCCGTGAAACCTAAACCTTTTGGACACAAACATTACTGCTCTGGAGCAGCAGCACTTCAGTGACAGTCAAAGGAAAACTGCAACTGTCCTCCTGGCTTCTTTGAAATAAAAAGAGAAAAACCCACTTGGAGATGCCCCATAGCAATTTCCTCTGCTATTCCAACAAACAGGTTCAGCAACCTTCCAGGGAAAAACAGCATGGATCCGCCAGCACAGAGAAAGCGCACATTGCAACCAGAGCCCACACCACACATCCCCAGCACAGCTCAGCACAGCAGTGCAGCACTGGGTGCAGCAGTGCAGGAACCCAACAAGCATTGGATGGAGGAGGAAAAAGGCACAATAAACGTGGATGTGGAGTCAGTCATCAGCGGTGGCACAATGTTCTGCACTTTTACCACTTGGGAGCTGTTAGGAAACACCTGCTGTGCCACAGGATTCCCACTGGCCCTGAACACGGATCACCTTTTGCACCACAGAAAGCAATCTGGTATCCCTTGAGCTTCCTGTGCAATTGCTTGTATCTCATTTCTTCTTTTTTTTTTTTCTTCCCCTGAGCAGGATGTGCCTGCAGCGAGGCAGTGACCTGGCACAGCTGTCCCAGAGGCAGTGCAGACTGAGATGGGATGGAGCCACAGCGGGAGAGGTGCAAGAGAGCAACACGCACCTTTGGAAGCTGAGCAGCCAGGCCAGGCCACGTCAGCCCATCAGCCCTCACTTGCCTCCAGTTGCAGCACACAGCCTCTGGACGCAAAGCATTGCCTGCCGGCTGGGCCAGAGGCAGGCAGACTGTGGCTGCACAGCCCCACAACTCAGTGGGCAGACACCTGGATGGAGCTCACCCCACCCTCTGCTGAGCAGACCACAGTGCCCCTGCACCTCACTTCTTGCCAGCACGCAGCCTGCACCACGGGCCCTGCAGTTCCCATTCTCTGCTTCCCCATCCAGCGAGCAACCCATCAACTCAACAAACAACAGAGCTGTTTCCCATGACCTTACAGAGCCCACCAACACCCACGGGAGGGAGAACCGGCCCTGGGAGCGGGAAGGGATGCAGGGTGTGAGTTTGGCCCCGTGCTGACTCAGCCCTGGCACACACACACCTGGGCTGCGGAAGCTCTTCCCACTCCACGCACCAGCCCCATGAATCACAGCACCCCGTGCACTCAGATCAATCAGGTGCCCGGTGCCAGGGCGGCACTGCAGCCACCACGGGATGCAGGGACATGGCAGCAGAGATGTCCCCCCACCAGGACACAGAGGACCCACCCTGCGGGTTGGATACGTGACGCTCTGCTCCCTGTGTCGCTTGAAAGCGAGCAAAACCGCTGCTGTGCCCTGACATCCGCCTGCCTCCCTAGAGAGGCCTCTGGTGACCTATATTTGGCCGCTTAAATCATAAGCAGTGACCTCAATCTCAGGTCTTGTTTTCCCCCATTAACAAGCGGCGGCCTGAATGCCTGCTCAGGGTTCCCTGTGCTCCGCGCTGTCACCTCGCATCTAATGAGAGGCAGCCGACGGCTCCTCGGCCAGAATTACCCACAGGAGAGCTCTCGCTGCCTCCCCACACGTTCCTGCTGGAACACAAACTGGGGGGCACAGAAGGGAAAGCAGCCCCTCAAACCACACCACAAGCTCACACACCCCGAGGTGCCGCTCGGTGGGCACATTCGCTAGGAGGATGCTGTGCCATGTGCTTTAACCACCCGCCATGGGGAGGCTGGTGTGGATAACGCACAGGGCCCAACGTCCCCGGGCTGCTCGCATCACACGGGGTCCCTGCCGCCCTTCCAGGGAAGGGTAAACTCCCGTGTAACCATGGAAACTGGGGAGGATGGCTGGCAGCAGGGCTGGATTCCTGCTCGCATGGCGCTGGGTCTGGCGCAGAAACCTCAGCCGGCACGCGTGGCCACCGCTGATCACAGGGCACAGCAGGAAAACACCCCAGTGATTAAGCTAATAGCCCTAATGACCAGCTGATGAACCGAGGGCCGGACGCACCCTTTGGGAACGCGCCCAGCACCGCACAGCGCTCAGCCCAGCACGGCCACACTGCGCCCAGCTGTGCTTAGGGCCCCTTCACACCACAGTCCTGCTTCACGAGTCACATCCAACTGTTTTCATCTCTCTTCCAAGAGAAGAGCCCTGTGCAGAGGCTGAGTGTGGGGAGGATATCTCCTTTTGATTCCCATACCTGCTTCCTTCGCTCTGCCCTTGGGTCAAAGGTGCCTCTTTGCCTGCCCCGACCCACGCCGAAAGCACACGGAGCTGCGGCAGGCTGTGCTAAAGCCATCCACCCAGCCACGACACAGCCAGCTCTGCCCAAGAACACGCTTCACGGTGCTTGGAGGAGCACTACAGGTGGCTGCCACCCCAAAACCATCTCCGAAGGCAATGCCCCGGTCCGAAGGACCCGACGTGCCCTCTGGAGGACCGCGCCACGGGGAGAAACCCCACACCTGGCTTCAGGCCCCTCACTCAGCATCGGCCCCGGCTCCATCCCAGCCCACAGAGCTGCTGCTCGCAGCGAGCAGAGGGAGAACAGAGCACATCTGACGTACCACGGAGGTAAAGCAAAGCCTCCAGCTCACGGAGCTGAAATCCTCACATCTTCGTTTTTTGGCCTTTTGAGAGCTTTTCTATTTTTTTATTTTTTTTATTTGTCTATTTTTGTTCCTCGCCCACCTCCGCGCTGAATGTGCTGAGCTCCCAGGCTGGAGAGGCAGCGTTTTAAGGGAGAACACTGGTGTCACAAAGCAGAGAGGCTCTCGGAAAAACAGCCTCTGGAGCAATAAACAGATTTGGTGCTGAGGGCTGTGAGGGACGGCTCCATCTGGGCTGCTGAGTCACAGAACCTACCGAAGTGAGATAAAAGCCAGAGGGCTGGAGGTAAGGGAAGCTTCCTAGTAGGGATTTTTGCTATTTTGGTCCAAACACACGACGATGACGGCAAGAAGCAGAACAGGGCCAGGGCAACGGTGCTTCGGAGGCTGTCGCGCCGCTCCGCTCCGGCAGCCGGGGGGTTAAAGCGCAGGCTGCCGCCTCCTCCTCCGCCTGCCAGGCCCCGCTGAGCTCCCGGCCCCGCCGCCCCCGGCAGCCCACCCCGCCGGGAGGGCGGCGGGCCCGGCAGCCGGCGGCGCTCCTGGAGCGTCGTCCTCCCCGCAGGGCCGCGTCCCCACACAGCCCCACGGGGACGATCCGCGCGTCCCCGCACAACGCCCCGCGGGGGCTCCATCGCGCTCCCGTCCCGTCCCGCAGGGACCGCGCCACGTCCCCGCGGTCCCGGCCCCAGCGGGACGGCACCGTGCGCACGCGGCGCGTGTCCCCACGGGGGGCCGACACGTCCTCACGCGCCGCCAGGCCCCCTCACGGACCCACGGACCCCCCCGCGCCCTCCCGCACGGCGACCCTCCCTCATTCCCCCCTCACTGCGCACCGCCCCCGCGGGGCCCGGCCGCGTTCCCAGCGCGGCGCCGCGCCCCCCCGGGCGGCGGTTCGGCCCCGAGGCGGCGCTGCGCCTTTAAGCGCGGGCCGGGCGCCAGCTGCCTCCGCCCGGGGGCAGCGCCGGGCGGGCCGGGCCCCGCCGTAGCCGGGCAACCGCACACGGCGGGCGGGCGGAGGGCGGCCCCGGCAGCGCCGCGATCAGGTGGCAGCACCGAGCCCGAGCCCGGCCGCTGCCCGGCGGATAAAAGTGCCGCCCGCCGCGGGACGGCCGCCAGCCGAGCGGAGCCGCCGAGGACCGCGGTAAGCTGCGGGGTGGGACGGGACCGCGCCGGGGGGCGGCGGGGGGTTGAGCCGGGCCTCTGCCGGGGCGCCCCGCGATGCGCTCCGGAGCCGGCCCCGCTGCGGGCTCCGATAACTCCGGGTCCTCCGCGCTGGCGCAGCGCCGCTCGCAGCCCGCCCCGCTCCCCCGTAAGGGTGGCGGTGCCGGCCCGCACCCCGCACGGCCGCTCACCGCGCTGCCCGCAGCCCGGCCTGCCGCCGCGGGGCTCGGCGCGGTCCGTTCGGGCAGCGCGCGGCCGTCCCCGCCGCCACCGCCTCCGCTGCGGGATCGGCACGGGAGAGCGGGACGGGGCACAAAGCGCACGGCGGAGCCGCGGCGGCTCAGCGCGCCCGCAGCCGAGTTCGGGGCGGGCTGCTTCCTCGGGGGAAGCCCGACGGCGGTGCCGGGCAGCGCATCCCACCCGCCGGGCGCTCGACCCCGGCACCCCGGGCGGGACGGGGCCGCGCCGCGCATCGAATCGTTGCCGGGGCGGCCGCCGGCAGCGGCGCGACTCGCGGCGGCGGGGCCGTAACCTGTTCGACGGGACGGCAAACGAGCGTCGTGCCGCGCGGCTCTGTCTACTGCCGGATACCTTGATGTCATGTTGAGAGCGTTTATTCCTAGCGCCGCAGGAACGGTGGAGGGGTTAGCAATGGCAAAACATTGTTTTCCCTTACGATAGGCCACATCGGCTCGGGCAGGGAGCAGATTGCTTCTCCCTGGGCCTCTCCATCCACTTCCAGGCACGCTGCTGCCTCCGGTGCCTGGGTTCTGGCCTTTAGCACAGCTCCAGCTCCCAGGCAGCAAAGGTACAATAGACCCTGTTTGGGGAGCGCACACCAGCAGCACTCTGGGCAGTGCAGCTCTGTGAGCAGCAGCAGCACAGCAGATGGGAAGCATTTTGCTCAGCACCAGCGGGGGCACGATGCTGGTTGTGCTTCCTGCCCCCGGGACGTACACGTCCCACTCCTCCGGGAACAAGCGAAATCTCAGGGATTTCATTCCTGCTCCAGAGCCTCCTGGCTCTGGCTCAGCTTCCATGTTGGTCTGGTCAACATGGGAAGTGGCACAGTTTAACCAAACAGCTGAACCCAACTAAGTCTCAGAACTGGAGAGGCGAGCCGAGGCTGCTTTAGTGTTCAGAAATATATGGGGGAAAAGGAGAAATCCTCTACGTGGGATATTATGGGAGAGAAGAACAAAATGCAGAACTCTATACAGGAGAAGCAGTGCTGGCTTTAAGCCAGAAACATCACATCTGGGACCCAGGTGGAAGTGAGGAGCAAGGAAACCCAGAGTGAGGCAGAGCTCTGTCAGTGCATCCCACACACAGCCCTCCTGCTGCCCCAAGCCATGGGGTTGCAGGCAGTACTCCCTCCTGCCAGGCTGATTTCCCATAGAAAGCAACATTCATGCCTCAAATTGGGTATGGGAGCTTCTCCCAACCCCCTCTGTCTCTAGATACATGCAACTGAGTTCCAGCTCCAAACCAACACCTGGCCAGGGCTTTGGTGCTTGGAAATGGATTGGAGGTCTCTGGAGCACAGCCCCTGAAGCTAGGGGCCCTTCTTGCTGCTGGGCTCATCCCACCCAGCTCCTCTCCCTCTTTAAATAAGGCAGCAACAGCCCTCAGGCAGCTTGTGTTAAATTAAACCACCACAGCTGGCAGCTTCCTGCAGGACAGCTCACCAGTCAGGTGCCGGCATCTCCAGCAGGGTGTTTGGAGGCAGCACAGCACTGATGGGACTTCATGTTCTCCCCATAAAGATTGCACCCCCCAGGACTGAGCACGGCTGTGTTTCCCTGGAGCTGGGAATTCCTATTCATGAGCAAAATTAGCTTTCGCTGTGCCTTGTGCTGAGCAGCCGCCCATACCAATGGGAGCACACGGAGACCAGGGGTGCTGGCTCTGTGCTGTTTGCATGGGAAACATTCACTGCTGCATGTAAACTTGATTTCCAGCTAATTGAGTACAGTTGGCCTCCATTCCTGTTACCCTAAGCAACCCCATCAATGTGCTCAGAGCAACCTCATTCCTTCCAGCTGCTGCGGGCAGGAGGCTGGCAGGGCCAGGCAGCTGCTCGCCAGCCCCGCTCCACTGCTTTCCCTCTGGCTCAGCTTTCCACTGGTACAGCCCTGCACTAAACCTCCCCAAGGCCCTGAGATGCCCATGGCCCCACTCACCCACCTGGAGGGGTTCCCCACCACAGGCACACTGAGAGCACAACGCTCTGAGATCGCTCAGGGAAGGAGGGCTGTACTTAGATGCACACTACTTGGAACAGCTTCTGAAAGAGGTCTGGGTGAGCATCGGCATGGAGGTGCCATGCAATTTCTAGCAATCACAGCAGTGAATTCACAGCTGCCTTCAATTTTACGGGTTTTGGTTTAGGCTGAAGCAGAGCACAGAGGTGCTGCCAGCAATGAGAGGCTAACAGCCTCTGGCAGCAGCAGCAGCCTCTGAGCCCTGGGTGCAAAACATGCCACCCCAGTCCCCAGCAGCATCACATAGCCATCAGATTAGCTGTTTTTTGTGCAGCAGATGGGAAAGGGAAAGCATCTCTCTTATCAGCTGGGCACATCCCTAAGAGAAGGGAGGCTGTATCGCACACCCCGGGAGGCACAGCCTGCCCGCTGCTCTGCTCCATACAGGTGCCCAGGCAGCCAGGGTCTCACACACATACACAATATGGGAGCTTCTCTGAGCTCTGCCTGCAGCCCAGATGCCATCAGCTGGTGCCAAAATAAGCAGCGTAGCTTTGGAACAGACGCTCTCCCTCCCCTCTTGCTTTGAGAGACGTGGAATTGAGAACAGCCCCCAGAGCTCAGCCAGCTCACAGCCCTGACGCTGCACACAGCCATAGGATCCAGCTCACGCCTCCTCAAGGCTTCATTCTGTTTTTTTTAGAGACCATTTGATGCATCCAGCCTGAGTTTAAGCAAGACACAGGTGGCTGCACTATGGGCTTGAGCGGCAGACACACAGAGTGCTGGAGCATACCAGGAGCTCCAAAATAAAAGGTGCTGCTTTAAGGAAAAAAAAAATAGCAGTTTGCTTCTTGTGGATAAAACCAGTTGCCAAGGGAAGCTCATCCCCAGGGCACAGCCCTGCATCACACAAGGGTTCATGAATATCCACATTCTGCAGGCCATGTCGCTCCAGTGCCCAGGAAGGGAGCAGAGCCGTGACACCAGCTGTCACCTTGCAGGCAGTGTCACAGAGGCTGGGGCACCTGGGGAGGCTCAGGTCATGGGAGCAGCCCGGATTCCCACTGAGTGGAAGCAGTGCCACACCAGGGAGATAAAACCTCACTCTCTCCAACCAGATGTGCTGGATGCAGGGCCATTGAGCAGCGATAAGCCCAGGACCTCTCACAGCCAAACCATGCACGTCCCTTGTGTGGCAGAGAGCCACGCCTGAACACAGCACTGACAGCAGCATGTGCCTCTGAGTGTGGGGCCTGTGGTTGTGCTGGGTGCTGTGCGGGCAGCCAGGCCTGCTCACAGCTTCTGGGAGACAGATTGTTATCTTGAGTTCGCATCTGACAGCTTCCATCCCTGCCTGCCTAAGAAGGTAACGCAGGCAGCCAGCAGGAATCAGAGCAGGGCTTGGCCACAGGTGCAAAGTACAGCTGAGGCATCCTCCGTCACACCCACATCACTGCATGTCCCTGCTGTTTCCCAATCCAAAACCCAACTGCTCATTTCTCTGCTCACGAGGACACACCAATGGCTGACGGCAGCCAGTGGCAGCTCCAGGAGTGCATCCCAGCAGGGCAGGGGCTGCAGTTCACATTCCACCTCCCAGCTTTGCTGTGGTGGTGCCCGCAGAGGCAGAGCTGCCCGCTGACCCCGAGCCCACCTTGAGCTCCCTCAGACCTGGCACGAGCAAGCTGTGACCCTGAGAACAGCCGTACTTCGTGCTCTGTGCTGAAATTTATTTTAAATGCCGTTCTCCAAGACCATTTCCAAAGCAATCTGCTGTTCGGCCTAGCTAGGAGGGCCCTGAGCAGACTCGTTTCAGCGCCTGCAATATTGACTCTTCTCTTTACTGCGGCGTTTGTCATCTCTAAAATGAATAACTTTACCTCTCCTGGGAAGGGGGAGAAGCAGCCTCAGCGCTGATACCTCATACACCCAGCCCACAGACCTGCTTCAAATCTCAGATGATGCTCTGGGAAAGAAACTGGGGGCTTCTGCTGCTTTGCTTTGTTGGGAGCGAGGCTCTCCCTGCACCCGCTCCTCCCCATGCCCTGAGCTCCCTGGGCCCCTCTCAGCGCCTTCTCACAGTCCTCAGTGCCACACCGCCCTTGGGCTGTGGTGGGGATGAGCAGAAGGCAGCACCAGAGCAGGGCCACCCCTCAACACCAGCCTGCGGGCCCAGGGCTCACAGTGCAGGGGGAGGAGAGCCAGAAGGTGTTTTCACCTCTGCTAGGTACAGTACCACGGCACCGACGTGTAACGCACTGCTTACTGCAGTCCTGACTCACACCCCTTAGGAACAAGGCAGCACCTTGCTCTCAAGCCAGAAGAACTCTTAAAAAAGAAACTCCTCCAAATCCCCCCAAAAAAGTCACAGAAAAAGCCACCCAGCATCCCCGGAATGAGAACTTTGAAGTTCAGAGCTGCCAACTCATCACTGGAAGACCATCAAGCAGGGCCCTCCAGTATCCCAAAGACCACAGCACATTTAACCATGACATCTGCCTGTTTCTGCCTCAGCCTCCTGAGCTCTCAGAGGTGCTTTTAGGCCTTTCTCAGAAGACCCAGAAACCCCCCCTTTCCTGGGGGAATTTCAGTTTTCATTAATGGAAACCTGTGTCTGTGGGAACCAAAGCCAAAGGAGGAAACACCAACTGCTACACGACTTGAAACAAGAGAGCTGTAAGCACTATCAGTGGTGGCCTTTCTGAGGGAGCAGACCGCCTAACACACAAACTATTACAGAAACATTATCTTATTGCTTTTAAAGCTCCCTTACCCAGAGAGGAGCTGCTGGGCTGCCAGGAAACCCAGCCTGGTGGGCACACTCAGCCCCACAAAGACACGCACCCAGCAGCCACATCACCTATCTCCTGCTACAATGCACCGGTCTCTTCTTTCTCCTAGGGGTCCAGCACAGATAAACCACACAGCTTAACAGCAGAAACACACATGGTGCCCAACACAAACTCACCAGTCTCAGTAGAACACGATCATGTAGCATATTGGAGCCATCAGGAGAGAACCGCCGGTCACAGTGGGCAGAAGCAAGGTCCCTCCTGCAGTGAATGCTGGGAAGGACCAGCGGGTCACTATGAGCCCACCCCCAAGGACAGCTGGTGCACACCTGGAGGCATTAGGGGTGGGCTTATCTCCAGGCTGTAATTAATGAGTCCCTTCCCCCACGCCTCGTTAGGCACAGGAGAGAAACAGCAGCTTCCACCTGGGGCAGGAGGGGGACTGCACCAGTCCCCAGTACTGTGTTACTAGTGACCCCTGGTGAGCTCAGTACGTGGCACAGGAGCACCCCAACAGTGTGGACATGTGGGGCAATGCCACCTCTGTGATGTGCATGTCCCTGTGTCCTGAAGCTCGGTTGCACAGGCTGACCACTCGCATGCAGCCAGGATGGAGTCGTTTACTTCAGCCTTCAGCACCTGGAGCCTCCCCCTGTAGGAGTGGGTGGCTGCTGGCTCCGTGGGGCTCACTGCTCACTCCATTCCATTCTCAGTTGTTTTTTGTTTTGGTTTGGTTTTTTTGGCATGCAGCAGGAGTTGGTAAGAGCCTTTTCCTCTCTCTCTGCCCCGGCACAATGATGGGAACCATTTCATGAAGAGTAACGGCTTTGGGTTACAGAGGGGATGAAGCAGAGTAAATCAGACATATTAAGAATAGCAAATAGTTTCATAGGAGTGAAATCAGAAACTGGCTGGGACTAAGCAGGAGTGTTAGGAAGGTGCAGCTGTAAGGGCGGTAACGACTCACACCTGCTGATAGCTCTGGTCATCACCCAGGACTAGTACAACCACTACGGCATGGATCTGGCACACAGCAGAGGCAGCATGCTGTACATCAGTTGGCTGATGCTGGGGAAGGTGCTGCTCTCTGCATCCTCCTGCCTCCCCAGCCCTCTGCTCTCACTGCTGTGCGCTGTCGGTTGTGTTGAGTTTGCTCAGAGCATGGCAGCAGCCTCAGCAGTTGCTTATGTAATGAAATCCTCCCTGAAACATTAACTGTTTCTGGTCCAGAGTTGCTCTGCTTCACACAGAGGCAGTGCTGCCAGGTATCGGCCATTTGGAGTTCTGTTGCTGCTCTCTTCCTGGCCATGCAGTGTCCCCTTAGTACAAAGCTGCTCGTCTATCTGTCCTTGGCCTCTGTTGTGGGTGAGCCGTGCACAGGCAGCTTGCTGCCAGCCCTGAGCTGTGGAGTTTGCAGAGCAAGCCCAGCTCGTTGCATGCAAATGGCCAGATAAGTCGCTGCTTGCAAGCAGGAACCACTTTATGGAAAGCAGCAGAGCCCTTCTCAAAGCACCCCAAACCCCCGCAGCACACTTGCAGGGCTGGGTCTGCACGGGGCTGCCGCTGGCTGTCATGCTGCCAAAACCAAGCCTAGCTCTCACTGCTGGGAAAATCCAGCTTGTCCCTATTCATGTTGCATACCTAAGGGTTCCCATTTCCTCTCTGCTGCCTTTTGGCATTGAAGATTTTTTGCTGGTCCTGTGTGGAGCCAGGAGTTGGACTTGATAATCCTTATGGGACCCTTCCATCTCAGGATGTTCTATGGAGATCTCACCTACAGCAACTGCCCTCCTGTTTGCAGAGTCCAAAGCCCAGAGTGACCTGAACCTCAACCCTCCTGCACGTTGCCACTCATGCCACCACGAGGACTTAGGGAATGTTTCTGCTCGGATGTCTGTCTCTATAAAGCAAGGAACTCGGCACCTGATGGCCAGGAGGAGACAGATCCCTGCCCCGGTGCAGCTCCTGGAGCTGCCCAGGTCCCAGCACTGAGCTTCCTCATCCCAGGCAGCAGCAGGTCAGCTGGGCAAGGAAACAGAGATCAGCCAATTTTCCTGGCTGACTCCCTGCGGTGAAAGCTGAGCTGAGACTGAGCAAACAAAGGCCCTGGATTCAGCATTTATTAGATGAAACAGGCCAGATCCTCCTGCACAGCCCTCGCTGGAGCAGCCCTGCCCAGCCCTGCAGCTGCAGCGTGTTTGCAGGTCACCTCCCCACTAATGCTCCCCAGCCCTCCTGGAGGACAGCGTGGAGTTACAATCCTGTTTGGATTTGTGTGTTGCCAGAGCCGCATCCCGCCCTGCCTGCCGGCCCTGCAGCGGGCATGCTGCCTGCCAGCCTCCAGCACCACTCTCGTTGCTCTTGGCCCATTTCACCTCACTCTGTTTTACTCCTTCCACTCTCAGGACGCGTGTTATCTCTGGTCTAGATGGAGGATTAAAAGGGGGCGCTGTCTCAGTCCTGTTCTTCCCAAGAGCAGGATGCTATGGCTCTCAGCACCAGCTTGCCTTTCTACAGCCTCTGTGTCCATGCAGAGAAGCTCTGATCCTCCTTTCCAGTCCTTGGAAAGCTACCTAATTTGGTGGCTAAATATCCTCAGGGTGAGATGCTGCCTGGTGCCCTGTCTTGGTCCCAGCTGGTGTCTAACAAATCCATGCTCTCTTCTCTTCCCAGCTCAGTGTTGGACGTGCTCTGAGATACCCCAGCTCCAGCAACCCACTGCCTCCAGGTGCCAGGCGGTGCTTGGGAGTAGCTTGTTCTTGAGTGTAAGTGCCCAAATCCTTTGTGTTGCCAGTAGTAGATATTTGAATAGGGATTTCCCCTGCTCTAAGAACCCAATTCCTTTGAAACGCCATGATGTTCCCTGCTGTTCCAGCTGGGAAGCTGGGTGCCTGCAGTGGGAAGCTGAGTGCTCACAGCTGCAGCAAAAATCTTCCTGTTGGAGCACGAACTTCTGCAGCACCGGCACTTTGGGCCCACGGTTTCAGGAGCTGCTCAAGTAGCTGCCAGCAGGGAACAAGCCACAGAGGAGACTGTGTTATGCTCATTAAGTTACCATACTGCAAACCCATGCCAAAAATCTGCTGGCAGCGCTACCAGCCACTGCTGAGACCTGCCAGTGCTTTCCAGAGCCTGGGATGCTGACAGACCACTGCGTGGCAGCGTCGGGCCTGGGGACACTGCAGGCACTGTCGCAGCCCTTCAAGGGGGCCCAGGAGGCCTCTGCCCCCACCTCAGCCTCTCCCACACCTGGCTCCAGCTGGAGGCCACATAGGTAGACTTACATGACTTACAAGGTATTAATGCTTTGTGGCTCATCCCCTTGCTTGCAGCTTTGGAGAAGTCCTAAAGGAGTAAGGGAGATAAAAACAGATCTCTTATTTTCCACTCTGGCCTTTGAAATAGCAGGAGTGCTCAGATCGTGTCCTTCCTGGGGCCCACAGCGGAGGTGGCCGGGGATAAATGGCTCACACAGGCAAACCCACGCCTCTGCGGAGCGTGTCTTTCTCCAAAACATTAGTCAGTTATTAAAGCAGCAGGAAAAGAGCCTCCCTTGTCCCTACCTCTGCTTCAATTTTACTCTCTGTTTGACATAACCAGGTCACTCTTTCCACACTTCCCCAGCCTCACTGGGAACCGATTACTGATCGAGATGGACGTGACTCACTGCCTTTTTTAATGAGCAACTTTCCTATGTTTATGTGCTTTGGCAGAGACTTTCTTATACCTAAAAAAGGAGAAGGGTGGCACTGGGGAGAGGGCAGGGTACATTGCTGGCATCTATATCCAGTCTGAGTGAGATGTTTCTCACCCTCTCCTTGGATTCCAGCCAGTTGTGAAGTTACTGCTTTTGAACATGAAAAAGGCGTAACTAATCTTCCACACGCTAATCTGGATGAAACACTGTCCGGGCCCACAGGTAGGCTGCCTAAGCCCTTGACAACTAATTGGAGCTAATTAGGTTAGAAGACTTTTGTGTTAATATCTGTTTAGGCTGTGCCTGGGGGCCCCATGGTAATAAGCATCGTACAAACCCAGGGCAACCTTACCCCATGGAGGCTTGCCAGTAGGAGATTGTCCAGGCCACAGCAGGGTGAGTTGGGTTTTGCTTCTCTCTTGCACAGACTCAGGCTCATCGGACAGGTGCCCCACTCATGTGGTGTTGCTTGTGTTTTGCAGTGACTAAGCGGAGGAAGCACTTGCTATCCTTGCCCTACTGGACCAGACCATCCTTCCCTTGGCTGCAGATCCCACTGGATCCCTTCCCATAATGGAGGTGTGAGTGCCAAGATCCTCCATGACCTCCAGAAGCCACAACTCCTTGCCGAGAACTCTGATGGCTCCACGAATGCTTTCCGAAGGTGCCCTGGGGGGCATCGCCCAAATCACCCCCTCGCTGTACCTGAGCCGGGGCAGCGTCGCCTCCAACCGGCACCTGCTCCTGTCCCGAGGGATCACCTGCATAATCAACGCAACCATCGAGATCCCCAACTTCAATTGGCCCCAGTTTGAATATGTCAAAGTGCCTTTGGCTGACATGCCCAACGCCCCCATCTCCTTGTACTTCGACAGCGTTGCCGACAAGATCAACAGCGTGGCACGGAAGCACGGGGCCACCTTAGTCCATTGCGCGGCCGGCGTGAGCAGGTCAGCCACCCTGTGCATCGCCTACCTGATGAAGTACCATAAGGTGTCCCTCTTCGAGGCATACAACTGGGTCAAATCAAGGCGCCCTGTTATACGCCCTAACGTGGGCTTCTGGAGGCAACTGATAGACTACGAGAGGAAGCTGTTCGGGAAGACAACGGTTAAAATGGTACAGACACCATATGGCATCATCCCAGACGTTTACGAGAGAGAGAGGAGACCCCTGATGCCTTACTGGGGAATTTAATGTGACTGCAGACGGGAAGCACAGCAGAAGGGACATGCTGTTCCAAGTCGACCAGACTGGAGATGTTCCCTTCTCTTTCTACAGCCAACTTTGGTTCTTTACCATACAGCAGAACCTCAACTAATTCTCACCTCACTAACCCGCAAGGCCAACAGTTCCCTTCGAAGCATTTCTCTCTACAGGGATTCCCCCATCCCATTTTCCTCTGATTTAGCAGAATGAGATCTTCTTATAAGTTTATTCCTTTCATAAAGCCTCCCTCTCTTTTTAGTCAGTTTATTAGTATCCTATGAGGAAAGGCCTACGAGGCGTTTGGCAGAGTTAATGAACAAAGTGCGCTTTGTGATGCGGTAGCCTGGATCTTTCTTTAATAGCTTGTTTGCTTCCTTGCAGAATCCTGTAGTGGTTTGGGAGTAGCACTAGCACCAGACAGGGAAGTCCAGCTCTAACAGCATGGCTTCCAGGAGCAGGGAGGAGGCAGTACAGGGTTGTGTTGCTAGTGCTGGTGTTTTCTTTAACATCTGTAGTGACTCTCAGTATATAGTGTTTGAGATCTTTAGTCAGCTCTTAATCTGTATTAAAAGTGAAAAAGAATGAAGTCAGTCCGTGTCAGGCACAAGTAAAATAAAATTTGAATGATTGGAATCAAGTAAATACAAAGCCCTTCTTCACTCATTCCATGCCAGGGCGATAGTCCTGGAATACACTGACACTTCTGAAAAGTACTGGTGGTGTTCCGTGGGTGGAAAGAAAACATAATTTGTGAACATGTGGCTCGAGGCAGCAGCGGGAGGTTGACCCTTCCCTTCCCCCACCACACAGCCAAGGGGATGTTTAGGAAACGCTGTGTGCGTGGCCACCTTCCTAAAGGGCTGAGTTGCATTTCCTAACGTTCAAACAACCAGTGGACTGGAAGTAGGTACACCCACTTGAGTACTTTGCTCTAGATACGGTCGTGATCTGCCTTAGCCCATTTCTAAAACACTTCATTATGTCCTCAAGGTTATGTCGCATTCTAGAATTGTTCTGCACAAAAAGGCGATCTGTTTCACCTCCGGGACGGGGATGGTGGTACGGAAAAGGCTTTGCCTCATTCTGTTCGTGATGAGAAAGATTCCAACTGGAGATGTGGGAGAAACCTCTCTGTGGCACAGCTGCTGCCTCCTGGGCATTGCTGCCCTCCCTGCAGATGGAGCAAGACCTTCCTGTCCTCTGCTGCATCCCCGACGGATGAGTACGCAGATTGCTGGATGCTGAGATAGCTATCTGATTTAAATGAGATTCTATACTTGTAAAAAAAAAATCAATAAAGAGTAAACTAGAACATGTGTTGGCTTCCTCTTCAGAACTGTGCTAATGTATTTGAAGTAGCAGTGAGAACATGGTGTAATCCTGAACAGCAATTTACACAAGTTTGGAGAAGTAATTCTGTGTTCCAGGCAGTTTCGAGGTGTCCCCCGTTCCTGACAGTCATTACAACAGCCAGGCAGTTCAGTTAGTGATGCAAATCCCTCAATATTTTAAGGGCATCCAAAGTCCAAAAAGAGTTTCCTGTGTGCATCTATAGCCCGTTCCACCTGCAAACCTCTCTTGGGGTGCACTAGCCAAAACTGCAGCTGGAAAACACCAAGCGCTGGAGCACCAGGTTTTCCGACTCCCAGCACCTGGATCTCAAGGCACTTCCGTATCAAGCACAACAGAGCAGCCCTGCAGCGCCAGAGGGAATTCTTTTCAGATGAGCAAGAATCAAGTTTCAGCCCACAGAGATAAAAGGGAGATTTGCCACACGCTGTGAACAGCTCAGGTTTCAGCGGTTGTGTCTCTTGGCACTGTTTGCAGTGACAAACAAGCAGGCGTATCAGACTGACTGTCCATTTGAAAATATACTTCTTTTTTTTTCCCTTTGGAGTTAAATACCAGGGAAGTGGCAAGCAAGAAAGGAAGGACAGATTAAAAACAGGACTAAGAATTAGTTGGGAGAAATCCTGAAAGCATGTCACTTAGAGGGAAAAAATACTTTAAAAAAGTCTTTCAAAATTAAACTTTATCTAAAAATTGAGCAGGCCTATTTTAACAATATTTTCTGCAAAAAACTAGACGGGAAAACTTCTCCACTTGGAATAGTTATATGTGTATTTTGCACATAAACTGCTTCAATGGTGGGGGAGGAGACAGTACCAAGCGTTCAACAACCAAAGCACAGAGCGACTTTGAAGCAATAAAAAATGCAGTCGCCTCACAAAAGCACATCATGAAATAGAGAACTCATCCGGAATGCCCAGGAAAGGTTTCAGAGAAGTGCAGTGGTACCAACAACTTAGAGGTATCTCTCCACAGAAGTTTCTCATTCCAAGAGAAGATATTTACCTGTGCCTCATTTTCCCCGGAACGGTTTTTGTGCACCTTGAAGTCAGCAGAAGCAGAAGATGTGACTCCAAGCGTCTGGAAGCAGGGCAGCACGACGTGAGGGAAGCACCATTCCTCCTGATTCCCATCGTCCAGAAGAGCACACACTTTGTTTGCAGAACACTGTGAGACACCTTCCAGTCGTTGGCCACAGAGATTCTTCATTCACGAGCATTCAGCACGTGGCCCCAGCTGTGCCCTGCACGGATCCCTGCAGGGATTTCTGCAGTGACTCTGGCACAGCACAGACTGAAACAGCTCCAACTGCAAATGGTGAAATCACTTCTAGAAGACAAACAATGCTCACCCAAAGGGAACAAGAAGGCATCACAATATAAATAGATTTCTTCTGACCTCTTTTCTTCATAGTATTGAGGACTGGAATTAAATACAGGCACAGAAATCAAAAAGACATCTTCCAGAAGAAGCAGCTTTTACAATAGCAGCTTTTATTGAAAAGGCCGCCTTTGTTTCAAGTTTAATCAATCTGACACGAAGCTGAGAAGGGAACTGCATTCCATGGGGTGTCACAGCTTCTTCCCAACCCTCGCCATGCTTCCCCTCATGGCACCACGTGCTTCTCAAGGAGAAGCTGCTCAAAGCATGCCCAGGCGAGGAGAAGCTGCTGCCAGAGATGAAGAACCATCAGCATCCAAAAGCTGGGCATTCCCATCCCACAGAGCATGGCAGGGAAATGGGGCAATAAGGAAACAGGGCAGTAAGGAAACAAACAGGCCAGAGCCACTGGTTTGCTCTCCAGCACTTCATCCACCGAGACAAAGCACACTGAGATAGCGCAGAAGCGTCAGGAGTACAATGGGGCAAAACCATGCATAAATTAAATTAACCAAGGGAACAATCTCTTCAAACTCCAAATATACACACAAAGGAAGATCGCTTTCCCAAGGCAGCTCCAGAAATTACAGACATTAGAAAAAACAAAACCACATTTCTCAGTTTTTTTTCCTAGTCACTGTCCAGAAAAAGGAGTTACATTTACAAAATTGAGCACAGCCAAAGCAGAAGGCAGCACGTCCATCAGCCTGTATGCAAAGGAAGCAGGGAACGCGGTCTGTTACAATGCACCACAGAAAATACCATCACCTTGGATACAGATTGGCTAGCAGCCGTATCTGAGGGAGCTGAATGCAACAGTGAGTCATTGTAACGAGCAGGATGTGCAAGGGAAGTGATCCTCCTGTGCAATGCCTGTACCGAGGGTATCTGCACGAACAGCATTTGGTGTGTTCCCATGACGTCAAAGCGTTCAGAAAAACCATTTCTGCTGGCCACAAATGCAGCAATGCTGCCGGCTGCTTCCCCTTCTGCAGGCAGCAATGACGGCAGTGCCGCACCTCACCATGCTCCTCTGCAACTGTTAACACAGATTCCTTATTTTTATGGCCAGAAGACGCACTAGATCCATCTCGGAGAGGAAACTTCCCTGCTTAACAAGTACATTACGAGAGAAACATCACTGAAACACATTTTTATGACAGCATAGCTCATACGGTATTTGAAATATCGCTTGCTTTAAGTTTCACATTGTGGCCTGTTTCCTTCACGGCATTCTCTAATTAAAGACAAATAAACCTATCCAGTTAAGTGCTCAGGAACCGCGATGGAAACCCATGCTAACAATAAACTCCCTTTTCCCAATATAGCACTTCCACGAGCACAGTTTGCGTCAGCCAGATACTCCAAATCACTTGAGAGGTCCCCTCGCTCGCAGCAAGGAGTGCAGCAATGCCCAAGTGCTCCAGTCATTCAGCTGCACACTGAGTGCTGCCGTGCTGTGCTGCACAGACCCCAGACATCAGTGGGAACACTGACCCTGGTGATGCGTACAGCCCCTCATTAGGAGGGAAAACAATCTCAGAAGCTATGGTGCTGTCACTATTTCATGCCTAATAAATGAAACAGCAAGCAAAGAGTGACTGCCTTTTTTTTTTTTTTTTTTTAATATATAATTACTGGGCAGCAGAAGGCAAGCAGTCACTGTCACATGATTAAAAATCCACCATTTGATGAGCTTGAGCATGCAATTGGAGGCACAAGTTGTTGTTCCACAAGTGAGCAGCAAATCTCAGGCAGCAGGAAGGTTGATTTTAATTTGTGTAAATAAGGGGCCAGACATCTAACACTCCTATTAGCCAAGATTCTTTCATTTGGCATAATTAATAGTTTAGTATAGTTAAGAATTAGTAAATAAATAAATCAATCACAGAACCACAGAATGGTTAGGGTTGAAGGGACCTCAGGACCCACCTGCTCCAACCCCAGCCCCATCAGGCTGCAGATATCATTACTGAAGCTCATCAGGCATGACTTTCCCTTGTGAAGTCACACTGCCTATTCCTGTTATTTCCTTCTCCCTCATGTACCTGGAAATGGTTTCCAGGACGAGCTGTTCCATCACCCTGCAGGGACTGAGGCGAAGCTGAATGACCTGTGAGGTTCCCTGGGTCCTTCTTTTTAAAGACAGGAGGGATGTGTGCTTTCCTCCAGTGTTTGGGAACTTCTCCCATTTGCCACAATTGAGCAGTGATGATAGAAAGGGGTCCCGCAATCACAAAGGTCAGCTCCCTCACTACTGCATCCCATTGGGGTCCATGGACTTGTGAATGTCCACTTTCCTGAACTGTTCCCTGACCTCTTCCACCAAAGAGACAACATTTTCCTCTATAATTTCAATTTCAGCAAATAATTACTGGTCAATGTCAGTTACTCATAATGGAGGCAAGGCAAAACTGAAAAAGCTGTTCATATCCTTGGAGAAAAGGGACTTTTAACTTAAGTCAAAGAATTAAGCAGCAAGTTGTACCTGATGGATACACACCACATTGCATTCTCTGCAAACTGAACAAAACTGTAAGAGGTAAGGCTCTTAAAATAATGCCACGAAGCTCCCAATGGGTTTAAAATTCCAAAAGTAGCTGCTGATGGCACCGTTATCTGGGTGTTGCATTGGAAGAAAGAGTCAGGTATTTTAGATGTCTGGGTAACACTTTGCAATAGTCTATGACTTCTTCCTGTTTAGGTAGGTGCTCCTCCTGAAAGCAACAGAACAGCAGGTTGGCAACAGACTGCTTCTGCAGACAGCCTGCTTGAGGAGACAGCTTCCAGTGTGAGATCACACCTGTCCCCAGCAGGAGCTGAGCCCCACCTGTGCTGCCAATTCTGGGAATCAGGAAAACACATTGTTACAGACAGCACTAGGTCGCACACGTTACATGCAGGCATCCCATCAAGTAACACATCTTAAAATACAAAAAGGTAATATATACAGGAGCAGACACATGGCAACAGTGGAGCCGAATTTTCAACAGTGCTGCAGCCACACAACCACCAAAGTACTGGGCAAAACAAACCCCACCCATAGTTTAGGACAAGTCCAAGAAAGGATGTTACCTAGTATTTGCAGCAGAACAGCACAGATTGCAAGTTCCCAAACCCAGATTCTGCACTAAAGAACCTGGATACGAAGGGGAAATTTTTAACAATTTTTCCAAGTTCTTATCCTCCAGTACTAACCACTTATGAGTTTGAATATGGTATAATTTACAATTCAGAATGGTGAAAGCATGAACATAGAACGTCTCTCTGCCATCTAATACTTATATCAGTAATTCATTTTGCCTTGACAGTAACGACTTGAGCACTGTGTGCATGTAATAGTAGAGCAGCAAATATTTAAAGAAAAACATCATGGTCCAGACACCCAAAACATTAAGAAAAGATTTGTTTGCAAGTATGTACTTCAAGTACTTAAGTAGTCATTTCTATGCAAATCAATCTAACACTTCAGTTCACCTTGGAAGCTCTGTCCTCTCTGAGGTCTGCATTTGGTTAGCAGACTGCTTGTTTGTTTGACAAAGGCCAGCCCACACTCATCTTGATAAAGATTGAAATGCCACATTTTATGCCACTCGACAATTTTTCCCAGATATTTCTGAAACCCCAGTCATTTCCAGGAAAATTCTTCATGGTGAACTTCTATACGTGACAGTGGCTTTAATTCATGATTGTACAAAAGCCAAAATGAAGCATTTCAAACGAAGAATCCTTTCCACTCACTCAACCACACCATTTATCCAAGCACTGCGCATTATCATTTCACCTGATCCTCCACCTTCGGCACAACCACTTTCAGAGCAGGTCTGGCAAAATGAGACCCGGAGGCTTTGGTTCCACACAGTTGATCCAGAAGTTTGCACAGCTCGCATGGTACTGGTGCCCTCCATATGCCAGCTTAAAATTATCCGTTTCTGAATTGAAGGCCTAGAGTAACAAGAATTGAAACAAGCGTGACCGTCTCACCTCCTCCACGCTCCAGAAACTAGAGTGGAAAATGGACATCACACAGGTGATCACCCCAGAATGGCAAATCATGGTAGAGCCTGGACCCTCTTTCTCTGAACTGAATAAACCATTTTCACTTGCAGAAACACAGCAGCCAAACTAATGCTTTCTTTTAGTCTGCAAAATGTCTGCAGGTGGGCAAAACCTACCACCCTCACACCTAATGCATACCTGCCTGTTACACCACGTATCGTAGTGTCCCATCTGACACCTGTAACTCACTGTGTTCCACGCACCTTCCAGAACAAAGCTAGTTCTGCCAGCCAACAGCCACCTGCTGTGCTGCCTTCACCGGGTCAGACTCTGCTGTGACTGAGGCTGGTGCTGCTTCTGATGTTAACGTTACCCTACCATACTCCAGGCTGAGTTTGGTCCACTTTCTTCCGGCAATTGAATCTGCTTTACGACTGGAGTGCATGAAGCCACAAACAAGCTTAAAATTTCTCCATGTATGTTGCTAGGTGATACTGCTTAAATGTGATGGGGAACTGAATTTTTATTTTTAAGTAAATCTAAACCGTTTGTGATATAGCACTGATTTTTTTCCCCAGTTCAGAAAGCGAACATTTAGCAGCTGTTCCTACTTCAGCAGAATTTCCAGTGCTTCACAACTACCTATTTAAAAAATATTCTAACCATGTTTCCCAGATTCTGGATTTCCTGCACAGACTTCTAAAAATGCCATTGCCTACTGCATATAGACAAAAGTCAGTATTTGTACCAGAAACCCCTACAGCTCCCCCCCTTCTGCTACAGACATGCAGGCAACTATGAACTCAGAAACTCACTGCAGGGACTTTTCTACCACACAACAGAAGGAGCACAAAACCAGAAAGCTATTCACAAGGTATGAGCATGCAGACAAGACAAAAGGCAGGCTCTAGAGCATGTTAGTTGATCAGATCAAGTATTAATAGTAACAAAAAAAATGACTGGAAGAAAAGGGGTCATGATTGGTACAATTGAGAATGACAGCTGAAGGCCAGCTAGCAGTTCAGCCTTTCACACTCAACTAGGAATGATTCTATAAAGAATGTTTTTTACACGTTCATACTTTTTTAGGAAGCTCTTCCACAGGTTTCTCTTCTTTCTGAAATAACGTTGAAACCAAAAAGTCAGCAAAAGTGCCGATGCACATTAATTGGTTGGCATAATTACTCTGTACACATCCTGGGATTCCCTCCCAGCTCTGCTAATTGCAATAGTCCCCTCCTGGTGATCCTTGGAGATACATTTCATAAAGAAAAGTTATTAAAATACTTTTAACATATATACACTTCAGTCTTAGTATCCCAGTTCCTTCCCAGCGACGAGCCATTGACCTCATCAGCCCTTTCTCCACATCTCTGTCGCATGCAGAGCCCGGTGAATGCAGGCCATTGACTATGAGAGTCCCATCTATTTATGGGTCACATTTTGCCTTTGCCACTTCCAGTTACAAATAAAATTTAAAATTCATAAATATGTTCCAGGCCTAAATGGAAGTCAAAACTATAAATTAAAAAGGCCGTATACTTACTTTACTTCTAGAATCCACATTTAGGAGGCACACTCCACAGGCAAGGTCTTGGGCGTTTTTAATCCCTGGGCGCAGCATACAAGAAGAGAAATCCAGTGAGTTTTCATCTGGCTGAAGAAATGAGACAATAAAGTTTAGGCATTTTCAATGAGTTTGAGACCTCATAATAAGAATAATTGATCTGGTTGCAAGAGAGAGCTGTGGTATCCCAACAGGCAACGCAGAAGAGATGACACAGTGCATTTCCTCATAAATTGATACATGATTTAATCAAAGCCGCTCGCGGATATTTGCAGTCCTGCTATGCAATCTCCATCAACATTGATTTATAACACTCCAGCTCTTGAAAAAGGGTGAGACTACAAAGGAAAGAATTCTTCAGTTCCGTGTTCCCACATCAAAAGAAGAAACTTCTGAAGAAAGAGCTCAGGCAGCTCTGCTACATTTCAACTGCAGCATATTAAGAACTGGACGAGGATAAACAGTGGTATGCAGCAGCTGTTTGTGCAGCTGTGAGGAAACAAGGCAGTGGCCAGCACTGCTTTCACCAGTGTTTGAAGTGGTGTCTGTATCTGTGTTTATTGTCCTGAGTTCTGCACTACTGCCTGCTCAAAAACGGCAGCGGTTATTCTTTCTGAAGGTTTTTCTGAAAATAGAATATGGCATAATGTACAGCTGGAATATTAAGATTAACCAAAGCACCTAAGAATTAAGGTCATCAGCTATTTCACGCCAGACACAAGTTCAGGTTCAAGATAGACAGTGGACAGAGGAGATGAAGCCTGCAAAGAAGAAATAGAGCAACTTCTCTGGCTATAACCTGAATTTCAGCAACAAGATAAATGGCAACAGAAAACTCTCTGTATGGATGGTATAAAACGATGCACTGCTTGAATGCAGAGGCACAATTAAAAATAATGACTAGAAATGCAGGAAGCTTTGGGAAAAAAAGAAAAAAGAAAAAAAGTACACAAAAACATGTGTACTCATCTCCATAGGTCTGGAATGCTGATCGCGCTCCCTGCAGAACGGCCAGAGAATAATTGAAGTCCTTTAATCTTTAAGTAGATCAATCAATTTAATAAAGGCACTGTAATATTTGTTTACCAAACACGTGAGTGAAGCAAATGAGAAGGTCATCCTGTAATTTGCAATGAAAACCACAAGGCTGGGCATAACATTACCTTGTAACAAAATCCTTTAAAAGATAAAATTAACCTTTCCAAGCAGACGCCTCTGAGCTAGAATACTTCTCAGCACTTAATTGGCACTTCTGTGCCATTTGGAATCCGTGCTAGGGGAACGTATGGCTGCATACAGTTCCACGTGGAGAAGAGAAACAAAAAATGATGATTCTGAGAACTGTAGGAATCAGGAGTCCCAGGAGTCCTTCAGATTACTTTGCTTGAGAAATCATTGCTCCAGCTCTGAGTGCACTCAACACGTAGCTGCACTGAGACAGAGAACACAGCCAGGCCCTAGCCCTGGGGTGGTCCCTGCCATCTTCCAAGGAAGGCACTTTAGAACTAGATTTTTATCTGCTTGTTTAAATCAAGAGAGGGCTATTCCGACTGTTACCATCAACAATGCCAGGTTTCAAATAGATGAATCCTCATCTATCAACTTCACCTGCTGAGCAGTAAGGTACTGAAAGAATAAATCCCATATTCTGACAAAGTGTCATCAGAAATACCCATCTGCCTCCACTATTTATGGTCAGCTATGCAGAAAGCTCCCAAGCTCCTACCAGACTGTCTCAGAGCAGCCCGGTCTTGTCTGGCAGATCTGTTCAGAGAAGGGAAAGCTATTTTGTCTGCAGTGGGAACCAAAACAAACTGAGGCACTTCCAAATCCAGAGAGAAAAGAAAACAGCTCTGTTATGCGTGTTGCTATGTTGCATACTCCTGAGTTGTGAGCATTAGAACTGTAGGTATATTATACAGACAAGTCAAGTCCATGCTATTCTGGCTTCATAAAATGGCTCATTAAAACTGTACTAATTTTCCCTTATCAGAGCATTTCTTCTAGTGAAGACATAGCTTGTTTTTGGTCTTACCGTTAAAGCAGCAAGTGACATGAAGCTTATGAGGTTGTTCCACACTTTATCTATATCCTTCAATAGCTGTTGAAGTTTCTCACTACAAACAGCAGTTGCTTTGATTCCCAGTTCAACTCTCTTTGTTACTCTGTACACTTCAACAACCCCTGATGGAATAAAACACAGTGGAGAAACGCAGACAAGTTCACTGCGAGCACAGGTTCCTGAAACCACAACTAAAATACAGAAGAGACCTTTCAGTGTAAGAGATGCAGTAAATTAAAACATACCCAGCAAATATTCCATGCCTTGAGCAGACTGGATAACCTCAGTGCAAACGGATGAGCTGCTTATTCCATTCAAGGTATCGTTTGCTTTCTTTATGACCTGGTGGAAGCGAGTTTCATGAAACGGTGCTGTTAATTGCTACAAACAAGATGGTCACTAACAAACTGTTAAACAAAACAATGAGGCAAATTCAGTAATTGCTGTACTCCATCACACAGATCGGGGTAGAAGTACAAACATTTAAAAACTTAATGTGTCCCCTCAAATAAATTCATTACTAAAACAGCAGTTTTAAGTGCACGCATGCATCGCTATCTAGTTGAATTATATGATTAAAAATATACATATTTTTAAATTATTCTGGCTATGAAGTATCACATTACCTGAAAATTAATGGCCTTTCCCTTTTCATGATAAACATCCTACACTAAGGAGGAAAAGGCTGCAGAGGAGGTTACACTCTTACCTGCAGGGCACTCTCCAGGCACCTCTGCCACTCATAAGCATATCTCTCACTTTCCTATATGAAAGAGAAGGATAGTCTGAATCTCATTTCTACACACAGTTTCCTTTCTCCTATCACAATAGACATACAGAAGATATATATTTAAAGAGATTATTTGCAAGTTATCCATGAAAACCTCCTAAAATACCTTTTCCTACCTTTTTTCCTCATTTTTTAATTAGGCTCTTTGTGTCTGAACTCTAAAGTTTGATTTCTGGGGCTGAGAACTAGTTTCAAAAGGAAGAAGGTATAGAAATGGGTAAAAGTTTGGACTGCATATACCTACTCCCAGCAAATCTGTTGCAGGTCTACTGTTAGAGAAATGAGGATTAGAAGAATTTAATGCGTTCTTTTACTATTTGCTCTCAATATGAGCAAGAGAAATAACTAACTATTATACAGCCAAAAGTTAGGCCATTTCCTAAAGCCAGTGGTCTCAGTGCCAAAACTGGGATTAGCTTTTAGTTGCAACCAATTTCCAGTTATAGGCTTAGACTGCAAGGTCAAACGATTCAGACAACAGCATTTTTTTCCATGCCACGAGGCTTTAAAGCCAGAAAAGACAAAACAACTTTTATTAACCATTTCTTGCTCATAAGAAGGAAACAAAGAAAAGAATCCTTCCTTTATGAGCAGCAAAATTAACACACAAAACCTTACCCAGGTTCCATCTTAGGATCATACTCTAATTTCAAGCAGCTAATGCCCCAAAGGGCTGGGATACAGAATACTGATGAAAGTCACTGCTGATTTACTTGCGTAGGATGTTTATCATGATTTACTGTATTGCAGATAACTCCTTACCTCAACCTCCCCAGTTAGGTCTTTGTATTTGTCCCGGATGACAGGCAGAGCAGGCTTCTCACTCAGAGTATTTGAGCGATCCCTAAATGGCTGTTCCAGAGCTGGTAAAGGTGAGGAGCGGCTTATTTCTCTGTCACCCAGGCTTAGGCTCCTTTTATGAGACCCTAAAAAGTTTGGATATAAACAAAACTATTCTTTTATTCAAAGGCAGCGACTACCAAAAACGAACAGAGCGGTACCAAGGGATGTGCTGCTCATCCAGAACAACAAAGCCCTCCATTTACTCAGTGACTGGTGCAAACCAGTTCTTGAATTCTTACAAATTTTTGGCACAACAGATTTTTTACTTCTAGAAAGAACTCAACTCCAAACGCCATGGAAATCAGTAGAAGCTTGTTTCCAATAGTCTTCAGAACAGTCCTCATCAGCAAATTTATCATTTGATTGGAATAAATAGCCTCTGGTAAGTGTATGCATTACGAGTTTCCGCCACAGAACAGGCTTACCTTGAACAGACAGGTCAAAGGTTGCCAGCTCACTCTTGATCATTTCTTCACTAGATTTCACCTTGCCTTGGGATGTTGCCACTAAGAAGTCAAATTTGCTGATTTTCGGCTTTTCACTTTGGAATTCTCCAAATTCATCTATGGATTCTCTCTGGATTTCAGAGGAGATCCCACCAGCGAGAAAGTCGGCCTCTTGGTTTGGGTCAGCTGCTGCATCTCGTGCTTCTGACGAAGGTCTTGCAAACTCACCAAAGTCTCCATTGTCATCATCACTTGGACCACTGGATATTGGTCCAGAGTCTTTAAAGTTTGCAAAGGCTGCAAACGAAACATCCTGTAAAGCATCCTCACTAGAAAACGTCGTCACTTTGGAAACAGTTGTCATGGTGATGTTTTCTGAGCTGCCAAACAAGGTCTCCTTCTTCTGAAGAACAGAAGTAGCTGCAGAGGATCCACTTCCTGAAGCCTGGGCAAAGGAGAACTTCTTGCCTTGCTGAATGTCGTCTTTGTCAGACCAGTCATAGCTTGCCAGGCTGCTGACTGCAGACCCACTGTTATAGCTTCCAAACGGGGCACATTTTAATTCGTCTATATCTGAGAAAAACAAACCCCTACCATTAGAAGCTGAAGTTCAAACATTAGTCTCTCGAGACCATCTAGAAGTAAAAGCAACTTACTAAGAGTCTTAACAAACTGCAGAAGAAAACACAGTGAATCGCTGTTTTGATGAGGCTTAGAGTTGCACAAAATCATCTGAAAAATACCTAAGCACTTAACACAAAAAACTCTCCACTTACTAAATGCAATCCTTAACCTTTGAATATTATCTTATATTTTAAACTGACAGTCACCATGCCACTATGGATTGCAAAGAAATACAAAAAGGAATGTTTCTAGACGGTACGGAGCGCACAGGTCACCAGTCCAGTTTCCTGAGGCTGGCTACAAAACCTACAACCAAAACATAAACATGAGCAATGCAAGCATCACCTCAGTTCATCTTAACAAAAGCAACCACACAGAAAGCAAGAGCAGCTTCCCCATCCGCTCCAGTAAAGTGTTAATACACTTAAGTTTTGTACTCATGCTTTGACACAAATAACGTACAGAAATGTGCTGCGAGAAGTTACAAGACAAAGTTGTGTTACAGCAATTCTGTGTGCCTCCCTCCTCGAGTAACAAGTTTCAGAAACAACACAAACATGGCAAATATCTTGTCTTAACGGAATAAATAGCCTGTGAAAGCTAAGTACAGAGAAAACCCAATTATTTTGCAGAAAGCTCCAAGCATTTATACTCACCTGGCAATTACATGGGCCAACAGGCTCTTCCCCCGCCATAAGGAGGTATGGCACGGTCTAACTGCCTACACTGCAGCCAGCAGAGGAGATCAAGGTCTGCCAGGGTGCACCCACTACTCATCCAACTTATCTTTCACGTTCAGACTGCGATTGATCCATCGCGGAGGCACACAGAGCCGGAGAGATGTCATTAAAGCATTTTTAAAAAGCCCTTCTGCACTGCACTTGGCAGTTGTTTTCCTGCATTAATGACTGTCAGCCTGGATCAGAGCCTCAGCTGCTGCTCGTTGCCTACAGCCAAACAGTCCCAAGGCAGAGCGGGTGTGAGCCAGCACCGTGCTCCCCGGGCAGAGCCAAAAGCAGCGCGCCTTTAACTGCGCACAGCAGGCACAGCTGGGGCAGGGCAGCCAGGCAGGGAGCAGGCTGAGCCTCCAGCTGCCCTCTGGTCATTAATAGAGGATTAAGCCATTTGAACAACGCATTTCTGCCTTTTGTATTCATTTGACTGAGAGAGGAAAGCATGCCACGCTTTAGGCTACCTTCCAGGCATGAGCCATATATACAGCTAATTAAAAAGACCAACAAATACACGATATAATGACATAGTTTAATGGCTACGACAACAAAGCACAACGTCCCTACGCAACGTGTCACCTCTCAGATTTTCCTAAGGGACATTCTTCACACAGCAGCTGAGCATGGAGCATCTCCACAACTAACGTTAGCACCCTGAACACATGCAGCAAGATTTCAAAGCACCATCTGAATACTAGATTTGTAGAGCAAGCAGTGCTCAGGAGAATAAATAGAGATGAGAGCATCTGCTCATGGCAGAGCCGAACAGAAGAGGGCTCCTGGCTGGGAAGGGGCTGACCTGGGCTCCGTAATTCGTCCCAAGAAACCAAATCTGATGCCTTCTAATATAAGGCTTTGCTCAGAGAAGTTAAAGGAGAGTTTCACTAACGTTAACAAGTGCTGGGATAACATCCAAACTGCCATTAACCCTGAGATCTCAACAGCACCACCCTGCACCAAGCACTCTCCTTTCTGACTCCAAAGCACTGCTTTGTTCCAGTGTTCACTGAGATACAGAAAGAAAGAGTGAGATCCTACCACAGCCCCACATTGACCGTGCCATCCAGAACCTGTTTGCCACTCTGTGGGAATTCATGCACACAGAGCCCACCAGCATAGGCTTAAGAGCCGAGATGAAACATAGCAGTTCAACCCTATATGTTTCCATGACTCGGATGGATTCACTGATTACAAAGCATTACTGCAGTGAGAAAACTTTCTAAGAGTTTAGCTCTACAGAAAGATACTGGTCAGAAACAAAAATTCTATGTCTGAAGCAATCCTAAAGCAATGTATAAGAAAGCACAAATATGAGAGTGTATGTGCCACTGTATATAATTCAAGGCAAATTAGTTTTTATAAAAAAATCTTATTCTATTGAAGGAAAAAAAAAAGCTATATTTAGTTGGGCCATGCGCTGCGTTGGTCACGAATTCTGCATAGAAGAAGGAAAACTGTGACCTTTGTCATAACAACAGCAAACTAAAGGCTTATCTCAGCTCCCAGCACATCTCCTGGGTCAGAAAGAGCTTCCCCCGGCGGGGAGCAGAGCAACTCGCCATCACACTAATAAGCACAGAGCAGCTCACATGTGAAAAGCACTGCGTGGCTGAGCCCAGAGCACTCTCCACAATGCAGCACTCTATTATCAGCACAGATTGTTTTGCTAAGCGCTGTTGCTTCTCTTAAAGGCCACAGATGCATTTAATGAATAAAAATCTCCAGTTCAAATGCTGCAGTTATAACTGCCGATGTAACACAAACTTCATTCTGCTGTTATAGCAATCCAAAATCTAAAGAGATGCGCGTGCATCAGTAATATTTTTTTCAAAGCAAGATATGATTCAGTGGGAAAAAATGTGAATTAATTCTGATGAAGCACTGCATTTAGCAAAGACACCTGCTGCTGATTTCCACATTTCCTCCTGAAGGATCTGAACTGATAAGCATCTACTTTTGTTGAAAGAAAAAAAAATCAAAGACTGAATCTGTACAAAACTCTAAGGAAATACTTTCTTTCAAGGATACACAATCATTTTTCTCAGCTGAGAATTGCCTTCTTAGCACTTTTTGGAAACCACAGAGTGGACTGTGCCATGGAAGCAGGGCAAATTAAAGTATTAAAGCCACTGTGTATTGAGAAACCTCTAACTCTATCAATAGGGATGCATCAATAGATTTCAGTGAACCATATCATAATAAAACAGTATTCCTTAGTAATCCCAGCAGATGCTGAGTTCAGATTTGTTCTAGAAATCCAAATGCTATTACTTCAAATACAGATAAAACCACATGGAATTGGCAGCTCTGCTTGGCAGGCCTACAAACACACACTGCGCTGAACACAACGGACCTGAGTCCCAAAGCTCCTGGAGCTGCCTTGGGGAGGAAAGCAGCCATGTGTGCACCACCAGAGCGCACTGACTCTGCACGGATGCAGTTAAAACACAGTATTTTCCAGTGTTATCTAATCTACTGAAGTATAGTTAATATGCTGTTTCCAAGTGTTATCTAATCTGCAGAGAAACCTGACATCCTTCAGTGGAGCCGACCACAACAGTGTATTTCAGCTTCCAAGGATCAAGGTATGTCTGGAGGCAAATGACAAACTGCAGGCTTCAGTGTCC
Source organism: Chrysolophus pictus (assembly GCA_037305975.1). Classification (NCBI taxonomy): domain Eukaryota; kingdom Metazoa; phylum Chordata; class Aves; order Galliformes; family Phasianidae; genus Chrysolophus; species Chrysolophus pictus. The sequence goes on from CM074594.1 coordinate 8,833,214, forward strand.
ACCGGTTGATCACTTCAGGAAAAGCCTTGGCAGCATTAGCTACATTCTAACAAACAGGAAAAACAAGACAATTCTCAAGATTTTAACATATCATTGTGATTGTAACCAACACTTGACTCAGCCTGTTCCTCAGCTGGTGAAGTCTGGAATAGCTCCAACAACGAGATGTCCCAACAAACATCTGTTGAACAGCAGTATGCAGCACTGGAGAAGATACTTTAACATGAAGGAACAAGGAGAGAAACTCCTTCAAACCTTTGGGAGTGAAAACCTCCACTTAGTTCTTTAGTTACCAGGATGGACAATGCCCCACAGTGGCATCAGGACCCAACTGCCAGGAGCATGGGGATACATAAGGCTCTTACAGCTCTTCTGTTTGCAGAATTACACTAAACGAGAGCAACATTGTCAAGTCTGGACAAAATGTAATAAAGCAGAGTCACAATCATTACTGTCCTTCCTCCAGGTATGATTAGCTGAACGAACACTAATAGCGTAAGTACTGCAGAATTCAGCCTCCCAGCTTTATGTTCAAGCCTTCAGTTTAAAAAGCTTTATGGTTAGATATAATGTGCTGCTTCTCGAGCAGCAGAGAGAGGTTTTTAAGTCCTAAAGATTGGTGTAATAAAGAAAAATCTGGTTCTGGTGTGTTTTGCTTTTGTGGCAAGGAAAAACAAAAACCCAGTTTGCTCTGGCACAGTGTTTGAACTTTATCCCACAGCTCAATTATTTTTAGCTTTTTACCTTGTCTGCTAATTTGACAATCATCCAAAGCGGTTGGTGGCCCTGGATTTGGAAGAATTTGAAGTGACACAGTTCTGCAACACAGATTTACAGCTGTCATTTGTGTTCAAAAGCACTTCAGTATTCAGCAAGCCAGGATTTTCAAAGCAGAAAAATGAAGCAGACCCTGTACTGCAGGGCACCAATTAACTCACTCCCGATTAGCTAAATAAATATCAGAAACCTGTTTAGAGGTCTCTCACCAGCAAAGGCCTCCACAGCAACACGTTTCCAATTGGCCCCATCACAAAGTGGTGTTGTGGCCTCAGCTGGCAGCAGGGAAGTGCAGACGAGGAGAAAACAGGACAGAGGCACTTCTGTGCTCAGTCCCAGTCAGCACGGAGCTCCCAGGGCACGGCACAGAAGCAGCCCTGCAATGCACACAGCTCCTGCTGCCCATCCTGCTGTGCAAGAGCTCTGCGGGGCAGCAGCTCACCCACACACACGCTGGCTCGAGGGGATACCATAACTTTAAACTTTGTAATTTTTTTTTTTTTTTCTCTCCAGGAAAAAGAGATAATGCTGCTGGATTGCAAACAAATCACACGCCCCCACGTTTTCAAAATATGCCAAGATAATATTTATTAACACAGCAGGACTTACAGATCACAAAAGATAGTGATACACAGGAGCTCAGAAGGGTGTTATCAGAATAAAGCATGCAGGTCAATACTTGCAGAAGAGAGATATCAAAGCAGATCTGAGAAGGCACATTCACACAGGAAATGTTTAGTTGAAATTAGACATTAGAAAAGCAGCAAAAAACCTGAAGTTGATTAAAATATACAGAGATCTCCAGTAATGCCAAAGAAAAAGGTACTTTACAGATTTGTAAGTGCAGCAAAGTGGATAACCCTTTGAGAATACCCCAAGCAGGTACGCTCCGACTGCAGCGTTCGAAGGATGCAGAACAAATTAGGTTTATAGAAATGATGAGGCGTTAATTAAAAAATGCTCGAGTCTCAGAGCGAAACATAAATTTGGTTGAAAAGAAGCAGCCCGGTTCAATTAACAGCATGCAGGCAGTGCTCAAAGGGTTATACGAAGTATATGCAAGAGAAATCAGGCAACATTAGTATAATCTACCTTCCACACAAAGAATTATAACAAAGTTTAAAGAGACAGTATCCCCTTCGGAGAGCAGAACTGAAAGCCTCGCTTCCCACAGAGCTCTGAGCACAGCCGCCCAGGAGCGGCCAGGCAACGTCCTGCAATTCCCAGAGCCAGCAACCCACCTGCCCAGCCCACAGCCTCACATCAGCAACACTCAGCAGGCAGAAGAGTTCCATACTGGTACATCAGGGACGCCCAGTTGTCCTCCAGCAGCCCCCACCTGCGGCTCTGCGTCGCTCGGGGCGCCGCGTATTGCTTGCAAACAGCACGGCAGCCTGCTGCTTCTCAGCAGTGAGCACTGCAAAGGGATACTGTCCCTTTTGACATTAGATTTACAGGTCAAAAGAAATGGAGAAAAAAAAAATCTGCTTTTTAAATTACGTAAACTGAAAAAAAAATAAAAAAGACTTGAACATTTGCAGTTCATAGCTTGAGATGCATCCAACATACACAAAGGAACACGTGAGCACAGGAGTACTGGTAACAGTGCAGAGCACGCTCTGCTACGAGAGCCAAACAGAATTAAATAATGGAGTAAAACTCTCCTTGTGGAAAAAACACCTAGCTTGGCACCATAAGAGAATACAGACTTGTTTGAGTTTAATAAAAATAGCTTCTAATTAATACTTCAAAGTTCAAAAGTTTAGCAAGGAGCACATGATCGCCTAACCCCCTTAAACAAACCGAGAAAATCCCTCCTGCCACAAAGGGAAAATTATTCATCACTGATTTCTGTGGCAAAAGCTCACATACTGTAGAAGAACTACATAAGTTAAGCTACCACCAAAAGAGGCTAGAAAAATATTACGAAAAAGTGCTTTCAAAACCAAAGTAAACATTCAAGAATACACTGTAGGTGCTACGTTTTTGACAGCTCACTCAACTTGGAATTTTACCAAGCAGTCATATGAAAATTAAATGTCTTTGCTAATAAAGTTATTCCTGATATTTTGTACCCTGTTATAGAGCATCTTCCATGTCAAAGTTGCCAACTTAGTTTTCTCTCTCCCCCACTTAAAAACAGCATATAATGCAAAATTACAGTACAGTATATTTTTTCTACCCATATCTGCAAAAATGGAAGAAATATTTCATCTGAGAATTACCAATTCTTGCAGTAACAGCTTTTACATTTGCAGTTTGTATGCTCCCTCCTGTCCAGAAACCTCTCTGACTGCGTAATACTTGTCCCCAGAGCACAGTAATGGTTCCCATATTATTGAAGGCCACAGAACATTCAACTACACCTTATCTTCCTATGTACATATGAAAAGAAAAAGGAGGACACTTGGGAAATTTCATGATATGCAATCAGGTTAGAGGTGGTTAATTCGTTCTCCCAGGAGCACTTTCAAAAAGGGAAATTAAAGAAGGTAAAAGCTTGTTGAGGATAAAATAGAAGTCCTGTGGTTTTAGATTGTGGCCCAAAAGCCATAGATCATGACAACAGCATTTATGGATCCTCTGCACTATCATTCCAATGAGTTGTAATTCTAAGAAGTGTACACGATACCTGTGGTCCTGAAAAAAACTGGCTATGCTGATGAAGCCCCACCAGAACGGGGATATAGCAGTGTTTGATTAGACAGCTTTTCATTAGCAGCACATCTGAGTGTCTGCCTACCCTTTCAGCAGCACAGAGAGGGTTAAAACCCCAAGCCAAATGCTCTGTTGAAACCAAGGGATTAAAGTGAGACTCTGCCATTCATCTTGCTAATATAAATGGAATGATGTTGTTTGTATTAGAAAATTTTCCACTCAAATTCCTTAAGTGACAGTCTCTAATGGGTATCAGTAATACGATGTTGTCAAATCTCAAAAATAAATGGGAATTGAGTTCAAACTGCTCAATCTATTTATAGTCATCTAAGACAAGAAATAAATGCTGCCCATTTAAGGGGCTGTTGGCTAGCAGGTGCACAGATTTAGAAGCCTTTCGCTACTGAAAGACTAGTGCATAATACTGTAACTTAGCACACAGAAGAATACTGATATCTCCACCACCTACGTTACCAGAGCAATCTAACCAATTCCTCACCTGCTGCTGGCGGATGCTGGCCACTAACTGTTGGCAAATCCAAAGAGCTATCAGACATGACATGCTTAAGATCTCCTTCCACATCAGTCAGTTTCATGTCAAACTGAACAGACAACGCATCTTCAGAATCCTCCTTGCCAACACTGCTGCCACCAATAGAAGGGAGATCCAGAGACTTCACCGAAGCAGAGTCTTCTTTGGCCTGCTTGAAAGCTGCGACTTTGTCCACCAGGGACTTATCTGCGCTGTTGCACGTGGAAGAAAACTTGTTTGAGTGAAAATCGGCAAAATCATCATCGCTCTTCACTGAGGAAAGCGTGCTGTCCTTTGTCTCCTCAAAGCCTGCTCCAGAGCCTTCCAGAGAGAGCTGCTTGAAGATGTCATATTTGGTGGGCGTAGCGGCGGTGGCCGAGTTCTGCCCACTCCTCCCCGTGCTGGCAGATGAGCCAGGCTGAGGAACAGGGCTGGTCTCTGCCTTAAGTGCATTGTATTTGTCATCTGGTTTTTGTTCAGAAAACCCACTGCTATTGTTGAAAGCCATGAAATCTGCAAAGTCATCTTGTCCGCTGGCTGATGCGCTATTAGAAAATTCCCCAAAAAGGTTGAACTCTCCAAACTCATCAGCTAAGCTCGAGCTTTTGCTAGGTGCTGGCTGGGCAGTGGTGGATGGTGGTGGGGGAAAGGAGGATGGTTTTGAAGCATTAAATGCAGGTGGAAAGGACAGCTGCTTGTTTTCTCCAGTAGAGGAAAAAAGGTCCAAATCTGCTAGATTAAAAGAGGTCTTAGCTTGTGTTTGCTGTTTCGACTGGGCAGGTAAGGAAGGGAAGGAAGTGGGGAAAGCTTTGTCTTTTGTAGGTGGCTCTAATGGCGAGACACTGTCAGCGGTTTTAAAATCTGTGAAGCCATCATCGGTTCCTGCAGCCTTGAATTCTGCAAGGTTATCTCCTGACAGGGAAGCAATGAAAAAGTACTAAGATACTGCAGTGACAATGAATACATCATACTCACACCATGCAAGCAAGCAACTTATTTCATGCCATGTCAGGCAAACTGTTTAAACTAAGTCCTCAGGATGCACACTGAACTGCAAACAACTTCTGTGAGCTACACATGTTTCGAGGTCAGCAATTCTAACAGCCATTCCAGAAAAAAACCAAACACCCTTACATCTTACAAACAGCCTCAGTAAATGCAAGAACTCAGGCACCTTCCTGCTTTTGCTATGCCTCATTACAGTTTTCTAGGAAGCCTGGAGATGGACTTCCACGTGAAAGTGATTAGTCATGAAATGATTAATCATAAAACATGGAAACTCTCAGCTAAACTTGTTACTGAATGTGAATAGTGTAACAATAATGTAAAACTACTTAAATATTAGGTAGCAACGTTTTCATTGAATTTATATTACATATTTTGGTGTACTATGCATTTTTTTCTATTTATACACTATTTTTTTTAAAATGAACAATTTATTTTAAACATGAAAAACAACAAATGCTGTTTAACCCATTCACCAGCATGTATTTACTTAGAGCACTTGTAATTTCAGAGTATGAGTACATTTTATTACAAGTGTCCAATAAACAGATTTTGTTCTGTTTTAGAAATACATCATTACCTTTCAATTCTTTAGTCACCACACAGTGCCATGCTTTAAATTACTTTAACCAAGATTTGAAAGACTCCTCCACAGAAGTGGAGTAGAGGACCATGACTGTACCTGACATCCTTCTGTGCTCCCTGCCCTCCAAACCAATTCACTCAGCCCAACGACAGCGCAAGTATTTGTGAGATTGCTATTTGTTTACTAAAACTAGAACATCACAGCAAATTACACTTACTGATGAATTGCAAACTTTTCCATTAGAAAGGTAAGCTGGTGAAAGGGTTAAGAATGGTCAGACCTGGTAGCAGGCAAATACAGTCATTTCCTATATCTTAGGACATACGCAGAAAGACATATTTCATTGCACTGCATGCATTTAATCCTAAAAGAAAGCACGGAACATGGAAATTCCACAAAAGATGGCAAGAGTTTCAAAAAAGTGTCTGAAAAAGAAAATTCCACCTTTGAAAAACAAGGAGAAGGAATGAACTAGGGTAAGCAGTCTTATCCCAGAACCTAGAATTGTTTACTAACAAGAAACCAAAATACTGGCCAAAACATAACGCTGTGGAAGCCAGATTAAATTTGTAATGCATTTATCTCCTGATATGTCTACTGATCATGTGAGAAAGTAAAATTTACGATTAACTCACATTGCATAAATGATCTACACACAGATCTGGAAAAAGCTTAGGGAGGGACTGCTTGTATAATCACACAAATATTACATCTCACATGCCACGTAGGTTTCACTTTTCCCCAATCAACAAAAATCAATTAAAACATATTTCAAAATGAGTGACCACATTTGTTCTTAGGGCAAAGGCCATAAAAGGTTTAAGTTCTGCCCCAACAATTTTGTGCAGAAGTATCTTATTCTTCTTCCTTCTAATAATCCTGACTTGAAACAGACAAATTCTAACCACACTATTATTTTAACATGAACCTCAGAAGCATCCAGGAGAGATGCTTGTCTTCCAGAAACACAGTCTGTGGATTGTCCAAGAGTCACTGTACTATTCTTTCCAGGATGTTTCCTGATAAATTGTTTGGAGGAGCAGAGGAACCATTATTCTGCAAACCTAGCAATGGAAATTCTACAGTTCATGGAGAACCACACACACACACACAAAAAAGCCCTCACAAAAACATCAAAACCACCCCCAAAGCCCCATCCTGCTTACCTCCATACTTGCTCTCTGATGGCTGCTCCAATTCACGGAAAGCACTGTACTTGTCTCCAGAATCTTGCAAATGTGAGAGAAAGAAATACATTTACATAAACCTGTTATGAATTCATAGTGTAAATTTTACACTGGCATGATAACTCTGATTTCTTACATTAACTTTTTATCAATGCCGAAACAAGAGATGTGAAATACTGTAATAAATTGCCCAGAATAGTTGCATACTTTCCCTTTTACCTCCAAAAGTAGCTGGACTTTCAGGCTTCTCAGCTGCAATTCCTTTAAACACAGCATACTTATCAGTTGATGAGAGTGTCTTGTTACCTGGGAGTGGCATTAGTAAAGAAGGAACACTAAAAGCAAAAAGAGATAAAAGCAAAGATTCTTGATTTATCCATAACAAATCTATACTTCCAGGTTTCATTTAAAGGAGCCTCTTATTTTGACTACAGCTTGGATCACTAAACTTAAGCTTCTACCCTAAGAATTCTGAATTTCTGTCAGTGTACACCTGTGAGTTTAGATAGCCATCTATTCAGCAGTATCAGGGTTATTCCACAGTTACTTTATGTACTTCTTTACCTTTTGCACATAAACACACACTACTTTATATAGTAAAACTGCCATCATTACCTAACATCACATTAGCAATTGCTGAAAGACTTAGCAGATGCTTGCTTGCCCTCCACACAAGCCTCCTTACCATTTGCAGCATTACAGAACAACATCCTTTACATATGAATGATGTATTTTACCTCCAGTATATGTCACTCAATACTATGCACATTGAAAACATGAATGAATTGCCATGGCATTCTCTGGCCTGAAGCAAGAATCTTTCTAGAGCCATTTACATCTCCTTACCAGCAGCCTACAAGCACCACACAAACCCAGCACTTGCACACATGTGATAATGATAGCCGATGATGCTTGCAGAGAGACAGTGCAGTGTCAAAAAATATAGCTTCTGTTAAAATAATTAAAGTTCACATCACTGCAAAACAGGCTATTAGATATGCAATCTTGGCAAACGTAATCATTACTCATCTGTACTCCACAGATGGCTTTTTTTTTTTATTTTAAATAAAGCTCCATAAGCAATGAGATTATAGGTTATTGTAACCTTTTGTTTGTTTCAAAATTGAATGCTTTTACAACTTTACAACTGAACAAAAAGAATTGCTGCAATGAAGAAGAAACACCTTTTATTTTTTCTCCTTATGATCCCCTACTTTCCACTTTGGAATTTAAAAACAATGTTTCTGTTGAAACTTTCACTAACCAAATAGCTGTTATTGCAAAATGATATCTGACATACACTTAAATTACAGTCCCTTCAAATACACGTGGCATTATTGACTGACACCAGCAAAATTAAATCCTTTCCATGGAATGTCATTAGGAACAGTGCCACCAAGCAATCTGTTTTAGTATCCCCAGCTGACAGCACTGTTAAGGAAGCATCTAGTAATCACTGTTTACCTGCAAAGCTAGACAGTAGTTCTGTCTACAACTAAGAACAGACAGCTCAGTACACAGAAAATAAGTATGTCTGCAATTAGATACCTGGGTGCTATATAAAATCTTGCCTTGTGCAGTAGGATTAAACAACACTTGGAAATTTTATTGTCACGGGACTTTGAAAGACTAATTTTAAACTCTCAAAGGCAGTAAGTACACATTTTATTGTGCCCAATTTGTCTGATCCAGAATTACATTTTGGCTGTCTCCCAGACAAACAGCCAAGATTGTTGAAGACTGAATGAGATCCAGATTTATAGTCAGCTATCAAAAGTACATGCCTTGGCCAGAGAACCACAGAAATAAAAACCCTGTCCACTGGAGCTCTCATTCATTTAAAAGTACAATGTCATGCTCCTGACATGAACACTAGGTTCCTTCTTCAGGGTCTGAAGAAAGGCCTTGGTGTCAGCAAATGGTTTCTATCAACTCCACCAAACGCTGGGTCAGACTATTAATGGAAGCATACAACACCAAAGGCAGAACTCCTCCACCCTTGTGATTCTTTCTGAATAGCTTTATGTTACGTTGTTGCCTGAATGCACAGTATGAAGTAACTTTCAATTGCCTGTGCAATAATATAAACACTTGAACACTTATCCACATGCCCTGTATATGCAATTTACCTCAGCATGGTGACTGGAATCGTAAAAACTGGGCAACCACCTGTGGCACACCAAATGTCATTTTGGATTTAGAAAGCCTAATTGTAGTTGTAACAATCTTGAAAAGAAATCATCAGAGGAGAAGTCAGGTGGCAGAAGAAAATTACAGGTTAGAAAGCTACCCACAAAAGAGGAAAACATTTAATTTCTTAGAAGAATTCTAAAATACTGAAGGAGTGGAAATCAAAAGATCTGCTACCTGCTTCGGTGCTGTGAGCTGGCTGCTTTGGAAGAGGCAGCTCCATCCCCTTGGAAATCAGTGAAAGAGTCATCTAGGGAGCCAGACTTTGAAGCATCCTGAAACTCTTGGAAGTCATCATCTTCTGGTTTTACTACCTACGTTGCAAATAATATGAAGATTGATACACCACTTCCTTTCCAAACTATCATATAGCATAAAAGCAGTTCAGAGTAATGTGATCAACTTCAAAAATAAAATCAAAATCCACAACCTTCTCAACATTAGTGAGCAAACTCAGCACGGTCAGTGTCTCCACTTCAGCTGCACCTCTAAAGCCATCACGCAGCTCTGAAACAGGCCGATTCTCCCTGCAGGCCCACGGCAGCCATGCAGAGCTCTCACCTGGCTGGGCGGGTAGGAGGGCGCAAAGGCTCCCGCTGGTGGTGCTGCAGCTCCGCCCGCTGGCGCTGCCGCCGAGATGCCCAGGCCCATCACCGGCGGCCCGATGCTCAGGGGCAAGGAGACGGGCGGCCCCGCGGGCAGCAGGGGCTGCTGGCTCACTGCAGCAGGCAGCGGCATCGGAAATCCAGATAAAGTAGGGACGGGGGCAGCTGGAAACTGGTTTAACATATCGGGACTCACCGCAGGTATTCCTCTCTGCAAAGGCAGAAAAAGAAAAGACAACCATATGGGACACACGAGCAAAAAGGCATACTGGACTCACTCTCATTTCGAGCTTCTATTACTGAAACTAAGAAAGAGCAAGGTTTCTTTCCAGCTTCAATTTAATCTTCTGAAACAAACAAAAAAAAAGTGATCAAGATCCTATGCTAAAACAGTAAGTCCTACCCAGCACCCTGGCTGCTGGGTTTGTGCTAAGGGTAATGACAACTTACTGGCTGAGCAGAGGCATTTGACAGCATTCTTGTTCAGCTTTCAGTAAATCAATCTAGTGCATACTGGCAAGAAAAGCCATGCTGAAACAGGTGGGCACCATACACACCAGTCCCATAAGATCAGCTTGGATCTTTATCTTAGATTTCATAGAGGGCTGGTATTTGGAAATAAACTGGTAAGAGATTATGCTGTGCTACAAACAACAGAAGCCTGAAGGTCACACTCCACTGGTTCAGGAGAAAAGTAACAAGTTTACTTGTTACACACTTGTTTTTCCTAGACTGAAGGGATACAGAATCCATACGTTTGAGGAGATCAATTGTGTAACAACAGAAGAAAAACATTCAGTGCTTTCCACCAGAAATACCCACACAAACTGCAGTTTGGTAGGCATATTTAAGAACCATCTTCAACTGACGTTAAAGAAAGGAGAAACTAGGATGTAAGTACTGGGATGTAATTACAATCCTCTTGAAGCTACAAGGGAAGTTTCTCCTCTGGATTTCAGCAAAGTAGTACTTTTATTACAGGTGTGGTATACAACCCACCTGCAGCAATAAGCAATAATGGTGGATTAGCCAAGGAACTATCTTTGCACACTAATCCCCAGAGCCTTAGTCATACCTGAGTTACTGCTATCATCGCCAGGACAGCATAGAGCTCTTCTTTCGTAAGCTTCCCAGGGGTGGTTCTATTGGCTAGAGCCCATATTTGTCCAAGAGTCTCTCTGGGCAGTCCAGATGACATCAGTATGGGATATAGTTTAGCAGTATCTATCCCAGCAGGAGTCAATGTTGTCTCTAAAATTTTCTTATACAATTCTGTTACAAAGGAGTCAGTATTAGTCAGACAATTTGCTTTTTTCAAGCAAATTTAAGATTGCTTTTCTATACCAAATTCCTAAATCAAATTAGTAACATGCAAGAGTGTAAGGTAAGACAACAGCATTCAGGCATTGTACACTATCATCCCTTTTCACCTAAACATGTTAGTGGAAGCTCTTTATGCACAAGTTTAAACAATCAAGAATAATATTTTATACAAAATACAGTTAGTGCTTTATTTCAAAACATGCTTCTGTAATGAAACCGTGGGATAATCCACACTAAAAGATAGTCCTAACAGCTTCGTGTATTTAAACTTCAGTGCAATCGATATTGATTGCAGCATTTCATTCTGTTTCCAATGTTATTTGCATGTATAAGGTAAATAGCCTTAAGAAGTGAACCTGCTTAATTACAAGAGATGCCAAAAGCGTCTACCATGAAAGCAATTTTACCAGCAGCAGCAACTTCTACTAGTGTGATCTGCTTTCATAACAATTCTAAACATTTAACATGCTTGAAGAAAATCCTTTCTTCAAATGCAGATTACTATTACAAATATGTATCTCAGCAAAAAGATGAATTCATTGAATGACTGAAGAAAAATGCTTCAAACACAAACAAAGGCAGTGTAAGCACACACATTCACACTTTACATTGCCCACTTAGTTAAATGCCCACTCTCCCTGCTTACCTGGAACCAAGCTATCGTTGTAAATCCAAGGAGGCATCATTTGCTGAATTGGATCCTGCGAAGGGAATACTCCAACACCTAAAGGTGTTCCATTTAGTAAGAAAAAGAAAGACACAGTTGCATTAAGACATACAGATTCAGAATATAGAGGTCTTTGAGTCTAGATCTTAGCTTGTCAGCATCATTTAGCATTTCAAGCAAAGTTTTCAGAGGAAAAACAGCTACTGCATAATATATTTCAACATAATGACGTGGGGTAGCAGCAAGAGTACTGCTACATACGCAAAGAAACAAGGAGCTCCTCATTTGCCAAATTTCTAGTTGCACAGAACTCGTCTCATAACTTCTTACAATTGCACAACAGCAGTTCTGTGCAACATAAGCTGAGCCTTCCTATCACTATGAGGGCTACTGGTGGAAAAACAAATTCATACTTATCCAAAGGGAAGCATAAGAACCACTCACAACCAAAAAATCCTTAGCAGGGAAACACACAAATAGCCCATCAAACTGGATCTTAGCAAGTTCTTTTCCCATGCTCACAAAAATGTATCCTTTGCCTCATTGTTCAAAAGAAAACACAGCTGTCTTCACTACTACAGATTTCCATGATCTGCCACAACTGTGTCTCTGTGAATTGGTTACTCTCTTCTCCACTACATTAACACTCACTAACCAAGCACACAGTAGTCATCTTTAACAAAATCTGAACTAGAAATAAAGCTGGTGCAGCATTTGAAATCATCTCTAAAATACAAATGGTTTTAGATATAACGCTATGAGTGGCAAGTGTCTGGGAAATAAAAATTTTAGAGAGCATATCTGTTTCTCCAAGAAAGAGGGCAGAATATTGCAAAACAGAAAACCTGATTAAACAAACATGTTAAATGTGATTACAGCAGTAAACTCACGTGGGGAAAGTCCAGAGCAAAATCATAGTTGTTACTTTTAGCAAGGAGCAGGAGGCCCTGGTATATTATTGAAGCAGGCATTCAGAGCAAAATTATGCAGAATTGGTCTTACAATTAGTGTATAGAGTGTTAGCATTCAAGCAGCATCTTATTAAATTCCATCAAATGTTTCATTTGCTCACCACACTCTTCAATTGCTATGTTTTGTTCTGAAGCCTTGTGCACCTCTGCAGCAGTGGTACCACTTTCATGTCCACCTACAAGAGCCCAGTCATTGATGGCTAGACTGGGACGAGCTTGGCCTGCAGCCGAGGCTTTGTGCCCAACTTCGGATGCTCTAAGTTTGGTTTGCTCTTGTTCAGATTCATTTGAGCCATTATCTAAGACTTTCTCCTCCAAGGAAGAGCCTGAATGAACAGCAGGAGGAAGTATTTATATTTTGTTATTAACCACCAGATTGCAATTCCACGCCTTCAAAGAAGTATTACTGGTACCACCGACAGACTATCAGACGAGGACCTGTCCCATCTCAGAGCAGCAGCACTGCCCTGCTCAAAGGCTTTCATGGCCCAACTCTGCTTTTCACTTGCTACACATACGCAACAATTTCAACTAATAGAGAGAAACACATAGGAAATACATGAAACCATTTCCTGTATTGGGGATACCATTGCATAATCACCTGGATCATGCAAAAGAATAATTTAAGGCTCAGGTCAAATACCCGCTTATATATGCTGAGTTCTTCATGTTAACCTCTTACCTACATTTGCTTAGCCTCCAAGAGAGGAAGCACACAAGCATTCCACATCAGCACAATAATTTTTTACACCATCTTTTCAACTGTTCTATTACACAGACTTTGTACAGTGCTAGCACACAAGACTTAATATACTTGAGATGTGCCAGATGCATATTTAGCATCCTTCAATCCACACAATTTGCTTTTACAGTGCAGTTCTAAGGAAAGCAGGAAGGGGACATCATTCCCCACGGATCAGCAGGCTTCTAATTCATTACCTATATCTTTCAGCCAGACTGAAGGAAGAAAAAAACAAACAACAAAATAGGTAAAGACTCTCTGTAGCTTTATAACAAAAAGTGATATTGGGAAAAATAAAATAAAACTTCAGTTACCTGTTTTATGGATACTGGGTGAAGATGCAGAGGTAGGAAAAAAGGGAACCTGCCCAGCTGTACCATGGATGGATAACACTGGAGTCTGGGTTGGAGGGAGAGGCTGGACCGCAGCCTTTTCTGAAAGCAGTTGTCCAGCCTCAGCAGCAGAATGGAAAGGCTGAAAAGGCTGAGAGGTGGGCTGAGGCACTGCTTTGGGGCTTTCAGTAGGCCCTTGTATAAAGTCACTAAATTCTTCATCATCAAGAAAAGCAGAGTGGGAAACAGATACAGCAGAATGGGATGATGATGTGGGATGATCTGTAAAATGGAATGAACACAATGCAAAGTGATCAGGAAGAAAGTTTTTAGGAGGAAAAGCAGGGAAAATGGCAAATATAGCTATAAATAGCAAATGAGTGAGGAGAAATAGCAGTGGATATATTATTTGACAGAGGTGAGAATAGTGACTACTGACAGCATAGCAAACACATAAGGTAAAGCTGAGCAGCCTCTTCCAACCATGCATCTTCTCTCCCAGATGTAAATACTTTCACTGAATCTTGATTCTTAAAACCAGCTATGGAAGTATTCCATTTGTTTTAAACAGATTGGGTCAAAACAAATCAAGAGGAAATATTTCAAACTAAAGATGCTGGGTGGATGCCAAGGCGAGGGAGACGTTCCCCCTCAAAGATGTGTTTTATCTTCAGACACTCAATAATAAACCATCGGATACAAAAGAAACATGATATTCCTTTAGACAGTTTTCTGCGTGATCCCTTTCTTATTCACCCATTTTAACAGAGCAGGATGGGAAATTTAAGAAACAATGGGAGAATGCTAGAAGACCACTTGGAACTTCAAAATTATCAAAGAGCAAATCCACAGTAGAGATAAAGATTTTACATGTGAAAATTCTTGTCCAGATAAGCTCCATTTAGGCTACACAGAGCAAGCTATGTTTTAACCCAAAAGAAATTTCTAGTAATAATTGTTACAAACATAGTAATTACTGAGAAGAGAGAATACCAAACTTTGATTTGACCATGCCCAGGCAGTGGTAAAAAAAAAAAAAAGCTATTACAGTACTCTGAAGTCTTTACACAAGGTTTTGATCATTCTTAACACTTACATAGCACTTCTCAGCTTCAAAAGCACTCTGCAAAACATTAATTAATGCTTTGACTAGAAAAAAACTCAATTATAAGAGTTAGAATGGAAGTATAAAGAAAGTTATTAATACTGGGCTTAACATCCATTATCAATTCCCATGATATTTCACGGTAAGCATTTCATATTACATTTTCTTTTAAAGATTATCAAGTCTTCCAATGAAAGCTGAAATCTAATATCTCACACCAAGTGAGTGAACAGTTGTTAGGATGACACTCAAGTTTACAAAACATTAATACATCCACTTTATATCATCAAATAAAAACACTTCTTTCAATTGGCTCCTTCTGCCAAGGATTTCAAATATTAGTTTTATTTTCAGTTGCAAGAGAGGAAAATGACAAACCTGGCTTTTTTGGATGCGATGCTGGTGTTGGATGCATTTTAGCATCTCTAGAAAAACCATCTAGATTTCCTTTAATGGCTTCCAGTGCATCATCTCTGCTTTTTTCACCTGTCTGAAACATTTGGGGGGAAAAAAAAAATCACAGCACAACTCAGTTTCTTTCCAATACCCACACCTGTTCAGTACAAGATTTAGCACTGCCTACTGTTAGATTAAACCCTTCTTTTTCTAGCAACACCTGAAGCATATTAACAGGAACTCCCATATTTAGAAAGCATGTATTTTGCAGGCTACACAATAACAGCACCTTTCAATCTTCCAACAGACACTTTATGTACAGAAATAACACATAAACCTTACTCAGTTATTTGTAGTCTTACAGATAAGAGCCTCAGAGCTCACTGGAACGGCCCAAAACTTTGGATAAAGTTAACAAACAAGCCACCAGACATTCTCTTTTCTGGAAATCTCAGTCTGTTCCCAAATGCTACACTTCAGGTTTGTTTAAATTTATTTTACAAAAGTTGGTTTTCATTTACAGACTTCGTTTGCATTGCAACAAGAGTGTGCAAATGACTGAATATTCCAGATGCTTTCCAAGATCTGATGTGTCATGCAAGTTCCCCACTCACTTCCCAAAATAAAGCACTCCATTAAAAGTTATTGAAACAGCCTCGAGGAAGCCAACATCGCCCTTGCTGCTGAGGACCTACCTTAGGTTTCACACTGCTTAAGAGCCTCAGCTTTTGCTTCTGCTCTTCAAACTGGCGCCGTTTTCGTTCTTCTTCTAAAAACTTCTGCTGGTGCTCAAACCTCTTTCTGAAATTATTAAAAAAAAAAAAAACTATAACCAATTTTTCATTAAAATTTCCACATCCAACTTCTGCTAGTTTTTTTCCCATTTCTTTTGACTCAAATTCAGCTGGCTCGGTGCATACATCTACTTTCCCTCAGAACTGTTTAACAGCCACTGCTAGTTTTATAGATTGCCCTCAAGTGCAATGGAATTATCTCAAAACTGTTCCACAACACTAAATGAACTACTTTTCTAGAGAAACAATGGTTAATATTTTTGCTGTGTGGACTATACTTCCAGACCACATCTCCCTCTTAAAATAAACAAACAAACAAGCATAAATAAATACGGAGAACAATCTCAAGAGCAAATAAAGCATCACTTACTGCTGTTCCTCTGCAAACTGCTTCTGCATGTCAGGGGTATACTGTGGGGCTGCTGGGCGCATTCCTATGAAAGAAGCCTGTCCCATGTAAGGCATTCCAGTTGCTGGCATTGGCCCTAAGGGCATGCCACCCTAGAACAAAAGTAATAATACAGCTTCGAGGTTTTTTTCCTCCACAATAAAGCCCAACCACTGACAATTACATCCTGCTAAATGACAAACTAGGGACATCTCATAAAATTCAGAGCTAACAACTACTGTTACAAGCTGCTACAGAACAAGGCAGTGGTCATTCAGTAGGTGGCACTCTTCCCTCTCAATGATGAGCTACAATTCTTAGAGGATTTTAGACAGCACGATGGCTTTCTGGGCAAATACAAAAAAATCAAAACATAAAATCGACACAATCTAGGTGAAAACATTACAGGCATCCTAACCTACATCACTAACAGAACCATGCACTTGAGTTTCCTTGTTTGTTTCTTTTTTAATGTAGTTTCTCTAAATGATTACAAAATACTTCTAAGTTCCATGCTGGGGGTGCCTGCTCCTAACCAACTGCAGGTGCTGGCAAGACTGGCTCTGATCACTTTACAGAAAAAACTCATTTGGGAGTCCAAGGGGGCAGAGAATATAGAGCAACAGCACCAGGAGACTTAGCCAAATAAACTGCATGAAATGAGAAATATTTGGTGATAAACATATTCTGGTGTGGTGGCAGTAGCAAAGCTTGCCTAATATAGAAGGAGCCAGAAATTAAATTACTTCTATTATCACTCATTCTGTTTTTGCTATCAGAACACACAGAAAGAGAACAAGTGCTATTATTTTTAGACTAGCACTCATAAAACCATCTTCCTGCTATAAATTTTAGGAAATTAATTTAATAATGTCCAGGTGGGGGTGGGAAGTGAGAGGAGAGCATAAGGAGATGGCAAGACATAATAAATCCAATTTGAGACAGCAATTTGGTTACAAAGCTTTGGCAATACATAAAATTTCAGCAAAATGCAAATCTGTACATAAGCACAGATGGTACTAAACAGAAAACAAGTGATTAAAAGCAGAGAAAATATAGCACTGGCTACTCGTACTTTGTTCTTGTTCCTCAATTAGCAACAGTACAGATAAAGACAAAGTTGCTTTAAGCAAGGAAAAACCAACAATGTTAGAGAGGAAGTAGGACAAATGGGAAAACTGCTCATGCGAGACAATGCAGCACATTTCTCTTGAATTGCTTTCTGCCTGCAACAAGGTTTTTAAAAAGAAAGTTTATGAACTGCCGCTTGCACTTACACGCAGTTCTACTAACTTCAGCATTTGAGTTACAAAGAGACAAAGAATTCGGTGAATTGGTCACCACCACAGCATGTATCAGCTTACAAGGGGTCATGAAATACTACACAACATGCCACCTTAGCAGTAAGGATGTAGAACCAAAGCAAAAGGAGTGTCTCATTTCAACCCATCTCACCGGCACACACCTGCATGGCCATGGGTCCAGGAGGCATTTGAGAGCCATAATTCATGCCCATCATGCCTGGCATGTTGGACTGCATGACAGGAACCATTGGAAATCCTTGCTGCTGCATAGGAATCATCCCTGTAATAAAACATTCAACAAGGTGAGCACTTTGTGCTAAAGCTTTTTTTTTTTTTTTTTTTTTTTAAACATTTGAACTGAACCACCACAGTAAAGGAAGAACAAAGAAATCAGTCCTGCTGAACTGTTCCACAACTGAAAACCAGGCTGCAGGGCAGGCACTGTGGGACATCCTGAAGTTAGCTATTGGTCAGGCTAAGGGAAGAGATGTTACAGGCTTTCCCACAGCCAGGCAGATGAAGCCTCCCACCACCTGAAGGATTGGCTGTGGGATTTTTCCCATACAATCATCACAGGGTCAGTTCCAGCTAATGAGATTTAATTAACCACGTTGACAGCTGCTGATAATTAATTGTCCATTACTCTAGAAAGGAAAAACTTTAAAACTAGGAGCATTTCAAGATCAGCCTCAGGAAAGAAATCCATGCACCACTTGCACAAAGCGACTTCTCATTCTGAGCTGACTGGATAACTTGTACCCCGGTCAACGAGCCCACCACACAGATCAGAATGGTTAAAAGTATTTGCCAGTCAAAGCCACATTTGAATAAAATGTGACAAATCAAACTGAAATATAATTATTCACAGAACGAAGCCAAATCGATTACGCCTCGGGATCTTTGTCTGTTTTGCTCTCCTGGGAGTCAGACACCAAGAAGAAACTCAAGCTTGCTACCAGCACCCCATGAGAGAATTCTAACAGCCTGTAGCTGAACATCACGTGCAAAGGCACTGCAGGAGGGATGCAACAAGCTCAGAAATAAGCCATAAATCAGCTCCCAACACATTTTATAAGGAAACTGTCACTTCTTCAAGTTCTCTCTGTATCTTCCATTAATTAAACAAACAGAGCTGCAACAGCAATGAGAACAAAGGTAATTTAAAACTGAGGCTCCCCTACCCCTATTGTCTGAGCACTTTCACACAGGTTGTGACTGCTGTCCCAGGGTCTTACAGAGCTTTGTAAATATTGACTGGTACTGCAGAACCCACACAACACTGGTATGCACAGCTGGCAGAAGGGGCATAAAGAGGTTAAATGCCATATTCAAAATAATATAAAAATCTTAAAGGCAAATTCAGGGTCAAACACGCCAGAAGTATCATTTTCCTGGGTCTCTAACCTAGCACTTGCTTTATCAGCATTGCACAGTTTTAGAAACAGCTGCGAGATTCAGCTGAGCAGCATCGACCTGAAGGGGACGACCAGCTCAGGAGTTCACTGAATCACACTGGGAGCAGCAGCACTGAACAGAGATCACTTGAAGTTGGTTACCGTCTCCAAAGGTAATGAACTCAGTGCTCAGAGCATTACATCCATACTTACCTTGAGGGGGGCCCAAAGCGCCTGCCACGGGAAACATGAAGCTAGAAGAGGAGGAGAAAAGGGAACGTGAACATCAGTGGATGAAAGCAGTCTCTGAAGTGCACCAGCCACAGTCCTCACACCGCAGTCGGCGCCTCCACCTGCTGCTGTGCACTTCAGAGGAGACATCAGCAATGTTACACACAGCCCCCTGCCACACACAGCCCAAAACTTCACAGCTCACACTGCAGAGCTATGAAGGAACAGACCTCAGCCTCCGTAACGGCACGAAAATGGCTTTGACTCATCCACATCAGCCACAGAACTTCCAGCACCTGCACAGGTTGGTAACAGGTCAGTCTGTGAGCTCGGGCTGGGCCTTCGAGCACTGCAGAATGAATAAGCATCTCCTGCCAGGAGCATCTGATTCAGCAAGACCATGAAATGCTCCAGAAAACAGTCCACAGCTCCTTGGTAACTATTTTCTACAGGGAATAAACTGACCGTGAGACCCCACTGCCTTCCCCTCTCCTCCCAGAAATGGTATGCATCACAAAATAATGCAGCGGCTGGTTTCTTAGTTACATCTCAGTACAAGAAAAACTGTTAGTTTGCAAAAAAAACTATCGAGTGATAAACAGCAGGTACACCTGGAGGAGGAACTGCTGAAAATTCAACCAAAATTATAATGGAAAATGCTAGAAGTGGCTGTGCTGCCAAACAGGAGAAAGGTCCTCGTTGGGAAGCCTCACTCACAATAAATCTACCTGAGCAGTAAGTCACAAAATAAGAACTTGAATCGGTGTCCAGCCAGCTGTTCCCTCAAAATGCCACACAAAGACAAACACACTCACAGACATTCAACACAAAGGTGGACATAAAACCACCTAGGAGTGAAGGAGGAGAAGACACCACAACTGATTGCAGGCAGTTCTGCACATCCTGCAGGAAGTCACAAAGCCAACCTCATTTATACTTCTAGAAGAACTGAGCAAAATAAATTCTAAGACAAAATAAGGAATCTGGTTCATGGATAAACACAAAATTTAATTGCAGCCAGTTGTACAGACAGCAGGCGACACAGTCACCAGCACAACCCACAGCACTCCTCAGTTCAGTCCCTAACTTGGAGTCTTCTCAATGCTTTGGCTTCTTCTTTTCACCTATGGAAACATCTGATTATCTCGAGGCTGTCAGCACTGAGTGCCACCTCGGCCACAGATCCTCTGAAGCCACATGTAATTTCAGCTCCTGCATACAAAGCAGTTCTGTGCATCTTAAAAATACACCATTCCTTATTCCTTTTGAATTATAAAATATTTAAAGTTCATTTTGAAAAGCTCACAAGTATCAAAAAGTGTTCATAGCTTTATGTTGCGCTTTCTTGTCAGGGAATCTGGTCAAAAAGCATTCTTCCAAATTAGCAAACGTAATGTAACCTGAACAAGCGTAGCAAGGTACCACTGCCTGTTGGAAGCACATAAAGGACAGGCAATAAAATATTTATCCCTTTCTACTGAGCTTCTGATTTATTTATAGGTCTCAGTGAAAGATAAATAAATAAACAAACCCTGGAACTAATGAGAGGGCACTGAAAGAGGAAGCTACACCAAAGTGGCAAAGCAAGCTCCTAGCACAGCTCTCCTCATTTCTGCTGTGCCACTGCTGGGAGCCGCCACCAGCACGGATGCTCAATCCTCATCACGTTTTTAAAGGCAAAAACCAGCAGCCTGATTTCACACTGCTTTCCAGGAAGGTATGGTCACATCCAGCTGAAGCAGCTGATCCACAGTGCTGAAATTAAGCTCTCAGCCACTGCTGAGATAGAGCGGAGGCAGGACAGAAAAGCACAGAACCTGACAAACCGTGCTGATAGAAATAACACCAGGAGCAGCTTTATTAAAAAAAAAAAAAAAAGAAAATGACATTTTAATTCCAGGTACCTCAAAATAATAGAACTGATTATAAGAATAAGCAGGCAACAACAGGACTGCCTTTAAAAAAAAATAAAATAAAATGGGCACAATGAAGTACATCTGGAAGGACCAGCATGCTTCTTGAAGGCTAGAAGAGCGCTTATTACAGCTAGTTGGTGGCAAACTCCAAAATTCCCAAATGCACTTTCCTGAGAATGGAATCCCTCACAATCTTGGTTATTTGGAGCAGCTGACTACCACCAAGCGTGCCATTTCAATGGGGTTTCTTACTTCTCATTACTTCCACAAAGGATTTAAAAGCAGCTGCAGAGATTTCTGTTGTTCTCAACGTCAGATGCCCCCCCACCAGCAGGGCTGATGCAACTAGATGTAATACTTGATGTAACATAGCAAGAAAACATTATGCATGTCAGATAGCCTGCACAAGACAGAGTAAATATAAGGAAAGCAAAGCAGTTCCCCTACAGCACTGCTAATGTGAGAGTTCTGTTAACCCGTACGTCCCTACCGGATAAGTACCTTAAACGGGAAGCTTCAAAACCAAAAGTCAGCCTCGATCAAACCCCGGGAGCAACTCCTTTGCTGTATCCGTGCGTTCCTGCAGCAGCTCCATCTGCACGCAATGCACTCCTAACCACAAGCAGATTTTTGACCCCCCAGTTCCCGATGAGTAAAGTCTCATTCTACCAACGTGCAACGGGATACGCCGGAGTATTTTTCAGTGGTAAATTTCAACACAGAAATCCACAGAAACGAACCCCCGGCGCACAGCGCGAATCGCTGCCGCCGGCTTCGCTCTCAAAGCGCCCGAACACCGCTGGGAAACAAAGAAAGGCTGTGCCACGAGCGCGCTGCCGTGGCCTCCAGCCGGCTGACAAACAGCCGTCCGCTCCTCCCGGCAGCAGCGCTGCTCTGAAGCCGCCGTTTCGCAGCCGTGCCGGGTTCGCACGGAGACGCGCTGCAGAACCGGGGCCTCGGACCTCAAAGGAGCGACTCAGCCACCCGCCCCGAGAGCGGAGCGCCAGGAAGCACCAGAGCCCGGCTAAAACGAAAGCGTCGCCCTTCTTTCACCCGACCCCGTTCTTCCACCTCGCACCGCGCCCGCAGCGCCGGCGAACCACCGCGGCCGTCCCTGCCGGCACCCAGCGGGGCCGCGGAAAGCCGGACGGAGAGACGTTCGGAAGGCAGCGGCAGGCGGGCGGCTCGCACCGAGCGCGGCGGGCCGGCCGGCCGCCCCCGGACCCCGACCCCCGCCTCCCCCGCGGCCCCTCAGCCCCGCGCCTAAGCCCGGCGGCCTCCGCCCCTCGCTCGGCGCCCCGCCGCCCTCCGACCCCGCTCCCCCTCGCGGCCCGGCCTCGCCGCACCGACCCGGCTGCTCCCGCGCCTCCCGCCGCTCCGGCTCCGCCGCCGCCCGCCGCTCCGCCGCCGCCGCCCGCCGCGCCGGGCCCGGCCCGCAGCGCCATCTTCCCGCTCCGGCCGGCGGTCAGCTGAGCCGCCGCGCTTCCGGGGCCGGGCCCGACCGCGGCCCGCCTCAGCGCCGCCCCGTCCCGCGTGCAGCGCCGCCCCGGGCGGGAAGGGGAGGAGCCCCTCGGGGAGGGCGGGAGGAACGGAGCCGCGATCCGCGCCCGAACGGATTCAGTGCGAGAAACAGAGCGCGCTCCTCACCGACTGCGGAAATGACACGGCTCCACGGAATCCTTCACGACCTTATTTATTCTGCTGCGAGGCTCAAACGACACGAAATTACCGAGATCCATTATCCCCAAAGCAGAAGGAAGGCTGCTTCCCCTATTCGTGGTGTTTTGCATTTTTACAGAAACGCGTCCAGGGAAGCGCCTCCACCAGCCGCAGTTCCCAGCCCCAGCGGTACCCCTCCCCCTTTTTTCCCCCCACAACCCGTATTTTCTGCCAGTCTGACAGCTGCTTTAGGGATCAGCATCAGGGAACAGCGAACTGACGGCAGTTCCAAGCAGTAATATAAAAGTGACGGTAACACAGCCTTTGGAACAATTGTTCTGTCATGTGAAGTGTTCAGTATTCGCTGCAAGAGCACAGTCTGCAGCTTCTATAAGAAGCATTCAGGAGTCCTCATATTTTGGTAGGGACTTTCTTGCATGTAAACATCCCACCTCAAGCAGAAAGAAAGAGGCAGAAATACTCTTCTTCTTTCCCCTTCACCTTCACCTTCATCCTTCCATTCTTCAGCGTGGGCATAGGTGTCAGTCCCAGCTCAAGAGCCATCTGCCCCGCTTCAGCTTTTTGAAGCAGTCTTCAAATTACTGTTATCTGTAATTTCCTTAACTTTCTTTTTTTCCTTAACATTTTCCTTTGCAGTTCTCCTACAAAAAAGACAATGTAGACCAAGAAGCTGAACACTGCATATTAAAAATAAAAATAAAAGAAAGTACATTGAAATATAATAGACATCATTTTGCATTACAGTAGAGCAACTGAAAGTAAATCCTTCAGTAGGAACCATCTGAAGATATAACAATGACAATCTACCATACAAAATTGCTACACACCAGCCAGCCTTATTTTGTGAGCTCTAGCCATTGCAATTTAAGATTTATTTCTTTTATTAATATTTGCCTACCCTGCCTGTGGCAGGGAGGTTGGAACTTGATGATCACTGAGGTCCTTTCCAGCCCAAGTCAGTATATGATTCATATGACAAAAACAAAGCAAGCTCTTTACCAGATGAGGAGTGGGTTCTGGAATTCTGCCAGGACAGCTTTACAGCCTGTTACAGAGCTACCTGTAATGCTGTCTTCTCACATGCAGCCATGTAGGCGAACTCATGGCATTAACCCAATTTCCAGTAGCAGATACTGACACTGAAAGTGCACTGTCACTACATTATAAGTGCTGTGACTTGGTGTGTCCAAATGAGATGTTGGTTATAGTGGAGGAGACTTGGTGGGCCTTTTCTGGATAAAGGACATTTTGAAATTAAAGAAAAAGCAAGAACAAAAAAAACCCACAAACCCTCTACACACACATACTTACTTTTTTCTTCTGTCTTTTTTTAAGAAGCACTGAGGAGTGGTACAAATTGCTTCTCTCGTTAGTGGTTTCTTAATGAATTTCTTCTTCTGTTTGCTGAGAATGATATTTAGAAAAGGATTAAGTGATTTTAAAGGATAAAAATTAATATTCAAAACAAATAAAACAGACAATGAAAACTTGTACTAGTTTGTAAGGTATTTATGGGTCTGAAAGTATTTCCAGCATTTATTCCAGGGTCAGTTCATCTCCATGGCATTCAAACAAACTTCATTTTAATACTTACGCTTTAATACATACACACACACAAGATTTGAAATTAATTTTGAAAACTATTAAAAATTATCAGTCAAAATAAAGCACTAAGAAATACTATTACCAATCTATCCATACATATACACCCACACATCATTTTAAGGTAACTTTCTCATGTACTGGAAGTCTGATTCCTGACTGCAGGCCTGGGAAGCCTGGGGCATATTTCAGGGAACTCCCTGTTCTCCAGGAACTAACTGCTTCTCTATATTAGAGAATTCTTTGTTTCCACTTTTTTGTCTGGGTGAAAAAACACACCATCACAGCTCTGTCAAAGATTCTTTTTGCAGCTGAACTGCAACAGTAACTTCTGCAACCCTCACACCCCAACCAGCCCTCATGCAGGATTTGAAAATGGAAGACGAACTGGTAATCTATTCAAACGAACATACCTTTGGAGTTTGGGAAAGTGCTTTATGTAGTCTGGCACAGGACAGCCAGCTCGCTGAATAACATTGGCTATACTGAAAGGCAGAGGAGGGAAGAGATTAACTCTGGCAGTAGCTGTGGGAAAACCAGAAGAGCAAAGCCAGCTAAACAGTCTCAAATCTTTCCCCCTCAGAAGGGTTCAAGTCAGAATACCAAGTTTCACTCAAAAACAGTATGCCTTCACATTGCCATTGTTTACAGTGTAACAATGTAGCAAAAGAGTGTTGGTTTCTCACTTGCTGCATTAGTGAAAAGCTTCAAAACAAAACCTTAAAATTGCAATGTTTCAGGCTTTCCCATACTGTTAACACCTTACAGCTTCACCATGTGAATTCTGAATTCTCGAAGAGCATTTTATATCAGGGTGAGTTTTTCAGAGCTCAGCAGCACCGTGCTCACAAGGCATGTGGCATTAGAAAGAACCACACAGCTCAGCAGGACACTATAGTAAAAATATGCTTTATTCTTTGTATAACAGGTTTTAAATTTACCTTCGTAATAAAGGCTTATCATCTTCTGTAAAGAAAGTGACTGCTTTCCCTGTGTGTCCTGCTCTTCCAGTACGACCTGTCAAAACACAAATTGAACAGAGCAGAGGTTTTTCTTCAAATATCTTTATTCTACTCCTCTTCATAGCTCAGGCCTCCCAACTCTTTTAGAATACTAAGCACACTACCACGCAGCTGATCCCAAAAGATCATTTCTACTGCATGAAAACAACAACTATACTTGAAAGGTCTAAGTGTTCAAGGTCCATAAAAGCCTGACAAAAAGCAACTTTCTTTTACTGAGAGTTGAGACAAGGTATAAATTGACTCAAATGAGTTAATGCTATAGCAACAGAGGAGTCTTGCTGTCAGGATTTTCACATATGCATAAGAGTTTCTCCATTAAAGATCTACAAACTATGGAAAAGGACATACTTTGCAATGCTCACCTATTCTGTGGATGTACTCCACTGCACTTGTTGGCAAATCATAATTAATGACCATATTTACTCCTTTGAAGTCAATCCCTCGAGCAAGTAAAGCTGTGCAAATGAGCACCCAGATCTTCCCAGCTCTGAAGCTGTGTACTACGTTATCTCTCTAGAAAAAAAAAGAAAGAAAGGTACTTGGAATCATCTTGACTAGCAGTCTGATGCAAACTTGTTTCCTGAAAATTGTAACATTAATAAAAAACTAAATCTGTAAACCAAAACATGCAGTAAATTACTGTTAAACTTACCTGAAGTAACATTTTAAAAAGGAAATACCAAGTATTGTAAAGCATTTTTGGGAAAAAAGTTATAACCTCCTACCTGTTGCTGAGTTTTGTCTGCATGGATGACATCTACGTTGATGCCTTCATAAATAAGTTCATGGAAAAGCTCTTTAGCCCTCTCAATAGATTGTACAAAAACAAGGACTGGGGGAGCAAAACCCTGCAAAACAGAAACCTTATATAAGGTTCAAGCCCTTTTCCTACTGTTGCTGGCTGCAGACTCTGCTGCTACCAACTTAAATGAACCCAGTATTTACATCTTAGAGGATTATCTTTTCTTAACTAGCAAAAATCTTTGGGGCACAAGCAAGTTCAACTCCACTACCTTCAATGGAAGTATTCTTCACTTAACCACCAGACTGTATTTTAATTCACAGAAACTATTTTTCCCCCACTCAATATGAACAACCCCTTTCACACTGCCTACTAAAATTAACTGCACCATTAATGCAGACCATTCCCAAGCAAGGCTCAAATATATAACTAACAATGGAAAATCCTCTAAAATTGCACAGGGAGAGTAACATTCCTCTTGTACAGGAGATCTGGACAATGCTTTAAACACACACCATAGAGAAACCTCTAACTGAGAGATAGAATACATGGCTCAGTTCAGAAGCAGAATGTGCTCAATCACTTCACAAAATACCTTTTTAACAAGCTCTCTCATTGCTGTTAGTTTTCCTGTCTCAGATCCAACAAACAACAGCTCTTGTTCCACTGTCTCTGCTGCAGAGTTTCTGAAATCAGAAATGCAATAAATATACATAAATGTTATGTGGTGGGTGAGAAACACTGCATGCAAGACAAACTTTCATCAGTACATGCTCCAAGGGGCTAATACTCATTTGACAATGAAGTAACAGGCAAAGGAAAAAAAAGAGAATCAGAGCTTGACTGCATACCTACCTTGCACCAACTGACACCAGAACAATACTGTCAAGGTTGAGTTTACACCACTCCTCCACATCACGTGCAAAGGTTGCGCTGAAAAAGGCTCTTCTCACCACATGGGATGTGCATGCCAGGAAGATGGAGGCCAACTGATCTCGGAATCCTGACTTTCCATCTTCAAACAGTTTGTCTGACTCATCCACCACCAGCCACTCCACACTAGGAACAAAGAGGTTTTCTTCTCAGTAAGAGTCATTTGCAGAGAAGCCAAAAGGTCTAAGGAACCTTACAGACACAAGGACCATGCACACATCCGCTTTCCAGAAGCAGAGTTGACAGCAAAACCATATTTGATATAGTACCTGGTCAAGTCTATTGCTGGAGGATCTTGTTTCAGTAAATAAATGAGTCTGTTTGGAGTAGTAACAAGTATATCTATTTAAAAAACAAAACAAAAACAAAATGTTAGAACAGACAAAACAGACTTTAGCAGAGTACTTACCAGAGCACTGAAAAACATGTTCCTACCCAATCAGACAGAGATTTGTTGGTTTGGGCTTAGGACAAGGCACTTCACTGTTGCATTTAGGGTAATATTTAAGCAGCAGAAGATATTGCAAAAAGGCTGCAGATTTCTTTTATTACCACAGGACCTTA
This sequence comes from Chrysolophus pictus, assembly GCA_037305975.1. Taxonomy (NCBI): domain Eukaryota; kingdom Metazoa; phylum Chordata; class Aves; order Galliformes; family Phasianidae; genus Chrysolophus; species Chrysolophus pictus. Next base: position 8,860,863 of record CM074594.1, read on the forward strand.
TGGGTGTTAAAATTCAGTGGAAATAGTTTAAATACTAAAATCAGTTCCACTCTGCTCTTGTTTGAAGCCCACAATTTATAAAGGTTCACTGTTAGGCTCACTCCCTATTTCTTCCACACAAGATCCTTTTTAGTGTTGAGCAATAGCTTGTATAACTTGAGTGGTGTTAACAATCTCCTTAAAACCAACACCAGCCAGAAGAGCGGAGTCAGTGATATTTCTGAAATTTTCAAAAATCACTTCAATAGTGAAAACAGTTACCAAACTTCTTAGATGACTTGGGCCCAAACTTCTTTGCTGCTTCAGAGGCCTTCTGGATCATATGGATTCTGAAGCCAGTCCCCTCAGCCAACTTCACCAACTCCCGATGTGTCTGAAAAGACAGCAACACAGATTAAATTTTCAAATCAAAATTATTAGCTTTCGTAATCTGAAAAACTGCAGGCATCCCTCAATAACATTTCAAACATCATTCCAGGATTTGAGAAAGCTATTTTGTTTATGGAAAATGAGCAAGTATACACATTTGAAAATAATTCCTTTCTCCACAATACGCACCTGGCTAGCAAGTTCTCGGGTAGGCGATATGATCAGAGCTCTGAATCCTTTGTTCATGGGTTGTTTCAGGTGTGTTAAGAGAGGAATACAAAATGCCAGTGTTTTTCCAGACCCAGTAGGAGCAGAAGCTAGAAGTTCTCTACCCTGGAAGAAAACAAAAAAGGGATATTATATTCTACTCAAAGAAGAAAGACAAAGCAAAAAACAAACAACAACGACAACTAAACTCCGAAACTAACCCCAAGCACATTAGTGAAAGCACAGATCAAAAATCTGTCATAGCTGCATTTTGAAACATGACTTTAGATATTTCTAAAGCTGTGCAACTGACCAATGACAGGACTCTAAAAAGAGAGACCTCTCTCCAAATTTTGCCATGCACCCTAAAATAATATATGATTCTGTTAGACTTACATGAAGCATGACTGGAATGGCCTGCATCTGGATTGGCGTTGGAACCTGGAAGCCAGCAGCTTGAATATTCTCAATGATTTTGGGGTGGACTTTGTATTCCTTCTGGAGTTGATCAAACGTGGCAATTGGGTCAGGAAGATCTGTTCCTTGAACGTTAATCCTGTGCTGATTTCTGAAACGGTTTACCTAAAAGGCAAGAGATACACTCTTCCTTTAGTTTGTCTTTTAACTCTGTCATAAAACTAAATGCATATGAATTCACCTTCTGGTTATTTTCCCCATACTCAGTCATGCTCCTCCCAGGAGAAACTACTTCAACTGCTGGATACAACACCCACAGAAAACAAGCAATCAGTTGCTACACTAGAATGCTGTGGTCCTACCTTCTCCCTTCTCAAACGTTCAAGCTTTTCTGCAGTAGGTTTTTTGTTGTCTTTTGTATCTTTGACTTTTGCTTCCAGACAGGACATCCACATTATCCCATCGCTTTCTGACAGCTCTGGCATTGACACTGTTTCTGGAAGTTTCAAAAAAACAAAGCTTCCATTGGTAAAATCCAATCAAAAAGGACATCTCAAGACCTTTTTTGTCTCATTGCCACTGAATGGAACGAAGACACCAATTACATCCCAAAACCTCATTACTGAATCACAACAGAGCTGTTCTATCAGCTCTAACGTTATGCAGCCAAAGAAGCCAGAGATCCCTTTTTTCCCAGTCAAGTAATCCACAATATCTGCACATTTAATGCAAACCAAGGCAAGAACAATGAACTTTGTCAGGATACTCTATCGCATACATGTATACACAGATACCTTGTATCTTCTTTCTTTTCCTTTTACCACTTTCTGCCGTCCTTTTTCTCTTCCCCGCCATCTCCACATCCTTTCTTCCCGCTCCATCCTCCTGCTTCCCCGCGGACCCCAGTGAGGCTTCCTGCTTACGCCCGAAGAAGTCGAGGTTCTCCGGTGTGCCGCCACTTCCCCGGATCACCTGGAGGAGGTAACGAGGCACAGGGTGACAAACCTGGAGAGACCCGCTGAGGATCCCGAGCGCCGCCACAAGGCCGCGGGTGCGCGCGGGGCTCCACCGAGTGGACGGGGACGGGGACGGAGAAGGGGAAGGGGACGGGGAAGGGGACGGGGAAGGGGACGGGGAAGGGGACGGGGAAGGGGACGGGGAAGGGGACGGGGAAGGGGACGGGGACGGGGAAGGGGACGGGGAAGGGGACGGGGACGGAGCCCCGCTGAGCTGCCTCGGGTCCCACTCAGCCCTCCCCCCCCCAGTAGCTCCGCACCCCGAAGCGCCGCGCGTCCCGCCCGAAGCGCCGCACATCGAAACGGGCCCCGGCGCCCAAGCGGCGGAACAGCTCCTGTGCCTCCATGCTGCCACCGGCTCCCGATTCTCCCCGCGGCGCACCGGAAGCAGAACGCCGGAAGCAGAATGCACTTCCGGGAGCGCGGGGGCGGGGCTGGAGCGGCGGCCCGCTGTCATGGCAACCGCGCTGCGGAGCGCCGTGGCCGGGGGAGGTTTAGTGGGGCTGTACCGCCTTCTGTCTGAGCGCAGCGCAACTCGGAGCCGGAGCCGCCTGTACGGCTGTGGGCCGGCCGGAGCTGAGCCCTTGGAGATCCTGAGTGGTGCCGGAGGACCGGATCGCGCCGAGCCGCAGCACGGCTGGGGTCGTTACTCCCCTCTCCATGACTCTCACGTTCCGTTTATGAACGATACCAGAAGGCTTCGTAGACTGGGGGAGCTGGAGAGCACCCCACAAGCGTCTGTCTTTCATAGTAGAAGGTGGGATCCAGCCATATGCCCAGTTTCCATCTGTTTGCAATCAGAACACAGCTTTGGGTGAGAGGGCGGAGGAGGAAAGCTGTGAGAAGTGGTAGATTTGGTTCCTGAACAAGTTTTAAGCGTTACTCAGCCTTGAGGCTGAGGTCATCTGCATGAGATCCAAATGAATCAGAAATATCAAATCTGGAGTGCGAGCTGTAAAACTGTTCTACATCTTTATAGGCTCATCACAGCACTTTGTCCTTTTGTGTATTTCTGATGGTGAGTTAATTACACTGAGTGCTGCGCCTGTTTTAAAGGAGCAGCTCATTTAAATGAAGGGACAAAAGCTTTTGTAAGAAGTTTTTGTTCGCGCATGTCTGTGCTGTCATGATTTACAGTATCATTAGCTGGTCTCAAAGGGCTGGTGGGCAAACTGCTCTTCTATCAATCACAGAGACACCATCGGTCTGCCAGGCACCAACACTGCTCTCACAGCTGCAGACTTGGGCCCTACGTATTTCTGAGGAGAAAACCCAGTGGTTTATTAGTTCTCATCTTCTCATTGTCAGGATCATCCCTAGTTTTACATTGTCTTCATCAATTGTCTAGGAAGTCCCTTTGTGATCTGCAACAAGTGGCTCAGCCTTGCTTTGTGAAGGATTGAGCGTGTTCTCTCTTGGCCTGAGTCAAATCCATTGCAGCCAGGAATACTGCACTGTGCTCTTGGTTTTAAGACTCACACTGACATAGATTCCCACACACATTTGGCATGAAGCAGTGTAGCAGTTCCAGTGATACCTACCTCAAAGTCAGGCACAGGCAGACTTTGTTTAATCTTCGATGCACACTGAAATAGTTTCACTTCACATATATGCAACTGTGCTTAAATAATTATTTTAGAAGCAAAACAGGAACACAGAGCAACTGGCTCTGCTGTTCAGGACAATCAGAGAAAAATCAGAACTTGTCTAATTGATGTAATTATTCATTATGATAAGCCGTGAGACACAGTAGTAAAGGTAAGTCTCCTTGTACTTTGTATCAGATCAAATTATACAGTTATCTTTCCTTGTGTGCTTGAGGTGGAACAAGCAAATCCCATTAAGCAACGTAATATCAGCATTACAAAAACTTTTTCACATAATAAAATTCTCAAGGGCCAAACATCTACATCACTGAAGTCTGAGAGCCCCAGAACATCCAGGCAATGGCTGTTCCTCCTGCAACATTCATTACTTTAATTACAAGCTTTGAGATGAAAAATTGCATTAACAAGATCCTCCCCACAGCCCATATCTGCCTGATTTATAGCACTTTTTTTTTTTTTTTTTTTTGGCCAACCTTTTGACTTCCCAGCAGAGGGATGAAAGCAGCTGTGCAGAAACCATGAGTGGGTGGGTACAGCACACCACCATGTCCCTCCTTGGTGCCCATCTCCACTTGCAGCTGCTGCTGTGTGCACAGAGAGTAAAGCAGTGCAGGAGAGACCCAAAGGAGCGTCCTTCGTGCTGATCCCAGGCTGAAGCTCTTGCTTTTCTGTTGGGAGAGGTGGCTGATGGTTGCTGTGTAAGGACAAGGAAGAATGTGGAGGAATTTGTGTAACAAAGATCTATAAATCATCTCCAGTATCCATCACTCCCCAAGAGATGCTGTCAGCAGATTCAAGAGTGAGGAAATGGGAACTACTCTCTTCATCAATTGGCTGGGAAGTGCCTTTGTGACCAAGCAAAGGAGCTCTGCACTGAGATGGGACTTTGGAGGGAGCAGAACTGGAGCTTGCTCCCACCTGCTGGTGCAGAAAAGGAGAAATTAAAATGTGAAATTGAAACAACCTGAATGAATGCAAAGCAAAACTGCTCTTGTGAAAGCATCAGGTTTAGTTTTGCTTCCCTGGTGCTTCTCTATCAATTACTCGACACTAATTGCCTTGCCAAGTCAGTGCTGACAGCAGATGACCGGCTGAGGTTTGACAGTGTATGTGGGGTGCATGGGGGTGCTCAGCCCTGAAGTAATTTGAGGGTTTGTGCGCTCCAACAGCCTCATGTAGCATGGCAATCATATCTTAGGAGAGCTTGCTGGGCTGGGTCTTAGTTCCACAGAACTCAGCTCAAAGGTGCACCTGACCCTCAGAAGTGATCCTATGTCTGTCTCATGCATGAGGCTGCTGCAGGATGGGAGAACAGACAGCCTGAAGCTGCTAGCAGGGAGCTGGGCTGGGACCCCATGGGTCTGCTGGGCATTTCCCCTCAACATTAGTCAGGGCCACGTCCCACAGGTGGGGCTAAGGTAAAAACCTGCACAATTGCAAGGCAAATGTGGTGAACAGATTTAGTTCATGCACAGTCAGATCAGGGATGTTCACCTATAGCTGTGGGATCCCCTCCCAGGGAAAGCCAGTATCTTCTTTTTATTTGGTATGCTTTTTTTTAGCCCATGTAGGAACACATTCATCAATGGCACTTCTGCATATCTGCTCCCCACATCCCACTATCCTACTAAATTAATAATATGCACATAACAGTCAATTAGCCTGGCTGAGCGCACTCATGACCTCTGATCCCTGCTGTGTCCCTCAATCCATTAACAGGCCCTCGTCCTCCAGCTCCCAGTATGAATTGATGTCGCATCTATTCTCTTTCGGCAAAGGAACATGCTTCCTCATTCATCTGTCCATTTCCACTTTCTGTTCTTTTGTCCCCTCCTTCTGTTCCCTGTGTTGCTAACCTGGTCACAACTTCTTGACCCCATGTCCTGGTCCCTCCCGAGGGTGCTGTTATCCCAATCACTACCAAAAAACTTTTACTTTTTTTCTCCAATCTTATTTAGCAAAAATGGTTTCCAGCCGTGTGAGAGCTTTGATCCCCTATTCAAGAAATCCTTGCAATGTTTTTTTTAAAGGCTTTCTTTCTAAGGCAAATGAATTCTTCATAAAAGGGGAAATGGTGTGCTAGTTGGTCTCTGTTCATCTGAAGAAGACAAATGATCTCTTTTATTACTTGAAAAGCTTAACAGTTGAGTGTGTGGATTTGTGATTTATCTGTAATTAAGAATTCATTTGAAGCAGTATATTAATTACAGAAAGGGGAATTAATTTTGCATGATATACAAAGAAAGTCAAAGTTCCTGGAATGAGAATATAAAACTGAGGCTTGTGATTTGTACATCTCTGCATGAACACGAACACTGGGCTGGGACAGCTCTGCAGTGTCTGTGCAAGGTTTTTATCTTGTAAGTTCAATCCCTGGACTGGAAAAATAACTTCCTGGATCAGAACTCCAGCCCAGCTCTGCTGAGCCCATCACCACAGCACAAACCTGTGTGTTGGGCAAGCTCCAGCCCAACCAAACCTGCCCAGAGCCTCTAAAGGGTGGCCCATGTGCCATCCACAGGGCAGCAATGATGCTTTCTTCCCAGTGTCACACAGGAAGGAAGCACCCAGGGAGCACAGCCCTGAAGTTTTCTGCCCAAATTCTCAGCGCGTGCGGCCACCTCACCAGACTGGCAGAGCCGGTCTGGAAACGCTGCATGTTTGAAGCTGGGCACTCTTGTGCAACTTGGTGTTTCTACTACAAGCAGCAGTTCTGCCGCTGCTGAAATAGCTTGTCTGTATTCCAGTGTCCATCCAGAGGCCTTTTGGGTAATGCTGGGATCTAGGAGGTTTCCTTTGTATCCGCATCTGCACTCTAAGTTAAATGCGGTGATATGGCTTTGCTCTGCCAAGAAAGAGGTGGCAGTTGTTGTGGATATAAAGGCGGCCCTTTAAAGCTTCGTGACAGCCCACGGATCCTCATGTGCAGGAATTCCCCTGCAAAACATCTTTGAACTGTGGAATTATCACTCAGCCTTGTAAAACAGTATTGGTCATAAATGGGCTTTGTCATGTTTCTGCCAGGTGTCCCCGCTGTATGACAACTGCATCACCAGACACAAAATGCCCATTAGCAAAAGAAGCAAGCAGCTATGCTTTCTTCCTCCAGGCCCTCCGGTACCCAGAACTGACAGCACACAAGCAGCTTTTTGGCAGCTTCATGCATTCACACCTCTTGGGTAAACACTTTCCCTTCTTAATCATTAGTTCTGTTCATATTATCAATTTTGTCCTGCCTTCTTTATCACGCACTCTTTGCTCTACACTTGCTGCCTTCTCTGCCCATGCCTTTGTTCAGTTGTGTCCTGTGCCCATTTCCCATTTCTCTTGGGCTCGGTCCTTCCCCTGACCTCCCCGACCTCCTCCCATGGGGCTGCACCTCCCCAGGGTTTGCACTCACCTTCTCTGTGTGGCATTCTGGAGAGCAGTGCTGATACTGGGCCACTTTGCAAGCAATGCTTTATGTAGTGCCTATGTAGTGCCTATTTCCCTCCTTCCTTCCCTTTGGGTTACCCATTCTTCTCTGGGACAAAGTCAGCCTGACACTGGATGTGCACCAGCTGGGGAATATTCACCCCTCTGCCTTGATGAGCCACTCGGGGAGCAGAGCACCAGCTGGCAACAGCAAGAGAATCCAAACTGTTCCCACCCCGACCTGCTGGGAACTGAGCCCAGGCAATGTCTGAGAGCAGAATCTGAGCTGATTGAGAAGGTTGGCTGAGCTGCACTGAAAGGGCATTGCTGAGCAGGGAGGGGCAGCGGATCTCTTCTGCTTCAAGCATGCATCTTTTCTCCCAGTTTTTGCTAACAGAGCATGTTGCTTCTGAATCTCTGTGAAAGGGAACAAGTAGTCTTCATGCCTCCCATCCTCTTCCAGTTCTTGTCTAGGGCAGTAAAAAATTACAGAAACTACATGGGAGGGTTTTGACTGGGGTGCTCTGGCCCTAAATGTGAACACCAGATCAGTGCTCTGAAAGCCCCTCCCTCAGCACCCGCATTGAACAGATGAAGCCCCCCAAGCCCCACATCCCTGCTGCACCCCAGCAGCACTCTCAGCTGCAGCAGGAATCAAAGATCACATGGTAGCAACGAGTCTGAAAAAATGGTTTTTAATTATGGTATACATTAAATTAAATGTGATTTGAATATCAGTCTCCGATTCACGATGACTTATTCCCCATAGGGTTGCTCCTATCGTCCTGGCAATGGTTATTGTACAAATACACAATAAAATAGCATTTCTTGCCCCAGAAAAAGCATCCAGTGTTCTTCTGAGCAGTGGCTGACTGCCCACAGGCACCTCCACTGCTCTTCACCTCTTTAAAGCACTCTCAGCATTTGGCACACATGACAAAGTTTAAGAAAAAATTAAACAGCTGAGGAGCATTAGATCCATTTCCAAAGGGATGTGGGTATGGAGGAGCTCATGTCCCACAGCAGGTGAGATGATGCCTTTCACAGCTTTGGGAAGTCAGACTCGGGTAGATGCAGCAGGCAAGGCTCTGGCAGTGCACAGCGCAGTGCCCCAGTGGGTGCTAGGCTGGGACATGCACTGGCTGTGGAGTGACCCACCCCACGGCAGCCCCACTCCGTGTCCCCAAACACAGGAGAGTCCCCTGAACTCCTCCTGTCACCCAGTCCTTGGGCCAGCTGCTGAGGCTCAGCTCGGTGCCTGTCCCTCTGTGAGGCAGGGAGGAGGGCTGGTGTCTCTGCAGAGGCACAGGGCTTTCTTCGTTAATCAACTCCATTAAGGGAAGAAAGAAAATACAAAACCAAAACCATGCAGAGCTCTGACCTTTACCAAAAAATAAAAAATAAGACTGAGGGAGAGAAGAAAAGCAGGAACAATATATACAGATGGGGGAATTGCACTTAATTACAATAGTTTACAGCAATTGGACAAAATTTACTTCTTTTATATAAATCTCTATGTATAGGAGCAGGGATGGGTGAGGGTGGAGCAGACTGTACCTATATTTACAGTTTAACTGGCTCAGTTCAACAGCACGAGATTCCTCCTTCCAAAAGCCAAGTAACAGACCCGGGTCCCTCTCAGTCCATCAGGTGGAGGAGTATAACTTAAATACGATCCATCTTCTGCCACGTCTCAGTACAGCTTGTTCCTATTTCCTCGGGAGAGCCAATGGCCTCTTGGAAGGCAAATACTTAGGAAAAAAACAATCCTCAGGACACGTCTCGGAAATACTGCGTGGAGGGGAGGAGAGGCGCGGTCCCACGGTTCGGGTCCGGGCTGATCCCCAGCGCGGGGTTGCACTGGCCGCCCGTCGGGGTAATGAGCACCTCGCTGCGGCTCTGAGCTTCGCTCTGGCTCGACGCGCGGGTCACCAGCGGGATGTTGTGGAAAATAAGTTCCTGTTGCTATGTGCAAAGGCAGCGAGGTGTGAAGCATCACCAGGCTTGCAGGGGACACTGGGAAGGGAGAGAGCAGCATGGTGAGCGGTGGGCCGGGGCTCCCCAGGTCATCTCCTCTCACACCCCAAGCCCTAAGCCCTCTGCACGTTCTAAGCCAGATATTGCAACCATACAAAAATGATATCTTTTTTTTTTTTTTTTTTTAATAAAAGAGGGCCTATTGCAGGAGTTGTTCCAAGGAGTTTGTGCTGGTCAGCTGGACAGCAGTGGCTGTCCCCAGTGCTGCTGACACCTCCGAAATGGACGGGCTGGTCCCTGTGGCTTCATCAATGCCACCACAGCTCCATCCGCAGCCCCTCCAGGGTCCCCCGGTCACCGCTGGGGTGGGGGCTGGCAGCCGGGGGTGACCTTGTGGGCTGGAGCGCACAGCAAACATCGTAACACGGAGATAAGGAGACGCCAGGAGCCTCCCGTGACATGTCATTAGGGACGGGCCGCAGCTATCAGGTGTTTGCTAACGTAATAAACATGGTGGCTCGGCCTCGAGCATTGTCAGAGGAACCGGGAGCTGCATGTCCCCTCCAGCCCCAACAAACAGCCACATCTCCCCCTTCTCTGCTTTGATTAAAGCACGATGGGGGGAAGAAAGGGAGCGCTGCCCATCCCGAGCGTGGGGCCTGCAGGCCGCAGCCCCGTGGCAGGGATGGCCGGCTGCTATTCCCACATGAGGGACATTTCCTGTGTGTGCCGGGCTCGTTTTGGCAAGCCGGCATCAAAGCCAACCCGTGGCAGGAGAGCACAATTAATCAGGGGCAGTTCGGGCTGAGCGCACAGCAGATGGGCCGATAAAGCCGTGCAGAGGAAATGGCGCTCCTGAGAGCGCGGCCGCGCCTGAACGCTCCTGCACTGCTGGGCGCAGAGCAGAGGGAGCCCAAAGCGAGCCGAGTCGGGCCGAGCAGAGGTGCTTTGCCTTCCACCTTGGTTCAGCCCCGGGGCCTCCACCATCCCCACCCCAACCCCAGCCCCTTCCTTGCCCCCAGCAACACACAGTGCCAGGCATCCGTGCGGAAGTCCCACAGCAATCCCACGCCGTATTTACTCTGTGGTCATTGCAGACATTTTTTTTCCCCTCTGCTGTCTAAGGTTGGTAAGAGAGTTTATCTGGATACAAGTTCAAGGCTCTCTCATATTTATCTAGCAATCAATAAGGGCCGCATATTTCCCACAGTCCCCAGAGCTGGCATTTAGAAAGGGGCTATTGTCTGAGTAAGGCCTTGTGCAGCTGATTCAAGCTGGGATATGTCTTACACCAACACGGGGCAGATAAAGGTGGGGTTGAGGCCATCTGCAGAGCTGCCCCAGCACCGCTCACCAGCCATGAAGGGACCAGAGCTGCTCACTGCGCGGTGCTTGGCCAAACCCCAGCACTCAGCATCCGGCACGGCCACTCATTGCCCGGGTCCCCATTGTGGTTGCCATCCACGAGCAGGTTTTTCAGAGTCCATGCAGGGGCTGAGGCTGGGTTTTCAGGGCTCGGTTTCCAGTGCTGGAGGGGTTGGTTCAGCCCCGGGGTTTGACCCATTGGGCAAACACTCCAAATTACACCAGCACACCCCAATCCTGCTGCCAGCGCCCAGTCATTACCTGCTTGCTGGAAGACATGTTGGTGAGCGTGCTGATGCTGCTGGTGTCTGTCACCACCATCGCCGAGGGGAAGCGGGAGGTGTGGGAATACTGGGGGGGCTCCTGCTTGTGTGCATACACTGTGGAGAGAAAAACAACGTCACCCACAGCCTTTGTGCAGGAGCAAGGCAGGCAGACAGCGCGCTACACACACAGCTGTGGGGATGGATACAGTGCAGACAGGAATACAATAAAAGAAATGGAAGGAAATCACCATGTGCCTCTGGCACGATGGGGAAGCTTTTGCTTTTTCTGACCACTAGGGCCAGTGGTGGCCAAGGCAAGAGCAGTAAGCAATATGTGACAATAATAACCCACAAGGAAAAAAATCCTTGCACAAAGCCAGACAGGGAGCACCACGGGTGGCACAGCAGCAGAGCAGAAGTCACTTTCCCATAGGAGTTAATTTCCCAGGTGTTCCCCTCAGCCCCTTACTGTGCGAGTTCTGCAGCTGGGTGACGGTGGCCATGAAGGGCTGCTGGGCCATGTGGCTGGGCGACTGCTGCATGAGTGGCTGCTGGTGTGGGCTGTGCAGCTGCTGCGAGAACTGCACCGGCTGCAGGGCCGCCAAGCTGCCGGCCACGCTGTTGATGACAGGGACGCTCTGCGCCTGCGAGGTGTTCAGACCTAGGAGAAGGGAGAGAGAGCGGCAGGGTGTCAGCACTGGGGCTGGCATCTGCAGGTTGGGGTCCAGAGATTGGGGTCCAGATATGCTCCCATTTCACACTTACTCTGTGCAATAGCCATGACTCCTGAGAGCGGCGTCATGATGAGGTTCTGGGACTGCTGCGGGTTGTGGTGGGACAAGCTGTGGATGTTGGTCAGGGTGCTCACTGGCGGCAGCCCACCACCCGACACAGAGATCTGCAGGGAGCAAAGCAGACAGCGGCCATCAGGCACACGACACTCCCAGCCACACCGACACCAAAAACAGCGACAGAGGGAACAGAAAAAGCCCCCCAGGAGTTGACAAGCTGCACCCACACCAGCACCTTCCAGTGGAGCACCCCTGAGCTGCAGACCCTGGCTGGAAGCACTGAGTATCACGTTAATAAATAGCAAAGCTGCGGTGGTGTGAAGCCTTCCTGGAAGCAGCTGCCAGCGCTCCAGCAGAGCACAGCGCCGGGGACAGGACGTGTCCCACGCAGTCGCCATTTGCTGCCCAGGTCCGCATTCCTGCTGCTGAGGACAACTGAGGACTCTCACACTTATTAACTTCCACCTGTCACAGATGTAGGGGAAAGTGAGAAATACAAACTTGGGAAAGCTTAAAAAAGAAGGCGAAGCAAATTAAAAAAAAGACCTCAGAGTGATCTTAGTCATCACTTTTATGAAACAAATTCCAGCTGAGGGGCTGCAGCTGCACCATGCAGATGGCAGTGTTGGTAGGGGCAGGTGCACGTGGCCAAAGGCAGCCCCTGGTGTGCAACCATCGGACACATGCAGAGGCACTGGAGATGTGCTGGGATGGTCCTGGGAATAGCAGGATTCCGGCAGCGCCTGGTTATTGCTGCATTATTGACCTGCTGCACACTCACCTCACCCCTCTGTGTTACCTCCTGCACTGAGCAACCTCAGTGCAGATTTTGAAGGCATCCTTTGGGCTTTGTGTGACACTTTTGGACACTCGGTCCTTGTTTATTTTACCCATGTGAGCCTGAGATAGCCTCATTGCAATCGAAACAAAGGCATCAATAAATTCCAGAGCACAGGAGTGACTCATGTTTCTTTATCCAGTACTTTCCACTTTGAATGTTTCTTCAAGGCCAGGCCACGCCGCAGTGCAGTGTGGTGCAGGCAGCTCATTGCAAACGCATGCTGCTCACCTGTGGCATGGCACGTTTCAGGGAGAACTGGGCAAAAGTGCTGCACCCAAATGGGGTCAACCAGAGATAGCAGGACTGGGAAAGACTCCACCAAGCATTGAACAATCTGGGACTATGGCAAAGCACAGCAGCATCACATAGTATAACCATCTCTATAGTGCTCCTCCTCCCCCAAAAAAACCAATTGCCTTCAGATGCAGCAATTTTCTTGGCAGCTTTTGGTTTCATGTGGGGCATTAAAGGCACATGTTTACCTACTAGAAACCACAGCCTACAGCATATTTTCATTAAATAACTTGCAAGCACTAGCTAGCCTTGCTTAAAGATCAGAGATAAGCTGGCAGAGCTGCATGCTGCTGGAGGAGCAGAGCAGCCCCAGACGGCGCTGTGCAACGGAGAGCTCAGCAGTGCTGCTGCAGCCTGCAGGTGCCTTTAGCACGCTGCTTTAACCCTCTGCATCTCTGAGCAGCCCCCTGCCATGCACTGAAAACTTCCCCCTCCTGGGGACTCCTGCGCCCCTTAAAGGAACTGCAAAGGCTGCGCTGAGATTGCTGTGCCGCTGAGCTCGTGGCAGCGCTTTGTCCTTCCGTCCCCCACCCCACACCATCTGTGCCTGCTGCTGCCTTCCTTCGTGACTCATTTTATGACTTCAAGGCTCAGGGTTACAGGCTCAACACACCCAGAGGGAGAAATGGGTGCGTGCAGGGTGTGCAGCGAGGGAGAGTGCCAGGGGGTTTGGGGTTGCTCTGTGACGATTCCCTTGCATAGCTGAGGATACTTGGCTATCCTAGAGTAGTGCCTTGGCTCAGGGGGCTACAAGGACACCCCATAAGTGAGAGGCAGGCAGAAGGGAAGGCAAAGCAGGGAAATGGGGGGCAAAAGCAGTCAGGCTGTGGGAAGAAGCATGCAGCTTGTCCTGGTGTAGCTGCCAGGCTTGTGGGGACCTGCAGCTGACGGCCCCGAAGGATTGTCTTAAGAAAATGGAAGTGAAATCCTGTGCCAAGAGCCATGTGTGACTTTCACTTTCAGCAGGAAAACCTCCTCCCGGAAGAGCTGCCGAGTGGCCAGACCAGCCACATGGTGATGCTGTGCCAGCTGCTTCAAGGAGTGCCATGCTCGTTTCCATCCCATCCCATCCCATCCTATACCATCCCACCCCATCCCATCCCATCCTCCTCCCTTTCTGCACATTTTTGCACCATGCTCAGCCAGGAGCACTGCAGCCAGCATAGCCCAGCACAGCCACAACACACTGGGGGCACAACTGGGAGCAAAGTGCTTCCCAGCGGAGCTCAGAACTCAGGAGGGCTTAAGGAAAAGCAATGAATGAGAGCTTTATCAATGCCCATGTCATCGGCAGGGGAAAGCAAACAGTGATCCACCCAGAGAGCATTCAATTCACAAGGCATGCAATCAATAAAAGCGGAGCGGGCTCTGTCAGGTTTATGGGCCGCACTTGGGGAACACGCCGGGGCTGTGGGGCCGCCTTTGAGGCGGGCGGTGGGGACGGGCGCGCGCCCACACCCCCACAATGCCCCATTGTTCAGCACGGGCCGCGTGTGAAACCCGGGGAAAGCGTGTTTGCTTTGCCCGCTGGGCCCTCTTATCTTATCAGCGCCGCCGCCACAATAGGCCAGGTGTACTCACCATTTTACCGTCGGGAGAGAGCAAACCGTGGCCCGGGTCCAAGCCGGCTGGGGAGACCTGCTGCAGGACCGCCTGGCTGGTGGTGACCATGGCACCGCTGCCGTGGTGGCTGATGGCCCCAGAGGATGCCGCCTCGCTGCTCGCCCCCTGGCCGTACCGGACCCCTGCAGAACACGACGTGGTCAGTGGGCTTGGGGGAATGGGTTCGCGGTTGGACTCGACGATCTTAGAGGTCTTTTCCAACCTTAATGATTTGGTGATCCCATGTTTCTATGAAAACCATGGTGGGAATGGACACGGCTCGCTCTTGACACGTGTGTGATTAACACAGCGGGAGGACACGGTGATGGCAGGAACAATGGCCAAGCTAAACCACGCCACAGCCTGCCACCGCCCAGGAGAGAAATCTGGCTTGAGCATGGGTCTTCAATACAAATATATTTAATTTGGCTAAATAGCCCCGTGCTGATAACCATATGATCAGCCATGTGTCATGGAAAGGCATCTACAGATCACAAATAATTAACTGAGGGAAACCCACTGGAAACAAAAGCGTCTTTTACAGGGCTGCCCCGGTGAGAAGCCATTTGTTATGGGCAGCCAGCACCGGGGTCACTGAACTCCCGGGGATCGAAGTGGCGGCCCAAGATCCTCCTGGGAACACAAGTCATGAGAGCATCACCCATGCGCTGGGACCCTCCCCAGAATGACCCGAGCTGGGGGCCTGGGGCTTCGGGGCTCCTTTCTTCAGGCACCAAGAGTGCCACTGGAGCCCCAAGCCTGCACTGAGCCTTGGTCAGGAGGTGCCAGCACTGCCTAAGCTCCAGTTCTGCAAGGATGCTCTGAGGGCCGCCATAAAACCTGAGTCTAGGAAGAAGAAATAAGCCATAACTCGGGTCTGGGAGCTTTGCTCCAAAATGACTGAATTAGGTACAGCAGGCTCCCTGCCGCCTCCACCAAAAGCACAGAAAGTCGCTCTAATCACCTCCAAATTTTCCAAACATCAGCTGGTCAAACATGTCCCGCAGATAGGAATCTCCCCGCGCTGTCTGGTTCCTGATCATTTCCCAGCAAACCCCTTTATCCCTGATAATACAAGAATGTCCTCTGGCAGGTGGATATTTGCCGGTACGAGTGGACGGCCGGGTAAACATTACTCAACCAGGGCACTGTCACCACATTCTTCCCTGCGGTCCCAGCCTCGTGCAAAGTGTGCTTCAGCCGCTGCCGGTCTGAGACGCTGCAGCACTATTCAAACACTGGGAGCGGAGATTAAAAAAAAAAGCCCTTTCTTCTCACAGTAGACTCAAAGATAGATGAGGAGCAGAGGCAGGAGATTAAATGGCAGTTCCTGAGCCCATGAAACAGTGATCGGATTGGCTATGAAACTGGAAGTGGTTATGAAAAACATGGGACCGAATGAGACATTACTCTTAAGAACAACAGTCTGTAGTGTTTCAGTGGGAGGGACACCAATGTCTGCTAACTATCAGGGCAATCTTCACACTCTTTTGGATTATGTGAAGCTTTCAGTAAGAAAAAAAAACAATTTTAAGTCCCAAATCACACTCTACCAAGATTCCCAGCATTGCAAATTTGACTTTAAGAAGTAGATGTTAAAAGCTGATCTTCAAACTTTTCTCTACAATCCTAAGAGTTTGGGTTGGTGGCACACGGGGCTGCGGCCACAGCCATTTGCTGGGCAGGGAAAGGTTTTGCCCGTGTGTCCTGTGGGCCTTTGGGAAGTCACAACCATTTCACCTTGTTTTTTTTCCATTCCTGGGGCAGGATGCATATTATTATTTGTGTGCCCTCAGTGTTGGGACGGGTTATGGCACATTACATCGTTAACAGCAGGAGATCCACGCTGTTGCTACTGCTGATCTACCAGCGCTCCCACATGGTGGAGGTGCCATCCCTCCCTGCTCCCCATCCCCACTGAGCTCCCACCCACTCCCCATCAAAGCTCCCACAAGGAAGATGGAGAGCCGCAGCCACACTGCTGGAGCAGCCTCCAGGCATGAGATGCTATCTATGGAGCCATTTTCTTGCCTATGCCAGCCCTGCCCCCAGGACCAGCCTCTCCCCATGGCCCAGCTCCCGCTGCCCACCCTGTGCACAATGGTTTCCTCCTGGGGGCTCTGTGGTCGCCCAAGCTCAGCTTTATGGCACGGCAGGGCAGGCGGCCGTGCAGAGCCAGGCACAATTGTTGTGCCGCCGCTCTCTTGTGCTTCCACAGCGTGACGCAGCCCCAGCACGAGATTTATTCCTCCTTGGCCTCTCCCCATCCAGCCCCAGCAATGAGTCTGCCCGCCAAGCCTGCTCCCTTAAAGAGTTTGTTTCCAACTGGAGCTACAGCCATAGAATAAAAGTCTGTTTATGGGACGTGGCTATTGTTTGTCCCCGAGCTGCACAGCCCGTGAAATGCTTTACTGCTTCCCCACAGCTCCAGACGAGCCGCAGGCTCCGGCTGCCATAGCCTTAACCCTGTGCCCCAACCCTGCAGCCAGCACCCTAAGCTTCCCAAAGCCCATCCCAAGAGCAGTGCATCCCATGCAGCATCCCATGCAGCATCCCATGATCATCCCATGCAGCATCCCGAGGCACAGCCAGCTGCAGTGTTCACAGCTGGCTGCGCTCCTGCCTGGGGCCGATTTTGGGTCTGCCACTCAAATTGTCCCTAAAGTGTTAATCTTGCCATGTTACCGAGGTGCGGAGTTTATGTCCATTATAAAGCTGTTTATTGGGACTGGACCCTCCCATTCTGCTGCTGCCATAAAGTCCTAATTACCCCCCATAAAAGCAGGAAAAGCTCCTAAGAGCGCACTGTACCCACAGGGCCGCACAATGAGCGCAACAGTAAAATCTGACAACGGCTGGCACCGGGTCTGCAATCAGAACCTGCACAGCCCAAGCTATCAGAGAACAGCCTGCAGGATCCAGATAGAAAGCGATGTACCTCTGGACCAGGGTGCTATTAGCAGGCTCTTCTTGAAGGAAAAAAAATAAAAGAGTAAAGTCACCCAAATTGCCCTTTCAGTTTAGGGAGAATCTCAGGGCGTGGAGCTGAGTTTTTATATTTTTATGTGTGGCCGTAGAGATATCTAAAATACATATAAATAATGCAAAATGCTGTATGTTCCTATGGATGTGCATACACATAGGGTCACTCCAGTGTTCACAGCGCTGTTGGTCAGAATGGGGCCGGGGCAACGTGGGGCCTTTTGTATGCGGGGTGCAGGGGGCACGTCCCTAATCTCATCAGCACTGATTGTCCCCGGGGCTCTTGAAGATAAAAATGGCATAAGCCAGAGTCTGCCGCATGGCACCGAGGAACGAGATAAAGCCCCGAGTGACCTTCAAATCAAACAGGGAACCGAGATCTCTGATAATCCCCTATAGGAAGGGAAAAGTCCAGAGTCTGAGACACCTCCGAGATAGATAGGCTTGGAGTATTTACCTCCAAACAGTTAAAAACCCTGCACTGAGGGGCCGCCCAGGATGCTCGGTTTTACAGCTCTCCCGCTGCCCCAGACATCAGCTTGCACTGGCCCCATCCCGACCGTGGGGCAATGCCCGCTCTGAGCCGTACTCAGCTCCATCATTTCCTTTCCTGGGGGGATTGTGCAGGCCACAGGGTGCGGGCAGTGTCCCGGCACCGTCATTAAGCTGTTAAAGGCATTGAGAGCTCCAGACAGTGCCGCACACGGCGCAAGGACAGTTCAAATCCCAGCACGGATGGGGTCAGCATCTCTCAGAGGAGCTGGTGGCATTTTGGAGACTTGCAGCCCCAAAACACCACTGTGACTGATGGATTCCAGTGCAGGCTGAGTTCCATCCCAGCCCCTCACCCCTAAGCCAGCCCCGAATCCCACGCACAGCCCTCACTGTGCCCATCTCCTGCTCCTTGGCAAGGCTGACGCACACCAGCGCAGAATTCCTGCAGCTGAGCCCTCCTGACCCCTCCGTGGCCATCACTCCTGCCCAGCTCAAAGCCCCCACGAATGGGCTGTCAGCAGCCCTATAGCCACGGCTGGCTCCTGCTGGCCGATGCTCCAATGGGAAAATAAAGGTTGGGGCTTAACAGCCCCGCAGCCCAGAGATAAATGCCCGTGGTTCCAATAATTGCAGTCCCCTAATAGAGGAAAACAAAGGCTCTCGCGGGGTGCCTGCAAGCGCGCTGGAGAGACGGGGCCACATCAAAGGCAGCGGGGTTCGTTCAAAGCCCCAGCTTAATTGTCAATTAAGCATGCACGGGGGGGACAACGCCATGACAACGCGGGGCTGCATGCTGGTGCGGTATTGTAAAGCCCGGCGGCCAACACAGAAAACAGCTGATTTTGCTGACAATGTGCTTGTAGGGCACCTTGTAAGCAATCAGCCGGTGACAGGAGGGCAAACGTCCACCCCATCCCCGCCATTGTGTGGGGCATTCCTGGGGCAGGGTCACATTTTGGTCACTGTGGGCCAGCCCTGCAGGAAGAGTTGCACCATGAGACAGGCTGCCGGCTCTCGTGTCCCCAGAGCCCCCGGTGTCCCCAGTGCCCCCGGTGTCCCCATGCCATTGGGCAGTATGCTCTACGCCCACTGGCATCTCCATCCCCTCCCACCCCATCACTCTACCATGGGGTTTGTGGTGCCCAGGACAGTTCTATCCCCATCTTCCAGCCCTCCCCACGGTACTCCCTGGACATCCTCTATCAATTCCTCTTTGTAATGAGGCTGGGGCTTGCAATGAGCCAGGTAGGGAATTTTCTGGGAAGCAGTTGCTTTGCGTCTCCCTGTCCCGGTGCTGGGATGTCATCCCCAAGCTGAGACAAGGATGGTCAGGGCACACTGCCTGCAGCCCGTGGCCCCGTGCTGACCCCTCACCGCCCGCCTCAAAGTGCCCGCTCTTGTTTGCTGGGGCTGGCGGCTTTGGAGTGCAGATTGCAGGTAGCGGCACAATGGGGATTGTTCTCCCAACAATGCCTCTTGCCCCATGCCGCCAGGCCCTCCCTGATTACCGTCCGAGCTCTGCTCTCATCATTATCTCCTGCTCAAATCCCCCAGCAGCGCACACTGCAGGCAGAGCAAAGCCCAACGGTGGGGCTCAGCGCAGTCCTCTGCCCACAGGCACTTGTGTCACCAACTTTAGTTCCCCAGCACCACATCCCCCAGCCCTAACTCTCCACGTCAGGCAGAGCAGCCATATCCCCGCCTCTGCCCTGCCCAGCTTGCACCAACAAACATGCCCAGCCCAACAATCTGTCCTTGATGGGATGAAAATCCAGCCCCCGCCACGTGGCTGGCACTGTGGGAAAGCATCCGCACCTCTCTGCACCCATTGAAGCTGCGGAGGAAGCAGAGTGTCTCAATGCTCCATTGCTTAGAGGAGTCCCATCCTACAGTCAATGGGGAAACTGCACCAAGGGCTGAGCCTTGCTGCTGTCCCTTGTCCAACATGGGCAGCATGAACGATCTTTCCCCCGAGGCCACCACCACCACGGCCATGCGCTGCCTCGAGTGCCTCTTTCTGCAGCACAAATGATGCCAACATTGTCAACAGTATCAACAGGGTCAACGACTCAACAGCACGACCATTGGGCTCACAATCCCTTTCTTCATTGGAAACACGACCAACACTGCCACTGCCCAGCATCACTGCTCCCATCTCACCTGGCATCTTGCTGGGCGGTGAGGCGCTGGGCTGGTTGTGGTGCGGGGAGCCATGGGACAGCAGCAGGTTCATGCTGTGCGGGGGCTGGCCTGAGCTGTAGGCATCCATGGCCAACTTCTGGCGGAAAGCCTCCTCCTTCCGCCGGTTGGCGAACCAGTTGTAGACACGCACCTCCGTCACCAGGTTGGAGCCAAGCCCATGTGCCTTGGAGGGTGACACCCCTCGCTGCAGACACTCGGCCCTGTGCATGCAAAGGGACACACTGGAGCAAGGGTGCTGATGGGGAGCTCCCAACACAGGGTTTAAAGCATTCAATCCTTCCTGAACACCCACTTGCTCTTTCCAACTACATTCATGCCATAAAACCCACCCCACCTCCCTGTGAGCTTGCTATAACACCACGGCATCGCTGCTGCATCCCCACTGCATCATGACTGCATCCCTTCTGCATCCCTGTTGCATCTCCACTGCATATCTGCCACATCTCCCGTGTATCTCTGCTGCATTCCTGCTGCACCTTCACTGTATCCCAGCTCCATCTCCAGTATATCTCTGCTGCATCCCTGTCACATCTCTGCTGTATCCTGGCCGCATCCCTGCCGCATCCCAAACACAGCACAGAGCTTGCTCTCCTCTGGATGCTGCCCAGAGCTAAACCCAAAGCCAACAGGTGGCTCAGCAAAACCATTCCAAAACCCAGGGCAGTGTGCCACGAGCCCAGCATCTCATGCAGCTTCTGCAGGATGGCACGAGGCAGCCGTTACCTGTTGCACTCCTCCACCAGCGCCTCCCGCTCCTCCTTGCTGGGGTTCTTTTGGCGGTCGTAGGCTTGGTACAAGATTTGCTGGGAGGCCGGCCCCCACTTGAAGCGGTTGCGGCGCATCTTCTTGCTGGGGGTTTCGGCGCAGGCATCGTCGAGCTGGCCAGCCCCCTGGTTCTGTTGATTGAACTCTGGAAAGAGAAACAGCAGCTGATCCTGACTGCTTTTGTCTGTCCTATTTTCACACCCCTGGACTGTCTGGTTGAACTCTGAAAGAGAAAGGAGCAGACGTGACCCGGCCTGTAGCCGCCGCTCAGAGCTCAGAGTCACCGTCACGCGCAGCGCCAGCCCCCGCCCCAGCCCCCGCCCCGGCCCCCTCCCACCCACGGCCCCGGTGGGCACCGCAGGCAGGTGGGCACAGGTGGTTGTTGGCTGGCACATGCAGCACATGCACATGCATGGCTGGGTTCTGCTGGCGTGCGCTTGTTCCAGGAGGATTTTTGCATGTGAGGATGGGGTCACAGCCCCCAAAAGGAGCTCAGCAGGTGCGCAGTCCCCTGCCCGTGCCCACCCCGTGCCCAAAGGGGCTCCCAGAGGAGCCCGGCCCCACACCAGGGTGACCTTCCCGTGTCCGCCAGGCACCTGTCACCACGACCATAAAGGGAGATTAATGGGAGTTTTTATTATTCTCCATTTTGCAGGGGAATTCTCCCTCTTTTTATAATGGCTTTTCCCCTTGTGACAACAGGGGAAGGCGCGGGGCACGGCGCGGAGCAGCTCTGTTTGCTTTAACATCTCCAGGTGCACCTTCAAAGCAGCGGCACTCGGGGCTGAGCTCTTTTCTGCCTTTGGATTTTGCATCCTTTGGGGTCGGGGGCCAGAAGGGCTCAGCACAGTACCAGCCCCACGCAAGCACTGCTCCAAGCCAAGCAGTAGGGATTTACACAGTGCAGCTCCCCAGGCACGCAGCACCAGCACCGCTCTGGGTGCGCGGTCAAAGCCATCCACATTGTAAATAATTTGGGTTGCATGAGACCCTGCTACAGATTTACAATTTTTTCCTTTCCTCCCTCTTTTCTTTCTCTTCTTTTGCAAGTAGTTGCAGAAAGTGAGCGCGTTCAGAAAGCAGAGAGGAAAAGGGGGCAGAGGTGGGAGATGGATCTAATTGTGCACAATCCTTAATCGCTTTCCCAGAGATTCAGCCGTTTTGGTGGGCTCGGGGCAGCTCGCACAGCACTGCTGCAATCCAGAGGGGCTGTCACCCACTCTTCCCGCAGCCTCAATCGCTTGGATCCACAAAACCAATCGGGGGGGGACCCGGCGTTCTGCCCCCACCCGCAGCCATGCCCCCTCCCCATCCCGCTCCCGGTACTTACGCCGCAGGATCTCCCGCTGCTTGCGGACGTACCACGTGTAGAGGGCAGCCCGCTTCTGTGTCTTCATGGGGGTGCCTTTGTTGAGGTGCTGCGAGAGGTGCGACTGGTTGAGGCCGGTGACGTCCACCACCTCGCGCTGCGGGATGTTGTGCTGCTGCATGTAGCCCTTGATCATCTTCGCCGCCCGCCATGGGTCCTCGCTGGGGGTGCAGGAAAACGAGGGTTAACTTTGCTCTGTGGTTGCTTTTTCCCATGATGGAACCCCACCATTATTGGTGGAGACCCACTATTCCTAATTAATATTTGATGGCAAAGATTCCTGCCCTGTGTGCCAACCCAAGCTGAGCCCCTCGCTGTCATTTTGAGCTCATCTTTCGTATTTTTCAACACTTGAATTCAACTCTATGAGAATCAATCCAGGTGCAAATTGGCTCTTCTTTAAATCCACGCTACTTTGATGTCCATCTGTCGCCTGGCACCAGTTTGGGGAACCAATGAAACTGCATTGGAGGCACAACGCAATGGTGGATGGAGCAGCCAACGCACCTGCACTGCGGCCCGGCCCCACAGCTCATCCCATAGCACCCACAGACATGGGGTGAAAGAAAATGGCTCAACACTGAGAAATCGGAGTGGAAACTGAACCTGGTCACAGTCGTGCACTCAAAGAATGAGATATTCTAACACTGTGCTTGGAAAAAAACGTCCAAGCACTTTTCCAATTCATTTGTTATTTTGGATCCTTCATCTTGTCAAGGGGGAAAAACCCAACAAATAGGTTTCTTACTTTTTGTTCCAAACACAGCAAGGAAACAAAGCTGCTCAGGTCCAAAGGAATATCCACAGCCAGGGGGACCCACTGTGGGGATGGAGCCGAGCACCCTGATCCCAGGCAGGAGGAGCACATCGCTGCAGGAGCTGAGCCCCATCCTGCTCCCACCTGCTCCTGCTCACTAATTACTGAGTCCTAACGAGCTGGTGGAACAGAGCTTGTTCTGACAGCAGCCTGGCTAACACAAGGGCATCGTTTTGCCTGAGCCTCAAGCCAACGCTCCGGTGCACACCATGAAAATGCAAAATGAGTGACTTTGGGTTACAGATGTGATTTTGGAATTGAAATGAAATTTGGCAGCATTTGGGCTGAAAAAAAAAAAAATTCAATGTGGGAATGAGTAAAAAAAAACTCAAATTTCCCTTTGCTTTATTATTTTAAGAATTTTTAATTTCAGCATTTCCAATGCGCTCCAGACCTGTGCTTTCCAAACAATTATTCAGCTCTGAATTTCTGAGCAACGATTTTCTTTACAAATCAACTTGACCGTATTCAGAAGGGTTAAACAGCCTGAAACCAAACCCAAACATTTTGTTTCATGTTAAACAAAATGTTTGGACTTGACCCAAAATGAAACGTTTGAGTGTTTGTTCGCCTTTTCTATTTATTTTTTTTTTTTTCTTTTTGGTGAACCTAAAAAGCCAGAGAGGAAAACATTTCTATTCAACAAGTCGGCACAAACCCATTTTTTGGGTTCTGTCCCCGAAATAAAAACTTCATCAATTGTCCAACCTCCATCAGGATGGATTTTACAAGCAGGAAGAAATAAAGGAGCATTGACCCAGGTGTGCTGTGTGGCACCGCAGACCAGTTTACAGCCCTCACCCCGCGGCCTTTCTCTGCCCCGTGTGGCCGCTGGCACCGAGCTCAGCGCCCCGTCAGTATGGCCGAGTGCGGGCAGCACTGCCCATCCCTGTCCCCCAAGCCCCCACCGCTCGCCCTCTGGGTCAGCCTTGGAAACAGGTAAATACGCTTCACATCCTCCGAGAAAAATGCCAAGAATTTATACAGATGGATTATAAAGCCGGCTCCCTCCATCGGATCTATCTAATCTGCATCTCCCTGCGCACACAGTGGGGTCCAGCACGGGGTGTGGGGTCAGAGCTCCCCCTGCACGGAGCCCTTTGGGGCC
Organism: Chrysolophus pictus; assembly: GCA_037305975.1. Classification (NCBI taxonomy): domain Eukaryota; kingdom Metazoa; phylum Chordata; class Aves; order Galliformes; family Phasianidae; genus Chrysolophus; species Chrysolophus pictus. Next base: position 8,884,767 of record CM074594.1, read on the forward strand.
CACGGAGGTGCCCACGGGGCAGCCCGGCACAGGTCGGGGCCGCGCACCTCCGCGGCCGTGGGGACAGCCCCGGAGTGGACCCGGTGGTCGCGGGGTGGGAGCAGAGGGGGCTCAGCCGCATGGAGGGGCTGAGATCGACGGCTCCCGACGCTCCTGCCCCGGCTGCCTCTCTCCAAGTACAAAGGGCTCTCTTAGAGCAAACAGCAGCTCTTTGCAGAAGGCTCCTCAGGGACATGTGCCTGCTCTTGTTTGCACCGAAGGCAAACTTTGCACAGAAACACCTGTGGGAGAACTACGACGCGGGCAGAGCCCTCCCGCACCCCCGGGGGCGCAGCGGCAGGCAGTGGGGCGGTGGGACACAAGCAGCGCCCGGCGCGCGGGTTGCAGCCCGCACCGGTGTCCCTTCCCGCACCGCGCGTCCCGTCCGAGTCCCCACGCTGCCGTCGATGTCACCGTCCCCGGGAGGCGCTGGGCTGCACGGCCGCACAGACGGACACGAGCGGCGCTGGGGACACGCGGGGACCGCCTCCGTGTGCTCGGAGCAGAGCCCCGCTGCGGGCCCCGGGGTTGGGGGGAATCGCCCCCGACGAGCGCAGAGCTGCTCCGCCGTGTCCCGACGGCCCGACCCGGTCCGACCCGGCTCTGCCCGGCCCCGCACGGCACGGAGCGGACGGGCTCAGCCAGAACGGGACTCGGAGCCGCATCCCCCGGGACGCGACGCGACGGGACGGGACCCGAGCGGCCGCGTTTGGGGGTTTCCTCGTTCCCCCTCCCCGCCTGGTTTACAACTCCGGCAATGAATAACCCGCCTCTCCGCTCGCCCTAATCGCGGCTCTTTGTGTATCTTTCTGTTGATGATTTATAGAAATAAATTAATAGCACTCCGAGCTCCACGTGCTGCAGTTTATGTTTTATCTCCCGGCACGGAGGAAGGACGGAGCCGAACCCAGGGCGGCCGCAACCCGGGCACCCCCGGCCTCTCCACCGCGGCGGGCGGCGAACACCCGACGGGGCAGCGGCACTGCCCGGCACCGCGCTGCTCCCGGTGCGAGAGAGGGGGCGGCGGCGGTGCCACGCCGGGACGAGAGCACCCAGAGCGAACCCCGGAGGGGTGCACGGGGCCGCGGGAGCGGAGCGCTCCGCCGGTACCTGATCATCCTCTCCACTTCTGCCCGCTGCTCCACGGCCTCCTCAGTGTTGAGTGCCTGCAGCTCGCGGATAATCTGCGGCGTGTCGAAGTCGTCGCCGTCCTCCGAGCCCTCGTCGCCGGACAGCTTGCCCTTGCCGTGTCCGTTGGCCAGAGGCACGAAGCCGGGCTTGCCGTCGGGCGGCCCGCCGGGGGAAAGCGGCAGGCTCTCCAGCTTGACGCCGAAACCGGCGGCGGGCACCATGTCCTCCAGGGCGCGGATCAGCCCCTCCTTGGTAGCCCCGGAGCTGAGCAGGGCGCCCAGGAGCTCCCGTTGCAGGGCGCTCAGCTGGGACACCATGGTCCCGGGTCTTCCCGGGTCTCCCCGCGCTCGGCCCGGCCCGGCCCGCCTCCCTCCGGCACCTGCCGCTCCGCCCCGGCTGGCAGGCTGTGCGGGGCGCGGGCCGCCCTCTACCTAGCCATGACCGCCTCCATTAGGCATTATACCTTATGCAAATCAGCTCCGGGAGGGCCTCTCCTCCGGGAGCGAACCCCGCGTCCCCGCCCGCCGCGGTCCGGCCCCCGCCCGGCCCTTATCGGCCGCGCTGGGACGGACTTTGCCCGCGGCCGCCGTGAGGCCCCGAGGAGCGGTGCGGAGCGCTCGGGGCAGCGGCGGAGCGGGGTTCGGTTCGGCCCGGTCCGGCCCCGAGGGGTGCGGCTCTCCGGAGGAGCGGCCCGGCCCCGGCGCGGAGCGCGGAGTGCCGTCGGGGGCCGCTCGGAGCGGCACAGTGCGGAGCCGGGCGCTGCCTCGGGGCTGAGAGCTGAGCCCCGGATGCACAAAGCCCGTGGGGCTGCGCGGGGCCGGGCCGAAGGTCCTCAGCCGGGGTCCCGGAAGGGTCCCGTCTCGGGGTCGGGCTCTGCTCCGCGGAGGAGTAGCGGCAATGTGGCAAATGGGACTCTGCGGGGGTAGCGCTGCTCGGGAACGCGAAGCGCCCGTCGAGCCCTGATAACCGCGGGGGTGGGGGCAGTGGAAGGCATCGGGGACATGAACAGAAAGTGCTTCTCCTCCTGCTGCGAACGCCTTGAGTCACAAAAGATCAGCAAATTGACCCGAACCAAAACAGGCGGGATACAACTGGCACCGGCACATCACTGAACGCAACGTGGTGGGCTCTGGGGATCCCGCAGGGCAGGTGTGGGAGGGGAAATACAACATCCGAACCTTTCATCCATCGCCTCCCATCCCAACAAACTGCACAGCCCAGTGCCCTCCAGCCGTGCCCTGGCAATGGGTGTCTGTGCTTTCCAAAATGGGCGCTCAGTGCCCACCACTCCCAGCCCAGTTCAGACTGCATAGCATCCCTGAAACCATTGCTGCCCACCTGCCTCGAGGGTCCAGGAATCCTAAAACGTCCCAACAGCTGCCAGCGCCTGGCAGACCCTGAGCCCTGTAGGAGCCCATTTGGGGCAGGACTCTCTGCCCTCACTGTACCCACTAGGAAAATATTGGGTAGTGTGTTGAAGAGCAGGAAATCTCCCTGCATGCCTGGAAGGGATCTGACAGACAGGTGTGTGATGGTTCTGGTTTTACATTAGTACAATGTACAGAAGAAAGGGCAGAAAAGGGTCCCAGCCCAGGGCCCTGCCCCACTTCCAGCAGCCTGGCCAAGAGCTCTCCCTCTGACCCGCTCTCAAACCCACATATCTGCCTGCTGGGTCCCTGACAGCCACACTCTCATCACTGGGACACGGGCTCACATGCAGCAGACCCCACACTGCTGCTGGCCGTGGCTCAGCTGTGCTGTAGGGCCGTACGTGGGACCACAGCCTGGGAACAGCTTGGGCTGGGGCAGCTCCCCTGTCCCTTTCAAGTGGGCCAGTGAGCTTTGACTTGGTCTTTGCACGGCTTCATGGCATCGCATGATAATAATGTTCTGTCACAGTGGGTGACCTAGACTTTGTCCTATTTCCACACATTCGGAGCCACCTGGCTAATGAAGTGGATATTGTTTTCTGGTCCATCTCTCTCACCCTACTGCTCTTCCCCCTTCCTCCACACCCAGCTCCTCTGAGAGCTGTCAGGAGCCCCACTGCTGCCCGTTCCCACTGCTGTCGGGCACACCTCATTAACTCCCTTCAGCAGAAGGCCGCGCTCACCGTGGCTGGGGGGCAGCAGGCGCCCCGTGGGGTGGGAGCACAAAGTTTCCCATCCAGGAAGGTGCTGGCGCAGTCCAAGCATCGGTCTGAGCTCCCACATGGAGGGCGCAGGGGCTGGGAATGGGGAACCACAACCCTCCGTGCCTGGCCCCCCCACGCCAGCCCTGCATCTTTGTGGGCTGAATGCATTCTGCTCGCTGCCATGAGCCCCAAACCCCGAGCACGGTGCGGTCAGGCACTACAAAGCAGTGACTTTGTTCCCAGCGCCGTGTGAGTGGATGGGCAGAGGGACAGAGGGACCACGGCCGCACTCCCCTGTCCCCGCATGCATTGCAGGGGCACTGAGTGGCGCCCCCGGGTCTGAGCTTGGTGCCCAGTGCCGCCAGGCGGGGATTTCTCCCACAGGTCGCCCCAACGTGACTCACACGGCACCAGGGGAATTCTGCCATGGACGCCTTCACGCATTTCGTATCTGCCTCTCATTTTTTCTTACAGTTTCATTTAACGGCTGAGCGCATGCAGACACACCGCCTTGACCCTGCGGGCAGTGGGCAACAGCGTTCCCACCGGCTCAGGGCCATTAAGTCCCCGCGCTGAGATGTTTTCTCCTCTGCCCCCACTCGCGCCGAGATTTTCGCATTCCCTCCCTGCACCCGCCTCCCCCACACCGAGGTGATGTAATGTTATGGAGCCTTCTCCCATCCCCACCTTTATTAAATATGACCCGCGTTTGATCCCCGCGCGGCGGCAAGGGGAAGCTGTGGTTTGGGGAGGCTCAAACATGAAAGGCAGAGCTGTGCCGTGCTGTGTGCCGGCCTGCAGAGCGCAGAGCGGGTGGCAGCCATCGGGAAATGCCACATGTACCACTGTGCCACCAGCCCAGCGACACCAACTTGGGGCACCATGTGCACCCGCTGCCCAGCCCCTGCCCCCTGTGGTCTCTGAAGCCATACACAGAGCTTTTGGGGTGGGTGCTCGGCTGGATGGTCTCCAGTGTCCCCTGTTCCCAGCCGTGTCCCCAGCACTGAGTGCCACTGCGGGGAGCAGCCGCAGCACAGTGCTGAGCCACACAGCCAGGGACCCGCTGCCACCGCACCTCCTGCGATGGAGAGGAGACAAGGAGAGGAGACAGGGCATGGGCTGGGGACATTGCGAGCCTGCAGGGAGGTGGGCAGGGGGACACCCGGCTGCAGCACTGGCCTGCGCTCTGATAATTAATGCTTCTCCGTACACTTTGCAAATAACTCGCCACTCTCTTTGTCTGGTGATAAATGGCCCCTTTGAAGTTCTCCTTTCTCAAAAGCAAAGCAAAGAAACACTTTCATAATCCGCCTTTGCCCCCCTGTCCTTTGCTGAGCTGCAGGGCTCTGGGGGGGGCAGCACTGTGTGGGTCCCCCTGCACTGCCCACAGGGACACACCGCCCTGCACCCACCCACAGTCCCAAACCCACACTGCGACCCCCCCGTTCACTGTGCATGGGCTCCATGTGGGTTCCCCACAGGCTGAGCCAGAGGGGGTGTTGTGGCCGAGCACCCCCAGGAGAGAGGTCTCTCAGAGGGATGGTGAGTGCAAACGTGACCGAGCAGCCATCCCAAACCCTGCTTCTGTCCCCTGCAGCTCCCAGCCCACACTCGGGTTATGGTTCACTGGTACAGGAAAACAAGTTCTGCTGGGCTATAAAAAGACATTGAAACCGGGGCAAGCTAGGAGAGCTCAGAGCAGTGCAAATGAAATCAGTGCCAGAGCGCTCATATTGTCACCAGGCTTACGTGTCACAGCAAACAATGCTATCTGCTGAGGAATCGCAGCACAAAGAACACCACAACAGTGGCCCAAACCCCAAACATGGGGTCATGAGGCTGAACCTGTGTGAATGGCTCCCCAACAGGAGCCCCGGCTCAGAGCTGCTCTCTGTGCATGGCCGTGCACAGCAGGGCCCGGCCTCATTCCACAGGCACAGCCCTGCCAGCCCATCCCATTGGTATGGCACTACCATCCCCATCCCTTTTGTATGGCACTACCATCTCCATCTCATCAGCACAGTCCTGCTTTCCTCACCCTGTTGGCATGGCCCCCCACACCCAGTGCACCAGATTCCCAAGATCTGAGCAGGGCAGGGAGGCACCTTTGCTTTCCAAAGCACTGTCCCCCCTCGTGGGGCACACACTGTGCGCATGCCATTCTACGTTATTGAGCAGCCCCCTGTCCACAGACTTTTTATTAATTTTAAGACGAAGAGGAGGTGAAGCGAGCTGGAACCAGCTTGGGAGGCGGGGTTGTTTTCTGGGAAAACAAAAGCAGTGGTGCTGGAGGGATGCTGGAGGGGCTGCGGGGCCATCCGTGCAGTGCAAGGAGCCCCAGTTGGGTCCCTGTAGCCCCCCATCTGTGCCACCCCCTGGCTCGTGCCCCATCTGTGAGTTCCCATCCCTGGTATGAGGATAGTGGCACACACAGGTGGCTGACCCGTTGGGAAGGTGGGGTTGAGTGTGGCCACAATGGCAAAGGGACAGTGCAGCCTGGCAGCCCGCAGACAGCACAGGAAGGTGCAGGGGGTCTTTCCAGGACCAGTGAACACGACCAGATGTGGGCTCACCCCACACCCAGACCCACCCACAGCGTTCTCAGCCCGGGATGGGGCAGCCTCAGCCCCCAGCAGGGTCCATCAGAGGGGAGGGCAAAAAGCAGAGGAAAATTGCGGCGCTCAATGGTGTGGAACCGCGGCGGCTGCAGCGTGACTTTGATTCCCCTATCATAACCCCGAATTAAAAATTCAGGCAATTACTTGCATGGCTTCCCTCCGATGAGGCTGGGCCTCGCCTTCATTAATGCAGGCACACAGAGAAAAGCCATTAGGGCCGGTGGAGGGGAATGTTTCTCTGAGAACAGTTCCGCTTCAGGAAGAAGCCCAACGAGAGCCGAGTTTCACACATTTCAGTGGCCGCCCAAGCACGGCCCCGCGGGTCCTCAAAGCTGCCTTTGTCCCAGGTTTTGGGCCGGGATGTTTCACGTGGCATCGAGGTGGTGGCACTGCCTGGTGGCCCCAAGTCACCGGGATCTGCCCATCAGTGGTGACACTGCACGTAGGTCCTGCACAGCACGGGGAGATGCTCAAGCAAGATGCGGCAAGTCGTGCACCGGCCAGCCCGGTTTTATGGGCAAATGTCACATTTCACACAGTTTTCCCTCCCCTTTGTGCTGCAAACCTTTCTTCCATCTCAGAGGGTGAAAATGCTGGGCTCCCGGCCACCTCCGTCCTGTCCCGGCCCCCCACAGCCTCTGCCTGTGCCAACACAGCCGGCGCGATCGAGGGACCCCATGGGGCTGAGGCGTGCCAGCACGTCCAGGCGGACACATTGGGCCGGGAGCGCGGGGCCCCGGGGCAGCGTGGGCCACGGCGTGTGCGTGGCACAGGGGGACGTGGCTCCGCGTTTCCCCGGGCCCCCCCGGCCCCTACGTGGGGTGCGGGGTCCATCCGTCAGCGGTGACCCCGGAGCTGCCCCGAGGAGGAGCGCCGGAGGTCGCACGGGGCAGGAGGGAGAGGGGGGAGGCGGACAGGATAAAAATCACCGAATTAGCGGGGGCCGGGAGTGCCGGCTGCGAGATAGCGCCGAGCCATTATTTTACAGGGGAGACAGCAGCCGTGGGCTGAGGATCGGCCTCTCCCCTCCGACCCCGCCACTGGAAGCCACCCCTGCCCTCCTGCCCATCGCTCAGCCCCGGCCCTGAGCGCCGCGGTGCTTGGCACTGCGCTGCCGCCGCGTCATCGCCAAGCAGCGAACGGCCGTGCCCATCTCCTAGCGCGGGGAGGAGGGGAGCGGCGAGGCCGCGGGCTGCCGCAGGCCGGGAGCTTCGTGGAGCGCCGCGTCCTCCGGGGCATCGTCCCCAATGCGTTCACAAAGGGGTCTCCGCACGGCGGCCCCGCAGTGGGCACCTTCGTACCGCCCCGCGGGATCCCCGGGCCGCGGCGAGAAGGCTGCGCCCCACCCCGAGAGTTACACGGGGAGCAAAAGGGCATGGGGGAGAACAACCGCCCCGCCGCTCCGACCCCCACGGGCCGATCCGGGGGGATCCGCGCGCCCCTGAGAGGGGAACGAGCGCATCCCGTGCGTCGTGCGGAGGAGATCCGCACGCACAGCCGCGCACCCCGCACCGCGCTCGGTGGCCCCGCCGGTGCTGCGCCGGGGCCGGGCCGTGGCCGTGGTGCCACCTCGTGGCCGCAGGGACTCCTCCGAGCGGAGGGCCGCGCCTTCCCCGATTAAACTCGATTAAAAGATCTTTTCTGCTCAGGCCGTTGAAATCCTTCGGGTCCCCGAGGAGCCGCGGGGAGGGACGGGCGCTGCCGCGGAGGCGTCGCTTCGTGCCGGGGCTCCCCGCTCTGCCCACGTGCAGTCGCGCTGCTGCGCGCAGTCCGGCAGCAGGGCGGTAACGGGAGAAGCATCGCCGCGCAGAAGTAATGCGGGACGGGGCAGTGGGGGGGAGCGGTGCTGCTTTGCGGTGCGCGGATACCGTGGGGTGGTAATACTACAACTACTACTACTACTACTACCAATAGTAATAATAATAGTAATAATAACAGTAATAATAATAAAAACAAAGGGCTTTACATCCCGAGCTGCCACCCGAGCTTTGAAGCCGCCAGGCGGGAGCCCACGGGGGGGCTGCGCCACGGGAGGCCCCACACTGCGGCCCCGCTGCGTTTGGCCACGCGCTGACCCCACGGAAACGCGGCCCTCCCTTCCAGCAGAGCCTACATGGGACGCGAACGGCCCCGGCTACCTCGGCCATAAATCACACCGCATGCGATAAGGTAATTGCCTTCTCCTTGAAACCGTTCGTAGGAAAACACATAAAGCGCCCGGCTGCAAGCGCACCAATAAAGCGGCGGGGCCGTAAAAGCTGCGCTGGGTGCGGAAGGCGCTGCGCGGAGCACGGCGTGCATCGCGCGAGGACGGAGCCCGCGTGGTGAGCACAGCGCTCCGCACCGCCCGGGAATATTGAAGGAGACATCCGCGCCCACCGACCCCAACACCGCAACGGGATCGGGCAGCACTGCCAGGGCACGATCGGCCCGGGGCGCCGCGCACAGCCGGGCCCTAAAACCAAACCCGTGCCCCCAACCCCCGCGCGGCCCCAAAGCTGTCAGCCCCGAACGCCCGCAGCTCCGCCGGGCTGCAGCCCTGGAGCCGCGCGCACCGCACGCCGCAATTTGCACCTCGGGGCTGAGCGCGCGCGGAGCTCGAGGGCGGCTCTGCTCCTCCTGCAGTGCTACCGAGCAGCAGCCCTCGGCCCTCCTCGGCGCTTCCAGAGAGGCTCCATTGAGCTGAAGGGGTTTCGGATACTCAAATACTTGAGGCCCACTGAAACCTTGGCGAGAGCAAGGAGGGAAAAAACAAAGCGGACAAACGCTGTATGTCAGAGAGCTTTTATGACAGCGAAGGCTTGCTCAGAACTCTGTTCAAACATCCCCGCAGAGGTGAGGACAGCGGGGGCACTGAGCTCCCCGAGTGCCTCATTCCTGGAGGTATTGATCAGTCCCCGGCAACGTCACAGAGCCCGGTCCTCCTGCAGCTTATCAGCACAGTAAGCACAAACCAAACACAGCGAGTAGTGCAAGCCTGAAGGAAGGGGAAGGGGACAGAAGCTCAGCGATGTGCACATGGCCACGTGAGATGCAGAACATCACAGCATGTCCCACAAAAAGGCAATGGCACCAGTTTGAAGTCAGACCTGCAGCCTGCCATCCACTCAGCACAGCTGGTGGGCGTTTTTTGGCAGAGCTGAGCTCTCGGGAGACAGAGAGCGAAGGCAGCGGGGAGGGGAGGCCAATCCAGGTGTGAGGTACCAGGAACAGACAGTTAAAGGCAAAGCATGTTTGCTCTGAGCTGGTATTCAAATATTGGCACGTTTGGGTTTAGTGCAGGAACAGAAGAGCGGCAAAATTCGCAGTGCTTAGAAAAACAAAATTCTGCCCCATCCCTCTTTTACAAAAGTGATTTTGAATATAGCAGCACACGTAACAAAACGCTCTTGGAGCTCACACAACAGGCTCCATTTATAAAACATACAAAGAAGGAAAAGGCATTTGTTTTTCAAGGGGTAACACCGTTACAGGTACAAACAAAACCAAGTGAAAACAACTTCTAGAGTTCATTGGCAACAAAAAATTTGAAGAACTGTTTAGTGAGGTGCTATGAATGATTGAAGTTTGAAATCAATTGCTTAACTGCATCAACAGAAAACCATTCTTTTGGATGCTCTGCATAAATTAAAGCAGCGCATTTCCTCTCTGCACACCATCAAAGTGCAAGTTCCTGGTCACTGAAACAAGCGCTCCTTTTTAGGCTTCTGTTAATTCAGTGGCACCAGCATGGTTTGTCAAGACATCTTCTAGATAAACGGACACTCTCCCTCCAGTTTTGCACTCTGGATGTGTCTCTACCCCATGGAGATGTTCAATAGCTCCTTTCAATAGTCTCTCTCTCTCACACAAGTCTGTGTGCGTTCCCGCTTCATTGTCTTCTACTCCAGATTTCATATATTGCACGACGTAGGATTTGATGGCATCACCATTTGCTCTTATGGTTTCCCAGATGAGTGGCAGGTCTGTGTTTGTTGCCAGACTCAACAAATGAAGCAGAGCCTGGCAGATCTGTGTCCTGAGGCTGGCGCTGTACTTGAATTCCAGGAAGTCCTCGGTGTCTTCACTTTTCTGTAAGGCTTCCACCAAGGCACTCCAGATCTGGCAGAACTGCTCTGTGGCTCCATAGCATTCCCTCCTGCTGGGGATTGAGAGGGCCATGGCCGATTTGATGCGGACCTTAAAATTTTTGCATGACTTCACTACTGAGGAAAGTGCACTGTATGCCTGTGTGGTCCAAGCAGCCTCTCCTGTAAGTAAAGAAATACTAATGATAGAAGCAAAACCACAAACCCATTTTGGTCATTCAAAATATAGAAGAAAATGGTGACTGTGTCTCCTAAATATTTAACAGCTTATGTGTTCTGTATTCCCTAATTAGATCAGTGCAAATAAGGAGCTATGAAAATAGTTTTAAAGAAGTTAACCTGCTGATGTTTTTCTGAGAGTAAAAACAACATTTGGTTTTCTATTTTCAGTCCACAGCTATGATCCCATTCCTTTCTAACATGGCACATCCAAGTGAATGTAGCACAGTTATGACCATATGAGCATTTTCAGGATCTGAATCCACTTCACTGATAAGAGTTCTGGGAAAGATGCACCTCTGGATATGACAGCACAATTCAGCTCGGTTTGCTTTCTCCCCTCTTCTGCAACACGCTTCTAACAGAGACCTTATCAGCCCCACAACCTGCTGTACAAAGACTGAGCCACGGGGACAAGGCTACTCACCAAGTGGCAAAGCACTGTTCTTAAATACATTGCCCAGTGCATAACAAGCATTCCAACGCACTTTCATAGTGGCCTCACTCTGAACAGTGGAAACAAGGGCCTGGAGAGACTCCTCAATGGCTTCCCGAAACCTGGGGTGTGCTACGTGACACGGCTGCAGGAAGTGAAGCAGATTCCCAAGGGCCCTGACTGCATTGCTCTTTACCTGGAGAGAAAAAACAAACAAAAAACATCAACCTCTCAAAGGAGGATGCTGACCCGCAGCTCCCTGTCTGTTGGGGCAGAACACCCTAGAGGCATGCAGCTAGTGCCCTTTTCAATAAAAATGCAACCGTGATCCTCCACCCTCCTTCCCTAAGTCATACCTTGTCTTTGTCCTTGGATGCTTCGGTCGCAGACCGTAACATCTTCAACAGTAGGAGATCAGAGAATTCCTCTTGGAAACTTTGTCCCATTGTTTCCCTAGCAGAAGAATCACACTGTGAAAGATTAGCTCTGAAAATCCACTCTCAAAGATGTGATACAATCCTTTATAAACTTGTATGAACAACCTTCACTCTTTAGAAGGCTAATATGTAAGGCAAACCTTACTACATGTGACCACTATGTTTATTAATTTAAAACCAAGCTATCAATGCAAGAAAGCCTGTTAGCAATGCATTAAGTCTGTAATAAAAGACAGAGGGCAATGAATTGCTCAGAGGCAATTCATTAGCAGGAATATATGATAACTATTTCTCCTGTTAAAAATGTAACAGTTGGTTGGACATCCTTCAGTCTTTGGCTTGAGGAAGTGTTAAATATTCATCAATTCTACTTTTGGGTTACACTGAAAGTAAAGTTACCAAGGAACACACAGCTACACAAAGTGACACACAAAAACCAGAAAAGTAAGCTTGGCATTATACTTTGGAACTAATGACAAGACAGACCTAAAGCCAAGCAGTTGAGTCCAACAGCGAGGGCACTGGGATACTGCTAACACAGCCCTGCACACCAGTAGAAACGCTGGCTAAAGAGAGGTTACAAAGAAGCACTCAGTTTTGACACAGCGACCATAGATTTTGTCTTTTTGATACTAACTGCCCTCTAGCACTACAGGCACTGAGAGGAGCTGTGCTTCTGCTTACATGTTGACAATCAGAGTGTCGGTGAGGTTGCCCAGGGACCAGGCAGCTTTGGCACGGACGCTGGGAGACTTGTCGTGGAGGGAGTTCAGGATAGCATTTGCTGTGTCTGCTACAAACATCACATCCTATAAAAGAAAAAAACAAAAACAAAAAACAAAACCCTGCAATTTGAAAAGTTTTTTTTTTTTTTTTTTTTTTTTGTCGTTGCTGCTTATTTTAAGCACGTGATTTCCTCAGTAACATACATATTCTGAGCTTTGATAGGGAAAATAGGATCTCCACAGAAATCGCCTCTATTAGCATTTGTTTTTTTTAGGTGACAACTTTTAACATGTTTACTGTGCTTTCTGCACAGGTTTGTTTGATCTTTAATTAACAGTCCAGGCCTCCATGGTGACCAAGTTCACCACTCTCCTGGGTAGCAGTTGCTGAAAGGTTTCACTGTATAATTTAATTTCATTGGTGCTTTAGTTACTTTGGATTTTAACATAATTACCTGGACTGCCATTCTTACACTCATTAAATCCCACTGTTAAGAAAGTAATTGCTTTGCCAAACTCCCTGCTGAGCTGCTTGTTTAATCTTCCCTTCTATGGCACTACAGATTTCATTTTCATTCCTTTGCCCACGATAAAGGATTTTTCTTTCAAAATATTTGGACTGAATTCTCAACATCAGCTACTGCATAATTCTGTTAAAATCACCCATTTAAGGCCACATTGCAAAAATGAGTCTGCTACCCTAAGTGAGCCAAGATCAAGTTGTTGTGAAAGCAAACCAGTGTTTTTCTCTGAGTAAGCTTTACTTCGCAGCTGTAAGCAAAACTGAAGCCTTCCCATCAAAATCTTCAGTTAAGCTCAACAGAGAGCAGCTGCTCCCTTCTTCCCAGCATTACTTCATCGCTGATCCTTTCCCACTTTGGTCTCCAAGAGCTTGGTGAAGGTCCTCTCCTCCTTTTGGGCTCCCGGATGAGGCAATCTGGGTTCTGCTTCATCTCACAAAGAACTGCACTGATCTGTGTTCCCATACCAGGCAAGGGACAGATTGGGGTAGTAAAGAAAAACGATACATGCCAAAGACCAAAAGAACGAAGGAAGGCTCATTGCGAAAGAACTCATGTCCCCATCTTACGGTTCATCAAACTCATTCTAAAATGGTTCAAAGTAAGAAAAAGTTTAACTAGTTCTGACCTGACGAAGGCAAGAGAAGAGGATGTAGACCCCAAGGGCACGCACGGCTGCAGCTTTTACCAGTGGGGTCTCACTGTGGTTCAGGCCAAGCAGCAGAGTGATGCACAGTATCTGCTGGTCGTTCTGAAATGGCAGACAGTTATGGCAACAGAGAGGAAACAGAAAACAAAATTGTCCCACAGAGAAAGATAACCAACAAATACTTTGAGAGACCTTAATACACAGAATCTATAGAAACTATCATTCAGAGTGTACTCTTTTCTTCAAAGTAAATTGATGGGCATTTGAGGATGCCACGCAGGAAACTGGAAGGCTTCCAAAGAAAATGTTATCTTGTTGCTGTTAGATAATACTAAGGAAGAAACCAAATATTAACTGTCATCCAAATGCAGAAGGTAAATGGCCCATCAGAAGTAAAACAAACTGGATAGGTTGCTTTTTCCTGTCTCACTTCACTCCTCCCACTTCATGAACAAGGACAACAAATTCAATTAAATTCATCCTGGACAGATTGTCAGTTTACCAGCCCGCAACAAAGATCTTTGTTTCATCAGAGCAAAGGGTCAGAGTGGGCACTGACTTGACCCCACGTGGCCACAGGGACAAGAGAGTGTACAAGATCAAAGTACAGAGTGGTGAAGCACATGCTGTACTTGGGAGAAACCAGGCTGAGAATTCCAGAGATACTGCTGCTCTGGCAATTCTTGGGCAAATGAGATCTGGCAGAGTACTCCCCATCAAGAAGGGCACAGTGACACAAAAGGAGCTGCACAATGCAGTGGTGGTACACTGCCAAGGCTTTCATGTTTAAGAGCATATTTCATGTTGCAAAAGCAGAGGAGGGCCAACATATTCATTTGCTTCCGCCAGGGCAAACACTGCAGCTTAATGTTTTAAAAACTAGCCAAGAGAAAAAACATGCATGTGAATCGGTGAACAACATCAGTCCACGGCTGTTAGGTCAGCTGTCCCTTCAACTGCTTAACCAGCAAAATAGCAACCCTTCACCCTTCCCTCGTGCAATGAAATTCCTGCCCTCCATCCCATGCATCAATAGCCAAGGCTGAGCATTCACAGCAGGGCCAAAGAGCTTCTGTGACCCACAGTTTAATTGTTTTGTGAGACTAATTACTCCCAATATTGCCTTTTCCAGTCTTCAGTGGTCAGTTTACTCAAAATGCAAAAAACATTCTCTACCTTCTCCCTATAAATGTAAAGGGTTTTAGATTTCCATAGTGCATTAGTCAAGAAAATATCTCCATAGGTAAGAATGCTGAGCTTATAGGAGTGCTTTATTACCTGCAGACTGCTGAAAGCTTCTGGCAGGATGGAGGACAGAGCATCACAGGCACTTGTCTGAAGAGTTGCATGTTGAGAATTCTGGAGAGCACCAGGTAAAGGGCCATTCAACATCATAGTCCAGAAAGTTACAACCTACAGACACAGCAGACAGGTTTACCTATTTAAACTCAGCAATTATGCCAAAGTTCTATAAGAATTTGTCTTTTTTATCATCATTCAGAAGACATACTTACAGCAGGTAGCATAATCTCACATGAAAGTGATTACAGTTGTTCAGAACCCTAAAATAATTAGCACCAAGAATAAAATGTTTTCAAGACATTTTAGTAGTGCTATAAAGCACTTATTCACCAAGTTGTGTTTGTTCCTTCTCAAGGGCACACACACACACTTGGATTAGATTGCATTAGGTAGAATTACAATTCCATTCTTGAAACCACACAGATGGGTAATTTCATTTGCCTGACAATTTACATTCATATCAAGTAACAGAAAGCCAGTGCTGCTGGACACACTTCCTGCCTGGGAGAGTCACTGGTGACAAGCTTAAAATTTACCTTATATGTTATAAATTTTATAAAATTTGTTATAAATATTATAAACATATATAAACATATAAAAATGTTATAAATGTTATTTAAAAACATTAGCTTTATGTTACAAAGAACTTTATAAAGTTTCCTTATTTCACAGAAACAAGTCCTAAACAGGTCAACATTACTACTACAATGCCAGTTCCTCAGCTTCAGCAAACCTGTCTAAACAACAGCCTCAGGCAATGAACACCTCTGAAGTCACATACATGGTTGTGGCCGCCCTCTCTCCACGTGAGCAGACAGAACACTTAGGCAGGCTCCAGTAACAATGCAAGTTCACCACAACTCTAAACATGTATCTGTAGGTTTTATGTGATAGTAATGACACATGCAAAGCCTGAACTGGTCTTCCAGCTTGCTGACTTATGTCAGACAGGAAGAAGAGGAATAAGGAAAGGCAGAAAGACAGTGTTAATATCATGTAAAAAGATCACTTGCCTACCAGCCAAAATGAATGCCAAATTAATGCAGAAAGGTGCAGAAATTCTACTTACCAGCACCTATAAAGCTGCAGGGTACTTACTTCCTTTCTGCTTTCCTGTGATTGATTTATCAGTTTCCACACCAGAAACTTTGCAGGGAATTCAAGAAAGGAAGCTCATTAAGCAGAATCTGAGTGGGAGCCCACACACTCACCATGCTGATGGGTACTCTCTTCTCAGGGGCAACAGCAGAATCGGGTTTGTGCTGCTGTACTACACCTGTGCCCAGCTCCTCCAGAAGCTGCAAGGAAGCAGAATGCAACCAGGCCTTTATCAGGATGACTTAAGTATCACCAAACTACAGAAATCTCTATCAAGGACTAAACTTTTATTTTTCTTCTCTGGGTAAAGAAGATCCAGTATTAATTTGGGCTCTATTCCGTCTCTGCTAGTGAATGAACCAGAGGAAAAGCCTTTCTTACATGAAGTCTCCAGCTAAAGAAGCACAAGAAATAGCTGGGCAAAGAGGAAGTCTCTGAGCTTTCCTTTGGGTAACTACAGTTACTACAGACTACAGTTCACACACAAAGTGATGATAAATTAGGAAAGGGCCAGTGTTGTAGTCCATGCACTTCCCAGACCTCCTGGTGAACTCAGCAGAATACCAAACCTCTGCTCAGAGTTCAGGACTGGAAGGTCACAGTGCATTTCTGGAAATGCAGCAGCCTGCCACTTTGGAAGGCACCGGCTCATCACAGAGTGCTGCTACATGAAACTTGCAGACTCCGAATATTCAGCATTACTCATCTGTATTTGCAAAGCACACTGTTTGACAAAATTGACTTGACTGAACAATACTGATCTTTCCTCACACTCTTACTTTGGCTCCATGAAGCTGAATGGATGGATCCGTTTCTTCCATACATTTGCAAGCCACTTCTCCAAGTTCTAGCAAATAGCTCTGAGCCATAGAGAAATACCCTTTCACAAGAAGAGCTAACACCTAAACACAAGCAAAAGATAAATTCAATTCAGCATTTTTTTCCTTCTATTAAAAGAAAATACCCTAAATACAGAGAGCATGTTAACAGGCTAATCAACACAGCAACGACACTAAAGTATAATGTAACAGATACACCTTACAGTACAACTTCTAGAATAGTAGAGCTAATTAAAGTCCTTCCAATTCCATTCCCCTGTTCAAAAAAGAGCCACAAAAGCACTATCAGGTAGCAACTCAATGAATTATTTACTATTAGAGAAGTCTCCTGTAGTGAAAAAAGCTATTGCCTGTAAGAGCAATACATTCTGCATCTCCTGCAACACTGCTGCTGTGCTCCGCAAAGCTGGATTTAACAAATACGCACTGTTCCAGAAGTACGAGACTCTCTGATGCACATTACAAAATATTACCATTTTCTGTGGTTACATGAAGAAAAACACATCCAAGTCTCAACATTCACACATACTTCTTTAGTCATGCCAGTACCACCCCACAGCTCTCTGCACTCTGTTCACCAATTGCAGAATTCTTCCCCCACCATTTTCTAGCAAAATTTCAAGTTAGATTCTGTATGGAGGAGTTTGCACAAGGGAAATTCACAGCCTTCACCAGATGCCAGCACACACAACTAAACATTTAAAAATAATAAAGACACAAAAATGACAGGCTGCTGCAGCTTTACTATGGGATGGTTTTGCTGTGGCCACAAGCACAGAATCAAAATGTTAGCACTCTTTCAGTCACAACAGAACAGAAATGCTGCTCCAGCAAATGCTTTCGCCTACAGCACTCTGCAAGAGGTAGGAACAAAGGCAACCCATGAGACTCAGCAGGCCTGAGGCTATGTGATATTGTAAAGATGACTGCTTTACAAGCTAACTGTTCATTCTCACCTGCAAAGATTCCAGTCGAACAGGAGATGGTTCATAAACATTCCCAGATGGAAAGTTAGCATCGCTGTCGGAACAGGAATCCTCTCTGGGCAGAACAATGATGGAAATACAAAGACGAATAAGCCAGCATGGTTCTGGAGGCAAACATCCTGATGGATTCTCTGGAGATTCCCCTTCCAGGGGGAGTGCTTTTCTCCACTGCTCAGAAAAATTAAAACGATGAGGGGTTGCACTACCACTGTTGCTTAGCCCTGAAGAACTGGGCTGTTGTAAAAGCAGCTGCACCTCCGGTAAAGGTGCTTGAGCAGATACTATAGCCCCTAATAATGTGAGACTAGAAACTCGAACATTAACATCTGCAAGAAAGAAGAGGGAGAGGGAAGAGAAAGCCAGCCCATTAGCTTTTCATTGATGCATCAGTATCCTTCTTCAGCCATTTTCAAATGGGACGGATCATAACGTAGAATTTGGTAGTGCTCTTTCTAATTGGGTATTTATAATGTTGTACATTAACCAATGCTAAATTAAGTACTAACATATACAAAGAGGCACAATACAGAACACAAACCTTTATGGCAAATGTATGGCTTTATCTGGTTCCAAACTCTTGTCAGCAACCCAGGATTTAAACGGCTGTATGGTGCATTTGAAACCAAATTTGCAAGGCACTGAAACACATAAAAGAACATATGTGGCATGGTGGCTACAGTGTCTGGCCTCTAACAGATTCCATTTAACATTTGTAGTTTAGGTCATTTTTGACAGCTAAGTATCTGAGGGCAGCTGAAAACAAATAACCCCAAATAACTGCTGTTTGAAAATCGGTTGCAAGCTTCTCCTACATGACCTCGCATAAAGATCAAAACATTTCAATAGCCCATGAAAAACTTCTGCTTTTCAGAAGGCTGTTTTGATTCAGGTTTCAAAACCAGGGGGAGCCTCCAGAGTCATTTCATAGCTTCACTCACCTCAAAAAAAAGAAAAAAAAGAAAAAAAAAGAAAAAAAAAAAAAAAGCAGAACAATAAAAATGTACTGAGAAGAAACTCTAGGACTTTGTAGGAAGCCTCAGTCACTGTTGCCATAATATCACAAGGCTTCAGTCTATTTACCCTCCTTCTTCACGCCTGGTCCTTCCTTAACAGCCACAAGAATTTCTATACAATCTTTCTTCAGAAGTCTAGAGACCAATTTCAGCTCTCGTGCAGCACTTGAAACATTTACCTTGATTATTTGAGTTAGTGTTTGAGAAGACGATTCTGCCACCAGGGCTAGCAGCAGGCAGCGGTGCAGCTCCCGGATGCTAGAAGCAATAGTTACAGAGAAGGGAGTAAAAGCTCTCTTGTGATCATTAGCATCTTCAGCAATAGAAAGAAACTGCTTAGAACCTTCCAGAATAGCTGACAGAACTTGAAGAGAACAGGCACGTGTCTGAAAACATAAAACATTTTTGTTAGCTACAGCACATCTTTTAAGAGTCCACTATTTTCTCATAGGCCCTCTTAAATACTCATCTCAAGGACATGATTGGTACCACATTCTTAGTATGCAGTGCAACTTCAGGAGCTATTACACCAGAAATGAGTAATGACTGTAATTGGTTTCCTTAACTTATATATCCTCTTTTATTTCTTGTACTACAGAGAGCAAGCAACACAAATACAACTAAAGGCCAGAGAAGACAACTCTTACAATTAATACATGGAAAATACAACACTTCATCTATTCAGGACTGTCTCACCTTAGGAGAAGGGTCCTTTAAAGCAATAGTCATCAAGGACACCGACTGCGGGCTGCCGATGCCGGGAGCATCAGGAACAAATGCTGACCAGTAGCCATAAAGAACTCTTTTTTCTATTGACTTTATAGCAGAGAGGAAACATGCTAGCGCCCCTTGACGAACTTTGGCTTGATAAGATCTTAAAAAAAAAAAAATAATAATAATAAAATAGCAGAAGTGTAAAGTAATGGATTTAAGCTAGTACTATGTGCTACTATGCTTTATGTTTACATGAAGAACAATAACCTCATTTTGCTCTGTATTCCACCTTCAGCATCAGAATATTCCGACTCGCTGCTGCTGATTCTTTTCCAGCTAGCACCATGTGAAGGTAAGGCATCCTTTCCAGCAGGCACACATGCAACATCTGATGCACAAGCCCGAGGATCTGCACAAGGACTGTTCTCCAAGTTCAGTTTCAGCACGTCTGCTCCATGGTTTGATTCATTTCCTGTATCACACAAATCTTCTTTTCCTTCTTCTGCAAACTCTCCCTTCTTTTGTTTCCCTTTGGACTTCTTTCTTCGGTTCTGTTGTATGAAGAAAGCTAGATTTTGTGTATATGTATACATCCAGGAAGATGTGCAATCAATTTATAGTGGTACACCTTTTACTAAGGGGAAAAAAATCCCAAATAGAAACAAAACTACTTTTAATCCAGAAGAAAAGCAAAGTTCAATATAGTAAATCATGCCCTCCATATAGAACATTAACGTGTAACAGCTTTAGTTTTCAAATGAGTAGCTTTGAGATTAAATTTAATTCACCCAGAAGAGTTATCACAACTATTTAGTATCTTCTGTGCAACAATACATATGATAGCACTCACGTGCAGTATGTGCAACACTGTATACAAAAAATAACCTGTATAGGATTAAGCAGAACAGATGAGGAAGCAAAGAAAAAGAGGAGAAAAAAACACCAAAATAATGATAATTTAAAAAAAATAATAATAATTTTTAAAAGTCAGTCAGTAGATGAACCTGACTTCTCTCTCAGAAGAAGTCAAATAATTGTCCAAGTGCTAGAAGACAAAATGCAATTTATAAAATAAAGAACTCTATCTCGTCTACAAGCACCAATTCCATGCCTTCAGGCCAAGAAATCTTGGCTGCAGAAGAGTAAATGACACACACAGCTTAAGTCAAGAAAACCCATCTCTGCAGAGCCATTTGTAAACTCAGACAAAACCAAAGCATTTTAATTAGTTCAGAGATGTATAACTGATACCATAAATGCAAAAAAAAATACAAAATGTATCACACAGAACACAGAGAGCCTGTTAGCCACCAATGCCATACCAGGTAACACGCAACCACAACAAACACATGAGTACAGTAAAAGAGCATAACTTTAGCTTACCCCTGTGGGCTTAAAGGCAGCGGGCTCTGGTTGCTCCTGTTTGACAGGTGACCTTTTGTCATACTGAGGTAACGGAGCTGGGTACAAGGCTGCAGGCATCTCTATGCTCAGCCCTGGCAGCCCATGAAACATACATTTCTGAAACAACAACAAAAATGTTTGTATATTTTTCCCTTTCAGCACATGTC
Source organism: Chrysolophus pictus (assembly GCA_037305975.1). NCBI lineage: Eukaryota > Metazoa > Chordata > Aves > Galliformes > Phasianidae > Chrysolophus > Chrysolophus pictus. Next base: position 8,905,287 of record CM074594.1, read on the forward strand.
CTCAGCGTCAATTTAAGTAGTTACCTTTAATACTGCAAGGAGAGATCCAAGTTGGTCAGTTTGCAGTATCTTCATCTTCCCACCGTTCAGAAGTGACTGGATACCTTTCAGTGCATTCTGTAGCAACTGAAAACAAAAACACAGAATTATTTAATTTTCCTTCCCAGAACACTGAAGCTTCACATCTTTTAAGTGATTTTTTAAGTAGTTATGGCTTCGCTCAACATAGTTGCCATGAGTTATTTACACTGCCCAGTTAAATACAAAGAATAAACAATTTAAGCAAAATTTCAGTTGAAAATAGTCCAAATATCATACACTCCAAATTCCAGTATTCCAGCAGCCAATTTCCTAACGAAAGTATTCCAGACTCACACTTACCATGCAAAAGACAATGTCATCTACATTAGAGGTTTTTGAAGACTGCAGAACACTTAGGAACGTTTGAAAACAGACACTTCTGTAGGGTTCATCCAAGCACGGCTGTCCAGGCACACTAAATAAAAGTGAGAAACAAATCATTGCTTCACAGTTTTGTAAAGCTACACAGACTCAAATGCAAACCCTCTGCTTGGCTGAGGAGGAGGGCCTAAGACAGATCGATAGCTCTTTGAAAAGGATCAGCTCTACTACTAAAAAGAACAAAAGGAAATCTGCACAAAGACTTCCAACAATCCTAGTATGCCTTACAGCTCTCTGCTTCTGTGGCTACCTTCTCAATTATGAATCTCCAGGCTCAGCTTAACAAGCTTGCCTACAAATGATGAAAGGCAAGAATTTGCATTTAAGGGGACCTAGTACGATTCTGTCAGTTCCTAGTTCCCACATCTCTCATTTTTAATGTGCTGAAACATTTTAATGTCTACCTGATTTAATGTTCAAAGAGAGGGCAATTGCATAACTTTAATCTCTGCTGTCTTAAGTACCATACAGTAAAAGTTGCCCAATGCTGCAGCAGCTTTTGTCGTTAAATAAAATCTTTGTAATGGATTCCTAAGCATCTGTCTTCAGCACATTTAATTACTTCAAGCCATTACTGCATGCTTAGTAATATTCATAGGACAATTCAAGTATTACAACTGATTTTCCTGAAATTAGAATCACAGAATAGCTGAGGCTGGAAGGGACCATCTAGTCCAACATCCTTGCTCTAAGCACAGCCAAGCAGAGCAGGTTGCACAGCACCATGTCCATTCAGATTCTGAGCATCTCCAAGCACAGAGATTCTATAACCTCCCAACAATTGTTACAAGATCAGACAAAACTTTTTATTTCCTTCCCAAAATATTTCCTTTATAACACTATTTCTGGAAGTCTGTGACTTTACAGTTTCTATCCATACACAATATAATCAATAGCTTGGAGCACTAAAGTCTTATATTTCAAATTTATGCATATGTAGCTTACTGGTCCTGCATTCGCTGTTCCTGGCACAGAGCAGACCAGCTGTCCGTGTTATCAGATGTACATCATCTAAAGCATCCACTTCCCCACTTGTAAGAGCTTGTATGTACCTGAGACACAGGTTTGCCATGCTGTGTACTGCTGCCCTCCTGAGTTCCACATCGGACTGAGCAGGATCACTGAACTGTACCAGGAGTCCCGTCTTGCCCAGCAAATCCTGCAGGTACTAAAACAAAGCAGCCAAAGTTACTATGGGTCAATGCTCTTCCCTCAGCCTGCTGGCTCTGTTTGGTAGATAAACATATCATATCTATGCTACAAGAAAAGACTCATCAGCTGAAACTTCAAATTCCACAGACAGATTGTGTTTACTAAAATGACAAGATTACTATTTCCAAAGTTCTCTTGTTTTGTATTTTAAAAAAGTACCAAGTGTGAGCATAGTTCAGACTGAGTCACAATTTATGCCTTCTTCCCAGACATAAATCTAAGTTAGTGACAACTGCTGTACCAAGCTTCTGCAGTTTTCTAGGCTACAAACCCACGCAAGCTGGCAGCTCCAACACTGCTAGCATCACTACTTTGAGCTTCAGCCAAACTGCAGAAACTGCTCTGCAAACTGCCAAGAGCTGGTGAGAGCAAGAGAATTCATCATATCAAACACTACCTTACTCTGCAGCAAGAAGCAGCTTTGTGCCAACTTCAGCTATAACACTGGACAACCTCTGCTTTGAAATGGCTTTGAGACCACTGCACACTGAAGACGAGATCTGGCTGCAGGATAAATTTCGGGATCCTCAATGGAGACTGCAGAGTGTCTGCAATTTGAATCTCCCCACATTCCTTCTGGCTGTCACACAGACAGACCAGAGTGCTTAGTCTGCAAACTCAGCCTGTTGCCCTCCTTCCATTGTGTGCCTCTGGCTCAAGCAGATCCTGGATGGATCCCACTGCTGCTGCATGCAGGTACAGCGCCAATGAGCATGGGAAAAATCTTGTTATATAATAACTATTAAAATACTTACCTAAAACACCTGCAATTCAACTTTTGTAAAAACCCTAGGCACGATTCTAATAGGATCTAATCTTAACCTAAAAGGTATGGTGATTTGAGAACAAGACACATTTTCATCTAAAAAGAAAAAAAAAAAAAAGAAGAAACAGTAAAGGATGAAAACGTTTCTTGCTTACTTTCTCTAAGTTTGTAAACACACCTTCTGACATTTAGGTCCATTATTGTAAACAAGAGCTGCTAAGGCTTGCAGAATTTCAACATGTGTCCAAGAGCTGCATTGCTTAAGAGCAGAGATGCAGTAAGAGAGAAGAAAATTCAAGTTCTGTTCATCAACTACCACCTGTCATAAGAGAAAAGGATTATGGTCAAGAAAACAGCATTATCCTGTATTGATCAATGTATTTATATCCCCATGGCTACAGACTCGGGTAATCTGGCTGTTAAAATTACACATCATCACAAAATCAGAAATTTACATTTCAGAAACAGATCGGTGCACATGACTGTCCTGTAACCAGTTATACTCCCCATGAGAGCTGCCTTTACATGAGGAAGCCTCCAGTCACAGTGGAGCCACAGGTCAGAACCTCAGCTAAGAGCAAATGAACATTGCACTGAAAATCCAAGCGTCCCCATGTGATGTCAGCTCCACAGCCCCGCAGAAGCAGCAAAAGGCTCTGGCTCAATAGGGGCCCAGGGTGATAGCACAGAGGGTTAAGGCATAGCCAGCTCCCCATACCTGGAATCTGTTAAGCAGGTGATGGATGAGTTGACAGACTTTGCTGACGAGATGCTCCTGATCGAAGTGAACCAGCTGGCAGGCCTGGGCGAGCAAGACACAAACATCCTGGGAAAGAAAGCGCGGGTTTGTCATCGAGAGGCCGCAAAGCACGTGCTCCGCCCGGGCCCTGCCTCTCTCACGGAGTCACGGCGGCTCCAGCAGCGCTCGGGACCCGACGGGACCCGACACCGGACGGGCCTCAGGCGGCTGCGAGCCCCCCGCACGCGGCGGCGTCCGGTACCTGAGCGTTGGGCCCCGCCGCCGGCGCCGGCCCGCAGTTCTCGGAGATGAGCTGGTCGAATAGCAGGTGCAGCTCGGTGCGGCGGCCGCCGGCGGAACGCTCCGCGCCGGTCTGAGTCCGCAGCGCGCCCAACCGCGCCAGGTAGCGGCGGAAGGAGCCGCCCGGCCCCACTTCACGCGCCGGGACCGCCGCTGCCGCCGCCGCCGCCATCTTCCGCCCTTCCGGCACTGTCGCTATGGCAACGCGGAGCACTTCCGGGGCGGCTACGGCGGCCGGGAGGGGCACGGGCGGGGCGGGCGGGGCGGCAGGGGGCAGTGCTGGCCCTGCTGGGCGGACGTTCTGCCAGGGCCCGTGTTTGGTTTTGTCCCTGTTGTCACCGCTTCATTTTTTTTTATTATTATTATTTATTATTTTAGCAACGTGTTAGCACATCCGTTGAGCTCTTCCTTTCGCGTTGCCTTCTGCTCCTGAAGTGCCGCTGCAGTTGGCATCCTGGCAGCCCCTGCTTTGCGAGGCCCAAGCAGGTGTGACTGAAACCGATGGGCCGCAAATGAGAGCTGAGCGAAACGCCGCCAGGTTCCTTCACAGAGACACATCTCGGCTGTGCCCGTGGTGGGCAGGTGCTCAGCCCCAGAGCCCCGCACAGCACAGAGCAGCCGTGAGGGAACACCGCAGCAACTCGCCGTGCAGATCGCTGCCTCACAGCACAGAGGCGGCCTCAGAAGGCTGAGAACTGTCAGAAGTGCAGCTCATAGAGAGGAGCACACAGCTGGGTAAGGCTGGCTGGGACAGGTCAGAAAACGGCCTCTTTCTTCCCAGTGAGTCTGTGAAATTGTCATTAACTGTAGGGATGTCTTCCAATGTTAATTGATATCTTGACAAACCGCAAATGCTCACTGTTAGGAAAATGGAGTGGCTGAAGTGTGGTGGGTTCTTTCTCCACCTATAATTCTGTATGCTATAATTATGATTTGACATCGGTATTTTCAAATTGAATCAGTGGGAACTGAATTGCTCGCTCCTTTGAAGTTCCCAGGGAAGAATGGAATGTGGCTCTCCGTGCTGCAGGAGAATCTCCTTCCCTATTGATCTCAGGAGCTGTGTTTGGCTTAAAATCATGGAGAGAAGGTGTCCTCTCCCCACTGCAGCACTGGGATCAGTTCTGGCTGGGTCCCACCAGTCCTGCCTCCAAACATACTGACATTTCACTCCTTATCAGTGTGATTTCAGAACAGATGAAACACGCGAATCAAGAAAAATCCTCCTGCCCAGGGAAGGAAACACAAAATGCAGATTCTCCTCCTTAGGATGTTCAGCTATGGAGATGCAGTGAGTGCCCAACCAGTAAGGTGCCGCAGTTACCATTCTCCAAAGGCACGTGCAGATTCAGTGCAGCACTTAGCTTTATCTCTGCTGGTGCCAAAGGTGTCTCCCACTGCTTTCTGTCTGTTTTCCCAAGCTGCGGGCCAGCTGACGGACAAACAGTGCTGGCTCCAGGCTTGTTTGCTCCTGAAGGACAGACACAGATACTTGAAATATTTTCCTAATCTCGTTTTCTCATGCAAGCAACTGCTGGCACTGTCAGGGATGTCGCTCTGTGGCAGGATGGGGGACAGCATGTGGGATGGCCAGAGAAGCCCCCAGCACCCAAGGGCAGTAGGAGGGAGACCACTCATGCTGCTGGGGCCCTGCTGTCCCATCAGGATCCTCTGGTTGTCTCCCTAACTGGTTCATCAGGATGATTCCTTCCCTCCAGTGAGGGGCATTACACCTCCTTCCAAATGGAAGCGCTGCACTCTGAGGTCACCCAGCCCTCCTGAGAGCCGGGGCTCAGATTTCCAAAGCTATTTCTGGGAAGGACTACCAGACTTATTTAACATGGCATAAATAGGCTGTGCTGGGAGCTACTGCTGAGGCTGGTGCAGTGATTCAGGGGCACAACAGGTACTGGTCAGCTGTGATCCAGCCTGTGCTCCTGCTCCCCAGCCTTTGTCTTCCCCAGATTTGGCAGAGGCCGAGACATCCCCATGCCACGTCTGCAGGTGCTCAGAAGTATCATAAAGGAAGTCCGAGGAGCAGCTCAGATCACTCTTGTCTGCTGGGAGGGGAATGTGGGATCCAAAATGCAGCAAACAGCTGGGGCTGGGAAAGCGCTGTGCTGGCTGCCAGGGATGCACACCAACCATGAGCTAATCCCAACAAAAATAGGAGTGAAATCATAATTCATCTGCATAATTCATGTGCATAATTTTATCTTCGCTGTATTTTCTCCAGGGATGTATTCTAGAAAATGCTTGCTTTCCCCTCCCCTCTTGTCCTTCCAAAAAGTGCCATAGATACAAATCATTGGAGACAGCAAGGGGTTGTAGCTTTGCTGGGTTAACAAATAAACGATAGATTTCTCTTGAGCTCCTGGCCTACGTCTTGGCAAGCGATGCAGGTTGAAGCTGTTGTATAGACAAGCAGGCTTGTAACAATCACAGGATTTTAATTGCTTTCATTATGAACCCTGGCTGCGGATTGTATCTTCATGAAAAACTAACAGTTTGCACTTGAAAATGCTAAAAATGTAAAACAATAATGGCAATTGGAGATAATTAATAGTTATTCTGAAGCAAGGATTAGACTCCAAGAAGACACCCAGAAAGAACGGAAAGCATTGCCCTGTTTACTACACAGACTACAGGCTGCTTTTCATCTGATGTGAGATCTGTCAGTTTAATTGCTTAATGATTTTCTGTAAAATATTTAAGCACCATGTTGTCTTGAGCCAGCCCAGCTCTGCCGGAACTGCAGGTGTCAGCGCTGCTGGGGACAGTCACGACACAAAGCCCAGGCCTGGCACCAGTGCTTGCTGAGTCACACCCAGCCCTGCACTGTGTGAGCCACCAGGGACACAGCACCCAGGGACCTCACTGGAAAGGGTCAAGCTGTACCTGCTCTCAGCCCCACCATTTCAGGGGATCCTCAGCAGCACAGGCCTGGATTGACCCCTCCAAACTGGCTGACGGGCCAGGTCAACTGTCTCTACCAGGTCAGTGTGATCCCTTCAAGAAAAGAAGACTTTTAGAACTGGATTGACAAAGAGGTTTTGTCTCCATCAAAGCATTCTGGGCTTTCCTCAAAAATAAAATTCATTTATTTCTTCCCAGTGCCATGCTGTGGGCTGGGTGCCAGCCATTGCTGCATTCAGGCTGCAGTGGGGCCACATCCCACCTGCACCCAGACCCCAAAACCACCAGCATGAGATCCTGAGCCTGGTATGAAACATGGTAGCCTCTTGCTCATGGAAAGATGTCTGTGTAAGATGGGATTTCCATTCGTCTGACTCAGCTTAAGCAGCACAGGGCTAAACCTTGTCCTGGCAAGACACTGGGAAACACTTTTCCCAGGTGTGGTTTGGATGCCTGTGTCCCACAGCAGCCCCCAGCCTGCTCTGTAGCCCCTGGCCCACACACACTGGTCAGAGGTGCTGCTGCGACTCTGGGAACAAAGGCCGCTTTCATGATGCCAGCGACTGCTGTGGCAAATTCCTGGGATGTTTTTATGGGCTGTAACCAATGCAACGGGAGAGAAGAGCTCCCAGCAGTCTCCTCCCCCTGAAAGCACTCAATTCACACCAGGCTGGGAGGAGGTGAAAGGAAAGGCCATGCACGTGTTGAAATGTGGGGGGATTGCAGCTCTCTCACAAACTCTTCCTACTCACCAATCACTAAAACAGCTTCTGCAGGAAGTAAGATGAGCCCCTCCAGGGCCAAATGGAGCTGCTCCCAGAGCTTGACAAAGGGCCTAATCCTGATGGGCACTGAGCAGAGCCTTGGGCTGCCTCCCGGCCTCCTGCAGGAGAAGGGATGGGGCCAGAACATGGCCCTGTAGGGTCAAACCCAAAGCTGGAGCCCGGACACAAGGAGGAGGAAGCCAGAGGCTAAAGACCAAGAGAAATCCATCTGGAGGCTGCATAGGCAATCTGAATAGATCAGCAGTGACCTGACATGTTTTGAGACAGTGGAGATGCTGCATTCTGCTTTACAGCAATCCCCATCCTGCTCTGTTCCCAACCCAGCACAATGCCAGGAGAACTAAGGGACGTTTCAACCCATCCTTCCACAGGCACAGCGCTGGGCAGGGGAACATCTCCCTTGTTTCCCTCACCAGTGCTCAGAGTAGGACGGCCTTCAGGGAAGCTCCAGGGGGGCTGGAGAAGTTGCTGACCTGAACAAAAGCAGGTTTTTTTGTCTCAGCAGTAATGAGTTATTATTACCTCGCCTCAGCTAGATGCTGCCTTAAGGGAAGAAGCATCTGATAGTCTTTTAATAAACACAGTTTATCCTTCTGTGAGGAACCTGCAGCTCCCATATCCATCCAGCGCTGAGGCATATGGCTTCAGCATAGGCTTTGTTGCTATGAGTCACAGTCTGGCAAAGGGTGTGGGAGACGCTGCTCAATAAATAGAACAAAGCAGGGAAACCTCGGGTGGGCAGGGATGGCACAGCCCTGTTTCCCGCACCAAGTGGCATCGGCTCTTCAGGATTTACCAGGCAGGGACTGAGCATGAGATAAAAATGATTTCCATGTTTTTCTCTCTTCATCTCAAACCTCCCACAGAAACACTGCAAAAAAGGAACACGTCCTTCGGGTATCAGGTTTATCAGCAACAGGCTTCGCTCCATGTGCTCGGGAAAGACTAAAGCTGCAGTGCCTGTGCTGCAGAGTGATTTTGTGGGGTGGAAGGACAGAGAGCACAGACAAGCAGTCCTGGGCATCCCATAGGAGTAGGCTGCAATGCCCAGCCCCTTCATGGATGTACAGAGCTAGGAGGATCTCACCATCACTGGGACTCTTAATAGAACACAGGCAGACACAGAGGAGGAGAATATTGTGCCCATGCGGCAAGAAGGCGGGCTGGCTCCTGCACCTTCTCCAGCTGCTTTACTCCAGGCTCCCTCCATAGAGAAATAAATGCTAGGTAATGACTAATAACTACATACATGGAACACAGCCACCAAAAAGAGCCTGCACAGTCTTCAGTACCACAAAACTGCTTTTCCAAGGCCACATCTGGAAGAAATACTCTACGCAAGGAATTTAAAATTCTGGTTTGTGCAACAAAAAATAATGTGACACCCTCCCCAGCCATGAACCACAGTTATCCACAGCAAATGCACACACATGTCTGCAGGCATCAGGCCTGAGTCCACGAGCAGCAGCCAGCAGCTCAGACCCTGCTGCCACCAGACATTTTCTGAATTCCCATAAAGCAGAATGGTAACATATACTGAGTTCACGTTTAAATAGTGGGCTTTTTTGTGGTGTTTTTTTTTTCTCCCCAAACATCTGGAAGCAGTTTTTTTCTCCAGATGTTTCCCCCACAGATACATACCCTCCACTCACTGTTCCGGATCCAGATGTTTTCGAATAGGTCTGTGTTCTTGCTGAGGCTGAGCAGGCATCCCAGCTTGCTGCTGGCCTCTCCAGCATAGACACAGTTAACACTCTGAGGCATAATGCAGGCCACCTGCACATGGTGGAAACTGGAGACGAATGTGGAGCAGAGCAATGGAAAAATTCAAAGCCAAAAGCTGTGTCAGACAGCGTCTGGGGAGAACAAGGGAAAGGCAGTGGGACACAAAGCTCTGTGTTAAAGCCTCATCCTGCTCTCAGTTGTGCAGAGGCAGGTAAGCAGGGCTTGGTTTCCCTGCTAGCTTCATCACTAAAGGTGCAACCTAGAGCTGCTATTTCTTAGCCTGAAGGGGGATTTCTGCTGCAATGACACATCTAAGGAAGCAACAAACTCATTTTCTACTTGCACATGTCAGCTCTAAGGTATGGCATCACTCCAGGATTCCACTTTTCACCAGGGACCATCTTACACCAGCACAACAACCATGGGATGTAACTATATGCACTGAAATAGGCTTCCCCATTGACAGAATAGCCCTAGAAAAGTTCATCAGGAGTTCAGATTAGCAGCCTCCTGTGCTGCAACTGGCATTCCTGGGTCAGTTTTTAACCATTAAGAGCCCCGTGCACCAATAGGGATCAACTTTCCCAGCCCCACAGGGCTGCAGATGTTTTCCTGGAGTCACAGCAATAACTCAGACCCAGCCACACCAGGAATGCAGAGCCTCAGCACAGTTTAGCTTAAACTATAATTCCAGCTAAAAGGCTCACAGAGAATGCAGAGGGAGGAGCAGCATTGCCAGCTCCTCCCAAATATAGAAACCTCCTCTGCTTTTCAGCACTGCCAGGTGCAGGTTAGACAGGCTGCCTGTGCGTAACAAACATACTGCTGCTTGCTTTGGAGTTCTGCTTTCAGCTCATTTTGTAGCTGCTTAACATAAGCCTCACACTTGTCTACAGCTCAGCTTCCCTCACTTTACATGCCAGTGTTACAGTCCTGCAGCATAGCTGTTACACTGTTGGAGCTGACAGGAGCCCACAGATTTGCCAGAATATCAGGAAGGCTACACACTCAAACTTAGGTTGGAAGGAACAAGTCAGGGAGGCAGAGTATTGAACATGGCAGCTCCAGGCAATTTGCAACACTTCCAGATTTTGCTTTGCTAATAAGCACAGAGAGGAACCCAACTTTCCTGCAAAGCAGGGCAGACACCTGAGCACACACAGGAGCCAGGACCCCAGCTGCTACACTACCCCCAGTCTGCCTGAAGCCATTAAGAGGTCAGACTTAATGCCTTCATATCTAGGCTACTTGGCACAGAAGCACCTATTAGGGCTGCAGCAGGATGCTCTCCCCTCCATCTCTCCTTCTGGCACAGTATTTGAGCCAGAGTGGAGGTCAGTGCCCACACAGATGGGCCACATATGCTCCCCTGACCAAGTTACTTGCTGCTTCCGTAGAGCTGCCTCCTTTGGGTCATCAGCATCCTCCAGGGCAGAGAACTTGTCACTCACCTTCCCCAGACAAGAGCAGTTTTTGCATCAGACAGCTGGCAATGAAGAAACCAGAGGCTGTTTAAATGTGTCAATTCACCTTTAATGTTTGAAAAAAATAAACGGTATTTGAGCCATTGCAGTTATGAAGGGAACGTATCTTGCTCCACAAGAGACCGTGAACAGGTTCACATTAGACTCATGCTTGGAAAAAAAACAAATCCAAAACATTCTTTCAGTTCAAGAGTGGAGTTCTCAATAGACAAGACCACAAGAGTGCCCCAGACAGCCCAAGGCACATTACCCCAGTGCAAACATTTCCATCAACATGAAGTAATGACAGCTACATTCTTTCTAGTTACAACATTGTTCTATCCATATTACAAAATTAGGCATACTTTGGATTTTGCACAGAGACAAGAAAGACTTTTACTTCAGGAAGTAGTCAACCTGGGTCATCCAGCTATTTCACAAAGAATAGCTCCCTTCACTCTGCCTTCCCACCCCAGCAGTGACTTGTTACCAACACCAAACTTGTCCTAGAGACACAAGTTAGGCTCACAAGCCCAGTGATATTGCCTATACAAAACAATAGATAGACTTTATGACAAGCACTAAATATTTACTTGCCATCACACTGTCCTTCAGAAGGATTTCTCCCACCCAGATAAAAAACACTTCCTGCAGTTTAATCCAAGAGTCAGTACATACTAAGACAACATCACTGCTGAACCTATTGGAGACCAAGACATTTTTCTGCCATTGAAGCAGATGTCACATGAGTTTCCTTCACACAAACATCACATGTAAATATAACTTCTTGGTACTGTGCTTTAAGAACAAAAGCAGATATCAGAACATGGAGGACAGCCCTCCAGAAATAGCTTATCAGCTACAGAAATTAAAAAAAGGAGACAGTGGCCACTTACAAATCTTCCACATGACTAGCTTGTTTTAAAGGAGAGCATCAAGTTAAGGCAGTGTTGAGACAACTGGCTAAAAACATGCCAAATAAGTTGTTGTCAGTAGTCACCAATTTGATATCTACTCCATTTCAGGGATGGGCCATGTGGCCAACTTTAGATCTCAGTATCAAGGTCTAAAGACTTCAGTCAGAGGTTGCTGCTTGCTGCAGGAAGCAGCATCTCAAGGGTATGCTTCTTGAAGTCTTCTAGACCAGGCTGAGGTGTTTACAAGCCTAGGTCAATGTTTCAGCAGAGCCAAAAAATACAGTGATGGGTACTGAAAGAACACTGAGTGTGCCAGCTGCAAGTCTGTTTTTATCACAGTCCAGGGTGGAGTTCAACATGTGTGAAAGCCACATAAATAAGAGCCACCCTACCAGCTTTCAGGTGGATTAAGTACCTGCGCTGAGGTTACTAGGAGAGCCAGCTCTCTACAGTCTGCAGGGTGGTACAGCGGCTCACACTGGCTTTGCTCCTCATTACAAGATTAACAGTCTAGTAAAACTCCATAAGGAAGTCAGGGTCTTTTTGGCCTGCCCAAAGAAGTTTTCCCAGCCTCAAAGAAGGAATTACCACTGAGGGAGCTGTTGTGGAACAGTTTTATTTCTTACCACGTAAAGGCCATTGTTTAAGCATTTACAGGTTTCCTAGTGCAATACAACCAAAAAAAAGCAGTAACAAAAAATGCCGCCTTCTTCCCAGGCAACTAAACAGAAGTAGAATTTTACTGCAACATATACACATTAAATATAGTATACAGTCCATGCAGCGGCATAGCCATGTTAAGGGGAGTCGTGGCTTCAGCCATCAGTGCATTACAGTCCAGATTTCACTTGCTCCTACTTCCTATCCAGACTTGAAGAGAAGAATTGCAACCTGACCCAAGTAAAAATAGATGAAGTGCTTTGTCTCATGTGTTACGTAGCTGCCAAAGTTTCTGCCAACAATGCAGTGCCAAGTTGGGTTGTATTTCTTGTCAAATTCCTGAAGAAACAGAAGAGAGGCATTAAGGCCAAGAAAGCCCACATGAAAATAGCTCTAAGCACAAATTCTTAACTGGTTCTGTTCACACTAACTCCTCTCCTCCCACCTGCTGCGTCTTTAGATTTCCCACTGCAAGATACCATTGTATTAAGTGAAGTAGTGACTGACACAAGCCAGGCCTCTGTACTGCACTGGCTTGTCTGAAGGATCCAACACAAGCAAATTATTCCTGAGATCTGGAACATGCATCAGCCTTGGGCAGAATGAGCAGTCGTAAGAGCTCTCCTCAGTACAGCACTATACAAGCCCTTCATGTAGGTAGCTGAGGGGAATATTTCTACTCTCCCATTCCAATCCTACTCAAAAAAGATTTTGGCATGTCTGCTCTAGCAAGGCATTTGAGCTTAAAGGTCACCAAAGTAAAAGAAGAAGTCTGGTTTATGCTGTTTGGGACACTTCTTCATTAACAGGAGAATGTTCCAGTGAAAGCAAGCAAGAAGATTCACAGGACACAGCTAAGATACTTGAGGTAAAAGGTACACAAAAGGAACACTGATCTGTTTAGCAGGTGAGAGTGCATTTTCTTCCCTCTAATACATAACACCCAGGAACACCCTTTCCTCGCCCAGACAGAGTCAGAAGAGAACAAAGTTAAAGATTAAAGCAAGTGTTAGTCCTCAGACAGCAGCAAGAGTCTCAGCTCCTTGCAGGTAACCTTTGAAGTAGGTAAAAGCTTTCTTGCCAGGGCATGAAGGTGCAGCAAGTAATTTCACCCTACACTCTTGGGAAATAAAGGCCAACTTTTTGGATTCTCTGTTGCATTCACTCACTTTACACACTGCATTGCCTCAAGCACTTAGAGATAGGTCTTGCTCCAACAGATCAAAGTGATCTGAGAAGTTAGGAAACATCTTTGAATTCATTCACGCTTAGATTACAAGGCCCAAAAGCTAATCCTGGTGCCAGGACTGTATTACCTACATAATCATTTTGCTCCTTCAAAATAACTTTGGCCATTCTTCAGAGAAGTGGCTATAGATGGAACTGACAGCTCCCCAGATGCTGTCAAGCAAGAGACAGAAGTTAATGGGCTCCTGCAAACAGGGAAACGTATCTTCATGAGCCAGGGGAAACTGTCTGCACTGCTTTTAAAGCAGCTTGTTTGTACATTCCTGCCAGCAGAACGAGGCTGCATCCTCCTCCACACCCACCACCCTGGAGTCTGGAACACTACAAGCAGAACTGCTCATGCAGGGCTGCCCACTTCTGCGTGAAGCGTCAGAGTAATCCCATCCTGCACCTGCACTGCCAGTCAAGCAGAAGCAGTCAAGCAAAAGCAGCAGCATCCACGGAGCAAGCCCTAAATAGAGGCTGCAGTCAGCTCTTAAAGCTAGCAAATTGAGAGGGAAAGCACTCAAACTGCTTGCTGAGAGCAGCAACACACCAGGCCCTGCTCTGCCACAGTCTTCCTCTGACCTTGGAAAAGTCACTCCATGCTCTTGGGAATTGCAGTGAAGCAGCAAAGAAAACATCTTCTTCCAAACACTGAAGTATGAAGTGTCAGACACTCAGGCTCAACACACACATACTTAAGAGCTGCAGGAATTCTCAGGCAGAGCACCCCCCTCATCCCTTATTTACCTTCTTTATATATGCTGCAATGTCCTTTTCTATGTTGTACTTCTCCATTGCCTGTGTGGCACAGTCAACAGCATCCTGCTGCATGTCCTCGGACATGTCTGCATTCTTGATGACAGCCTTTCTGTCAGACATCGTGAACCTAAGGCAGAACATAGATTCCTTTAATCTCTTCCCAAGAAAGGAGCAGTTGCCCATGCTCAGAGGTTTTCCTTTACAGCAAGCTGCATCACAGGCCAATACTATGAAATCCGTTACACCCAGTGTGAGTTTATCAGAGAGCCTATTGCAGTCCCAGCTAAAATCCTTTACAGCTGGAACAGTGAAGCATTGGCAATGTCTGGAGGTTAGATCAGAGATAGCCCAACATCATCACCTGCATCAAACAGGCAAAAAAAACTGTGTGGGAGGAGACAAGATCTGCAGAGACAGAGCCCTCCTATACATCAATAGCCTACAGCCAAGTCTGCCTTCCAGGTGCACCAATGGTTTGGAGCATCACCTGCTTGGAACCTCAGGAGCTGACCGCAGCAGCAGCTTGCTAAGCATGACAACAGTAATAGTACTTTTATTTCGCCCTTGCCCTAGCTACTGTTGCTAGTTCCACTTGGAATGAACATTGTTCCATAGTCAGCCTATCACTTCAGCACTGCTGCTAAACCCCAGATTTCAGCTACTCCCACAGGACAAAGCAAGTCTGACAAACCAAAAACACCACGCTACAGCCTAACAGGGAAACAGGCTGGGGGAAGCCAGCCACCGCTAGGGCCAGGGAAGGGTACCTCCAGTCTTTCTTCCCCTGCCTGTAGATCACAGCACAGGTGTGAGACACCAGCACACCAGTACTACCCATCACCTCTAAAAAACCAGGAAATGGTAACTTGAGCTGACCTCCTTCACTGTGAGCTAGTTACATGTACTGAGTCACTGACATGTAGACTTACTATGGCCTTCCCACGAAGCAGTCTGCATTGGGAAGTCTCCTGGATGCAGTTCACATTATCCTAGAAAGCAGGGTCTTAGCAATCCCAACCCCACAGCCTTTCTTGAAGCAAGGAGAGAAGCCCTGTGTAGCACTGCTGGCTGGCCCACTCCAAATCCCACTCTGGACACCGGAGCAACCATCCCAGGGAGTGCCCAGTCAGGAAGCATGCACCATCTGTGGGGCTGGTCAAGCAAAGGCCTATGCTGAGAAGAAGCACTGCTGCTCACCTCAGCAGCAACTCCTACCAGAGTGCACTAAAACTTTGTGAAATAAGCTTCTTACTGGCAAGAAGTACCTCCAATTAAGCCTGCAAAACACTCTTAAGTTTATTAGATCTCCCTACAATGCTGTGAGCCCATGCAATAGTACCAAGGATGTTTTGAAGTTGTGAAACTACACATTCATAGCTTTACCAAAGAGTGGAGAAAATCTGCTGCAATGATTGCTTCCTGGAACAGTCCCAGAAAACTGAAGGAGTAGCTTTGTTACAGCAATTAAAGGAGCCTGCTACCCAGAGAGAAAGAGAATCCAGTTACATAATTGCAGCCCTACAATTACAATACTTCAATTCTTTACTCTGTCTGCTCTTGAAGTCTTCTACTGCAACCTTAATTTATACTATGTAGATATGGTGCTTAATAGAGCGCTATTAACATACACTAATAGCACCAAGAGGAATGACAGGAACTGACTGAGCTCAGACAGCAAAAGAGCACACGCCTCTACCACTGCTCTGGAAAAGCCACTTGCAGTTACTGTGTTCCCCTCTCTGCTGTGGTTTGAGCCAGCAGGTTCTAGCATGGGGTCTAGAAATCCTGACAGGGCAAGACATGACTCAGAAGAACCAAGCTAACAACCTGCAGATGTGAATTCATTATCCAGGGGGCTGGCAACCCCTCAGAAGAACCTTCCATGTCCTCCCCACAGGAAGAGTGACATAGCAGAGATTCACTCATGGATGTTTCTCCCAGGAAAGCCTCTTTGAGGAACACCTGGCCTTCACACATCTGCAGCACACAGAGTTCAGAGGACATCTGCCATTACATAAGCTGACATCAATCGACCTGCAAAAAGCATCTTCTGTCTTCATCATTCTGGCAAGGAACATCTCAGTTCAGAACGGTGCCTTCAACGGCCAACAGCACCAGAGTAAGAGCTCACCATCCTTCAAGAGAGCTACAGGGCCAACCTGCCCTCTCCAGCACCGCTGCTCCAGGCACAGCAGCCTCCCCAGGGCAATCATGATAGGGCTGGCAGCCGAACCCTCCCCTCCCCCACACCCACCTGAGCACCCAGGGTCCGGGCCTCAACTCCCTCCCTGGGTGTGACACGGGCATCCTTCCTGCACGGCAGCCCAACAGCACGAGGACACGTCTCAGCCTTAAGGCACAGCCGGCCCTCGGGGCCTCGCACCCATATCCAGCTCTCTTTGCGAGGAAACGCAAAGCCCGGCGCCTAGCAGGGCAGGACGGGCCCCGGGAAGGCGTAACGGCACGGTTCTGAGAGCCACCCCTTCAGGTCGGGCCTTCAGGGAGGAGCAGACCAAGGCAGGATGAGGCTTCGGGACGGGGATTAGGCCCAGGCCGGCACCCAAAGCACTCCCGACAGGGCGGCAGGACGAGGCCCGGCTCCCAGCCCTGCAGAAGCGGCCCCGGCGCGGCCCTTTCCCCAGCGAGAGGCGTCCCCCCGGCCTCCGGAGCCGAGCGCAGGCCGAGGCACCGCGTGACCTTCACCGGGGGGAGCCCCGGGGGCGGCGGTGACCTTGCGCGGAGCGAGGCCGGCAGGAGCCGCCGGGGCGGGGCGGCCTCGGATAATCGGACGGAGCCGCTCGGAGCCGCGACCCGCCCCGCCGCACGCACGGACCGGGCGGTACCGCGCGAGGCGCGGCGCTTCCCGCAGCCCCAGCCCAGCGGGACGTCGCTCACCTTCACAGTGACAGGGCCAACCGGGGAGAGCGAGGCACGGCACCGAGAAGGAGGTGGGAGGAGGCCCGAACCCGCTCGCCTCTCTCTGCCTGTTCCGCTCCGCTCCCTGCGCCGCGCCGAGCGCTCTGCGCCGCGCCGCCGCGCCGCGCTCAAATACCGCCCCGCCCGCTGCGGCGCGCGGACCGCCGCGCCCTCATTGGCTGCGCCTCGCGCCACGCCGCGCCCCTATTGGCTGCGCCGCAGCGCTGCCCGCCGGCCCGGCCCGTCCGCCCGCGCTGCTCTGCCTACATCCTGTTTCATCCCACAATGCCGCGCGGCGGCGCGGGGCGGGGCGGTGCCGGGGGCGGGGCGGTGCCGTCCCTTCAGCGTGAGGGGCGGAGCCGGGCCGGGCCGCCTGCGCTGGGGTTCCCTGAATCTGAACCGCCTGCTCGGCACCCGCATCCCGCCGGGGTCCGTCACGCCCCGGGAGGGACGCCTTGTTCTGCGGAGGGCTGCTGCTGGGCGCAGAGACCCGGCGCACGTCGGCGGGGCCGGCCTGCGGCTCCATGGGCCTTCTGCTCCGTGTCCCCAGGAAGATGCGGGTGTCCTCTGGTGACAGGACGGAACGTGCCCTCCGTAAGAGCGTACAGGTGTCCCCGGGTGCCCAGTGTGCCGGGATGGCGGCCCGCCAGCCCTGATTCTGGTCGTTCCCTCTCAGCCGGCCGACGGAGAGCCGGGCAGGAAGGCGTTCCCGCCGCCGCACGGCAGGGCAGGCTGTACCGGCTCCCATCCCCACCACTGGGGCTCGATGCTCCCAGGCCGTGTTTCCAGAGGCTCACCGTGCACCCGGCCAAGTCCCGCTGCTGTGGCTCAGCAGAGCTGGGTTTCCCAGTCCGGACTGCTGCAGCACCCTTTGCTAAGTGAAGGAGCTTCGTTAGTAAGGAGGGTTCTGAGCTTCTGTAAGAGTCAGCTCTCCATTCCCGCCCCTCCTGCTGACATGAATGTCTGCTTAATCCTCAGGTGCAGTAATGACAGACACAAAGTCAAGGTAGCTGCAGTTTAACATAATGTTAATCCTGAACTGCTGGGGCAGATGATGGGAGCAAAGCAGATCTTAAGACTGGAAGTAGCTGCTGAACCGTGCCTGCCCTGTACAGCAGGAGCCCTGGACCTCGAACCAGGAGCAGGAGCTGGCCACAGCCCGGCCAGTAGCAGTGCAGCACTGCCTATGTGGGCTGGGCGCTTCTGTGCACGGGAAAGAGCATGGCCTGCACAGGAGGAAGTGATTCAAATGGAAGATGCGTTCCTAAATCGTGACAAAAAACATTTATTTATAAATTACTCTGGGTGTACTATATAAGGCACTTCAGAGAGATGAAAAGGGCCTGGCTGTGCGGAGCTGCTTGCCATCTAAGGCTGTGCTCATCCGCCAGCCCAGCTCTGCCCTGCAGCCAGGCGCTTCCTGACCAGGCACATTTCCAGCCCCAGCCGTGGCTCGGCTCCTCTGTTCTCAGGAATGGCCTTTCTGCCTGGGTCTCTGTCCTGAAGCCAGGGAAATATCTGCAATGATACCACACATCGGCAGAGACGACTGTGCAAACACTGCCTTTGTCTTCTCTCCCTGCAGCAACTCCTTCTGTCTTCCTTCCTCCATTGTGCCTCCTTTACCTGCTCATTTCCAGACTCTGCCATCAGCTGCTCTGTTTGCCAATAAACATCAATAAAAACAGCAGCAGCGGAAGAGCAGTTTCTTTTTTTAACTCATCTCCCAGCTCTCACATGGCTCGGGGATGTGGCATGGCAGTGACACCCCTGGCATCCTGATGGCAGCATGGCAGTGCATACAAGGGATATTTGGCCATTCATTGTATCAGCACAAAGCCCCTCTGCCAAGAGCTGTCTGCTGTGGTCAGAGCACAAATGTCCCAGCGGGGCTGCTGTGATGACTTTCCTGGTCTGGAGACATTGCAATCACAGATAATCTTCCTTCTGGGGCTGGTACCTCAAGCAAATGGCCCGGCAGCTCAGATCTCCTCAAAGGGACAAGCTGCAAAGCACCTGCACAGAAACAAAGTGCTAGTGTCAGGGATGCTGCTGAGCAGTTTATGCCCCACATCTGGTTTCTGCTGAGGCTCGCAGGGCTGCCTGCACAGCTGCAGTGTGACAGAGCCGTCGCTCCTACAAGCCCCCTTTGCCCCCCCTTCCCCCCCCCCCCCCTCCCGTCTGCCCTGCAGCAAAGGACATGTACAGGCGTATCTCTAAGGTAAATGGTCTTAAAAATGTGATGAGTTATGGATGGCTTTTTGTCTAAACATTTCTTTCTACGAGGTAGTCTGTTGCCTGCAATCCCACAAGCATGACAGAAAACTCTTTAATACTAAATGGCTTGTGAGCCTTATTAATATGTATTCAGGTCATCTGCTTGCTACAAGTTTTTGCAAGTGACTTGTGGTGTGCAATTCATGCAAGATCCATAAACAAAAATACCTATCTGGAATCTGGGCAGGGTCACGTTAGCACAGGAATGCAATTAGCGCCTGTATGTACACTGCAGCAGGACGAGGGCAGCTCCAGCATCCCAGGCAAGAAGCAGGCTGGGACCTCCCTCTGGACTGTTCTCCTCAGAGGTGAAAGGCAGGCTTAGAAGGGCCTTAAACACCAAAGGAAAAGTTGTTTCAGAGCCATGTGCCACACACTGCTCTCTCCTCATCCTTCCGTGGTCACAGCCCACGAGAGTGTCCCCACTCAGGGAACACATAGTGGGCTCACATGTAAGTTGAGTGTTCATGCATGAATTAAGTGAACAGTCATGCATGCACTAAATGGGCATTAATATGCAAAGTAACTGAGCACTCGTGCAAAATACTCGGGTGCTCATTCATGCATTGATTGGGTGCTCATGTGGGCAGTAATTAGGCATTCATGCATGCAGAAACCAAGCATTCATGCATGGGCTGATCCTGCACTTGTGCAGGAGCCAGTTGTGACTGTGTAAGTCCACCAAGTGCACAAACAAGAGCCCTCTGGCTGCTCACATGGGCACTGTCTGGCACTCAGGCATCGTCTTAGCACTCACCCCTGTATGAACCAAGTGCTCCTGCACTGCAGACTGGGTGCTCACACAGAAATAACTGGGTGCTGTGCATTCACCAATGGGGCTCTCATGTGTGCATTTGTCAGGCACTCATGCCTGAACTGGGTGTTCATGCAGGCACTGCTGGCCACTCACACCTGGCTAATTGGACACTCATTAATAAAGTAATTGGGTGCTCAGAGTGAGCTATTTGGGTGATCATGTAGGATTGCAGCAACCCTGTGATTTATGCCCTGCAGGCTTCCATCAGCAATGCTGCACCCAGAGCCTGGCCAGGAACCCCTCAACCCTCCCACTGAGCTCCCCGGGGCACAGAACGGAGCTGCTGCCCTCAGACGATGCAGACCTCACTCCAGCACAGCATGGATGCACGGTGTTCCAAATGCAGGTCTGTGATGTAGGTCAGCAGCACTTCTGTGCTTTACTTAGGCTCTAGCAGTTCCCTAACTGAGTGAAGGAAAAAGAGGGAAAATAATGGAATCTGTAATCACTACTCTTGATGCTATACTGACACAGCTGCCCTCCCACAGCCTGATGCTCTCACTTCACTCTGCAGAAGGAGCTGCAATACTTGGCCCAATCAATAAATACACATTTTATGCATCCCTTAAGCCTATAATACATCTCTGGGTGTAAGAGCCCATGAGGGATTTGGTTTTAATTAGAGAAATGCTCCAGGCTGCTCTGCCCAGGTGCAGGGGGGGCCACTTGCACTGCCCCAGCCCAGCCTCAGCAAAAGCAGCCCCACATCCTGAGGTATGCCAGCATATCTGATGGCAAGTGGGATTTATTTTGAAACAGGTGGCTGAAATCCTGCTTGCATCTCCAACAAGAGGCCAAGGCAGCTCTTCTGGTGGGATGCACATGACATTTGGGCTTTGCTACCAGTGATGTGGCTCTGTGCAGACAGCAATGCCCTCACGAGAAGGGTACCTGAACATTGCCTTCTGTGGCCGGTAAATCCAGCTCCAAAACCCAGAGGACCTTTTGGAAGCATTTCAGCATTTTTGTCCAAACAAAAGGCAGCTTTATCTACTAATAGAAGTGCTGAAGAGACAGGAAGAAAACTCAACTTTCTGTAATTTACTGCTCCTGGATCCCATGTTGTCCATCCCCATCGTCTCCCCTCAGTGCAGCCCATGCAGTGCCCGTGCCCAGTCAGGGTCTGGCTGTGCTCCCTGGGCCACAGAGCATCACTCTGCTGTGGTTTGGAGGTGCTGAGATGGAGTTCATGGCAAGGAAAGGGCACAGGTTTCTGTCCATCAGCCCTGGCATGGCACAGCATTTGGTTCGTGTTTGCTTCCAGCAGGCAAGCGGTCACAGTGCATGGCTGCTCTCTGCTCAGTGAGGAGAGGAAGAAGAAAAAGGTGAATAAAAAAGAAAAGAAAAAAAAGTCCTGGGGGAAAATAAATACTTTCTGACGTCTTTTATGCTCTCAAAGAAAACAAAAGTGTACTAAGCTGCTGCTTTATGTTTCCCCTAAGGGCCAGCAGCATGCATTGGCTGGTTTATTTCTTTTGCTGAGGACACGGGGTCCATAATGGAAAATAGCACTGCAGCGAGGTGCACAGCCCCGTGCAAAAGGAAACAAATCCATCTGCTGACCTGGTGAGCTGGGCCCCATGCCTTTGCAGCTCAGCTCTCCTGGAGCCCCCTGCACCTCTCCTGCCTGCCCATGTCTGGCATTTCAGAGAACAAAATGGTAATGTACTGCCTGGGAAACAACATAAGAAATTGCTATGTAAGGTAGCTACTCTGGATACTTTTTTCTACAGCTTGTATAAAAAGAAATTACCAGAACTACATCTATGTGGGGTCATATCCTGCCTGAACACCCCGGGCAAACACAGCACAGACATCACTGCTGCCTGCAGTCTGATTGAACACTAATGGAAATCCTCCTTTACAAACCACTGAGGCCTGGCAAATTGGGGCTATTTTTGGAGAGCAAAAAGCCTCAGATCTACGCACACTCCTGAGGGAGGCACAACCAAGAGGACATTGGTACACACCAATGGACCTCGTGTCCCTGCTGGACAGACAGACACTGAAATGAGCACCCAGGAGATGGCTGTGCCTTTTGTTTACTCATTTCTTGGCAGGAAGGAGAGGGCTCATGTTTTGTGTTTCTGTTCCTCGTCCTCCAGAGCACCTGGCAGCACAGTGGGAGTGCCCAGCAGGAACCACAGGGACAGCAACTGCCACAGCGCTCAGGGCTCGCCAGGGACTCTGGGCTCAGGTCCACCCACATGGTGAGGAACCCAAGGGAACCTCACCCTGAAGTCATGGCAACACGACAACAAGGCAGCACACATCCCACCAAAACCTCATTTTGTTAATGAGCTTTTAATTGTTGCTAGCAAGACAAATAGTACTTCAGAGATGTTACAGTCACGGCTCTTCTGAGTAAGTCGTATTTAATAGCTTTGGGGGTGTAGGTGTTATTATGATCAGCGTTCCAGGATTTCTAAAACCCAAGCATCTCACCCAACTCATCATCCTTGTGCTGTTAGCTCGGCTACAGGCATCACGTGCAGGAGCAGCAACAGAGCACGGGCAGTGCCCCATGGCAGCACTGTGACCCTTCGCACCATGTGCCCTGCAGGCATGCTCAGCCTAACTCTTAGCAAATAACTTCCATCACCTCTCAAGTCGCATTCATGACTTTGTTACGACCCTGGTCCTAATGCACAGGGGCTGCATCTCTGCCCGCTCTTCTGGCGGCTTTCCTAACCCTGCCCTCCATCCGTGTTTTTCACCCAGGTTGGCTTCCAGGTAGAACTTGCACAGCCAAGGTGTGCATCGGGACAAGCCACAGCATGTGCACACCGAATCTTGTGGCTTATGCATAAATCTAAATAAATAAAATGAGCTGTGCCACTCTGCCTTTTATGGGAAACATTTCCCACCTTGCTGACTTTCACTGTCCTATTGCTACACTCAGAGTTTCTCTGAAAAAATCACAAGTTGCAGTTTGGTATCTTTTCTGCACAAGTAAATGCATGGCATGGAGACACCTCTGGCTCAACACGTAGAGCTGCAGAGACAGTCTGTGCAGTTTTGTGTCACTGCTGATCTGCCAATGAACCCAGTTCCCCAGGACCATTGTCACGGATCGGGAAGTTTGGACAACTCAGTTCTACAATAACTGTTCCAGCTCATAGCACTGTTTAAACACAGCCCTTTTCTCCCAAACAATCAGGGTTTTAGGGGTTGTTGTTTTGCAGTGCAGTGTGACAGGATTAATCCCTGCCCAATAGCGCAGCACTTTAGGAGCAGGTTCTCTCATCCCAGCCCTGGGAAAGCCACCGCTCCTCCAACACTTCTGTTTCATCATCAGTAAAAGTGAATAATGAGCTCACTGCAGTGTCTTCACGCCAAGAGCCATCTGTGGAATCACACGGCTGTCTGAGCAGAGCGAGGGCTGCTTAACAGCATGGGAAAAGGTCCCAGAAAGAAGAGGGGAGAAGGAAAGCTGTGAGGATGCCAGCGATGCCCAAACCAAACCTGCTGGACTTCGTTTGCAATGCGAGAAGCTGAGAGCAGGCAGTGGGAGCATGGCAGGCTGAGCTCCAGCACAGCTCCACCCAGAGGAGCTGGGTGACTCGGTTCACGTTTGCTTTGCTGATCGATTCTCTGCTTGAAAGCTCTGTTCTCCATTATAAGAACAGAAGCCCGTCATTTTACAGCAGCTGGCTGACATTTTTGATTTTTTTTTTAAGACTATTTGCCATTTCTTACCTAGTAATTTATTTTCTACGTAATTAATGTTTAATGATTCCCCACAAATACATTTTTCCAGAAAGCCAAAAACAGCTCTGAAAAAGCAAACAAACATTCTGTAGCTTATCCAAACGCTTTAAGTGCTCCACTGATAGCACGGAGCTAAAAAAGGTAACGAGAAAGAAAACATTCAATAATTCTATGAAGAGACACTTCATTAAAGTAATTAAAGCAATCATTTAAAGTAGTTATAAGGACTATTAACACACAAAAGAAATTGTGTGCTGGGTTTTAGCAGACCAGGCAGATTCACCATTATCTTATGATGCCTTTAAGAATAACTTCCAGCAGTTTATTAAGAGTCATCCCCAGGCATAGGCTGGAGCCTTCTGCATACACGTGAAGAGCATGTTTGGGGTCTTTGCAACCAATTCACACTCTGGTTTCAAGAGAACGGTGAAACCATTAAAACTCCTTGAAGTTGCAGGAAATCCCCAGGAACCAGGAGTTGTATTTGGGTAAAGAACCGCTTCTGATGATGGGCTTTGCTCATCACATCTTTCTGTGATTAATAGCAGTCTTTAAACCACCAGCAATCCAGCACAGATATCACCGATGTCAGAAACCATCAGAGCAGAGGACATTACTGCACTTTAACCCAGAGAGAGGGAAATGAAAGGCACTGGCAATAATCAGGCACATTATAACTTCTTAGTGAAAATGTTGTCACTATCAAACGTTTCCTAATGCCACGAGGATTGCTGTTTGCTGGAGGAATACGCACTTTTAATTAACGTATGAAAATGAAGTAAGCATGACAGCCACTACTAAACGCCAGGACATTTCTCAAAATCGCTCCATTAACTCAGGCGCATAAGGGGTTCTCTCCATGCCGAGTTGCTGCGTGCCCCCATCCCCGTGGTGCTGCGATTCAGCCCTTCAACACCAGGCGGGCTCAGCGTTGCTGCTGGCAGAGCCAGCCAGGCTACAGGCAGGCAACCGCTGTCCGCCCCAGTGCCACATCTGACCTCACAACGCATCGCCACCTTTGCAAAAGCAAAGCGCGATCTCCAGGAAGCCAAGTGTGAGCCAACGGAGCGGGGAACGCTCTGCCCTCCTGAGCCGGGCCAAGGCTTTATGCTGTATTAAAAAAAAAAGAGAAAAAAAAGAAAAAAAGAGGATGCTTGAGTTCCCTGTCACCAGGGAGGAGCTGCCGGCCAAAAAAAAGCTTGTTTTTAAACCAAAGTCTGGCTCATCTAATTGCACCCTAATTAGCTAAAAGCAATTTATATGTTAAAAATTACATCTGCTGCCTGAAGAAATGTCAGGGATGTGTGACTAACAAGGATAACATCCCGGTGTTTTAGTGACTTCATATAAATTCCAATCTCACAGAGAAAACAAACACAGCGGGCTGTTATTTCCCTGACGGCTCTGCTCACGCCGCCGTTACACAGCGCCCATCGTTACAGCCAATTCCGCTTCCATTTGCCATCCCCGAAGTCTTTGCGCTTCGGTTTTATTCACTGACGCAGACACGAACGGGCACTGACGTTCGGTTTGCCCTTTATTTGGATTCCCGAAGCCGCACTGCCGACCGCAGGCAGCCTGGCGGCCGTGCCGTGGCCGGAGAGCCCCGCAGCGGCGCCCGGAGGCGGGAGGTGACGCCGCTCCGTGCCCTCGGGCGGCCATTTTGCCTCCGCGCGGTCGAGTCCGTCCCGACCGCCTCCACGCTCCGTCCTCTGAGCTTCTCCCTTCCCCCGGGCGCCGACACGGGAGAGGCCGGGCCGCAGCCCTCCGGGTGGCCGTGGAACGGGGCGGGAACGACCGGGAAAAGGACGCGACGTAACGGGCCCGACTACCACCAGAGATGCACACGGCCCGCGCCGCCCCGCGGTGCATTGTGGGCCGAGCCACGCCCCACGCCTTGGCGCCAAGAGCCCCCGCCGCCGCAGTGCATTGTGGGACACCCCCAGGCCCGGCCGGGCCTTCTTGGCGCGAGCGCCGCACCGGACGTGACGTCACACGGCTCGACGCCCCGTAAAACGGCGGCGGGGAAAAAGCGCCGCGCTCCCGTGGCGGACAGCGGGGCTTTCCGAGGAGAACCGAGTTCGTCCCATCCCCCCGGACGGGAGCGGAGCCCTTAGCGCGGGCCCGACCTCTTTGGCTGAGCCTCGGAGGTGAAAGACAGAAGAGAGGGACTACTTTTCTACAGCGCCGCGCATGCGCGACGGCGAGGGCGCGGCGGGCGACGAACCACCGCAGTCGAGTCGGCGGCCGTGGGCGGCGCTGCGCCGCGGGGTGAGATCGCTGCGCGCGCTGCGAGCGCGAGGGGAACCGCGGTCGCCATTTTGAAGCGGCGGTTGGGGGAGGCGGCGTGTGCGCTCCCGTCTGCCCGGCCCGGCCCCGCGCCCGCCCGCCCGCCCGCGCTCCGCGCACCGGCCCCGCACCGCCGCAGCCATTGCCGACCTCGGCATGTCCGGAGGGGGCGTGATCCGCGGCCCAGCCGGCAATAACGACTGCCGCATCTACGTGGGCAACCTGCCCCCCGACATCCGCACCAAGGACATCGAGGACGTCTTCTACAAATACGGCGCCATCCGCGACATCGACCTGAAGAACCGCCGCGGCGGGCCGCCCTTCGCCTTCGTGGAGTTCGAGGACCCCAGGTGAGCTCCCGCGGGGCCTTTCTCCGGGGACGGGAGCGGCCCTTCGCGCGGTGCCGCCCGGCGCTCCGCCCGCCCCCCCCGGCGCTGCGCTGCGGCCCGGCGCGGGGGGCGGTGGGGGCGGGGTGGGGCCGCGGGGAATGGAACAAAGGCGCTGCGGGGGGCGGCGCGTGGCAGGGCGCGGCCCGCTCACCGCCCGTCCCGTCCCGACCCGCAGGGACGCGGAGGACGCCGTCTACGGGCGGGACGGCTACGATTACGATGGGTATCGCCTCCGCGTGGAGTTCCCTCGCAGCGGCCGGGGCACCGGCAGAGGAGGCGGCGGCGGCGGAGGGGGCGGAGCCCCGCGGGGCAGGTACGGCCCCCCGTCCCGGCGATCGGAGTACAGAGTGATCGTATCGGGTGAGTCACGGCTCTCTGCCCCCGGTCCTTCCGGCCGCCGTGCGCGCGGGGCGACGCGGCTCTGCTTTTGTCGGGAGGGGCGCCGGGTGCCGCGGGCCGCGCTTGGGGCGGTCCGCTAAGTCGGCCGAACGGTCCTCGCGTGCCGCGGGACGGCTCTCGCCCTCCTAACGCCGTCCTCCCCGCAGGAGAAGCCCGTGCGATCGGGTTTTAAAGCCGGGTGTTGCTTTTTATCCAGGGCTGCCTCCGAGTGGGAGTTGGCAGGATTTAAAGGATCACATGCGTGAAGCAGGTGATGTATGTTATGCTGATGTTTTCCGAGATGGCACTGGTGTCGTGGAGTTTGTACGGAAGGAAGATATGACCTACGCTGTGCGAAAGCTGGATAACACTAAGTTTAGATCTCATGAGGTAGGTTTCACGCTTACTTGGTTTTGGCCAGAATTGGATACAAAGGGCTTAACAGTAGGACGTGAAGGTAAGGAACGTGTGGTGTTCGGTGCGTTAGTACACAAAGCAGCTAAACTGAGCCTGCTGTCAGTTTGTCACGGAATAGACTTTATTAAGAGTTTGATGTCTATTTCTGTGCTTTAGTAAACGATATCTGCAGTCTGTCAGCATGCCTAAAACGATGGCCCTGAAGCCTAGACCTTTCAATCGAAAGTTCTGTCTATTCAATAGGGAGAAACTGCCTACATCCGTGTTAAAGTTGATGGTCCAAGAAGTCCAAGCTATGGAAGATCTCGGTCACGCAGCCGTAGTCGTAGCAGAAGCCGTAGTCGAAGCAACAGCAGAAGCCGCAGTTATTCCCCACGGAGAAGCAGAGGATCTCCACGCTACTCTCCCCGCCACAGCAGATCCCGATCTCGTACATAAACGATCACTAGCTCTGATCTTTTTGTAGAACCCCATGTTGTACACAGTTTTCCTTTACTCAGTACAGTCTTTCAATTTTTTTTTTAATTCAAACTGTTTTATTCAAATCGGCTGAAGTGTTGAATTGCATTCTTGTGTAAAATCCCTAGTGAGTATTTGCTCCGTAACAACAACATTCCCCTCATGTCTTTGGTAAACTGTATTTTAATTGATGTCAGTCAGGATTGTTTCAATTTAGTTATAGTTAAATACCACCATTCTTCAAACTGTGGTATTGCTGTGTAAATGTCTCAGTGTTCAGCTATGGTTTATGCGAGCTGGGGATGTTGGGATGTTTGTGGCTAACTTGTCTCTTCTGGGGGATCTTATATTTTATCTTGCCTTTTCGTGTGTCTTTCTGTAGACATATCTGAAGAGATGGATTAAGAATGCTTTGGATTAAAGGATTGTGGAGCACATGTCAATCATTTTAGGATTGTCAAAAGGAGGATTGAGGAGGATCAGATCAATAATGGAGGCAATGGTATGACTCCAAGTGCTATTGTCACAGATGAACTTGGCAGTATTGACCTTATACTGAGACAGGTGAATTGAGAACGTGCGCCTGCGTGTCACTTCTTCAGGCACCTCTTGGTCACTGCAGGCTACAATTGCTCTTCTCTTTAAAACCCTCTTGGCAATTGTGGCTCGGTACTTGCTGTTGTAATTCCTTATTCCATTCTAGTTTTTTTTAAAGGAGTAAACCGGGACAGGGGTGGGAGTATTGGTTTACTTTGTCGTGCAGCATTTGGTTACAAGTGTTAATGTTCCATAGTACTTCTACGCTTGCAGATCAAGGGTATCTTTAAATCAGAGTATAATATCAATACTGCTAAAATCTGCATGTCCTCTGTGTGACTGATACAGCGTTGCTATTTCATTTTTTTTAAGTATCAGAATGAAAGAAAAAACATAAGAGAACCTAGTTGGGAATAGTTTGTCAGCCCTTCCCCCAGACTAATTCAGATTTGACTCACCGGTATGCTTGAAAACTGCAGTTAGTTAACTTTGTTACCTTCCAGCTAGGGGTGCTAGCTGTAGCTTAGACGTGCAGTAGGCGGATAGCTTTAGCAGTAAACTTTTCCAATTTCATAAACATTTTTTGCAACCACAAAACCTGTAGCACACCACCGTACGAGCAATGAGTATGTTGGCATTTTCAGTTGACATATGTAAATATTACAGTGTTTCCTCCAAATAATTAACATTTCT
This sequence comes from Chrysolophus pictus, assembly GCA_037305975.1. Lineage (NCBI taxonomy): Eukaryota > Metazoa > Chordata > Aves > Galliformes > Phasianidae > Chrysolophus > Chrysolophus pictus. The sequence continues at coordinate 8,934,107 of CM074594.1, forward strand.
TAAAAAAAAAAAAAAAAATAGCATCACCATTCAGAAGCTTGTTTTGGGGAATTGATAGTTATTAATGTACATCTGTATTAATTGATGGCAAACATAACTGATCATTCCCCAGAATCCTATTTTTTCATTGCAGTATCTAACTTTTTGCCTCCTCTTTTTTGGTTTTGCTGGTTATAAAGGTTTGGATTGGAGAGGGCTCACTGGATCCCAATCCTTGGAGCTGGATCATTGGATTCAAATCATAATGTGGATAGGATAGGGAGGCTGAATGGCAAGGATTCATGGAGCGGGATCAGATTACCAGGAACATAGGAGTGGATTCCTGCCCCAACCAAACCGCATTCGTGTGGATTTTTTTATTCAACTCAATTGGCTATTCCAAAGATTTTTCTTTCCTATTTTTGACGATTGGAGCCCTTATGATGCACGATGGAATTTTTCATTTTTTGGTAAAAGGAGCAAAGCGAGGACCTGGAGAGGTACGCTGGAGCAATCTCCTTGGAAGGATTCAGCACGAGTAGATGGTAAACGTTAAATGGGAAAAAGGGGGGTTTGTTTAAACAAAAAAAAAAAGTCATTTCTCTAAATTTAAAGTCAAAAATTGGAGTTTAAGTAGGCTTTCAATTGGCTATTGCGTTTTTTTTCTTTGACAAATAAAATTTTTTAAAAATCACGCATGGTTGTCATCATTTGCTGATCAAAAAGTCTGCTTACCACCAGGAGCTGCAGCATTGTTCACATTAGCAGACAAAAGCCTCTTGTATTCAACAACGATCTGCTGTTCTGCAGGAAGCGCCGATGTTTGAGCTCCTGCACGAAGGAACGGGTGCCCTGTGGGACATGGATGGAATTTATTAGTTAGGGGAAAAGAAGAAAGAGTTCTAACTGCTAACAGAAGGTGCTTTGCTTTTGGTAATGATAACAACTGAAGCGATTGTGGAAGAGAAGTGTGAGATCAGCCAGGCCCAGCGCTCCCCTCTGCCTTCCTCAGAAGCTGCTCAGACAGTGCAGGCTGCGTCCCCACACCTGGGTTCTCCAGTACTGGCAGACTTGGAGACTGCGTGCAGGAGGCACATCTAGCATAAAGGATGTGGATGTTCCTTCGGTTTCCTGATGAGGTAATACTGAACTTAACTGAGTTCAGTTCACAAGGAACTCAAGTGTTAACACTGAGCGAGCAGGAAAACTTTCCATAGGGTGTGCAGTTGTCTGCCAGTGTCTGAGTGTGCTGCTGTGGCAGCGGTCAGGCTGGTGCTCAAACAGGATGCTGCTGAGTGTGTGCAGGAATGGCTGGCTGGTGGTGGTTGCTGCGTGGCTGGGCAGTGCAGAGCAGGGCAGAAGCACGCTGTATTTCCAGGCAGGAACACAGATACGCATCCAGGATGAGATGAGCAGCTTTGGGTTGGGAAGCTGCATGCTGCAACGTGTAACACTGTACAGCTTGCTGCATATGGTGAGTTTGGTACTGGATGTTGCATCCATGCAGAAGTACTACGCTGCCAGAGATGTGTGTGAGATGCTCTTTTTTTTTTTGAGATACAGTTGCTTTTGGGGGTGGGGGGTGGAGCAGCAGAGATGAGAGGTGATCTGGGGGTTCAGAGAGGTGTGGTGGCTCTTGGCAGGAGGGTTAGGCTGTGGGGAGGGAGGGAGGGGGGCACACTGTGCTGTCAGAGCACAGGAAGGTCGGCCCCAAACCCTTGTGGGAATTCAATCCGTTCTGTTACCTGCATTCAGGAAAGGGGACTCTGGAGCAGTTGTACAGCAAGGGAAGCAAAACCTTTTATATTGCAGAATTAAACCTTGAAGGCTTTGGTTTAACTGCAGAGGGCTGCTGTGAATGCGTAAGGACTGGAAAGAAAGCAAACTGCTCAGGAGAGGAGTTGGGACCTTGAGAAGGGCGTTACAGTCCTGTAACTGTGGTACGGGAACCGGTGCTGAGCCAAGGAATGCAGCCCAAGTCAGTGGTTCTCAGCAAGCTAATATGTAGCTAATTAATGTGCTGTAGTGCTAAATGAAGGGGTTGTTCGGCTGACTTCAGGATGTGGGAAGGACCCGCGCAGGCTCTAATGGTAGAGGTGTGAGAAGGCTTTCAGGTGCCCGGCCGGGTCCTCCAGGCTCTCCAGAGCGCTCCCAGGTGAGAGCAGAGCTGTGTGCAGAGGGCTCTGATCCACAGCTGCTCCATCTGCTGTGCGGCTCAGCCGTGTGGGCTGCAAATCCGGCAGGATCGGCTGCTGCTACGGTCATCTCAAGTGGTGCACAGCAGTAGTAAGGCTCTGCAAGGCTGGTGCTTCCAGGTGTGTGAGAGCACGCCGGTGTCGGTGTGCCGAGGCACGGGTGGGAGCAGCAGTGCTTCAGGGCTGCAGCACTCATGCACTGCAGGTGGGTACGGCCCCGTGGCATCCCACTGCTGCCGTGCTGGAGGCAGCTACCTGCTGGTGCACTTTGCAGGCAGCCGTGTGATGCCAAAGCGCCGCTCTGTTGGTACACTGAGGGCAATTGTTGGCCCCGGGGATGTGTGGCTGCTCTGTTTCACCCTGGGCCCCGCAGCTGGCAGCTCACAGCGAGCCCATACTGCGCCCATTGTGCGCTGTGCAGGGAGGGAGGGGTCTGTCCTCCTTAACTGCGTGCGACGCCGATAGCGTTGATAATAAGCGTTGGGTTGATAATAAACCCAACATCAGCACCGAAATAGAAATGGGTAGAAAGCTTGTGGTTTCTCCTACAAACCGCAGTTTGGGGTTTTTTGTTGGTTGTTTGCTATGCTGTTTTTTTTTTTTTCTTTTTTTTTAACAGAAACTTCTGCTTTAGAGCAGCAGAGCCTCCCTCCCTCCTCACTCCGGTAGCGGCAGTCGGGGCTCCAGGGCTCTGCCCCACCTGCAGCAGCTTGCTTCTTCCACAGCACAGTCCTAACAATTCCTGGTTCTGCCAGGAGTAGCTTTGGTGAGAGTCCAACTTCCCCCCTCGAGTGCGAAGTATTCCCCATTGCCTTTGCGTGAGGAAGAACAATTTCTCTTAATTTGCAATTAAAACAATTTCAGGTAGAAAGCTAAATGAATAACAAATGGGATTCCATGCAGTTCCTAAGAAAGGACCCTTCCCTGAAGTCTTTCCTACGTGCACGAGGGCAGCAGGGGCTCAGGCTGCAGTGCTCTGTGTGCAGCTGCTCCGGGCATGCTTTGTGCTGCCTTCATGCAGCTGCTGTGCAGCACGTGGCCATTGCCCAGCACGGAGCTGGGGCTCCATTGGGATGCAGCAGGAGCAGGGCTGGAGGCACAGCCAGGTCCCGTTGGCTTTGCCCATCCTGTGCTGCTCAGTTTGCTGCGTACTGGAGGGCTGAGTGTCTGTGAAACAGTTGTGGGGCTATTAACATAATTTTATGCACTAATTTGTGTGATCATTAAAGAGTTGAAAAGGCCATTGTTCACATGAGTAATTACCTCTGTGTTCTAATAGCTTTAATTCATCCTGTAAGCGAGTTTCATATTTGTGTGACTCAGCTGAAGATTCATGCTTTGGGTATAATACGATTTGAAAGTCCTCATTGCTTATGGGGGTGGGTGGTGCTGCGGGCTGTGACCCCACACAGCTGCGAGCGCAGGCCGTGTTACCACGGGGTGGGCTGAGGTCCTGCAGCGAACCTCCTGCCCCTTGCATGGCACACGTGGCCTCTGGGAGTGGAGATTTCAAAACGAGCAAGTGCCATAGCACAGCAGTGTGCTGCACCCCAGGCATCCTCCCCCCAGCAAACAGCAGGGCTGCGCTCTTCTAGAGACTTTTGGTACTGTGTTAGCAATCGGGAAAACTTCCTCTGCAGCGCTTTGCAGCGGGTGTGGATCTGCCTTCTTTCGCTGAGAGTGTGTGTGAGTGTGTGTGTGTGTGTGTGTGTGTGTGTGTGCGCATCCCTGAGGGGCAGCTGCAGGTGGAGGAGCTGCAGGCGGAAGGGCAGCGGTGGCACGGCGCGCCCTGACCTCGCACACCCAGCATTGCTCCACGGCTCAGCCTCCAGCGGAGGTCTCCCCACGTACATCCTGTGCCTGCACACAACTGGGGTTGTGCCCCCGCTCTCTGCACAGCAGAGCCTCCCCGGCACAGAGCGCAGCAGGCGAATGCGCCAACATTGATTACGCTGAGAAAATCCATAACTGCCAAATGAGATTAACCCCCCCTACGCACACGGGCACAGGTCCTGCTCAAAGCAAACAGCAGAGAATAAACAACGCGGGCGCACGGCACGAGTGGGGCTGGAGCTGCGCCCGCTGCCCACAGCGCCCGGGGACGGCTCCGTGGCTGCGGGCGGGGAGGAGGCAGCGGCTGCGGGGCTGCATGGCTGCCGGTGTTGGAGCAGGGATTACTGCTCGGATTTCCCTCGTTCACGGCTGCGCTGTTCTGTGCGGCGCTGACCCGATGTACGTGGCTGCGTGGCACTGCTGGCCAGGCAGATGGTGGGAAGGGAACGGGGCAGGAGCGGATGTTTCTGCGCAGCCCTCAGCCCCAAAGGAATTATGACTAAAAATGGTCACTGGTGATGAAGCGGAGGAGCGCTCTGCTGTGCGATCGCTTCTCTCGCTGCCGCATGAAGTTTCAAATCAAGCACAGAGCTGGGAAGCAGCAGACGTGGTGCCAGGGCAGCGTGTTGGGGTCGGGGTGCAGCCAGAGGTCTCTGAGCTGCAGGAGACGAAGAATTCTGGTGCTGTGCATCACGTGTATGTGTGGAGCCGAGGGATGGCAGCAGATCTGATGCTAAGTGTGGGTGGGTGGCACAGCCAGCACCGTACTGCTGGGTGTCCCTAAAGGCCACTGCTGCAGCCTTTGCTTGGGCCAGTGTGGGGGTGTGAAACGTGCCAACGATGGCAGCGAGGCCGGCAGCCGATGTGGTGGTTCTGAGCAGTGTGGATGAGACAGCAGTGTGACAGCAGCAGTGTGGTGGGAAAAGTTGCAGTGGAATGGGCAACATAATACTGCAGGGCTGTGCAGCACTCCCAGCATGGGGCAGCCCCAAGCTCAAGGTGCTGAGCGGAGATTAGTGAGCGCTCAGCTGAGGGCAAGGAGGTGGAAAGAGATAACGCTGCTTCCCCAGCACAGGGCTAAACATAGCTGCACTGCTGCTCGGTCGCAGGCACAGCCAGGGCCATGCTGGGCACAGCGTGGGAGCACCGTGCTGCCATTGGAAGGCTGTGTTAGCATCTGTCACTCATGGGGCTGCAGAGATGTGAGTTGGTGGGACTGTAGAGATGGGAGCCATCGGCAGTGGGTGAACCTCAAGGGCAGCCCGTGATGCGCTGTGATGGGGATGGGCACCTCGAAGTTTGGTGCTGACAACATGAAAACAGAGTGGGAGAGCATGGAGATCCCCGCTGAGGACTCATAACAAAACTCCTTTATACTCAGCAGCTCCTTACTGCTACTCCATTGAGAGCCACAATGCCAGGCTGCGGTGATTCAGCCTGGCTGGCTGCTGATTTCGGGAATCCTATTTTCCTCTTTTGAAAAGTGGAGTGATCTTTCAGATGCGCTAATTGCCAGGCACAGAGGATGCTTTGCATGGTGGTGGGAGCTCCCTGCAAGCACTGGGGCTAAAGAGTGCCGGCACCGGTGCTGCTCGTGGGCACAGGATGGCAGAGGAACCGCAGTGGGAGTGGGGTGTCACGGTGATGGTGACGGCCATCCACCTGCCCCAGCAGCTTCCCTGTGCTCTGCTCCAGCAGAGGCGGTGTAGTGGGAGCTCCTTGGGGGATGCCAGGACTCCCAGTGCTGAGTCCTGTAGCTGTGCTGGGGCTGACCCCCGCAGCCACCCAGCAGCCCCGCAGCGACAAGTGGCTGCCACACCATCCAGTGTGCGTTTCCCAGTTTCATACTTTGCTGTCTCTTTTTAGTTGCCCGGATCTGTTTGAAGAGGAAGTCGAAGTCGAGGCTGCGTGGAGAGCAAATAGAGAAGGCACAAAGTTGGGAAAGCAGCAAAAGGGAACTGCCCCTGGCAGCGATCTCGGTGACGCCATCCCCGCTTATTGACACACTCGAGGGCTCTTCAGCCGCGCAGAGCTGTGAAATTCAAAGCACGCTGTGCCGCTCCAGGAGCAGAGCATAAACAGAGCGGGGCTCCTCCAAAGCCGAAATATTTGACAACATTTTCTATTCTTAGCCATCCAAGCGCACGCTCACGGAACGGAGTCGGAGCGCTGCGTGTCAGCAGGCAGCTACGGGCTGGGGAAGCGCTGCGGCTTCAGCGCACGGCTGGGAACGGTGCGGGTCGCAGTGCTGGGCTCGGATCCGTGCTGCGCTCTCGGAACAGCGCGAGAGGCACGGAGAGCGGAAACGCTGAAGGCGCTTTGGCGTCTCGCAGCCCACGATGAGCGCTGACACCCAGGGCACTGCAAGGGGATGACATGGCATGGAAATGCTGCCTGGGGAGGGAGGGAGCATCCACTTCCACCATCCCCGCGCACCAGCACAGGACGGGCAGCTAATGGCGCCCGCACACTGCGCGTCGTTAACTGCTTCGTGGCCGCCACGCTGCCGGGAGCCGCTCGGCTCTGCGGGTTTCATGAATTATCCACGGACATTCCTTCTGCCAGCCCCGGGGACAGGCGTGCTCCCGGCTGAGGGCTGTCCCACCCTCCGCTCCCGGGGCGGCGGCACCGCGGCCGTTCGGGGGTTTGGGCGGCGCAGGCGGGATGCAGAGCGGGTCAGCAGCAGCGCTCCTGTCCTCTCGTGCCGTGCGGGAAGAAAGGGGGAAGGTTTTGTTCCGAGAGGCAGGAAAAGCTGTCTCGGGCGGGAGCTAAGCGGGCCGGGGGATCCCGCTGCCCCAGGAATTCCCGCTGCACTTTCGCTGCGTACCCGGGCGGCGGTGGTGGCTGCTGATGTTATCGCTGTCCCAGCTCGGTGACTAAGGCAGCTGGAAGGTACAAGTTAAACAGCGCGGCGCGCCGAGTCACCTGCTGCGTGGGTTTGTCCAAAGCAGTGCTGCGTTAATTAAGACAGAGAGTTTACAAATCTAACCTTTGTTTATTGTGCTTTGGGGCATAGAAAATGTAAATAGGTGTTTTCAAACACTGTGGCTTTTTATATTTCCAGTTATAATTCTACATAAAGGGAAGTTTGTCAGGTTTGGCATGGACTTGCCCTTTACCAACACTCTCCTGCAGCTCACGCTCCCCTTGGGGCCGTCTGCTCTGCTCTGCTCTACTCTGCTTCCTGCAGCTTTCTCCTGACTCTGGGACATCCCAGGTGTGTGGGGCTGCTCCCCGTCCCCTGCTCAGGGCCCAGCCACACTCATCCGAGAGGATCCCGTTGCTGCTCCCCATTCCCTCTCCTTACAATTTAGTAAGGGTGTGCTGAACACTTCTGTTTCTGAAGGTGCTTTATGTCCTCTTGGTTGCTTAACTGTAAAAATAACCAAAACAGCGAGTTTGGCCTCCTGCGAACTGATCGGGATTTCTTCGATGACTCAGTGATACGCTCGGGTGGTTCCCTTCGCCTTTAATTGAAGTGAGTGTGAGCCCTCCACAAAGAGCCCTCTCGCAAAGCCCTATTAATAAGTGTTAACAAAAATAACCCAGCAGCCAGGAGAAAAGCGCCGCCAGCAGCAGCGATTTCCCTCTCCGTAAGGGTGGGGTTCCTCTCTCAGCTCTCCCTGTGGCAGACAGGAGTGCAGGACGGGAGATGACAGCTGCCCTGTGCCCCATTTGGGCACAGCATCCCCAGCAGGAGCTGCCTGGGTTGGGCTGAGGGGACACCCATAGTACCGACCCATGGAGTCCTTCATTTGTTTGCATGTTTGTCTCAGCTCAGGGCTCCTGCAGCCCAGGGTCAGTGTTTGGTGTGTTCCCCCTTCATTTGTGTGTTTGTTTGTCCCGGCTCCTGCAACCCGCTGACAGTACTTAGTGTGCTCTGTGCTGGATGTATCACAGCAGAGCTCTGCAAAACTTTTTTGACTGCAAACAGATTACGGCATTACCACTCAGCTCCCACACTGGGGTTTGGAGGAAGAAACTGACAGATACCTGAAGGTGCATGAAACAGCTGCAAGGACAGATGCTAGCAGAAGTGCTGCTGTTTTGCAATAGGGTTGGGAGGTGGAGAAACACGGTCGGTCCTTTACACCACCATGCAGCACTGGAGTCCCCGCCACATCTCTTGTGCCCCGGCACATCGCTGCTGCAGCAAACCCAGCCTGCCCAGTGTGCTGCTGGGCCCGTCTGTTGTGTTATCGATCATCCAACGCCCGGCAGAGTGAAAGAAGCGCCCAGCTCTCCAGCGAAGGGGGAAATAGTATGGGACGCATCACCGCGGTGAGGCAGATAGAGCCCCGCACGCTGAGCTCGGGTGACCAACGGTGACCAACATCAGCGTGTGTCTGTGCACGCAGTGATGGGGCAGACGCTCCCGCGGCCAACGGCTGCGTGCGGTGGCGCGGGGCTGGGCCTGGGAACGGCAGAGAGGAGCTGCGGGCAGAAAGGGAAAGCGCTGCCCTCACGCGGGGTTCCTCGTGCCCCCGGCTCCCAGGCGCAGCCCCTTCCCTGCGAGCAGAGCCGTGGCCGCGAGCCCCTCACACCGCCTGTCGGACCCGCACGCGTGCATTCCCGGCAGCGCCGTGGGGCAGCGGTGCCCCCGGAGCGCGGCTGGGCCCCAATCCCGCCGCTCCGGGGCCGCGCTTGATGTGTGTAAACACATAATTAAGGGTAAGCGCACGCTTAATTGTTTGTGGCTTCGATTTGCATTCAGGTGCCGCGCGGAGGACGCCCCAGCCGCCGCCGAACGCGGGCCGCCCGCTGCCGGCCGAGGCCCGGCGGGTTGGCCGGGGGGCGGCGGCGCGGCTCCGGGCTCCCGGCGGGGCGCGGCACGGGCGCGCCGAGGGAACCCCGGGGCGGCCCCGCGCCCGCCCTCCGCCCGCACCCGCGGGGCGAAGCCGCCCCCCGCCGCCGCCCCCGCGGCTCCTGCCGGCTCCCTCCCCGCGCTGCGGGCGGGGGCGGCGGGCGGGGAGAGCGGGGAGGAAGGCGGGAGGGAGGGGAGCGGAGGGCGGCGCGGCCGGGCCCCCGCCCGGGGCCGGCGGCGGGGCAGCGGCCCTGGACACCGCGCCCGCTCCTCCATCTTCTCTCGCCACAGCTCTCGCCTCGGCTTCCCCAGCCCGGGACCGGCCCATTGCCAGCCCCGCGGGGGGGGGCGGCCCGCCCGCCGCGCCGCCCCGGCCCCGCCGCCCGCCCGCCGCCGCGCCGCGCCGCCCCGGGCCCCTCCGCCCGCCCCGAGCCGAGGGAGCGGCGGGGGCGGCGCCGCGGAGCTCCGGGCCCGCACCGCCCCGCCGGGCCGCGCCGCCGCCGCCTCCCCCCTCTGGGCCGCAGTGGTGCAGCCCGGAGGTTAGCGGAAGCGGCCGCTCGGCGCTGCCATGTTGAGCCGCCGCCGCCGCCGCCGCTTTGTTGTCGGCTCCATGTAGCTGGGGCCCGGGGGAAGGAGGGAGGGGGGCGCCGCGCCGCCGGAGCCGCCGCCGGAGCCGCCGCCGCCCGCCGAGGCCGGGACGCCCCCGCCATGGAGGCCAACTGGACCGCGTTCCTCTTTCAGGTGAGGCCCCGCCGCGGCCGCCCGCGCCCCCCCCTCCTCCCTCCCTCCCCGCGGCCGCCGCGCTCCGCCAGGGCCCGGCTGTCACTCAGCGCCGCCGCCCGGCCCCCGCCCGCCTCCCCCGGCCCCGCGGCGCGGCGCGGCCCGCCGGCTCCCTCCTTCCTCCCTCCCTCCTCTTCTCTCCTCCGCTTTCCTCTCCTTCCCTCCTCCTCCTCCTCTCTCCCTGCTACTTTTTCTCCGTCTTTATTTTTCTCCTTTTTTTTCCCCCCTCGTTGTGTCTTTTTTTTTTTTTTTTTCCCCGTGCGTGTGTGTGTGCGGGTGGGGGGAGCAGCCCCGCCGTTATCACGACGATTATCCCCTTTCCCGCTGTTATTTTTAATCTTTATTCGAGTTTTTCTCCCCCCGCCGTCCCCCCCCGCTCCCCGCCAAAAGGACGCGCACGGCGCAGCCTCCGGCACTGCGGGGCCGTTAATCCCGCCGGCTCGGGCCGCGTGCCGCCTCCGAGGGCGCCGTGGCCGGGAGCAGCGCTGCCCTCCCGCCGCCGTCCGCCCCTTCCCGGCCGCGGTGCGGAGGGCGATGCGCGGCGCGGAGCCCCGAAGCCCCCGCCGGGCTTTGTCAGCCGCATCCCCGCACGCCGCGCCGTTGTTTTCCTTGCTCTTCCATAAGCATAAGAGGTGATAAAGCGCGTAACTGCGGCGGCGTTGCAAAAAGGGGAGTTAAATAAATCCGCGCGCATCATCGTCCTCGAGGTGAAGCGCTGCCGGCGCTGCGCCCTGGGCCGCCGTTCTGCGGGAGACGAAGCGCCGCTCGCGGGCGGTGCGGGGCGGCCGCGGCTTCCCTGGGAGCGCCGGGTGGTGCCTCGGAGGTGTCCGCGCGGCCGCTCGCTGCCGTTTCTCGGGCGGCTGCCGTGATCCCGAGCGGCGGCGACGCGCTGTGATGTAGCGGAGGGTTTTGCTGCCGTAGGTAGGAGCCGGCAGTCCGCCTGCCCGGCGCACCCGCTGATGGATGGCCTGGAAGCGTCCTCAGCCGACTTTGGCCTGGGAGTTTTCCTCCGATACTTTTATCTTCCCCCCGAATAATAAAGCTTTCCAACCTCCTAATAAATGCCGAGTATCGTTTTTGGAGTCGTTTTGTTAAAGCCGAGGACTTGGGATGTGAGCATCCTAACGCGCCCCGCAGAGACGAGCACCACAAAGTGCTCCTCTGCTCTCTGTTCTTTTCTTCTCTCCGTCCTTAAGCATTCCTTCTTTCTGCTCTCCCCAACACGTTGGCTCAAATGAGTGACAGAAAGTACATTTTAACCCCCTCCCTGCTAGGGCTCAAATAACCAGCACAACGGAACAAACGTCCACCAATTCTTTTGGGGGGCTTTTATTCAGGTGCTTTCTAAGGGAAGGTTCAGTGTCGGATGTAAGTTGGTTTACAGCTGTCACTTGTAGCAAAATGTTTCTAGAGGAGGTTGCAGTGTGTCAGCAGGGCTGTGCTGGGGAGCGGCTCTTCCCCGTCCGAGCTGTGGCTGCTCTGGGCAGCCGCCGCTGCCAGAAGCAATGGTTATGGTGTGGAATGAGCCGTCCTCGTGATTTTGAAACCCACTCTGAGTATCAGCCCGGAAAGCGAAAGTTGTATCTGCTCCTGTTGGAGGACTCATCCATCAAACAGGGTATGCGAGATATGACTCACGCTAATTTGTTGCTCTCACATTAAGGCTTGAGCACAAAAATCTCTTTGCCTCTGGCGCTGGAAGTTCGCAGTGCCGCATCTTGCAGCCCTCTGTCACAGAGATTGTTTGTTTGCTGTCCCCCCGGAAAGGAGGATTTCCTGATAGAACGGGGCTGTTCTGCCCAGAGCTGTCCCAGGCAGTCGGAACAGCAGCGCTGAACGTTAGGAAGAGCGAAGAGCTCTGTGCCAGCACAGCACAGCCGTGTGAGAGGCCTCTGTGCAGCAGGTGCTGTGTCTCTTTTCGAGCAGCAGGGTACAAACTGCTCCTTTTAGGATGGCCGTAAGGGCGAGCGAGAGGCAGTGCTGTGTGGGGCAGTGCTGTGTGCCGGGGGCTGCATGGAAAGAAGCACTGCTGCTCACCCGGCCGTCAGCCCTTACGTAAGCGGCGGCCCCGCAGCACGCAGCCTTATGAATATACATTGGTCTGTGGCCAGCGACTGTGTCCCTTCGGTGGGAAGGAGTGCCTCGGTGCCTCTGAGTGCTGATGATATTGTAAGGCTTAAAAATAACCATAAACTGCGTGAATTTGAACCCGGTCCAAAGGATTTGGGCTCCTATTATCCGATCTGCTAGCTCTGCCTTTGAAACCGTATCTCGGGAGCTATCCTTAGGTGCTCTTAAGTGTCCCCTGCTGCAGTTAGCAACATTGTTGAATGCTTATTTAAAGTTGGCTGTAAAATGTGTCAGTTGGTTGTTTTTTTTTCCCAAATTAAAATTGTATTCGAGTACGCAGCTTGCTTAATATTGTGCTTTTGAAGCGTGTTGTTCCTATCTTTTTTAATGCAATGGAGGTGTCCCATCGCACAGCCATAGTGGAAGTTCCTGGCAGCCACTCGGCTCGGGCAGGAGCTGTGAGGTGAGGAGGATGTGTGCGGTGTTGGTTTGGCAGCACGGCCACCAGGACAGCCCTGTGCTCTGTGCTCACCCCTTCTGCACACAGCCCTGCTGCTGCTGTTTGCAGTGCTGCAGCGGTGACATGCGGGCACCCAGTGCATCCCGCGCTCCTCACGGCCGCAGGGCTGTGCTGACTCCTTCCAGCAAGTTTGCTCTCCTGTTATCACAGCAAACCCGCAAACTATTTTCCTGTCAGATAGGCTCGGAGTGTTACAGAGCACGTATTCCTTCCCACGTGGCTCGGTGTTTGTGTCCACTGATGGCTTTTATCCAAAGGCCGTTGGCCCCGCGCTGCGAGGTGTGAGCGGAGCAGGGAGCAGAGCAGGGCTGTGCGGAGCTGAGAGCTGCTGCTGGGAAGTGCTGCCTGCGAGGGGTTCCCCACGAGGGGCACGGTGTGCTTCTAGAAACGCTGCCTTCTTGTGAGGGCACCATGAGTTTGACTTGCGTACTGAGAGCATTAGCCAGGCTGTGCTTTGTAAAGCTGTCTGTCCGCTGCCAAACAGAAGCAGATGCATGGAGGATGCAGTGCCCAGCCTTGAGTGGTGAAAGCATTGCGTGTTGTTCTGGGGAGAAAGCTGTAGGGAAGGAGCCCCAGCGGGCTGTGGCACTGAGCTCACAGCGAGTGTGAGTTCCCCAGGCTTGCCTTCACACCGGGCAAACTGCACTAATGCCCAGGCTGATCAGAAACTGCTCTGATCAGACCGAGATGCATCTTGAATACAGATGCGCTTAAACTGGCTTAAGGTGCTAGAGTGATTTATTTTAATGCTCCATTAGGCTGAATTGCTCTGCGTGGTTTCTAAACCACTTTAAGTTTGTATCTGCTCGGGCTTTGTCCCCATCTGACGGGTGAGGTTTGATGTTGGTGTTTTCTGCCTTAGAATGAACAGCGCTCAGTGCCCAGGGGCTGCCGCTCGGCCAAGGGCCGCCTGCCATGGCACAGTGCCGGTGCCCCCCTGCCTTCCCAGAGCTTCTCCCAGCCCTTCTGTCCCTCTCGGCCATTGGGTGCTGCTTTCGGTTAGCCTCGAACTCTTTCCCTGCCCGTGCTCTGTGCAGTCCCTGATAGTTCCCAGCTGTGCAGGGCGTTGGGCAGCGTGCGGGCGCTGCTGAGTGCAGCAGTGCAGCTCCGGGTTGGGTTGCTCTGGTTGCAGTGCTCCACGCTGGTATGAACGCGTTGTTTGAACAGGATGGGTTATCGCGGCTCAGCTCCGGGCAGCTGCAGCCGAATCCCCGGCGTGCAGCGAGCTGGGTGTAAGTGGAAAGGTGGGGCAGGATTTTGCAACTGCGACGGTGCGCTCAGAAAGTCCTGCTGGGGCACCGATACGATCGTTAGTAAAACGAGTTATCTGCTATGTAAAGATCAAGCGATAAGGCACTAAAAGATCTGACGGGCGCCTCGTTGTTTTCCATAAGAAATGTTGCCCTCCGGAAACTTAATAATGATTTGATCGCGACGGTGTGTGCCTTGCTGCACTTCTCGCCGCAGACTCTGCACTGTGTGTGCGTTTGAAGAGTGTGTGAGTTACCTTGTTTGAAACCAAACTTACGTAACCTTCTCCAGTTGGCACTTCCATGGCCTTCGGTCTAACATTTGCTTTCCTGTAGTGTGTAAATGTTCTCACCGTGTCAAAGGGAGCCGTCCCTCCCGGGAACTTAAGTGTGACTGTTTGGTTTTAGGCACACGAAGCCTCCCATCACCAACAGCAGGCAGCGCAGAACAGCTTGTTGCCTCTCCTGAGCTCTGCAGTAGAGCCACCTGATCAGAAGCCGATTCTGCCCTTACCAATAACGCAGAAACCTCAGCCCGCACCAGAAACATTAAAGGATGCTATTGTTGGGATTAAAAAGGAAAAACCTAAAACCTCCTTTGTGTGCACTTACTGCAGCAAGGCTTTCAGGGACAGCTACCATTTGAGGCGCCACGAGTCCTGCCACACAGGGATAAAATTGGTGTCACGGCCAAAGAAAACTCCCACCACAATGGTGCCCCTTATCTCCACCATCGCCGGTGACAACAGCCGAAGCTCCTTGGTGTCCACCATCGCCGGCATCCTGTCCACGGTCACCACGTCTTCCTCCGCCACCAACCCCAGCAGCAGCGCCGGTGCCACGGCCATGGCTGTGACGCAGACGGTGAAGAAGCCCAGCAAGCCCGTCAAGAAGAACCACGCCTGCGAGATGTGCGGGAAGGCCTTCAGGGACGTGTACCACCTCAACCGGCACAAGCTGTCCCACTCGGATGAAAAACCCTTCGAATGTCCGATCTGCAATCAGCGCTTCAAAAGAAAGGATCGCATGACCTACCACGTGAGGTCTCACGAAGGTGGCATCACGAAACCGTACACCTGTGGTGTTTGTGGAAAAGGCTTCTCGAGGTACCATGTAGAAAATCCCAGGCGAGCTCAAGTATTGGCTTTTCATAACCAAGAGGGGTTAAGCTGTTGTAGTGAGGGGTGGGAGAGGGGCGAGGGGATAAAGAGCCGTGCTCAGCTCCGGGCACAGGCGGGCAGCGAGCAGTCACTTTTAGCAGCGATGTTTTGAAATGGTTTCCTCACCTTGGACACGTTGGTGCTGCTGGTGGTGCTCGCAGAGCCACGCTCAGCCATCGGGCACAGCAGGCTGTCACCCTGCCCTCAGCAAGGCCATAGGGCTGTCGGTCTGCCACCTTTACACGAGGTGCTGCCCTTTCCAGGTGTGTAAGAAGAAGTAGGTTTTGCACTGCAGGTCGGGGCTCCTCTGCATTACTCCATCTAGCAGTCAGTGTGGGGGTAGGGGGGTGTGGGCTGCAGAGGGCCGGCAGCGTGCTGTTCAGGTGTCATTGCTATGTATTTGTAACAGTACGCGTTTTCTTTTCTCTTTCTCTCTTTTTGCAGGCCTGATCATTTAAGCTGTCACGTTAAACATGTTCATTCAACAGAGAGACCCTTCAAATGCCAAGTAAGGGCTACCATCATTTATTAAGAACAATATATCGTTGTATAGTTAGAATCTCAGGGGAGTAATCGTTGCAGAACCGCATTTGCTCTTGGACTTTTCTGAGGAATGCAAGTTTGGGAATAAAGTCTCATCTGCACTACTTAGCAGCTGCGTGGCAGCAGTTTGAAAGGCTGCAGGGCTGCTCCCGCAGGAAGATGAGAGGCTTCTTGCTTTGCTGCAGAACAACAGAGTTGTTTCATGGTGCGCTTAGCTTAGCAGGAGGATTGTAACATGTCCTCAGCTCAGTGCTTGTTGCTGCAGTCATGTGTGCAATGTGTTTCTCAGTATATCCCTTAAAAATGCATTGGAATAGTAGATTCTGGATGTGTTGTTTTGCTGGAACGTGAAAGCACGTTGCCGTAAGTTGACGACTTAGTGTAAGAGAAGTAACCTGAATACCTTTGAACTGTTTTGCTTGGAATATATCTGCATGTTCCAACCTGTGTTTTAGTGACTCATCGTATATATGAAAGTTTTGCCTAAAAAGAATGGCTTTAGGAAAAGGTTTTGTTTCCCTCTTCTGATTTGGCTGGAGACAGAAGTAACTGAACACCTCACCTTCGTGTAGTAGAATGGTATCAGGTACCAACGGTGCCTGTGGTAGGTGGGTTTCTGTAAGTCACTTCTTGCTCTGTTAGGTAAGGCGACCCACTGCTTTAGGACAGCTCAGATAGTGGAGAGCACAATTTTTGTCCTAGTCATCTCTGAAGCCAACTTCCATGAAGCTCCCGGGTAACGCTGAGCTCTGCTCAGCAGTTTGATTTTGGTCTCTCTATAAATGTAGGGAAAACTTGAGGTAGTCAGTAAACCTAACACACCTCTGGCACCTAGAAAGTGGAATAGGTTTGCAGGGGGCATGCAATTCATACTGTAATGATACTGTCTGCACTTTGAGTCTAACTGTTGTCCTTCATATAGACGTGCACTGCTGCCTTTGCCACCAAAGACAGACTGCGGACACACATGGTGCGCCATGAAGGAAAGGTATCGTGTAATATCTGTGGTAAACTTCTGAGTGCAGCATATATCACCAGCCACTTAAAGACACACGGGCAGAGCCAAAGTATCAACTGTAATACCTGTAAACAAGGCATCAATAAAAGTAGGTGAACGTTTTAAAAGCATTTCTAATACCAATGTGTTTGCAAAGGGAATTGCCTTTGATTACATTAAAATGCAAGAACATACCCGTCTCTGTGGGTATTCGCACCTATTAAAAATAGATATTTCATAACAGGTTCTTCTGTAGCTCAAGAAATTGGCGTATGTGGTTCGCTGCTAAGACTGTGCTGCTGGGAATGTCTAAAATGCCTGATTGTTGAGCTTGGAAATTTGGATGTGAGAGATTTTTTGAGGTGTAGGGTTACAGCTCTGGCTTTGTAAGCCAATTCGGCGGTGCTAAGCCAGCTCATCTGAGGCATTTACAGCAGTTGGTAGAGGTGGAAATGATGAGCTGTAGTGTGGCCAGGGGGAAGTAACGTGCTGTTCTGTGATGCAAAGGTAAACTGAAAATTTGAAGTCATGCTTGGAAGAAAAAGTAAAAAGGCCTTTAGGAAAAAAAATGGAACTGAGGTTTAAAAAAAGTGGGATCTGCTAACCAGCTTTTGAGTTCTAGAAACTCGCTTTTCAGTCTTTTATTTCAGTCTTTCTAAAATACAAATAAAATAATGAGAAAGGAGGTTCGTTTTTGGCAGAGAAAGCAGATGTTCCTGATTTGCATTTTGTTTTAAACATTGGAAAAGTAGTTGTATAAAACACAGAATTAATTACGTGGTTATAAGCACCTCTGTGATTTTTTGCTCCTGGAATCCTGCGAGATTCCACACTCTTTTTGGAAGAAGCCTTTGTCATCTCAGCAGAAAACAGAGTAAATTTTCAAGGTGAATTTGTGTTCTTACTTAATTGGCATAGCATGCATGAGTGAAGAGACCAGCAATCAGAAGCAGCAGCAGCAGCAGCAACAGCAGCAGCAGCAACAACAACAGCAACAACAGCAACAGCAGCAGCAGCAACAGCAACAACAACAGCAGCAGCAGCAGCAGCAGCAGCATGTAACAAGTTGGCCTGGAAAGCAGGTAGAGACCTTGAGATTGTGGGAAGAGGCCGTCAAAGCAAGGAAGAAAGGTAAAATGGAACAATACTTACCGTCTTGGTTTTATAAGATATTTGAGTTTATGCTTATATGGGGAGCTTAAGGAGTCAGAAAAGAGTGGTAGATGAAAATGTCATTCACAGAAGCTAGAAGGTATAGCTGAAAATGAGCAGGAGGATATCATCACCAAAATGAAGCTCGTAAAGGATCTCTTTATTGCTTGCTTCCCACTGGTCTCTGTGATTCAATGTGTATGTAGCAGTCATCAATTATAAAGGGGTGTTTGTATCTGCTCCAAGGCAAGAGTGTGTTTTTCGACTTGCATGTGGTTTTGAGCTGTGTTTATGTATATTTACCAGTTGTTAACTTGTGTGCATATATATATTTATATGTATATATATACACACACACATACAGCACCTCCGTCTTTGCATCATCATCAGCTTGCATGTGAATGCTTTCTGTGTTCCTCCCAGCCTTTCTCTCCTGACTTATACGATTCACTTTATCTATAACTTGATTGTATTGCATGAAGTTTTCTGAAACTTGTGGAACTTTACTCTTCCATCTCTTTTTTTTTTTTAATTACAAAATTAACTTATATGTGAAAGTGCTTTTCATTATTGTTAGCACCCAGTTTACACGTGCCTGTCCTACTGTCACCAAAGTTGAATAGCTTCCTTTTGTTGGTCAGTGCGTCAGCTTTGTAGAGAACAGATTGCTTCAGCTTAGTGTCTTGTTTGGTGTACAATAGTTTAAAGCTTCCTGCTACTGCTAGCTTATTCTTTTTGCATCAGTTTGCTTTCTAATGCCTGTCATTGACTCTTGTAGATTACATGTTTTAGAAGAAATTCTTAGTGACCACTTACTGCTTTTCACTGTCTGTTTTTAGTAATAAATGTTCTCAACTCACTTTTCTTTCCCTTCTTCTCCTAAACTTCCTTTCAGTTTCTTCACTCTTTTCTAGGTCATGTTTGTGTATTAGGCTGCTAGCTCCTTTCTTCTTCACTGTTATTTCAATTGAATCGAATCCTATGATTTGAAAGTTTAGAAACAGCTTGCTCATGTTCAAGTGTAGCAATAGCAGACATTAAATATGGTCAGGCCACCAAGTGGATAAAGCACAGGGGCGCTGGATTTAGAAAATCTGAGTAACCTTTTTCTGCTTGTTCCTGTTTCCTGTTCCCTCCCTTTCTTATTGCCATTATGTGTATGCTGTAAGAGAATCTGCTTTTGGATGGACTGGTGGGTGAGGGAGGGGGGTGGGGAGAAATGTTGTGGAATGGATGATATTCGTTTAATTAATTGAACTGGGGAAGGGCCGTGGGTGGGCTGTCTGTGTGTTACTGCGCTTGGAGGGCGAAGCTAGGCCAGCCAGTGCCATGCCTATGTGCTGCTCTTCTCATGCCGGTTCTCCTGCGCTGGTGCCACCTGTTGTGTTGGCTTTACAGTGTATGGGATCTTTTTAGTCTAGCACTATTTTATTTTCACAATTTTTTTTTTTTTTTTTTTTTACTCTTTCCCTTCCCTCCCACTCCTCCTAGATATGGACTTTGAAGAACCAACAGTAACCCTTGAATGGGGCTAATGTTGCTTTCAAAGTTAACTCTGTCTTGGTACATTTGTATTGCCCGAGTGGCAGCAGTGGACTCTTTGCTCCTGGCTTACCTCCTGACACGTGGGTGTAGACTGAGCTTGGTGTCCTACCCTACAAATGTGGAATAAGACACGACTTAGACGAGCTGTAACCTTGACCTAGAATATATTTTTGTCGGTTTCTCTAGCAGCCACCCCCTTCCTTCACCCACGGCCGTCAGCCCGCTTCTGTTTTTGGAGCCTCCTAGTGTGGGCAGCCGGCAGGTGGTGCTGATGCCCAGCGATCCCCGCGGCAGCCCGGCAGTGCCCAGCAGCGGGCACAGCCTCTGGCTCTTCCTTGTCTGGCGCTTAATTCCTGCTTGCTGCAAAACCAGTAACGCAGCGCTTGGTGCGGGGCGGTAGCTTCGTGTGAGAGGCGGTGGGGTTGGAGGCTGTCCGGACTGGGGAGCCTCGGAAATGGCTCGTAGGAGCGCCGCGATCGGTGGAACAGCTTAGTAGAAATAATTAAGTGTGAAGTAAGCAGGTAAATATTGCAATGAGCTGTGCTTATCAGTCCCTAATAACGACTTTTTAAAACCTTCACAGAATGTCAGTTCACCTTTGAGAAGGCTATAGAGTACGTACCATTCGGTATGTACACTCTCTCCTCTATTTATACTGTTCCTCTCGGGAGGATTTTTTGATTGTACGATGCTGTTTTTATGAACACCGAAACCCTCTTTATAAGACAACCTCGTTTGATTTCCCGGGAAAGAATACTGAATTCAAATGAACTGCATGAGAGCTTGTATTTCTTGTAGGCTATCGAATGTTAACAGATTTAACTTAATAATAATTCCTAACAGAAAATGATTCCAGAATTTGTACCTTTGTACTTGTTTGATTTTTGTTTTTGTTTTTGTTTTTAGATCTCGTCCATGGTTTTTTATGTGTTAAAAACTTTTTGTCTTTTTATGTCTCATTTTTAGAAGCTGCTAACTTGTGCCAAACCTCCACTGCTGCTACTACGCCTGTGACTCTTACTACTCCATTCAATATAACGTCCTCTGTGGCTTCTGGGACTATCACAAACCCAGTCACAGTGGCAGCTGCAATGAGCATGAGAAGTCCAGTAAATGTATCAAGTGCAGTTAATATATCCAGTCCGATGAACCTAGGGCATCCTGTAACTATAACAAGTCCATTATCCATGACATCTCCATTAACGCTCACCACACCAGTCAATCTTCCCACCCCAGTAACCGCTCCAGTGAATATAGCACACCCAGTCACCATCACGTCTCCCATGAACCTCCCCACCCCGATGACGTTAGCTGGTCCCTTAAACATAGCGATGAGACCAGTAGAGAGCATGCCTTTCCTGCCCCAGGCCTTGCCCACGTCTCCTCCCTGGTAAAGAATTTCTCAACAGTATTAAAAGGATTAAAATGGAATCCTTACCAGCAGTTCTTTTTTGGGGTTTGTTTGCTTGTTTTGTTTTGGTTTTGTTTGTTTTTTGTTTTTCTTCCCCCTGCCCCCCTTCTTTTTTTTTAAGTTAATAATAAATTCAGTCTAAGGCACCGTGGTAACGCACCATCAGAGAGCGTAGTAGCATCTTCCCCTGTTGATTTGGCTCGTGTGGTTCAATCTTGAGTTTCACTGGAGCACTTCATTTAACGTGAGTTTTACCTTTTAGCTGACTGATGACGAATTAGAGCAGATACGTATTTGCCAGAGGTTTTTTGTTGTTGTTGTTTTGTTTTGTTTTTTAAGGAAGTCATTAAAAACCAGTTTTATGTTTTATCCCCCGAATAACTTAGAAAATTATTTTAATCTAAACACTAGCAAAGACCCCCTTTGTATCTTTAAGAGGGCAGATGGCTAATTGTAACTTGCCAGTCCTTAGGTCCGTTTTTTTGGGCTAGTGTAGAATCTTTGTCTGTGTTGATGGTTTTTTTGTTTTGTTTTGTTTTCGTTTTTTTTTTTTTTTTTAATGAGTAAATGAATTACAATGTTGTCATTTATAAAAAAAATGCATTTTGGATGAAATATGCATTTTACCTTTGGGAATATGATAATTTCAGGCAGCATTCCCTATGGGAAAGGTGATACCAGCTCTGATATGCAAAGCATATGATAACTTATCATTCTAACTTCAACATATAATAGGGATTGTGACCTGATATTTGGAGATGTAAATATTACCCAACATATTACCCTAAGGGAATATAGCATTGTAGTCAACATTTTTAAAAAAAACAAACTGTTATTGTTTGGCGAGAAACAGCCGAGGCTGACAGAAGAGGAGTCGAAATGTGTGTAAACATGGTCTCTGAACAGTCAGACCCCTATGGGACTCTTACCTAGGAGCAAAAGGAGTGCTTTGAAACTTAAGAAACATTGCTTTAAGCTGGAAGATTCTGGAGGCACTGGGTGTGATTTTTATGCCCTCTGCCTCCCAATCAGAACCTGCTGGTGTTACAGCAGGGGACAGACGTGTTAGTTGTTCACTAGAAGTTTTGTCTTATATTAAATTGTATACAGTTTTTATTCTAACCACTAACTAGGTAGGATGCCCCTTCAGGACAAGCAGAGAGCGTCTTTTAATTTCTCCCCTATTTCTTAATCAAGTGTTGTGCAAATCTGTTCAACTTTGTAAATATTTGCAAACATCATCATTTTTACGTTATTCTTCTATTGTGTTAACACATTTCTATCAATTTGTGGGAGTTCTGGGGTGATGGCCTGAACTGTCTCGCCCAGAACTACTCTACAAATGGTCACACATGTTTAAGCTACATGTGCTTTTTATTTCTTAACCTGTTTATCTGTACATAACGTAGAAAGCAAAATCTAGGGAAACAGATATACTTTTTAGACTATCATGTCACATATTCACATTTTTAAAACTTTGTTTAAAAAAAAAAACAACAAAAAAAAAACCCACCCTAAAACCAAGACTCTACATTAAAAAAAAATAATAATAATGAGTTGAGATGTTTTTATTTTAATGAAGCTGAAAGCTATGGAGATTAGCGTGTGCGCATTTTCACAGAGTGCTAGCAGGACTGACTAGTCAAAATGGACTGCTTCCGTTCCTACCCTGCCGTGTCAGTACAAGCAGTGATTGCCAGACTTCTGGGTCAGGTGACAGGTATCTGTATCATTACGTGAAACTGTTCTAGGGGCTTGGACTACATAGTAAACAAAAACAAAACAAAAAAAAAATAGAGCTTAGTGTAAAATAATTTTATAAATGATCTTTTGTACTTTAGGACATCAAATTGTACAACTTTTGTATATATAAAAGCTTAGGAACTTTCTGTTTAGCAGAAAGGAAACACATTCCTACACTTTTAATGTATATGTTTGTTATAATGTCCATGTAAACATATGCCCTATGTTTGTGCCTTTTAATTAGTTTGTCTCAATAAACAAAAATGTAGAGAAGAATATGTAGCTATGACTTTGTTACCACTGTTCTTACTCCAGATGTATAGACGTCTTCGTTTTTGCACTGTGTAGAGCGTTGCGTGCAGACAGCTGCATGACTTAGGCTGATACGGCCAACATGAGGCATGTGAGTTGAATGCACCCCAGCAAAAAAATCTTCCTCCCTTAGCGTAGAGCAGCCCGTGCTGACGGGCGTTGCATGTTGGGTTGTGTAGTTTCCAAGCCATCTCTGTTACCCACCTCAGTGATACCAACTTGCACCAGTTTTACGTAGTAGGTATGGCATTCTGGATCTGGGTAAACTGCAGAGATGACCCTTAGATGAAGTTTGGGTGTCCCTGAGCTTGAAAAACAAAAGCATTAAAAGCCAATGTGAAAATGTGTACGAGAAGTGGTTATCTATGAATTACTTACAATAAACAGGTGTGAGACTTAATTGTATGTTGTCAATTACTGTAGTATTGACAGGGGATCCATCGTCCCGCCAGCGTGCCCTGCTGGTGTTATTTTTATCCCGGCAGAGTAGCAGTAGAATAAACACATTAAACACTGGCACGGAAATTTTTCAATGTACCAGAGACTTCCCTGACCACTCACCGTGGTGCTCTTAGCACTGGATAGGAAAAGGGCTGTTTCCTTTTTATTTTATGTTGGTTCTGCTCAAATGTACCTGGTTTATGTCCACAAAGCTGCATTAGCTAATTGTCAACCTGTTTCATTCGTACTTGGGTAAACATTTGCTTTTGCTGTGCATAAATGGTTCCGAGGTGTGCTCCTCAGCTGTCTCAACGCAGACATTAATTTCACTTGTAATGCCATCATACGAAATACATTAAGCTGTTTTCTGACAACCCGAGGCTGCCTGGTCAAGTAGTTTGTGCCCTGTGCACGCTGCCTTGTGAGATTGGTTCATCCGCAGCGCCGACGGCAGCGAGGCCGGCTGCAGGGGGGAGGCACGCGTGGCCACAGCAGCGCCAGCGATTGGTGTGGCAACTCGTGTCCCCTCAGCCATGGGAAATGAAGGCTCTCAGCGAACCGTAGATGTGAAGGACAGATGCTCCCGTTACACCGAGTGTTTCTGTGCAGCTGATGTGCTTAGCCTAGTTTATTTCACGGACACTTTTAAGCTGGATCTTGTCCAACGCCCAAGGAAGCAAGCAGGTCGCTTCTCTAGGTTTGAGTCGGTTTTCACATCAAGTCCATTCGGGTCTCCAATTGCAAGTGGTTCAAAAGGGTTCTGATTTTTTTTTTTTTCTCCTGCCATTTTTATAAGCATTCGGTGTTAGGGTAACGGCTTAGCACTGACCGGTAGTTTTACAAAACTGAGTTTTGCTTTGGAAGGATTTGTGCTGTGGAAGGGCAGAGCAGGCAGCTCAGTGACACGAAAACTCACCTCTGTGCACGGACAGCTGCGGTGATGCTTTGGTGCTGGCTGGATGCTTCCGGGGAGGTGGGCCAGCAGGAAGTAAGTACTGCAGCACGGCTGCCAAAGCCGCCGTCAGGCCGTGCCAGTGGCCTTCCTGAGGCCATCCCTTCTTTGCTTGGAATGCCCACAGCCGTCAGGGGATGTTTGGGCTGAGGAGAGATGAGGGGTGGGCCTTCTGTGTCCTGCCATGGGGAGTTACACCTGAGTGATGTAAATTGGTGAGGTCTTTTCTTCAAAGGTAGATCACAGGCAAGAGAGAAAGATGCGTGTGTGTTATTCTCTTAGCGCAATTAAATTTTGTTTCCCATTGCGTTTTTCCCCTCACAACGAGGACCAGAAGGGTTTCAGTCGGAAGGAGGTATCTAATGTCTGTGCTTAAAGAAAAAACACTGAAGAGCAATAAGCTGTTTTAGCTGAAACAATCCATGTTACATAAAGGGGCAGGGCCTCCTGGGGATCAGCGCGTGGCATTAACGTGCCGATAAGCCTTTGTATTTCTGTTCGCTCTTGGCTGACTTTGATTTTAGAAATGGTCACCGAGAGGTATTTTGAAAACTGCTGAAAACAGTCAGAGCTGTTAGAGTCCCACCAAGTAAAGACGGAAAATTAGCATTTAAAGAACAGCCAGGTTTCTGAAAGCATCGCATATTCTGTTTGTTTTTAACCCTGCTGCCCAGGATCCCACATGGGAGCTGAGTTCTTGAAGGGCGGACCACAGTTGTTCAGTGCAGAGTCCTCCTGCAAACTGCCTTGCTTCCTTGGTGCCTTAGACTACCCATCTCACAATCAGATTTAACAGTATTTCGAAAGGCAGCTATAAAAAGCACTTCACATTTGTGAATGTCTTTCAGACCTATTTCTT
The DNA here is from genome assembly GCA_037305975.1 of Chrysolophus pictus. Lineage (NCBI taxonomy): Eukaryota > Metazoa > Chordata > Aves > Galliformes > Phasianidae > Chrysolophus > Chrysolophus pictus. Next base: position 8,958,653 of record CM074594.1, read on the forward strand.
TCCTTGTGCTCATGTGGACCTTCTAATCAGTGCTGCTTAGGACAAATAGTAAGTGTAAAAATGAATCATCTCCTCGCATTATTGTCAGGCGGAGGAAAGCTTAAACTAAGTCCCTTTCTACCTATTATTTAATGCATCATGTTTATGCTTGCTGCTTATCCTTGATCTCTCACTCACAGCTTCCAGAACAGCAACTGAAGGGTGACACAGGAACTACGTGCTAACTTTTATGTCAAAAATAGCTTTCACCTTTAAATGCACGAGGCTCAGGGACTGTTTTCTAATTAGAAAAAGAATGCCTGAGCTTCTACTGTGAATCCATTTTACGGCTGTGTTAAAACTTGACTGTCAACTCCTGGTTAAAATTTAGTGCTGAGGTCTTGACCTAGAAACAAACCTTTTTTGGTATTGGTTTGGAAAAAGTATTTCAGTGCTAAGAAAAACTCAGCTGTGCCGTCCAGCCAGCTCCCCATCACGGCTGGCGGAGTGTTCTTGGTGGATTGTTTCTGCTTGCTTCTCTCTGAAGCCCAAGTCAGACTGCTGGGGAAGATGGGCTTTTGTTCTTCACAGTAATAACAAGGTGGGTTTTTTTGGTTCTTCAGGTTTATGGGCTAATTGGAATCATGCCAAGAAGCCCCGGGTTTTTCTTTACAGATGCTTCTTCATGTGTAAAACATTTCAACGTGGGCACCGGACATTAGCTCACATCAGAGAGCACAGACCTCTGCTGTCCTGACCTCCAAAATTAACCCAACCAGTAAAAATGACAAAGGGGACTTTTAGAACATATGGAATCTTTTGGTTTTCAGAAAAGGCAGAGATATTGCACTCATCTTTTCACAAAGTTGTTATTGCCAACTGTCAAAGAAAAACTTGTGTTCTGTGTTTTCCGTGACATTTTTTTTCCCCCCAGAGAATTATCAATTTAGTTGGAACTCGCTGAATTAAACCCACTATTTTATTTCTTAATAGTTGTGCGTTTCTTTTCCCATTTCTTCTTCCTTGCTAGTGTCATTTGCAGCAAGGATCCGTATCAAAGGACAGCAGAGAAACTTGATCACCTGTTTCCTCTGAAGCAAGGCTGGATTCGAAAAAGATATTTCAGTCACACAGCTCGCTGCAAGGCACTGAGGATGCACCGATCTGTATTTAACTTTGGGAAGGCAAATGTTGTGGCATATGTACTTGTACTCACTGAAAGCCAAAGATTTGCCTCTAATGTTTTTGCTCTCACTGCTGTCTGTGTTCGCTGTCAAAGCCTTGCAGATTTTTACCCAGGCAAAGGATTGCTGAGCTGCCAGACGCGGATGAAATGACTGAGTGGGGAAAAAACCTCTGCACAGAGGGCTGAGCTACAAGATCCCTGGACCATCCCAAACGCATGTTAGGGTCCAGCACCACAGCCGCGCTCCCCGCTGGTCTGGCTGACCCCGACCCTGGCGGGTGCCGTGGGAGGCACAGCTTTCCTTCCGCGTCGGGAAGGGTTCGGAGAGCTGCGAGGTGCTCAGCCGCTGCCGTTCGCGGTCTCGCCCTGGTCTCTACAAGACGGGAAGCGTTTGCCCTATGTAAATTCACTCCTGTAATTTGTAAGAGGAGATCGCTTCCTGTCCTAAGCTGTTATGTGGTATGGCTGCAAGCTGTCAGATGCTGTAGCAATGGATCCCGGAGGCGGCTGCTTTCTGTTTGTGGTTGAAGTGATGCTTTGTTATAATCCGTATCTCACGCGCGGCCCTCGGGGCAGGAGCGCCGTCTCGTCGTCGTGGGGGCACCCCGGCCTGGAAGCCGGGACTTGTGCCGCCCTGCGATACAGAACAGCCCGAGAGCAGCGGCGGGGCCGCAGCCCGCACGCAGACGGCGGTGCCGCTCCCGGTCCCCAGCCGTCCCGCCGGGCGCAGCGCGGCGCGCACCGAGGCCGGGCCCGCACCGAGGCCTGCGCGGATCGGGCGGCGCTGCGCCCTCGACGCCCCGGGCGGGCAGAAGGGGCCGCGCGGCTCTGCGCCGGGGGGGCGGCCCGCGCCCCGGGGTTGGAGGGGTCCCGAGAGCCCCGGCTGCGTTTCGGCCGGGCCGCCGCTAGGCCCCGCGCCCCCCCGCCCCCCTCCCCACCCCGAGCCGCCCCGGCCCCGGCCCCGCCGCGCCGCCCCCAGCTGCCGGGCACGGCGAACGCCCCCGCCCCGCCCGCCCGCCAGCCACGTCCGTCTCCCGTCCCGGCTCCTTTCCATGGTTCCCGGCGCGGTCCGTGCCTGCCGCCGCCCCCGCAGCGCCGGTAAGGGGGGCGGGCCGGGCCGGGCTCGGCTCTTTGTGCGCCGCGGTCGGGCCGAGCGGGGCGGGCGGTGCCTCCCGGCCTGTGCGGGCCGCGGCGCGGAGCCTCGGCGGGGCCGGGCGGGAGCGGGAGGGTCCGCGGCCCCGAGGAGGGCCGGCCCGCCTTCCAGCTGCCCCCGGCTCGGCCGAGCCCGCGGGGGACGGGGCCGCCGGTTCGGCGTCCGCGGGGCCCGGGCACGGCTTCTCGGGGGCAGCCGGCCGGAGCCGGGCGGCGGGGAGGGGAGCGGCGGGCACGGCCGAGCGCGGGCTGAAGCCGCGGGGGGCTCCGGCGGCGGCCGGCCCCGGGGAGAGCCTCCTTCCGGCGGTTCGCACCGCGGCCGGGCCCCGGCTGCTCGCCGTCCCGTTGCCGGGCTGCGCCCCTCGGGCGTCTCCCGCCGAGGCCGTCCCGCATCGGGAGAGCCCTGCGAGGAGCGGCACGGCGGGGCGAAGCGCCTGTGTGCGCGGCACGGCGGGCCCTGCCCAGCGCGGCCGGGCGGCCTGCGGTGCTGCCCCTGCGTGGGGTGCCCGCCCTGGCGCCGAGCCGCGGCGCTTTCCTGCGGGCTCTGGCGGCCCGGTGCCCGGACGCCATCCCGCGCCCCTGCTCCCCGGTAACTGAGCGATGCTTCGACGCCGGACGTGGCTGTTGGGGACGGATCGAAGAGCTTAACGCGGGAGGTGCGTCAGGCCCCGCGCGCGCCGAAGTGCCGGTGGTCTTGGAGCTGTTTGCGGCCCTCGGGCTGAGCGCTGAGCTGCCCCTCCGGGCGGGCATGGAGGTTTGTGGGGCTCCGTGTGCCCCCGGGGCTCCCCGTGAAGTTATCGTGTGCGAACGGCAACAGGGAAGAGCCAGAGCTGCCTCACCCCTGGAAATCACCACTTCAAAGCGGCGCTGGAGCGTTGTCAGCCTCCTCAGGCAGTTTGGAAGATTCCTTTTTATTATTTTTAAAAAAGCATCAGTCGCACCTCCTCCTCACACCTCCTCCCGCTGCTGCCACTGAAAATAAACGTGGGGGTGACAATATCTGTGAGGAAACCCAGCTGTCCTGGGCTGACCCTCGGTTTGGGGATGCCTGGCAGGGGTTCCCAGGGGCACGTGGCGCCCAGGGAAGCCTTCTGCTCCTTGCCTCTTCCATCACACTCATCTTGAACAGCCCCTCACACCAGCACCCAGCTGGATCTGTGGTGTCACGGTGTGGGATTTTCTTTTGCAGGGCTCCAGGCCGTGTGCGTGGGCACCACAGGGCTGGTGGGGGTGTGCAGCGGTGTATGGCATCCCCCAGTGATAGCGAGCGCTTATCAACCTGCACCAAAGCACGTTGTGCAAGTAAAGATAACAGGGATGTTGTGTGTGGCAGACAGCCCTGTTTGGACAGGGAAGGCCGGGAGGAGAGCTGGAAGGTGGCTCGCACTCGGTTTGTTGCCATGAGGACAAAGTCTCAGGGTAGTAGTTGTGTGCTGCTGCCTTCTGCCTTGGGTTGTGTGTGCTGTTGATATCAGTGGGTGCTTGTGGGCATGAGTGGCAGTGCTGTGACTCAGGCTGCTTTTGGTGGCTGTTTGTCCTGGTTTGCCTGTTACTTGGAGCTCAGAGCCTTTCTATTCCATCATCTCAGGTACCTGCAGGTTAGGTGTAAGTCAGGTTCTGGTGCGTGTGATCTGGCTGTGACAGTGACGTGGCAGCTTTTGTTGGTGCCCATGGCATGAGGGGTAAAAGCTTGTGAGAACAGAATGATCAAATGGCAGCGGTCATGGGGAACTTAAAAAGGCATTACCAAACTCTGCTCCAAAAATGTCCTTGCCCCTGGATTTTCTGCAGAAGGACTGTCAATCACAGCACGCTGTGGGGCTGCTCCTGCCCTTCCCCTCTGGCTGCTCCTTGGGAGCAGGAGTGGGGCTGCTGTGCCGTCCTGAGCTGTGCCATGCTCAGCCCTGTGGATCTGCAGGACTGCAACACTCAAGCACTGCCAGAGCAAATCCCCCTTGCCCCTACCTCACCTGCTGTGGGTGCTTTGCCGGTGTGGACCCTGAGTGGCTGCTGGTGTGAAGACGGCTGCTGCTGGGCTGAGTTCCACGTACAGTCAGGACAGAAGGTCAACCGACAATTTGTTTATTCAGCCATTCATTTGGTGTGGTGTAACTTGAGAAAGTTTGGATCTGGTCAGTTGAGACACTTTGTTTAAATTTCAAACTGCTTTTTTTTTTAAAGCTTCTTTTGAACATCCGTGCTGTTAGCTGTCCCTGACGCACGTATTAACCACCAAAACGCACTGACTTTTCAACTGGAAAATGTTAAAACAAGGCTTTTGATTAACTTCTCATTTTGGGAATGGGCTAAGAGGTGCCAGGAGGCCCTGCAGGGCCTTTCCTTGAAACCATCAACCTTTAAAAAAAACAGAAACTAACGTCCCAAGCAGCTGTGATCAGTGCCAAAGCCATTGCTGTCCTCCAAGCACTGCCCACTCCAGGGCTTCGTGGTCTGGCTCTGGCAGTGCTGGGGGAGATGTGGTGGTGCCCCCTCCCCAGTGCTGCCTTTGATGGTGGTGAATGGCAGGTCCATTGTGGCCCCTTTGTGCCCTCCTCAGTTCTCCTAGCCCGCACAAAACCTGCCATGGAAACCAAACCCGGCCGCTGTCCCAGGAAACCCGGAGGTGCAATTAGGAAATGCAAATATGAATGCAAATTCCTTCACTGCCTTCATCCCAGGGCCACCAGCCAGTGTCCCTGCCTGTGGGCACCAGGAGGAGGATGGGGCAGAGGTCTGGGAGTAGTGCTGGTGGCCGTGGGGCACCTTTGGGCCCTTCTCCCCCTTCCTCAAGGCTTCCCCAGCATCTTGGGGGAAGAATGGGGCATTTCAGCCAGCTGGGAGCAGTGACTCATAGGTGACAATGTGATATTGATTTTTTTTTTTCCATCCTCTCTTGGTTGCCCAGCGACAAACAAACAAACAAGTATCTTAAAATCCAAGCCAGCAGGAAGGGAGAAGCCCTGGTGGCTTCCCAGTGCCATGCTGCCATGTCCGTGTTGTGGGCAGGATGCATGGCCAGGGTGCTGTGCAGAGCTGCTGCTCCCATCTGGGCTGCTCCATAGCCTGTCATGCTGCTGGGCTGGGAGCCGCTGGGGAGCCCCATGGAGGTTTTGGCATCTGTGAGACTGAACCTGGGAGCTGCCCTCGTTGACACTGGTGACAATCCCATGGTGTGTTTGGCTGCAAATGGTATTGCTCTCCTGTCTGGCTCCAGACCGGGTGGATTTTGTCGACATCTGGAAGTATTTTACACAAATGGAGCTGCTTCCTTTGCCCTGAAAGAGTTCACCCAGCGCTATGCCATGCCCCATGGGTGCCTGACTGCACTCCCATGTCTCTCCGACACCCAGTGCTTCCTCCCAGCCCTGTTCCATTGAGTTGCTGGAAAATGAGCTCCAGATCCTGGAGGTGGCATTTCTTCCTTCTCCTGACATCTCGTCCATCCCTGCCCTTGCCTACATCCACGGGGCAGTAGTAGGGTAGTGAGGGAAAAAGAGTGGATTGTCTATAGAAAATGGAGCAGGGCACACCTGCGGCTCACTCACTGTGATGTTCCAACCCTGATCTGATCTTAGTGTTTGACTCAGTTACAGAGCCCATTCTAACAGTGTTTTTTTCTCTCCCTCTCTGTTTCCAGGCGGCAGTGGAGCTCTGGCACGAGGACAGCGTGCACAGGAGGTCCGGAGCTCAGCGGGAGTGCTGCAAGGTACTGGAATGGGGTCTTGCTGGTGGGGACGGGGCATGGGGACATCACACGGGGACAAGTCCAGGCTCCCTGTGGTTGGGAAGGAATGAGAGTGGTGTTGGAGAGGGGATGTGGAGCTCTGGGGTGCCGTGAGGGCTTACAGCTCTGCTGGGGGCAGACAGACGGACAGCACAGCTGCGGTGCCATGCTAATCCTCTTGTGCTGATGGAGTGTTCTAGCTTGTCCTAAACCACTGCTTATAAAATCCTCGCTACTTTTAGCCTCCCTGGCTGATAACTGCAGCTGTCAGATGAGCCCAAAGCAACTGGGACAGTGCAGTGACGGAGCTATGCGTGAATTAATTATGCAAACTTAAAAATAACAAAGTAGAAGTGAGACTGGGCTTGGAAGAGGAGTGCGCCCTAGTTTGGTGGCTGGGCAGAGTGTGCTGCTGGAGCACATGGACCGTGTGCCACTGGCAACTGGATCTGAGCAACCCTGGGTGCTGTCCTGGCTTCTGGATCCGTATCATTTCCGTGTCAAATCCTGATGTACTGTGATGGAGCAGAAGGAGTGCAGCAAACATGATCTTGTGGCTTCCAAGGGCTTTTATCTCCCCCTCCTGCAGCCGCAGTGTGCTGGAGGATCCTTGGGAAACCTTCCTGTGTTCCTGAAGGGGAGGGCTGCCGTGTCAGTAATTAACCGTCGGTCCCAGGCGAGGTGTAGTATTCCAGGCAGGTTCTCCTCTGCTAAGCAATGTCACCCAGCACGAGGGAAGACAGAACAGCATGGTTATGCTGTGACGCCGTGTGCCAGGACAACAAGGGCACGGCAGTGCCCAGATTGTCAGCTCCGTGCTTTTGCAGGGCTTCCATTGGTCATACGGCTTAGTGACTCGTAAACCCAGGAACTCCTGTTTGCTGCTTAATTAATCCTTTCTGCCTGCAGTGCTCTGCTCTGGGACAGGGCTCTGAGCTGTCCTCAAGCTGCAGCAGTGGGTTTCATCCACCCTATGTCTGCCCTCTTCGGTGGCCGTGATCTCAGTGACCTGACCGAGGTGGCTGCGAGCAGCCTGCGTAATGACCGCTTCTAAATCTTTTTATCAGATCCTAATGGACAAGGGCCTGTCCTGGTAAATAATTTACCGTGCCCATGAGTGAGAGTTTCACTCCACTCATTTTGTTTCCATAGAAACTTCTGCGCTCCTTCTGCTCCACGCAGCCTTCGGCGAATCAATACCCATTTTTGTTCCTTTGCGCATTGAGTGATGGCCCTTAGATCCTGGGGACCGGAGGCCCTGCGGCACCACGGTGTCATGGAGCTGGCAGCGGTCAGGCCCTGAGTGCCTGCCTGCCCCAAACCATTGTTTTTCTTCCTGCTGAGCTCCTGTGTGAGCCTGGAAGCAGTGAGGTGCAGACTGACAAAACCTGCTCCCAAACTGCCAGAGCTGAGCACCTTTGTCTCTGCAAGAATTTATCTTTCCTTTGCTCTCTGCAGCTCCCCACTGCTTTTGTGCAAGGGTTTGTGCTGAGCCAGGAGCACAAAGGGAGGGATAAGTGGCTGAGGATGGGGCTGTGCGCCATATGGTGTGAGGGCTCTGCAGGATGGGACTGCCTGCAGTGCAGTGTTGGCACCAGCAGTGTGTCCATGAGCAGCCCCAGAGCGCTGCAGGGCTGCTGGCTGGCACCTTGTGCTGCGTGCAGATGGGTAAAGTGAGGCAAGTGGAGTGCTGGGAGGAGGCTCTGAGTTTGAGCTTGGCTCTGGCACCTCTGCATGCGTGTGATCCAGGGGGATGCCGGCACTGGTCACAGTGCTCGGACAGCACAGGAGCAGCTGAGGTCACCAATGCTTGTGCAGCAAAACAAGCCAGCAATGCAGCTTAGAGCAGCACTGACCCAGGGCATGTCCCTGCATGGCCGCCCGCCCGCCTGCTGCCACCTTTAAGCCCAGCCCCAGCACACGCCGATCTCCCAGCTGGGACCAATGCATTTTGATGTCAGCAGTGAAAGCTGGAGGAGGAAAGGTCACGGCAGCTCAGCCAACCCCGCAGGAAAACCTTGTATCTGCCCCTCTGCTTTCGGCAGCCTCTTGCTTCTAATTTATGACACGTTGACACCAGACAGATTTGAACAGAGACGTGTTTAACCCGTACGGAGGGATACGGGGTTACTTTCATTGCTCACACTTGCTTGACCTATTTTTCTTTAATCCCTTCCTGGAAACCTGATTTCATGTTCGAATTCCCTCAACTATTTTAGGAATGTCGTCCTACCAAGATCAAATTACCTCCAATGAATCCGGTGCAAGGCAGCCTCACCAGGCAGGCAGGTTTTTGATTAAGATCTGGCACTACCTCATTAATACAAGCCTCATTTGGAAGGGTGGGGGCTGTAATTGTAGCATGGCAAATGCACTCGAAATCTGGGATTAGCCACAGGGAAACCCCGATCTGGGACTCTGGCACCTCAAGGAAGGCACCAGAGCTGCTGGACGAGTGCCCGTGTCCAAACCCACCTGTGTCCTCAGCAAGGTTGTCACAGTGTGTCCGTGCCACAGGCAGATCCTCAAATGCAGCTCGTATGCCTGCCTGTTTCTGTGTGAAAGGATCAGAGCACAGGCACAGACCTGGAGGTATGTGCGTGGCTGCTGGAGAGAATGGAAAGGTGACAGAGGAGATTTTGGAGACTTAAGGCAGACACATCCTGCACGTCCCCGGGGTGTGCTCTGAATTTCAATGTGCTGGTATACACTAATTTTTGTTCCCAATCATTTCCTTTTCATCCTGGCTTTAATCCTATTACAGTCGGTGCTGGGCAGACACCTCCACCACCAAGCAGTCCCTGAGCTCCAAGATCCGAGATCCGTTGCAGCGTAGTCCCTTTGAGGGGCCTGGCTGAAGGCAGAGCCTTGGGGCTGAAGCAGTGATTTTTGGCTTAACGCCTCCACTTTGAGTCTTACTCTGAGAGTTTTCCCTCCCAGGCTCTGAGTGGGGACAGCCTACGAACGCAGCATGGCAATAGCAGGAGAAAAGGGGCTGTTCCTGTTCAGCTGCCTTTAAACAACCCCATCTGTTGTCTGAGCCACAGCAGACACTGGGAAAGAACATTCCTCTTCCATTGGTGCCAAGGCTTTTCCCCGAGCTATGAGGGCTGGGAGCAGTCGGTCCCGCTGCTGTTACTGCTGTTGGCTCCTTCACCAGGACTGCTTTCAGCAGATCTGAGCAACTGCTGTTCCCAGCATGGAGCTGTGGAGTGCCTGGCCCCTGGGATCACCCAGCTGTGCCGGCCCTGTGCCTGGGCACTCTGTGGGCACGGCCTGCTGCGTGGTGTGGCTGCAGCCTACAGAGGTGAGCCTGCAGGCAGCAGCCCATGCCACAGGTCTGTTCTGCAAGGTATTGGGCTCTGCCCTTGCCTCAGGTCACAGTTGGCCGCCAACTTTCTTCCTTCCTTTTTGGGCAATTTAAAGGATTTTGCTTTTCCTGGCACCCTCCCAGCCCCTCGCTGGCATTGAGGTAGCAGCCAGCAGTGGGGATTTTGCTTCCCACTCTGAGCACAGGGACAGAAGAGGATCCTGGGCATGGAACGTTCAGCTTTTTAGTTAAGTCGTGCCAATAGGTGACTTGCTTTTCTCCAGATTTTAACTCACGATGATGTAGTGCTTTTCATTTCTCCACATCATCAGCAGGATGTTTTCACGGTGCAGTCCCTCGGTGTTGCTCAGAGCCAGACGTGCAGCAGAGCCTTTTTGGTGTTCAAATGTCACCATCCCTCATTTTTTTTCATTTTAGGACCAGAAGCTTTCAATTATTCTGCAGGCGGCTGCTCCCAGTCACGCTATCTGGCGTGGGCTCAATGTAACCGAATTGCCCAAAGCCTCATAACTGCTCCCAGCATGCCAGAGCAAAGCCTGACCGACAGGGCTGGGATGAGGCGCTTCCTGGTGATCCCCAGGGCTGGGCTCCCACGTGCAGCACGGCCCTGTGCAAGGCGTGGGGCACCAGGTGACCTTCAGAGGCGGCCACTCTGCTTAATGGGTTTCAATCTGATTACGCAGTGTTTTACTAAGAAATGTGCTTGGCTTGTTCTTCTCAGTTAAATACAAATGTAGGGACAGTTATCTTGAACTCTCCGCCTGCTACTTGGGAAAAAGCCTTTGAAAATGATATTATGGATCAAAAGTGTTCCTGGGGTAATTCTTTTTAAACGGCGGAGTTAATCCAGAACTGAATTTGTCCCTGCATTTCCAAATGAGAGGCAGTAGCTGTATATAATCTGTTTATGGTTTTAAAGCGAACGTTAATCTTGGATTTGGTGGCTTTTCCCAAGGGTCGATTTGCTGTGCTGCAAAATGCTTTAGCCCCCTGCACTGAGATGACTCCATCTTTTATTTTAAAGAGAGATTTCACCGTGTTTATAAACAAACGTCAAACCCGGGAATGTTCAATCTGTGGGGCCCTCTGCAGTGCAAGTGGTGCCATTTTTCTCCCCTTGCAGTGTTTGGTTTGTGCGGCGCCTGGCACAGTGACCTGAGCTCCTGGATGCCCTCCTGGGGGGCGTGCCGTGCACAAGGGGCTGCAGTTGAATAGTTTGGATTTAATTGAATTTCCCCTCTGAGATCTTGCTGTGCCCTGGGTGCTTTCTTCAACCAGTGGTGCCCTCTTGCAGCCCCTGCCTGCAGCTTCCTGGCCATGCGCTGGGGTTGAGCAAATAGGGCAGAACCACAAAAGGAAGAAATTATAAATCTCACTCCCTTCTCCAACAGAAAGCAAAAAACACCAGAAGGGGGGGATTTCTGAGGTGGGCTTCATATGAAGGTGGCTGCCAAAAATGTGCCTTGTGCAGCTGGTCCTGGCTCTGGGGAGCTCAAAGCTGCCCCCATTCTTGGGGCCCCACGTCTCGCCAGAGGTAACTTTGTGACATCTCCCTGTGCCCGCAGGTGCTGGGATGCTGCAGCGTGCCGGGGGCTGACGTGTGGAGCTCTGGCTGTGGGGAGCAGTGCCCCCACCGCCCACCCATGCTCCCGGCCGGCAGCCGGGGCCTTGCCCCGTGACGAGGTGCCCACCTCACCAGGACCGCCGCCATGACGAGCCTCTTTCGGCGCAGCAGCAGCAATGGCGGCTCACGCGGCGGCTCCTCGGCGCAGGAGCTCAACAACAGCCGCCCTGCCAGGCAGGTGCGCCGGCTGGAGTTCAACCAGGCCATGGAGGACTTCAAGACCATGTTCCCCAATATGGACTATGACATCATTGAGTGCGTTTTGAGGGCCAACAACGGTGCCGTGGATGCCACCATCGACCAGCTCCTCCAGATGAACCTGGATGGCAGCGGCTGTGAGGACAGCTCGGACTCGGAGGACAGCATTCCCCCTGAGGTACTGCTGTGTCTGGCTTGGGCTCATTCTGTCTCATTTCTGCCCCCTGCACGACTGGGTGTAAGGGAAGGACAGTGGAGCCCATGTCCTTGCAGGCCTGCAACTGCACTTTGTGGCTGACGTGGGTGCCCCTTAACAGCCATCTGAATGCTGACTTGGCCAGTTTGTAGCATGCAGCCTGGCTGGCTGGCCTCTGTCAGTGCTTGAGGCTTGAGTCAAACCACTCTCCTCCCTCCTTTCTTCCCCCAAACCAATAGAAGGCCTTTGGCTCCTGCCTCACTGTGCCAAAATGCAGTGCCTCTTCCGTACAGAACAGTGCCCCAAACCTGCCCAGTGCATGTTGGCCCCATCCTCCCCGCAGCACTGCTCAGCTCACCCTCACCCTCTCCTCCTCTCTCCCCAGATCCTTGAGCGCACCCTGGAGCCAGACAGCTCAGATGAGGAGCCTCCCCCAGTGTACTCCCCCCCAGCCTATGAGAGCCAGGTGCTGAGCAGTCCACATGCACCTCCCACCCCCCCACCCAGGTGAGTCTGCTGCATGTGCTTAGTACGAAGTCAAGGGAGATGAAGGAAGCTCACAGCTGGATAAAAAATGGCCCTAAAACATGAACAGCTGAGGGGGCAAAAGAGCTGCCCGTGAAGTGAGAAGACTTGCAAAAATCAGCTCCTGGGTGCAGGGAGTGCTTGCTGCCTCTGGAGAACACCGGGTGCTGTGTGGTTGAGGTCTGACACCTCTTATCTCTTGGCACGAGGAGGAGCCCTCGTGCCTGTGGCAGGGAAGGGCTGTGGGTTTGTAGGATAGCTAGGCACAATGAGATTTTCCAGCCCCTGGACAATGCCTGGGGAGCTGGGCAGGTGGCTGCTGACACAGGTCCCTACACCACAGCATTTGATGGTGTTTGAGTTCCCTCTGGTTAAAGTCTCTGGCTGTGCTCACTGCAGGACGGATGTGCCAGGGCCTGGCCGCTACAGGAACTGGAACCCACCGCTGCTGGGCAACCTCCCTGAGGACTTCCTGCGCATCCTACCCCAGCAAGCTGCCTGCACACAGGTGAGCACCAACCCCGAGCCCCTGTGGCACGACCAAGAGTCTGGGTTGCTTCTGATCACTTTGAAAATCAGCTCTGTTGCTCTGCTGGGAAACAGTAGGACCAGCCAATGCTCCTGGGTACAGCATTGATGCCTTATGCTGAGGGGATACTGTGTATGTGAGGTACAAAATCCTCACATACACATTGGAAATCGGGATACTCATACTCTCCTTGACAGTTTTGGGGCTGGAACCACAACACCCTATGGGGACCGAGCGCAGCCTAAGAGGGCACCAGCTCAGCTTTGGCTGCTCCACATCCCCTGGGTATCCCATGGCCACTTTGCACCCCTACAATAGGACTGGTGCCCTCCTAGTTTGTCAGGGGCCTGGGGAGGTGCGCAGATGCATCAGCTTTTCCCTACCCTTTTTGGTGCCGAAGGCAGCCTGCTACATTGCCATACATAATTGCCTGAAAGTTGAGCTTCTCAGGCTATAATACCTCTCTGGGAATAGAAACATAGCATTTCACTGGGGCTCAGGGGAGAGAGAAGCAGCTGCCCTTCTCTTCTCTGGTAATTGTGTGCTTTTGCTTTTTATGGCACTTAGAGAGCAGCAGTAGATATTGTAGATAGATACTGTAGGCAAGGGAGAGATTGATCCTGTGCAGTGTGGCTCTGCTCTTCCACATGTATGGATGCAGTGGGAGCTGGGGAGGGTCAGAGAGAGCGTGAGCACTGGGGCACTGCCAGCAGGAAATTGCAGTCTTCTCCTTTTAGTTGGGCAAAATTAATTTCTTCTTCACTTCCACATCTTGCTTCAACCCTATGCTGATCTGAAAAAGAGCTCTTCCAGATGATTCCCACATCAGGGGCTCTGCTCTCACGCAGTGGTGTCCCCCTGGCTCTGCGTGGTGTTGGTGTCAGACACGTGGGCTCCAGCAGCTTTGTGCTGTGGCCATGGACCAACCTTTCCACCTGTGTTTCTTCTTGCACAGGGCTCTTCTGGATGCCGGCAGCCTGTGCCACGGGGCCAGGGCTCCCTGGAGCAGGAGAGGAGGTGGAAGCAGTACCTGGAGGATGAGCGGATTGCGCTCTTCCTGCAGAACGAGGAGTTCATGAAGGAGCTGCAAAGGAACCGGGACTTCCTCCTTGCCCTGGAGAGAGGTGAGAAGCATCTCTAGGAACCTCTGTCTGCTTTTCAGGCATGTGCCCCACTCTGGGACCCTGCTCCTGCTGCGGTGTGTCAGCCTCATCCCCATCCGCTGCAGCTGGAAAACCACCACGTTTTGGCGGGCGCTCACTTCCTCTGCTGTGGGCTCCCACAGAGTGCCTGCGGTCGCTGTGTTGCAGCAGTGATAGTGCTAGGGGGAGGCTGCCTGCTTGCTCCCACTGCTCCCAGCTGTGGTGTGAAGATGTTTGACATCCTTGGGGTGTGGCAGAGCTTGTCCGTTTGCTGCTGCAGGGACTGAGTGCAGTGGGCATGTACGGACAAGGAGCATGAAACTGTGTGTGCTGCCTCGAGAGTCTTACCAGGGCTTTTTGTTTTTCAGATCGACTAAAATACGAGTCAAAAAAATCCAAGTCGACCAGTGCTGCTGTCAGCAATGATTTCTGTTTCTCCTCCATAATACCAGGTAATTTCAAAATGCACAAGAGTATCTCCTGTCATCAGGGGAATGCTCCAAAGCTCCACCCAATGTGCCATGCCATGCTGTGCCATGCTGTGAGATGTGGCTGCCTGGAGAGGAACCCAGCTGGTCCCTCCCTACTGCACAGAGCTCCTAAAAGCACAAGGCAGTGGGGCAGACAGGTGATGGAGCTGGGTGCACGTGCCCCCCTCACCCAGCCACTACCATGTCCTGCCTCTGTTCTTCCCCTGGGCCCAGTTCCCAGGGGTGACAAAGCCCGCTGTCTTGATGGGAGCAGAGGATTGTGCCTGGGAGACGTAATGACTGTTCCCAAGTAATCCTGATTAACCTCAGTAGTGAGGCAGCTGCCTGGGGACAGAATTAGCACTGGTAGCTGTCCATGTCTCTGAGTGGGGCTGGATTGGGCAAGATGCAGCCACTCAGCTGCAAGTTGGGGTCACTGCCCTCAGGGTTTCTGCACCCCAGATCTCAGAGGGGTTTTGTCACCCAGAACTGGGTGTGGAGTGCTGTGCCCTTTTCCTGCTCACTGTTACTTGGCTCTGCCAGTGACCAGATGTGCTGATGATGCCCAAATGTTTGCCTTCCAGGTGATGTAGCCCCTCCTGGAACCAGCGAGGCCAGCAGTGCTGTGTCTGATGATGCCTTATTCAGAGACAAACTGAAACACATGGGAAAATGTGAGTTGGTTTCCAGGCTCCAGTCTGGCAGCAGGAAGCCCGTGATGGGCTAGAGGAGCGCGTGGATATTTTGTGGTGTGTGTTGATGATGCAGATGGTGTTGGGAATCCCAGAAGAGGAAGCAGAGGAGTTTGCTATAGCTCTCCCTTTCCTCTTAAGCCTGCCACAGTTTGCTTCTCCCATTGCAAAACAAACCCAAGTTCTTTGGGCAGCCTGAAACAGACTGCAGCTGGCTAAGACCCACTGGGATGGCCTGGGGTAGACATGGGTAGGGAATACCACAGAAATCCCAATGAAAGTGGCCTGAGGCCATTAGTGGCAGGACCTGGTTCTTGGTGCCCAGCACCACAGTGGCTTCCGGCACCAGTGGCTCTTGCCCATAGCTGTCTCCTCCCCACCACCCCTGGCAGCTCTTTGGGGAGTTTACGGTGAGACCCTCACTGGGCTGTTTCCTTCCAGCAACGCGCAAGAAGCTGTTTGAACTCGCCAGAGCCTTCTCCGAGAAGACGAAGATGAGGAAGTCAAAAAGAAAACACTTGTTGAAGCACCAGGTGTATCCTAAAAGGCGCTTGTTGTCATTTGCCCCTGGTAGCTGGGACTGCTGGAGGAATGTGGGTGGTCCTGGGGATTCTGTGAGGCTGCAGTTCGGAGAGGAGCATCTCCAGGTGCCCCCACATCTGTGGGCTGTGAGGAGCAGTTTGTGGTGCTTTGACCATGCCCTGGTTTTCCTTAGCAGAGCGTGCAGGCTGGGGACAGCTGCATCCACAGCAAATCTTCTTGATGACGTTGAAGGACACTCGTGTGGTAAGAAAGGCTGTGCCACTCTGTGCTGTGCCATTCTGAGTTGTGCCATGTTGTGCCATGCCATGCCATACTGTGCCACCTTGCTGGTATGGAACTGGCATCACATGTGAGGTAGTTGCAGACCCTGACTCATCTACTTCCTTTCAGATGAAGATTTTCAAGCACGGCGGCAGCAGCTTCGGGAAGAGGAGGAGACACTGAAGGAAGGGCAATAAATGGTGAGGGCTGTGGTGCTGTGGCTGGTGACAGCTCCAGCGCCGTGATGGGACAGTGCTGGCCGTGGTGCAGCTGAGGCTGAGCACACACTGTTCTTCCTCCTCCTGGTCTCCTCCCCTCCAGGTCCCAGCGCTGGGGTTTATTGCTGGCACAGAATGTGCAAAGGGCTTAAGAAGAAGATGGCTGAAAAAAGGAAAAAAACAAACACCCATTGACAAATAACCCAGTTTTTTGGCTGTTCCCCTTCTGCTGTTGTACTCCTCTGAAGTACAAACGTTGAAGTGAGGCACAAAGTTTTCTTCTCAGAGGTTTGAAAACAACAACTCCTATCTAGCAAATCAGCCAAAAAAAAGGAAAGAAAAGGAAGCAGCTGGCAGCTGGTGTGAGCTGTGGCATTGGAGCTGGTGGGTCTGGGACTCAGGGAGGAGCCGTCCCTCCTGCGCGTGGGATCCACACAGTGCTGCCAGAAGAGTGCACACGGGCTGTGCTGAGGGGATGCCCCAGCTGTGGGAGCTGCCTGGCGGAGCATCCCTGTGCATATCTCTGGTGATCTGATGTAATTTTCCTCTGCGCACGCAGGAAAAGAAAACACACAAGAAAGAAACTAAAAACTGTCGTCTACTATTGCTAGGAGTAAAAAGCAGAGATTCAGATCAGGTAATAGTGAAATAATATAAGTTGTTTATAAAAGGAAAGGCCTTCTTTTCCAAGGCATTTCCCTTTGCATTAAACCTTTGCCTTTGGCATCGCTGAAACTGCCTTGAAGTCGGACCCTCACTGCCTTGCTCCCTATGGGGCAGCACCAAGGGCTGGATTTGCACTGGTGCAGTGGCCGGGCCAGGACATGTCCTGTTGGGTGCAGTGCTCCAGTAGTGTTTCCGGGGCTGGGCAGGGACATCTCTTGCCATTGATAAGGTGCAGATTTGGGGTTTGCAGCTGGGGCTGGTGGAGATGTTTTTGACACAATGAGCCGGTGTGGGGCAGGAGAAGCTCTCCCAGCCTTGCGGGATCGTTTTTCCAGGAGAGTGCAGGGGCAGCTGGGAAGCAGTGCTTGGATCTCTGCAGCATCCTGAGATGCTGTCAGGCTAAAAATAATTACGTAAACAAATTCCTTCCTTGTGTAAGTAACGAGTGACGAGCACTAAGTCAGAATTCGCTCCCGCCAGCACATTTTCTTTATCAGCATAATCTGTTTACTGCTCAATCACGAGGTGGCTGCAGACATGCCTGTTCTGCTTTCTGGCTCCTGTGAACCAGCACAAATGTTTTAAGATTTGTGCTGCGAAGGCGGCAGACGCAGAATCTCATCCACCAGACATGCACGCAACTGCTGTCCCTGCCTCTCTGTGGGATTGCTAACAAAGCCCACATTGCTCTGGCTCCTGGCGGGCTCCTCCCAAATCCTCCCTGCATCCCCTTTGAAGTGGATGCCAACATTTTTCTCCACAGCCACAGTGCACCTGTTGAGTGCTGCCACGGAGCTGAGTGATGCAGGGAACCACCTGCCATCAGTGCTGCTGTGAGCTGCTTGCACCACCATTGGAGCTCCTCGAAGGAGCTGCCCTCAGGTCTGAGCCCAACTTTGATTCTGCTCCTTTTTAAGGAAGGGGCAGTGGTGTCCCCTTTGAAGTGGGGGCTGCAGCAGTGCCACACCGCACTGGCCTTATCCCCAAGGTGACTTTAGGTGGTGAGAATGGGGTGCAGGGAGGTACTGGGGAGGCACTGCTGCTCTGTGTAGGGTCAGGATCTGGAGAGGTGCATGTCCCACATGGCACGGGGCAAGGCATGAAGCTGTGGCTTTGCTGCTGGAGCAGGAGCTGGGGGCTGCTATCCCCAGCCTGAGGCTGGCTCTCAGATAGAGGGAGGACACTGCTGCTCCCTCCCAGCCCAAAGCAGTGCTGTGTAGTTGGAAAAAAACCAAGCTTGGAATTGGATCAGCTTGTAAACATTCCAGTGCTTCTGAGCTACAAAGGGCTTAACTCGCAGCAAAGTTTTCATGCATGCAGGAAGCACAGACAGGCAGTGCAGCAGGGGCTCCTGTGGGCTGTGAGCTGCTGTCCCAGGCTGCTTTGGGGTCAGGGATGTGCTCCTAACAACGTGCCCTGAGCTGTCCCAGCCTGTGCTGCGCAGCTCTGAGTGATGTCACTCTGCGGCCATTTTAAAATACCTTGGAGGCACGAAACATCGTTTCAATGGACGATGAAGAGTGGCTATTTTTATCTCCTTTAAAACGACAGTGAATCAGGTCTAACAAGCAGAAAGGCCCCTACAACCAGCTTGGGAGCCAAAATGCATTTCTTGCATAAAGCTATACAATTCTCAGTGACGTTTCTATCACTTCTATACGAAATGTTTTAAAAAGAACAACAACAGAAGTCTGTGGCGTGTGTGAATGTTGCTCTTTTAGAATTTATTTCCATAAGTGATTTTTTTTTTCTTAAAGATGTTTAATAGTAATTCATATAATAAAGTCCTGTTGTACTCTTAACACTGCAGCACTTTGCTTTTAGCTACTGTTATTTTACAGGGGGAGAAAAGAAGAAGTCAGGGCGGGGAGGGGCCTGCCCTGTCCTGGAACAGCTGCAGCACTCCTGAATTCTGCTCTCTGTGAGCAGGAGTTTTGTTTCAGAACTGTGTTTTAAAAAAACTGTGCCCAGGAGAAGCCCAGAACTAAAAACTGTGGTAGAATCACGGTGATACTGGAGTTGCTTCAGGGCAGCACCTCCGTGCACATGTTCTAGGAGCGTAGCGGGGTAACAACTGCTCTTGGGACCCATTTCAGGACTTTTAGTCTCGGCTCTGGGTCAGCAGCGCTGGCCCTTTAAATGGCGGAGGGGGCCGATCCGCAGCTCGGCTATCGGCTGCCTCTGTCTGCGCGCTACATCCCGCCCTCGGCACGCCCTGGTAGCGGATTGGTCGGCGGCCCAACGGGAGAGCGTTTCCGCTTCCGGGCGGTGGGGCAGCTCGTTGCTAGGGTGGCACCGTTGCTAGGGGAGGCCTAGGCCGCCGCTATGGCGGGGAACCGCATGCAGAAGACCGGGAGCGTGTTTAGCCGGTACGGGGAGCGTCGGGAGGGCGAGCGTGGTGGTCGTGGGCTGCGGGGAGGGAGGGCCGAGGAAGGGGTGGGCCCTGAGCCGTGCCTGCCGCCCGCAGGACCCGCAATTTGCTGCGCATCGGCGTCATCCAGAAGCCGCTGTGGTTCGACGTGTACGCCGCCTTCCCCCCGCTCCGCGAGCCGCTGTACCGCGTGCCCCGGCCGCGCTACGGCAAGGCGACGGGCGTCGTGCCGCCCATCCTCTACCGGGAGGACGAAGTGCGAGCGTGAGTCCCCGCCCGCGGCCGGAACCGCCCGCGTTGGGGCCGCGCGGCCCTTCGGTGAGCGCGTGGCTGCGCCGCTGCGGGGCGCTGCGGGAGCGTCGCTGTCGCTGCCGTCTCCGGGCCGCTGCGGGGCCGCTACTGCGTGGCCGTGCGGTGGGGGAGCCGCGCGGCGTTGTGCGTTCGCAGGGGTGGCCGGGCACCGGGTGAAAGCGGAACGGCCTTCAGGCGCCGCGCGTGGCCTGAGCGGAGCCCCCGCGCAGAAGTTGCGGTGCTCCCGCGGCGCTGCGGGGTGTAAGTTAGCAGGAGCGCGGCGCTGCGGCTAAGTGCTGGAGTGTGCGAGGTCTAGTGCCCAATGGTAAACAGAGTGAGGCTTTTGTGAAGTCCTCCTTTTGTAGTCTGGCTCTGATCGTGTTAATTTACTTCTAAACGTGTCTCTTTTAAATTGCTTTAAACACTGGTTTTTGGTTTTTAAATAGGAAATTTTATAAAATATATGGCAGCGGTCCCAAACCTTTTGATCTATCACAACCAAAGTACAAATCTATTTGCCAAAGGTAAGAGTTCTAGTTTTTTTAAATCAGACTAAAAATATTTCTGAAACTCATCCCTGTCTCCCCTTTGGTCAGCAAACCAGAATGGTATTAGTGAGAGTGAAAGTACAATCTTGAAATGTAGGTTTGTTGAGAAATACAATGAATTGAAAGAAGAAGGAAAAATCGAAGAAGAAAACCTGTTTGAAGAAACGGGAAAAGCCCTCTTAGCCAGTGGGATAATTCTGCAGAGACGAGGAACAGATAAAGTAAGCCAAACTCAGTTGTTATTTTCTATTGTAATATGCCCTTTGTTTTCCTCATTATCCAGTCATCCCTGGGCTAAGCATCCACAGTGTTTTTTCTATAAGAGAGGCTGAAAAGGAGCAGAAGTTGGTTCTAGTTAAAGTATGATGTCCTATGAGCGTGTAGGAAGATGAGATCAGTATCTGTCTTTTATCTTTTACCTCAAGGTCAGCAATCTCATTTTGAGTTTCTGGCTATGGTTGTGCTTTGAGACTGTGTTGCACCTTTATAATAGTCTAAGCATGAGTCACAACTTATCTCTCAGCTTTTCTGGGCAAGCAAACTGGCAGCTGCTTTCTGTTGCTCTCTTCAGTCATGCTTTGACAAACTTTTTCAGCCCTGTTTTTTTATTGCGATCATCTGTCGTTAACTGTAGGTAGCACAACAAGATCATCAGGAAGCGGAAGCCAGGGATTCTGTACTACGTCTGCAACTTCAAACCGTGTTGGAAGAGTTGCAGGAGAAGAAGGAAAGTCAGGAGGAGCAGACGCCAGAACTGAGAGAAACACAGAAGGAAAATCCTTCATCCTAACAGCTGTGCTCTTGGCACATCCTGCAGCTTGGCATTGTGTGCCCATGGTACTCGCCTGCTCAGGAGCCAGCGTTTCCATCTGCACGGCCCGGGGGTTCTAAGAAATGTTCTGAAGAAGGGTATGCTGTCTTCTGGCTGTGGTGCCTCCCTGCCATCATGCGTGTGACACATATTCTTGTCTTTCAATCTCCCCACTTAGGAAGTAGGAGATGATCCTCTTCTTTTAAGGAACATTGCCTTGACATTTTCAATTGTGTTGTCTCAGCTTTTGAGATGGAAAATAGAATGGAAAATTAAACATTTCCTGTAAAATGGGAACCTGCGTCTTATTTGCAATAGTTCTGTCCTGTACTGATGGTACAGGCGTTGTGACAGTCCTGCTGTTGAAATGGCAGATGCTGTTTACTTGATGCATTGTAACAGCTGTCAGAAGTGTCATCTTTTTATAGCTGATTCCGAAGAGTTGCTATTTATATGAATGTTCTAATATGTTCTTTCTGCTTCGTCACTTGCTTACATTCACGATAGGATGAAGCACCACACCAAATAATTTAGATCTTTGAAGTTTTTTAGCAAGTCTTAATGAAATTGGTCACCTTGGAAATGTGGAACATGCACCATTGCAACTCCTTGCTGAAGAGAAAGTTGAATTCTTTTACAGAAAGTCACTGAAACTTTGGCACAGAAAAGGAAATAGTAATCTCACCACAGTTCAGAGCTGATTATAATTCCATTATTCTCGTGTCTGTAAACTTAATTGCCCACCTTCTTTTTATTAAGGATTTTGGTTTTAGGCCAAAGGAAAAGCAACAACAACAAAAAAAACACATTTGTTTTAAGTCATGTCAGGAAAATCTCTCTTCCCATTTCTGACTCTTTCCCTGAAAGGAGAAGGTCGGGATTTCCTTTTGGTTTTGTGCCTGCCTTCCAGGACCCATTCTCCTCAGGGTGGTTTTGTGACCCTGGGGCTGTGTGTAATTCAAGCAAACACTTATGAATATGTACTGAATAGAAGTAAAAGGGATGATTGAAAAATGTTCTTTTCTTTTTTTTTTTCCTTTTTGAATGGAACAATTTACCTCCTGATAGCAATGCCGTTACAGTAGAACTATTCAGTTACCCTTGGAAGGTCAAACTTTATTCCTAATCCTGCTCAGTAATTCTAGAGCTGATGTTGGTGGCACATGTGCCTGGCTGTGCGAGGTGCTTCCACATGGAGTGTAAATTACTGCCTGAATCTAAAGCCATGTGTGGCAGCCCTGTGCAGAGGCGGCTGCGGTGCCAGGATCCAGCAGAACAAGTGTGGGAGCCACCATGGTGGGAGAGAGGCTAATGTAAACCCATGTGGTGACAAAAGAAATCAGTTAAAATGGGATTCAATCTGAAACAAAGCTGGAGGGGAGGTGCACGTGCTGGGAGAAGTCAAATGTGCACTTCAGTCATCAGCAGCAAGTATTTGGGTGCAGGTTTCTTTAAATTTCAGTGTTCTTTGGCCTCGATGAGGGCTGAGGCCAGCTGCCCTCGTTAGTAGAGTGCTGGCAGCTGTGATGTGAATTTCTCTTCTTCTGTGCAGTTTCTTTGTGTGGGACAAATGGTTATCCGTGGCCGAAGGTTCCACATCTCCTATGTGGCTGCTCAGTGTCTTTGCTTTGGGACTCTTCAATCTGAGGTAAGTGCACTGAAGTAATTTTGCGTTATTACTGTGGATGATGCCCTGGCTTGCCCAAAATTGCGCCTGGAAGTACTTAAAAATGAAAAGTGGTGCTATGAAGCTGAGTGCCATAGTGTGAGGGGTTTCTCATTCACTTTGCTCGCAACTTGGTGGCCTCCTGTTTGTCGTTGCTTCTGTAAAACAGTGCCAAGCTGCCAGAAGGAACCTTTTCTTCTGTCCTCTGCCATCACCAGCTTCAGTCTTGCATCTTAGGAAAGGTTGGCTTGCCACGTGGAGGTCTAAGAAATGTAGAGTGCCAAAGAGGGCAGTGGCTTGCAGTCTGCCATGAGCCAGTTTCTATACAGATCTCATGCTAACAAAATTGGAATGTTTTTCTGCTTTATTCTTTGTTTGGAGCAGTCATTAGAAGCCGCTCCCTGGGTGGGGCACTGCCAGTTGGAGCCCTTCTGGGGTGGGCTGTTGGTTCCTGCCTGATTTCCTCACCTGTGTGTGCCTGTGGTGCCGAGCAGTTTGTGCCTGGTGGTGCAGCTGTGCTTCGTCGGGGGGGGGGGGGGGTGAAAAGCACCGCAGCCCTCGTGCCGCTCCTCTGGAACGTGGTCGGATTACCTGCAAAAACCAAATGTGTCGGTGAGTTTATGTGTGTGGGGAGGACTGCTGTCGGGGTCCTGGGTGGGCGGTGGGCTGCGGCCCTCCATCTGCTGGGCTGTGGCAGGTAACAGGGAGCGGGAGCTGAAGAACTCGGTGCAATTAAGAGAGGGCGCAATTAAGAGCAGAGTTGTGTTTTTTGATACCGTACGATTGATGGATGCGTTAGCTGGGCTGGGATTGAAACTCCAATCCCCGTGACCTGAGAGTAACTGCTATTTTAATTAAAAGGCTCTGAGAAAAAGCCTGGGGTGAGCTATTTATTATTTATCAAGTGTTTGCCTTCCAGCCGTTAGCCAAAGGTCAGCGGCTTTGCGGGAGGGTTCGCTGGGGGCCGCCGCCCGCGGGGCGTCCGTGTCCGCCAGGGGGGGACCGCGCAGCGCCGCCGGACGGAGCGGAGCCGGGGATGGAGCTCGTGTTGGCGCTGCGGGTTTGTTCCCGTGTTTGTGCCCCGCGCTGTGGCCGGAGGGCTGACGGCGTGTGAAATGGCAGTGATGGAATTGCCGGCTGTGCCTTCGTGCCGGGGTCGGCACGCGAGGAAAGGAGCGCAAGCTTCCCCCAGCAATCTGTTTCCCGTAGGAGCCATCTGAGCACGAGGCACAGATGAAGGGCTCGGCCAGGCGGAGCCCCGCGCCGCTCCCCGCGGTACAAAACCCGCAGCTGTGACCTCGTCGCTGCCCTGTGCCTTTGTGGGGCATCGCGCGTTCAAGTTCTGCCTGTGTGCGGGGCAGAGCTGTCTGCTGGTGGCGGAGCGCTCGCTAATGAGCGGAGCTTCTGCCGTCTCGCAATCCTACACCCCATTACAGAGCAGAGTGTGACCTTTCCTGAGCTGGAGTGCTGACCTCTTTCCTCCTGAAAGATGAGCGGTGAGTGTGCAGCAGTTCCCCTTTCTGATTGCAGAGCTCTTTTTAAGTGACAGCAAATGCCAAAGTATTGGTTATGGGGCTCTCGAGGCATTAAAAGTGAAAGACAACTGAAAGCAAGAGGGAGAGGACAGAGCCTCTGTACCTCTTTGACAGCCAGGCTGAAGGTCTCCCAAGGTCAGTTCCTAAAGCTGAGGGCATCTCCTGGCAGGGTGAGGACGCACAGGTCCCAGCCTGCAGTCTGGAGTTCTATTTCAGAGCTTTGTGCTTCCCTCACTTGCTCACAGGATCTGTGCTCGCCCATGTAGTTGGCTCATTGCAGCAGTGCTAGCAGTGAGCCCAGCTGAGCTGTGCTGCAGGGAGGCCCCGTTGCTGCTGTGTGCTCCTTGAGTCGGGGCTCTGTTCTGCAGAACTGCTGAGCTGGACACTGGTGGAGCAGTGACCTCTTGCAAGCGTGTCCTGTGCTGATGCTCTGCAGAGAAATTGCTGGAGAGAAATGAAGTGGTGTGGGTGCATGGTACCTCCCCACCCCACAGTGCCCTGGCTGATGAATGAGCACTTCAGCTGCTCCCCAGTGTTCTGCAGTCAGCACATCCCTGGTTATGCGCTGTCAGATTATCACCACTACATGCTGGAGGTAAGGGAGCAAAGGGTGTAACAGGGCCAAGCCTGGTGCTGGGAGCTGCCAGAGCAACTTGCAGCTGTGCCAGGGAACTGGAAACCTGAGCATGCCAGTGCCAGGCTTTGTGAGGGCAGGTAGTAAGGCAGTTAATGTTCTGGAAATGCAGCTCTAGTTAAGCTGTTAGAGCCTTGTTTAGTTCCAGTTGTGACAGTCTGAGCTGAAACCCTTCCAGATGAAGGCAGCCTTGTTGTGGCATGGTTTCTGATGGTCTGAATGGACAGAGGCTCTTGGTGGCCGCTTCTCCCACCTGTGTGCACACACCTTTGGCCCCATCCCTGCATGTTGGAGCAGGGCTGGGATGGAGCTGGTCATCCACTGCCCATTGCCTGTTGGGGATGTGGTGTCCGTGGGTTCCCACCGGGGCTGTCCTTGCTGCTGTCTCAGTGCTGCTGCCTGTGTGCATACCACGAGCTCATTCTGATGTGCGCTAATGCTATTATCCTCCAGAAATTGAAATCAAGTCTGAACCTATAATGTTTCACTGGGAGGGAATTGGGGTTATATATTCCTGTGTACAGCAGCATTCTATTTCAGTCATAGCATTTAATTATGATTGGTGTGTTAGTGCCCACCAGAGCATAACAAATTGTCATTATGTTATTCTGCTGAGTCTAATTTAATTGGCAAGTTGTCACAAAAGCAATTATCCATCATTTATTTTGTTGCCATAACCACATCTTGGAGAGCACCTGCTGTCTGAAGTGGAAAGGCTCTGCAGTCTCCTGGTCCTGGATTTCTTCCACTTGTCTGACACAAAGGCACCATTTCCTTCTCCTATTTAAAAACATGCTCCCTGTTTCCAGTGGTGGTCCCATGTGCAGGGCTGGAGCTGTGGGGGGTTGGGGTCTGGCTAAGCCCTGTGGTGTCCTGTGATGGTCCTGGGGCTCTGCTCCCTCCCAGACACCACTGCCCAATGCAGTGTGGTGCTCGCAGGGCAGCTCTCAATAAGCGACTTCCTTATGTAGGGTCCCATAAAGATAGCAGGCTGGCAAGTGGAAATTAGTGGGTTCTTCTAATCTAGTGGGCAGAGTAATAATATTTCCCAGAATTGCGGATTTTCCCCTTCCTGAGACAGTGTGGGACTCTTAGCTATTAGCTGTGTGGGCCTGGGAGAGGGCATCCAAAATTGCACAAGGCCAATGTAGATGTGAGAGAATTTGAAGCCTAAGACACGGCAATGAATGAGTAAATACATGGGATCTGTTTTGATGTCTGTATTTCTACCAGTTCCTCCTCTCTCCTCCCTGCCTGTAGTCTCTTCCCCTCCTGTGGTTCTAATTAGCTGCTAATGAGGAGAGGTGACTTTGTAGTTAAGGCACAGGTAGCGCCGAGTTCCCGGTCTGCTGCGGCCACCGAGCCCTTTGTTTTTCCCTGCCTCGATTTCCCCATCTATAACCCAAGGCACAACTCACTGGAGATGGATGTTGTAAAGTTAAGTGGATTGGCGTTTGCAAAGCAGTTTGCTTTGAAGGTTGGGCTGTCAGCCTGCGCGGTGGGCAGCTGGGGCCGGGGGTCGGCGGAGGAGGCGGAACCGATCTGAGCAGTAAGCGGGTACCGCTGCTGCACGGTGCGGGCATGGCTGCGTGAAGGAAATGGACTGAGAGCTTCACTGAGCCCTACACGACTTCACGAAGGCAGCAGCCGGCTCGCTGCCTCCTTGTCCATCCCTGTCCCCACGGCTCCCTGCCCGCCCGCACCGCCAGCGATGTCCCCGCGCAGCGGCGGTGGCACCAGGGGGTGCTGCGTGCTCACAGCAGGGCTGCAGCCATCGCTCGGGGATGGCAGCAAGGTGACTTTGTTACCTGTTCGGCCGGGCGTTGCTGTTGTTTTTATTCGATTTCTCCCTGGGATGATGAAGCCGTTATCGGGATGACGTTTCCCACGGCAGTGCCGGATGCTCGCTCTGCCCCTCGCCGATGGGATATTTAAGCTTCTGTGCTCCTGGGGGGAAAAAGCCCTCCGTGTGCTGTGGAACGGTCTCTGATGGTGGGCTGGGGGCACCCAGAACCTTCCTGCCATCCCCTTGGCGCCCAGGGGGACCCCAGAGGTGCCCCTGGGCAGCACATATGGAGCGCATCCAGCGGGTGGCTGTGATGCCTCTTACGCCAGGGCCAGCGTCTGCTGATCAGATGTGAGGAGCCCTGAGCAAAGCCCACGGTGTCTGCTTGACCTCTCTGTGCTATGCTGGTCTGAGGGCACGGGGCTGCTCAGCACAGCACGGTGGCAGGCAGTGCATCGCGGCTGGGTTTATCACATGAAGATAACGGTGGTGTTTGCAGTCGTACAGGGGAAAAGATAAGGGGAAGAGCTGGAGAGAACCTGGCTGGCCAGCAGAGATAAATTTACTGTGCTGCAGGAAATTGAAATGTGAAACAGAAATCTCAAACGGGAGAAATAGTTCGAAAGGTGCAGGGGTTGAGCCCGGAGCACGCCCAGGGTGGGTCATGGTTAACCCATCAGCTCCCAGCTTTGAGCTGCCTCCTGGGGCACCCCTCCACAGCTGCTGGTGGGGCCCAACAAAAGAGCAGCTTTAAAACGTGGATGTACTGCTGCAGTTTCTTGGTGTCGTGAGGTCACCCATGGCCCCTCTGCAGACAGCTCTGGTTTTCTCATCAGAGGAGCCCTGAAGTCGCAGTCAGGAGCAGCTCCACGTGGTGTCACAATGAGCAGCAGTGTCTTAATGTCACCTCACCCCCAGCACGCCGGTTCCGTCTCACTGACATGAGTGGTGAAATCCTCCTTGAACAGCAGCAGCGCCTGGAGTGAGTCCTGTGTCTTTGAAATGCCCTTCAGAACCTGGCTGCCAAAATGAAAGTATCTTAGAGTACTTTTCTTCGTTCAGTACTGAAATGGTGTTGGCACTCTGTGGGTGCTGATGGCTGCACCAAATGTTTGGGGTTGCAGAACCTCTGTGTGTGGAAACAAATGGGGATTTGTGAAGCGTTCTGCGGTGAGAGCAGAGCTGAGGATTTAAATGCTGGGAGCGGAGGTGCTGCGCTCACAGCTGAGAAGCTGGAATTATCTGGAGGGAATAATGAAACCGTGAGTGAGAGGGAAGAGCGAGCTGTGGTTTGTGGTGCTGAGAAGTAAATCAGCTGTGGGGCTGAGTGGGGTGGAGGAGCACACATTGATGCAAGCCCTTCCCTTGGCCCCTTCCCACCGCCCTGCCGTGAGCAATCTGCACGCCGTGAGATTGCCTTGTCCCTTCCAATGATTGTTAATGCTGCTTTTTCCCCGAGCCATCAGAAGCACTTTCCCCTCATCCTGGTGGTTCTTGCCCATTTTGCTCATTCTGACCCCAGCACCCAGGGCATCCTATGTCGCATCCCATCGCGCTGCATCTCAGTTGTTTGTGCCCCTACTTTGTGCCCTGTAGATGGCAGAGGGGGGCATTTCTTGGAAGGGGGGAGAACCTTATATTCTTCTATTTTATATGGATGTGGAAATGATAGTAAACTTCAGTGAGTGTCCGCCCTGGTTGCAGAGCTCCAAGTGCCAATTCAGCAAAAGGCTTTAATGGTGCGGTTAAATGGAAGCCTGCTCTTACGTCTGTAGCTGTTAGTGAAGTGGTTTGGCACGTGCAGCAGTGTTCAGCTCTGAGCTGCGGCTGTGCCGGGGCTCTGTTTTTCCTTGGGCAGAAGAATTAAGCTCGGGTTGGTATCACCTATTAATAAGGTGGGGAGTATCCAGGCAGTACTTGTGCAGTGCAACGGAGCTCATCATTTTTCTATATATGAGCAATTAAGCTGCACCAGGAGGCCTATGTCTTTATATCATCACCTAATGACTGTGCAAAAGTATTCAGGGAAAGGAGAGGAAAAAAATCACATCCATATTTAATTGGCAAAGTTATCACCTTCACTTCAGAGCCCCAATTTGCGGCGCTCCTGGCCTGTTTCCAAGTCAGATCTATTTCCCCAGACTGGGAAGTGAGTCCAATGTCCTTATATTGTACTTCTGCAACAAAATGCCATTTCAAAGACCAGCAATGCTCTCGTTGCTGCGGTAAGTAACAGAAAGTCTCTGTTCTTTGCAGCAAACAGGGGTACCTTTGAGCTGATGGGCTGTTTTCATTTTTGTAAGGAAATCATGGGTGTTATTCTTATTACCCAGCCCCACGCTTGCCTGTCAGGTTGCATTTCTCATTGCACTAAAACAAAAAGCCATCTGGAGCGCCTCTCACTGCTGTTGGGGTTGCTGGGCTGCAGTGTCGCTGCTCTATTGCTCCCAAGGTCTCCCTTCGCTTAACTCTCCAGCCCATCGCTTCCATCTACGTACCCCCACACTCCCACTTCCCCGCTGCTCTCCTTAGCTCTCGGTGTCTCTGTGCCCAGTCCTGCTTTCGCTGGGCAGTGAGGAGCAGCACAGGCTGCTGCCTTCCATTCGGCATCGGAGCCGTCTGCTGCCATTTCAGGTGACTGTCTGTTCAGACACCTCATTTACACACTGGGTGGTGTTCTGTGACCCCCGTCCTCCTGCCCGTCTGTGGTTCCACTGGAGCTGTCTGTCTGGGTGCAGCCCTGCTCTGCTCATTGCAGGGCTTTTCCTTCCCCGCCTGTATTGTGCAAGATGGGGAAAGGGGAAGAGTGAGAAGAAGGGAAGGAGAAATATCGACACCTTCCATCTGCTAAAGCCTGGTAACTGGCCTTTGACACTTCTGTGCCACTTCATCTTCACAAAGCCCCAGCTCTCTGAAGATTAATTGATGTAGGCCACTCAACCCATTTTCAAATCTCTTTCAGTTACCATTTAAAACCTTCTGATTTATTTTTTTTGATAAAGTCACCGAGGCTTTTTATGGATTCTCAAACGATTGTCCAGCTTGACAAATTGGATTCTTAAAGCCGATCCTTTAAAGAAAAGGATGTGGTTTGACAAGACAAGAAACAGCTCATCTCAGAGACAGGGATAAACACACAAAG
This sequence comes from Chrysolophus pictus, assembly GCA_037305975.1. Classification (NCBI taxonomy): domain Eukaryota; kingdom Metazoa; phylum Chordata; class Aves; order Galliformes; family Phasianidae; genus Chrysolophus; species Chrysolophus pictus. The sequence goes on from CM074594.1 coordinate 8,987,873, forward strand.
GAAGGCCCCGCTCTGCAGCGGCTGTTGTGCTCTGATCTGCCCGAGATGGGGGGGCCTGGGGGGCTCGGATGGATGCATGGATGGGTGGGTGGGAGCAGCAGGTGTTGGATGTGTCCCAGCCCCGTGGTCACAGCAGTGCTGCTCCTGGGGGTGATGGCAGATGGGTTTTTACTGCCGATGCTCGCACTGTGCTGTGCTGCCCCAGAGTGACCAGCATGGGGCTGCAGAACTGGAGTGGTTTTGGTCTGTAGCAGCCCGGGGTGACCCTGTGGCATCAGACCCGCTGCCCATCCCTTGTTGGTGCTTGCAAATGCCCAGGGGTGAAACCTGTCTGTGGAAATGTTGCTGAGGCTGCTGTATTGCTGAGAGCAGGGAACTGTCATTAAGGATATTAATGTGGTTTCTTAACGAGTGCTTTGCTGCTCTTCTGCTGTGGGTTGAGCTTGGCACGGCCTGGAGGCAGCTGGGCTAGGAGCGAGGAGGTCTCCCAGCAAGGGCTCTCCTGGTTCTGGGGACACCCAGGACACCCAGCTATTGATGCACCCTCCTGGGGACATCAGTGTGTGCTGGGGTCCTCACCACACAGTGCTGCAGCTGGGAGCTGGAGCACCGAGCCCTCCCAGGCCAGATGAGATGTGATCAGCTTCTGTTTAAGTAATATTTTAATTGCTGGCTTCTGCTTTACATTCCTTAACTGACTGCCTTCGCTTTGGAAATCTCACGCGCTGTAACTCCTACCTGCTCTCTGTGCTGTGTGACTCCAGGTGATACTTTACATCCTATTATGATTATTTATTATGATGTCCGGCTTAGTTCTGTAGCAGAGGGAGATCATTAACCTTTCCTGCAGTAAAGAGAGCTTTCTATGTTGTTTTCAAAGCCATTAAAGCTTTGAAAACTCCTCTGATTTTTTTTTTTTTTTTTTTAAGCTAAAAAACCTACAGAGCTGCAGAATAAAATGCTGACACAGGTCGGCTGCTGCAGAAGGAGCACAGACCCTCCTGCTGTGTCCTATTGAATCGCAGCCGGAGCTCAGGATCAGGGAAGGAGCGATGTGCTTGCTACAGAGCACAGCTCGGGGTCTGGGGACCTGGCTGGGGATGCTGAGCCCCGGCTCTGCGCTGGGTTTTCCTGCTGCCATGGTGCTGTGGGTGCTTGGAGATGGGGTCGCATGGGGCATGCTTGGCTGGGAGCCCCATTTACCAACACCTTCACTCCTTTGTTAGTGTCAAATTGGGCCATGGGGAACCAACGTGTTGTGGTTGTGGCACCAGCCCAGGTCCTGCTCCTCTGCACCCAGATCTCTCTGTGGTGGGCTGTTTCCTGAAGCCGCAGGATGCCCAAATGCTGTGGCTGGTGGCAGCGAAGCCCGTGTAGATGTCCCTGCTTTTGGAATTGCATTGCACTGACCATATGGCTGGGGAATTGCATGGCCGTGTTGGTGATGGGATGATAATGAATGCTAACTCTATCTGGCCTGTCTGTACCCCGCAAAGGCAAGAAAGCACTGTTCATTAAACTCTTGTTAAAGTGTCATCATAAGGAGAAAAAGCATCTCTATATAAAAATGGCTGCCACTCCTTCCCCATCACTTCCCTCAGGCAAACCCCCTCCAGCACTGGTGGCCACTGCCCCATGTCTCTCCGGGTCACCGAGGCAGTGACATGGGAGCTGAGTGAGCCCTCGTGTGCTGCAGGGCAGGTGTGTGTGTGTGCTTTGTGCAGCAGCAGAAGGGAGTGGGATCTGCAGGAGGAAAGTAGGGCAGCAGCACGGAGTGTCGGTGCGGTGGGATGGTTGGGGCAGCAGCCGTGCAGCTGTGGCACTTTGTCAGTGTCAGGCGGTGACAAACGACACTGGGGAAAGTCACAGGGCTGCGGTGCTTCTGCAGCTGTGACACCTCTGGAAACAAGGCAGGTATTGGTGCTGCGCCTCAGGTCTGGAGTCAGCCTTAATTAATCACGGGAACAAGGTCTGTCCTTGCTGCTGCTGCTCTCCTTCCTTGGTGGGGATGAGGAGTGCGGTGCAGGCAGTGCTGGGCAGGAAGCGTGGTTGCCTTTGTGTCAGGGCAGTCAGGGGGAAACTGGTTATTGCTGTAGTGGTACTTATGGCTGTACCAACTCAGCGCTCTGAAATGCAAACAGGAGCAGTGTGTTCATAACCCAACCTTGGGGGGGGAAGGAAACCCTCAGCACTGTGTTACAGGGAGAAACCACTTCCCCACCTCCCCTTTATCTGATTGTTCTGCTAAGGCTTTGCTCAATTTTGTGTAATTAAAAAGCTTGAAAGCAGCTTGTTTCCTATATGGAGAGAAGCACAACATATGGTACTGACAGAGCTGTTCATACATATGAATGTTTTTATATTTACTAAAATGAAGTCAAGATGTGACACTTGAAACCATGGCTGTTGTGGTGAGAGCTGAGCAGTGCCAGGGCCACGTGCTCGAAGCACGCTGCAGCTCCGTGCCCTGACCAGTGCCAGGCCGTGCCCCTCTGTGCCTTCTTGTGTCTCACTCATTTCACTGCTTACTCCATATGACTGAAACAGAAGTAGGACGTGGTGTGCTCTGCGAAGCTGCAGTGGTGGAAATAGTTTCAGTGACGATGTTATTAATGAACATTAGAAGCAGGGAATGGCCGCCAGGCTCACGTACCTGGTGCTCGCACAGGCTGCACTCAGCTGCATCCATCTGCTGGCTGCACGCATTCCTTCTGCAAAGCACCCTCACTGCTATCGCCTGCCTGGGAGCTCTGTGCCGCTTTAGAGAACTGCAGAATTGTTCAGGTTGGAAAAGACTTCCAAGATCCCCAACCCCTCCCACTGTGCCCGCTGACCCCATCCCTCAGTGCCACATCCCCACAGATCTGGAACAAGTGTGGAGCCAAAAGACAGGGAGCTGTTGGAGACGGTCCAGAGGAGGCCACGAAGATGATCAGGGGACTGGAGGTTGAGGGAGCTGGGCTTGTTCAGCCTGGAGAAAAGAAGGCTGCGGGGTGACCTCATTGCAGCCTTCAGTACCTAAAGGGAGCCTACAAACAGGAGGGGAATCAACTCTTTGAAAGTGTTGATAACTGCAGGACGAGGGGAAATGGTTTTAAGTTGAGGGAGGGGAGATTTAGGTTGGATGTCAGGGGGAAATTCTTTACAGAGAGAGTGGTGAGGTGCTGGAACAGCTGCCCAGAGAGGCTGTGGATGCCCCATCCCTGGAGGTGTTCAGGGCCAGGTTGGATGGGGCCCTGGGCAGCCTGGTCTAGCATTAAATGAGGTTGGTGGCCCTGCATGTGGCAGGGGGGTTGGAGATTCATGATCCTTGAGGTCCCTTCCAACCCTGGCCATTCTGTGATCTGGAATGCATCCGGGGATGGGACCCCTTCATTCCCTGGGTAATTCCAATCCCTGACTGCTCTTTCCTGTTCTCCACCTGCCCCTCCCTGGTGCCCCGTGAGGTTGTCAGCCCTCATCCCCTGATGAACCTGCACAGCTGTGTGTTGGGATGCAGCATGGCCTCAGGTCATGCAGATCCTGCAGATCCCCACCCCCAGAGCGCTGCCTGCAGTGTGGGCACACAGTGCTGGTTTGAGGGAAATGCAAATCCAGGGCAATCAGCTGGAGCAGCAGCAAAGTGAGAGGTGATGAAACCCAATCAGTTAATAACACTTCATGGCAGCAAAAGATTTGCAGATTATTTTTTTTGTTTTGTTTTTCCTGTCCATGTCTTAACTATTCCTCTGGAGTTCTCCAGGAAGAAATCTTGTGCCCATGAGCCCAAGGGTTTCCAGGTCTCCACTACCAGCTGGGTCTTGGCATGATGGTGATGGGTCAGTGGTTGGACTTCCTGATCTTAGTGGTCGTCGTCTTTAACGATCGTAGGACGTTGGGCACTGCGGTGCTGCACGCGGCAGTGAGGGACAGTGGCTGCTGGGTTCCTGAGCTTGGCACAGAAATGATATAATTGCACTTCGCAAGCAGTAACTGCGTAATTTTAGTTGCTCAGCATGTTGCTTCTTAAGACATCTTTCCCCTTTCTGCACTAATTTGCATTGCACGGCGGGGTTCGTTGTGTGGAGCCAACATTGCTGCTGGGTGCAGGTCCTTGGCCAGGCTCGTGAGTCAGGTCAGATCCTGTGTGTGTCCTTTGGAGGTGCGTGGCACTGAGGCTCCGGGGCTTCTGCCACACGCCCGTGAACAGCGGCAGGACCCCTGCTTCGTTGTATAGCTGTGGATAGCTGTGCCTGGGGAGGGGCAGCTGCAGCCCCGTCCCAGCAGTGCTCAGCAGGCTGTGCTGGCCGCTCGCCGGGCGCTGAGCTGCAGCCAGAACTGATCTCACTTAAGGCTTTGCAAAGCCGCGGATAATGCACTGCGAGAGTGAACAACTGGGATGAAAAATAATTGCACTCCTATTTTTCTCCAGCTTTTCTTATCAATGACTTTATCACCTCTGGTTTTATTTTACACCTTATTTAGACTTTACTGTAATCCCAGCTATTTCACCATTGACACCTCCTTAATACCTTGTCTAACACCTCTGACACCTCTGGCTAATGCCCAGGCCCTTCTGCAGCACGGAGCAGCTCCAGAAGCAACAGAAAGGAGCTGAAATGGAGAGAGAAAAATTATTTACTGCTCCCTCTCTGTGAATAATGGGCTGTGAGGAGGGAGGGCGGAGGGTGAGCCCCCCCCAGCCACTGAACTCACCCCACATCAGTCTGTAAGGGGCACTCTGGGCTGCTGGGAGACGTGCAGCAAGTCTTAGAGAAGAGGCAAGGATTTATTGTTGGAAAGAAGCTGCAAACGGTAAAGGCTCAGCTTGGTGAGTTGAAGCAAATTAATTCCCCTCACTTAGGCACCCTGTGCTGAGCCCAGCTCTGTGCACAGACCTTAGTCTCGCGCTCCCTGCAGGAGCCAGCCCTTGTGCACTGCCAGTTGTCCATGTGCCATCTCCCATTGCCCATGTCCCATCACCCAGAGGTAACAGCACTGTGGGTTTTGTTTTTTCTGCCCCCTAATCTTTGAACCTAAAGGCTATTGCTACATTACCTAGATTTAACTACTCATTACACAAACTATATCTCTAAAGTGAGGGATATGGCAGCTTTATTATAAGTTTATTTCATGCTAATTCAAGCAAATAAATTTGCTCCAGCTGTGGAGCAAAGGAGATTAATAACCTCGAAGATCACTTTGCTGCTTTGATGAGTTTCTTGAACAGAGTAGAGTACATTGAGGAAGAGCAACTAGATTAGTCCAAAAACCCCTTTAATTATTAGTGACACTGTGCAAACTGCTTCATACGAGTGGAATACCAACTACTTAACTCCTGACCTTATTATTCAAATAAACACTTCTCATTATAGCAACATGACTTGCTCGTCAACACATCCCATAGCTGCCTCCGTGGCGGGTCTGAATGTCCCCGCTGTGTCAGCAGAGAGCATACGGACCTCGTTAGGAGCACAATGGCCTTAAAGGTGCCGGCGCTCGATGGGTGCACGCAGTGCTGTGGCTGGGTGGAGGGCTGTGCTTTGCTGGGATGGGTTGAGTACGCGTCCCTTCCCGTGCATTTGTGTTCTTACCCTGCCTTCCTTTGAGGTGTTCTGGCAGTGCATCACCCTTAGCTGCTGTCCTCCACCCCAGTACACTGGGAGAGGTGCCTCCGGCCGAGTGGAGCAGAGCCTGAGTGCGATGGGCACCACTGCTGCTGCTGTCGGTCCCGGCTCTGCCCTTGGTGCCTCGCTGCCATAAGGCAGCCCTTCTGTTCTATGTAGAGCAAGCAGAAATGATGTGTTAAATACAGCCCAGGCTGCAGCTCTGAATCAAATCAATTCTTTTTTGATTCCCTGAGCTTTTGAATGTTCAGCCCTGCTGAAGAATTGTTAGCAGAAGAATGGGGCTGAAGGAGCAATCCTTGCGTATCGCTATTGACTCAATTATTTTGCCTCTTGATTTTCTATGAAGCGGCCGCAATGCCGTGCCGATATGCTGATTGCTAATGGCTCAGCATTGTTAGTGCTGGCTCCCAGTGGAATGCCTTCATCTCTGCGCTCCCCAAGGGCAGCATTTGGGACCGCATTTTATTGTGAGTGATGCAAACTGCAGCACACAGAGGGATGTGTGGAGGGGCAGAGATGGGTGCTGTGCTGCTGACCTTCCTCTGCCCGACATTCCCGGTGCTGCTGTGCACAGGTCAATGTGACAGAGGGAGGAGAGGATGCATTTGCGCTGTCACTGTTGTCACTACTGGTAGTGCTGGAGTCCAAGAGCCCCTGCATTAGTGGGACAAAGCCAGGGGTCCAAGTTAGTGGGGCTGCAGGGGACAGAATAGGGTACCCACAGCCCCATCCAGATTTGCTCTTTTGTGATAGAAGAGGTATTTCCCGCCCATAGAAGGTGCTGAGATAATGGGAGCAAGTGCTTTGGATCTCTGGATAAAAAGGGCAGAGGAGGAACAAAACACTGCCTGGCTCTGATGATGCAAAGCCCTGTGCAAGTCCTATGTGTTTCTATTAGCGGCTCAAACACACCCCAGGCACAAAAAGACAGAGACAGATATATGCTTTTTCGTGCTTGCTATTCTTGCTGGTGTTTACATTGTATAGCAGGAGCCTCTGCATCTGGGAGAGGAGGATTGGAATGGGACTGGGGCCCATGGAACAGCGTCAGGCCTTGAGCACTGCCCCCTGTGCATGGGGACACCCAGGACAGCTGGGGAGGGAGCCTGGAGCTCTGGGGGAAGAGCAGCTTTCTATTTCAGTAACACTCGAAAACACCTTTGGTGCATCGCTGTCAGGGGAGGGAAGAAAAAGCCCAAAATCAATATGAAATGATGATTTCAATTGGAGCCATTTTCAAAGCTGTCAGGAGCTGCGAGTGAAGTGCAGTAACTGGAAAGGAAAAACACTTATTCAGACTCCTTTTGGAAAACAGAGCCCTCACCATGCTGCTCCTGAGCAGAGCGGTTCTCCAGTCCCATCCGGTGCTGCTCTGCTCCCAGGGATGGGGCTGTGGGAGCTCGGGCAGCTGTGGCACTGCTGCACTGCAGATCTGGGGGGGATCTGAGCCACCCTTCGTGTGATGCCTTAAGTGATGACTCCGTAATGCCATCTCCCCACAGCTGGCTCGAGGCGGGGGTCGCTCGGTTAATGGACGTCTCCATCTTCATTGCCTTTTTAACTCGTTTTTAATCAGTAATTATTATTGAGCAGGAGCGACACGCAGGCTTCTCTCACCCGCTCCCCAGGCGAGTGCCAGCCAATATGTCACAGCAATTAGTGCCTGGTGGCGATGGGACACAGGATGGCCACTGCCACCCTCTCACTCTGGCTCCTGGATGTTGGCTCCTCCATTTACCAGCTCAGGTCCAACCCCGGCACACTTGCAATTAACTGTCTTGTGGTATGTAATGAGGCTGAATGTGGGATGCTGAGGGGGGTCTGGGGGTTTGTCCATGGAAACACAGTCACAGCCCTCCTGGGGCACTGCTGTAGTGCGCCCAGATGCCCTGCGGAACAAATGGGCTTTAAAACTGCCCCATTGTGTTATTCCTTATTAATAACAGGGCGGCCCTTGTAAATAGCCATGAAGGGAAGTGCTTAAGCTCATAATTAATAAGCGCTGGATTGGCTTCTGCTGCTGAGCTGCAGCCCGCAGGGAGTGGTGGTGGCGGGGGCCCCAAATCCAGGATCCCATCTCCAGGGGGTTCCGGCTCCAGGGTCCCAACTCAAGGATCCCATCTTTGGGGAGTCCCAGCTCCAGGTCCCTGGCCAGGCAGTGGGGGATGGGGGCACTGAGAGCTCAGAGCACGACTGACTTACAGACCCTGCACTGAGGCTCAGCCGTAAATGCTTTATGCCAAGAGTAGAGGGACACAAATCATGTTTATGTCCCTTGTTCTCTTTATCGGGACACTAATTTGACAGAGAAGGGAAAATTTTGCTTATTTTACAACTCTGCTTTTAGCTGCAATTTGATTTCAATAGCTGGGAGGCAAACACAAAATCTTATTTTGTCGTCGGTATAAAAATGTGCATTTTGATGCAGACCCCCACTTACACTGCAGTGTAGAAGGAGCGGAGCTCAGGGCAGCACACCCCACCCACCTATCCTGCACTCACACTTCAGAGATGTTTGCTGAACGATGGGTGATGTGGCTGCCCTTCCCGTCCTGCCCCCCCGACACACTGCAGCCCCGCGCTCCTTCGCTCCTGGCCCAGGTCCGAGCGCTCCCTGCCCCCACTGCCGGCCCCAAATGACAGCGACGAGGAGCTCTGTTCAAAACAGTTTATTGTATTTTTTTGTCAGACAAACACATTGATTTCTGGACCACAGTAGAGGATGGAAACCTTTCACAAACTTATTTATTTGAAAATACAAATATAAAATTATACTTTCCACATCTGTGATGTGAGAGACCCCCATCCACATAGTATTTTACAACAGGGCTTCAGAAAGCCATACACAGAGACCTGAAAGATGCTTGATATATATAGATACATATATATATGTATATATATAAAAAAAAAGTCACTACCAAAGTTCTCATCAGTTCATACTAAAGTATAAAAGGAAGGGCTAGGCTCGCCACTGTGCCATAGTATATTTAGGTACATTTATGACCACCTGAAATGCTTCGACTCGCACTCTAGCACTGATGGAGTTCGGACCTCGCACGACAGAACGACGTAAGTTTGCTGCCCACCACGCAGTGACACACAGAGCCGGCGGCACACGGCGCGTCCCGCGGAGCCCAGGCAGCACCGCCTCCACCCCCGGCTCGGCGGGAGCAGCGCCGCAGCGCGCACATGTACTCTCTCAAACTACTTATTTTTTTTATTATTATTATTATTTTTTTTTTTTTGGTAATTTTATTACAGTATTAAAGTATTGCTTAGCTTACAGAATCTCCTCACGTAGTGTTCACACACAGAAATGGGTTCGACTTCGATTCTGTACGTATGAAACTCTACAGTGTACGCGCAGACCCCGGGCCCGCGGTGTGTCTTTGATGCATCCCGTCTTACACTGAACGACCCTCAGTTTTCTGTTGGAACTGTTTTGCTTAAAAAACAAACCAAAACAAACACTAAAAAAAAACAACAAACAGAATTCAAAAAATTCCACCCAAGAGACATTTCCATAGCGTAAAAGACAGCTACGAGTTAGTGTTTTGTTTTTTTTTTTGTAAACAGTTTTGTATGCAATATCATACATAACCATGGCTGGCCTTCAGAGAAATGGAGGAAACGATATTGCTTTATTCTGGGTTAGGCTGCGCTGAGTGGCAGAGCGGAACGCGGCGGTGGTGCAGCACGAGCCCTCATTCACACCCACGATGGAAACAGCGCCGGAGGATTCGGAGCAGGGAGGGGGAAAAGAAACGCGAACACCTTTCAGGTCATACCAACAGCTACCCAATGGTTGACTACTCTAGCGAGATGTGTGACATTCACCAGCTGAATGAATGCTGCTGTACAATGGAAAAAGAAAATACAGCAAGAGAGCCATGCTACCTTAAAGTCCAAGCTACAAATTCAACTTAGAATGAACACCGATGAGTGTAAGAAACAAAAAAAGGGACAGGTCAGGCTTCATTTAAGTGAGCCCATCACAAACGACTTTTTATGTTTTAGTGGGGGAGGGGAACTGAACTCCTGGGGTTCTGCAGCTTCTGGTGGGCTCAGCCCCGGCCCACGGCTGCTCAGTGGGAGCTGGGAACAGGCGGCGGCCGCCACTCACTGTGCTGCACTGAAAGCAAAGCGTGCTGAGCCGCTGCGCCACGAAGTACACAGAACCCCTGGTGAGGAACGAAGGAACAAAACCCCTGGGGATCGACTCCGAGATGAGCGGGGACTAACGACCCTCAGCATAGGTAGCCACATCGAGACGTACCGGGTTCCAGACATTTGTGCTATGGGCCACTGGGACTTCTCAAAAGGTATATAAACATCTAAAACATATTCACACAGATTAGCAATTTCTTCTGAGCATTCTTAAAAAAATATGTTTTTTTTTCTCTTAGTAAAATCGTTTTAATATACCGTGCCTCCCTCTTTTAAAAAATAAATTAAAAAAATCCAGTTTTGCATATCTAGCGTTAGCATTTAAGGTAGTATGGCACATCCCCTCTCAAAGGGTGGGGATCTACAAAATGCCGTAAGAGTTTGCCAGCATTTTTAACATCGTGAGACCTTTGGTTAGTTGAAACCGCATCAGATCAGCAAAACAAAAGAACAACAACAACGAAAAGAAAAATAATAAAAGAGGAAAGGAAGGAAAAAAAAAAACAAACGAGGAAAACCTTGCCAAAATTATTAGCAATTTTTTTGTTTCTTAAATAAGAGAAAGTTCTATCCTTACTGGTCCTAAATCTGAATAACTACATCTAAATTTTTAACCTTAATTACGATACACCTACCAATATGTACTAGAAGAGGAAGAGAGAAGGGGAAGATTCACTACACTAGCATCAGGACAGCACTCTTACAAGATAGCCATTTTATACACTATTAACATACAACAATGATCAACAAAGAATATTCTATGAGGTGACAGGGAATGGAGAGGAAAACCAACCGGTAGTACAGTACATCATCAACATTGACAAAATAGCCATAAAAAATCCCCTGACTGTACACTGAACCTCAGGGAATTTGGTTTGTTGCTTTTTTTTTTTTCATTTTTTTTTTTTAAAGAATGGTTTCATTTACTGTATCACTTGATCAAGTCTCAGTATTTAAAAAGCGTCCAGCATCTTGCTTAAACCTGGTTGTTCGGAAATAAGAAAGAAAACCAACCGAAAACATTACACAAAAAAGCATGATTCTGTTCTCAAAAATAAGAAAAAACCCAAGGTTTTCTCCTCCTGGTTAGCAGTACGGTGCCTCGCTTCCATTGCAGATGCCTTCTCTACCTTGTCTACTGAACGGCTACGTTATTCTACTCGTTAGTAAAATTTACAAAAATAGGAGTGCAGCAGCTCTTTTTAACAAATGTCGCATTCAGTGTCTTATACTGGCTGTACCTAAAGTACCAAATTTATAAACGTAACAATTTAAAAAAATATTAATAAAACTCGTCAATATTACGTTAAAAAAAGAAGAAATATATCCACACTACAGTATGTTCTTAATGCCACCTACCGTGTTGTACTTCTAGTTGCTGTTGCAGGCCTATTTACCAATATTAAAAAAATTAAATTAAAAAATATCCTTCATAAGTTTCCTCCCCCAACAGAGGACCATATATATAACAGCCAAATATTAAACATGTGCAAATAGGAAACTGTCAGTTTTTCCCCTACCAGTCACAGTGCAATGATGTTTTATACTTCATTTTTTTTTCTTTTTTTTTTTTTAAATTCTGTTTACAACTACAATAAATTAAAATCTTCCGTTGCTTCTAGGGTGAAACTTGTAGCACTGAGGTATTCCCAAAAAAAAAAAAAAAAAAAAAACCAGACAAACCAAAGTCGCTTTCCTAATTTGTTGATAACACAGAAAGTGATGGATAACAAAGGTACCCATGCGAGCTCTGCGCCGCTCCGCCTGCACTGGGAGCAGCAACGCGGAGCAGCTGTGTGCTTCGAACCTTAAATGCGATAAATAGGAAAACCGGAGCTTCTTTTTCAGTCCTGGGAAAAGCAGTTTTTAAATTAAAAAGACAACGAGACTGTCACGGGGGAAGCTGTGCACGTATGACTAACAGCCGGAGCGCGGGGTGCACCGCGCCGACGGGGAGCAGTGCCAACCCGGGCAGTTGGTCTCAAGGTCAGACCTGCGCTTGTGTCTTCTGTTTTAATAGAGAAACTGCCTTAGACTGACTCCATCACAAAAATAGTTTGTATTTCTCTTTCTTAATAGTTTATATGTACTCAATGGAATTGTATTTACAGTGTTTGGTTGTTTTTTTTTTTTTTTTTTTTGTTTCTTTTTTTTTTCAGAATTCACGATTTCAAAAAACCTTATATCACCTCTTTCAACAAAAAAAAAGCACTTATAGAAAAAGGACGCCCAAAAGTCCGTCGTCCTTGCCTTATTGCCGAAAATAGATAGAATCGGGTGAACGAAGACGGCACAAACAAAAGGAGGGGGGACGACCCGTGTGCTCCGCAGCCCCACGTCCTGCAATAGCAGCAACTACAGAGACCGGGGGGCACAGGGAGGAGGGAAACGAAAGAAAATCTTAATATAAACAGCTAGGCTATGGTTAGGCTCCTACGAGATACACAAAGAATTAGGTCTACGTGGCTACGAGACTATGTCAAAATGCTACCAAAAAATGTGGGTCGAGTAGGTTTAAAAAGGGGGAGAAACCCATTGAGAAAATAAAACGAACAAGAAATGGATTTTATATACATACTTTTAAAAGCTGTTGTTTTTATAGTACAGCAGATTCATGAGATGATGAGAGAGATTTTTTTAAACAGCCCAAGTCCGTCGAGTGCCACCTCCAGTTCGTTTGCTGTTGGTGAAGATGTAGTGCTGAAGTCTGATGATGTCACCTCACCGTGGGACCGCTCAGAAACTTCGCCCCGTTTTGCCCGGACATCCAGAGAGACTCTGCAAGGAGAGGGGCACACAGGACAGGGGAAGGGTCAGCGGGGGCTGTGAAAGTAGACCGCGTCTTCAGTGACATGAGATGGCCAGTTTTTCCCCAAGGGGACAACATCCACCTGGGCACTGTGCTGCACTCCGGAGTTACGTTCTAAGGGGAAGTGCAACGCCTGGAGCTGTGGCTGCTGCCCGCATTGAACGCTGTGTGCAGCCAGCAGGGAGATGAGCAGTGGGGGCTGCAGGCGGCCCTGGGCCACCCCGACTGCCCCAAGTGCTGCACGGCACGAGGGATGCGTGCCCTGGGATCTTCAGACCTGGTGGTCCTGGAAGAGTTAATATCAAGGCTCATTTCCTCCTCTCGAAATCTATTTTCATTAGTAATGAGCAACAGTAAAAGCACTTTCTGTTTTTAAGTCATTAATGGCTTGAGTTTTAATACTGGCCGGTAAATGATGGTTACAGTTTGATGTGCTGTGTAAGTGTAAAATGATTACAATATATTAATCTGATGAGCACTGCCCTCACTGCGGCGTTATTAGTTTGAATTACGATGTTCTGCTCAAACCTCCCACGTGCTCAGGCTGGCGGCCCACAGAACACGATGGATTCTGACAGATCAACCCGCGAACACACATGGATACGTGCAAACAGTAACGGGGATTAAAGCAGGAGCGCATGGGCACCTCTTTTCTTTCCCACAACAATAGCGCGTGGTGGACCGAATCAGTCCATTAGAGAACTTCAGGTAATCTTGTGTATATGGGGAGATGGAGAATAAATAGCAAACCCCTTTATTTGCCAGTAGTTACCTATACATTTATCTTTATGCAGTTTAAAGCCCCTGAATGTGTTCCACAGGTCCCATCCCCTGGACTGCCTCCAGCCCTGATTGCACACTGAGATAGGACAGCGCTGGGCCAAAGGCTAAGAAATAAATGAAAGATGTCACATCACATCTGTCTGCCTGCATCGCGAGCTCTAATGGTGAATCCAGCACTCAATGGTACACCTTTCAGTTTTCATTGACTGACTTTTCTAATCTACGCTACTCTCAGTGTAAGAATATTTGTTTGCTAAGATGGATATGCCAAAGGCCAAAAAATAACAAAAAAATTAAACATTTAATTAACTTGAGCTTAGTTCAAAGGGTAGGAAACTGGCAGCGATCCAAGGATGCATTACTTAGGTAATGTCTTTAATTTAATTTGCTTAGCTTTCATTTTTTTTAAATCCTGATAACTGCTCTATGGTTACAACGTTATCTTCTAGCTGTGATATTTGGTACAGCCCTTGATTAAGCATGATGGTTTCTCGGTAATGAAGCAGTGGAGCTCATCTGTTTTTAGCTGGGTGCATTCATAGCCAATCTCTACCCCTGACAATGATGCTGGCACTGGGCTGTTCCCCCAAAGGGATTTGGGGATCACTGTTTATTTCCGCAAGGTTTTGAAGTCTCCAAATTACTGTGCTAAGTGCACTGGGCTCGAGCTCCCGATCTGCCTTCCAGTTTCCAACCCATGAAATTGATTTAAATAAAATAAATCACAGAAAAGAATGATTAAAGGCCACGGAAAGACAGAATGAAGATTAAAAAAAATGTTCTCTTAAAGTAAATATAAGGGAAATGGCAGTTTAGCACAAAGTACAAATGGTATATACTGTAATACCTCCAAGTGAGATGGCAACCAACCATGTGTAACGTTTCAATGGTATCCATTTGTAAAAGCCGTTGCAATCAAAGGTCCCTAAAATTGTACAATTGTTAAGTTCATCAGTGCTCTATACATGGGAACAGATGATTATTAATTTTTGGCAAGAAATTATCAAAGGACTTGAAAGACTGTGTTGTCAGCATGAATATGGAATATGTATTTCCAAAAGCTGTCCTGGTCACTAATGACTCTGTGTGCTGAACTCTTCGGGGACCTTTCCAAGACCTTCCTGTTCCCTCAGTTACAAAAATAAACTCTGGGTTTTCCCTTTTTTGTTTCTAATCCAGGTTAGTAAATGGAGTGTGTTAAATAAATATAAAGGTACAAAGGGCTACGGGAGCCTTTGCAGTTACTGGAGTATACCCAGTATGAAGGGTATCCCCTTAATTAAGAGGCTGCCAATCTGAAAATCCAATACTAATTAGCCTTTGAAGAAGTCTTAGTGCAGACAAATCACGACAGCAAGGCCTCATCTCATTACTTGAAAGATTGGGATGTCACCGAGGTTAAGCCATTCACATTTTCCAAAACAAGTAAGTCTTCAGGTGGGAAGTGGAACGGGGGGTCTCAGAAGGGGTGGTCCGAATTGGTGCAGCTTTCTCATAGCAGAACAATCATATTCTGTGTTCTGTACTCAAATTGATCCACAGAGGCTGCCATGTCCTCTGTGTGGCCATGTGCACAGCAGGACCAGAGCGGACTGCAAAGCATGGGGGCTCTCGTGGAGGGCAGCAGCTGCTCTGTCTCTTTGGGTACCGGTTGTTCGTGCAGTAGAAACACCACCATTCCAGGAACTTTGTCTGCACTATGCTCCCACTCCCCCAGCTCATCCAATTTGGTCAAAGAACAGAACTGTCATTTTAGTTTGGAGAATCTCATGTACTTTGACATGTTTATTTTATGAGAGGAAAAGATTTCTCAGCATTTTATGGAAAAAGGGAAAACAGCGTAGGTTGCTGGTTTTCTGTTTTGGAGACTGACAGCCACTAAAGCAGTTTAACCACATTCATGCTAACACACACAGGTAAAACAGTGCAATCTGAAAAACAGCATGCAGCTTTGTTAAGCAAATTTCCATCGCCCGTAATTAGTGAGCCTGCAGAACCATGCAGCATGACAGAAATACGTTTCCAATGACTTGACAACACAACAAAGTGACTTAGTTGTGACCTGCACGTTTTAAGGACCATCAGCAATCCCCTAAGCTGCCTCAAGGTGCCCGGATGAGGCAGCGCCCACCTCCCATGCCCACGTCCTCTGCTGCACACTGATGCTGTTAGGGCAGAGGCTGGAAGCTCCAAGCCCCGATGGCACTGTGCCACTGCTGGGACACGGGCAGGCCTGGTGTCCAGGGAACCCTTCTCCTCCTCTGGGTGGGAGGAGGCCAGGCACGCTGCCTGCAAGCAGCACACCGGCCTCAACGGGCTGTTCCACTGATGGGAAGACCATCTAGACAAGCAGAAGCTTGTATCTGTTAAATAAGGCCTTTCAAAACACGCCACGTTTGTGCAGCTCAGGCTCAGACAAGTGTTTCCAGTCTGCATCGCAACTCCAGCGGCTCTGGGACAGCAGAGTGCAGGGCTGCAAGAAACCTCAGCAACTGCAGAGGGTTGTGCGCAGTGCCGGGGGCTACAGGAGCTGTGCACAGACCAGCTCATCATACAGTCATCGAAAAAGACACCGAACCCCGCCGTCTCACGGAACAACGCCCCTCCCGGCACGCGGTACTCACGGCGATCCCGTGGCTGAAGCCGGAGCCCGGCTGTGGGCTGGCAGCACTTATGTAGTTGCCGACGCCGGAGTCCTGGCTGGCCGTGCCGTACAGGTCTGCGACGGGCCCAGGGCTGTTGGCCCCAGGGAAGCCTCCGGGCCGGGCTGGGTTGGAGCCTGCCGGGGAAGCGGGTGCGCCAAAATTCGGTTGAGCACTGTAGCTATTCAAGACTGGTGTGCAGAGAATAAAGCTGGGTATGAGGCCAGACGCCGGGCATGCACCGTTATTACAAAGCCAAACACCAGAATAAACAGCCTAGGCCCAACTTCTAACACTTAACCAAGGCCATGCGAAAGGAGAGCAAGTACTGAATAATAGTCAGCCCGTACTACTACGAAGCTTAGAGCTCCAAAATATATATATGAATATATATAAAAAAAAAAGAACGATCATTCAACACACTACTGCAACCAGAGACTGTAGGTGCTCATTTTTACCAAATTATCACAAAATATAATAGATATTTTTCAACATCTGACTTGATGCTCATGCAGTAGTAACAAGTTCTCTAGGTCTGGGCACGCCGAGACAGCATTCACATCCCATGCAAACTACAAAGGAACTAGTTTGAGACTACACATTGTGGTAATATTGATATTAAAATGTTGACAGCAAATAACTTCAATCGCATCTAGTAAAACCATTTTGGATCCATTTGATACTTCGGAAAAAAACCTGCCCTTTTAAATTGGTAAGCTGTAGAAATAGCTTAACAGTTAATTTGTTTTTTTAATGGTATGGAATGGAACAGTTTGGGTTTATTTTTTAGGTATGACCAAGGAGAGTATCGTTTTATTTAATTTGCCTTTCTTTAGATTTGGAGATCGAAGACCTACCTTCATCTCCAAAACCATGTTGGGGGGACATCAACCAAAATTAAACAAATAAATAAAGATTCAAAGCAAAAAAAGAATTCCAGAGGGCGTATGGCAACTCACCTCCTAATGTGGAAGTAAAAGAAAATTTTATTTTTTTCCTCCCTTCACATATATTTTTTTTTGAGACAGAAAAACAATGTAAACAAGAATGATACTGAAGAACAGATTTAGATATTAAAGCATGTTAGATGATCAGGCTTCTGCCATTCCTCACTGTTGTTCTTGGATGTGAAGTTTATGAGTAAGAGGATTTGATGTGAAAGAAAAGTCAGCGGCAGGGAGAGCGGATGGGGATGGCGCTGGAAGCGGGAGAGGCCTGCCAACATGGCCCTGCCAACACGGCCCTTATGGCCCTGCCAACACGACCTGCCAACACGACCTGCCAACATGGCACTGCTGACACGGCACTGCCAATGGAGCACTGCATACATGGTGCTGCTGACCTGGCACTGTAGCCTGACTGACCACACTCTCACAGCTCAGTCCTGGACACCAAAATGGCCCTTAAGGATGCCCTGAATGCAGGCTCTGACCAGCCACAACGACCACGTGGCCACAGCATCACCACAACCTCCCTGGAGCCGTGCCAACGGGCACAACTGGCAACTCACATCACCTCTGTGCTCAGCCTGCCCCACAGCTCCCTCAGCCTCCTCCTCCAACTGCAGCTCCCTGCCTACCTCCGCCATGCACCTGAAGAGTCCATAGAGTTTGACAGCCTGCAGTAAGCCCTGCCACCAGCCTGCAGGCCAACACAGAGCAGGGTTTATTGGGGACAAACAGCACCGCAGGGCAAGTCCCGCCTGCCCCACAGGAGTGGCCCACAGCAAGGCTCCCGAGGGGCAAACCGGGCTGCAGGCCGGCACTGCAAACTGCACAGCCACACATCAGTGAGAAATTGGGGCGAGTCGCCGCGCTGCTGCGGTTCCCTGACCGTCCTCAACGCGCTGACGGCTCGCGTTCCTCAACCCAACGGATCAGCCAGTCAAAAACACGGCAACTGTTGGCTCTGCAATGACAGGGAAGTAAATGTTGCAAAGTAAATGGTTTTATGTGGCTGTAAAGTGGTAGCACGGAAAAGTAAGTAGGTCATCTAAGCTGGCAAGTTAAAAGTAATAAGGCATGAGAGAGTAAACAGATTATTTTGGAATTCACTGGCAAACAAAGTACCTTTTTTTATTATTAAAGATTAAATGTCAAGATAGTATTTGGCCTTCTCACTCATGAAGAAAAATATCCAGCTGAGATGTTCAAAAGCCCTTTATTACTATAAGCCAGTGCTTTTTTCCTCTCCTTTTCTTCCTTCTGGTTGAACAAAATGGACGTGGGCGTTGCAGCCCCACACAGCACTCTGCAGGCAGGCCATGCCCTGCGCCTGCCGGGGACACAGCACAACATTCACAGAATCACAGAACGGCCAGGGTCGGAAGGGACCTCAAGGACCATGCATGTCCAATCCCCATGCCACACGCAGGGCCACCAACCTCCCCATTTCATACAAGACCAGGCTGCCCAGGGCCCCATCCAATCTGGCCTCAACGTTCTTTAACACGTTCTTTAGAGATGGAGGGTGCCAAAGCACAGAGTATGAGTACAGCTGCAGACAGCCATGGCATGAGGCACAGGGGGTGAGCAGGGCTCTGCATGGAGCCCATGTGCAGCTCCCAGCCACAGCCCTGCAGTGTGGCCCTGTTCCTTGCACAGCTGCCTTCCTGCAGCGTGTGGCTTGCTGGGAAAAAGTGCAAATCTCACCAATAAGAAGACATGGTCCCCAAATCACACAGCTCTCATCTAGAGGTGCACGGAGCATTTAATTAAAAATCAAAGTTGGGGTGCAAGGCCATATTCATCCCTGATGCAGCCCACTGATGGCAATGGCACGTTGGAGCTGGCACGAACATGCCTCAATATTTAATTTTGAGATACAGTGATCAAATATTACACCATTTCAAAATGGTACTGGGCTGGCAGCGGGGCACCCTGCAGCAGCTGTGTGACACAAGGGCTGCCCTTCACTTTGTACCACAGCAAGTGGGACTCATGCACTGCAGCCAGCCCCAGTGAGATGCATGGAGTAAGGCTGCTGGGCTGCTGCAAGTTGAATGTCCTATGAATGGACACCTCTGTGACCTCTGCAGCTGCAGGATGAGGAGCTGAGCCAGCCCCTGAACCAAGTGTGGTGGGAGCAGCGGACTGGGGACACACACACACAGCAGCACCTCTGCATCATTAACCCCCAGTTACAAGTCCATGCACAGAAAATAAGGAGATGTACTCAGCCTGTCCCAAACCTCACTGAAAGCAAACCCAGCAGCAAGGATCCAGAGCGAGATGCTCCATCCCCCAAAGCAGCCCAGCCCCAGCCATTTACAGCTCTAAGAAATTCAGGAATACCAGCTCGCGTACGTGCGGAAGGAGTTGGCAGCTGTTTATTCAACATCCTTCTGATTGTAGGTATGTAATGCAAGAAAAAGGCAATTTTCTATCTCTTGAGCATCAATTTGGTACTACATCCTGATGATCACAGAAGTGGCTGCAGACAAACGCGTGACACAAAAGCACGCCCACCGCTCCGCTCGCACAGCTCCGTGGGGCGCGGGGTGCCCAGGCAGCACTTTGTGCACCGCCTGCTAACAGCTGTTTGCAGAACTTCACAGAAAGGGTTGGAAGCTTTTACAGAGCTGACACTTTGCTCCAGACCCGATAAATGAAATAGAAAAGCTCTCATAATTACCGGGAGACTAAACAGTCCTGAGAAAGCCGTACTTTAACGATTCACTCAGCCATGTTGAGTTGCTAAATATTTGTCTTCTTACAATAGCTGCACTGAAGCGCACCTAGAGCTGGAGGCACTTTTACGATCGCTTTGAAACAACAGCAAAGGGACCTTGAATGACTTTCCCAACATGCAGAATGCAGTGCGTTTGTGTAAGAAAAGCCTGAAAAGAAATCTGTTCCACACAAACCTGCAAGTAATCTGAGACTAAAATGAAGCAGAAAACAAAACACAAAACTCTCCTGACTCTGGATGCCATTTCAGCCCTCAAAGAAAAATTAAGACTCTGTGGAGAGGGACAAAGCTGTCAGCTGTAGGACAAAGCTGTCAGCTCACAGCAGAAGCTGTCCAAGAGCTGCGGGTGCTGTTGGGTGCAGAGGCACAGAGCACTGAGATTAAAGCACCCGGCCTGCAAAGCACCTGAGATGTTCCCCTGGTCAGACATCCTGCAGACAGAGCTGGGAATAACCAAGGGTGGATGTTGGGAAGTGCACTGCTGGCAGACTGGCAGGGATTGTGCTGTTCTGGAGGAGAGCAGTGAGCCACAGATCGCTCCGGTCAGTGCTGGAGCAGAGCCTTACTGCTTTCCTGTGGGTCCCAGCAGGCGATGCCCTCCCATCTCAAGCACTTGGGAAGCCATGGCAGCCACCATACCTGTTTCCATCAGGATCAGAATTGAGCTCCAATTTATCAGCTGATTGTACAGGGAACCATCCTGCACTGGATGTTTTCACAGCCCTGAAACTATGACTTGGTACCTCCAACACAAGGGTTTCCCCTGTGCATGATTTTCAGTCCCAGTGTCACCACAAAGCCCTGCATCAGATCGATGTGGGAGGGATGTGAAAAAGATTAGATGTGCCTGTAAGTCACAGCTAACCAGCCTCAACTTTCCCCAACCCCAGACAGCCCCATCCTCTCGGTTGGTGAAGCTCTTCCTACACCTAAGGAAAACAAGTGACAGCAGCTGAGTGATGAGAACAAAGACGCTTCCTGCAGCGTTTGCTTCCCTTAGAATTTGCTGTGCTTTTCCTTACAGAGAAGACCCTGATCCCTGCACACTCACTGCATTCACTCCTTGAGCACTGCTCTGTCTGAGCAGAGAACCTACTGAGCCTTCTGCTAAAATAAATGTCAATTTGGAGCTAATTTTAAAATGCATCTGTAACCTCAAGACAGCACTACATTGAGCAAGGTTCTTTTACTACTAACTCACCTCGGCATCCTTCCGCAGGGCTCTCTGCACACACTGAATGCATGTGAGGCACTTCTCAACACACTGTTCCAGCAGAGAGCTGCATGTGGGGTGCAGAGCAGAGCTGGCAGCCCTGGCTGAAGCTGCGGGCTCAGCACTGCACACCCTGCAGGGAGCTCCAGGAGCTCGCTTATCGAGCGCCCGCTCCTGCAAACTGCCGTGTTAGCACAGACCCGCCTCGTACATTAATCCACGTGCAACAGGAAAGGTCAGCACTGAAAGATAAACTCTCTTCTGATGAACTCTTGAGAAATTTCTAAGTCAGGATTCATTATGACATTTGCCTTAGCAAGCTGTGCATTGCACTAACGAGGATTCAGATGCTTCTCTGGGAGGGGAGATGGAAACAGATGGGTAAAGCACAGCAAGCTGGATGCTGAAATCCCACCCAAATAAACTCAAGTCAGTGAAGGTAAAGAGAGAGGGAAAGGGGTTCAGTAATCACTGCTGTGCTTGTTTTACGATTATTCTACAAAGATTTCAAAAGTTGAAAAAAAAAGCAATGCAAAGAGCAGCACACAACTCGTGGCTGCATTGCCCACCACTGCACAGGCACAAGGGAAACCTCAATTTTGCAAGAAACCACCCCATGATTTACTGCATTTCCTCCTCAAGAAGAGGCAGAGGATGAAATACAGCACCCTGTTATCGCAGCCAGAAATGCATCTCCTCATGGAGAGAGCAGCTGAGCACTGCCTGCAGCCGCTCCTTGCCCACAGCTGTCCCCACGGCCACCCCCTCCTGCAGACACCAGAGTAAATCGGCCTGCACCACCAGCAAGCACTAAGGCAGCACTCCGAGGACTGCCCAACGACAATCAACCACATCCCAGGGAGGGCTCATATTCCCTGGGTCACAATCAGTGCTGCTGAGCTAATCTGCTTCTGGCATTGCTGGAAGCAGAGTTTGGCCACAGGCCCTGGTGGAGGTGCTGCTCAGAGCGAGTGATGCTGCAGAACACAGCACAAAGAGCAAAGCAACACGTGAAAAAAAAAAAAAGAGAAGAGTGAAATATTCCCCTAGAAACACATCCTCATTTACAAAGCATGCATCTGCTCATTCTTCCAAGAGAAGCAAACACAAGAGGCTCTCTACAAGGAATAACATAAAGAAGCCAGCCAAGTGGAAGCGCCCACTCAGCCCCTGCCCCGCAGTTCTCCCTGCACCCGGTGCAGTGCCACGCACCCGACGGAGCCCTTCCGTACCAACACACTTCTTGACAACTTGTTGATCCAGAGCTCTAATTTCTGGATGACTCTCTCATCTGCCATAAACAGCCACGCACAATTTGGCAGGCATTTCTACCACCAATGTTTATGATAATAACTCCACGTGCTTGAAAGCAGCAGGAAATTTTCAATATAACTATCATTAAGACAAAATGCTTTAAATCAAAGCCATTACCCACTACCAAGACTCAAAGCTCACAAGATTAGGCTGTTTCTATCTTCATGAAAAATTCATATAATGTGCTGCAAACATCAGCTTCCAGCTTGAAGGAGGAAACAATAGGGTAACATTTAGCACTGGTGATGGAACGGATATGGATTGGGGCGGGGAATGGGCCGGGGGACAGCTGGGACAGCAACAACACCGTGCTTGGGGCATTGATTCAGCTCACCTGGGATTGAATTTGATTCACGGCAGTTCAGAGGAGCTGCCTGGATTTTTGCAGAAGGAACATCACCTGTAGCTAAAGAGTACTTAGATCTAATTCCATGAGATATTACAGTGACTACAGACAGCCATGTGGAGTAAAGGATGCTTTTAGC
Source organism: Chrysolophus pictus (assembly GCA_037305975.1). Lineage (NCBI taxonomy): Eukaryota > Metazoa > Chordata > Aves > Galliformes > Phasianidae > Chrysolophus > Chrysolophus pictus. Next base: position 9,010,585 of record CM074594.1, read on the forward strand.
TACTTCCTTCAACCTCTCTGACACTGTGCTGCAGTACCTGGAAGTTGGGAATTTCCCCAAGAGCCACCCAAGCATTCAAACCTGCTGCACTGACTTTGAAAGAGCCAAGTACAAATGCTGCAGAGGACATCACTAAAAACCAGGGCTACTGGTGCAGCACAGATTGCTTCCCTCCTGATTTCTCAGGCATCCCATGTGTCCCGAAGCATGAACACCAATAACCACATCTTTGTGCATGACTAATGGACCAGCAGGCACAGTGTGATGCTGATACTTTAAATAACCAGCCACAGGATGGGGCACAGAGAAACTCCTGCACTGCATGCAAAGCTCAATCACTAGTGCTTAGAGCCTCACAAGTACCCTACCAGTAGCCAGAACTGCACCCACCTCACGGAAGCTGGGCCAGCGCTAATTCCTCGAGCACTCACTGCTGCAGCTGAAGAGAGCTCGCACCTTGCTGTTCTGAGATGCTAACTGCCCAGATGTGATTTACTCAGCCATGGATGTACAAATTAATGTCAGCGTGAAATAAGACGTCAGAGCTCCTGGTTCTTGCTTGCCATTCAGACTGCAGGAGCACACAGACACAGCATTAAGAATTCAGTGTTTGCATCCAGACTCTTTTGTTATATCCCAGCCATTGCACACAGCTCCTGCTGGAGGCACAAACACATTTGTTTGTGGTCAGGCCGAACTATCAGAGGCATCACTTTCCTCTACCTGCCTTTTTACATGCAGCTTTGTTTTATGTCTGAGACAAACTGCACGTGGCACACCTCCAGTTCAGATCAATGCTCAAACTAGAAAATGTCTCCAAAATAATGAGCTGGAAACACACAGACATCCTAGAGAACAGCAACGCACAAACAGCTCCCAACTAGCTGAGTACAAAAGTGGGAGACAGACAGGAAAGCAGAGAAGCCAGCACTGCAATTAGAGGCATTGCTCAACACAGCACTGTGCAGAGCTGGACGGAGCTGTGCTTCGCTCGTGCTCCTTCCAAGCAGACCTGAAAAGCAAACCCCTCTTGGTAAGCCCCGGGGCGGGCAGATCCTCTGCCAGTGCTGACAGCTGGAGGCATTCTTCCCAGGACAGCCAGGTTGGTGCTGCCCGTGGAGACCCAGCACAACCCCAGGGAGGGCCGGCAGCCCCCCCTGCCTGCAGGGACAAACCGCAGAACAACCGCGGGGCTCATCAGCAAATTGGTGGTGATAGGCTGAGAGCCGTGAGCTGCTATCTGCCTTAACAAGACACTATTTGTACTGTATTTTCTATCTGCAGTCACACTTTAAAAGGTTGTTCTGTCTCTGCAGCCCTTTCGGAAATGGCTTCACACATCGAACTATCGCCAGGATACCGACAGAAAGCAGCGGGAGGCGAGCAGGTTCCCAAGCACAGCAATTACAGCTGGAACTGAGCAGGGACGGGGCAGTGCTTGACCCCTCCTTATTCACACCTCCAGGCCTGCACCTAGCAGCAATCCCAGCTGTTATGCACCACGCTGGACGTGCCGGTGTGATGATGACAATTGTGATCCTATGGAACTGCTCCTGCCTCCGCCCCAGTGCTCCCCTGCTGTTACAGAGTTGTGTACACTGGAAATTCAAGTGGAGCAAATGCTTAAAAACCAACCCCTGTCCTTCAGTGCACCCTGCAAACATGCGAGCAGCCCCTGCTCCTGCTAAGGCCACACTTGGCTCCCTCAAAGCATCAGCCACATCTGGAAGCTGTGCACTGATTTGCCAAAAAAAAAAAAAAAAACAACAAACCAAAAACCAAACCCACAAATTCCATGTACTCAAGTGCAGCTTTTCTAAGTTCTGTACTTTCCAGCTTGGCTGTACCGTTTTTGCAAGCGATCAATATTTATTGCCTAATCACATTCTCTGTCCTGCGAGTTGGCAGTGCCACGCGCACCAAGCTGACGCGGAGGCCACACAAAGCTGCACTTGTAGGAGCTGCAATCAGGGAGCTGGTGCTTGTCACAACCCCACAAAAGGATTTCCTCTCGAGCAGCTCATCTTTAATCATTATAAAAGCACAGAAGTTTAATCCATTTTTGATGTAAGCGCTAATAGCTTTGTGTCCTTGAAGTTCAAAGTGGTCTTCGTGCATGTCGCTAATTAGCCGAGCAAGCAGCCATTCAGCTCCCTCTCATGTTTCTAATTAGATCCTTAACAACAAACAAATGTCGACCTTACAAAGGCTGTGCTACGTTTCCCTCCATTAGTTAAACACTTTGGGAGGGAGGCGGTTTCCATTTTTCTGCAATCCCCCAACCACCACTCTGGCATTTTGGGCCGTGCTGCTGCCCCTCACTGGTGGTGTTTGCACACAGCGCTGCGGGTGCTGAGCACCAGGGCTACAGCCGGGTCCCCACACCTACATGGAGGCCAGCAAGTAAATCTGACAGATAATGGCTGTCCTGTTTGCCACCTTCAGCAAATCAGTCACAGAAGCAGTAAGGCTGGAGAAGATCACCTCATCCAACCGCCATCATGTCCAGTCACCACCATTAAGGTTTGAGAAGACCTCTGAGACCACCAAGGCCAACCCCACCCCCACCCCCACCATGCCCACTAGGCACATCCCCAAATGCCACACAGCTACGGTCCTGGAACACCTCCAAGGATGGGAACCCACCTGCTCACTGGACAGCCTGTGTCAGTGCCCGACCAGCAGCCTTCCCCGTCCATTCAGCTGATGTTACGGCCCATTTGAAATCTGCCGTGTTCCAGTGCTTGCATGCTTCACACAAAGTGCCTGGGACCATCTCCTCTTGCTCTCTTGTGGTGCTGGGCACACCGGGCTGCCGTTCCAGCAGCGGTGCCTGCACTGCCCCGGGCTGGGCTGGTTGGGAGGCTCCCACACTGCAGCACAACAGGACCAGCCAGCACTGCCATGTGCACACATGGGGCTGCAGCTCTCAGCACCGAGTGCCCGGCCAGCAGCAGGCTGGGTGTGTGACCCTGTGCAGAGCAGGCCTCCCCCATCATTTTTCTATATAAGATGAGCAAGAGCCAAACTAAGCAGAGACGCCACTTTCACCTCTTGCTGGGTAACATGAAATCTGTTGCTACTTTTACCATGGGCACCACATCTGCATTAATTGTTTATCACGGCCTGGACAGGTCTTTTATTAATATTAATGAGTAACAGGGAACAAAAGGCCCCTTTATTTTTAGCCCACTCTAATTGCGTAGTAATTACTCATCTACAAAACAAATGAGCCGAACTCCATTGCCATAGCAACAGAAACTCTGGCCTCCTACTGTAACGCATTAACTGGCTATCACTCCCGTTAATTTTAAATCGAAGCCTTTTGTACAGTAACAGACAATACAGGAGGAAAATCACAACAACCCTGGGGCTGTGTGGCACCACGATGTGCAGGGACACCCGCTTACCTTGGGCACTGGGGGCCTCCCTGCACACAGCGCCGGGCTCTGACCGCCGGGAGATGCCTCCGAACAGCCCCAGCTGTATGAACGGATCTTAAAGAGCTCAGCTTTATGCACCCAAAGACCAATTCCGCATTCTCCTGCAACTCCTAATCCACCCTGCTCCTTGTGCTAATCCTGAGCCAGACACATGCGAGCATTCGCTGCAAGGAAAAACGTCACTGCTTCTGTTTCACTTTTCTTTCTCTAAAATCAGAAAAAAACAAAAACCAAAAAACAACAAACCCAACAGCACTGTAGTTACGTACTTACTTCTAAAGCATGTAAGGTGAGAGCATGCAAACACAGCAGTGGGTCTGTAAAATGCATGCTATGTCACACTCAGAGTTGTGGCACTAACGGGGCAGAGCCTGCTGTGCTCAGTCCATCCCACGGCTGCAGGGGCATCAGCTCTGTGTGCCTGGAGGCAGTGGGGTCTCTGCTGGGACCTGTTTCCCACTGAAAATAATTCTCCTGATTGAAAAGACTATTAAAAGTTAGCCGCTAAATTCATGAAAGATTAACTTACACCATGCTTAAGTCTGCACATCAGAGGTGGTCACTAATTGCACAGGAGACGATTTATCAAGTGCACAAGGTTTTCTATTATGAAATTATTGATTAAGGCTGATGTATTTAAACCACAACAGACCTCAGCCAGGAGCCCTGTGCAGAGCGACTGCTGCTGTGGTTGAGGCCTAATCACAGCAGCACCAAATGGCTTTAAATCTGCCAAACTGCCTACATGGCCCTGGAAGGAGCTCAGCCCAAGAGGAAAAGCCGATGAGCGGCTCGTGTGGCCCGAGGAGAGAACCCTTCCAGGGCTGGAACCAGCCTGGATCGGCACAAGACCTCCCAGCTGACACAAAACATAGAATCACAGAACTGTAGAATCATTAAGTTTGGAGAAGACCTCCAAGATCACTAAGTCTGACCCCAAGCCATCCCACTGCACACACTGACTGCATCCCTCAGCTCCACATCCCCACAGATCTGGAACACCTGGAGGGTCGGTGACCCCCCCACTCCCTGTGCCAGCACCTGACCGCCCTTTTGGAGAAAAAATTGTTCCTCATACTCCAACCTGACCATTCCTGGGACAACATGAGACCATCACCTCTCATCCTACCCATTACCTGGAGCAGAAGCAGACCCCCAGCACACTATAACCTCCTTTCAGACTCTGGTCTTTGTGTTCCCCCCACTGCAAGTGTATGAAGAGGTGTGAGGTTCTCCATCCCACCCCTCTCTGCTGACCGTCTGCACCACTCTCCAGCACTGCCTGCCTCTGCTAGGAAGATAAGCAGAAGATAACATCTGATGCAGCCATTAATTTTTTGAAGCTCCAGCCGTGCAGAGCTCCGATTGCCAGCCTCTGTCACATAATTACTGGCTGTTCCAGTGGAGTGAGAAATTTCAGCCTGCTTGCTGCTCCCAAGTGGTCCACTTGTTAGGTTCTGACTTTTGAGATTACATAGCTTGGATTAAATTTTATGTACTTTTATGTAGCAAAATAAAAGGAGGGGAGCAGTTCCATCTAAGCGGCCATGCCGCAGGGAACCCTCTCCGCAGGCTGCATAAATCCCTCATTGCCACATCACCTCCGTGCATCCCTGCTCAGCTCCGTGCTGGTGTCACTCCCCCCGCACAGCCCAGCCGTGGTCCAGCTCTTTATGGCTGCAATTTGCCAACACTATGGGCGCCTAATGGCGATATTACATTTTTAGAGCACCTTCCTTAAGTGTAAGACAAGGATTCCTAAGCCCCTCGCAATTTGTCGCTCTGCTAACTTTCAGATACACTCTTCACTACATCACACGCCTTGTGCATTAAACAGTGTGTCCCCCGTCTCCTTGGCAGATCGAGATCAAAAGGGGACATAATTCTCCCTCTTGATACACGAGTACCTCGGCTCCTCGGCAGCAATCAGGGAAGCGATACGGGCGGCTCCGATTGCTCTGCATAGGCTGCCACTGGGTCAGCTCCATCCAAGCTGTTTGGCTGATTTACTTGATGCTCTGTTAGAGCTAAGGAGCAGATACAAATTCTTAACTACACTTTGAAAGCCCTCGGAAAACCTTATTCCCCCTGGCAGCACTGCTGAACCCAGATCCCCCAGCAGAGCAGGACCTCAGCACAGTGCCTTCGAAGGAGGAGGAGGAGGAGGAGGAAGCAGGGAGCGTGCGCCCACACCTTGCGCATCCCAGCTGCTCCCAGCAGGGTGTCCTCTGACAACCAACCAATGAAACAGAGAAACAGACTCTCAGTTGGGATCTCACCTGCCGCCTGCTAAACCTACAGACTACAACTTCATTTGGGAAAGGCTTCCCAAAGCCTCGTGCACACACCTGGGCACCAGAAGCAACGCCGCTCGCTGGGTCGACGGCAAAGATGATGAACTCGTCTCAAGCTCCTAATGCCAATATTCATGAAACATTACATCTTCATTTACAAAAGGCTCCCTTAAGCTCGGTGACATGGCAATGAATACAAACCACCGCTAGCTCAGAGTCTCTGTTGCATAACAAGATTTAAGGTTTATGACCTAAAAACAATTGCTTTATGTCTTGGGACGGTCTGCAGGAAGCTGCTTCGCACACATGGCATTATTTAGACACCCAAATGGAGTGATTTGCATTCGGCACATCTGGTCTACAACTGCTAACAAATGATTCTATGGGCTAATATGGACGAGTAACAGGCTGATGGAGAAACCATGATTGTAAAATGATTTTTAAAATATCTTTTTAATATAAAATAAAAATTAGAGAACATTGTTATGCTCAGCATTTAAATTCCTAGGGGGTTTAATTTGAAAAAATTTACTATCAACATAACAGCACGTGGGGGTTCTTGTACAGAAGGGTGTAGGTTGCCTAAAGCTGCGTTCAATTTAAACTTCCAGATAATGGGATTTAACAAATGCAGTACTATGGATCCAAGCCTTTAGCAGCTCTCTGCTTTATTAATAGCCCTACGCTCTCAGTCAGACCAAGGCTATGCTTTTAACTGCCGCGCTATTTCACATTGATGGCACCTATAATATCAACTCAACAATGCATGTTCTACAACTACATCTACTGCTACCAGTACGACTACTACAGTGCATGCATTTAGTTCAGTCCCACAGATACATACACTCTAAGAACAGGCAAGGGGAGATGTGAAATGTTTTACGGGACGACAGGTGTTTTGTTTTTTAAGTAAGGGAAATTAATAAAAACATCAAAAGAAAGAAAGTGTACAAAAAAATAGAGACATTTCTCAAGAGTTGATATGAGTCGTTTCTTGAACCGTTTCGTCTGAACAAGCAAAAAACATGCAACCAGCTGCTACTAACAAGAAGCTGGACACTGAGAGAGGATTAATAGGTGTGGACAAACCTTCCCGCTGAGAGCGCTCAGAAGAGTGTTTGAGAGGAGGTGTGCACGTCCGAGTGTAAGAGAGGCCGGAAAGTATGCCTCAGAGACACCCTCTCTCACAGCAGCCCCAACCAAGCAAGAGAGAAAACAACAAAACATAACTGCTCACACTCACCATCAAGGTCAGTAGCTTGTGTTACTAGATTCGTTATACTGGCAAGTATAAAGTACAGTAAGGGGTTGTCGGGGCGCGGGGCTCAAAGCCGGGAGAGGCACCCGAGGTCCAGCTGTGCTGGGAGCCGTCGGAGCGCCGCGGCTCACCTGGGACAGCCGGGCGCTGGCTGCTGAGCAGCGGGTCGGGCTGAGCTTACGGCCTTAGCGCTTTGATCTCTGGTCAGCAGGGAGGAAAGGCTGGTGGCAACAGGTTGGAAACTGCAAAAATCTCAGACTTGTCAATGAACCAAAAGGGAAGGCACTAAAACCCTCTCCTGCCAATTTTTCGCTGGCTCGCTTTCCTTCCAAATTAATTCCCCCTCCCATGTCAAATGTAAGATAAAGATGTCCCCCCGATGGTTTTACTTTAAAAAATGTGTTTACGAGACAAAAATGTTTTACACGCAAAAAAATGTCAGGTGGATTTAAAAGAAACGTGACATTGATAGTGAAGTTGTCTAGGAGGAGTTTGCAGCACTCAGACTTTTACGTTTGCTCATTTTCCATGGCTCAGGTCCCAATTCATTAAAAAAAAAATTCAAGAATAGATGAGGTCATCAAAAGCAGCCGAGGGATCTGGCATGGCCCCACCAATGGCAATGGAGGCTGAGAGCCCTCGGCCGTCACCTCCTCGTGAGGATGCAGCTGGGTCAAGAATGGGGTTTAGGGCTGACGTTGAACATGAGCAGAGGGAAACATCCCTTTTTGCTGAGCGTAGGATATAGCTGCTGTGACAGAAAAGAGAACCTGTCTGACCTAGCAAGGCAAACTGGTGACTGCATCCTCACAAAAGAAAAAGAAGGGGAGAGGGAAGTGAAGAGTGAACAGCTCCTGCGCAGGTAGGTAACTGCCCTGCTGCCCAACGTCACTCAGGGTGCCACAAAGGGTCGCCCGCCAGGAGCAGTAAGGTCAGCAGTGTCTGCAAACCAGAGCTGAAGGGGATTGGAAATGAGAAGGCTGCAGTCTCCTTGGGAGACCATGAGGCTGAGCAGTGAGGCCAGGGTGCGCGGCCAGGAGGAACGCAGTGCTGCGCCCCACAGAGGGGCAGAGCCATGGGGCAGGGCAGCACTCTGGGCTTTGGGCTGGGGCACGCATGAAGGAGGGCTGTGCAAATTTGCAAAGGGAAAAAGAAAAACCCAACCGAAAAGAAGAAAAACATTTTTCTTGTAATGAATCGGGCTTATAGACTGTATCACAAGATTGATGGCACTCCACTGCTCCTGGATACAATTCACTACCATGGCTGGATGGAAGTGAGGATGTCCCTTCCAAAAGCTGTCTTTGGATGGAGATGACTACGTGACACACGCCATGCCCGGAGCAGGGCTGGCTGTGCCCCACGGCTGTGACAGACCCACCTCCCTCCTGCAGGTCTCAGGGTTGGGGGGCTCTTGTGATTCGGTTTTGGAGTTTTGCCATTTTTATGCACACGGGCAATTTTGAGGCTTGAAAGACATTTCCAAACACCATACTGCTCTTTAAACTTGCCAGAAAGGGTGTTGTTAATTTCGAGTTAGATTTAGTTTTGTATTGCAAGTTCAAATAAAAAACGAAAAAAACAAAACAAAACAGAAAACCCAACAGAAGAAAAACCAAAAAACACTCAAATTAAAGACAAATGATTTTCAGGCACAGAATTGATCAATGCTCAGTTCAGTTGTAATGGGCACCAAAAGCACTCCGATTAAAAAAATAGTAATTATCAGGGAAGCAATGTTAATCCAGCCAAAACCTCTGTGCCTTGCTAAGGGGCAACTCACCAGGTCTGTTTGTACGTAAAACAAAACCTGAAGGGCAAAACATGAGGAAAAGGCAGAAACAATGAAATCTGTTTTTCCTGAAATCATATGCAAAATCATTCTCTTTTTTTCCTTTTTTTTTTTTTTTTTTGAAAACTTTTGTTTCCCTCGATTAAGGGGCAGTGGGAGGAGCGAGGAGATTGGGATCCCCACAACCAGTCTGGCAAGTCACCCCTTAGGCGCTCTCTACATGCCACAAAATGGAACTGGTACAGATAATCCTTTGTAGCCTGCAAGCAGTGCCAGTTTGCATGGAACGGAGTTCTCCTGGTGTCTTGCTTTGGCCTCCATGGCATCAGGCTCACACATCAGGGCCCGTGCCCTCCTCCTGACCCGGTATGCAGCGGTTTGGTCGGTTCTTTCCTGGAAGAGCCCGGTTCACCCACCGGCACCACCAGGAAAGTCACCGAGAAACCCCCACGTCAGGACTGCGTCATGGGTGAGCTGGGAGCGGCCTCCAACGCCGCGGCCTCCGCCCGGCACAGCACCAAGCGGCCGACCCCTGCAGTGGGCCCTGTGCCGGGGAGGCCGTGCACAGCGCTGCCTCCAGCCCGGCCCTGCGGCCTCCTGCACCCCACGGCCCCTGTGGGATGGGGACAGGCCGGTGGCTGGGCTGCCCAACCAGCAGCTCACTCATGAGTGCACTAAACGCTCCACGACCTCAGCAAAGCGCTAATTTGCACCTTCATCTGAATTTAAAGCCCAAAGTAATAACGGTAATTGGCAATGATTGATTTATTTCCCTTAAGGGGAAAAAAACGGAAGTGTTCGGAAGGACAGGAAGAAAAGCTTTGGCGTTTCCATGAGAAGCGGCCGGCGCACCGCAGGGAATGGCGCACGGCCACCCGTGTGGGACCGACCCGCGGCACCGGGGCGCACAGCACCCCGGCACTCATCTTCCATGAGAAACGAAAACTTTCTTTCACAAAACCACAATTCTTTTTTCTTTTTGGTGTCCTTTATGATCTCGAATTTAAACAACAGAAACCAACATAATAAAGGAATAAGTAAAAAAGCAAATCAGAATATCTACCCTGGTTTTGGCAGTTCTGACGCCAATCTCCTGCAAGGTGCTCCAGGCCCGTGGCCTCTGCTTGTAGTTTGGGGTTGGGATTTAGTTATTTTTTTGTTTATCTTTTTGATCGATTGGTTTCAGATCCCCAGGATAAGCGTGAGGAAAATCAGAGAAATGATGGAGAGCTGCAGCCACACAGAATACCGACAGAGCTTTTACCTGACCCTGCACTCTGAGGGTTTGCTCTTCCACGGGCCCCCCTACCTGATCCTCTTGCTGCCGCCACGGCTGCCGCTGCTACTGGTCCGTAAGCCGCTGCCGGAAAACCTGGCCGTGGAGAAAAGGAGAAGGGTAAAGAAAGAAGCTGGCGGCACCGCGCACCTCTGCGGGGCGTCCCCCAGGGCAGTGCTGGCACACGGTTCCTGGGCACGGCGCTGCAGGAGGTGAGGTGCCGGGGCTGACCTCGCAGGGCCGCCCGCAGCCCGCAGCCAACGCTCCCTCCAGCAGGCAGGGCTGGACCGTGCACACAGCGACGGCTGCGTTTCGGTCCCTGCTTATTTGCAAGTGATAATAACGTGCCGATCTACAGACAGAGCAGTAATGGAAAACGGGGGAAGGGTCTCGTGTCGAGATCACAGATTTGCTGGGATCAAGCAGAAAAAACTCAACTGGAATGTAATTTAAAAAAGAAAGAAAAAAGCTTTTGATAGCAAAACAGCCGCAGATCAAGGAGCTTGAAGACACACACCCTGCTACAGGGGGGCTGCAGATGAATGAAACGCTGCTAGCAAGATTTCAGACTCGGTTTCTTTACTTAATTAATATTAAAAGATCTGCCAGAGGCTTTGACTTTCAATATATATTTTAAGAGGGCAATGGCAAGGTCCAGGCAATCAACAGGAACCCCCAGTACCCTGTGCTGCCACGTCAACAAAGCACTTGGAGCGCTCCTGGTCCCTGGGAGCTCCTGCTGTCAGCCAGGACAGCTGCTGGGACAGCCTCTGCCTCAGCACTGCCCTCAGCAGCTCCGGGACTCAGGACCACAGCTGCTTTGCGGTGCTGAAGAACCACAGAAAAACAACTGAGACAAGAGAGAAGAGAACAGCACAAGCTGAGAGACGGAGAGAGCGAGAGCCAGAGAAACCTGCCAACTACGAGCCTGCTACCACTACCATCCTAGCTACGGGGAATCTACCAAGGGCACGAGCAGAGAGCAGCTAGGCTAGGGTCACTTAAGGCTACTTAAAACACTGATTAAAAAACAGACATACTTGCATTTAAATATGGTAATAGGGCTGCTGGGGGAAAAGAGAAAGTCTAGGTAAATGTATATGCAGAGTAACCCAGGCAGCTGCTCCCTGCATACAGAGCCCATGCACAGCACAGCAAACCCTGCTACTCAACACCTACATGATCTGTTCATTACGTTGATGAACTGCTATGATCTCTGAGGAGCAGGATATAGAGGGAAGCATTTTCACATCAGGGGATGTTATAACAAACACCAAAGTGTTTTTCATTCCTGTTGGGGCACCCTGCTCGGCTCCCCCCAGCACAATGTAGCAGAGTTGCCTGGAGCAAGAAGACCTTGGTGTTAAGAGAATCAAACCAGCATTAGCCAACAGGGAACACACCTGCAGGACGAGTGCATTGCTCTGGGGCTCTGTTTTTGTGCAGAGCCATGCTCAGGCTGAACGCTGAGCTGGGAGCACATGGGACACAGGCTCACGGCCTCCCCCCTGCCCACCGCAGAGCACGTCCTGCTACCTCACCCCAAGCAGCGCCCACCACACTCCCATGCCATGCTCAGGACCAGCTGCCCAGCAGCAAACCCGTCACTTGGGGGCTCTGGAGGCCCTAAACCATCCGTAAGGGATCAGAGGAGCTGCGGATTTCCCAGGGAATCAAATGCCTCTGCCAAAACCAATCTAATACCCTTCAAATCACCACGCATCTCCCGAAAGCAGCATAAAAAACAGGGCTGCAAAGTTTGTTTCTCTTGTTCAGCTGCCAGGGACTCTCAGTATCTATTTGAAATGCAGGACAAAAAGTTTTGCCATGCAAAAGGAGAATGAAATAACAAGGGTGGAGAAGGCTCTCCACAAAAAGAGCCTGAACAAAGCATCTATTATCGCGATCCAGAGCTCAGTACGGACAGATGTGTGAAAAATTAATCCCTCCTCCCTGAAAGAAAGCTGTTCTGCTGACTGTGAGATGAAAGCCTCTGCACCAGAGGCACTGCACAGCTCCATGCAATGGGACTGCTCGCGCCGGCCGGGACGGCTGTGTGGGGCAGCACAGGTGGGAGATGGGAGCAGAGGCTGATTATCCGAATTGACAAAAGCCCGCTTACCAACACACACAGACGGGCTCCATCACTGGAGGATCCCTAAATCAATCCAGCATGCTGAAAGTAATCAGTCCCACACACTGAAATTACATTTGCCAGGCACTGCATTAATCAGCTCCTTCAGTCAAAAACAAATTTCCCACTCATCACACTGCTGAGCACATTAATGCTGCGTGCTGTCTAAGAACAGAGCCAACCCACATCTTGTTCTTATGGAGCTCTTTGTCCCTGTGTCTCCTGGCAGTGACACCGTCTCCATTTCACAGACGGTACAAAACGTAGCACGAGGAGCAAAGTCACTTGGGGAAAGGTATTTGAAAAAGAGAACCACTGTGCTGGTTTCTGTGCCCCCAAAGGAACCCTGCTGTCACAGAACCTCCCCCAGGTCCCACCAGCACCTCGGGGTGAGGACGCCCTCCCGTTCGCAGCAGCCACAGCCCCTTCCCCTGGGCCGAGTCTGGCCCATCACAAGTACCCGTACACCTCCCCACACGCTGCTCCCCAGCAGCCATGAAGCTGCATGGGAAATGGGAAGGGGTGGAAGGACAGATCTTCCCACAATCACGTCCGCGTGAGGGGCTCCAGGCTCGCAGAAAAGATCCCTGCCCTCCTTTGTGAGTCCTCTGCATATAATTGCTTACAGAAAACAAGATAACAAAGCTGTTCAAAAGGCCCAAAGTGCCTACTTCAGGCACTGCAATTAGAAGGTATTTACAATAAATGTTTTCCATGGGCTTGCACACTGACCAGGAAAGCCCTGAGGATTCACAGCAATTTCATGCTCTCTTATTGTTCAGAATGAGCCAAAGCCAGTGTTTGGAGTTCAATTTTTCACAGATACATTTTTCCGCTTCCCGCACCAACAATTTCCCTATAAATGCCAAAGCAGCCCCTGCGATGGGGCACGGACACGTCTGTTTCCAGAAGCCCTACCCTACGGTCACAGCTCGAGGCGGTGGCTGTCTCCACACCAGTGCTTTGTCCAGCACAGAAACAAGTCAGGGAGCAGCAGGCTGGCAGCGGGACAGGAGCTCAGAAGGCAGCACGTGGCCAATGGGGCAACTAGCGACTGCTTTGGGCCATGTCCCACTCGGCCCTGAAGCACACATGATACTGCACTGTAGGAACACCGGGACATGAGCAATCACACCCCCCAAAAGTCACAAAGATCAAGATATCCCTTTTCCTATCAATAAATACTATGCAAACAATTTCCTCTGCTTCCTGCTGACTAAAGCACGTGGGCACATGAGGTCGCACAGCAAGAGTCTAGCAATAAGCACATGTGGCCTCAGCACCAGATTTCAGAAAAACAACCAAAATTATTACAGAATCACAGAACGGTTGGAGTTGGAAGGGACTCTAAAGGCCAGCAGATCCCACTGCCCGGCAACACACAGGGACACTCACGGCTCCATCAGTGCTCAGGGCCGCCTCCCCTGACCTTGGCTGTCTGCAGGGACAGGGCAGCACCACCCCTCCGGGCAGCCTGTGCCACCCCTCCTGTAAAAAACTTCTTCCTTACATCCAACCGGAATCTCCCCTCTTGTAGCTTGGCCCCTTGGCCTGTGACAATGGACCCCGGGATGTATGCTAGAAGCTCCAGTGATCTCCCAGGGAAAAAAGCACCAAGTCGCCAATGCAGAAGTGTCTGCAGGTGGAGCAGGAGAGGGGGAACCGATGCCCTCCTTTCACACAGCGTTACCAGCAGCTTTGATCAGCGCAGGAGAGCAGCGCGAGGCTCACAGCTGTCATTTCAGATGGGTTCTCGCCCGCATTATTCTTTCCATTAGGCAGTGTTATCCTCTTTGTCGGATCTTTAGGCTTCATTTCAAAAGTATCAGACTCGCAACCATGAAGCAGAAGAGCCCGCTGCCTTTTTTTGGGAGGCAGGCAGGCATGGGTCCAATTTACCGGACACAAATGCAGCCTTTAATGGTGAGCACACACGAGGGAAAGCTCAATCCCAAAACAATCCCTTTATGCTCAAAACTTTCATCTTTCAGTCCTCCACCTCCCCCCCCTCCTTTTCTACAAGGAACAAAAATGAAAAATAAAATGCAGCTGCCGTGTCAAGCTTTAGATGAACAGCCAACCACTCACCGTTGGAGGAACACACCCAGAGAAATCAAACTCCATCTAGGCTCACTGAAAGATCAGGACAGCACCTGACCACTCACAACCCGCTGTCATGCTTTAGGAGCAATTAACTCTCCTGGATTTGACTGCAGACCCACAAAGCTCTCCCACTGCCCGCAGCAGCACGGCACTGGGCAGCGCTCATGGGCACGCAGTCTGCTGCCAAGCTTCCCATCAACTCCACTAACACTTTAAGCATCCCCAGGCCTGCCCAGAGTTATCCTGACAGCCCCATTAAGCGTTTCCCTTTGTCTTTATATGCTGTGGTACATCAAGCTTATTAAAATCTATTTCAGCAGGTCAGAAAATTAGCGAACTTCAGATTCAGCACATCACGCATAATGGAAACCTCATTAGCAGCCCTCTGTTATTCAAGGCACAGTCGTCTGCTGCTTGAAATGTACGACGCGTCGCGGGTGTTGGTGGGGAAACGCTCCACGTCAGACACGCGATGCGCGTCGCACCGGATGTGTGCTCGCGGGCGGGTGTTCTTAGGGCAAATGTTTCTGCTCTGGAATTTCAACAAAACAATAAAATCCAAATATAGTTAATTCAAAATTTGGCACTTGCGCTTTATGTACAGTGAACGACCCATTTTTCAGCTGCTTACCGCTCTCAGGCCACAGTTTTTAAAATGAGAATGATGCACTTTTGCCCAGTAATTACTTTATGCATCACTGAGACAAAGCTTTGTTTGTCTCCAAATTATCGTTCTGTGTCATTTCGAGTGTAATAACCCTTCTGCAGTCATTTCACCGTGCAGAAAACTGGGAAAGTTCTCAAAGGCAAATGGCTCATTCTCAGTAAAGTATTCATATAGAAAACAAAAAACAAAACAAAAAAACACAAAAAAGGAAAACCCCCAAAACCAAAGCAAGGGCGGCTAGCTGCCTTAGTCTATTTACTCTCCTTAAGGCATCCAACTCTGCTCCTCAACTGTGCCCTGCAAACACTGCACCTCCCACCACCCAATGCTTCAGCTCAGTACGTAATCTTCCCTAATTTCCTAATCTGGTAAAACACAGGGAATTACGAGCTTCAGGTGAAAGCAGCTCATGTGCATGAAAGAGAATCTCAACTAAATCGCTTCCTAAAAGCAAGTAATTCTCTTCAGTACTAAGCTGATTGCCCCACTGAAAGCATTTCTCATTCTAAAGCCCGGAGCCAAATGCTTACCATCGATGTCTAATAAACAAGGTCTATAGAAGAGGAACGCTGGCAGCAGGGGGGAATGCCTGTGGGCTCCCCATGCCCCGGCCCAGCAGCACTGAATCGTCACCTGCTGCTAACAAACAGGGCAGGGCGGAGGGAAGAGCATCACGGCATGTATTTAAAGTTCAGCAAAGCGGCGCTGATTTGCTTAAAGCCTCATTTGAGTGCTTCGATGGTATGGAAAATGAGCTATTTTGTTTAAACAGCTTGCTTAAATTTTTATGAATGATCTAAACTATCTGGGTAAGTATTATTAAAAGACGGATCCCAGGCTATGAAAAAACGCATAAGAAAAACCCATGTCTGGAAGCTGGAGCTGAAAGAACCAGAGCACAAGGAAGGCAGCTCCAGCAGAGAGATGATTAAGCAGAGGGGGCAGGGGGCCGGCAGCTCTGCACCCTGTGCGGGGTCCCAGGAGCAAAAGCCGCTCCTGATGCCACACCACAGCCATGTGGTCAATACATCCCTGTGCAGCTCAGGACCCACGTCACAAAAACGGGCTGAGCGGGGGATGCTGAGGCTCAGCCTGAAGCCCTCAGAGCAGCGCTGTAGTGCTGACAGTGCACTGCTTTGGGGAGGAGAAGCACCTGGAGGCGACTGGACACTTCAGTACAAGTGTGGAACCCTATCACTAAACGCCACTGAAAAACATTCATGTTGGAATGTTTTCCTGCTTTATGGAGAATCATCACTACGAGTTCTTTTTCAGCCCCTTACTCTATCTGTAACAGCCTTATGGCTAAGGATCAGGCCTTCAGCCTCTGCAGGTCCACGCAGGCAAGCTGCCACACTCCACGCAGCTGGGGCACGCAGAACCCCTCACAGCAGAATGGCATCTCCAGATCGCATCATTTGCTCCATGGGGTGATCTCTGCTTTGTCCCACACGTTCTGCTTGAGTTACAACTCTTAGCTGTTGGAAATAACTCCCGTTTCCTGGTCTCTGCTCACCACACAGTCACACAGGAGCTGTAGGCTGTGATGTTTGCTCCTTCCTGTCCTCCTCGTCCCCATAGGACCACTCATTCCCAGGGCAATGGCTGAGGATATTTACAGCCTGGCTCTTGCACAGTTCAGTGAGCAGCTGGGAATGGGCAGAGGCTCCCAACGTCAGCAGTCAGGGTGCTCCTCCTGCTCAGGCACTGAGTAAGGAAAAGCCTAAGGAAGGACAGGGCATGCTTTGGTCCTTCAGATGAGCTCTTTGGGGAAATCTTACCAGCACGCAGCACAGAGCCTTCTTCATGCCCTGCTGGCAGCTGGACCACAGACCAGGATCAGCGGATCCTCCTGAAGGCCTCCCCTCTAACTCAGCACCAGGATATTATTTCAAAGGGCAGAGGACATAGGAGGTGCAAATTTCTACAAAGCACTTCTGTGCAACACAAAAAAATAAACTCATAAACAAAAGATACCTATAAAAGGCAAAGCTGCCAAAGCTCTGCTTGGGCTCAGACAACAGCTCTAGGCAGTCTTTTTTACCTAATCAAAACAAAACTCTTATCATCTAATACAACTTGAAGGAGTACCTTCTGGCTGGGAAAGCATGGGCTTTGCTACATTCATTTCTCAGTTTGTCAGCTGCTCGTTCAGTTCAGTTCAGTTGCAGCTCACTGCCGGGATGCAGCTGCACCAAGAACTCCTCAGCCTGTCCTCTGCCAACCAGAGAAACCCAAACTCTTAATTTTTAGACCAGGTCAAGTCCATGGCCTTTGTTTTCATTGATGGAGACAGAACTAAGAGTTCTGAAGAGCGATAATTAAGGCGATTCTAGCAGATTTCAAATGCACTTTGTGAACCATTTGATGCCATGCAGATGCAGTAATGTGTTTTTTTGGTGAACAAAAGCACTCAGCGCAGGGATGATGGCAGCAGACTTTAAGCTGTTAAGAAAAGGTTAGACAAAGGAGTGAGAGCAGTTCCAACTTCGTTCAGCATCTCTCGCTGTTGCAAGGCTTCACTAACTGAACAGACTACACCAAGTGTATTTTGCATCGCTTCCTCCTATTCTGCAGCTGCCAGTAACTTCTGTCTTCCTTAATGTTAAGTTTGATCACTAAATTATCATGTCTAGACAAACACATTCTTTGTTAGACAAGTCTACAACTTGCGTAACAGTGCTTTACGAGAGCGTGTTAGGGAGCAGACTTCTTCAGTACTAACTTCATTACTCCCTGCTAGCAAGGAAACCACATGCAAGCAGCATCTCTGCTTTCAGAACTTCCCCATCACCTGAGCAGAGAGCTGGGTGCTGGGGCACAGAAGGGAGCTTGGGATCCTGGCAGCACCACACATGTTGTGCTGGGAGATGGAGCTCAGCCAGTGCAGCTGGGCAGAACCACAGCTCAGTCCCTGGAGGAGAGCTGCTCTGCATCCCTGCTGAGCGAACATCCTGCTCCCAGCCTGGCCAGGCTGTACCCAGCACGGCACCAAGCGAAACTATGGACTATGCTTGTTTCCTCCAGTCCTACTGCATTTCTCTTAGATTACTTGAAAAGGAGTGGGGAACCAAGAGACCTGCAGGAGCAAAGCCAGCTCACAGCTTCGTTGCACTGCTGAATGTCCTCAGCACCAGAAAGAGGTAAGGAAGGAAGTTGCCCTTTCTTTCAGACACAATACAAAAGAAGCCTTAAGCATGTCATTACTGTAATCATTACCTTTGCCTCTGGTATCAGCTCCTTTTCTTGACCCAGAAAGCAGCTACCACACCTACCAGGTGAGCATCACGAAGTAACTTTTAGGGAAGGACACCATCCTACTCAGAATCAATTGCTGATGAGTGAGCAGTGCGCAACTGCTATCAGGGAAGAAACTGAACTAAACTCTGTGCATTAGCAGAAAGTTGGTTTGGTTTTAAATATTCTCATAATAATAGAAAGTCCCCGTTCAGACTCAGCTCCCTTGCATTGCGTGTTTCCAGCAGGAGCACAACCCAGAACCAGGCTCCAGGCCTTGCAGACTATGGAGTATTAATGTGCAAGTGTTCTTACAGGAGCTCAGGAAAGTTTGTGATAATATCTGGCTTTCCCATCTCTTCCCACATACAAAAGGCTTTAATAAGCTTGAACAAACACACAAGCAAACAAACCTTCATTAAAAAGAAATTTAAATTCCTGAGCTGAAGGCTTCTAAGCAACTCTGACATCCCCCAGCACCGGGCAGTGACAGCAGAGAGGGTCACAGTGACACCCACAGCGATGGCAGCTCTGCACTCTGCAGCACGGCTCAGGGCAAACAAACGCTGCTGTCCCGGCACGGGACCTTCTGCCACGACGCTGCCCTAAAGCGCCATGTACCCCATTGTCCCTTCCATTTCCAAGCAGCAAAAGAGCCTCCTGCTCACCAGTGCTGGGCAATTTGCAGCACTGTTTCTACCACAGCTACAGTTTGGTGCTCAAACCCACCTCGGTCACTGCTGGGAATGCTGCAACTTTACGGGCAGACAGCGCTCTCCCCCAGCTACGAGTGCGCTGTCATGGCTTTTGTTTTCATTTTTGCTGTCAACACACCTCATACGTAACCATTCGTTTGCAGGCTCTTCCAACAGTGGCTCACGTGCTGGTAGTGGTGGTGGTGTCATTCTTTTATTAAGCTGTCATTGGTACTGGTTATTTGGTGCATCCAAACCAAAATATTAAATCTGCAAGCTAAGAGAGCAGCAACACAGCACATCCGTTGTAAACAATTTATTATTATTCTCTACCTCAGTTACTTACAGGAAAAAAGTCATAAAAAAAAAAGAAAAGCACAGATGGACTATTTACAAAAAATGAGAAAATTCACAACAGCCGAAATGTTTGCAAATCATGCACACTAAGACAAGTTCACAAAAGCAAAGCAATTCATAGCAAAAAAAAAAAAAAACCCAAACAAAATAATAAGAAGCCATACAGATTAAAAAAGCTATTGCCTGCAGGAAAGTAAAAAGGAAACTAACCAATCGTTACATCAAGCATCTTTAATGAAATGAACAGCACAGCCGTGTATCGCAGAGCCTTTGACACCGACATTTTAAACAAGTGGATTAACAAACATTAAAATGCATTACAGTTCTACTGTAAGCATGCAATTTACTTCTCACAAACTTATAAAGTAGGTAGAAACACTTAAAAAAAAGATACCATGTGTGTTTTCTACCCAAACCAGCAGAATCTGGTCTTGTTAAAGCGGAGCCAATGGACAGCAGCAGATCACAGGTTTGCAGTTCGGGCATTTGAGACCGAGAGGTGCAGCACAGCTGAAAGCAGCACAGTGAAAGCCCCTCCTGCCCAAATTTAAGCAATCTGCTCACAATTTGCATGTAAAGTCTGCAAGCAAAACCGATTGCAGGAGGAGGTGGAAGCATCACCTGCTGCAGGAGGCAGGGGGATGGCATTGAGGGGATGGCACTGAGGGGTGGGACACTGTGGTTCAGTGGTGGCCACACAGAAGCCACCGACCCCAACCCCGAGGCAGCAGCTGCCCCAGGCAGAGCCGCCCCAAGCACAGCACGGCCATGGGCGGCTGCTGCAGCATGAGAAGTGCTGTGGGGATAATTCAGCCCTGATCCATTGGAACCCCAGCAAGAGGAGACAGCGGCCTCGCTCCGCTCTAGCTACGACTTGTGCTGCTGCACAAAGTGCCAGCATCCCTCTGGGGCTGGCTATGAGGCCCAACCATCGTTTTTGCTCCCCGGACAGAATTATGCCTAAGAAGTTTGTGAGAAGTCATGCCTTCGTAATGCCCCTCTCCCCATCCCTGTGAGTTACATTCCAAGTGGGCATTAAAAACTCATAACAAAGCAGAGGGAAAAAATAACAAAATTAAAAAAAATAATAAAAAGCAAACTCAAAGCAGTGAGGATATGGAGCCTTTAAAAAAAATAAAGTAAAAAGTCCATTCAATCAAACCAGCCAGCAAGAGCAGCAATTTCTCAGTGGACATTGATATTAACATGGACCACCCAGGCTTTGTCTGTCTCTCTCTCTCTCATTAGCACTGTAGTAAACCCCGATTAATTTGTTATGCATCTTTAAGAACTAGTTGATAAAAATTATGTCTTGTGAAATCGGCAAATAGTCTGCAAAGTGAAATAAGAACAGAAATTAATAGATTAAACTGAAAAGATAAGTCCCAGAAATTAAAAAAAAAAAAAAAAGACACAGAAAGGGAGTGATTGTAAAAAAAATAAATAAATAAAAAAGAAGAGGCTACGTGCTGAGTTATAAAGGCCTAGAGGAAAAAATAACGATGGGAGAAGATGGAATGGCGCCCAAGTGCCTGTGTGTGCCGTGCTGCGGGCCCGGCGGGCAGAGCGGCGGATGTCAGACCCTCTGAGCAGGGCCTGCCCGCGTTCACCTAACGCCCCACAGCCCACCCAAAGCCCTGTAACCCCCCCCAGTGCCGCAGCACTCACTGCCCCACGCGCTCTCCCGGCTCCATGCAGCAGACGCCGCACACCGCCCGACCCCCAGCGCAGCAGCAGCCCCTGAGCTGCCATGAGCAGCGGTGCTCCCAGCGCCAGCCCTGGCCAGGAGCTGCCTGCCTCCCCTGCCAGCCCTGTTTTCGAGCTGCCCCTGGTGCAGGAGGCACGGCCTGAGTGCAGCGCTTGCTGGAGGTAACGTTTCTCTTTGGTTTTCTCCTGTGCCACAACCTCTGCAAGAGATTGAACATAACCAGACAATCATGGGAAAATCTGCTTGGGAAAACCCAAACCTTCAGGACAGTGTATGTCAGGATGGCTAAAGCTCAACGCACCTCCACGTTCAACAGCCAGACGCGCTCATTTTAGTTATGTTTATAATTAAAGCCACCTGAGCTGTGCTGATTTTCACCATGTAACTTATCGAGGCTGTCCCTTGTCTCTGCTCTCACGCAGATCAGTCACCACAGAAACCCCATGAGCCTGCCCTGCTGCTGCGGGGCACACAGAGCACCAGCACTGCCACCCGCCCCAGCAGCACGCTCTGTTCATCGCTGTGCAAAGGGCAGCAGCACAGGTGGGGAACAGGCAGGTGAGCATAATGTAGAGTGCTGCATCTACAAAGCCTAGCAATAGAGAAAAAAAAATCTAACACCGGCTTCCCTAGATGCTACTCATCCTGCAGACACCAGATCTGCAGTGCAAGGACATCATTCATCCTATGGATGTTAATAACACACATCCTTTCCATGCAACATTCCTTCCTACTGATGCCACAGCCGTATCTACGCCTCATGTGCCTAAGGCACAGCCAAGCGCTACTCCCTGTCCTCTGTCCCACCCAGGATCAACCTGACAAGTGCTCGAGAATTTAATCTGCTGCTGCAGCAGGGAGGTTAGCTCCCCTAAGCACCAACACAGCAGCTGTAACTCAGCACACAGCACAGACCACAGCAGCCACAGCTCTGCCTAGTAATGTCCCTGAGAAGCACTAAGGTGAAGGAAAAAGGCTCTCGGCTCTGCCAGCAGTGCTCACAGACCTGGGAGGGGAGCACAGCACAGAGCCGGAGCCCAAAGAGGGGAGTGAGCACAGCACAGGATGCCAGGAAGGACACAGCGGGCACCGAAGGAGGCAGCAATGTTGGAGTGCAGAGCTGCCCTCCCGCTGGATGCGAACGTACTGCAGTGCGGGGCACGTGTGCCAGGCTGTGTGTGTGCCCACGTGTGTGTGCCCGGGCACAGAGCTGCCGTACGCACAAGGAAGAACTCATTAGAGGGAGCTAACAGCTCTGAAATCAGTTCTGCCACTTCGCGCTTCAACTTAAATTTTGTTTTCAAATAACCAGTACCAATTTACACGTTAATAAAGATGTATTAAGTATATGTATCTGTATAGATATATTTTAATCACAAAAATATATGTAATGTGAGATGCTCCCTGCAGACTTGCCTGCCTCAACCTGCAGCTACGGATTAGAAAAAAAAAAGAAAAAAAAAGAAAAAACCAAAGAAGGAAAGAAGGGAAAAAGAAGTGAATCTGCAAATGAAATGTACGTACCTGGAAACTGATAGCTGTAACTTGGGGCAAATCCAGGATATCCTCGGCCGTATGTCGCGACAAAATTCGGGTAACCTTGATCACAGAAACACAAAAATAAATAAACAAACAAGTAAAACAGTGAGAGAAAATGTTTTAAGATTAACAGAGGCTTTTTGATTATAAATATAATACCAAGTAACACTAAGGATGGGCAAAACTTATGCAGAAATGAGATTTATTCTGCTCATGCAAAACGCAGGAAAGGTTTCATTATCATCTGGAACAGAACCATCCAGAGATGGAGGGCTGCTGATCACCTGCCTCGCACGAGCGCTGTCACTCCTGTAATTAACATGCACTTTGGTGCCTGAAGCCCAAGGACTGTGCATACTTGTTAGCTGGAAGAGTAAATGCCAAATGCTAAGGCTAAACACATAACACAGGTTTGCCCTGACATTTGGAGAGCTTACAATGAATGTACTTTGCTTCAGAGCTATTGACAGTTGGAGATTAAGGTAGTAGTAATTCTTTATCCCAGGAGTGTGAAGGACAACAGTTAACACATCAAAGAGTTGGAGGAGCCACGGCAACGAGCCAGAGTCAAAGGCTTTTAATTTTTCAGGAAAGTAAAACCCAGAGATGAGAACCGCTTCCTAAAGCATCGCTCAGACACACACAACCAACCTCGGGCTTTTGAAGTCGTATTATGAGAAAAATACCATTGGAGGCTGTATCCTAATAAAAATGTTGGAGGAAGCGCACGAAGGAGCAGTGCTGCCCACCTGCACGCCGCAGGCGGAAGGCAGAAGGGTGCTGCCAGCAGGGCAGGGCCGTGGCACACCGGTGCCCTGCTGCTCATCCTCAGCATCCCCTGCTCAGCGCTTACCAACAGCAATTCTCTCCTGTAATTCTAATGCACCGAGCACTACACAACATCCCCTGTGGCCACCAGCATCAATCGGTGCACCAAGACTCCTCCAGCCTTCAAGAAAGGCCCCTCCGGACCAAGGACCATCTGCAGACGCTTGGTGTTGCTCCATCTGAAGCCAAAGGCATCCCGCAGTACGGGCAGTGCAGGAGGTCTGGCATCCCCGCAGCCACTTACCCCTGTGCATATACATCCCACAGCAATTCTTCTGCCAGGGCAAGTCCCTCCGATTCGATTTATACATACATATAATGTGCTATTAATCATCATCTAAAACTGGAAGATAAAAGTGCTTGGATGAATTCTGATGCGGCGATTAGGCAGTGTCAGGGGAAAGCAGCCTGCAGCCACAGGACAGCGTTCTGGCTTCCCAAGGTACGTCCATTCTGCTCAGCCCACATATTTGTTTCACAGCTCAGCAGCTGGATTCCCTTAGAAATTAATCACTTCTGTCGCTAAATCAGATCTTTCAGTGTTACGCTTCACAAAACTTTTTCCCTTTAAAAAAAAAACACAAAAACCTCCACTTGTACCATACTGACAAATGGATTATTTGCCAAGTGAGTAACAGCCCTATGAGCACCGTGAGCTCCACAGCCGCCCTGCTGCAGCACTGCTCTCCCTCTGAGGGGGGGAGGGAGGTGTCTCAGCTGCATCCCCGGCTCTCAGCGCTCCCTCGGTCAGACAGATGGAATCATAAATTTACAATACAACATTACTTCAATTTTCCTCTTCATTTACTGCTGCAGTGCCCCGCTCTGCTCTAACGAGTCGAAGCCCGATCCGTGCAGGGGAAATGGGCTGGCTGAATATCAATAGCGCATTAACACCAGGCCCATGTGGCTGCTTCATCAAGCCAAATTACGGCCATGCTGACCTATCCACCATTTCCATTAGGTGCCATAGTCATCCTGTGTTGGGCAGTGAACACTTTATTTGCTTCAGTACTCCTAGTGAATGACCCAACCCTCTGATTATCCCTCACTGTAATCCAAGAACCCAAGTTTTGCCCAGGTTGCCTCCTCTCAAGCAAGATCCCGGGGCCTGCTCCAACCAAGACCCCAAAGCACGCTGACAATGCCAAGCTCCTTGACCCCACAGTGTCACTCCAGGGGTGGTGGGTTGAGAACACACCAGCAGCCCTATGCAAGGTGACAGCAGTGGCTGCAGTCACTGGGCTGCCCAGCAGCAGTCACAGCGATGCTTTTGTTGAAGGAACACCCAGCACTACCACAGCGCGAGGTCGGTGTCCTGTCAGGGGAAGGGCTCCCGGAGGAAAGCGAAGGCTCTGCTTCCAATGCAAACAGATCAACACTGACCTTTTCACTTACAGTTTATGAGTTCCACAACACCACTGGCATTAAAACCCAGGGTAAAGGCCAGTCACTACAGGCATGTCACAGAAGGGGAGATGGAGCAGAGTGCCCTGCCCTCCCTTGTGCCCACAGGAACCTGCAGGCCTGGAGCCTGAGCTCGCTGCACAAGGTCACCAGGGTGGTGGGATGCCAAGCCAGGACCTTGGCTCTGCATGGTCCACGTGTTTAGATGTTGTGATCCAGGATGAACAAACCTCTCAGCTAATGCATGGAGTGATTGCTTTGAGCTGGGACTTCTGCTTTTACACTAAATTCAAGAAAATCATCCTCTCCCCACGTGAGAGTTGCTCCCGCGGTGCAAAAAAGCAGATCTGTCCCAGTGCAGGGGCAGCAGAAGGCCAGCAGCTCCAGAGGTCCTCGGGAAGCTTGTGTCCAACACAGGGCTCCCTTCCCCAGCCTGCCTCACAGGCAGCTGCTGCTGCTCTATCAGACAGACTCTGAGGGAAAAAAGGAATGACTTTCTTTGAAGGGCACAAGCTTCTTTTATGCATGAGTTCAGCCTACCTCACCTGAACGTGTGCAGTAATGCAGAGCCCTGGTCTGCCTGGCGCAATGATATAAGCAGCCTGGCAGAGACTTCCTGAAATCTCGTGTTCCTACCAGACATTATTTCAGCAGTCTCAGAGCATAAACCTTACGGACCGTGCGCTATCTCTGGAGGGGTTACTTTAAAATTAAGCATCAGCAAGCCCAAGGTACCCATCACCAAATGAAGCTGATGCTGTGGGCCCCAGCTCAGACAGTGCAGTGCAGCAGCCACCCTCAGTGCCCGGTGTTCCAACAGGAGCACATGGCAACACTCCATCCTAGACACAGCTGCTGCCAGAGGAGGAAAGAGGAATGGAGCCCACTGCTCTTCTCTTCATCCCTCTATACTTTTCTTGACTTTTTTTTTTCTCCTCTGAGAGCAGAAGGCAGAGGGTAATGCAGCAGCACCTACATGGCCCCGGGTGATGAGGCTGCACCAGGACCAGCAGACAGGCAGGGGCTCCTGGATGCAGCATGAGCTTTCAGGCCCCACTAGCTCTTGTCCAGCCAACCACACATGTGCTGCCCACCAAAGGGCACAGCACTGCTCACCGTGACATACGAGCTGCCATGCTGTGGCCGGGTGGGCAGGCAGGGAGAGGAGATCACAGAACTGAACACGCTCCAGCCCGCTCTTTATGCAGAGTGGCTAATTAATGTTCCTGGCCTCCCCCGAGGACGTGTGCTTCTCATCAGCAGACAGCAACTGAGACAGCCCAGGAGCAGCCCTGGCAGAAGGCTCAGCCTGCCTGCACTCTCACAGTCAAAAAATCCTTTCAGAAGAACACTTTAATTTTGTTCCAATCAACCAAATCATCACAGAAGCGGCTGCCTGTGCACCTTTAGACCCCGGCTGCTGCAGGCTCCTCAGGGAGGCTATGATTAATGAAAAAGACCAACTTCCTTAATAGCTTTGGAGGGAGTCACTCTCCACTCTTTCCTTTGGGTTGTCTTGTGCGTTCGCTCCTCTGATTTCCTGCTCTGCCTGCAAACGGCATCTGGAGAAGGTGACCTTGGACAAGGGCTCCTGGAAGCAGGTACAACAGCATTCTAAGAGCAGCTCCCATCCACTCCGTCTCAGCCCAGTCAAATAACTGAAGCAAGGAGGGGAGTAAGTCTGCCACCAGCCTCCTGGAATCTTAGCAAAGCACTCTGCTGCTTCAGACTGTCCTGGCAGCCCACTGTGCCAGATGCTCCACAGTGTGATGGGTTAATTATGCTCTCCCCACACTGGGATGGGGTTCCCCATCAGGGCTTGCCTCCCTTCCAGCTCTGAAGTGAGCCCTGGGGCTCAGAATGGTCACCCCTCCATCACAGGCTGCAGCTCTGCTGGTCTGCACGTCTTCAGTTAACACGGTGCACCGTAGCAAGCAGAAAATGAAAAACAACAGTGCGAGTAGATAACGAAGCATCTGGCCTTCAACATAAATCAATCAGTAATTCTGAGCAAGCCACTCTGGCTTAAAATCTAATAAGCACACTGAGGGCTGCCCTGTGAGGAGCACTGGCCAGCCAACC
The DNA here is from genome assembly GCA_037305975.1 of Chrysolophus pictus. Classification (NCBI taxonomy): domain Eukaryota; kingdom Metazoa; phylum Chordata; class Aves; order Galliformes; family Phasianidae; genus Chrysolophus; species Chrysolophus pictus. Next base: position 9,037,405 of record CM074594.1, read on the forward strand.
CCATGCAGCAGGTGACCACAGTACACAACCCAGCTGAAAGTTATCCACAGATGATCCACATGCTGAGAACTCCTCTGTTGCTTCTTCAAGCCCAAAGTCATCTTCTTCCCCAGGAGGCAGACATCACTCCCAGTGCACCTGAGGGCTGAGCTTTCCGTTCAGGTCCCTGGCACAGAGCCCAGCTGCAGAACTCCTCCCAGCATCTTCTGGCAGAGGGGCTGCTGCCCTGGTCCCCCCCCAGGCTTTGCCAGCCCAGCAAGGAGCACCCACCTGTGCCTCCCAGACCACCGGCAGTGTCACACAGAGGGACTGACTTGAATAAGATAAAAATTTTAACCATAAAATGCAATCTCCAGGCACTTCGGGGCAGGGTGGTGGTGTAGCAGGAAAACAGAAGTTGGCTTGAAATAACTGAACTATGCATCCCAGCAACGAATCATTCTGGCCATACAGAGAAGTGCCATTGATTCAGATAATGCCAACATGGCAGGGAAATTCTTCTCCATCCAATCAAGCAGTGCCTGAAGTCAGACATCTCTGCAGAACAGCCCAGTTTTCACAGGAACCAAATCCTCTGCCCTGACGGCAGCTCAGTGCACAGGCCCTGCTCCAGCTGCCGGGTGCCTTCAGCAGAATGGTGCTGGAGGGGATGGGTGAGCACTATCCTGCCCTTCTCCAGCAGCTCTGCCACCCCGGGCAGAAGCCAGAGAGCACCCATGAAGGGCCATGGAGAGGGACTGTGGGCTGAGATGGGGCACTTCTGCCCGAGAACACCTCCAGCTGCCCTCCTTGTGCCTTATGGCCTCTGTGTGTGACCAGGGAAGGTGCAGCAACACAAGGGGAGCAGAAGGTTGGCAATATGTGGGTTTTACAAAAGGACAGTGGCAGTGGATTAGCAGCATTTTGGCTTAGCAAATCTGAGGACAGAATATCAAGGAGTTGTCAGACTAAACAGAAAGAAGAACCATCCAGGCAGAAACAAATGAGAACCAATTATAACTAAATAGACCTCGTGCACAAATAGAATATTGCCATTAAATATCATTTATCCCATTTAATTAGTATTTTCTGGACACAATACTCTGGACTAAAATACCATTCCATCTCCTTGAAACTCGTAATTATTGTTGTGACCTATGCTGTTACGCATCCCTCTGCTTTCTCCACCTTGCATGCCATTTAAGAGCCAGCAAGATTTTCAATTATCTATGCCGAACTGCCAAAGATACCTTTAAAAGAAGAGGAATAACGTGTGACTCAATTCCTCTAAAAAAGGGGAGAGATCATTTTTAGTCAGAATGAACACACTGCATCTTTCATCATTCTATTTTTGCGAGAAAGAGTAAAACAGGCTATTTAAAACACCCATTTAAATGCAAATCTTTATATTCCAGGGAGGGGGGAGTTTATCATTTCCCACCGACGGGATTATTTCCCCCAGCCCTGCTGAGGTTTGAGGCTCACACCCACACAGGTGCTGAGGAACGGGCTGAGCCCTGGCAGACGCTCGGTGGCACACTTACCCAACATTCCCATCCCCAGCATAAAAGCGTCCATGGTGTACGGCAATCCGCGCGCCCTTCCTCTCGTCCCTGGTGGAAACATCACTTCTTTAGGTTGTGCTTTCTTACATTCTACCTATTGAGCAGAAACACGTACAAATGAGATGCAAATGAATTCCATGTAAATGTCAAATGCAGAACTGATCTACTTAAGGGGGGAGATTTATTTTTAGCGTTTTCCTGCCCCCACCACCTCCCCCTCAAAGATGAACTTTCTGAACAGTATGAATGGATTTAGAAGAGCACACGTGTGCTTCTTTCAGTGCACCCAGCGCCGTGAGGACGACAGAAAAGCTGACTGAAGAAGCTGCTGTGGTCCTGGAAGGAAAACCCGCTCTGCGTTTTCTCTCAGTGACACTTTGCAGGCGTGGGATGGATGAAGGAAAGTCCTCAGCACAGCTCTATTACAATCAATAGCACAGAACGACTCTCGGTGATCATTACAAAAAGCTCCTTTTAAAACAGGAATAAGGAATCAATATTTCTGCCCAGCAGAAAATTTCTGTAAACCCTATTAATAAACGATCTGCATTCTTTCACTTCCAGTTACTCCCACTGCCTCTGAGTCCCTCCATGCCACAGCAGTCACCTCTGCTCGCTCCTCCCGAGCCCCTACAGCAGTCCAAGGGCCAGCCTGCTCCCAGGAATGGTTTGCAGGGTGCTGGACACCTGAGTGCCACTTCACTGCCCCTATGGGATGGGCTGTGACCACCCCGTATCCCCACCCCCTCTGGCAGCAGTGGGTGAGCAGTGACAGCAGCAGACAGGCCCGGGGCTGTTGGATAACGTGGCTGAACATCTCCGTTCCTAATAGCCCTATCAGTGGCTGTGTGTTCATTGTCTTATGAAAACCGACCGCCTGTTTCTAGGCAACCTGATCAGCGAAAATTTCAGGTTTATACAATTTTCATTTAGGTAACATGAAGGTTAACTGACTGTAATGGCAGTATTTTAAACAAAACCACCTACTCCTCCCCTTTCTGCTGCAAATCTTGTGCAGATCGTATTTACGTCGCTTGCTTGCAACACACCCCAATGTTACAGCGCTCAGATCTGCCAACGCCGTCAGAACGAGCGCTTCCTGCAGCAACTGCCCGAACCCAGGGAAGGCTGGAGTGAAATTCCTCTCAAGTTCTCCTTTTCCTCCTTTCTGTCAACAAGCGTTGAGGTCCTTAAAAGAGCTTTGGGGAAGGGCTGCAAGGGATGGGGTAGCGCAGCAAAGCTCCGCAGTGGCACGCTGTGAGATGGAAGCACCACGGCGCACACTGGGGGCCTTGGTATTAAGGTAAGGAGAGAAGGAAAAGGGAGCGAAAAGCTCTGTCAGGGAATTCAGGGGGCCCTGCAGCAGCAACACGCCACGACTCCGCCTCCGAGAGCATGGGGCACAAAAGCAGCCGAAGCACCGGCACCAGCCGCAAAGACACCTCGGCCACGTCCTGCCAACTGCTCCTCCTGCACTGCTCATCGCAGTCATTAAGCAGGAGTGTGCCAACCTAACTTCTCTAACTGCAACTGGGCGACCACCAGAGGTGTTCCATCAGCACATCCTTTGGGGTCGCCACCACTCCGTGTCACGGAGGCACTGGTTACACCTCACAGCTGCTCTCACTGCAAATATTCAGAATGAGGAAAACAATGTAGCCTGGCTCGACGGACAATTAACAGGAAAATGAAGTTTGGATTAGCACCGTTAGAAACAATAACCCAGTAATTAGCTTTTGCAACCACAAAACAGCCTACTGCTGCTCCCTGAAAGACTGACTTAATTTATGATTTTCACAGCATATGAGGATATAAAGGGAACGGTACTGAGCTGCAAAGAAGTTTTAACATGGATTTAAAGGAGAAGAAAGAATCACCAGTAGGAGAAAGAAATAACTTCTGAGCCTCGCAAACAAACACACCCCACAGCAAGGGCAGAAATGCTTGTTGCTGCCCAGCAGAGATGACTCCTGCGTGGGGTGGGTGACGTGAGAACCAGGATGTGCAGGGCTGGGCTGCTCGGGTTGGGGACAGCACAGCCCCAGGGCAGCACGGGGACACCAGAGCCTGGGCAGGCTGCCCCATGGGACACACGGCCACGCTCTGCATCCGCTGAAGGCACAGACATTGCCCAGCTCCGTGCTGCCCAGGAGCCGGCCCGATGTGGGCACACCGCATGCAAACCTGAATCACATACAAGCTTTTGGTTCAGCATTTCTGCACATCTTAATAATTTCCAGATTTTTTCCGCCTCCCCTGTACGAGGGACGTGCTCCAGTCTCAGCAGCCTAACAAAGAATGGTTTAAGGCTGAAAGAAATTAAAAAAAAAAAAAAAGCAGGGAAACTAAAAGTCACTATTTTTGTTTAGTCTAGTTGGCAGAATTAACGTCGCGCCGGGGTGCTCCTGGGTCAGATGAGCAGTCAGAGCCACCAGAGCCCAGGATGGCTGAGATGGGGAGTGAAAAGCCTCTCACACCCAGCGCAACAAGGCGGGCTGTCAGCTCGCAGCACCACGACAGCTCACAAAATCACGGCCAACAGCTTTCCAGGGAAAGCAGAGCACTCCCAGATTCACAGCGCACAAAAATCTGCTTTACCACCCAAAGACAAGGTGACTTTGTCTAGCTGGCCTCGCGGTTAGCCGGGGTTGGGCCGCCCTGCTGCCCCTCAACGTGAGCAGCAGTGAGAACTGCAGCCGTGAGCAGTGCTGCCCTGTGACCGCTGACAAGCATGCTCCCAGCTGGGCACGGCTCTGGGATGGAAACCCAAAGCATGCGGCGTAATGCATGCTGCAACCACAGCTCAAAGGCTGTCGGTCCTGGGAGAGCTGAGCAGCGCTGACACATCCAGAACAACGCAACCACCAGTGGGTCCCACCACAGGGCAAGGGGCAGAGTGCCAGCCCTGCACCATGGAAGCCCACTCACAACAGCTGCAGACAGGCCCAGCCCCAGCTACCCACATCACCATGGGATGTGAACTCTGCTACAGCACAGATCTCAAAGCAAATGATCCCACCACATTTCTTTCCCAGCTACTTTTGCACCCCCTAGAAAACCAGGCTTCTTTTGGCAGTAATGACAATATTCTGGGGACATTTCATTTTGGTTTTATCTATTCCCCCTGTCCTCAGAGTTTGGAGAGAACCCATGGCCTCCCCCATCAATTCCAGCCTTCCATTTATTAAATACCTCTCTGGCATTTTCCTTTCACTCGCACACCGCTCGTTTAATATTACACTTGACATTCTAAGCTTTATGGATGGCAACAGAGGCAGAACAGGAGGGATAAAAATAACCTGCATGGGAAGGCAGGCTGCAGCCGGGCCGGGGAGCTGCCAAAGCAGTGCTATAGAGCACAGCGGGCCGCCAGCACCCCTATAGCACAAGGCCGGGGAGAACACCAAACCAAGGCACGGGGCCAGGGGCACACAGGAAGACTGTCTGCTGTCAGCCCCGACCCAGCACGCTGTCACATACGTGTGTGCAGGCTCTGCTGCTCCTGCATGGGTTTGGTAATTAATCTGCAGGCACATCGGCAGCACGATGAGTCAGTCCCAAGACAGGATCATGTCTCATCTCCTCCCTCGTGGGCTGCTTTTAAAATTAGTGCTGCGGGAGTGACAAGAAGAGCGTGCTCGAGGCGCCCGGATCACGCACCGGGAAGAACGCACTTCAATTATTCACAACAGCAGAACACCCACCCGCGTTCTGCTGCTCCTTGCGATGCAGAGCGCTTTCACCCTGTGCCCCGCTCAGGCCGCCTGCCCACAGCCCTGCGCAGCCCTTCTGCAGGAGGAGCCTTTCCAGAGGGGCAGATCCTTACAGCAGAGCAAAACCCAATCTGATGTTTGGGGCAACAACCACAGACCCCCCTGTGCCCCCAGCTCACAGCTCAGCTGGAGGCTGCTCCTCCTGCTAGGGGCTGGCACTGTGCCTGCCCCCAGTAACGGTTCTGCCCTATGCTCCGTGCTGCTTTGGGCTGCTGTCAGCGCCCGGCCACCTCCTGCACCTCCCCACTGTGACTCACACAGCTGAGAGCCGAGCTGAGCTCTGGAGAAAAGTATGCGGTGTGAAGTAAGCAAACCCGCGGAGTGCTTCGTGATGGGCACTCACCTCGCATTAAGGAAAATCCTGTTCTTCCTTCCTCACTGACAAGCCTTACCCAAATTTAAAGCATTCCTAATTTGTAGCAAGTCTGCTGCTTCTCAGGGCAGGAGTGTTGGGTGTTAGCTCTCATTTAGTTTTAAGGCAGACAGATCAGCATTTACTGACTACATAGGGAATGGAACCTCTCCCACATTCATCTCACACGAGGCATCACCAGCAGCAGAAGGAAACTCCAGAAGTGAAGCAGAGAAGCCGGGCAGGGCGAGCTGCCCCATTCCTGCCCCGGACCCCAGCGCTGTGCCTGCTGGAGGGACGGCTGCTTTTATTTCAGATGCACATTGCAGTCAGGAACAATATGAAGAATATTATTTCAGTGCCCTGGGAAAAATTAGCAAGTCAAATATTGAATCAGGCCTCCAGCATATGCCAAGGAGATTGCTTTGATCTTATCCACACTAAAAGCTCCATTATTGAATTTAAAGTCTGTGAACACATATCAGACCAATATACAATGCATATCTGAATACACATTTGAGAAGCGAAGGATGTTTTGACAAAGGGAAGAAGAGTATTTCAGCCGAAAATATCAAAGTTTTCGCATCGACGGGAAGACAAACACCCTTCTCCATCTGTCACATCGGCTTTTCCGACAGGGCACCGTGCGACCTGGGGCTTGATGTCACCCAGGAGAAACTTCCCCACGGGCCGGGCAATGCTGGCATGCTGCAGCACAGCCTTGGCTCTGGGACACAGGGCTGGCAGCAGCCGCGGCCCAGGCCCCGCATCCCGGCTCTGGGCAGAACACACACTTACCATTTTATTATTGATTTCGTGGAAGTGGATTTCACAGACTTTTTCCACCACATCTTCATTTTCAAAAGTAACGAAACCAAATCCTGTTCAACAGAGGAACAAAAAGGGGAGGGGGAAAGGAAAACATTAGCGAGGTCAAATAGCTTTTCTTCTAACAAGGCATTATTTGCCATTTGGACTTTGGAATGCTTTCACAGGAACATGCTCATGTAAACACACCTGCCCTGCACAGTGCTGCTGCGGAACTCATTACAGCCTAATGGAGGGAAGAAGCATCACCTCGGAGGAAATTAATAGGGTTCTGTTACAGCTCTTCCATAGGATTTAATGGAGAATTAAAACCTCCTTATGGATTTTTTGATCCATCCAAAGAACTTAATGGATAGTTACACCCTGCTTGCACGACGGCTCAGAAACTACAATCAGGCTATATTTTCTTTTACACCTTATAGGTTTTTAAGAGCAATCTCTACAAAACCCAATTATACGTCTATGGAAGCATATTGATTTTATCTCCTGTTTAATTCCAAGGGACTTCTCCATTAGGGCTGACTCATTGCAGGACAAAAAAACCCAACGAACCAAGAACCCAGGCAGACAGCAGCTGGTTGCTGCCCTCCCCTCACACCAAGCCAACGCTGACGACTTCAGCAAGGCACGGGGGCCGGCCAAGCTCCGGAGGTGCTCGTTTGTCCCCTCTTCCTGAATGACTTCCTCTAACGCCTCATCAGGACATCCTGAGGCCTCTCAGAAGCCATCAGTCAGAGGGCTCTGATCTAATCGCTCCTCTCCTCCGCACTGCTGGTCAGAGGTGTGGGGATGGGGGCTGCGTTCTGGCTGCTGGATGCCTGCTGCCCACCTGCAGCCCAGCACTGTGTGCTCCGCTGGCTGCACGGCCTGCAGGGACACATGGCACCTCACCCTGAACCCACAGCACCAGGACCTGGCAGCGCCTATGAGTGAATCTACAGCACAGGTAGTGGCCAATGCTCCCCTCGCTCTCTGGATCTTCTTGGGTGGATGGAAAAAAAGAACACTAGAAATGGTTCCAGCACTCCTCTGAGCTGCAGCACATCATCCAACAGCACCCTGCACCCAAACGCAGCGTTCAGAGCAATGCTTTGCATGTCAGCATGCACAGCTTCAAGCGTGGTGCTTAACCCAGCTCCTCTCTTTGCCTTCCAAACTATTCCATTTAAATCCACCTTAAACAGACCTGTACTCACAACTGAATGCTTGTGGTTAACTGCATGGGCGCAGCACCCCGGAGTGCCCTGCACAGTGCTGGGACTGTCACCACCACCACCTCCTCCTCATTAGTAACTCATTAGTGAGTGCTGCAACTGAGGATTTCTCATTGGGCTCCTGTCAGGTCTTGCTGCCAGGATGGAGCCAGGAAGGGGAATTTAGAGGAGATTAGCATTAATACACAGCATGACAGCCCGCTGCAGGCAGGACACGTTGTGACCAGGAAACAAGTTTCCCAGTCTCATTGCACTCCATACGGCTTAAACACGGCTTTACCCAGAAATTCCTCCTCTGATTAAACCAGAAAAGCAGAGACCTGCTCAGCTTTCTGTGTTTACAGGCTTTATAACAAGAATGAAATATCAATCCACAAATGTCAACGCTCATTCAGGTTTTTAAAGATCCAGGCCAATTCTGCAAATGCAGGCAAAAGAAGAGACACGAGTGGGTCCATACGAAAACCCAGCACCAGCTTTGCCTCATTCCTCCCTGGGGGAGCACAGGAGAAGAGCAGCGCTCAGTGCTGGGGGCTGTGCTGCCTCTGCTCTCACAGCCTGTCCATAGCATCCTCCTGCTCCTTAAACAGCCCCAGGACATCACTTCCCTACAGCTAAAAAATTCCTAAAACAATCCCATAATGGGTCCTTCTTTGTTTCACTTATAAAATATTGGATTGCGACTTTCAGTAATTGCACACATAAAAAAACATTACTGTATGCATGCCTTATTAGTTAGCGTAATGAATACGCGCTCATTTCTGAATTACCAAAGCTCTGAGAAACCTTCCTGGACGAAACAGACAATTACTTCTTATGAGAGGTACTGAGAGTCAACAAAAAACGCTCCTTGGAAAGTGCATGAAAAAGATTAACACAAAACAAAGGCGGCTGTTTGAAACGGTGACAGAAATAGGATTCCGGTTGTCAAGGAGCACACGTTTTAAAATGAAATTATATGGCATCCTTCTGAATGAAGCTATTATTGGAAGCTAACAAGCTCTATTTAAGAGATAAGCATTTAACAGAGTCAAACGGTTTGCTTTTTTTTTTTTTATTATTCAAATGAATAAAACTGAATATTCATTTGAATAATCTTTTCTGGAGAAGAAAAGACAATGAAGAGGGAGAAAATAAAACAAGAGGCCAACAGAGTCCGAGCGAGCAGCCCTGCAGGAAGCGAGATGGCAGCCCGGCCTGCAGGCAAACCAGTGGGAGTGCAGCCCATAGCACTGCTGGCAGCCGGGCAGGGCTGTCCGACTGAGCATCCTCATGGGGATACGCATCCAAGGGAATGGCCCACGGGGAAGGTAAGCCTGGGGAAATGCGTTGCCTCCTCGTGCACACACACCAGCCTGAGCTCCCTGGAAACACCCCTGATACGCCCGAAATCACCGCCCAGACACTCAGTGCCCAGCACACCCCCAGCACACCAAATGCCCTCACCACACAGACCCCCCGGCCCAGGGCACTGCCAGTTCTGCACTCCAGAGATGAGGGGAAACTCATCTGAGAAACCAAATAAAACCACGAAAAGATTAAAACAACTTAAATCAGTGGGCGCCATAAATCACATGGAGAAGCTGTGCTGAAGATACCAAATGTCAGCGCTCCTGTGTTCTGCACTTTGTTTTTTTCACACTTGAATCAACTATATTTCACACCTTTGTCGTCACTTGAGAAGTTTTCTGTCAACCTCAGTAAAATATAGCTGAGATGACGACACCATCGCTATGAAATATATCTGCTTTCCCTTGCAAGTTGGCAGCTGCTTTCCTCAACCAGGGTGCTGAGTGCACAGCAGTGCATTACAGCTGCATTTAGGTGCACCCAGAACATCACTCAGCAGCAGTAATGTGGAGGCAGCTTACACATAGAAGGCCTTGCTCTTTCAAACCTGCACCAACAAAGCTAGTGTTCGTGTTGGCTGCAGAGGCTGTGACTGATACAGGGACACTGATCACACTGACCACTGCAGCGTGCCCTGTCCCAGCAGTCAGTCCAGCCCAGCATCTGCACTATCACCAACTGCTGGCCCAGCATCTTTCCAAAGGCAAAGGACACCTCTGCTTTCCACAGAGAGGAGCTCTGGGGGTGGAAGCAGAGCAGCGAGCACCAGAAGAGACTGCTTTGATCCCTGGTTGTCCCAAGGCCACCCCATGACATGGAGGAGATCATCTCCTTTCACCCACGTTGGGTCTGCATTGTCTACTTGGACCACCTCCTACAGCACGCTGAAGTGTGAGATAGTTCCTTAGAATCTCTGGGAAATAAGAACGCACCAAGGCTCTTTTCTGCCTGCACAACAATCCACAAGACCAAGGGAGAGAAGAGAAGATGTACACAGCCCACACCACACCAACAACTGCTCAATCTCACTCCTGCTGCCGGGCAAGAACACCTGATGGACATCCACACAGCACAGGGCAGCACAGCTCCATCCATCCCGGCCTGGCAGTGCAGTGCAGCCCGGGGCTCACAGTGCTGTGCTGAGGGACACAAATCCACAACAGCCCAACAACCACAGCACTGGAATGGGGGAACATCAGCTCAAGCTGCGTTCCCTCTTTGCATTTCATCTTGGTACCCGGATGATCCCATCTGTATTTGTTTTATGCCTCTCTTTCTCTCCCCATATTTAAGTTACTTAAGCAGTGGAGCACAGCAACATCCAGTCCTGCCATGGCATTATTTACGCACCTGCTTTCTTGTTTATACCAACAGTTTTGGCAGCCAGACCTGTAAACCGTAATAAAATGCATTTTGAAAAGCTAAAAAAAAAAAAAAGGAATGTGACCAGACAAGCCAGGCATAATAATATTAAGGCCCGTGTCAATTAATTTTTCCTCCTCTTGATAAACGAGCCCCATTCCATCCATTAATAATGAGGGAAGAAACAAGAAAAGTTGACACTGGTTTAATTTATTTGCTCAACTTGCCTGGTCATATTTCTCCCTGTTGTAAAGCTTTCTGGTGCTGCTGGGAATTGCAAGTGGCTCCCACACAGTCGATGCATAGATTGGTGTGAATCAATACAGTTCTGCTTTATTCACACATCCCTCGTAATCAGAAGGGAAGAAGTTCCTTAGTAAGTGATCTCACACCCGCCAGCCCACCTGCAGCAGTAACAGGGCTGTAAGGGAGGGAGGGACCGACACAGCAGGGTCTGCTGCCTCCTCTCAGAGCAGAGAGGTTGGGGCACCTCCACTGCTCAGACGGAGAACCAGGACAGTCTGGGTGTAACACAGTGCTGCGTGAGGTCCCTGGGAACAGGGAATCGATGGGACAGCCGCTGCTTTGCTCAAAGCAGAGCCCCGCAGGACCTGCACAGCTCAGCCCGGTGCCCATCCCCGCACTGTCTGCACAAAGCACGGAGCTCCCCCAGCACTTCAGCTCCCACGCTGCTTCTCCCCCACTTTCCAGTTCCTTCTGTGACGTCTCCATCTGACAACCACAACTTGGCTCGTTACAGCTCAGAGTTGTTTGAGACAAAAGCTGTCAATTCTCATTTGTTATTCCTTGTTATTCCTTGTTATTCCCGTTTCCTGAGCGGCACGCACAGAAAGGAGATGCTTCTGTCTGCTGGGGATGTAACTCCCAGGCCTGCAGGCTATGCCCTTCGGCTGGCACACACCTCACCTCCACACTGGGGCTCAGAGCAGCGATGAGAAACTGCTTTACAGCACTGCCTGCACACGGGGACAGCACAAGGTGCTGCTGTGTCAGTGCCAGCACAGCAGGAGCGCAGGGCAGCACACAGCAGGAAAACGGGCACCAGAGCCCACTCAGCCTTTGCTCCGGGCAGCTGCGGTACTCGGGTCCCTCACTGTCCTCTCATGGCTGCCAGGCATCCCGAGGGAGCATCATTCAAAAACAATCGAACCAAAGGAAAAAGCAGCAGGCATGGAGAACGAGAAGGCAGAGCAGCACACAGCGCTGCTGCAATGGGCAGAAATCACCGCACCGCTCTCTGCGAGCGATCGCCCCGCAGGGCGCAGCAGGGGACACCGAGGGCACATCCATCACTGCAGGGACCTGCTGTGACACCACCAGGCTGCAGGGCTGGGACACCCCGCTCCCCCCAGCCATGTGCCACAGCCCCCTAACGCCGGCAGCACCTCACCCGCTCTAATACATTTTTCATAACAACAAGTCTTCATTAAAATTTTATTCTATTAACATTCTGAAATCAAACCAAAGCACTGAGTACATAATGACTTAAACGCACACTACACTGCAACTTACTAAATGCCAGCTTTATCATACTGTTAATTAACAGAAGCCATTAATGCATTCACAGATCATTTAGACGCATTAAAGTTGACCTAAGAAAAACTGCACGTATGTGTGATACACTCTGTATTGTCTGAGTTTCCCACACAGGACGGCACCCAGGTGCCACACGGGGTGAGGATGAGGATGGGGAGAGCAGCAGGAGGGCGATGCCAGCAGGCTGCCCTATGGGTGCTGCCCCACATCCTGCAGCCCGTGGGCCTCATGCACTCTCTGCCTGTCAATTCTCCCACAGTTTATTACCAAATTTCTAAAATATTACATTTTTTATTATATCCAAACTCACTTTATTGCATTTGACAATACAGATAATCACATACCATATGCTCTAATGTTTTGAAACCAATGCATGTTGACAGCAGTTTTTATTTGTGATGCATAATTCTATCCGGGGCTAACAAAGGCGACGCAGCGCTGAGCCCGGCACAAACGTTCTGTCATTGGGGGAATCTTTTCTTTTTTTCTTTCCCATTTCCTTTTCTTCATTTTAACAGCAGATTTACAACACCAGGAGGAAAGTTGTTTTGTTTTTGGTTGAGTAGGAAATTGGCTGGAAAGATGGGCTTATCAAAGAAATGTCCTCAAAATATTAATAACTGGTGGGGGTTGGTGATTATAATTACTTGCATTTGAAGCTTGCTGCTAATGGAGTTAGGGAAATATGACAGCTCATCCCTGAGCACGGGGCGGGCTGTGGTGCCCTCACTCCTGCACAAGCTCCGCTCCATCAGCTCCACCTGGGCTTGGCCAAAGGGCACAGGCAACGGGACTCACCAGGCTGGCGGCCTGCTGGGTCCTCATCTATGGGCAGGATGCAACAGTTGCCCTCAGACACTTTATCACAACACAAAAGCCTCTCCATTTAAAGCAGCTCTGCTGAGACGGGAAGCAGCAATGTGTGCACACATTGGGCACACGTGTGTTGGTCTGCAAGGGATGCAGAGCCACTGCCACCCAGCATCATCCGGCTGCACAGATACAGCACCCCACAGCGTGCAGCCATTCCAAGTGAGTAACATGGCAATATCATACCTGATTAACTCCTTTCAATGGAAAAAGACCTAAAATCCCTTCAAAATAGCAAGAACCAGGGGAAGAGCTGAAATGCAGCTGCATGGTGTGGAGGAGCTGCCACTGTGCTCAGTGCAGCAACAGCTCCCGCTGCCTCCCAGTCCCTCATCTCCGCAGTGCCTGTGAGCCACAGTTTGTATCTTTAATGGAAGAGTTTGTGCTGAACCCATGGCCTGGTGGCTCAGCTTGGTGCCACGTGTGCGGGAAGGACAAGCCATCCGAATGGCTCCTTCATGCCTCTCCTGACTCACACAGCTCCATCACAAATGCTGGGATGAGAAGAAATACTGTTTCTGATGTACTCTGAAAGGGAACGATGGGGACACAAAGTACACCTAACAAGCAGCAGTGAGCTCTTACAGCCTTCCTATGACAATCACAGCTGGGCTCAAGCACAGCCCAGCATGGCACAGCAGCATGCTGCCCCCACAGCCGATGATGAGCACCTCCTGACACCCGCGTTTCTATCTGCGCTCACACCTCCACAGCCCCATCCCTATCATTCCTTCCTCCCCATCCTTGAACCAACACTCAGGAACATCACGAGCAGAGATGAGGCGACATGCCGGGAAGTTGCCCAGATCAGGGATGCACAGAGCACGTGCTTGGTGCCCTGCAGTGCTGGGAAAGCAGCCTGGGCAGAGCCCAGCTCCCACCACCAGCTTCAGCTTGAGAGATGGCAACGCTGTTCAAACCAAACAGGATGCTATGTCTAAATTAAGCTGTAATGACCTGCTCTGAGGTCTTTATTAGTCAGGTAATGATCATTTAAGAGGAGGTTACAATCTTGAGCCAAGGGCACCTAATACCATTACTGAACTTGTTAAAACCTGCCAAGCAAGTCATTATTTCTAACATTATTTCTTTTTCTCTTAACACAGCTTTCTGCCTTTCTCCTCGCGCTGCTTGGCCGTAAATCCCAGGCAGCACCTCAGCTGCTGTCCCCAAGGATGGGAGCAAAGGCTGTGCGTGCTTTCACACCAGCTCAGCTCTGCTGCTCTTCAGTAGGGATTTAATCCTTTACTCAAAGCAGCAATTCTGCATTCTGATCCAACAAGGAGTACTTCTGGCCACCACCTCCTTCTCCTCATCCTGTTATGTTCTCCTGGAAAACAGCCATTCATCCCCTACATCTTCCTCCTCACCCACCCTGCAGTCTTACAGATGCTCACATAAGGAAAAAACAGAGCAGAGCAAGCACGGAGCTGCACAACACCAAAAGCATGGTGGTGGAGGAGCCCACAGGAGCAGCCCTGAGCCCAGCAGCAGCACAGCCCAGGGACAGCAATGGGCAGAGATGGGTGCCCACACAGCACTGTGGCTCTCACAGCCCCGGGAGGTGCAGCAGACACAGCACGCCCCAACCAGGAGGGAGCAAAGGCAGCCGCATCTCCGGGTAACCCAGCACGGACAATATTATGAATGACACGAGCAAGCTGCCAGCTCAGGAACTCATTACTGTCAAGGTACAACATGGCTGTCTGCCAGGCCCCCAGCTTTCACACTCGCTATGCCAGAACATCCACACACAATTTAATTGCATTATAATTTCAAAAGTGCTTTTCAAACTGGAAAAAGGCATTCACTGATTAACCAGCGAAGAGCAAAATTGTTTATGAAATTGAATACAAAAAGCTACAGAAATGTAATTGGGTCGTTCTAGCACCTAATTTTCAAGCCATTTTCCCACTTATTTAATCACGAGATACAAAAGGAACTAGTGAATTGACTTCATACTAATTAGATTACTCCCCGCGATACTCCAGGCCCATATTCCAACTGGTTGATAGCGCTGTTTTAAAATGAAACAAAAAAACGCAGCAACAGCTTGTCAGAGCCATAACGCATTTGTTTCCCATCAACCTCATCGTACAGGAGGGCCAGAACACCCAGGCCAAATTCCCACCGCAGCCACCCAGAAACCACCAGCTTCCCTGGAAAGGAATGAGAAATCAGCGCCAGACCTCTACAGCCACTCCCCTGCGGTGCCATGAGGGGTCGTGGGGCAGCCCTGTGCCTGCAGCAGCAGCAAGGTGAGAAGCTGCCTCCACGCTGCCCGAGATCCACTCCATACCCAACACAATCTGCTCTGAGCTTTTCCCTCTCATTTTAAGTTTTATTAGGTACAACGTAATTGATTATATAATCAAACAGAAAAGGTACATTATCAAGATATTGTAGCACTTCAGAGGGCATTTCATCAGCATATCTGGGGCTGTGCCAAAATGAATTAACTTGCATTATGTTTCAAGTACATATTATTGGCTGTATTTGTCTCTGAGTTTAAGCACGCACTTGCTCTTACAAAAGAAATCTGAAATCTTTCAATTATAGATTTTTTTTTTTAAGTGTGATTTTTGAGAGCTGTTTCTTCTGCAATAAAGAAAGCAGAACACCTCACTCCGTTCCAGGAAGTCACTGGGATTGACCACAGGGTGAGAAGTTTTTAGTGTTTATTGACACCCACTGGTGACAGCCAGCTCTTTCACCAAAGCAGCACAGAGCTCTGCAGGTGGATCCAAAGCAGTGCAGGATGGGGGACACAGCACAGCAGCACAGCAGCACAGCATCACTGCTCCTGGAGCAGCACTGCCAGGCTCAGCCCTGCCCCGCTCACAGCCCACCTCCAGTGTGCCAGCCTGACAGCGTGCCCAGCAGCACCCACAGACAGGTTGCTGTTCTGTGTGCACTGTCTAAACTGCTCCCACACCAACAGGGATGGAGCCTCATGCTGCCCTGCTGCCCGCACATCAGTACACAAGAACAGAATCAGGCAGGGAACAACAGAAACTATTTCAGGAATTGAGACAAATGCTGAAGAGGGTCAAGGGAAATACCAGCAGAAATGAGAAGCTTAGCCTCGGGTTAAAGCAATACCTCTGAGTAGTGCAGTGTGACCCCTCGGGCTATAGCTCCAGGCAACACATAACATTCTTGGACAGCATTAAACCCTCAGCCCAGGCCCCATCCCGCTGCTCATGCACTGTGCTGGTTTTTGCCTGAGCAAAGAATGCATGCTACTGTGAGAAAGTGCCTGGCTATGACAGATGCTCTGAATACATGCACCATTTGTTCCTCTGGATACACATGGAAAGAGCAAACTCTCTGCTGAGCTATTCCTGGAAGCCCAGCCCAGCGCTGCTCAGCCAGGCAGGGGCACAGCACAGCCGGCAGCACTGCAGCCTCCCTGTGTGGGGGTGGACCCAGCAGCCCCGTGCCACCATCCAAGCAGAAGGAATGGGGGGAAATCCCTCTTGTTCATAAGCTCAAAGGCTGTGCTTTTTTGCTCAGGACTGCAGGCAAAGAGAGATAACATCAATTCCTTCGCAACGTAAATGCTCATCAGAGCAAACAGGCTCAGGTTGAGAACGCACTTCAAGTAAATGATGAATAACATTAAGATAATCACTTTCTTACATATATATATTTAGAACTCCTATACATGGGAAAACGCCCTCATCAAAGACATCAACATCAGTTAGAAATACAGGCCAGCTTCCCCTTGACGAGGACCACCCGTGGATGTGGTTGATGAGGACCTGCCCCAATGGCAGCTCGGTGCCACTGAAGCAGATGGCACAGCACTGCCCAGCAGTGGCTGTCATTGCACCAAAGGCACTGGCACCTCTGTGGGCAGCAATGTGCTGGGAGCTGTGCGCACAAGCAAACGTGATTCTGAGTGGGTCTGTGGGGGCTTTGAAGTATTTCCAATCCAATGCTCAAACTGCTTATTCCTGCGAGCACAGGCTGCCCTGTTTGTGCCTTCTCTTCTCCCCCAGCTACATCTGTATTTAAAGAAGAGACTGTTCTGAAAGACTCAAGGTCAGTTTGCAGGACCTTCACTGCAATGGCACCATGCTTCTTGAGGTGCTGTATGTACTCTTCACCACTGCACACAGGCTCTTTCCCAGCCAGATGGAACCTGCTGCAGCAACAAGGTGAGAAGAGGAAGGCAGGGAGCAAGACTGCAACAAGCACCTTGTGTGGAGGAGAACAAAGGCCATGCAACAAAGTGCTCCAGAAGAATGGACAAATAAATACAAAAATTACGTAGCATGGGCACTCCTAGAATGAGTTCCCTGAGGCTTAAAGATCTCTTCTGTCAATTGAAACAGGCTGAGCAGAACTTGTCTCTGAAAACAGAGCTGTTACAGTGACAGCTCCAGGGAGCCAGGAGAAGTCAGATCACACAGGGCAAAGGCTGACAGACACTGGTGAGGCGTAACATACACACACACTTATCATAGAATCATCACCAGGGTTGGAAAAGACCACCAAGATCACCAAGTCCAACCATCAACCCATCCCACCGCACCCACTAAAACACGTCCCTACCAAGCATATGTCCCTAACACACCAGACATACATGCCCTGCCATCTGTTCACATGTGAAATTCAAAGCCAGCCCCTAAACACACAGAAAACCGAAGCTCACACTCAGCACCACTGCACTGAATGCTCTGCCTACCTCCTGTCATCTCAGTTCCCACCTCCACACAGACAGGATTCTCCCCATAGGGCACTGAGCTGCGGGCACGGCAGGCACAGTCACTGCGAGCAGCACCGCGTGCATCCCCACAGCCGTGACCCGACACCCAGAACCATCGCCTCTGCCCAGCCCCATGTGTGCTATTAAATCAGGGCCGTGTTCTGCTTTTTCAGCGCTCTGCCTCGCTGGGGAAGAGGAGCTCATCTATTTGCTGGAATCATTTGTTGGTATTACCAGTCTCCTCTTGAAGTGACCGCAGTAAACCTAACATATCTCAATCATTTTTTCCACTGTGGGAAGCCAGGCATAAAGAAAGCCAAGAGTATTTTGGGAGCATGGCTGGAGAGATGCCGTTGTTCTTTGCTGCATCAATAAAAGCAGTTTTGCTGTTTGATAGTATAAAGTGCTCGAGAACTGGATGCAACAAAGGAGCAGAATCACCTGGGAAAGGAAACTTTTAATAGGTACCACACAGCAGCTTTATGACACGGATCTGCTGGTAACACAAAAACACGGCTCCGAGATGGGCACAACAGAGGTACAGAACCCAGGTCCCCCTGCTAATCACATTCAAAATTTCTGTATGCTTTCTAACGCTCCCCAGATACGGCAGGAAACTTTGCTTCCCTGACAGCTGCTTTTCAAGAGCACACACTGACAGGGAAAGCAAAGAGAGGTGCCCCCTGCAGAGCGCTGTGCCTGGGGCACCCGTGCCTACCCCATCCTCTGCTGCACCATCTCTGATCTCCACTGGCCCAGACCCCCAGCTGCCACCCACATCCACACCCAGCCAACAGCCTCTGCTCACGCCTGCAGCAGCACACAGCACTGCCAGCAGCCCCAGCCCAGCAGATGGAGCATGCACAGTCACGGAGACACGGCCCGGTCCTGCCATGCAGGCAGCAAGGTTCAGGTGAGAACACTCTTTGCTTCCTGGCCTTCAAGTTGGACAAAGAGGCTGCCCTGAAGAAGAGGTGACCTTTTCCTATCGTGCCTGCAGGCACTCAAGAACAAAGCTGTGGTAGATATCCTGTGACTTCTGGGCAATTCAGAGTGGTGATCTGATTGCCGCTGGGAAAGTTGGGGCCCTGGATTTCTTGTTGACCTGCCTCAACCTTCAGTCTTTGGGTTTAAGCCCAGCCCTTGCAGGAGCAATCAACCCCAGAGATAGAAGAAAGAAGAAACTAAGTCTGATCTTTCATATTGTTTTTGAGAAAGATGTTATCACTGACAGTTGCAAAAACAGAATCATTTGCTATAGTGTGTAAAAGCAGTCCTGTCTGCAGAGAGCTGTAATGAGCTGTGGTCATCGCATGCTGAGTTTTCAAGCAGTTGCTGGGGCTCACCTTAGGTATGAATCAAATTATGGTCACCAGATGAAATTACCAAGAGTAAAGCACACTGCTCCCCCCCCAGCCTCTCTGCACATGATCTTTTGCTCCGGGATTTCCTCCATCAGTACACAGCTCCTCATCATACACACCGTCTGGCAGCAGGGGAACACAGAGCTGGCAGCCCCAAATTTCTCCTACACTAACCTACATCACTAGTCCAACCTGAAGGATAACGAGCAAACCTCTGGGGCACAGCACACACAAAAAGCTGCCTGTCTCACTAACAAGGTAGGGATGGCCATTCCCAGAGGACCATTGGGTGGCACTGGAGAGGTGCGGGGCTGTCGAGCCTGTCCCCATCTACATGGGAAGTGGAGGGTCGAACAACATGGGGACAGAGCAGCCAGGCCCACATCTCCCCCTCCATGACCTTGGGCAAAATCCCACTCTATAGGACCTCCATCTCCTGATTCAGAAAGGGAGAGCTGCTGTTTGTAAAGCAATCAGGATGAAAGTCCCTACAGTACATACTGAGAAAGAAAAAAAAACAAACCAAGAAAAGCCTTGCAGCTCCGCGAGGCACAGCACAAAAGCCTTATTGCCAGTCAATGGGAACAGACTATTTATAGCTGAGGATCATTAACTGTATTAAAAAAAGTTTGATGTTCTCTAACAATCTATGTCATTTTAAAGCGCTGGCCTTCCCCTGACGGCCGGCTGATAACTGGAGCGGCAGTGCTGAATAGAGGTAATTATACGCTAGTTCAATAGGCTGAGCCCGCAACTGCGCGGAGCCTCCTCTGAATGCAAGCATGTCCTTTCCCCAGGGCTCCTATTTAAATATTATGCCAGCTCCCACAGCCTACCACGGGAAGAATGCTGCTATGCATACCCTCATAAAACTGCATAATTAGGAATAATGCCTTGGTTTTTAACAAAATAAATCACCACACACCAAAAGAAAGTACTAATTCCAGCCTACTGCTGGAAGATGCCAAGCAAGGGGAGCGTTCTTCTCAAGCACCAACAGCACATATTGCTGCGAGCCGCAGGGCAGGGCTGGCAGGCAGCACAGCCACCTCCTTCACGCTCCTGGCTTTTTCCTCCATGACTCCCCAGGCCTCCCCACTTGTGCTGCTGCCCTTTGGGGTGGCTGTTCCCCTGTGCTGAGGGGTCACACCACAGACCCAGACTACATGGAGAGGTGCCGGTTCCACCATTACCACCCCAGCTGCACTCCTCCAAGGCTGATTAAGACATTAAGGACAAGGCCCAATTGATTCCCATCTGGCTCAAAGTTTATCAGCTTGTAAAAAAAAAAATGTACAGTCGAGGAAACACAGATAATGCATTACTGATCGTTATCACCAAGAATATAAAGCTCCTGTGATATGACACATCGAACATATGGTTTTAAAGACTTAATGTTTTGATCTGCTGCATGATGCCATTGTCATCTCAGTCTGGCAGGACTGACACCCACCTGACATCGGGCTTCCATCAACTGCACGGTGCACTCCTTCACCAGGGCACACAACAACACAGCCCTGCCTGCATGGTTACGCATCAGGCGGGCACACTGCAGGCCAGCAGCTAAAATCATTTCCCTCGATGGACTGTGCAGCCATGGGAGCCAGTATAAAGAGAGTGATCGATCTATCAGATTACTTCAATGTCTGCTGAGCCCAGCTGAGTCCCTCTGCAATCTGGGCTTTAAATGGGCATCACACGCTTAACCCTGAGAAGGGACTGGGGAGCTCAGCAGAGGACAGAGCTGGAGGCAGCAGGGCAGGGTGCAATGAGACCCAGACACAGCTGCAGGTTTTGCCACACTGCAAGGACAAGAAGGTCTTTGGTCCCTCAAGCTGGACTTCCTGCACCAGTACCAACCGTATGCATCATTCTGGGCAGAGGGAACAGGTCCTTTGCTTTAGGTGGAAACCATCACTCCCAACTAAGCATCACATTGCTTCTCCTCTATCAAGTCTGGCACTTGCAAACTGTTAAAGCCATTTAACGAGCTCAAGGCAGCTGACAAAAGGTGAGTACATTGCTATCCACGGCCTGGCAGCAAGAGGCAAACGCAGGTACAGAGCTGGGCCCTGCCACCAGCACACAGGGAGCCTGCAGCAAGGCTGAACACAGCCAACCCTGCTGTGTCCCTGCAGCAGAGACAACAAGCCGGTGTATGGCACCCCATTAACCAGGGGCATTCTGACTGCAGCTGCCCTGAGCATGGGGACAGGCAGAACGAGAGCACAGAGAGGAGCTGGGTGGCAGAATACCGCTGGTGCTGGGTTTCTCAGCGAGGCCAGCAGCTCTGGTAACGCTCTGCCAGAGCCCGCATTTGCTCCAAGAGCAGCCAGTCTAATTACCTTGCCAAGCCTCCTGCGTTGCTAAGAACCTTCCCTTCAAACTCTTGATAATAAGGGCTCTCCTTCAAAATACTCCACACAGCCCTTGTTTCCCAAGTTGCCATAGCTACAAAGCGGTGTTTCCGTGTCCTTTCAGCCTGGTACAGCTTTATTAGCACCCGGCTCCCACGAGGGCAGCAGTCAGGCCTAGTGCTGCCGATCCTCTGCTCTGCCCACAGCCCCAGACCGGCCCTGAGCCCCATCCCTCACAGCCAGCCCAGGGCCACTGCTCCCCTGCACTCTGACCACGCTGTGCTCTGGAGATAACCCCAGCAGCACCCGGTTTATCTTCTGCCCACAAGTAACACAAAAGCAGACTTTCCACCAGTCAGTCATGAAAACTTCCAATAGATCAGGAACAGAGATATCTGCAGCATGCTTCCAACCTGCGCAGAAGGGGCAGAGCTGCACATGGAGGTTTCAGCAACCACAGGTCCTTTTCCATGGTCAGTACAAGGCTAAAAGAACTCTCAAAAACACACTGCAGTTTTAAATTCTGTGGTTTTTTTTTACTTCCCAAAAAACTTTCCCCTGCGGGACCAAATCTGATCTAAATCTCAAGATAGCAGCTTTCCTACCTGTTACCTGAAAGACAATATTTTCTTCCTTTCCACCCCCATACCAGATCTATACACAGTAGCTATCCAGGTCCTTCAAGCTGGAAAGAACTCCAAACTCCCAGGAAAAAAGAGAGGAGTGCAGATGAGCACATGAGCACCCCTCAGCCCAGCAGCACTGAGGCTGCTGCCATCCGCAGCCTGGGACATTCCTGGCAGCATTAGCAATGCCCACCTCTCAGCAGGCAATTAACTGGGAGCATTCAGGACGGAGCTTCAGATGAAGAGCAAACCCTCAGCCACTAAGTCCCATCCTCAAATAACAAGGCTTTATTTTCATTCCATAGCAATAACATTGCACTGCACCCTCTTCCCTTGTTTTCCTTCAGGATGTACCATTAGCATTAAAAAAATAATCCAGCAACCAGCTTCCACCTCCTCTGTACCACTCACCATTTAATTTGAGAATTAAGCTCTGCTAATGGACGCAAACCACCATTCTGAGCGTGCAGGCAGTGTTAATATTTGAGCAAGCCAACAACAACAACAACACAGAGGACTAATACATGCACGGTCATTCTTTCTAGCAGGAAGGATTCGGTTTTAATTTTCACAGAATATTAAAACAAATTTTAATTAGATTATAGCGGTGCCTTCCCAGTAAGCGCTTGCAAGGGGAACTGTGCTGTGCAGGAACAGGCACAGCAGTGGAGGAGCCCAGCTGTCCCAGGGAGCAGCTCATCACCGCACTGCTCTGAGGCGGCTGCTTTCCCCATCATGCCCACCTCACACTTCGCAAAGAGGCTGTCAGAGGCATTTAGTCACAATCATTTCTCTGGAAAATGAGAAGTGAGCCTGACAAACAGGAGTGGGAGAGAAGAGAGAAGAAACGAATCTGTCAATATGTGAAAGACATCCTGTTCCTTCCCAGTGACCCCGAACACCGAGGTCTGCCGCTTTAAGAAATAAAAGGGGAACATCTCCAAGGAACAGTCTGCACGTGGCTGAGACCAGCACCGGCTCCGCTGGGTTTGCCTTTAACAGACAATGACACCACCCTTACGCTTCTGCTGCAAAGGAAAACTTAAGAACAAAACAAAAAAAGCCAAAAATATTAAACACATAGATATAAGCTCACCCTTCCATATGCCCACATCTGCCCAGAGGTCAGAGCTCCGACAGCAGCAACGAGCAGCACCACACGGGACACAGCAGCTCAGAGACACAGACCTCCACTCCGGGGCATCTCCTCCTGCTCTGCCCCAGCGAGCACATGGATGCCTCTGCCTCTCCCCACCTCGTCCCACAGCTTCTGCTGAAACCACAGAGCAGCTCAGCACACCTAGAGAGCTGAACCCAGCTGCAGCCACTTTATTTCTCCTCTGCAGAATTAAGTACACCTGGGCACTGCCCAGCACTGAGGGCTGAGCCCACCTGCAGCTGCCTGACTTCTCATCTGCAGGATTAACCACACCTGGGCACAGCCCCACAGAGCTCTGCTCACACCCAGCAGGACCAAGCACAGCCGTGCGGCAGGACCGGTTACCAAAACCCTCAGTGAACATCTCGGCACCACAGCATGGCTGCTCCTTCCCCTCCCAGTCTCGGACAGGAGATGCCCTGCACGTGGCACAGCTCAGCAGCAAACAAGGGGGCTGAAGACCATCAGCAACACCCCAGGGGGTTGGATGCAGGGGCACAGCGCTGTGTGCAGTACTGGGGTCGCTGCTGCAGGTCAGCCCGAACAAAGCACATCGTCCCCTGCCACGTGCTGCTACGTTGGTGACGACTGCCTTTTTAGTACTGTTTTCCCTTCTTTTTTATTTTTTCTCCTTCCCACTTTTTACTCGATCGGCCGCTGTGTTTACAGCTCACTACACCACAAATCCTTATTTCATGTCACCCACTGGCCCAAGCTGTCCCCACTCACTGCTTCTCCCAGACAAGTTAATAAGATGGAAGGCTCCCTGGAGGCCTCGAGCCAGCGAACATTATCACTTGGAAGCAAGGCAGAAATACTGACACATCGGAAATGACTTCAAGCCTATTAATTACCCTTTCTTCTGTGGCAGATCTTTGAGAGAGAGCCTGACAAATTGAAAGGCAGGAGAGCTCATCCTTCCTGCCCCAGAAAAGCCCCCACCCACGTCAACAAAAGCAAAACACCTCTCCACTCGAAAAAGCTGCTTTTGTTTCACTATCAATTAATCTATTGACAATTAGCTGAAATGGAGCTGCCCTTCCTCTCAGCTCCCACAGGACACAGCAGGCAGAAACCCCACACCACAGCCAGACCTGCACCCTGCAGCACAGCCTGCCCTCCTGCAAGACATCCTAAAACCCCGCATAATTGATCCTAATTGTTCAAGTATTAGATAGTAAGTGCACTCCTACATGCACGCAATGTGGCTTCCACCGTGGGCTTCCAGCAAAGTCTATTGTAGAAATAAATGATTGGATTTCTTATTCAAGAGCTTCATATTTGACAGAGTTAATTCTGATGCAAAATAGCCACACCAGTCCGGATGAAGTCACTACCTTCAGCGATGGCTTCATTCTTAAGGTTTTCTCAGTTCCTGTTTTTTTTTTTTTAAAGGCTACAAAATAACTTGAACAAAATCTTTAAGCCATTACCTAGAAAACTATCATTAAATCATTTGTTCCTTTTTATTAGTATCATTGTAATTAAAGAGAATCATATTTCAAAAATACATCTTCAGCAGCACTTATCACAACCCATCCCCGCAGCCTATCAATTAGTATTACAATAACCTCGCTCCCTTGTTGCCTTTGCTATTAGCATTTTGATTGAATGTCTGTTGAAAAGTGACTGGTAACAGAAGATTGTGTTCAGAAAGTAATGTTTCTTTATTCGCTTTCATTGAAGCTTGTCTAGTTGTCTCCAGTTCCTACTCAAAAGAGACAAGACAGTTCCAAAAGCAGTAATTTTGATGCAGGATTATTTTTTTCTTCTCTGCGAGATGAGGTAGATTGGGTTAGGCTGGACACAAATGCTATTAAATCACTCGATGGCAGATATGGGAGCTTCTACTGCTGTGACCCCACCGCACACGGGCCCACGGCGGTGCCCCCAAGCACACGGGCAGGGCTGGCGAGCAACCCTCAGAGAGACTCCGTTGTAATGACCATTAATAATGCATGAACTACTCGGGGAAGTTTTGGGCCATGTTTATCACTAATAGTTCCGAATGTAAAGGGCAGCAATCCATTACACGGCCCTCCGCGCTTCGGGAGCGGATCATGACAACTTGGGGAGAGCTGAGTTCTGCAGGCATAATAAAGCCCTCTAACAAAGGACAGATCTGTAACGAACGTCATTAAGGAGGGGAAATGGATGCATTCAGCAAGTACCATGAATTATAAAGACAAGAGTTCATTAAATCTACTACATTAAAATAAAAATGACCTGCCACGTCAGACAGTTCTATTTACTGATATTCCCACTGCTGATGCCTTCCCACTGATAAATGACATTCAGCGGGCACGGCGCACGGTCATCACAAACATTTCAATTACCCAAACACGCAGGAGTCTCGCGGCGGCATCGCGATGCCAATAACAACAACCTGAGCCCCAGGTGGGCTTTTATGGCACTGGGGGCAAACGGAGCGGCCCCACAGCCAACCGCTGCTGCTGCCACCCGCTCTGGGGCAGCACCCAGACACGGCGGTGCTGATTTTGATAAAGTCCACGGGGCCACAGAGCAGAGCGGGGTGAGGAGCAGCCGCGCCGGCCCTTGCGATGCTCCTGGTCGCTGTGCCCAATCCCCACGCTGAGCCCTGCTATCAGCCCTGTGCCCCATCCCTGCAGGCACCCTGTGCGCCATCAGCCCCGGCCCTGGGAAGCCTGCGCCCCCAGTAACCCCCTCCCCTCGGCAGGCAGCCAAGAGCTGATAATGGTGTCAGGTAGCGATTTCATTTTTAAAACATTCTTATCAAAGACTTAAGGTGAAAGATAAGAAGAGCACGCTAAATCAGCATAAAGGAACCATTGTATAGAACGTGGTATTTTACAGATCAAAACAGTTAATAAAATGAAGAAGTAGGAATATAAAAACAAACGGGGTCGTTCTCAGGGAGGTCGGTGCAGGGCTGTGAAGAGCTGACACGCTCAGTCACCCGCTGCAGGGACACAGCACTGCATGCACCCACCTGGGCTACAGGCCCAGTCACATACCTCTTCATACGGACCCATCAGTAAACACAGACACCTATTTTTCATACCGCTGCCCACAGTTGCTGGGTTCTTCTACCAAAGTCACCTGACCTGGAAAGCATCTGTTGTTAATGCCACTGTTTTATTATTTATCAAATCCATTTCTTCCCCCAATGACTAATTTCCTGCTGCAGCTGCTCCCCTCTGCGCTCCGCAGCTGCTCCAGCCCTGCGCTGCCCACCTCCAAGCCCTGACCGCAGGCACGCAGGCAGGCTGCTGCCCTGCAGGGTACCAACAGCCGCCGTGAAGCTGTACCACAGTCACACAGAACAGCCCCTCATCGGGCTTCTCCCTGGGGACGTGGGGGGGTGGGTGGGGGCTGTACCTGGGGACGGGGGAGGACTTTCCCAGCACGGCTGCCCAGAGCTGTGGTGCCCCATCCCCAGCAGTGCCCCCCGCTGGATGCTCTGCTGGGCGCTGTGAGCATCAGGAGGTGTTTCTAAACAGAGAACAATCTCCAAATTATCACATTAGTTTAAGGTGTTCTTTCTGGTCCAAAAACCACTATATAAATAAGCAAAAAAAAAAAAAAAAAAAAGCAGAAACCCCAACAAATCCGCTGACCTACAGCCTTTTGCAAGAAGCTGTTCTTCAACTTAGTCTATCAGACCCAGCAAAAAAAAGCACCAGATGTTCATACCTTAGCTATAGGTAAAAAAACAAACAAACATACAGAATAAGCAGAATCACTCCTTACCAGAATGTATTTATCAACCTAATTAAAGAAATCTTGAGTTAAATAAAACCCAGTGCCATGGGAAAGACATTTTGGAGCACAGGTAAGAGGGCACAGATGGGGAACAGCGCAAAGCACACCAGCTCGGTCAGTGACAGCCCTGCATGCCAGCACCCACGGCACTGATATAACAGCCCCTACGGTGCTAAGAGAGGAGCACTGACGAGGTGGGATGTACCCGCACAGGAGCTGCACTCTGTTCGTTTTAGGGCAACAACTGCCTGGAAAGCAGCACTGCTCAGGGGCAGCACAGAGCTCCTGGTGCCACCAGCACTGTTTGTGTCACCACAACTGCTGGATTCCAGGACCTGAGGAGTGTTATCTGTTTGAGCAGATCACTGGGAGCTCTGAGCATGGCTGTGCCCTTCTGCAAGGAAAGGCAGCGGCAGCACACGGGCACCGGCCGGCAGCAGGAAGGTATGGGAAGGATGTGGAGCAGCACTTGTGCCCCCACGCTGCTGGGAATGCCCCCACTGCTTTCAGAAGGCTTTGAAACCTTCATCGCAGCAGACACAGAGCTTGGATGTCACAGGAAGAAATCAGGAATCTGCGCCCACAATGTGGACTGAGAGGCTACCAGAACGCTTCCAGCAATGCACTGGGAGCAGAACAGAGCGCAGCAGGACGGAGCACTGCGGGGTGCCCCTGTGTTTCCATTGCACATTTTGCAATAGCTGCTGCTTTCTCAAGGTCACTCCACTGATATTAATTCTGCTCGCTGTAGTAAGACTACCCATCTATGTAAATGCTGCATTTTGTTCTCCTCCTGCTCCTGGCTTTTCTGCAATTAACATTTTCAAACAGTCCCACAAGACCGCAGCACTACCTGATAATCACGTCCTGCTGCTCCATGCAGGCAGAAGGCTTCTGGTCCCACCAGCGAGCAGTCAGTGCGGCGCAGGCTCCCTTCCATGCAAAGACCATCAGCACTTCTGCTAATTTCTCTGAGCTCACTCCGGCTGCCCAGCAGTGGGGAGGAAGGTGGCAAACTGCAGAACTGCAGTTCTATTAAATGACCTCGCTGCCTTCTGAATGCTGTGAGGATGACGCTGCCTGCTCCTGCTGCAAGCACTCATCCCATTCAGCATGCTGACAAGTAACAGAACCATTATAATTCAAAAACTGTCTTAAATATTTGCACAATCCTCACTTTAAGGTTCCCGAAGAACTTTCCAGAGTTGAGAAAGGCTCCACTGATTTATTTTGCACACTCCAGTGCTACCACAGTCTAATTGCACTAAGCTGTTGACACTGCTCAGCACTGAGTGAATGGGAGCTCCTCGAGGCACGGACTGTGAGCTGAGGCTCTATGGGATGGAAATTCCCCTGCTCCTCTGGAGGTTCTGCTGCCCCCAGCCCGGAGCTCCACCAACACCTCCTCTGGGATGGGTGTTATAGATTCCCTGTCCTCTGCAATATTCTTTTAAGTTGGTATTTACCTTAGAGTCTGACTGTGCAGCTGGAGACTTCCAAACT
The DNA here is from genome assembly GCA_037305975.1 of Chrysolophus pictus. Classification (NCBI taxonomy): domain Eukaryota; kingdom Metazoa; phylum Chordata; class Aves; order Galliformes; family Phasianidae; genus Chrysolophus; species Chrysolophus pictus. Next base: position 9,065,722 of record CM074594.1, read on the forward strand.
AATTGCCATGTTGGGTTTGCAACCTTTACTGCAGGTTGGTGGGACTTTTTTTCCATTTTATTACCACATTTGTTTGTAAAATGAGAAAATAAAAATGTCATGCCATCCCCTGAGTGCCACTAGCAAGCTGAGCTCTCCCTCCTTCAGAAAAAGCATTCGCACGTCTGTGCCTTCTGCGTGTCCCGGACAGTGCAGCTGTTGGCTCTTTCTGCTCCTCTGGATGCAGCTTCCACCACTGGTGGAGAATGGAGCAAGGAGAACAGCAGCAGGACCCAGCTGGGCCACTGCTCTGAGCCTCAGGTGGTGCTACCTGGTGTGGGGCTGGCACAGAGCGGCAGCAGCCACCTGAGACATCCCATAATCACCTGGAGGCGCGTGGCCAGCACCTATCTGCTGCTCTGACGCAGAACCTCCCAGGATGCAGGGCTCTCACTGGCCTAAATGCATTTGTTCCTGCACCTCGTGCAAGATGCTCTGATGCAGCAGCAACTGGCACTGGCCAGGAAACCAGAGCACAAGGCTTGGCGGCCCCTCCTGCTTGCTTTGTGGCTGCTGGCACAGAAGAAGCGAGCAGTGCTGGGAGCACCATGCAGGAGGCAGGGCTGGGATACAGCGCGCAGACCCACGGCATGGGATGGACACGGGTGGGCTGCAGGGCTTTTCCAAACCCACAGGCTGCGGCCCAGCTCCTGCATCCCACCCGGCGTGGGTCTGACCTCGGGATGGGAGGCAGAGAGCTGGGAGCGCTCTGCTTCAGCCTTGCTGTCATTAATATGGTTTATGACATGAATATTTATAAGTGAGGATGTGATATTAAAAGCGTACACACATGAAATATTAATATGGCACATGTCATAACTGCAAACCCAACAGATAGGTGTGAATGATGACACTGTAGCTCAGCCATCACCACTTCCACTGATAGGTCTGTAAATGGTAAATAATATTAACTAATTAATCTTCACAGCCCTCCTTGGAAGTTTTGAAGCAAATATTTGCTTACAAACCGTGTGCAGCTCCTCTCCCCAGCCCGCTCTGTGAGCAGCAGACCGACACGGAGCCGCCGCTCCTCACAGCACTGCCCTGGGATGGGCTCTGCTGCTGGGAACGCTGCGCTCCAAACAGCCGTGCTCTCCGGAGGCTCATTTGTGAAGCGATAGAAGTGGCAAGGGAATAAAAGCCATCCTCATCCAGCAAAGCGCTAACAATAATGCCGCCTCCATTTATATCTTATGTCACGCCTTTCATCCAAAGCTCTTAAAGCACTCACTGCACTGAACAAATACCAGCCCCGGTGCGGACGCCTTCCCAAAGGCCCCGGGTCAGAGCCAGGAGGAGCTCCCTGCAGCCCCCTCCTTCCAAAGGCTGCAGGCTCCATCCCAGCTCCCTGGGCGCGGTGCAGCAGGCACAGCTGTGCTCTGGAGGACCAAAGCAGGCAATCACTGCTATATGTTTTAAACACTCTCCTCAAAACCGCTTAGCGATGTCTTTTTAAACACGTGACCTTGTTCTACTTGAGAGAGACGGCGATAAACAAATAATTGCTGTGACTCTTAATTATATTTATATCTCATCTAGAAAAATGTCAATTAGAACTTCAGAGGTCAACTGCAAAACTGAGGCTCTGGCAGTCGGACAATTCAAAAGGCAGTTTTACACCTGAGAAAAGCACCTCCTTGGCAGAGCCCAGCAGCTTCTGGCTGGCAGCATCACCTCTCCTTGCAGTGAGCACAGGGACTGCACACCGCCCCACCTGGGCAGCAGCACTGCCATGGAGCGCGTCCCTGAGCTCTGTGCTGGGCTGAGCACCCACACGTGGGATATTCCTCGCATCACGCAGACAGCCTGTCTTTCTTTAATTTTGTTTAGTTTTAAGATTAAAGAAGCCCAAATCACATGCTGTCACTTCCCTCCTCTCTCCCCTGCCATTCCTAACCACGTGAGAGTTAATTGATATGAAAATAACTCTGGGGGCTGCACGGCTTTGGAAAACATATAGCATTACATTTAATACCAGCAATTACAACTTGGGGGATTCAATCAGTCAAAATCTTTATTTTCCTTTCTGCACGCTGAAGCTGTGGGACTGCTGCAGCACAGCACACAGCCCTACAGGCAGCACAGGGTACCGGCACTGCCCACTCAGAGCACCTCAGTGCACCACCTCACCCCATCACCTTCTCCTGACTTGTGTCCACCTACATGCTTAACAGCCACAGAAAGAAAAGGGAAAAAGGGGTTCCTGAGCAAATTCATCCATCGGGAGACACTGCACTCCTCTTTCCATTCTGCTAAGAACCAAGGGTGGGGAGGAGATGAGCCTGCTCCCGCAGCCCTCGCTCAGCAGCCAGCAGCTCCATGCAGGGCACCCCAGGGATGTGCCCCACAGCTGTCTGTGCAGCAGAGGCAGAAGGGCATCATCATCTTGCAAGGTTTCCTCCAACCCCAAAGATCAATAACTAATGCTGAACTCAAGATTTTATCTGCTCTTTGCAAGGGTAACGAAATAACACCACCCTCGGCTCTTCTTTCCAATTACTGAATCCTTTCAAGACTGACCCAGTAATTTTCAGCTCTGAGAAATTTTAAGCAGCCAAGAAAGCGATAGAAGTGATCTTCCACAGCGCTTACACAACTTGTGTGTTTTTTCTCCCTGTACAGAAATGTAGAAGTACAGTACAGGGTGCAGAAATTCCACATTACCAACGTTATCCAAAAACAAATCATAAAAGGTGGTACAGACAGCAGCCTTCTACACATCCACCCTTTGCATCCCACTGCTGAGAACAGCGAGCACGCCCTGAGGAGCGGCCTTGCAGCAAGACCCTGGTCCCACCAAGGTCAGACCAGCAGAGCTCCAAGCAGCGAGCGCTGCTCCCATGGCGTGTGCACAGAACCGGCAGCTGCCCACCAGCGTGGAGAGGCAGAGAAGCAGGAGACGCAGCAGCTCTGCTTCTCACTTCCTTCACAGACCATGAAGGAATGATGGGGTATCAGAAAACAAAAGGACATCACAGAGGAAACGAAGTGGTTTGCTTGATAATATTTTAACGGGTATAAAAGTTCTGTGCTCCATTGGCAGGGTCAGCGTTTTATTTGAGGCCTCCCAAGGCATTACTGACACTGCTCAGCACTGAGCAGCTCTGGGATTGCCTCCATCTGTGGGGATTACATGTGAGCACGGCCACACCAACTGCTAGCGGAGCACACAGGCAGCACACACGGGACAGCCTTACACCAACAGACATCCTCCATTTGCTCGCAAGGAAATGTATCTCCCTTCCAGCAGCAGAGAGTGAATTCTAATACTTCTCCTTGCCCACGTTGATCATTCTAGGCATACACTAACTACAGTAAACCACAGCGGATATTTTATCTGCCATTTCTCTTTCCCTTGGCTAATTTGACGATACAGATTGCAACCCACAAGTGGTTTTAAGAATTGCTATTAACGCTGCTGCTCGCATGCTACTGCATTTTAAACGTGTTTCCAACACAATCAGAATGTCACAATTTGTAAAATCCAGGGTGATTTTATAAACGATCGATGCCACAGAACCCGCTCCACGATGACAGGCTGCCCGGCAGCTCATTAGCCTGATTAGTGGCAGCTACCTGCACAGGGAAGGAGAAAATGTCTGGGGAGACAGGCTCAGCTCAGACACGAGGCCAAAGACGGCTGCGCCTCCTGAGTTGTTATGCTTGCTTCTTCCTCCCTCCACTCCATGGCAGAGGTGAAGGTCAGAGCTCAGCCGCAGCGTCCCCCTGCTGCAGGGCTGGCTCCTTCCAGCAAGAATTCGGGCTGATCCCAGCAGGGCTGCCCCTGGGCTGTGAGTGACAAGGACCCGCTGCTGACCAGGAAGCTGAAGCAGCCGTGGCTGAGACAACAGCTGTGCCAATTGAGCAAGCCCCTCCGAGAGCCACCGCGCAGACATGGCCGGAGCGTGAAGGGCAGAGGACAGACCTCCAGCTGTGCGTCCCTGCGGGAGCCACAAGCTGTGCTGCCTCCAAACATGCTTTGAGAGAGCAGGAGGAGGCAGCACCCATCGGTCCCACTGGAAGGGAATGGTGGCACAGTGCTCCTCATGCCCCCGGGGCTCCCCAGCTGCCAGGGCTCTGCTGGAGCTCTGCTCCTCAGTGCGAGGCACTCACCCGGACCGCAGCATCATTTATTTCTGCTGAAAGGAAAGGCCATAACGCTGAAATAATCCTCAGCTCATTTTCACAGGGCTCTACAAGCAATAATGAAGCCTTATCTGTCCACTGAAATATGTGGATGGGATTCCTCTTCTGGAGATCTTGCTCACTCTGTTATCGACGCACGACGAGCAGCCCCAAGCTTCACAACCCAAGCACACCTGAAACCCCAGCGAAGGGTTCAGCACCCTGATATCCTGGTCTCAACCTACTACCTTACACCCAGCTCACCCCAACACCCACCGCCCTGGTACAACCTCTGCACATTCTGTGACACAGGTGGATCCAGGGAGTCCAGCCACGGTCCTCAAGCTTTGCAAGCCCACTTGGTCACCTTTCTCACAGCCATATGTAAATGATTCCATCTGAGCCAGCAGCCGGGCCTCACTGACTCTGGGCCAGGGAACATCACTTCAAGTTCCCTGAAAAGCAGCCCCCAGCCAACACCCCCAGTGCCAACAGCACGTCTGGATCTCAGCACTTGTGTGCCACATGGCAACACCTGGTGTGTGCCCAGCAGCACTGCAGAACCCCGAGCTGTGAGCGTGGCTCTACTAGGAGCACTGCAAACAGAGGGCAGGTGGGCAGCACAGTGACCAGCACTGCAGGGATGCCGTGTGTGCAGGGAAAAGGAGTGTAAGCAGTTCTCCCAGCAGGGCTGGGGCTGACCCTGCTTGGATGCACATCCCATGGGGCCAACAGTGGGGACACAGAGACTTTGTCTCGTTTTGATGCAGCTCCATTCCCTGTGCCACACGCTGGCGCTGGGCTTCACCACCTCTGGGGACAGCACAGAGCCTGACAGTGATCCTCCCAAACGTAAGTCAGCAGGCTGACCACAGAAATCACCTCCAATATGAAAACCCACATGGGACGTGGCATTACATGCCACACAGCCCTTCCTCCGTACGCCTGCAGGACACAGGGAGCTGTCTCAAGCACGAGGAGCTCTGCTGATTTAGCTCCACTGCGCTTAGCCACATGGTCACCACGCTGACACTGATTTTGGCTGTGCTCAGCATGCCGACTCTGTCACAAAGGTGATGGCTGAGCTGCTGCTCTCTTACCTCTATGTCTGTTGGTCGTCTTGTCAAACATAAGCATGGCGTCCTCTACCTGCAAGACACAAGGGAGAGGCGTGCTTAACACACCCAGCTGGGTTGGCAGAGGCACACAAACACAGCGGGATGATGGTGGAGGCCTCGGCTCAGGCAGCGCAGGTGCATCACATCTCCTTCCTCTGGCTCAGAGTCAGCATCACCCCTTGGAAACCTGCTGCTTCCAACCTGTGTGCTCGCTGACATCTGATCCTAAAGCAGAAAAGTAATGTTAGCAGTACTGACACCCTACAAAGCCCAACGTCCGGGCTGCCCTTCCAGCTCGCCATGCCCCACCTCGGCCTCCTTCCCTTTTGCAGAGATAAAGGAGGGCTGAGGAATCACGGATGCAAATCATGCCCGTGACTTCTCCAAATCAGCGTTGCTGCCTTGGCTGTGAATTGGGAGGTTTCAAGAAGCGGGAGCAGGGCAGAATCTGGTCAGCCAAGAAAGGTATTCAGAGGGTTTCAAAGGGCCCTTTGAAAAGCTGGAGGAGAGGGCAGAGGGAGGGGGGAGAAAGTTTAATTCGCATCAGGCCTGGCATTTCCACTTCAGAAGAGAGATGACTGATGAAACGTACTGAAGTGCAACCAAATTGCTTTCAACTTTCATTACTATTTGCATGATTTATTCCACCTCCGTTTAATCTGTGTAGCCACACCTAACATTTTACACTTATTTTAGAAGGTTGTTGGGCTGGGATTTCTCATCATGTTTTGAACTGGTGCTCAGGGACTGCGGGTCAGTCCTGCATGCTGCAGGAAAGGTCCTGCAAGCTCTCTGAAAAGACTTCCAGGCTTCCTGCTCCTTGTTTGAAACCAGGGGCTGATGAAAACCTGCACCACTGCTGAATTGCAGGAGACATCAGGAATGGTTACCTTTCTAAGGTGTTTTTCTTCCATTTGTTCCCCCCCCCCCCCCCCCACTGATTTCTAGGAGATTTTCATGTATTTACACTCAGGATTTCTATAAACCATGCACCTTAGCACCTTAGAACAGCTCACAATATCCCTACGCTCCCCTCACCTGTGCAATGCCACCACGGACTCCTCCTCCCATCCCAGCAGCCCCTGCCTGCTCTGTGCAGGTGGCAAAACACAGCTCGAGCCTCTCTTAACTGCTGCATTAAAACACACTCCAGGATACAGCAAAAATACAGAGCAGCAAAACCTTTTGTTATAACAGGGTGCATTTAGAAACCTGCCTCTGGTTAACTTGCTCTTAAGTTCTGCAAAGTGCTTTGCAAAGTGTGTTAGCGACAGCTGGAGACAGAGAGCAGCGTGCCTCCCTGATGCCAACCATCCATGAGACCTAACAGTGCTGATGCAATGGAAATCCAAACCACATTAAGCACAGAGCCAATTGTCCTGCTGTCTCTCATCACTTGGAGGAAGAAGATTCACAGGTCTGAGCAATACTGGGATGCTGATAAGGACGGCGCTCCGCCCACCACAACCACTTATGTCCAAGTAAGGTTACGGCTGTACAGCAGTTCTTAACTGTCATTCTCGCAGCTCTTGGCCTCACTGGCAGTAAGAATGACCCCTTGCACTCAGTGCCAGTCCTGGAGACCCAGAGATCCCCGACTGCAGCTGGGACCCTCAGGTTGGAACCCCAGGTGGGAGAAGCAGCTCCCGCAGCCGGTGTCAGGTTTGGATAGAGCGCACTGGTAACGAGCAATAATCAGGGGGGTGTTCTTGGAGCCAGCTGGTGCCCTTCTAACAATGCCTAATTGGTTATCCTTTCTGCTTCCTAAGGTCAGAACATTTTATCTCCGTCTCTGCCCTTTTGGAGTTTACCCCACCCTGCGTTATTTTGTAGGGCAGCCATTGTAGCAGAAGAATAGGCTCTTTCCTCTATAGTCCGGTGACACAATGAGACTTCTTGAAACCTCCTGAATAGACAGAGTGCAACGGCCAAAGAAAAATTCTATTAATGCTTTGCAAAATAAAACATCTAAGAGCCGGTCAGACAAGCAGGAGAGGAAAATCAATACGCAGAGGGCAGCGCTTAGAGAAACTTTTCACCGGTTGCAAAAAGGTGGTGAGGGTACAGGAGGGAGAGGGAGAAAGAAACTTATTAATGCAGAAAACCCATCAATGGTATGGAAATCTGGCAGAACAGCAAGAGCTGAAAGTGGAAGAATTTGAATATACAAAGGGCTGAATAGAATGAGAAAACCACACTGCCTCACACGCTGCCCGTTTCTCACGGTTCTCTGTGAGTCTAACACAAGCGGCTTGTTCGAGCCTTCACCAAGGAGAAATAAGGGACGCAGTCAAGGTAACTGGCAGGAAAGCCCGTAGTAAGCAAATTGATCCCTGCTGCAAGGGGAGAAAAAACACAAAGCCTGCAGATGAAACTCAAGGCGTTCGGTAGCGGTGACCCTCCTGAAGTTAACCCCTCTGCTACGCGGCTCCTGCGCTGCCCAGCGCTCGGAAGCTGCTCTGCAGGGAGAGCTCTCCCAGTCTCAGCCCAAAGCCCAGAGCCTCACTCTGTGCTGCAGGAAGTTTTCTGCAGGATCGAAGTGGGGCTGCAAAGCCCAGCAACTCCCACTCCCGTCCTCCCTCCAGGCCCTCACCCCCCCCAGGCCTGGCTGTCTGCAGCCCAGAGTACCGCAGGGCCATCTGCCCCACAGCACGGGGCACGGGGCCGGGGCAGTGCTCCAAGGCAGCCCTGACCAGTGCACACTGCTATGGAAGCCAGTGTGAACGTCTGCATTACAGTGCTCAACTCAGAGGCTGAAAGGTGCTGATGAATCCTACCTAATAACGAGCAACAAATGAGAGAGCGTTTCGGAACGAACACAGTGTCTCTGCACTTACAGCAAAGGAAAGAAAGAGTTGCACCCAACGCCAGGAGCAAATGGACGCTGCGTGGATCTGAAAGACTTCTCCTCTGCACAGCACACCCTACCCACACCCATTTTAGACCCGGCTTCTTACACAAAGCCCAGGTAATGGGTTTTGGTTTGTTTAACCTTTTTTTTTCCAACCTACTTGGGGCTCTGAGAACAGGAAGGGCCAGAGCATTGCTTTAATCACCGCCTGGAAGGAGGAATAGGGAATAAGAGGAGAAAAGAGAAAAAAATGGGGGAGCCAAAGGCTTTAATAATCCTAACAGCTCCAGGCTTATTTAAAATATGCCCAACTAGTTCACAAAGGGATCCGCAGAGATAAATCTATTTGATTTTCTTCCACTTTAATGGCGACATATATTTAAAGCAACAAAACCAGGATGACCTAAATAAGATGACTATTAATTGTACTCAGAAAAGCTCTGAATTTAATGCAACGGATCCAGCCAGAACTAGAACACAGGCTTTTCTTCATTCATTCCTCCCACTTTCCTCTGACGGATTTTCAACTCCTCTCCTTTGCCGGGTCCATCCTGAGCGGTCAGAGATGATCAAACCCGGCGCAGCCCATCGCCGCTCGCGCCCTAATGAGTGAGAAGGCTGAATCCTCTCTGCAGATGAGAGGCAATTCCGTGAGTTGCCCGAGGACAGCAGTTTCAATCAGCCACCGCAGGCAGCTGAATCTGCCGCAAAATCAGTGAATACTCAGCCAGAAAACGGCAATGACTCGAACTGGGGATTTTCTGGGAAGCTTCGTGTCTGGTCTTTTATTTCTGCAACCTGGATTTGGGCGCTGGGCCACATCAGCTGCACTCAAACCAGAGCTGTCACCGGTTCCCACAGAGACCACCCTGGGACAGCCCAGGACCACCCTGTGCAGGAAGGGAGCACAGCCCCGTGTCCCGCACAGCCCAGCGCTCCGCACTCACACGGCCCCGCAGACCCAGGGGGCAGTGGGAATAAATGCAGCCACTGTGGCTGCTGTTATTTACAGGGTGTCTGCGTGCAAGCACAGGGGTGACAACAGCCCCTATTTCATGTTCCCAGTTCTTTTTTTTTCCCTTTGAATCAAGTTTGCTCATTCGGTGCAACCTCCACGGAGAAACCACTGACTTTCACAGCTCTAACCAACACACAGCAGCCTTTATTCCTCACATCTCCTGATCCAGTCCCGGCAAGCCTGTCCTGATCCAAAAGCTGAGTTCTTGACAAATCCTGAGCAGGTGGGGACCCCCCCATCCCCAGGAAGCAGGGCAGGGCTGGGCTGGGGCTGCTCTGAGCTCTGCAGCCCCGCAGGGAAAAGCTTTGGGACAGAGAAACGAAGCAATGCACTGCGATCTAGCGCTGTGCCCATTCGGATGAGGCCCTTGGAGAACAGGAACTACACAAGGATGACGCCCAGTGACATGTGTTGTGCTGTGTTCCTACCCCTCTGTCCCAGGTCTGCAAACTGTACAGGTCTGTCATCTTCAGCTTTTCTGAGAAAGAGCGCAGGACGTTCTTGTCCAATCTCTCGAATTATTTACACACACTGCACAACTCCTACAATATTTTGCTTCCAGAAGCAGAAAAGCCTCTTAGCTGCTAGTAAACTGTCAGGTGCTATTATTTTAAATGTGCATGTGAAATCTGAGTGCCAGCAATGCGCTCCTGCTGATGTACAGCCTCCCCCCGCACAAACTGAGACAGATACGTACTGCACGCCAGAAAAAACAGTTCCCCCAGCGCAGGCCAAAACCTGTGACCACGATCACGTTCCCTACAGCCACGGCTGCGTGGCAGCAGAATGGCACCCGCAGCACATCGCACATTTGCACACAGCCGGGGGCCGGGCGCATGCGGGGCGGTTCCTCACTGAGCGCATCCCGACGTCCCACGGCGATGTCTCACCAAGCCACGGCCTCGTGCACCGCGATAACAATCAATGCCATACTGTGCGAGAGCAAATTCCAGCACTAGCAATCTTTCCCCCCAGCAGTCAAGTCTTTAAAAAGTCTTCTCTGGCAATTATAGCTAATAAAACTACAATTTCATTCAACACACACATATCATTGTAACTAATTTTGCTCCGTCAGGGCTGAAATTAAAACAGTCATTCAATCACGGCAATCCCAGGGCTCGCCCCCAGCCGGGACGCAGCGAGGCGCTCCCACCCGCTCCCACCCGCTCCCACCCGCGGCCGAGGCGCCGCTCAGCACGCGCTCTCCCAGCGGAGATGTGGGAACGGCCGCTGCCCTCCTGGAAACGCAGCTTCCTGCAGCAGGACAAACTGAAGATGGCACCACATGCAATTCCTTACAAATTCCTTTGTAACAATTCCTTATCACCAAGAGGTGCTGATTAAAGCAAGGTAGTTGGCCACAGCAACGTGGGGAGCAGTGAGGCCATAGCAGCATTACCCCTCCTCTGCAGAGCATCCGTGTGCTTGCTGTGCTTTTATGGAGACAAAATAGCCAAACCAGCCGTGGGCCCGGCCTGATCTCCTCCACAATCATGTCCTGCAGCTGGGTCTAGCTGCCCACAATGATTCCTGCCACCAGAGAGGTCAGCCATCCCCTGGGTATGCTTCACCAGACAGGGAAAGAGGTTTCAGCACCGCATTCCCAAAGGAGCAGCAGAGCCACTGTGCAGTGCTGAACACTCCACATACCCACCTCCCTCCAGACTGAGGCTCACGTACATCAAATGCTGTGAGGGCGAAGGCAGAGCCGCAGCACGATGTGCCCCAGCCAGGTCCCACATCCCCCAGCACTTCATCCATCCCCGCACCTGCAGTGCTGCTGGGCAGGGACGGGGCTGCCCTCACTGCTCTGAGCCGCGGGCTCTGGACAGAACACTGCTCCTTCAGCACTCTGGTGAGCCAGGTGTGAGGCAGTTTGCAATTTTACTTTCACGGCACATTAGCTGCCGTCAGCAGAAATAATTCTTCCTCCCTTCACAGTGCTCGTTTGCATATTAGCGCTGCAAAGTTGCAATCTGTTTTCTTTTCCAAACAACACCTAAGTGGTGCTGCCTGCACGGCGCAGGCTCTCGGGGCAGCTCCCACCCCGCTCACACCAGAGGGTTTCCAGGCAGGTACGGTGGTCAGCATTCCATCCAGTCTGCTCCACAATAAAGGGAGTAGAAAGAAGGTGCAAGTATCTCCGTAACATTGTGCAGTGACACTCATCAAAGTGATGCAAAGGACAGTGCTGGACAGCCACAAACCACGGCCTGGTGCTCACGCATACCTTTGGGATGAGGGATGGATGGATGGACGGACGGATGGATGGGGAGGGCCCAGGACAAACCCAGTGAGAGAAGAGAGCTTCAAATACTTGTGGAGCAGTAATTTCAGAGAAGCACGTGCAAAACCTTCTCCTTCCAAACCCAGCTTTTTTCCCACCAATGCAACACTGAAATAGAAGCAGCTGTTCTGTTTGCTACAAACAAACATGCCCAATAATGAGCTGCAGTGAGACCTTCAGAAGCCTCATGCCAGAGAGAGCATCAGAGCCATCCCTCTGAATGCCCTGCACTCTGAATCCACCACCAACTATTTCAGGAGCAGTCCCTAACACATGGAAGCTGCTGCTAAGTGCAGCTCAACTTGCAGCATACAGTTAAGCCCAACTAAGCCCTTCCAAGATGTGTTATTTGAAGACGACAATTTCATTTTCACAATTTCCTTGTGAGTACTTTCCAGGATCAAGATATAAGGGCAGCACAGCATGACTCGCACGGCGGTGATGGGGCTCTGTGCTGCGCTATGACATCGCTCCAAGCACCAAGCAGCTCCCCTACACCCAGCTACAAAGCCACAGAGGAACAAACCGCTATGTGCCCCTCTGCCACGTGTGACAGTGCCAAGGGTGTTACAGCATGGGTTCCCCCCACTCAGTGATGACACCCAGCTCTGCAGCCGGGGTGCTTTGGAGCTGAGCCCCAGCGCCGGGCAGACACAGCTGAGCGGATCTGATGGACAGACATCGTGGGCAGCAGAATCCAAGAGCTCAGAGGGCATCCCCTGCCCTTCCGTAACTACCTGCTGAATAAGTGTGAAGATAAGACAAGGATTGCATTACTATGTTTCCTGATGCATGAAGGGCTTTTTTATTGCCCAGAGTGTAAAAAAAAAAGTCTGAACAATTGCCACAGCCAGCCTCAGAAAAAGGCTCAGCTGCAAAATGAAACAGTGCAGTTTATTAGCAAAGAAAAACTCATCTAAGTTTTCCTTGACTGTAATGAAAAAAAGTTTCATTTTATTTCCTGCTAGACCCTTTTTCCTTTTGTTGTTCTTTTCATATACTGACTTGCATATTAAAGAACGCTTTGCCGAGGCTATTTCTGCTAAGCAGAGCTCTCTCCTCCCGCGTCCCTCCGCCCCTGATCACACAGCTTTCGTTTCTACATTTGGGGACTTTTAATCTGCAAAAGAGTGCTGCAGCAGCTCTAGGGCAGCAGGTGGGCACACCAGCAGGGTGGGCACACAGTGCTGCGCTCCGCCAACCTCAGCGCACACCTGGCTCACAGTGCTGGGCTGCACCCCAGGGCACGGCCCCACGGGGGGCCTTTTGGGATCCAACTCAAACCATGCTGGGAAACAATGGCTGCAGAGCTGGCACAGCCCGCCCTGTTACTGGCAGCCCAACCACAGACACCACTGCTGTCCCAGGGGACGTTCTGTTTTGAGCCCCTGCACTCCCAACACTTTTTATTTCTTGCCCAAAAGCTATTTGAATGGATTATGTCCCAGTGATGAATCTCTCCTCCAAGCGCTACAAGAGGCTCTTGAATCACGGCAAACAGACTCTGTAAATCAAGCAAAGTGCAAAAATGGGCAAAGAGAGGATTCTGGCGCTAAGAACAAGGTGACAGGTCCACACATCAATCCCGGGTGACTGACAAGGTGTCCTTCGGAGACGTGTCTATGTATTTTTAAACTCTGCTTCGCTGGCTACAGTGCCCGATGCCACAATAAGTCAAGACACAATAAGTAAGCTCCCATCTCAGTGGATTGTTACCGTGATAATTCCACCTTTGTAACTCAGCCTCAAATAAACCCTCTTTGTTCTGTCTTATTACACAAATTCTGGTATCATTCAAGTATATTAACTGTAGCCTATTACTGTCACACAAAAACGCTCCCTGAGCCTCAGCAAAGGGCTCCCCAGACAAAACTTTATGTCATGTTAATCCAAGCTTTAATAACTATGAGGATATATACCGGTATTCTAATTGGGCTTTGTATTTTGGTGTGCAAAAGCAGAAGGTGTCAGAGGTGGAGGCTGCAGCCTCAGCCCAGCGCGGCACCCACTGCTGATGTGTGACACAGGATGGATCGCATCCCTGGCACCGAGGGAAATCCAGGCTGAGAGCGATGGAAAAGAACAGCGATGGACAGAAATGGCTCTTGAACGAGGAAAACCAGCATTGTGGAAATTGTACATACTGAATCCTCCCGCGTCTGCTGGAAACGCATTTATTTTGTAACCAACGCTTTAAGTAAGCAAAGTGAAAGAACAGTAAGAAAGAAAGAAACATTTATTAATAGCTTACTTTCAAATGCCAGCTGCAAGCTGGAAAATGTTTTAAGAAAAAGCGAAGGGATCTGTCCCATCCCCAAGAGGCTGGGGCAGCAGTGCTCTCTGCTGCGCTCTGCTCGTGCTTTTGCTAACCCAGTTTTAGGTGTCACGAGAAAGGAGATTTATAACCCTTACGTATGTAGGGCCACAGTGCTGATCTCGCAACTCAATCCGCAGCAGACTGCAAGTGGCCAGGTTTTAACCTTGCTGCTGGTGCTGTAGGACACCAGCCCTTCTGACTCTCCTTATTCTTACATTCTCATGATTTCCAAGCAAAATCTTTCTTTTATTCTTGCAAAATTGGGTTTCAGCACGGTGAATTCCAAGCTGAGCCAGCAGGACGAAACAGCCACAAAGAGCAGCCAGGATCTCAGGGGCAGCTGCGAAGCTCTCTGCACCAGGAGACAGCTCGGGCCCAGCACTGAGCCTGCATGCAACCAGCACGAGGCCCAGCACTGCTCCTGCCTGCCACGCTCATCACTGCATCGCTCCCTTCCCTAGCACAGGTTTGTAACGGCCTGGGAAATCACTTCAGAGGAACTTCTGTTACCCAAACGCTGCCACAACTCGAGGAAACGCACAGGTTTTCCTTCCTCAATGCGTGCTGTGGCCACTGAGGGCTTTGCCAGCACTTCCACACCAAGAGAATGCAGCTAATGCAAACAAACGCTTTATGTTATTTACTCGCTGATGATTTATAACACCTACCTGCCATAAAGTGTCACTTTGCAATGTTGTAAAACACAACCCATATTTCACAGCGGCTGCTGACAGCCAGGCTGAGGCCACGCAGGTCTGTGCGCAGCGCTGTGCCCCCACCAGGATCAGCCCTGCAGCTCTCCAGCTCTGCACACCAGGCCCCTGAGAGACCCTAAGGATAAAACTCGCGTCTGTCTCCAGTGTCAGAAATTCAAAATCAGCTCCTTAAGCTCCCCAGGCTCTAATTAGGTGGCATCTTCCAAGTGGCTCCTGGAGTGAGCCCAAGAGGTACAAAGCGGTGTACGTTTCTGCGACAGGTTTTGTTTATCGGTGTGAAGTAACCCTAGGCAAACCCGGAGAGCTTCACTAGATGTGTCAAAAACAACGAGGAGCTCAGGAGAGACCAAAAGCAGCTGTGAGACAGCACAGGGTGCTCCGAGGACACCCAGCTCCCCAGCGCCGCTCCTCCCCGTCCCACCACCCAGAGATGCACAGCAAAGCTACAATGCCTTTTACAGCCTTCTGTTGAGGCTTTCACTGCTTGCTGACACGACAGCCCCTCGGTTCCACGTTCTCAGGCTTTTTCTACAACATATTTTCAAAAGGAAAAAATGAACAGTCTTGTGTAAATCACAAGGCTCCAAAAACCGGGGTACTCCAAAGGAAAAAAGGCCACTGAACAGCCTGAATTTCTCAGTAAATTGCGAAATTTGGCAGCACCCATCTGACACTGTTTATTTTTTTTCCCCCAAAAGTTGTACTATGCAGAACATTAGAGCAAAACAGTTTTCTCTGGCAGACACAGGCTCTGCTCCGCACTCCCCTTCTCCCTGACACGCCATATGGACCTCTCTTAATGAAATATACGTAGCGAGGGATATTAAAGCAGCTCAGCATTGGTGCAAACACTGCTCCTCTGGAAGTCAGGCTGAAAAACATCACACGTTTCTGGAACCATCGCTTTCAACTTTAGGGTCCATTACACTGCAGTCCGTGAGCTTTGATTAAAACGCCAGATAAAGGCTTGGTGATGTAAAACATGCATTATATATATATATATATATATATGTAATTTGATATATATTATTAAAATCAGAGCTATTCTTCCAAAATGCCTTTATGTAAGGAGCACATCATAAAAAGAACCCAGGGAAATCAGGAAAGCTGGCTTGGACAGCTTCAATACAAAAGAGATAACAAAAAAACCAGAAATTTATTAAAAAGTGAGAGATTTTTCTACAGCAAAGAAGGGCATTTCCACAGTTCCTAATATGCTCAGAATACAGGTGTGATGCAAACCGACAGCAGGTTTTAAAGGACAGCCAGAGAGTTACAGACAGGCTACCCGGTTCCTCGGGTGCAACCCATGGCCAAACTATCTGCCCATGCACCCAGCAATTCCCTTGTGATTTTCAGTGACTTAAGGAAAATCGGCCCATGATCTCATCAGCAGCAACGAGGCAGGAGCCTCTGCAGAACAGACCCTTTAAGAAGAAAAGGGCTTTTATTTTGGGGAAGAGATCTGTGTTAAGTTGCTTGAGCTGAGTTTTGGTTTTGTGTTTTTTCTCTCCCTCTTTCCTGGAGCAAGAAGCAGGACGGATAGACATTATCTAAAAAAATCTTGCAGCGTAATGTCAAGATCGATATGTTGACCTAACAAGTAATGCCAGCTTCAGTAGTGTCTTAATGATGTGATCATTATCTTCTTACCTGAAGTGCAGCAGCGGTGAGCACGTGTGCCAGCAGGAAAGCTTAAGACTACTTAGTGCAAAGGACCACAAACACTTCCCCATATGCACAGAGATATTCTCCACGTTTGGTGTCTCGGGGAAAAAAATAGGTACCCCTATTCCTGATCATCCACAGCGGGCTCAATTAACCACGCACCACAGAAAAAAACACCACTGCTGAGGAGTTGTTGTTTCCCTCTGGGTAACACAGCTCTACGTGCTCCTGGCCGTTTGTACCCACCTTTGTCTCAGAGATGGCTGGGACCAGCACAGCACAGCAGCAGCCAGGAGAGGAGAAGCCACTCTAAGTCCTCCCTCTCTGCAAGAATACAACTGGGTTCTATGACCCCAGGGGATTCTCTGCCCCATTTATCCAGCAGCCACTCCATAATTTGGGTAAGACAGAAGATACTATACAACTCATTCTGCCTGGCTGCCGTATCTAAAACAACTCAAAGACTCCCACTTTCCAAACTCATCACTTTTGCTCTGAAGCAGAACCTGCATCCCACCTTCAAGCACTGCGTTTTGTCCTTGCCAGCCCTATGCACAGCCCAACCAACACAGTGGCCACTGGCCACTCCCCGACCACGTCTTCCAGGGGCAAGTGCCCTCAGTGCTTAAGCAGGAGCTGCAGAACAGGAGATACAATCACCATCAGAAGAGATCCCTCCCTGCCGTCAGCCTAACCGGCCCTGTGAGCTCAGCATGGCAGGAAGCCCCGCATTGCTGACGGCACCGCAGGGCACGGCCGAGGCCACAGAGCAAGGCACGCAAACAGCTCTGGATTAGCAGCAGTACAGCAGTTCTTCTGTCCCTTAATAAATTACAGCTAAATACCCCCCGCACCAACAGAAAAGAACGTCCCCTTCCTGAAAACAGAACTTAGAGCAAAATTCATTTCCTGTAAGCAGCTTTACTGGCCATCGGTGAGAGCGGAGCGAGCAGCAATGCGTGCAGATGCAGCCCCACGAGTTCGCTCTCTGCCTGCTGCGATTTGTCTATCTCCAGAGACAGACCCACAAGAGATGGCACTAAGACAATGCATCCTTAAACAGATTTCAAGACTGAAATGTGCGATTTTTGGTCTAATTCCAAAAAACGTTAGCTAGCGCGAGACATCTCTTTCAGTTGTCTGCCTCGGATCTCCCTGGACAGCACCAGATAAAGAGGCAATTCATCATCGGCTGAAGGCTGTGAGCACAGCGTTATCTGCCTTCCGCCGAGAGCCGCGCGCTCTGCGCTCACCCCGCGCTCACAGGCTGACCTCCCTCCTCCATTTTGAGATGCCATAGCAACATGAAATTAGCACGCGCGGAACTGCTAAATGAATAATTTACTGATTTATCTTCTAGAGCTGCACCTTAACTCCTTTTGTGAGGAGGCTGCAATCAAGCTAAACATCATCTGAAATCCCTCTGAGCACGTGCAGGCTGTGCGCTCACAGCACAGCGGAGCCCCCAGCCCTGCAGGCCCAGCCCGGAGCAGCGCAGTGCTCAGGACGTGCCCCCATCCCCACTCTGCCCATCGTCACTCCAACATCGGCAGCGAGCAGAGCTCAGTTCAGCTGCAATGACAACGGGTGTATAAAATACATGTGGAAAGGGCTCTCGAGTGCTATCAGAGATGATCTTCTAGTGACTCAGCCACATCTTGTCACTCAGACTCAATTTAAAAGATATTTACAAAGACAATACAGGGAGAGATTTATTTTCAGCCTTATTTATTTGGGTGGAATAGGTTAGATTATTTTTGTTATCTGCTCCTCAGCAGAACGGATATCTCCATCCGCTGTACTCGCAGCAGGGATGGGTCTGTGGGATGCTGCAGCCCATGGTGCTGCGCCCAGCGCACAAACCCTTCACACCGGCAGCTTCGAGCACAGCAACAACCAGAGGCGAGCAGAAAGGAGCAAAGACTTTGGCATTTGCTGCGTGACTTCAATGCAAGACTTCCAAAGCCACCTCTGACAAGTGCTCAGCTTCCACGGAGCTGTGGGCACACCAAGTGGGGATAAAACCGCCATGAATACAGCTGGGTGACGAACTGGGAGAGCAGCAGGCTCGACAGCAGCAAGCTATCACATCAACAGTGGGGAGGGCAAGGAAAACCAATGCCTTAAACGTGGCAGAAAGAGAGGGGCAGGAGCTGGAGCCCGGACTGCCCCCACCAGCCTGGAGTCCCCGTGGGGCTGCAGGGGATGGAGCCCAGATGCAGACCTGGGAGGGACAGCCACCAAACAACAACTTCAGCACCTCCAAAACAGACACAGGCATGAATGTATGCACACAGAGACAGAGGTGCACATGTAAAAACAATGACGTGACAGCCAAACTCTTTGAGCTGTACTTGTTATTTTTACTAATACAGTTGGAGTAAAAAGCAGAATTTGTCATATTCCAGGAACACAGGAATAGGAAGACAAGAAGCAGGTCTGTTTAAAAGCTCTACTTCCTCTCACTGTTTATTGTTGTACTTTCAAGCACAGCTGGACAATAGCACACAAAGCCCTGTTAAGCCCCGCTCTTAGCATTTTATTCCCCAAATGCCCATCACCTACCAGAGAGCAGAGATAAAAGTGAGGAGTTTGACCTGACCACACTCACATAGCAACATAAAAGGATGTCGGGAACACAGATGGATCTGCAGAGAAATTTGAAAAACAACAACAACAGAATACAACCCGAGCCCTGAAGGCTGTGCCCACTTGGGTGAAACCCCTCACTTCATTCCAGTCCCTGAGTGGCACCACCGCCCAGGAGTGGTGCAAGATTGCTTTCCTGCAGGCTTTTCAAGCAAAATTCTCGACTGCTGGCACTACAGCACCTGCCTTCTTTAAAGATGAGTGCCTATGGCTGCTGAGCTCTGTTTAAGCCAACTTTTGGCAGCAGGAAGCTGGCCAGGAGTGCAGCAGCTCACCAGCCCTTCCTGGAGGTGCAGAGACTACAAGGAGAGCTCAAGCTGCCAGCACAGCAGTGGAGGGCCCAGGGAGAGCCTGGCACAGCCCTGCTGGGAAGTTTTTGTTATACTCTCCAAACCAGGGGGAGCTGAGCACACAGTGGGTGCCTCCTTCCCCCTGAATCAATAAGCAGCATTCAGACACCTGCGCTGGAAGAGCTGCTGTAGCTCCTCCGCTGTTAAAAGGCTGCTGTGCGCTTCAATGAAAGCAAAAGGACAGATCTCTGCTGTTACAGCCAACCTAAAGGTTAAGCCGTGCTGCCGCATTGTTGGCGGTCAATGGCCACAGCTCAGGGTGCGCTGCTCCTGCCAGCAATGCACACGTGGGGACACGGGAGGACCTGAGGACCTGCACACAAAGATGCAGTGCCTGCAGAAGGCTGGACAGGCACCAGCAGGGCAGCCCACGTCCTGTGTGGTGCCAATTAGCCAAGCACGCAGTACTGCTCTAACGAGGATCCAACAGCCCAGTGTGCCGCGTGCCTTGCACTTCACTGACCAAAGCAGAAAGGAGCAGGGGGTCAGGAGCTGGCACTGCTGAGCAAAGCCCTGCAAGCAGGCTGCCAGGGCACCGCGCAGCCACAGCCCCGCTGTACCCTCCCTGCCTTCCCCACACCCTTGGCTCTTCCCTCCTGCTCAGCCAGGGCAATGCTGGTCCTGGTCCTGACCTGTGAAGAATAACAGCGCTGCCCTCTTTCCCCAGCTTTTACTAAATCATCAGTGCAACAAAAGGGATCAGAACAAAAGGTTAAACTAACAACTCAACTGGGACAACCGCCCTGCTTCCCAACAGGCGTTGGCCAACATTTGCACCGAACTGCGTGAGCTGAGCAGGACTGGTGCAGTATCCCCAGCCTGGGGCTGACACAGCCCTGCTGCACTCTGCAGAGCTGCCCAGGCTCCTTTCTCTGGGGCAGGATGAACCCCAGGAGTCCCTGCTGCCGCAGCTATTAGCAGGGCTGCTGTTAACAACTGCATTTCGTGGAGGAACAGCAGCAGAGAAGAAGAAGAATGCTCATTAGCTGCTCTCTTCATGTCAATGAAATAACTTGCTGCACTACCTAATGGCTGAAAACAAGATGCAAATCATAGTAGATGGCTCTGCTATATGTTTCTGAGCAGCAAACAATTCCAGCTTGTTTGACAACTGCTCCTGAAGGTGCAGCTAAACTGCCCTTTTGTGCCAATTAGAGGCTCACCAGAACAGAGTCTGAACACGCACAACTGTTTAATAAAAAAGGGAAGAAACAATTTTGCTTCCCTTTTTAAAATAACATAAACACCTTGCTGAGGATTCTTGCAGCAGGTTGTTGTGGGGTCACTAATACTCCCAAACAACATGACAACAGACAGCTGCTCCTCCGAGCAGCACAGAAGGGAATCCTTCTCCCAAGGGCTGGACGCTCCCTGCTAACACCTCCCCGTTCAGGTGGACGCAGGCTGGGAACCAAAGCAACATTCAAAGCCCACTGCCTCCACCCACCGAAGGGAAAACATCTCCCCAAGCCAGGTAGGAAATCCGTGTGCTGTTTGGTTTCTCATCACTCCTCTTCACACGGCTCAGCGTGAGATGCTGGATGAAAAGCCCAGCAGATACACAACAATCTGCAGGAAGAAAAAACTGAAGTGAACTGCGGTCCTGGACATCACAGCCCTTACCAGAACAGCAGCAGTGGATGCAGTGCAGTGCTGCCCACGCGCATGGGCTCTCCAATGAAGCAAACAGCAGTGTCTCGGATGCGCTGGAGCAGCACGTGCCTTGGTGTGATGATGCTGATCACACCAGCTGATGATGCTGATGGGGTTTTTTCCTGTCATTTCTCATGAGGTTATTTCCATTCCTTTTATTTTTTTAATTGTTTCATTACATTTGTCTAAAGTACATTCACGGATTTAGGAAAAACAAAAGCAAGAACAAAACCAAATCAAAACCCTCAACATGTTGTTCGGGAACAAAAAAGGGAAAGGAAAATAAGAAAGGAGATGAGGAATGGGGATGGAAGGCCCTGTCAGGTGGCACTGGGATGCGTGGCTGCAAGCGCTGAGTGTGCAGCTGGGAGTCTGCATTCGTTTATATGCTGCAGCTATACTTTATACACTTATACAAACACATATATTTAAAGAAGATAGTAACTGGCCCTCAGAGGAGAGTTCCCCGTCTCAGAAATGTTTGGTTTCATTTCTTTTGCTGTCAGTGCATGTGCTCATGGCAGTGGTTTACAGCTGGACATATTCCACACAGAAGCTAACCAGAAGCACTTGAGCAAAAGCCTCAGCTGGGAATAGGCTATACATAAAGTATTTTCAAAAGAAAAAAAAAAGCCCTTTCTTGGCCGTGCAAGTCAGACACTACAAAGGAAGGATAAAATTCAAGTATGAAAGCCATGGCAGCGCAGCACTGGAAGGGACAGCCCATGTCCCTCTGGCACTGTCTGACACAACAGCTATTATCCCTTTCACTTACTCACTGTTTGGAACCTCACCTCCGTGGCCAGGCTCCCTTTATTCGGCTCAACGCCCTCTGTTCCCTGGATGCCGTTCCTCGGTCCCACAGCTCCTGTGTGCACCTCAGTTCCCACCTAGCTTCATCAGACCAACAGCTCCTCTGCTCCTTATCTCTCCCCCAACCAGCTCAACAGTCCATGCTGTAACTTCCCAACTCACTTCTCTTAAAGAGAGGCGATCAGGTCTTCCAAAAAAGGCATCGGTGCTTCTTTTTTCTTGCTGGGCACCCAGTGGAGCCAGTTCCCCTCCACACCCCAACTCTCATACACTTCTTACCTAAAGCTGCTTTTTCCAAACAAGCCCTTATGGTGTTTCATTCCTTTAATTTATCACTCTTTGCTATTTCAGTCCTCCCTACAGCATTCTCAGGGCACTGTGGGAAGCTGGATGCTCTGCGGCTGAGGTGCCCTGCAGTGGGATCAGTGCAGCACCCCGCAGGGATCCCCACAGCACTGGGGTTTGGAACTTCCATCAAATACAGATGGAAGGCTCACAGCCCGAGCACCAGCAGAGCTGTGATCTGCAGCACAGTGGGACCGAACCCAGTGAGGTCTCGGAGCCAGAGAGCAAAATCTAACAGTGAAACGCGAAAGAAATGCAAAATATAAACAAACAGACTCAATGCCATAGAATAAAATTATCAAGGTTTTGGAAGTAATCCAAACTTAGTAACACAGAAGGAAGCAAAGACTGAACTTGTGGATTTTTAACCTCAAGGGTCTGTTTAATTCTAAAAAACAGCTGCTGGCTGCACCCCTGCGCTGCGCTTTCACACAATGCACGCATTGCCTGCGAGTCCGCAACGGAATAAAAACCCACTGCAGCCAACTCCTGGGAGCGCTCCGGTGGGACCCTGCCTGCCCCACTGCCTGCCCCACTGCCTGCCCCACTGCCTGCCCCACTGCCTGCCCCACTGCTCCAGCCGGAGCAACACCGGCCCAGGAGCAGCGCACTGCCCAGCCCTGCAGCACAGCCCCACGCTGCCACTGCCTTAACCCTTCTCACCCTCCTCTGGGGACGTGGGCACACGGAGTATCGCATGGAGGAAAATATGCTCCAAAATGGGTCATCCATTCTGTACCCTTGTTATTTGCAGCTAAATATAATGGAAAAAATTGACTGTTTGCTTGGTGCAATAGGGCATGACTCTGTTTACACAGAAATAATAGCTAAACAGTGATGGATTCTAAATCTCCATTACAGTGAAAGATTTGAAGGAGTAAAGCAGTTAGAAAAATAATTGGTTTTCTTGTTTAGTTTTAAAAAGCCTTTACACACTGCCAAATGGAGGAGACTCCTCACCTTTTGTTTTTGCCTTGCGCGGGGGCTGTTACATTAACAGTGGGTATAAAATTGACCCCATTCGACCCAAAGAGAGCAGGGCCTGAGATGTGACCTGCCTGCTGCCACAGAACATCAGGGCAGCAGAACCTGGGGGCACAGGAGCAGAGCTGCACGGCAGGGACAGGGCCCCCAGCTCACTGCTGTCTGCAGGACAGGAAAGCCGAGGTAGGGAGAGGAACAGTGGCTCGGGATGACATACAGCTCCCAGTGGCAGTAAGGCAATGGCCTGCAGCTGCACTGAGCAACCTGCAAGGCCGCTGCCAAGCCACAGTCCCAGCCACTTGTTTTAAAGACAGGCTGAGAAACAAGCACCAGCTCACTGGAAATAACAGTAACAGTTAGGAAAGCCAGACAGGAGTTCTCTATAATAGGAAAAAGGCAAACACTAAGGAGTTCAGAGCGCTCTAGGATGCTTCTGAATATTTCAGGCACCGCAGTGAGGAGGGAGAGGCAGCAGTGCTTTCTGCAGGCAGAGACCTTTCCCCAGCCCTGCGTCCTGCTGGGCAGCCCCTGCAGCAGCACAGCACGCCAGAGCTGTGCCCAGGACAGGGACCAACCCACAGTGTCATTTGTGGGGTCAGAACAGTGCATGGCATGCCCCCCCCCAGCTGTCCCAGCACAAGGGCCTCCAGCACAAGGGCCTGCAGCCCGGCTTCCATCTGCATACAAAAGAGCAGCTGCTGCGCAGCCATTGTGCTGTCAGCCTTTCAGTTGTGACCCGCGCTGGGCTTGGGAGAGGGAGGTTAGCAGCAGATGGAAAGCACCCATTGAGGCCCCATTAATTTTTCAGGAATTCTCAGGCTTTGGCCTTTACAAACCCCGGCAGGAGGAGGAAGGAGGAAAAAGGCTGCAGTGCTGAGAGTCCCCCGCGCAGCCCTCGCCATCAAACGGCTTTGTCACAACAGAGATGAATGGATGCTGATCTGAGCTCACCGCCACTCCTAATTAGAAGGAAGAAATCCGGGGTGCTGATGGAAGTGACAAGCAGCCCCTTGCCAGGGACAGCCGTGAGCACATTTGCACACACGAAAAGAAGTTTCTCTCTGTGGTCCAATTTCTGGAAATTTACTCCAGTTGTAAACCTTTAGGTGCCAATTTTTCAAATCAGCCTTATGATTCAGCAGCGGCGGCTGCCTAATAGAGTCTGAAAGTCTTTTGTCAGCTCACAGCTGAGCAAGCGTTACCTAAAAATATCTCCTGAGGCTCCTGCTCTTCTCAGGGCCCACGGGCAGCTGGGAGGGTGCTGGCCCAAACGGTGGGCAGCCCAGCTTCAAGGCACACACTTCAGTCCTCCTGATACAAGCCCTGCCAGCCCCAGCATAGGAAGGCCCTGGACAGGGACCATAAGCTACAGCCCCATCATCACCATCAGCCTGACCCTATGGAACCAGCAGAGCTCAGCACCATACTGCCCTCAGTTCATCATGCAGTCAGCAGACTGTGATGTGATGTACCAACCACAGGACATCTCCTCCCTGTCCTCTTTGAGGGGCAGCTGGGCCACAAGGCCCAGAGCTTTCCCTTGGGGCTGCTGCTTTGTTGGAAGCACTGCATTAAAAAGCCCCATTGCATAGGCTACAAAGCACCAACGCGCACTAAACTCCCAAGCTTCTGTTCAGGATGGAGGAAGACGACCCACTGCCGCACCTCTGGTTCGCTGAGAGTTCAGAGTGCGTGCCTAACACTTTGTGATTGCTCCAGCAACCCCTGGAGCACCTCCATAGCATGCATCTTCCCAATACCTTTTATGTTTACATAAAAGCAAATACTCTTATCGGATTCCTTTAACAACTCCTGCACGCAAACTTAAGGAAATAAATGTCTCATTCCAAAACCCACACCCAGCTCAACCTCTGCTCCCCCCTTTGCATTCCACTTGTACCCAGCTGCCTCTGCAAACAAAGCCAGGTTGGTCAGGGAAGGGCTTTGCCTTCCTCTGTAAGTTCTCATGGCTTTACAGCATGGCACGTGCGCACAAAGCTGCAGAAACAGCGCAGCCAGAAGTTCCCAAATTTGTTCTCGTATAAATGACACGGTCGAATGCTTCCTGAAGAATGCACTGAGAGAAGAAAGCACACTCACAACACTCAACGCTCTGAACCAAGTTTTATAACTGGGATCTGAAGTCCCAAGGGGGGGAGGGAGGGATTCAGGCTTATAATGTTAATGCTGACAGATTTACCGTCTGTTTTAATAGAACATCTCAGTACTTAGGGACGGACCGCGCCGCGCTATCATCAACACTGCACAATATCCACTTGACTGTGTGAATATCCCAACTCTGCTCATATGAGCAGCTTACAGGAATTACAAAGGCTGAGCGGGCGAGGAGAGAAAGGATTACTGAGGGCCACAGTTCGTTCTACTTCTGCATAAACAAAGTATGACCTTGATTAAATTAATAATCAAACTTAGCATCCCCATTAAACCGCTGCCGAAGAGCAGCACAGGCCGCAGAGATAACCGCCCGCACTTCTCCAGCCCCAGTGGACAAATGGACACACTCAGGCTTTCCATCTCCGCAAAGCCTAAACAACCGCTTAGCAGGATTAATTTTTAATAACTCAGCACTTTGGTTTTATGTACTTATTAAAATTTAAGACACCGAGCCACTGACCCCTGTAATTTTTCAATTGTTCAGATCATGAAGTCTGGGTTGGCTAATTGCGCCTGAACAGCTGTTGGAGACGACCTTGCGATCAGTGGGGAGAAGTGATGCAATACTATCAGTTTTCTAAGATCCACAACAGCTCCTCTCTTCCTCCCCACCCTGTTATCATTTTAAATGAGTTCACGAGTTAATTACACAGAATAATTCAGGAGGTTATTTGGGAAATCAAACCCTCTCGATAGTCTAAAAATGACAGCCACAGCTACGTGCGTTCGGGTACCTCCATACTTCACCTTCACCAGCACCACATACAACGCAGGCTGGGATGCCAGCCCTGCTCCCCAGAAATGCTGCGACAGCAGCGGATCCTGTGGCACCCGGAGGTGACACCGCAGCTCCCGGCCCTGCAAAATCCAGCAGCATTTTGTAAGAGTAAAAATAATACCCAGGCTGGGTGGATGACCCAGCAGAAACTGAAGAGCTCCTGCGATGGCAGCTGCAGTGATTGAAGTGTCTGGTAACAGCACAAGTCCTCTGGAGATAGCGGTCTCCAGCAGCTTCTGGACTTTCAGGAAGAGGGAAAAAACAATTCCTAGAAAAACAACTAGCAGAAACTCTCATCTTCAGGCAAAGGGAACAAATGGACAAAACAAAGTGAAAGCTGAGACTTATGTGCTGCATGGCTTTGCCACGGCCGCCTGGGCTGAACCAAGAGCGCTGTGAGCACTGGATGGACCCTCACCAACAAGGCCTGTGCCCAGCTCCAGCTGCCTCTGCACTCACAAATGGAGGTCTATACATCCTTTTCTACCAGAAAAACCCTCCTATGCACACAATGAGGGCAGACCCACACCAAACCATTGCCAGCAGCAGGACTACAGCCGCCCCAGAGCTGCTCGTTGAGCCAGCACTCCTCGCATCGCTCGCTGCCACCTGCAACCAATGAGAAAATAAATGACGCCTGTTGGAAACACAGAGCAGTAACAGGAAAGTCAGACTGCCTTCTGAGAGCCCACACAAA
Source organism: Chrysolophus pictus (assembly GCA_037305975.1). NCBI lineage: Eukaryota > Metazoa > Chordata > Aves > Galliformes > Phasianidae > Chrysolophus > Chrysolophus pictus. Next base: position 9,092,305 of record CM074594.1, read on the forward strand.
CTGCAGTCCTATGTGCATTCCGAAACTGCTGTTTTGCAGCACAACTACTGCTTGAACAAGCATGCAGGAACCAAAGCGGTTCTCTGTTCAGATTATTTCCATACCCTGGTATCTACATACTTAGCAGTTAAATGCATGTAAAAGATGTGAAAACCAAACAGGAACTTAACACATAATTGCAGCAATTCAAACAGTCAGCTTTGAAGTTTTCCCTTAAATCAGAGAGAAGAATTACTGCTCCGAGATGCAGAAAAGCACATTTCCTCCTCTGCAGACAGCAGTGTTTATAAACACACAGAAGCACTGAAAAGGCCTCAGGGTTTGTTTCCACCAAAAGCAGCAATTGTCACAGACACCATATCCCAGCAGCACGAGCTGTAACATACTAAAAATTAATATGCATTTGCTTCATCACGTACAATTTGTAACTCCATGTAAGCTGACACACGCGGGGCCGCACGCTTGTGTCAGGTGTGACCATGATGCTCTCAGAGCCCTTCTGTGAACTTGCTACGGATTCAGCGGCAGCGAAACAGGTGGGCTCCCCTTTCCTTGCTTTGGTTGTTTGTTTTTCATACTGAGTATTAACAGATGCTTTCAATTTTTCCTTCTTTTTTTGGGCACAGAGCAGTAATAAAGCAGAACTAAGTACCTCCAATGCACACACAGCAGCAGCTCTGCTCAGCGCTGCCCTATCTGCACATGTGTGCGTGGCTTCAGATCTGCAGCCTCCACATCTGCCATCGATGAGCATGTGTTTATACTGGAACAAATACACGCTAATGTTATTGTATTTTTTCAAATGCTCCTTGTTTAAAAGATCGTATCCTTCCAGGAGAGTGGATTCTTCTGTTCTTCACTGTCCAGCATACAAATGCACGAGGGGAAAACAAACCTGCACGCACTTTCTTTGCCTGATGTCTCATACCAAAGTGGGAAGCAGCACGCACACAGGTCTTCACAGCACCCTGCAGCTCCTGGGTGTGACGCAGAGCACACAGCACACAGTACTGCTACCTATGGACCTGGCATCCCTCTGGATCTTGCAGATACAATGACATGCATCTACATTTTAGAACCACAGAAAAGCAGACGTTCAGCACAAAGTGTTCTCATAGCTCTTGGTCTCTTTCTCCTTTGCTACAATTCCTTTATTCCTTTTTTTTTTTTTTTTTTTAAACTCAAGCATGGCAAAGAGACCTCAGTTTTTCCCTTTCCATGTGCTGGAATCAAACCCTGGACATCTGATTGGCCTGGACAGCACTGTCCCTGTGTGCAGCCTCACACCACACCCCGACGCAGCACTGCCTCAGCAGTTTGCAGGCTACCTACCTTGAGGTGCTGCCCAAGGGGCCAGGCACTGCTGCAGCGACCACGGCTACAAGTGTTTGCAGGGGAGAGGAGAGACAGCAAAGTTTTTGGTCTCTTTTGACAAAGGAGCAGCAAAACCCAGAGCAGCCAGGCTGATGTTTGAGCTGGCATCCCAAGGACTGCTCCCAGGGCAGCGATCGGAGCTCCGCACTGCCTGCATCACCCCAGCTCCACACCCCAGAGGGGAGCTCAGGACATGACCAACGTCCCTCCAAACCTGGGTGAGGGGCAGTGATGGCATGAGACAGAGTGGTACAGCTCCCAGCCAACTCTGCTGCCTCTCAGTCACGCCAGTGCTGCCAGAAAGGGCTCAGGCTACAGCAAAGCTCTGACTGCTGATGAATGAGGCAAAACTCAAGCTACAAGATAAGCAAAAAGCACCTTCAGGCACTTAAATCCAGTCTCCGGCAACCAGCTGAGTGACAACACAGCGCAGGGCTGAGACTGAACCACAACCAGGCTGCTTGACGCAGGGACAGAATAGGGAATTCACTTGTGTACACCAACCAGACGATGACCCTATCAAATGCAGCTTGAAGAGGAGAAAGGTCTGCATTTAAGAGACCTCACTGTCCTACCCTGCATTATGATTCTCCAATGTAAAATTTGATTCAAAATATGACACTGTACCAAACATTTTTATTCTTTCTTCCAAGTGTGTGCCATTTCCCTGGCACAAAGAACACGAGCTCTTGGCTCTCACTGCAACCGGGTTTGACCATGGCAGCCACAGGGAAGCAGAGCTGAACACAGACAGCCCTGGGCTCTGCCATGCCAAAAGCACGAAAGCTTTTTTCTTTGCTTTAGGAAGCCCAGACAGATGTGACTCAGAGGAAACAGTAGCCTAGTTTTGGCTGGGGGCTCACCCCACGCCCGCCAGCAAACCTTCAGCCAGCAGCAGAGCAGCCCGCACAGCCTCTGGCAGCCCTCCAGCGAGATCCATGATGGGACAGCTTTGCAGAGCCCACAGAGCCGGGGCACAGGCACTTGGCAGCACCAGTCCTTGGGAAAGGAAAAAGAGGCTCACACCCTTCACGCACCTGCATTACTCAGGCATGGCAGATCACTTTCATTACTGCAAGGGATAATTTGTGCATCCCCTTCAAGTTGGGTTGAACTGCTAACAGTGCTGTAATGCGACAGCACCTGTGTAGAGGTGTGCTGACCTCAGCCAGTCTTTTCAGCTCTGCTTTTCTAAGCACAAGTCACCTGTGAAGATTCTGTGCTTGCAAAAAGACAGGAAAGCACAGGGCAAGCCAGGAAGCTTCACTCACCCGCTCCTCCCGGTGGAAAGCAGCTTGCCATGGGGCACAGAACCCTCTTCTCACAGCCTAATGCACAGAAATTTTACAGAGAGGAAACCAAGGCAGAGAAGAAATAAGTGACTCACTCAAAGTCCCAAAGAAAATCTATAATGGTGCTGAGACCTGAATCCAAATATTTTTCCTACCTTCTGAGCTCTCAGGGAGCCCCTGGGACCATTCCTCTTACAACATCTGCACCAGCGAGGACAAACAAGCAAGCACCTTTTTTTCTTTGAGGCCATCTAACAATGATGCATTACTCCCCGAAGAATGCTTCCCAACCTTGAAATGACCAAACAGCTCCTTGTAGGCTGTCTCACAGACTACTACTTGCCTCCATTTATTCTGCAGAAAAGCTGTATTTAAAAGATTTTTTTTTAAAAGAAAAAAATACACTTGGAGACGACAGCTTAACTGTCAAAGGGATCACAAGCAGAAGCTCCTGCACCTCCATTAAACTCTAACTGCTCAACAATTCTGCCAGTCTGCTCCGAGGACTCCTGACAAGGGGGCACACATAAAACACTCAATCCCATATGCTTTTAAATCACCCAGAAGAAGCCTGTTTATGTGACACTCCTGCTCCTCCACTAACTAGATTTAAGTGGTAATTCCATAGGAAGGGTGATTATCACTAAAGTTTTAATGAGTTGCCATCTGTACCCTGCACTTCATAAATGAGGAGCGTTCCACTACCATGCTGTCCAGGAACATAAAATGTGGCAGCAAAGCATTACAAGGTGATCTAAAATAATACTTCCCTTCTCTCTAAATTAATGGCTTTCTCTTGGCAAAGAGATACACAGCAGAGAAGAAAATGAGGACTGTGTTTCGAGCACTATCAAATGTATGAGAAGGCCTTATGTAGCGTTATTAAGACTTATGGCTCTTATTTGGCTGGATCTAAACTCAGAAATAAAATTATTAAGCATTAAGAAACATGATAAATCTTGTATGCCATATGAAATGGAAGCCGTGTACTGAGTTACCAAAATACGTTCAGTAAACTAGCTACAGAAAATGTAATAATTACAAGGGTAAGAGCTCTCTTGGTTTTACAACCAGCAGAAGCCTACCCTTTTGTCCCCTGAAAGTTCACAAATCATACATCACCCTGGCTGGCATGTTTGCTTCTGAAGTATCTAAACTGTCGCAGCTGTCTCAAAGGATTTAGAAAACTAGGAGCCAACAAGGAATTTTTCATTAACGTGGAGAGCAGAAATCAATGGTCCCCTGGTGTCATGTCATTTCAATGGGGAGAGGGAGGAGATGGAGGAGGAAGAAATTCTAACAATATGCATGCTGCAGGCAGGCAGCCAAGCTGCAGCGCACACCATCTTCTGCTCATTTCAGCACACAAGTGGTCTGCAGAGTAATTGTTCCTGATAAATTACCAACCTACATATGAAATATCACAAAGGCTTTGCATGGTTTTCGTACTTCTGCACCCGTATGCAGTTACCAGGACTCCAGAGCAAACAACTGGTGGTGACACTGTCTTTTCAAGAGAGCTGGCCCAGCACTCGGTTCGGAAGAAGCCTAGGAGGTGTGAAACCACCTTGTGCTCATCACAGCCTCCCGAAACCACTGTGCTACCCAACGGCACGTCTGCCTGTGACAGCCAGACCGCCACCAGTGGTGGGTGCTGCCAAGGGGACGTGGTGAGGGGCAGCTCTGCACAGGAGCTCCCCGGCCCAGCAGCTTCCAGAGGTGGTGAAGCAGCTGGGGTTGCAGATGGCCAAGGACCCATCAGAGCACATCACGGTGGGAAGATCTCTCCAGCACCTGTTAGCCAGGCACCAGCTGGGGCCAAACAGCTCTGCGGTCCTGGTGGTCACCAAGTGGCCATGACCCAGCGGTGCTCCCTTGTGGCAAGGAGAGCTGACAGCATGCAGGGCCCTCCGCCTTCTCAGCTCCAGGGATCGGCACCTGGAGCCTGGCACCAGTACAGGATCTGCAGTACTAGATGGAGCTCCTGGAGAGCAGCACGGGGCCAAGAGAACCACGGCGGATTGGGGCAACCCTCCTCTGAGGAAAGGCGGGGAGGGATGCCCCACTGCAGGGAGAGAAAGCTCACTGTTGTGTAGAAATAAGAGATGGTGAGGAATGAAGAGCGGACCAAGCTGTTCTTGGTGGTGCCAGAGACGGGTCCAGAAGTGATGGACACCAACCCCTGAAAGCTATCAAATACCAGCTGCCTAGAGAGGCTAGTGAGCCTCAATCCTTGGAAACATCCAGAGATCTTTTCAACATCTACCAGTTCAGATCCTATCTCTGATAATCAACGCAAACAGGAATTCCCCATCCTAAGTCTTCAGACAGGAAGAAATCTTTTGTACTAACCCAGCCCCAGGGCCAGCCTGGCAGTGGCAGTGTTGCTGCAGGCACGGGGCTGGGTGCCAGCACCCAGGCAGCTCTGGCTATTGGCATGGGAATGGAGCCACAGTGCTGCAATGAGGGCCAGGAGGGCAGGAATCCACAGGAAGGAACAGAGCCCAGCTCCAGATTCACCTCACTGTTTCAAAGCAGAAAAACCCAAACGATGTCTTTGCAAAACAGAAGGGTAATATTTTACATCCTCTTTACACAGAAGCCAGTAGCACATGAGGGGACCACAGAGATGCAAACTCTATGATCTACAAATGAAAGCCACAATACAGTCTGCTTGCAACAAATACAGAAAAACCCACTCCTGCCAGTTTCAAAGATCATCTTCATTGGAAAAACATTCTCTATACATCTCAAGAGAGACACGGCTGAAAAAAGCCAAATCTCTCCCCAGGCTTTTAAAGCCAAATCAATAGACAATTGCCAATTAATGTTTGCCATATAAGTAGCTCCCGCTTTCTAGGAAAAGTGAAAAGTCATTCTGAATTTGTTTACTGTTTCCATAAAAGAGTACTCCAAACCAAAGCTCTCATGTTTTATTCTATTTCAAAAATTCAGCAAGAGCAAAGAGTGAGAGTTTTGGAAGCCTTCCACTGAAGAGGAGCAGGACTCCAGATGCAGTCAGCACTGCACTACGCCTGCTGTTTAATTTCATGGGGGTAAATCTTCCCTAACACGCAGACCTCCAGGTCAGCTCCACGGCGTTTCAATAAAGCAGAGACAAGACTGCTGGAGGAGAGACAAAAAGAGACGCAAGCAGGCAGAGGACCACACTTGTAGAGGAAGTGCTGGAGCTGCCCAAGCACTCATGGAAGTTAGCAGGAGCCGGTGCTGTCAGGACAGCGGATGCCGCCTGTTGAGTGTTAATACGTGCTGCCTCCATTCTCCAAACAGTACATGATTTTCTTCACTAAAATACTAATAATACCAAACCCCTTTCTAATTACAGATACCTCTTACACGTGATAATCTTCATACGAGTCAGTCCACTTAAAAGAATAACTGATTAAATAAAGAAGTGGTTAAATAGCACACAATGTTGTGACAAAAAATGGCAAAAGCCCACGAGATTGAGAACTATGGCAGAAATTCTACCTTTAAGTGTACAGCAGTGAGTGAAACAGCAACCCCAACCTTCAACCTTGAACTGGCAAGCCCAAAGCTGGAACAGTTGAAACGTTAATAGAAAACCATTCTGCCATTACAACAAAACAAAAAAACCAAACCAAACAAAAAAATCAACAAACCCCACAACAAAAGGAACTCACGACTGCCCTTATGAACAGAATGCTGCTCAGCGTGGACAGAATCTCAAGGAAAACAGACCCTACTTATCTACATACATGGTTTTTTCTTTTTCTTGCTTTTTCTTTCTTTCTTTTCTTTTTTTTTTTTTTTTTTGAAAAGCACACATAAGAAAACACAACCCTGCCCTAAGACCCCGTGAATTAAGACTTAGCAAGATTAAGTTTCAACTAGCAGCAGATATTCTTACAACCAGAGGCACAACTCTCCTCTTAGAAGTGCAGAAGTTCACGAGAATAAACTTTCCCAAGTACCCTCTAATTTGGGATGGGAATGTGAAAATACACACTGAGTAAAAGCCCCTCACAGTCAAGAGCAGACTGTATGTGCAACCCACCAACCACTCACCCTGCTCTCCATGCACGCTACAAAGCTGTGAGCTGGTTCCCAGCTGCTGCAGGTCAGCAGCCAGTGGTCAGCGATCCCTGCACCAGGCACTGGCACTGACAGCTGGGCCATGGATCACTGATGGATTTTCTTTGCTCTCCAAAGCAGAGAAGCTGTGCCAGACCACTGGCCATCCCACCAAGCTCTTCTCTGCCGCTCACTGGGCCAGCAGCTTTCCCAGCTACCAGACCCCAGAATGGCTGCCATGGAAGCCAAGCAGCCAGTGCCGCGGGGCTGCCAGCAGCTGCATGGTGCCATCCCCATGGCACAGAGCACTGCCAGCCTCACATCCCAGGGACACAAGCGCCACAGGGACAGGCAGCAGCAGGAGCCTGCAGCAAGGAGAAGGACAAATGGCAAAATCTGCAATTCAACACGGCGCTGGGAAGCCAAAGCAAAGCCTCGCTCCAACCCCAAGCCGTGGGCTTCCAACTGCTCATGCCAGCACAAGCCACCCGCAGCGCCTCTCCTCACAGAGCTGCTATCTTCAACCCTCACGGTGCCCAACGAGGCCAAAATTTTCTCTATTTTCCACTAACGTTCCAAGAAACAAAGTCAGCACAAGAAACGCCAAGGACAACAGAAGCACCCGTTTAGAAGCAGAATGGGCACACTCAGCAGCAAGTGAGCCGCGCGCCCAGCAGCCCCGGGTGGAGACAACACACAGAAACCCGGCTTCTCCCTCCAGTCACAGAATCATGGAATTACTCAGGTTGGAAGGGACCTCAAGGACCACCAAGTCCAACCGCAGCCTAACCACAGTACCCTAACTAACTGTAACAACTCTGCTAAATCAGTCCTGGGCTGCCACCAGGCAGAATGCCTCTTGGCACAGGGAGATACCTGGAGCTCCGAGATGCAGCTCTGCCCTGTCAAAATCACCACGGCAAGGCCATCTGTGCGGCTGTGTGCTCTGCACACAGCTCCCCTTCCTGCTCTCCTTCCTTCCCAAGGCACGTTCATCGCGACTGAACCAGCGCCGCCCTCCAATGCTGCCTGTCTGTAAAGTGGAAGCCTCATCAGCAATCAACATGCAGCAATTAAATAAGTGTTTACATTACACCTCCCTCTTAGCAGCAACAACAGAGCAGAAGGCTGCCCACTCCCTGGCTGGGCACCTCACTGCTCACAATGCGAGAGGCACCGAACCGCCTGGGGGAGTGGGGCCACAGCCTCACAGCCCTGAGGATGGCCCTGCGAGGGCAGCACACAGCCTGAGGCACTGAGAACCCTGCGGGGCTCTGTACCACACAGGCCTGGCAGTGGGCACAGGCTGTGCTTAAGGAACAAGGAGGGGGCCGGGGCAGAGCTGTGGGGCCCTGCTGTCCCACAGAGGTGCTCCCACAGTGCAGACAGCACAGCAACACACAGCACCGCCTCCACGCTCATGGATGTGAAGGGCATCATCTGACAGACGGTACCGCTGACCGGCAGGCAGCAGCCTCCTGCCAGAGCTATAAATAGATGGCTCTATTTTTAAGCTGACCATCACTTAGCACAGCCAAACTTCTTCCCCTTCTGCTCACACAGCCCCCACACAGCTCCCAGCCCCACTGCCAGGCACGCAGATGCACAGTGCTGCCTGACACGGCCTCTGCTCGCTGCTGCGTCCCTCCTCCACGCGAGTGGCAGCCCTGCTGCACACCCACCTCACACAACAGGAGGCTCCGACTCATCTTTGTGGTAGAACTGCTCAGAGGGATTCCCCTTTTCCTTACATGCTGTAACAAATGTTATATAAAGCTTGAAAGAAATTCAACCGCAGCTTTTATTTACCATGGTACATATGGGCCGATGGCTGTGGCAGGCTACCAAGTTTGCTGTTAGCTGGCCAAGTCTGCTGTTATCACTTTGCTCCTAACGTGTGCCCCACGTAAGGAGTGCTGCTGCTGTCAGCCGGGCGACTGAGAGCAGCTGGAGGGAAGGGCTCTGCTCTGCCACACCGTGCCCTGCAGGGAAGGGTAGGGCAGCATCTGAAGTGTCACTCAACATGAAAACCCCGTGCAAGACTTGCTGGTGCAATCTGTAATACCACTGGGGAACTGGCCCTCAGCATGGTGCGCCTAAGGTTTCTCTTGGGAGAACTGGATGCTGGTGAAGGATGAATCTAATGTCAACATTTATCTGGGAGAATCCTGGGGGCAGTTTCATCTCCTGCAATCAGAAATGAGCACAGAAAGGGCCATGTCCCATGCGTGGGGCTGCACAGACTCCTGTACCACCCATGCCCAGAGTAAGGGCCCCCAGAAAGGCTCAACAAGGTGCTGCCACCAAGCCCTTAACTTCAGAGTTTGCATGGAACAGGTATGCTGTCATTCTAACAGATGCTAGGAAAAGCAGCATCTGTTTTAAAAGGACACTCATGGACTTCTTCATTTCCAATGAAATCCTTCCATTCTGTGAGTGAGGCCGCAGCACAGCAGGTAACTGAAGCCTCCAAAGAGATTCAGAGCCATCCAAGAGCTCTGCGGCTTAGCACTTGCTGCCTTGGCGGAGATGCTCTGAGGTAAGCATGAAGGACCCTGAAATGCAGAGGCACCAGGGGCCACTCGAGGTGCTCACGGCCTGGTGACAAACAGGACTTTTCCAGCAGCTCAGTCAAAAACTTCCCAACTTCAGGTTCACACCAATAAATGACCTTCCCCACCCTGCAGAGCACACCTCGCTCCACTTCCTAGAGCTGCCATACTTACAGGCCTGGGCAGGTTTAGATCTCCCTCAAAGCCTGACCTATTGGTTACATTTTTAAGCCAAGCTGTTGCTTGCTAAATTGTTATGACCTTCCTCCTCCCGCTTCTCCCCTCCCAGTCACGAGCAATAGGAATTAAATTGATTCAGTCTATCAGTGTTCTGCATCTAAGTGATTAAATTCAGCCACTAGAAAAATCTGTTTTGTGCTGCATCTGAGAAAAAGCAGCGCTGCCATTGGATCCAGCTCCCGGCCTCGGAGGGAGGGAGGAGGCAGCACGCGGAAGAAAGGCACAGAAGGTAAAATGCAGACATGGCTGCTTTGGGAATATCACAGGCATTATCTTTTCCCTTCCCCCTTTAAGCTGGATCCATTATGAGACGTACCGTTAGGAGCTGTCAGGGCAGCACTGCCAGACAGGTGTGGGCAGCAGCACCCCCAGAGCATCTCCACACCCACGTCTCAGACCTGCAACATCCACGACCACTGACTCCAGACTGGTGTCAGAGGGCTGGGTGCTGGCTTTTAGGGCAGCTCCCCAACCTCAGGCTCTCCCAGAACCAGTCCTAATTTATCCAGTCTGATGACCAGGCAGCATTCCTGGGGGACAGATGCCACGGTTTCCCAGCTGGCTCCAGCCCTAACGACCAGCTGACCAGCTATTATAAGCTGTTCAGCTGGGATTTTACTTTGGGACATCCAAGCTGAGGAGCACTTTCCCTCCTTTTTCTTCCACGTGGCAATTAGGAAAATAAACAAAGGCTGCGGAATTTAACACATCTACAGAGCACCCTTCTTCAGACAGCAAGCTGTAAAGACAGGGACAGACCCAAAGGGCTGCAGAGGAGAAGGCAGGGGGGCAAAGTATCCACCTGTACAAGTGCTAGGAGCTTCACAGAGCACATCAAAGCAAGAGGGAATCCAGCTCTGCTGCTCTCCGCGTGGCCCCTGTGTGCCTCCCTCGCTCCGACTGCTGCCCACGGGAACACAACCCATCCCTGAAACACGGAGGAGTTATGGCTGTTCTCTGTGCTGCACAGGATCCGGACCTTTCTGCTTCTGGAATGCAGCGAGAACAAATGTGCGCACAGAGAAAGAACACACTGAAATAACTGCCTGTTCAGCCGCATCCTCCAGAAGTTCTTCGCTTCCTGCATCTGTGGGATTTCTGGCACGGCCGCAGCCCTGACCTCACCTGACCTCCGCACCGCATCAAAGGGCCTCATCTAAATAGGCCATTCCTCGCACGGGGAGGAAAGTTCAGAGGAAGCTCAGAGACTTACGGCCTGCCCTCATCGCCAGCATCCCCCCGACTCTGCTGGGAAAAAAAAAAAGACAAAAAAAGGAAAAAAGATATCCATGGTGGCAGAGACAAAATGTTACAGAGAGGAAAATTTGGATCTGCTTACTGCGGTAGCTGAATTTTAAGCAGTACAAAGTCTAAGAATACATCTGGAAACACACATGCAAATTCTTCACATCTAAAAATAAACGTCTCTGCTGTAGATTACTCTCCAGAGTAAAACAGAAGTGCTGATATTACTTGAAGTTTTTTTTTTCCTCTTGTTTTGTTTTTCCCCAAGATCAGAGTTGGTAAATTGCTTTTTAAAAAATCACATACATTAAGTTATTGAGATAATTTGAAGCATTATACACTGAAATTAATATTACTAATAACAAACTACCAGTTTGCCCCAGGCAAACCACAACTACCAATGTTTTCACTTCATTCCAAGCCCGTATGTTTTGCTTCAGAATCGAATGTCCTTCGTATCACCTCTGCAGAACGCCACATCCTCTCCTGTGCCTCTCAAGGCTCAGACCAGCAAGCACACAGCGAGGCGGCCTCGTGAGGTGCAGCTCCTCAGCAGAGGATTCAGCACTGATTTGCATCAGCAGAAGTTGTTGACATATTTTCCTCCTCAGTTCCTTAGAGGAAAGCTAGGAACTTAATTCCCTCTTTACATTTGCTTATTCAAGTTCCAGTTGCATCTCCCCCTAATGTACCATTAGAGTTTTCCTTTTAATTACTTTTTCACATCATCTGCGCATTCTCTGCCAGGTCCTCTTTCTAAGAACTCAGCTCGCTCCCCCACGGTCCCTTCTGCTAAGGATGCCCTCACCTCCCCTCCACCCGTCCCAACAGCCACCGCTGTCCCCAGGGCTGCTCGCTCTGCTCCCTGGGCTCACACCCACCCGAGATGCAGAGCAGGCGGGCAGCAGCTGGGTGCAGAGCCCTCATCCCTGAGCACCACGAGTTCGGCTCAATGACGACTTCGCATTACGTGTACCGTCCTTGCAACTGTCATAAAAGATTAAGGAACATAAAGCAAACTACTTAATTGCAGGCAGGTGTGCAAACCTATTCCCTCTGCCTGCACTAATGCTCTTTGGAAACATCCTTAAAGGCAAAAAATAAATAAAATCCTTGGAGAGATTACACAAAGGAGACACAGCGAGCCGTGCTGCAGAGGGACAGGCTGTCAGGGCAAGGCATGGCAGCTTCTCACCACTGCTCTCCTGCAATCCTCCCTGCGCAGCCCAGACCTGACAGCAAACCCCCCCCACCCCTCACCAAACACTGGCATCTCCTCTCCTGCCTGCCCCATCCCACTACTGCAGAAACACAGAGCAAAGTATGGCTGACAGAGCCTGCATACGAAGCAATGACATCCCACACTTCCAGAAACCCAGCTGGCAGGACAAGGGGAATATCACCCAAACCAATGGGAAACCCCGAACGCCGCAGTCACACCGGAGCACACAGAGCACAGACACTGAGCCTGCACACAGCCTAAGTCAGCAAGGTCATGACACAGAAAAAAGCAAGCTCTTTCTCACACTATGCTCATTTATACACTATAGGCGGAAAAAAGAAGCATCATTTGTCTGTGAGACTGTGCTCATCTTTTTGTAGTGCAATAGACAGAGGGACATCCCTCTTCCCCATTTGGCTTAAAGATCATTTTTTTCACTACCATGATGAGAGACTAGAATCAATGTCAAGATACACAGGAGAAATCAGTTTACTTCCACAGTACTAACAGCACAGAGGAGCTCACCCACAGACATGACTGATAAACTGCTACAAATTCAGGCCAATATCCTTCAAGTTTAACTCCACAATGCTGTAGAAGACAAGACAGATCAGCAGCTACTTGGACAGCAGCTTGAAAGTATAAAGGGCCATATTAGTATTTTATTATTACTAGCAGGCTGCTGAGAATGTCTCCTATATTTACCATCTGGGTAAAATTACGACTTTAAACAGTCTGTTTGAAGAAGTCCCAAGAGCAGAGAATGTTTTCCATATATCCTCCCAATCAGTCACAGATGATGCAAGACAGATAATCCTTCTCCCCTTCCACCTGAGTTCCTAGCAACCCGGGGAGGGTTACAGACCAAGACCTCAGCCACTGCCCTGCTCTGGCTGCTGAGGATCCTTCTGCCCACCCAGCACATTGTCAATAGATTCAATCACAGGGCAGGCAAGCATTTTCCTTTACAAACCACTGATACCATCACACACCATTTCTCTCTCCTCGGTCTGATGTTCAGTTTAACCTGGACAATTTGTTCTGCATTAATATTTCAATAGCACTATAAGCAAACGAACAGATTTCTTCCCGGGCTGCCAGCAGACGAGCACACGCACCCAGGACGCACCGCGGGGCTGCTGCACAACCTTGCTGCACTATGAGCTCCTGCTCAGAGGCCACAAAAAAGAGAAGGAGACTCAAGGAGAGTGGGCAGCCCTTCCCTTGGACAGGAGCGGTTTTTCCACCCGTGCCCCACTCAACACGAAGCTCTAGCACTGCCAACATCTGGATCACATTTGGTCGCACGTGCTGGGTGCAAATGAGCACAGTTCCCCTCATCTCAAGGAGTTTTGCCAGTTAACATCCACAAGCAACCAGAGTGAAATCATCAATTACCTCTAATTCTTCCCTTTTTGGAGCGCCCTCCTTATCACCAATGGCCACAACAAAATCCTACCGCGTATAATCATTTTACACAGCATTATTACTGTGATAAGGCCAAACAGCCCCTGATACAAGTGTGAGTCTGTCCTATTTTCACAGCTCCTCTCCAGTTTGATTTACACCATGTAAATAGAGGTCAAAAGCAAGCCTCTGGTCCCAAAAGATACGTTCTCTCAGACTTTCACACCTTCTGTATGTTTTATAGAGCAAATTTTTAGGTCAGGGAATAGTACACAAATCTATCCACTTAAACAGAAAAGGAGGGACAAGAAGTACAGCCCTTGAGTCAACAAAGCAAACAGGGTACTTTTCACTAGGAACTCTTTTCCTAATTACCAACGAACAAGATGGAAGCAGCGTCATTAAAGATGCTCCCATTTATCCCACACAGCTGCTTTGAGAGCAGGGAACAGCCAACATTCACCACCTCAGGAAGGTTACGGCACTGCATGGCAGACCCTGCAGATGGCAGCGCCCAGACCCACCATCCCACTGACACGAGCCATGAAGCCTCATGCCTCGCAACAGGCAGCAGCTGCAGCATTGGAGCACGAAGAAACCCAGAGCGATCTGAGCACTGCCAGGCACAGCCCGGCTCATCCATCACGTCACAGCCTCTTATGAGCCTGTCTCAATCTCCATTTTCAGCAATGAAATGCTGAGGTTATCAGGACTCAGCCTGCTCCAGCAAGGCAGCGTCAGCTTCCCCAGTTTACCAAAAGGAACTGAGGGATGCCACAGGGTGTGCTTTGAAACGTCACTTGGCAGCACCAGAAAGGACACCTACCCTTCAGATAACGCTCGGATGGTCGAGCTGGGCTACAGTAATCAGATTCCACCAGAATCCTGCAGAAAAAGTACAGCAAACCACTCGCTGGGGGATCCGCAGCCCCTTTCCTCCTGCAGGCCCCGGGCCGGGCCAGTTCTGCAAGGTCACGGCAGCAGCGGGGTGCGAGGCAGCAGCTCCGGCAGCGCCCGCCCTGCACGCTGCTGTGAGCCCGCAGCATCAAAGCAAGGTCACATTCCAGGGCGCCAGAGCGTGAAGGCGGAGCGGGCTGTGTGTCGATTCACTGGCTTTTGCCATCGCCGGGTATTTAATCTCTGCAGCTCTTCTCTTTCGACACGATGGGCTCCTCTGGAGCCATCACAGCCTATGGAGCCCATCAAGCAAATGAATCCAGATTTCACCAACAGCCAGAGCAGCTCACTCCCGCGTTGCTGACTACTGATAGCTCACTTCCATTTTGACAGAAAGGTTCTCAGAGCTCCAAACAGGAGTAAGAAATTTCAAAAGAACACTAAGTAAATAGAGGCAAGGAAAGCCTGATGAGCTGAGCTGCACAGCCTGTGTGCAGGACAGCAGCACAGCATGGGGCAGCACGACAGTGACTCCTTACACAGCCCTTCATACAGCAGGAGAGGTCCTCCTCTCCGTCCCTATCTTTCTCCTTCTCCTACGTGAAGAGTCTGATGCTGGCTCAGAAGTAAAGCAACCCCATCTTTACAAGGTATTTTTACTTCCTTCAAGTCAAAATACAGTCAGAAGGTCAAATGAAATACAGTTCTTCCAAAGCACCCGACTTTGTGAACTTTGGAGCGTAAATCTAATTGAAGACTGTGACAAAAGAAAAAAAAAAATCAATATTGCTAGTTCTAGAATGTTAGTGCCATTCTTTTGTTTGTTTTCAACAAGTACAGGATGGACAGGAGGAGGGCTTCGCACCATCCACAAATGGCAGAATTTGTGTTGCACTTAAACAAACCTCTGGTTCACACTGCCTTGAACTCAAGATCAGTATCTGTGCTGTTTTATCAGACAAGGTCTGATTTCTGTTCTCTCTTTTTTATTTTCCTTTTTAAAGGTTTATTTTTAAAAGAGGACCACGCAACAGGGCCTCATCCATTTCAGGAAAAGTAAACAAAATTCTTCCCAGGGAGGGCTGGGGATGAGAGAACAAAGCCTGCTAGACTAAACTGTACAGAGGTGCATTTATCTGTCATTATTTGGTATCACAGCAGCACAGTGACTTTGACCAAGGTCAGGGCAAGGTGCTGCACACAGACACGCTCTCTCCCTCTTGGAGATGCTTGCAGCCACAGCAGCACCAGGGAAATCACACCATTAGTCCCAGATTGTGGGTGAGGATCCGAATGAGATTAAAATAACACAGCAAATCAGTCTGCATGTCTGCAAAGCAGACCTGCCAAACCTTGGTCCCAGCACAACCATAGCTCCTTCCTCCTCTTTCCTTCCAGACTCATCACAGCCCATGCCAGCTCAAAACATCATCTTTTCCTGGTATGAACTTATCTGCACCTCACACTGTCAGCAGGGCAAGGCACTGAAAGGTGTCTTCCAGGCCCCAAAACAACCAAGTGATCCCATAGGATCCATCAAGACCTGAGAACATAACACTCACATGCAAAGAAACAATGGTACATGGGATTCTATGGGATCTCTATGACTTCTTGGGACAGTCCTGCTTTCTTATTTGGAACAGCAGAACTTTCTCACAGAAAAGTCCTAGAAAAGTCCTTTTGGCTATTGGGTTCTCTCCAGAGCCTTCTAGAACAGGAAGCTAAAGAGAGAGGTGAGGGCGACAAGGGCTTCAGCCCGGTGGGGACAGAAGGCAAGCATGATAAATATTCAAATTCCTGCTTATTAGGAAATTCTTGGCAAATAACGTGAAGCCTGAAGGAGGTGTTAAAGAGATGTACACTCAGTGTTATGGGAAGCTTAATGAGAAGCTGTAACCACTATGTATGTATCATATATGCAAAACTAGGTGAGGCCCCTGTGGACTACTCCATTCTGCATGAAACTTTATAGACACTGTAATGCATTATTTTTAATGATTCCCTTGCCTACTTCGAGCTCTGGAAACCAAGAAGAGCTTCCCTATTTTCCTGGCGGTGTGTTAGCACTGATACCTTGCTTGTTGCTACACTTCTAGGTTATTTTAATGAGAAATAATTGGGTTACTTTCCAAGATTCTGCAAAGCCAATATGTGAACAGAAACTCTGAAAGTTGCTCAGTGTTGCGGTGCTCTTCATGTCCTCTACCGTCCACAGGGTTACTTCCCCTGGTAGACCATTTATCTACAAATAGGCCCACAAAAACGCTGGCACTTCTGCTAGTTCAAGTCTGCATTGTCATCATCCATCTCGAGGGAGAGCCAGGCCACAGAAACAACCAGCTGCAACATCACAACGATTGCCCCTGCAGGAGATGTATATAATGAAAATTGAAAGCTGCAGGATGAACTTCTTACATACTTGTCCTTTTGGTTTATTCATCAGAAATAATTATCCGTGCTCACATTCACAGGAGCACATACTTTATGATGTACATTAAAATTTAATGGATTTTTAATAATACTGTAACTACAGCAGGAGCAGAAAAAAGCTGTAATAATAAACCATATGTGCCGTGTTGGTGGGTAAATGGTGTTGAGCAAACATCAGCAACATGGAATCAGCCTAGGACCAGCGAGGATGGGAAGAAGGAACTCCTATCTCCAGTATTTGAAAATCACAATGACTGTAATGCTGATGACTTAGCTTAAAAATCTCCCACAGTGAGAGCTGAGAGCATGCACTACATGAGCAAACACGAGTTCCTAAATTTCAGGAACCTACGGGTGATACCCAGCAGCTTTTGACAAGCATCCAAACTCCCCAGATCAGCTGCTCCACCCATGTAATGGAAAGAAGCAACAAACCAACCCTGTGATTGTGCCTAGAGAATGTGTCTAAACCCCAATTTCCACTGTGCTAATTAGAGTAGAGTACTTAAGAGTATTTTATGAAGCTACTGATGTCTATTCCTTAAGCATCAGCAGAAATTACTGCTCCAGCAGGAGAGGCTGACACTGGACACTCTCCTCAGCAGCTAAGAGTCAGTGCGCAGCATCACCGTGTCACCAATACTTGGACGGACATCTATTTATAGACTAAGAAATTATATATGTGGTGTCCCCACCAACAGTGACAAATCTTCATTCAGGCATGAGTCACCTATTCATAAGCACGTTTCCAAAAATAAATCCTATTTACCAGAATTAAATTCCACATGCTCAGGAGAAAAATGTCTCCTTAAAAACAAAACAACAGAAGAAAGGCATGCTGGAAAAGCAAACAGTAGCAAGCGAGCACCAAAGCCTTCGCCTGCAGGTCCTCACATTTGGTACGAGCACACTGCGACTGGAAGTGTTTAAGATGTAAAAATGAAGATGATTGCATGTTCTCATTACAAACCCCTGCCAAGGTCACCAGAGCCCTCCCGTCCAAAAGCAAGTACCCAGAATATTCCTGGCGATTCATGCTTTGTAGGAATAGTAAGTATATTGCAGTTATTAGAGAGAGCAGACAGAATGCGTGCCAAGTAATCCCAGAAAATGTGGTGTTAAATAGAGGGTTCAAACCACAAAGCAGTTGATGGGGAATGTTAAAAATGTCAGCGTGGCTGAAAGACACTCACCAGTGGTGAATGTCAAATAGCGAGCTACTGTTCAGCAGTTCCAACAAGAAAGTAAGGGCACGTGGGTAATGGGACCAACGGTACGGCTGTTGGTACAAATTACATCCAGAAAGCAAAGAAATAAATAGATAAAAAAAATAATGCAAAAATGGAACAAGTTCAAACTTCTTTTATAGTAATAGTCTCCAGTTGAGCATAATCACCAAAGCTATAGTGATAAGATTGCCAAAACTAGACAAACATCTGTGAGATGAATTCATCTCAGAGGGGAAGCCAACAGCTTGTTATCATTAAAGAGGCAATGCTCTCCCTGCGTTTGAACTGCAGGCCGCCTTGTTACTGCGTTTGCTGAGGCAATTGCACCAGATGTTGGCAGCTATCTTCAGATGGATGACAAGCACCTGCTGTTGGGGAAATTAAATGCTCGTCGGCCTCCTATCCTTCAGGGGAGGGTGGGCCAGGAGGGGAAGAGGGGGAGTGGTGACGGCTGACCCTCTGAAATAAACCTATTTATGCAAAGTGACAGTAAGTGCTGGTTTGCCAAGCAGGGAAACAGAGTGGAAATTCATTGGATCTCTTCCATTGCCCCTGGTGAAATCCGCTCCCATCCTCCCCGTCCTGACAATTAACAGGGAACCCATCTGAACGCACTACACCACTCCCCAGAGTCCTGGAGCAGCACAGGAACCTTCCGCCAGAGTCCCCACCGGCACCACCAGCACACGCTGCGGTCAGCACTGCAGGCAGAACAATCCATCAGAGGGCCACAGCTCGTAAGTGCCAGTGTTAGAACAAATAATGCTCGTAGTGGGATCCTGCACGTGCTCAGATCTCTGCGATCTCACTGCCAGGACCACCTGGTGGCACGGGGATGTGTCACTGCCTCGCTTCAGATCCCTTCCGCAGGGCCAGGAATGACAAAGGTCAGGATGGGCACTAAAATCCATTTAAACACTGAACGCACGGCAGCTTTTTTTCCAAACTTGCTAATTTCCAAACTTCTGTGAAAGAAAAACTGCAAAATGTGGTCTTGTTTCATATGAGCTATCATTTCATTATGGTGTGCCTTCACTCCCTCACCTCCCCAGACCTGTGCAGTGAGGGCACTGCAGCACAGCCCACACCTCACACTGCCAGCAGCACCCAGCAGGGCCCGGATCACTGCCTCAAAAACATTTTACCCTGGACAATAAACAGACACCACCACTGTTACTGCTACGCACCCAAAACCTCTCGTGAACGTCCCTGTCAGAGAGAAATGTTTGCTTGATCTAAACTGGCCAAATGCATTTAGGTATTCTTCAGATTAAGAGGCAGCTAATCCTCATTCTGCTTAGATTATCTTAATTGGCTCTTCATTTGAGCTACTTTGCCCTTGTCCCCATTTCCGAAGATGTATTTATAAACACATGGACTGCATCACACAGTATAAATACGCAGCCTCTCCGGACCAGCACAGAGCCCCACGCTGTAGGGTTACCAATGCAACTCAGGCTAACCAGCCTGCTGCCCCTGGCTTCTACTCCACTGCCACTCAAATACGCCCAGGCACGTTTCTCTCTGCAAAAACAAATACTAAAATCCCTTAACAGAGGTATACACGTGTATGATGGATGTCAAATAAATTTAATCTTCTACCTCTGTAAAATTAGCATGAGTTTAATTAAATCGTTGTAGCTCAGTATTGCGTATGTGAACAAAGCTCTGTTACTTCACCTCTAGGACAGACCAAAAAATCATCCTGTTGGTTCTTACTGCCCTGATGGAATAGCACAGAAATACATATGAAGAACAAGAACACAAACAAGAACTAGAAGGCTCACCACACTTAAACACCAGCGAGCTATTTTTCCATTAGAAAAACATCGGTTTCTTAAAATCAGTACACAGATCAAATCCGGCATTTCCTTGACGTGCCGCAGTGCTGGGGGCAGAGGGCTGCTGTGCCCCAATCCCTGCAGCCAGCTGCTGAACGAGCCATGCCGTCCATTTCCAGGTGGAAAAGGCACTATTACAGCAACATGTGCTCCTTCCAACTTGGAGACATTTGTATGAAGTTCCTCACAGATACTTTTAAAAGCACCCAGACTCAAAGCTGCTACCAGAATGCAACACAAACATTTCCATCAGGGCAGTCCTGAATTTTCAAGCCCACCCACCCATGTTGGGAGGAATCCAAGGGCACTGCAGGGATAATCTGAAGATGTTAGCAAACATGATTAGCTAACATTAGGTACATTACATCATGTTTTTATAGAACAGAGATAGAGAGAACGAAAAATCAGATTTCATGGGGTCTCAAAAAGATAAAGGTAATTTTAATGATTTTGGCCCTGTTGCAAAATTGCTACATGCTGCAAGCAAGCATTCACGTGCATGCTGGAAAAGTTAACGTGAATGTTTTCTTCTAACTTCTTTCATTCAGATGCAGCCCCCGGCCAATTGCTGATTCAGTCTGGGCTCCTGGTGTGCCTCAGGGTCAGCAGTGGTGTGCCATGTCCTGCAAGCTCAGGATCAGAACTGCTCCCAAGATGAACACAGAACCAACCATGACTTCACAAAAAGGAAAAAAAAAAAAAAAAAAGATAGAGTTTTCTTTAAAAGCCACATTTCAAACCAAGGACGCAGGCGCTGCCCAGCAGCTCCCAGCAGGGTGTTTGAGCCGTGCCCTGCAGAGCTGCAGCACTCACTCTCAGCAGCTGGCCGGCACAGGACGGACCCCGACCCAGCCCAGAACTGCTGCCATGGAGCTCAGCCCCAGTCCGTTCGCATCGCTACCAGCACAGCGAGCTCAGCCTGCACTGAGTCCACACGGCCGAAGGCTGCGAGTGACAGGACTGTTGGCATATTTACATTTCCCATGCCCTACAGAGCTCACTAACTAAGAAAGGCAAGGAAATGTAAGGCAAGATAAAACAGCTTGCCCAAAGTCAGACAGCAAGTGGGTGGCACAGTGGGAAACAGAAGACAGATGTTCGGGGCCCCGGCTCTCCACCACAATTACCTCATCTCACACGGGTTACAGCACAAAAGCTGCCGTGCCGTCTCATTTAAGCAGAGCAAGAAAGGAAATAAAATCATGCTTTAAACTTCTGCTGTGCTCTGATACAGCCGCCTTGCCCGCAAATCCTGCCTTAACATTTCCTCTTTTCATAAAATCCAGGTAGGAACCAACCTCTAATTTATAACAAAACCACTTCCACAAAGCATGTGTCTTGTTACAGACCACCTAAAAACTGACTTCCTGTGTACAACCTCTCATTGAGAGAATGAAAACACTTTTTTTTTTTAAAGCAACGATCGAGTTCCTTGGTTTATTAAAAAAAAAAAAGAAAGAGCATGCGTGGGAGTGAGCAGAAATAATAAAAGTGCTCCAGGCCACGAGGGACCATTACATCCCAGATCCCTTTGTCACATGCCAAAGCAAAAATTTAAAGGAATATTCATTATCCTTTAGAGAAACACAGACACAACATTCAAAGCAGGAACTCCGGAAACATCGGGACTTACGGCCCGTGGGAAGGGCAGGGGCAGCCCTGCAGCACAGCGCCCAGCTCATCACAGGCTGCAAACTACGTGCTCATCTGGGGCTCAATGTAAGGAGCTGCAATGAATCAAATTAAGCAGCTTCTCCCAAAGCACTCCTAGGTAACTCAGGAAGAAGAATGCAAGGGCCTAAATGCAATTTAACAACAGGCCAAGAGCTCAGGATCTCTCTGAAGGGAATGGTGACATAAGCAGCAGTCTAAGAAAAAAGAAAAAAAAGAAAAAAAGCCAACATCCTGTTTTATATTTATAAAATATTTCAGAAACTTGGGCTTTTACAGACAAGAACATAAATGAGTCCAAATCTGTCCCTCAATTTCATAAAATGCCACCACTTCCCAAAACTGAATCTGGAGATACAGTACTGAAACATGTGGAAAGCTAACAGCTTGTCATATCAAAAAATGGTTTTTCTGCAAAGCAAATATTTTGAGAATGACCATCCATGTATCCCATTAACCATTAACTCCACACATCAATGCCCAAGAGATGTAACAACGCAATTCAGACTGCATGCCAAGCCAAAATTAACTCTGCTTTCACTTTCAAGCCAGCAGAACTCCCTGTAGCTCCTGGCTCCGGCCTCAGCCCCAGCTCCATGCAGACTCCCAATCCCCGGGACACAAACCCAGGAGCAAACCACCTTTTCTCATGCTAACAACTCCATTGCAATAACATCTTCAGAGGCCACACTCAAGGTCTCAGGGAAAAGTAAACCAGTGAAGTGCTTAATACTCCAATGGCGCATTAACTCATTCACACCCAGACAGCCCTGCCAAGCAAGGAGGAGTTTACTTTCATGCTTTCTTGATTTATATTTTCACAGCTGTCAGAGAGAGAAGCATGTAGGAAGCACATTATGTAAACCACCCGATTAGGCTAAAATCCTCCGTGTGGATCACACCTCCTTCCCTCTCCTCTTCCACTGCAGTTTCATGCAGAAAGTAGAGGGATTTTTTTGTCTGTTACTGAAAGCAGATTACTTTTTTAAAGGTTAAACTAGTCATTATTTGCACTGCTGTCCTTGTTACAACACATGACGGCATATAAGGAAAGGAGCAAATTCTCATCCTGACGCTTTGCTCCTTGCAGCACCGCTGTGCGCAGCTCTGCCGCCTCGCACCCCAGCCCTGGTGGCGGCAGGGAGGTTTAGGAGCAGTCTCCTTGTATTTGTTAACTGTAATGAGACAGGAAGCCATGGCTACAGAAGGGAGAGATCAGAAGAATGTAATCTTTCAAAAACACAACAGTTTTGCGGGAGAAAAAAACCCAAACCAACATCAGAAACCAGAAATTATTATTCCACTGGTCTGTTCTGTGTCTCACAGGAAATAACAAGCAACTGTACGAAACCCTTCACGTCCAGAGAGGTAATTCAGAAATCCTCTCTTCTTTCAAATTTTCCAAATCTTAAAAGCCATTCTTGAGGAAACAACATATTCCGGGCAAAGCCGAAGCATGTCTGCAATTTGTCTGAGGGACCTGGTGGCAAGCCCCAACAGAAAGCAAAACTAATGCATGCATCTTTGTTCTGATTTCATGTGGAACTTTAAAATAAAAACCAAATGCTACAGCGCCCATTCCCAAAAGTCATTTCAGGATTGCTGTGAAAGACAAAACAGCAAACGCTCCTGCTTTGAGATGGTGAAAGCAAGCACAACAGCTGGAGCCACCAGCACCAGCACTGCTCTGCCAGTAGTTTAAAATAACTGTATGCAAAGCAGTCCACAAAAATATTTCAGACTTCACCTTTAAAACAACACTTTTTTTTCGAAGTATAAACTTAGTGTTTTCTCTACCTCACAATATGTCTTTTCTTCCAGAACAGTCATATCGGGACTGATCTAAATAGTTGAGGACAGCCAAAACATACCTTTAACAAAACTGTTCCCAGCAAGCTGGAAACATCGGCTGGAAATACCCAGTTTCATTCAAAAGACTGCTCCCCCCAGGACTGGCTGCAGCCCTGCAAGAAGAACACCACTGAACAGAACTGTTCCAACAACTGGGTCCAGAAGCGCCCGGTCCCATCAGAGCCCCCCTGGCACGGCACTGCACTGCACTCCCAGCCCAGGTGGGCCCAGCCTGTGCTGTGGGGCTGACTCAGCCCGGGCAGCGATGGGGTTAAGGCAGTGCCAGACCGCAGGCGCTGGCGGCCGACCAGGAGGGACATGGGAACCAGGGCAGCCAGCTATAAAGGCCTTATTGTAGCAGCCCACTGGATTGGAAATGACTTGTAGGCCTAATGAAACAAAACTTTGGCAGTAAAACAGAATGAAAGGAATGAGACAATAAAAGACAGGAACAAAGGGAGCAGAGTTGTTTCAGCTTAGGAAAATAAGCTCACTTTGTTGTTGGGAAAAGCCAAAGCCGATTAGGATAAACCAATGACTAGGCATAAGTCTTCCAAACTAATTACACAGTTCGCCATGTGAAGTGTAATTGCAAGTCACAAAATAAGGACTGCATTACTTTCACAGGGGCTCACAGGGGAGTGTTACCCAGTACAGCCGGACTTGCAGAGGTCCCTCACTACCCTCGCTTGCAGCTGGAGATGTGCAGGATGCGCTCGCCCTGACAGAAGTGCAGACAGAGGAAGGCCCCTCCACCACCACAGCCCCGGGCGAGGTGCAGCAAGGCTGTGCTCTGCTCACAAACTGCTTCTGGAAGCACTGAGCACCCAAGAGGCGCTGAGCCCGGGTTGCAGAGTGGGCATGCAGAGGGCAGCCGGGCCCCTCCTGCAGCAGGCCGTGTGCCCGCAGCCTCCGCAGCACCAGCCAGCCACGAGGCCTTAATTACACTGCTCTGTTATGGGTTTTGATTGTATGCACGTCATTTTTCCCTATCTTCCTCTGAACGATGGCTGGGATTCCCACAGATCTTCAGCTTTACTGAAAGAAATAACTATCATATCAGAAGCTTCACAATAAAAGTCTCAAGAGTTATCATTACCACATTTGTTGGTGTGCCAGCTGGCAGGCATTTCCACCTGGTGAAGTCAGGAAAGAAGGTTTATTAAATGCAGTTTTCTTTCTACTGGAGAGAAAGGTTCTGACATTTACTTTTCAGAAAGAAACTGTTTCAAATTCAACACTTCAGGGCCCTTCGTGCCAACTCCCGTTAAATTAGCGCGTCAGCTCGGCCCAGAGCTGCATGGCTGTAACCACGGACTGCACTGAGAGCAACCTCCAGTTACCAAAACAACCGCCCCTGGTTGCAAAGCTCTTCTCTGCAGCAAGTACAGACAGGATTCCGAGAAGCACAGCAGCCGTTAAGCAGTTTTATTACACCAATAAGAAAGCTCAGCATCTCAAAGAGGAAGTCACCTGAGATGTTCTTATCAAACATGGGCGGCACTGCTTTTCTCTAATTATGTAACGCAATTGCCTTTTATTTTAAGAAAGTGCTAAGCAAATGCAAACCTTGCCACCAGTCCTAACACACTGTTTCTACTGCAATGGCTTGACGGGAGAGGGGCGTGCTGAGCAGGACACAGACACGTCATGGGTCCCTGCCACCGCGAGCCTGCAACCAAAAGCAGCAAGTGAAGTTAAGGCCTG
Organism: Chrysolophus pictus; assembly: GCA_037305975.1. Classification (NCBI taxonomy): domain Eukaryota; kingdom Metazoa; phylum Chordata; class Aves; order Galliformes; family Phasianidae; genus Chrysolophus; species Chrysolophus pictus. Next base: position 9,117,319 of record CM074594.1, read on the forward strand.
GGGAGGGGATGAGCATGGAAGAGAAGGAAGCAGCTCCTGCAGGTCCCACAGGGACAGCCCTCACTGTAGCTGAACAACTCACTCACCGCAGTGCACTGAACCACCTGAATCAGCTGGACCACAAGTCCACGATTCCTGGGGTCAGTAACTACCTCTGCTCCTTCTTACAACTGGAGCCTGGCAAGCATCACCTCAGACACCTCCAAACCAAACTGCCAGCTGACAAACAACAAAGTGCAGTCAAGAGCACTCGAGCGCCTCCAAAATGCCACTGTCTTCAAACTCTCCTCCTGATCACAACGTAGCACTGAGCAGCACAAGACAGGGATGCACCTGGAAAATGCTACTGGGCAGCTCCCGGGCTAGCCCTGAGTCCCACAGCCACCCAGTCCCAAGGACTGCCAGCCTCAGCAGGATGAACTCCAGCTCTACTGCCAAAGGAAAGGGTTTCAGCCCTGGTCACAACTTACACAATTATTTCCAGCTCCTTCATTTTTCAGCCTTCAACTGACAATACCTGAAAAGTATCTGACTCTCCAGAAGTGTTGCTTTTTGAAAACCCTTCTTTAAATTCAAGAAAGGCAGAGCACAAAAGCAGGAACTGAAGCATCCCGAACCACAAGTCACTACTGAAAAAATGCGGCCCGCTTGTCTGCATTACCAAGGACTGTAAAACTGCAAACATGAAACTACCAGATGGTGAAATTAAAAAGACTAGATTGAGAGAGCATCCAGCCAATATGCAAAGCACTTTTATCGAAACTATTATTAACTTCAAAAATACAGGTTAGAGGAGTTCCGCAATTAGAAGTAACTACAGAAGAAACATCCAAAAGCTCGTGTAATCCTTTAATAAAAGGCTCAGCAGGCTGTAAACATCCTGCCGGAATCGAAGATTATTATTGAAAATAAAATGAATGGCTTGAAAAACAACTATCAATCCAGCACAGGAACAGTTTATAAACTCCCCTCCTCAGCTCTCAACAAAATACTGCCTGGCCAAGGCATTTCAGAGCCAGATAAAAGAAACATAAACTAACTACAAGGAATGGGAGCTGCTTTGCTTTGGGATATCCCACTGTGTCCTCAGGCAATCGAGCATCTAAATCATCAGTTGATGCAATTCAAAAGGCAGAAACCGAGCTGCACAGAGCACCGAAGGTTCAGCGCCCATCGGGAGCACTGAGTTCAGGGCCTGCCCACCCTGCCCGGCACAGCAGCTCACCCACAGCCAGCAGTGCTGCGCCACATGGGGGGCACCACGTCGCAGCTGGACCCACTACAGGGTGTGAGCTGCTCCACTGCAGCACAAAGATTCCGGCAAGGTTCAGGCTTCCTTCAGACAGCACTGACTCCATACATTAACTCTCCTTTGTTTTTAACGACTTCAGGATTCTATGTATACTTCACCAGGATCTTGCTAAAGACTTTTTTAGTAAGAAATAGAAGAATAATCTGTGACTTCCATACCCCTCTTGCTATTCACATGGTTCCTAAAGGCATCTCACAACTGCACAAGCTCTCTCAGACAGCTCTATACCCCCTTTAGCTGTTGGAATCAGGGCTCACAGGAGGTTTATGTTACTGAGCAGACAACTCTGTAATCATAGAATCATTGAATTACTCAGGTTGGAAGGGACCTCAAGGATGAAATCATTCAGGTAAGGTAATCATTCAGGTAAGGGTTACATTCCTCCTGAACAAACTCAAATTCAACTCCCAGTGAATTTTTTGTTATTGTTTTGATCTTTTTAACCCTAAGCAGTGTTGACAATGCTGGATGATGCTGTACACATTCAAATGCAACAAACAATAGGAACCACAAAACAAACTTAAATAGGCTTCAAAAAATTATACTGCAAAGCAGAAAATGTGGCTCTCCTTTGAGCACAGGCCTCACTGCACTTCTGTTTTTTCAAAACACTTTAAAAAGAAAGGGGAAAAAAAGGAAGAATTCAAAGAATGCAGCGCTCACTCAGGCAGGAACTTACCTTGCCAAACTGTTCAAAGTATTGCTTTACGTCTTCCACTACTGTATTAGCCGATAATCCACCTACAAATATTTTCTTTGTTCTTGTGACCATCTGCAAGAAATTACAAGACAAGCATATGGTTTAACCAGATTATTTCAAACAATATGTGGAAAAAAATATATTCTTCAGATGCCATCCCTAGCCCAGTTAATGAGAATATTTCTCTACAAAAGCAATTCAGATTCTATTTGATTAGATACTTCTTTTTTCTTTGTCTTGTTTTGTTTTTATTTGAGAAATGGATGAGTAAAGGCACTCAATAACAACTCTAGCCCCCGGATATTTTTTTTTAATAAATGATTTTTATTGTGCTTCTCAATGCAAATATAAGGGAAAAAGGATTCCTCACAGCTACCATCTCAGAAAGGCATGGCATTTTCCCCCCTTCTTTCCTAAAGACAAAGCACACTCTTTAGCAGACATAAGGCAATTCCATCCAACTGAACTGCCTTGTTATTAAGTTTCCATGGGTGGCTTTGAAAGGAACTTGTGCAATTACTTCAAAATTCTTCAGGAGGTAAGACCCCACAGCCCAGGCTGGGCCATACAAAGCAAAGGAATGCTGCCGGACTCTCTGTGGAGCACTTTTAGGTGACCCATTACCCAAGCCCTTTGAGATGGACAGGACTCAGCCCAAGGACCCGAGCCCTTAGGAGCAGCAGCAGTAGGGCAGTGGGCGTCACTGCAGGGCCAGTCCACCACCAACGGGGCACCTCACAGCAGCACGGACCCATCACTCCCATCTCTGCTGCCATTCAAATCAATCACGGCAGGCATTTCCCTCCATCACTCCCTACCTGTGCTTTACAGAGCTGCATTTTTTTTTTTTTTTAAAGTTAAAAAGAAAAGGAAAAAACAGTGTAAAAATTCAATTATTTTTTCCCGAATGCAATCTAGGACTCTGAAATTGAAGCCCAAGCATATATTTTTCTGTATAAAATTGTCATTTACAAATAAAGAATTGGCTAAAGCCAACTAGTAACTAAAGAATTTCGCAGGGCTGCCAGGAGCCCTCTGCCTGCTGGCATCTGATGGAGATCAGGCCAAGCTGCTGTTGTCACACAAAAGAGGGAGGAAAGCAATTATTCTAAAGCAATATTTGAAATTATCTTCATTTTTATATTTGACCAAGAAAGAAAGAGAGAAATACTTCTTTTAAAAAGAAAATTGGAGGTTTAAAAAAAAAAAAAGACTATTTTGTTTCAATAGCTTCAGTCAAAGAAAATACAGGTAATGACAAGCAAATTTACACCATTTTAATACTGACTGTGTGCTGTGAGATGGGAAGTGTTTCAGAAATCAGCTTCTGGGTACAGGAGTGAAGGCCCAAAGGAAGCTGCCCTCACAATCCCTGCTCTCTCACAGGCCCCAGCACTCGGCACTCACTGCCCAGGCAAAGAACTCAGCCCTGGGGCGGCAGGCGGTGCTCAGCGCGGGGAAGGCCAGGCCAGGCTGGGGGGCACCAGGCACGTAGAGTTGAGTCAAGCAAGGAGTTTCTATTCAAAACCAAAGGCTTTCTAAAATCGTCTCATTTGGCTGCGAAAATACACCTGCACATCTTTAACCAAAATATCCTACAGAAACACTTATGCACGTAGGTGAGTGCAGGAGTTGGGCTTGCTGACCCTTACTGATCCCTTTTCACTTGGGATGTTCTATGATACACCCAGGAACCATCCGCTGTGCCATCCGTCTGCACTCACTGGCAGCCGCTGAGGGCCCTCGCAGCGCAGTGCCAGCAGGCAGTGACAGGCAGCCATCGGAGCCGATCCATCACAACCCCTCTGGGCAGTGCTGAGGGCCGGGCCAGCCAGCAGGCACCCACTGCCAGCCCCGCACCTCAGCAACGTGCAGCAAAGCAGAGTTGCTGACGGCTATCGGAAGGACTGCACAAAATGGACATTTTACGTGTTTCTGGAGTCTTTGCACGCTGACGGTGTCTGTCTGTGCTGTAGCGGGAATCGACAGGGGAGAGGGAGATCTAATGGTGGTTATGAAGTCCGCTAATTGTGAGTATCTGCAGAATTGCTTTGTTTGTGCACCGTGTTGGTGCTGCAGTTAATCAAAACACAACATGTGACTGCAACTGCGAAGAGTCACTCAAGGTTACAATCTCTCTCTTGGCTTGGCTCTTCAGAAATACATCTGCCTTTGTGTTCTGCAAACACTTCAGCTGGTGCAGAAGCAGGAAAAAACGCCGTGCTTCAGCAAGACAGCTCTTTTGGTTTGATGTCATTTTTTGCTAGGCTAAGGTCGTAATGAGATCGTAATGAGGTTTGTGGCATATCTCGCGAATTTTCCCAGAAGAAGAGGCTGAAGACTGCCTCTGGAAACGAAGATCCCGTCCCACAGCAGCACAGCAGAGCCCTGCGAGACTCAACCCAGCCCCGCTGACACGAAGGGACGCAGCGCTCTGCAGAGCTTGTGCCTCCCGCTCAGCACCCATCCGTGCCCGCACATCAATTCTGCTCTTAGGCTTCTTTGTTCTCCCCCCCCCCAATCTCTCCTGCTATCATGACTACAAAAATGGGCAAAGGGGATTTACGAAAGAATTTTTGGAATTCAAAGAACTTCAGAATCTCAGGCACCAAACCCCCAGCACCTGCAGAGCGCCGAGGCCCAACGCAGGAATTCTGTGTTTGACTTCAGGACAACGGCTGTAAGAATCATTTCCTTCCCATTTTCAACATCTCAGAATGGTGGAAATGGACTAGAGTACTAATAATGAATCTGCATCACAAATTGCTGAAATTAGCATTAATTTCAGATTAAACTAATTATGCATATATAACAGTTTTGCAGAGCACTTTCCTCTTGTGCTTCTGAGTGTGTGTGTGGGTGCATGTGTATTCCAGCTTGCTCACCTCATCTGCAGTTTGACATTTCATCATTTCTAATGCATCCGCCTTCTAAATAGGTTTGTAATTGGAAAAATCATCTCTGGTATATATGCTGAACTGCATTTTATACCCCATTGTGTTGTACATCCAAACTACAGCATTACCTCTAATTAAAAACAACAATAACTCATGTAATAGGGGAAGTGATCTTGTTAACTAAATTGCTAGGCTTCTTTGGCAGAACAAAAACCATAAGCAAGAATTCTCCAGGTTTTGTTTTTTTTTTTTTTCCTCCAGGATCCTCACAGCAACTTCCAAAAAGCTATTAAGAAACAAACCGGAACACAGTGCAAAGCCCACGACGAAAGAAAGAACATTTACTGAAAGCTGCCAACTTTTCTCCATTCACAAAGTGAGCAAACACCCCAGTAGCCATCCTCTCAGCCAGAACCACTGTATGGTTGAGAAACGACGGACGTATTTCCTGTATAGTACTACATACCTTCAGCTAGCAAATACTAGGCACTCAAAGCTCCCCAAGAGCAAGAAAAACTCAATCCTGTGCAAAGGCAGCACGGCTTTACGTGCCACGTACAACATGCTTAAGTATTCAAAATAGGATTTCAGCAAGACTTAGCCAGTGCAAATACCTTGTGCCTGACCCCTGCACAAGCTAATGTCATCCTGTGAGAACCAACGCCAGCTACAGAAGGGACGCAGCAATGAAAGGGCCCTTTAATTCCACCACGCAGCACAGATTCCTGGTGGGGTCACTCAGTTCCCTTGATTTCTGTGGAAAATACAGACAGACTGTATTCTCCCAAGCCATTCAGGAACAAAAACAACTTAGTCCCTGCTGTCTTCCTAGTTTTCAGCTGTCTTTGGTTTTGATGTTAAGCTTGAGAGAGCTGGTTTTTGGCTGATTGTTTGCTGGTTTTGCCCCCTGCAAGATGCCCATGGTATTGGCAGGAGGCAGAGCAAGCAACGTGGGTTCTATGCAGCAGAGCAGCACCAGCCAAAGCCATCTGCAGGGCTGCACCCTGGCAGGGCCCTCCCCAGTGCTGTCCTGGCTGCAGTCAGCCTGCAGAGCTCCTGGGAGCAGCAGCACAGCCAGGGCAGCACAGCCAGGGCAGCGCAGCCCCCGCACACACAGCCACAACCAGCTGCTCACGCTCCTGAAAATTAGCCCCAGCTGGGAGAGCTCAGCATTTCTTTGAGCAAAACGTGGCTTCAAGTTTCAAATCAAAAGATACAGTGAAATTCACCAGAGCCGGACTTCACACCCTCCAGAGAACAGGAATAGATCACAGCCCCTCAGCCCTGATACAACTACTTGCTCTGAATCCCACAGGGCTGTTCCCTCCTCCTCCACTCCAGGTTACTCTTTTATGCGTAGGGAAAGCAAGGTCTGGAGGCAGGAAGAGGAGAACAGAGCAAATCTATTTAAATCCCTCAGTCGTGTTAGCTCCTCACACACGGTTATGGGAAGAAAGGTAACTAAGTATTCACAGAGTACAGACAACTCATCCACTGCTCAGCAGCGCTTCAAAACTGCACTGATATGTTAAATGAAGACAATTATTGCTATAGGAAGACATCTCAGGACCAGAAAAGGAGACCACTGTTCAATATGAAGATGTACCAGGGGCAGGATTTTTGCAATATCCACCTAATGTGGGGACAAAGGTCCCAGAGGGAAGCAATTTAGCTATAGATTTTGGAGCAGAGTCCTCTTGCAGAACTTCACCTTGTGCTGCAGGACAGGAGGGATGGCGTTCTGCCCAGGGCCCTCCATACAAAGGCACAGCAGCAGCGCTCAGTGGGAACACAGCAGAGCTGACCATGACAAGGTTCATCAATTCCACTATTCATAGTTTACCATTTTCTGGAAGGAAACGGTATGTGCCTCATCCAAAAAACAACCAGAAAGCTTTGTCCTCCACCAGGACAGCCAGCAGTAAAAAAGCACCTTTACAAGGGCACGTTCACAGCTGACGTGCAGCAGGGCTCTCAGCGAAGCAGCCTCTTCGCCAGGCTGCACCAAAGTAGGTCAGAGTGGGAAGCCCAGCTCCCATCGACACAAAACCCCCAGCTAAGAGTCTTCCCAATATTTTTGTGATTTGAGTCATTACGACCCCACCAAAATCTATACATGAGTTAGAGCAAAAACAGTAGCCAAAGCTGAGTGCCTTTGATTTGCTGTCATGCTTGCCTACGGCTGCAGCTGTCATGGGCTGCTGGGCATCGCAGGCACCAGGGGACACTGCCAGACTGCCCCACAGCCCCCACCCAGGCTCAAACACACGTCCTGCACAGATCTCCTCAGCCAAAGCCATCGCTGCTGGACAAACTGACGCAGGGCAGAGCCAGACCATTGGCAGTGGATGTGCTCTCATCCTATGGGCAAAATCTATCATTTTCCCCTCCTTCACTGCTCCACACTTACCTCTGAAGCTAAGAAAACACGCACAGGCAGTTACACCCTCACCCAGCCGTACCTTTTGGTGTGCCAAGCAGCCAGCTCTGTCAATGCACCCACAAGCACACAGTTCTGTGGCTAACAGAGCTCTTACAGTGCTGCCGACGAACCTTTCAGCATGTGCTTGCCAAAAGGAGAAAGAAGAAATGCATTTGGAGGCCTAACGCAGCACTTAGCAAAAGCCAATAGCACAGCCCAAGAGAAGTGAGAGACAAAGAGAAGTGCACATTCTGTAAGTTATAAAATTCTTCCAGCTGCAAACAATGAGATCACTCCAAAAAAATAATCTTACTGCCTCTACAGCACAGAAAGCAGGCATCATTTAAATACTTCCAACTTAGCACCAACTAATTTTTTTGTGATAGCCCTGACAAATCAGTGCTGAGAGCCCTCTGTTAAGATTCTAGATAACGTTCTGCTAAAACAGAAAAACTCACAAGCAGCAAAAAGAAACGCATAAAGCAATTTACCTCCCCTCCCAACACACTCCAGATGATTTCTCTGAAAAGAACAAATGGAAAACTTTAACCCTTAGCCTTGATTAATTTCATCTACATAATACAGATGCACATGGCAATCAGTTACTGATGAGCAAGTTTTACTTCATATGCTGAGTCAAGCTCATGTCTATGCAACACACCGCTTGGCTTTTTCACAAGGGTGATCTTCTCCTCTGATGTGAGACCACTGAAATCTTGCAACATGCCCACAGTTGCTCATTACTGCTGTTGAAATACTTCCACAATCCTATGAAACACCACATTTTCTTTCATTCTCTTTCCTCCCCACATAAACGGGTTGGTGAATTGCAAGAATTACCCTGCTCCCACCTTCTGCTCACAAAAGAAAGATGGGAGGAAACTCACCAGCCATTATAAAAGCAACAGAGTTGTCGCTCTAAAGCGGATCAAATAACCCTTGACTAGGAATAAAAGGGCCCCTGAGGAGTGGCATCGAGAATGAAGAGTGGAAGGAAGATGAGAGAAAATATCCTGATTTTTTCCAGGGAAGGCAGCACCTTGCAGCTACAAGAGCTTGTCTCCCTCGTGTGATGTTTACTCACTTATTGACCAGCAGACAAGTCGTCTCAGTCTCCACAGGGCTGATATATCAGAGTCTTGGGAGAAACTCTGCCGGAGTCTGCAAGGCTCAGCATTTAAGCATACATTTTAACTTGCAGAGCTTGTAGAAGCCTCATTAGGTTGAGTAGGCTGCACAATCGAGCACTGTGTGCCTTGGTTCACGAAAAGAACAAAAAAATATCCCCACAGCTCACCGGAGCCTGTGAGGCTTCACTCATTAAATGTCTAACCTGCCGAAAGTTTGATTTGAAGATGCTGGAAGAGTGCAAGACATTGTTACTGACATTATTGTTATTAAAGGAAGAATAAAAAATATTATTCCTAGCTAGGGAGGTCATAGCAAACTACCAAGCAAGTGATAAATCAGCCAAGGTCTCCAAAAAAAGACATTATTTCTCCTTTACTCCAACATCTTAATGTGCATGATTTTTTTGTGTGTGTGTGCTAGGAAGATATTTCTATAAATCCTCCTCTGTAGAAAGCTTTGCTTTCAGAAGGGGAAAAGTAGCAGATAAAATACTACCCATCAAAATGAACTCAAGTCTCCAGTAACATAACTAAATGTGTAATGTTACAGATGTTTTATAGCCAGGATGTCGGATCCATTTAGATCATTTTTACAAACCCAGCAGGAAGCATCTCCCCAGCGCTGGAAACCACGCTAACAGGTCTTGGACCAATTGTTTATCCAAAGCTGCAGCCAGGGATCAACGATGCCTCCTGACCAGCACTCAGAGGCTCTCTTGTCAGCCACATCCCAGAAGCCTGAGTCAAGAGGAGGTAGAAGGCTGGCGGAGCAGGCAGCTTTACTGCAAGGGGCTGGGAAGGGGTAAGCAGGAGGGAAAAGTGGGGAAGGAGCAGGGCTGGTCTACCAGTGGAAACAACCTGAAGGGAGCAGACCATTGGTCTTGCCAACAGCAAGGCATGAGGCGTGCAGAAACAACACGGAACCGCTTCCTACCTGTGGCGGCACATGCAGCCCATGTGTTCCAGGAGCACACGTCAAGAGCAGCCCTACAGCCAGGCCCCGGCTGCAGCACGCCCACCTCCTGCCCAGCACTGAGCAGCCCCCACCTGCAGCATGCCATGGCTGTACAAATGGCAGCCACCAGCACGCCGTGTTGACAGCTACTGCCTGCACACACTGCTGCCCAGGCTGACGGCACACTGACTGACGTATGGTCGTACTTGCGAAGCCCATTAGCAAGTGGTACTCAACACTGAGAGATTTATTACCAGAATGATAACTGTCTCATGCTGCTTTGTTTGCTAATTGCGACTAGCTTCGCTTTCAGAAGGGTGGGAGCCTAATAAATCAGTTATCTCCAGGAAGAATTTATTTAAAGTCATTAACATTGTAAATCCAAGTACTTGGCAAGAGATTCTGCAAAAAATGATGTGTTTATACTTTGGCATTTGGATGGCAGAACACGCAGCGTGACTCAGCACCCAGCTCTGACACGGCCATCTCCAGCAGGATGCCAGTGGCTCAGTACTTCAGGCCACAGATCCCAGCCCCCTTCTCACATGGTGACAGCCCAGGGGCTCCCAGCACACTCCTCCAGCCTTCCTCCAAGAAACAAGCCCAAAAGGCAGCATGTTACCTCCAGAGGACAGGGCTCCAGCTCCCTTTCACAGCACACTGCGCAGATCCCACTACTGACCAGGCTGCAACCACGGCAGAACACATCCTCGGGACAGCCCCACTACAGCTCCCTGGCCTGAGCATGATTTGAGAAAAAGAAATGCACACCAAGGAAGCGGAGGCTCCAGGACAAGAAGCAGAAAGCTAGCACGTTATACTGGAGCTCACCAACTTTCAGCTCCATCTCGGCCCAGCACACACACCAGCCCCTCACCAGGCATCAGCCTCAGTGCTCTGCTCCTTCAGAGACGCTCAGCCTCCTCACTGCAAAGTCTGCACAAACGAATTCTCAGTAAACACCAGCAAAGCCACAGGGACTGTGCCTGATGCCTCTCTCTGTTCTCAAACACCGACTCTCCTTGTTTCAGCACTCACAGAATTCGGCACTGAGGGTGCATTAGAAGAAAATTGTTGTCATGTTGACAGTCCTATCGTTTCTTTTTCTCCCTTGGGCTGCTAGACCTGCAGAGCTCAAAGAAACCACTGAACTGTGGTATTCTGGCCATCAGCTTAGCCTCCTACCCACTGCGAGCTAAGAAGAGGGGGTCCTGGTTCCCTCCTTCCCTAAGCTGATGAGCACAGTGCTGTGCTGTATGCTGTCTTGCTGGCTCCCTAAGTAGCAGCTGTCACAATGAAGGGGCCCCTTATTACCCGATTCATAATACCAACAGGTCTCTAATTATTACAGTACTGAAAGTAAGCAACTGGCCAGAAATACTTCTTCCCTGTCTTCCCCATAGGGGAACTCTGCCGAGCGTCAAGGACTATCACAGCTCCATACACTCAAACTTGAAAGCACCTAGACCGTTAGAACACTGCCAAGAATCTCAGACAGACAAGCCCAGTCACTGAGATGGCTGGATTTCCAGGTCTGGCAGGACATGAAAAGCTGGGACAACATTCATGAACAGCTACTTGTGCAGTTTGACTCAAGACAGATCTGAACACCATTTACATCTGCCTCCTGCCTGATAAACCTGCAATTCAAACCTCAGTTCCACTGCAAGAGAAAAGAAGAGCATCATAGATGCGGTGCCAGGGGAAAACTGCAAGCCCTCTGCCAGCAGATCACCCATCAGGAGGCAGACTGGCACAGCAGGAATCACCTCAGCCTGAAATCCCACACCGCACCCAACTGGAGCAACCTGCTGGGCTGCCTGCAGGGTGCTGGAGATCTCACTCCTACCGAGGAACCTCATGATCTGAAAATGCCCTGGAGACTCCAACTCAAGGCTGGAAGCTCTGCGCCTTGCTTTGTGTAGACACACAGGGGGCTGAAGACCACTCCTGTATTAACACGAGACAAACCAGGAACCACATGAACAGCTTTAAGACACATACGGCCCCGTACATCACGAACGTCCACACAGACCAACATCATCTTTCACTGAAGCTTACACCTTACTTCTCCAACCCCGTTTCTTTGCAGTGATATAAAATATGTAAATGATCTGCCCAGATTGAACTAACACATAGAAGATGCTTTCCTTTTAAGCAAGGTTAACGACACCAAAATAATGAGGAGGTCACCACAACCTCAGCAGCAGCCACACGATGCTGGCAGCACACTGGGACCAATTCCCTCCCAGGCTCCAAGAGGACAAGCAGCCCCAACGCAGTGCCCAGGAACCGTCTGGCAGCCAGACACGCTTCCCAGCCCTTCACAGTGCTGATTTGCTTCCCAGCTCCACAAACTGCATCGTGCCAGTCTTCCTAGCTCCAAAGCTCTGCCCTCGAGGCAAAATGCAGCCAGCTGCGGCAAGGCTTTGATGGATATTCTCTGGAAAGAAGGGGAGAGGAAAAAGCAGAGGGGCTGGAGGTTTGAAAATTCCAGGTTATTCATTCAGTTCAAGTTCAGCAATCCGTCATCCATTGTTAAATCGCAGACCACATACTGAGAGTTAAAGACTTATATAGGTCTCCAGGGACTAATCGAGGAATGATTTCAGCTTCTAACTGTGCTCTAACCAGGCACTTAGGATGCAAAGCGCAAGTTTTGATACTATTGTACTCTGCATCAAAATGACTTTTTGATACATTTCTGCAAATAACTAATAAGGAAAAAAACCCATCACCCTGGCATTTAACATAATTCTTTCCCTCCATCCCCCGTCCTTATATTCACATTTGTGACAAACCGCTTCTGCCTTCAATTAGGTCTACTTTATGTATGCACGAAGCCCCCAAAATATGAGCGCTTTTATGCAACACCAGATTATCTAATGTGCACATATTTTGCAAAAGGGCGCCTTTAAAATATCTCGTCACAAAGAAAAAAGCATTCCATTCAGTAAGTGAGAAAGGAACAAAACACAAAGGCAGCAAAAAAGAATCGGAACGCATTTTATATTAAGCAATCAAGGGCTGTCACACGTTGAAAACACAAAGCGCTGGAAGTTTAAGTGGGCATTCACCAAGGACCTTACCCTGGGACACACTTTCTCAGCAATACAGAAAGCACTCCTTATCAACGCACCGCAGTAAGAAGCAGGATCTCTGCCTATTTAAATACAACAACAACAACAACAACAAAACAGAGAAATAACTTCTCTTGACAGCCTGACAGCTGACATTCTTAACTGAAAAAGCTATGTGCCAGGAATTATCAGGCCCGGCTTTTCCCTCCCTGATAGATGACAGAGCAAAAAACAACAACGGCCACACACATCTCATAAATCACAACTTTTATTGGATGCCTCGCCACATAATAGCAACAGTCAAACTGAATAAAGACACTTTTCAGCGCTCATCTGTAAAATACTGGGGGAGGATAGAGATCATCCCCAGCGCTAACAGCATCTCCCAGACAGAACAGGTAATTAATACCACCGCTGCGTTTTTCTTATGCAGGTACCGTAGTAGTTTGGGGGCTTCTTAATCTTCCATCTTTTTTTTTTTTTTCCCAAAAGCATCGAAAAATGCAGAGAAGAAAAACAGAAATTAAGTGCAGGCGGAATAGAAGCAGAAGACAGAAAACTCTGGACAAACAAACGCTGCAGCCCCACTGCTGCCAGCTCTGCTCCGAGGGCCGCAGCCCGGCCTGCAGCGCGCTGAGCCTGCAGAGCACAGCCACCTGTGGCTGCCGTGTGCTTCCAGGAGCACCAGGAATCTGCCTCCAGATCTTCCGGAGCTAGAAGAGAGGTGAGTAGAGAAGACCCACACGCTACAGCAGGAGAAAGCAAAGGTGGCAGCCCCAGTCAAGAGAAATTAGCGTGATCTCCCGAGTCAGTTAGCTGGAAGGAAGACTGAAATGACAGCTGAAGGAGTGGGACTGCAGGTGAACAGTAGATGGGCCTCGAAAGAGGAGGGGAAGGTGAAGGCTGATTTCCCAAAATAGACCCTTGCGTCTGACAGGTCCCAATGGAAGAACAGGACAGCCACAGCCTGCCAAAGCTGCCAGCTCTCCAGGACAGGGGCTGTACCTCACGGAGCACCAGAGCAGCGCCTCCCAACCCCAGAAGGGAATTCCCAGGCACTCTGGAAGAGTGAAACCCCCAGAGAAGTTACTGACCACCAGCAAAACCAGCCAGCAGCACACAGCACCAGTGATGGCACACCGAGCATTCCAGATGCACCTCAGAGGGTCCAACATCACTGACAGCACAGCTCCCTGCTTCACCCACTTTTAGCGGTCATTCCATCAGCTCAGAGCTACGACAGCACTGCACACAGGAGGTGGAAACACCTCATAACTGCGTAATAAGTGTGCAGTGACCGCCGGGGCACGGGGCCTGAGCTCTGCGACGGGCTGAGGCTCAGCGCAAGGCTGCACTGAGTTGCCTCAGACTGCAGCAACCGGTTCCAGTACAGCAATAATAGTAATGATAACAACAACTTCTACATTTATCTGAATTAGTGAACAATAGTACTGTGCAAATGAATAGTTTAGAGGCACTTAATTTTTTTAATTTCAAGAAAAGCCTAAAAACACGTTTTTGTCTCCCTTATAATAGAGAATTCCTAATACAATCTTTCCAGCACATAAACCAAAGAAGGCAGAGGGGCATTTGTATATTAAATCAATTACCAGAACTTCCCTTCTCTTCAACCCAAGCTAATTAAAATTGCACGTGATTCATACCAATAATAGTATGGAGGATCACAGCTGGTGCTTTCAAAGTCAAGCAACAGAATAAAAAATACAAGGAGATCTTGGGCTCCGACTCGACTGCGGCGAGACAAAAAAATAGATACCCAGCTCCTACCAAACTCCCAGCAGGGCAGGCCAGACACGTCGCTCCTTCTGAACTTCAGCCATGAAGGCTGCAGTGCCTGAGCTGCCCCAGCTGAGCGCACAGCCCCAGCAGCACGCAGGGCACAGCGGCAGCTCCGGCCACTGCAGGTCCACCCTGAGCCTGCTGCCCACAGGGGCTTCAGCAGGGACTCAGCCCCTGCTCTATGGTTTTCCAACCACACACCCTGACCCCCAACACGAAGTGCAAAACCCCTCCTATGTCTGTTTCCAATATTATCTTTTTTGAGAAAACAGACTGAGCATATGCTCTTGAGGCATTTGCCCACACAGTGGGCGGGTGTTACGACAAACATTATGCAAGATGGGTACCAAATGTGTCTAAATATCTATAGCGGGGGGGTTTGTTTTCAACTTACCGTGTGTTAAGTTCAGGACTAACAGAACTGGGCCAGCACTGAAGCTAATGAAACAATTTGTGGGCTGAACGTGAGCCCTGGTCCCCAGGAGCGTTCATTCTCCCTACATCAGTCCTGCACTGACAAAGGTGCAGCGCTCCTGCCACGCCATGCTGCATCCCAAGAGTGCTCATACAGTGCTGCTGTAGGCACAGCAGGCAGGCCTGCCCCAGCTTGGCTGCATCCCTACTGCAAACAGCAACAATCCACCGAGTTAGGCAGCGTTTGGGAGATTCGCAAAGAGAGGCACTGTCAGAAGTGCTTTTATTTCCTCCTGAAGAAGTGTAAGGAGGAAAGGGAGGGGGTGGGGGTTTTGTTTCCAATATCCATCTGCTCCTGCTGCCGTTCTGCATGTAAAATCACACTTCTGAATCTGTGACATCCTGCCTGGTTGCTGTGGAAATAGCTATGCCGTCACAGGCAAAGGGCAGCTCCTTCAGCCTGGGAATAAGCAGCAACAAAGATAATGCGCTCACTTAAGCGATGCTCTTAAACAAACCAACAGCCAAAAAGCTTAGATAAGGGGAAAAAATTAGAGAGAATACAACCAGAGCAGATTTGCCTCTAAACCACATGTTTTCTAAGTTCCCCAGTAAGACATTAGCATTTCTTTAATTTCCAGTCTTTCCTTTTGTTCCATTAAGAACTATAAAATCCACAATTAATGAAAATTCAAAAATGTTTCTGTTCTCTAAGCATGTAGCCATAAACATCAGCACATATTGTATTATTTCTAATCAGCTTCACGGGAAGGAGACATACATTTGTCTGAAGTGCTGCATCATTCTTTCTGTGTAAGAGGCCCATTACCAGACTGTACTTATTTGCAAGTCAAATACAACGCCACTATTTGAACACATTTCCAAGCCCCCAAAAACAAGGCAGTAGTTTCGGCTACCCAGAGCTAACTCGATCTGACAGCCACAGCACTGATGCCTGCCAGCGCTGATTGACTGGGTGGATATATTTAGGCACAGGAGCAGAGGAGGGGGGAGGGAGCAGCTGAGTTGCTGAATCCAAGCACACTGCTAGTAACCAAAAATAACAAGCACTGGATCAGCGACGTCGCTCAGAATGGACTCAGCTCTATCATGTAGAATCCAACTAATGGAGAATTTACTACCACAAGGGCAATGCCAAAAACGACACAACACATTCAGAAAAGCAATCAGGAAATAAGCATCTAGGTAATATGCATCCTATGGAATCACCATTTCCTTCCTGAACGCATTTTCGAAAATTTCCTAAATAGAGAAGAAAGCATGAAATTCAAATGTCTTCTTTTAATTATCATTTTTAAAGCAGGGACTGAACAAATTCCACATAAGGGGAGTACATCACACACCTATTCTGTAGCCAGAGCCTCCTCTCTCAACTGCACTCCTCCCTCAGCAAAAGATGCCAACTGCCACTAGCTGAGGGAAAGGACCCTCTTCAGGATGAAAGGGCAGCACTGAAAACGAACTGAAGAGCAGGATTCAATTTTTTCTGCCCTCTTCTAAGTGCTAAGATAAACCCTGGAAAACGAGCTGCATTTATGCACGTAAATCAAACCCCCACCGAGCACTGGTGGTACATCTCCAGTTTAGAAAGGAGGAGAAGCAGGGCGGGTCGGTTGGGTTTCTCTGACCAAACTCTCTGGGCACTCACAGTCTCCGCTCCGCCCCAGGATCCCGCACACTTCCCAGGGAAGCCAGCAAACAGAACCAGCCCAGGGCCCTACAGACACCACCCAACAGCACTGTCCTTCGGGCTGCATCCCGGGCTGAGCACCCAGCGATGTGTGAGGAGCAGCCTGCGGGCTGTGAGGGGATCTGTGTGTGCTGCCATGGCCGAAAGCAGGCAGATGGCTGGGGGCAGCGGCAGGAAGCAGGGACCCAACTAACACAGCTCCTTCTCTGCAAGTGCTTTCCTAACAGTGATGCCTTAAAACATTAAGGTTGTTTAAGAAAAGAGAACCTTAAAATGTAAGTGGAATCAGGCACCAGAACCTTAATTTATCAATTAGACACCATCTGTGGATTGTGTTCCTTGAAATAATTGTCGGATTTGACAACGCACTGCTGCTCTACAAAGTTTCTGCCAGCCTTGCTACCATTTAATTAAATTTCTGCACTTAACTTTGATTGCACTGAAAGCACTGCTGCTTTCTGCCGACGGAGTCCCTCAGCCACCTGCTGTGTTAGAACTAACCGGGTTTCCACACTTTTATCAAAAATTATGTTTCTTATATTTAGCCCTTGTCTTTTTCCTCACAAAAAGTAATAATAAAGAACAGAAGATTCAGCATGCTAAAGCCACAATAACCAGCATGTAAAGAACCAGACTTTACATCTCCCAGCTCACGTCAGACTCTTCCCTTTTTGTTTCTAACTATGTAACAAGTGTCAGGACATGATTGCTTAATGTGCTGCGCTTTGCTTAAACAAAGTGAGCTTCCTGTGCCTCATTATATTTGTATACACCTCTTGTATTTGTATCCAGAGATAAAGGCAAACATCCCAGCAATTTACATACATAAATATTGCACACAGAAATAAGAATCGAGATGTCATTCTCCCCTTAACTCACAGCTTCGGGAAAGAGAACTTCAGTAACATCCAACGAGCAGCACAAGGGGCCGCAGAAGCCTGCCGAGAGCAGCACCCACCGGGCAGTGACCTCGAGCCCACAGCAAGAGCACACAGCCCAGGAGCACCCACTGCTGCACCCGAGCTTCTGGACCAGAACACAACCAGCTGCATGCACAGTGCTGGCATGGGCTCACTCTGCCGGAAAAAAAACTGGAAGGAAATGGATGGTATGTTTGCCCATTTCCTCAGCTGTGAAGACCGCTGTGTCAGTCTCCCTCCCAACTCCTTGCTTGTTGCTTGCTTCATCAAATGTAACACAAGGATCAAGGCAGGTGGGAACTTGGGTTCTCTTCCCACCCTTCTGATTGTTAAAATAGGAAAAGTATTTCCTCTGCTCACATGAAGGAGCTCATGCTAAATTAATGCACGCTAGACATTTTTAAATCCTTACTGTAAACGCTGTGAAACTACAAAGATATATTTCACCCACTTGCGCTAAAAAAAAAGTCAGATTTAAAGACAGAGGAAATTCAAAGCCAATGGAAATAAGTCAGCACTTACGTAGGGTCCGTAATTCAGGGCAGTGCAGCAGAACACCGAAGGAGGTCACAATGACGACCCCAAGTCTGCTTCTGGGCTTTGCTCAGGCCAAGCAGAGCCAGTCATTTAGATACTTAAATTGTTTTAATAAACCTTCACAGAAGGTTATGAAATATTTATTAGCAACCTGTGGGGCTGACTGGCAACGCTCCAAGAAAAGTACAGATTTAGGCAATTTTGTAAAGTATGTATTCTACAAGCGGAGTGGATGGAGTAACTCTTAAGCCAGCTCACAAATAGGTGATGCATCTCATAGAAAGTTACAATTGCACAGTTAAGGCTCAGCAGCAACCCTCCAGCCGCTCCTGCAGATGAAGGCCGTGCAGCTGCTCGGCGCTGGAGCACAGCTGGAGCTGTGTTCCCTTCCCAAGGCTGAGGCCATACTGATCTCTCCAATCTGTTATTACACAAACCTATTTTACTCTTCACCACAGTTCTAGCTCTGCCATTTTTAATAGCTGGATACATCCAAAGTCAGCACGAGCCCGAGGTACTCCTGGGAGAGACGAGGACGTGAACCAACACAGGGCCACAGTGCCACGGCCCGAGCATGAGCGGCACCTCCTGAGCCAGCACTGGTGCTGAGCTGCTGCGGAGCACAGCAGCACCCCCAGCCCAGGAGCAGCACGGGGAGCACAGAGCCCACATTGGGCCCAGCCAGCACCACGCAGGGCAGCTTCCATTGCCAGGAGTGTGGACTGGGGGCTACCGAGTTACTTGGAGGTACAGGACAGGAAGAAACACTTCTCTTTGTCTTCAGTTCTGTCCTAAATTAACTTTTAATATGGAACAGAATGTCACATTTGCGCCTCGTAATCTAAAAATTTCTCCTTATGCAGTAGCAGTAAGGAGGGCTTTTAAAAATTAAATAGAGCTAAAAATCACGCAAGAGTGTATTTCATGGCTATAAAAAAGCATTTTAAATGTAGAGTTAAAAAGGTGTTTCAAGTGTTTTCATCAAAGTCAGGAGAAATGGAAGGAAAATAGGATTATAAAACATTTTTCTCCAAAATCAGCTCCATGACTCAGAGCACGCAGAAGCCTTTTTGCTGCTGTGAAGTTCCCATGTTCCAGCCCAGGCAGCACTGCATCCTGTTGGCTTGTTGGATAAATAACAATTGTCAGCCCGGCTGCCCCTGCTGCCGTACCCGCTGTGCTGCCAGCCGTGTTACCCCCAGGAAGGGAGCGCAGCTCTGGTCAATGGCCTTCAGCTGCTGATGACAAACGAGATGCAGAGACAAGGCCCAAAGCCAAGGGAGCAGAAAAGCCAAACCCAGCATTGTAAGCCCCCCCACCGGGCCCAGGGTGAGGGCTGGGCCTGCTGCTCCCCATGGCCATGGGTAGGAGAATTGCTCCTCGCAGATGAGCGGCCAGAGCCGGCCTCCCTCTCAGCAGCACTCCCTGAACTCATGCAGCACATTCATTTCATAATCCCAGCTGCACAGAGATGTGCAGAGCAGCAGCAGGGCTGTCCCTGTGTTCATCCCTCCTGCAGTCAGAATTCAGTCCCGCATCTCTGCGCAGTCCAGGCTTATTTTTATGTCTGTTTTCTGACAGCACAAATTAAGAGTGTTTGAAAACACAAGCAGTGTGTCTGCTGTTACTAAAGTTAGAGCACAGCCACGCAAAAGCCACCAAGAGCACCAGGAAGGATGCAGTGGGCAGCACCCAGTGCCGTGCTGGGACTGCTCAGACCTGCCCTGCTCCACCTCAAGGTCCCATTCTACCACTAAGCCAAAGTGCAGCTATGAAGCACATGAAGAACAGCAACCAGAAACACCACCATCTCTGGAAGGGAAAGCTCAAAATCATCAAAAGGATGAACCCGAGCTCATTTTATCAGAGGAGGTTTCAGAAATATCTGCATCTAATGCAAACACAGGGCAGAAGAGGAGACCTCTCACCTGAGCAGCTCTCACCCCCACAGACTGCATGAAGGAGACCAAATAGCAAATGCTGCAGGAAGGTGATGAACCGGTGCACGGCAAGCAGCTGCCTGGCACTGCCCTGGGGTTCCCCACCACACACACACTTCCTGCACACACCGGCCTATGACACAACGGGGTTCTATTAGTGCAGCTCTATTACAAAATTAAAAATAAATCCTCCAAGTTGAGACAGGTCCACACAGTCTCCCAACCAGTAGCTGAGAATCAGATGAGAATTCACCAACCTCCCCCTTCTCACCTTCCCAAGTACCATTCTTCCTCCAAATCTTGATTTTGTTAAAAAAAAAAAAGTCACAGCAGACGAATCGCTGCGATCTGACAGCCAGGAGCTCGTGTACTTGGAACAACGCAGAGCCCTGGGATGTGACACAAACCCTCACAGCCGACTGCTGTGGGTGCTGCCTGCATGGCAGCGCCTTCTGGAGACGTCGCAGTGATCGCTAAAGGCGCCGGCGTCAAGTGACACATCGTGCTGCCTCTCAGTGCCCCGTGGTGTTTCTTCTCTCCTTTATTTTTTTCATTTAGTGAACCACAAAGTTTATTTTCCTAAGTTTTTGCAACAACACTTAAAGCAATATCCCTCAGCTCATTGTTTTTTCATAAAATTCCCCAAGTGCCTCAAATCTTTACCACCAAACCTCAAACTGAGATTCCAATTGTAAATCAAGCAAAGCAAGCGCCGATCTACCTCTCACCTTAAACCAACAGGATATGACAATAAAAACATCCTGGTTTGGTTGCCTGAAGCAAGCAAAGCATCCACGTCAGGATTATAAAGTACATATGCAAGTCAACGTACCCCACACCACACAGACTTCCTTCCTTTGCATTAAGCAAAGTGCAACTGAACAGCACCAAGATGCAAATTACCAAGAAGAGAGTTCAGGGACATGAAGGAAACAGAAGGATTTGGTGTCTGGATGCATTCTGATTTGAGTAGTTGGCAAACTACAACAACTCTTCAGAATTCATATGAGAAAGACTTTATTTAAAGAGGAAAAAAAAATCAAGGAAAAAAACCAGTACTGTTCCCCTCAGTTAATAGTGGGAATGATGCAATTACAAGAGGAGCCAGGATGCCCTCAGGCCCTGAACTCTGTTCTAACTACAGAGGAGGGGGAGCAAGAAAGCAGAGCTGTTCCAGTCACTCCTGGAGCACCGTGTGGCCCACGTGCAGCGGCCACCCGGCCCTGCAGGACGGAGCAGGGCTGCAGGTGGGAGCTGTGTTGGGAGGCGGCTGTCTGAGCAGAGCGGCAGCAGCCCCAGCCCGCGGCCATGTGGCACTGGCAGCGCTGCAAGGTGCTCTGAGCTCAGACAGCTCATGAAATTCCAGCGCTTCCACCGCTACGCAATTGATTAAACAGAGTTATCTATGGTTTCAATAGGCTCCGCAGCCCAGATTTCTTCATTAGGAAGTGGTTACCAAACTACCGTGTAGGGATGGATTAAGAACAGGAGAGATTATGATGAACTCTGCTGCTTTTGAAAGAAATCAGATCAAATCTGCAGCAGAAGGTCTGCCCAAGGAAACAGGGAATCAGGAACACTTTG
The DNA here is from genome assembly GCA_037305975.1 of Chrysolophus pictus. Lineage (NCBI taxonomy): Eukaryota > Metazoa > Chordata > Aves > Galliformes > Phasianidae > Chrysolophus > Chrysolophus pictus. The sequence goes on from CM074594.1 coordinate 9,138,721, forward strand.
TGCATTAAATATAATGGCACCCATAATTTCTGACCTACCCGGAAATGAATTTGCAAATGATCAGTAACACAACAAACAAAAGACAGAGCCTCAACTGGCTGCTAATCATCACCAAATAACGATATTTCCATGTAAGTGTAAACATGCACACAATTTTTGCATTAAAAAAAAGCTGAAGTCCCACCATTCTTTTTAAAAAATGACATGAAATTCCTTGTCAAAGAAAAGACTGAATACCACTGCCTGTCTATAGAAACAGAGCAAAGCAACTTCTGCACAGAATACCATTCACTGGAAACCAGCACGTACTTTTTTTCTCCTTACATATAATTCGTGTTTTGAGATAATTCAACTAAATCAGCCAGTGCAGACCTAATTAAGGAACCTGGAAACTGACTGAACTGTGCAATGTTGTAGGGTGGTTTTTTGGTTGCTTATTTTTTTTGTTCGCTTGTTTCTTTAGAGAGAGATCTGGCCTGAAATCTCATCAGTCCCACACATCCCAGAATTAGTCCCTGCTTTCGTGGCAGATGGAAACTACGTTTACAAATCGCCCAACACAACTCATGCTGGAGATGAACAAAATGCAGCTGTCTTCATCTGTTAAGTTATACTCTGCGCTTCCCACTATCAGGAGACAACCTGCAGGTGTAGCACTCTTCAAGGCCAGACACTGAGATCTAAAATAGAAATACAAGTGGTTAAACTGAAAAGAGTTCTGTGCCTGTTTGCGCACGCTGGGTGTGAAGATCTGGGAGCCTCTCAGATGGTGGTGGGAGCCCAGAAGGAGAGCAGGGCTGTAAGGCATCAGGGCTGGAGCCCTCTGCCCCTCTCGCTGCCTCAGAACCGCAGCTGAGATCTTTTCAAAGTGTGCTGCCAGTCCCTGGGCCGTGCCCACGCAGCACTCACACAGCACTAAGTTAGGCTCCAGCCGTGTCTGCCTCCCCTCAGAAGCCTTTTTATTTTATGACCTTAACTACCCAAACTGCCCACCTCCAAGGACTGTCTGATGCTGCACCAATAAATGCTTGGAAGGAATGCAGCCGGAGCTGGGAGCGAGGGCAGCAGCTGAAGTTCAGCAGCAGCAGAGCAGTAGCCAGAAAGCAGCAGGAGGCAGAGGCCCTCCGCTGTCCTGCTCCTGCTCTGGGGTTTGGTCTGGGCAGAAACAAAGGGTGTACGGCCCCCCCTTCCCTCAGCCGCGTATTTCCGAGTCATCTGCTTTTGACGGGCTTCACACCAAAGCCCACCACGATGGCCATTAGGGTCAGGCACGCTTTACTATCGCATACAGCAATTTAAAAACAAGTTGATGCTGCTCTAAAATAACATTTTACGCTGGCACCCTAATCATTACTATGGCTTCTGACAGGCTTTAAATACAATAGTATTAACTGCAATTAATTCATTTGAAATTAATGTGGATATTGCAAGCACTTCAGCAAGAGCTCCACTGCAATTCACCATTCATTACCGGACCATTATTTTTTAAGTGTTATCCATAAAGCAGGCTGCCAGGGCATTTGCATTTAGGTGACAGAATCGGGAACATAGCAGAGCAATAAATCAGCACAAAAATTGTGCAGAATCACCACAGCTTGTTGTGTCAAGTTTGAATCCCCCCCGGTCTCTGGGGCTGGGGGCACAGCAGGCGGCACAGCCCTGCGCACGCTCCTTCTGCCCACCAGCAGACAAGAAACAAATGGTGGCGGTTCCAACTAAAAACGAAGCTGGCATACCCAGAAAGAGAGGCAGAAACGAAACGCATCGTACCACTGAATGCACTGCATGCTGAATTCCTCCTTGGGAAAAAAAATTACTTTGGTGCAGTTAATGGCCATTTTTAGAGCATTAATGACCTCAGGTGAAAACAAACCGGTCATTAAAGACACATTTTAAGGGGATTAGCTGCCATCAGAACGTACAAGTGACTTAAACCAAAGCAGTTCCCAATAAACTCCGATGTATAATTTCCGAGGGGTTGCCCTGAGCGGCTCTGCGGGCTCCCAGGAGCGGTGCTGAGCTGCCCTGTCTGGGAGCGCTGCCACAACAGTTCCGTCTTCCAATTTGCTGACTAAACTGAAAACAAGACAGGACCAAAAAGCAGGAGGATAAATTTGCTCATGATTAAACAAACATGTTTGCAGTTTGTTGGCAAATCTTAAAAAAGGAAAAATTTCTTTTCAAGTCAATCCGCAACATCTTGTTTTAACTCTAAATGGAAATATACTGCATTTTTTCCCCCAGTTTGTTTAACCCCTCTCTAACCTTTTGTCTTCCAGACCTACTTTTAAATAAGACAGACCCACAAGAGAAGAACTGGGGGCTTGTTTTCAAGAACTATCAGCACTGTGTCCCCCAGTCTGTGTCCTCCCAGCATCCTGCACCTGCTCCCCGCAGCCCACTTCTCCCAGAGGCACTTCTTGAGGCCGCAGGTGCTCACAGCAGTGCCACACGATGCCCAACAGCAGGCGCTTCGTGCAGGATGCCCAGACCTCAGCTGGCAGGGAACAGCGTGCCCAGGGACAGCCCTAGAGCAGCGTGGAGGTCCAGCGAACACCAGCAAAACACTGCTCTGAGCAATGCCCTGCAATAGGCCTGCCTGGGCGCTCAGTCCCAGTCTGCTGTCAAGGCCTGCAGCACAGCTCACTGCCAGCCATCCTGGCTCTAGACAGGAGAGGTAAGGCATTTAGATACCCACGGTGCCTAATGATAAAGCCCTAAGATACTAAAGGGCGCTAAAGCTGTCATAGAGAAAACACAAGCAGATCTTCAGGCAGCATCACTGTCATGCATTCCTTTGTAAGGAGCCTCATAAGAATGCTGAGAACACAGAGAAGGGGAAGAGACATACTTGAAAAGTAAATAAAAGCAGGCTTTAGTTCTCTGCAAGACCAAAACCATTTAAATAACAAATACACTGCTAAATACATACTCTCCAGAACCTAAAGCCATTAAAAACAAGTGTTCTTTTTATCACCAAAACCTTTGGGGAGATTTTAGAAGTTTGCTTCATCCTCATAAAATAACTGTATCAAGCTGTAAAACTTTATTAATACGATCAAACAATGCTCTGCAGAAAACCAACAACAGGTTTGAGACTTACGTTTCTACCACTAAACAGCAGCACTATCAAATAAAACACGCTCCACTTCTCCATAGCTGAATCCTTACTGCTTTGTGACACTTATCTCTAAGTCTAAAAAAAGAGATCAATCTTCACAAAATCTCCAGCATCTCCACCTACCCTACATCCCACTGTCTGTATGCATGGTATGAGGGGTCTGTCTGAAGCAGTAAGGAAGCCTTTGCTTCAAAAGAGTCTCAGCAAAGTTCTCCAAGTTCTGAAGCCCTCAGATGAAAGCAGCCCTGCTCTGGAACCCAAGGTGAGGATCCTCCCAGACAGCCTGCACCTCCCTGAGCCCTTCCCCACTGCGGAAAGGACTGAAGGAAGTGAAAGCGGTGGGAATCCTTCCCCAACGCAAACCAAGGGAAGCCTCCGGGATGTTTCTAGTCCTGTCTTGTATTCCAACCTGCTCAACCTCTAAATTTGCTTTAATCTTTTTGTCAAAACAAAAGACAAAAACCAGCCCTTTCCAAGAATGCAGAAAGGCAGAAATCCAAACCCGATTCAGCTTAAATCTGCGCTTTGCCAAGGCCTGAGCTAGGTATTTATTTGGGGAAACGAGGGGCTAATAATCTCTTCCCAAGGTCATTTTAAGTTTCCCGTACTGACAGGAGAAGATGATTTACACGTGCGGGATGTATGCTGTGTACTCACTTGGGAAGGTAAATACGGCTTTTTAAAACAAAACCCAAAAACACGCGCATGAAAAACCCACCCAGCAGTCCCCAAACTCAATCCCTGCCTCCAAGCGCCTGCACCCGCAGTTAGCAGGGCGTACAGGACATCCGCGTCCCAAGAAGGTGTTGTGCCAACATCCCTTAGAGCTACATCAAATATAATTTTCAAACCAATTAGCTCAAAAAGCATCAACACCAAAGCAGTGCCTTCCACATTCTAATTACTAGGCCATCCTATTCAGTTCTTAATGAGAGAAGAGACAAAGGCAGTATATGTATTAGGGTCTACTTCAAGAATTCTTTTTCTTTTAGCAAACAGATCCTCTTTTGTTCTGGTTAAACACCAATTACTCCGTTCTCTCTAACATGCAAATCAGCTGAAAATAGGGCACGATGTATCTCGATCCTGCACCACTACAAGTTTGAATGAAGGGGGAAAATAAAGCAACCCTCTAGGGGTTTTCAATTCCAAGTACTTTGTACTCTGATAAAGCTCTTTTCAAAGAGCTTTTTGTATGCAGTTCCCATAAGCAGCGATTTTGCCTTTATGCCAAAAGAAATAGCACATTCAAGGTGTACAATATAAGCAAGGAAAGTAAAAGTGGCCGACAAAGCTGTTTACATGAAGTGCTTAGCTGTGTGTAGCAATGGGCACATCACTGCACACCGAACTAACTTTGGGACAGGAGGAGCTCCACAGGGCTGCCCCAGGATGCTCTCACATGGACACGTTTTGGATTAAGTATAAGCAGTTCTGGAGTCTTCATCAACCACATTCGTTGGTTTCAGTAGAGTCAAGAGTGCAGTGCTGGTACCCCGGAGCTTCTGCTGGCTGCATCCCCTCCCAAACCCAATGCCATGCCCAAAGGGTCAGCCTGGAGATGTGCATGGGAACCCAAACCCACTGCCGCTTTCACATGCTCCATCCCTGCTGGAGTCTTTTCTAACAGGTAGCTTTTAAGTGTTGCTCTCTTTGTGAGCACTTTGAGCAGTGTCAGTAGCAATTCAGAGCTGTCAGACACACAGACACATGTGCAGCTCTACACAGAAAGACCTTTTTACATGGAAATTCACAAACTCTGCGAGATGACCTGAGCCCTAAGTTTGCAGCTGAGTTCAGGAGCACAAACAGTGGCACTGCAGTGACAGAAGTAAGAGGGTCACACTTCTTCCCCTGCAAAGCGTTCTAATCTCTGTTCCGGGAGAAAAGGGAAGAGAGGGTATTCATTGTGTGCTGTGCACAGAACGAGGCAGAGATCACAGCGGATTCCAGCTTGGAAAAGGGGTACAGAAACCTCCCAGATCAAAAGTAGAGTAGCATCAGCAGTCTAAAGGTAACTCCCTCTGCCACGAGTGTCAGAAGCATCCTAGAAATCTGAGGCAGAAGGGCAAAGCATCACAGGAGGAAGTAGCAGCTTGAACTGATCATCCCACACTACATCCTTTGTGGCGTGACTCAGTTACACAGAACACAACCACACAACTAAATTTAAAAATGCATTAGAAGGGGAAGGAACATGCCATAAGAAGTTTATTGAAGAGCAAACAGACACCAAGCCAACTCACTCGGCTCCACTTGGCCTGCTCACTTCCACGCTGCGGCCGCCAGACGCAGGCAGGGCAGCTCCTGCCCCCCAGCTCCCGCAGTGCCACGACCAGAAGGGCTGAGCACACACACAGCTCTGCGCTTGCACTGACAGACAGCTGCAGGGCGTGAGTACAGCTATTAGAGAAAAAGCCTGAATATTCTGTATAAAATCGTAATTGAATGCTTATAACGCCATTCATATAATCAAATATTAATTACACATGCTTTAATACATATGTTGTATACCAAAAAATCGCCCCTGCTGGGTTTTTTTTGAAATATATATACATGAAATATACAAAAATAGATCATTTCAAGGAGACAGACCCCAGAGTATTTCTCATTTACAAATTCAGCCAAAAAACACAACATATTAGTCTCTTCTGCCAAACATTATAGACAATCTTCCAAAACAGTTTTCATCTGTTCTGTTGGCCTTTAATATAATTTTTGATTTATGTCATTTTAAGTTTTTTTCCCCTTCTGTAGCTGAGGAGGAAACAAGCATTCTTCTGATTCCAGATTCAGGACTTCTTTAAAGAGAAACCAAAAGTAATAAATCTGAAATGTCGTGCTGCTACTGTATCACACAAGCGAGCAGTATTACAGCATGTGTTGACTATAGCTTCCAAGCAAAAAAACGCATTGAGTGACAGTGTTTTCTTACATTACATGCTCTTTTTCTTGCCTGAAGAGTGCATTTCTTCCCATTTCCACTCAGATGTTCTCCATACAGCAGAACTGCACATATGCAGCAGTGGCTGAGGCTCAGACCCTCTCCTCCTCCTCTCCCCACCACCAAGCAAGTAGTAGCAGCTCAGGGACAGGATGCAGCCACCTCGACATGGGACACACTATCAGCCCTCCTATCTGTTCCATGGCTGCCAGGACCAAACTAAGCTCCACAGTGTGCTGCTATCCTTTGTGCAGTTTTTACACCAACCTTACTGTGAAACAAAGCACGGGAGGACAAAAGGGTACAAGCGGTACCTTTTCAATGAGAAAGGAACCAGACTGACATTCCTGTTTGTACTTCTCACCAGGACAGAAAGTTTCTTACCGAAGATTATTATGTATAAGCTGCACACTTGCAGAGCTGCCCTACCTTTCTGGAGGATGACCACACACACGAGCGGCTCCAGGCTGGGCAGGACTACCCTGGGCTTAAAGCAAAGCATGCACCTGAACACTTCCCAGTCAGAGAAATCTCTGCAAACTGCACCTTCCCCTTTTCCAAGGGAAAGGCTCCCTGAGCTACTGCCAATCCTGGCCACACCATCTTGAATGCTGAGCACTACACACCATGCTCCAGTACCAGCACTCAGCTGGGGGTCAAATCAACTGCACTAACAATAATACTCTTCTTTTGGGTCAGTAGAAAAGGGGAAGGAGGGCAGTCTGAGAGAAGCCTGAAAATGGAGAAGAAAACGAGCAGTAATAGTGGCAGTTAGCTTGGTGAGCACATAGATATCAGGCTGTCTTCAGTTTACCACTCAGAGCTAAGGATAACCGCAGGGCACTGTAAAATGTTCATTCCTTTGCATTAATTGCTGCTGGAGTCATAGTTTAGTATGTTATATATAATACCAGTCTCAGCTTGCTCTAATTCTTCATCCTATTTGCTTTGGCCAGGGTAATTTGGAGGGAAAAAGAAAAGAGAAAATGCTTTTAATGATTATTTGAAGTGTATGACACAAGGCATTGCCAGGATGTCCTGCCAGACACAGGGCCGGTCCTGCAGGCACTCTGCCTTCACTTCCATACACACAGACTGAGCCTGAGAAGAGCTGTTTTCCACACCCCCAGTTGAAGGGGGATCCATTGTCAGGCCCATGAAAGCACGAGTGAGCACACATCCATGAGCACAGAGCACCATACCTGCACCCACGGCACCCAGCTCTGCAGCAGCCCCTTCCCCTGAGGGCGTGCATGAGCCAGTGGACCATGCAGAAGGAACCCCAAAAGGCCCCGAGCACAGGAAGAACAGCAGCAGCAGGCTCCGAAATGAGCACTCAGATTTAAAAACACACACACACACACACACACACACACACACACACCATCCTGAAAACCACATGCAGACGAAGCTGATCCTATCAGCCTGGATGCCAGGAGTTACCGGCACCAGTCACCCTGCTGCCGTGACCTCCACCCTCAGAAGAGAAAGCCCTGCTGCACACACAGCAAGTAACCTGCTTTAAAAAAAACCAACAACACAGCCCAACCGTGGAGAGCCAGCTCAATTCCAACCACAAGCCATGGAGGCCCAACGCCATGCATGGTTTAGCTGTGCTGGTTTGCAGCGGGATGGGGACACTCTGCCCATGTGGGGCAGTCATCTGTAACTGTGCCAAGATGTGGCAACCCAACCCTGCTGCAGAACTACAGAAAGACAAATAATGCACATCCTCACATACAAACTCGCACCTGTATAAATTTTACGTATATAATTACATTATTACTTAATAACTGCATTAGAAATATATTTACCAACACACAAACCATTAAGAATCAGAAAAGCAATAAAATAATCTAGCTAAATAAAAAGGTAAGTAAAAGCTTTTACAAAGCCATAGAAGTTCCACGAGGAAGAAGCTTGCCACCCCGAGACTAGAATTACAATGCACATCCATTTTGTATCCTTGTTTAAGGATGGTATCTCTAAAGGCTTTATGATGTTAAATAACACAGCTGCAGGATTTAATGAGCAGCAGAAACAAGGAAGAGCTCTACAAGGAAGTAAAGCAAAAAGGGAAGAATCTGACTTTCAAGCAAAAGTTAGCAAAAGGAACCAGCAATGAAGCAGGCACTGTATGGGGTAACAGCTCAAGACAGCAAGGTCTTGTAAGGTAAAGCTCTGGGAGAGTAGAGCAAGCAAGGAGGCAGATTCACTCCGTGGGTGGCCAAAACCATGCGAGTTTTCTGAACTTTCAGTGAAGGATGGCACCCGGGTTAATGGGGCTGGGCTAAGTACGGGGTTTTGGGAAGCAGAGGTTTCAGGCCCTTCAGCACACGCCTCCTGCACAACCTCGGGCAAACTTCTTCACCTTCCCCTAGGTTCCACCTCTCCCTCCTCTAGCCTGCAGTAATGCTGACTCCTTCCCAAACCATTTCTGCCAATTCTGTTGATCCCTTCAGTGCTATCAGTGCACATCTGGACAGCAATCCCACACCTGGCAGCTGGGACACACCAGGCAAAACGGGAAGGAAAGACAGCATCTCCATGGGGCAAAAAGGAGCCTCAGATCTCATTTTAGGGAGCATTCCATGTCAGACAGGCTTCCAACAGAATATTCGGCAAATAAGTAACCCAGTGGATTACGTAGGTGCTCAGCAATATCACAGGAGTGGATAAACATTAAGGGTCTCATTTACAGTACATAGCTCCTACGCTGCTCCTGCTCTGCAAGGAGCTGGAAACTGCAGCGTCCACTCTCCAAAGTTATTCTTCAACAACAAACGAGCACTATATTTAGAACTTTTTCCATGAAGTAGCAGTATCCAAGGGCTATAGAGCCAGGAGGCACTCAAAGGTTACACAAGTCTACCAGGCAGCGCCGCAGCCCAAGTTGGTCTGCAGGTCCCATTTCAGCCCGTTCTTACACTTGCCTCTAAGTTTCACAAAAGGTCTTTGATCCAAAAAGTGAGATCCTGCACCAAAAATTACCCTCTGTGTCTATATTTCAGTAGCAACCTAACAATTACAGGAGCACCCACACACAATTACTCTGACATATTTAAAAGGCTTGGCTAGCAAAGATGAATATAGTGCATTAAACAAGCTAGGAAAAACCCCGTACAAAATCCTATTTTCTTTTTCCCTCTCAGCTACTTCAGTCAATATTTCAGCTTCTCAAGCAGCTCTGAACCACACACATTCTTCATTCTTTGATTTTCTTCATATTTTAGGAAACAACTGTTAGATCATGTAGAGATTTACATTTCATTCTCTGCAAGGAAGTACAGCCTAGCGACAGAAACAAGCAGAGAACAACTCTTAGCTCCACTGGAGTTATATGCAGCCTTCAGGAAATTAAACCTACCTCCTCCACCAGTCATCAGCAGGGTTTGCAAACTGGGACTTTCAGCTCCTTAACTCAATAGCTCACTACATGAGCTAAAAGAGCAGCATGACTGTATTGCAACAGGAGCATGCTGCTGTCCGTGCACAGAAGCCATGATGGAAAAAGGGATATAATGCAACACATCTCGAGTTTGTGACAAGGACGATTCCTTTGCGCATCACTCTCCTGCCTCCCCCTGCCTTCAGCAGGACAGGGTCTTGTTACTTTTCTTCCAGAGATGACACACACTTCTGCACACTGCAACAACCAACACAAAGACATCTACAAAGCATAAAAGTGCAACAGCGATGCTGGTCAGCTAAACTGAAGTCACAAATACACCGGTCTGATCACATTAGTAAAAAAAAAATCCACCTTGCTAAACAGTTCAAGCTAGAAAGGTGGTCCTGATCAATCACAAACTTCAGCAGCTTTCACTGCTGATTTGCTTCCTCCCAAGCTCTTACAAAACAGAACCAGCAGGGCTGGAAGACTCAGCATCCAAGGACAAAGAATCAGCAGGCACGTAAGCACCAATATTTACACAATGTATGTCATGCTCACAGCCACAACGAAATTGTTGTCTTCCAAGGGGGTTGGTGTGTTCGAAGCATTTGTTTGTTATTTCTAAGGATCCAGGAGGCAAAGCAGTTAAAAAATAAAGAGGTCACTGCATGCAAAATTAATCTTTAACTGCCTACACTGCTTTAAATGACTTGGAAAGATTACAGCGCACTCCCCAAGTTGAGAGTACCTTTGATAACAAACAATTCCTCAGGAGGAGGTGGATGGCAGACCACCAGCAGATGCTGGGCAGCGAGTTCCCTCGGCTCCTCTTGCTTCCCGTGGCCTCCTGTGGTCGGGGCCGTCCCACTGAGAGCACGAGGATGTGTGCTGCAGGAAGGGCCCAGCATTGGTACCTGTATGCTTCCATGTCTTTGAGCTGCCTGATACCACCATTACTTACTGAAGTGCAGTGTAAAAATCAAACATAAAAGAAGACTTAAAACACTAAAGCTATACCTGACATCTCCATAGAGAAACCATCCAGTTTTAGCATTCCTGCCTTGCAGTATAAATTCATAGTGGATAGCCTCTCAGAAGAAGGCATGGTTAACGTTAATTTACATGCAGCAGCCTGACGCCAGTCTCAAAGGCTGCCCCACGATGGCTGCTGGCAGCCTGGCACAAGTCCCAGCACCACTCTCTGTGCACCTATCAGCAAACAAGAACAGCACCTGCACGTCTCCTGGTGCTTCTGAACAGTCACATTTCTAACAGCACTTCTAAATCAGGACAACCCTTTGTGTCACCTGCATCAGAAAGAGGCAAAGCACGCGACCACAACTGAATTCACCAATTCAGAGCAACCTCACCACAGTTGCAACAGTTGAAAACTGATTTTTTCAGAGACACAAACACTAAGGATGCAGCTACCCACTTTGTCACAAGTGTCCGTGTCAGCTGTACATGAAGAGGCTTACTGCAGCAGACAACTGGCAGGGTAACAAACTGTCACCTAGGTGACAAAATAATGACCCTTCTGTGAAGCTCTTGCAGTGTCTCGTGGCCATAATTGGATGCTGCTGTTCCAAATGCTAAGTGTGGGAGGGAAGAGGTGCGGCCATGGATTTGGAAAGGCTGCGGCTAACCCTTGGCTCCACAGGCACACCGAGACTGCTGCACAGTGCTGTGCCCATGGGGCCGAGGGCAGTGCTAGGAGTGATGCTACCCATGGGCACACATTGGGGTCAGCAGGAGATAATGAAAGCATTAGATGTAAGACACCAGTAGGTAGTCTTCCCACTCCACAAACAAGTCACGCATTTAGCATCTTGCAAGCATTATCCTTCTAGGAATAGCCTACACAAGCTCCACAACAGGAACACAGCTCTGCAGGATCTCAGAAGCCATGCAGGTCTATCACTAAACATTCAAAGAAAGCAAGAAGAGTCTTTGAACTCTGCAACGCTCCTAATTTTCCAACTTGAAATAATGGCACAGCTTGAGCTGGCATGAAGTTAGCTACATTGACTTCCATCTGAAGAATGAAGCCCACAGACAGTTGCTGCATGGAAGGGAACAGCAAGGAACTGCTCTGGTCTAGGAAAAGCAGAGGTGCACCCAGTCAAGGCTAAGCAGGAAAAGTTGTAAGAACATAGAGGAACATAGGGTAACACAGGGTCTGACACCCCTGGACACAGAGGCATGCAAGCACGAAGACAGAAGAAAGCTCCAGTGTTGATGTATTCTGCTGTAAAACAAACTTTGTTACCAAATAAGCCTAAGAAGGGCTGTGCTTTCCTCAAGAATAGGCAAGATCAATTAAGGAGCCAGCAGCACCTCTGTACTCTGAGAGAGAAGCCACAGAGTGCTACCACAAGGAACCTGGTCACCAGGTCCTGCACAAGTAAAGTCCCAAACAACACGTTCAAACTGAATCTCTGATGTCCCTTCCAACCCAAGCCATTCTATGACTCCAAGTCATACCAAACACCTGGCTCAAGAAGGGTCACACAGCCCCACTGCTCCTGGGGCTGCACACATTCCACTACAGCTTCCTACTGTGTTCCTACAGTTCTCTTAGCACAAATAGTGGGAGAAAACACAGCACACAGTTCATCAATTTGAAAGAGCGGGGTTTGCAGCACCAGCAGACTCACTGCATCTTCACGTCACTGGAAGACTAAAATGCGAAATATGTCTGGTAAAGCAATGCAACACACACACTGAGCCCTGCTGCCTGCCTGCCCTGAGCCCATCACACCTCATCAGAGCAAACCTAACGGGGCCAGCAGCCGCCGCAATGACAGCAGCGTGGGCAGTGGGCTGGGCTTGCTGTTCTCATCTGAGCAAGAGTGAGCTTTGGAGGAGAGACAGCAGGAACAGCCCAAACCCAGGAGTGGGCTCATTAACCCAGGACACAGCAGAGCTACCACCACCCACCTCAGGAAGAGCAGGGAAACAGTCCCTTCGTGCCAGCGGTAGTACAGACTGCGTGTCAGGTACGGAGGAGCTGGAAGGAAAATGCAAAGGAGCAATACCACATAATTTTAGAATAAAAACCTCACCCTCTGTGGCTTCATTGAAGGAGTATTTCAGAAGGAGTAGGGCTGCTGTTTTTCCACAACTCTTTGTTGCTCTTCACAAATCCATAGTCAGTCTTTGACATACGCAAAGAAAAAGCATTTGCTCAGTGGAAACACTGCAGTTTGGGCCCAGGAAAAGCATGCACACTCACTTGTGCTCCTGGCTTACTCCTGTACATCAGCTTCTAAACAGCCAAGAATAGTTTCCATTGTGTTTCCCCATAAATTCTACTTTGATCATTCAGATAAACATTTGTTGCCTTTCCCCTGAAACAAGAATAAACTCTTCTGTTCGTGCTCATACCAAACCCAAACGTCTGACAAACAAAGGCACAGAACAAAGTATTTATATGCCCAGGAGTCAGAGTGGCTCCTTGCAGCCACTGGGGTAATGCAGTAATAGGGCTTACATCAGAAGTTTAAGGAGGCAAGCTCTAGCTTGAAATAAGCCATGGAAGCCCAATGTAACTCAAGACGAAATGGAAATCACCCTCTGACTAAGAGGTTTAACTAAGATTAAAATGGCAAAATGGAAAAAAAGCATTGCTCAGCTCATCTAGCAACTCTCTTTTCAAGTCCTATCACATCCACACATACCACAGGGCCGGGCTCCAGCCAGGTGAGCCAAGGGAAGGGAAAAGCAGATGCAGGAGGAGAAAGTCCAGAGCTGTGAAGACTTCCCGGGCTCAGTTCGTGTTAAGATTAGACACAGTGCTGGGAGGATTGCGCTTCTCTCTGCAACAAAGGCACATTTCCACAGCTAACACTTGAGGAGTTTTGCTTGCTAGGAGATGACAGAAGTTAGCTCTGTTTGGCCTTTCCCTTTACCCTCCCAGACAGAATTTAAGTGATTTTCTTTGGCGAGGCGCAGCTCTAGCTGCAGACTGAGATCCCAGGTGGGCACGGTACAGGAAGGCGCTGTATGATGTACAGTGCTTCTGATCAAGGCTGTAGATAAAAAAGAGCAATAGGTGCCTCGCATTTCCCGCTTCTTCAAACATTTCCTATGGCAACTGGCAAGTTTGTTTTGTTCTTTTCTGATAACCCAGAAGGTCTTTCCAAAAGGCAGAGCTGGAGACTGTAATCACTAACATCTAATCCAACAGCCTATCTAATGCAAGGTAATGGAAAAAAAAAGACGACAGCATAGGGCTCTGACAGTATTCCTGTCATCAGCACTCACTGGCAGAACAGCCCCCAGCGCAGTGTTTTCTGTTCTCCCATTGCTGTTGCTCACACAGCACACACACTTCAGGCAACAAGGAGGCAGCAGGACGCGTTGCAGTGCTTGCAGAGTGGTGCTGGAGCACGGCTCAGCAGTGCAAGGGAAACAGGACAGGGAAGTCACAGAGCATTTCTCCAGAAAGGCTCCAGAGTAGTTTTGTGCAACGTGATTATCACAGGGTACCTGTAATGCATGACGTGCTACTAAATGAAGGATAAGCAACACGTTTATACAGACTTCCTGTCTACCTCCTGTGACAATTCAGTACACATGAGAAAATCTACATTTAACAAATCAGCATCTTAATTTTAAGCTGAACAGGCTCTTCAGCCTGGAAGCATCTCCTAAAAGCCCCACTGAAGCCTCAGCTCTTTACGATGTGCTCTCTTGAGGCAATGAACCCAAGCTGGTGGCCCTGGTGCTGGGGGCAGGTGGGCTGTGCACCCCAAAGACTGACAGAGCCCACCTGGAAGGGAGCCGAGTCCTGAGCCCCAGAAATCCAATTTGAATAAACATCATAAAAGCCACAAAATACTCCAGCAAAGGAGCTTCAGAAGAAAGGCATCAAAATAAATGTTGTATAACCTTTTGGACTCACAGTGTACACCCAAAATTGGATGTACTTTTTCTTTTTAGTGATCATCAACTGGAAAGCAAGCACAAGAAGTAGGGCACATGTTCAGAACATCGCGACTTTTATTGCGCATCTAATGGAAAACCTTCAAATTACAAGGAAGCTGATAGAAGTCAGGAGGACACATTTCTGTAAAATCCCATTTACCTGCAACACTCACACCAAATTGCAGATTTAATCAAATTTTTTCCCACTCTTTGCTTTGCGGATAAACACTCCGGCTCCCAAATCGCCGAGGCACAATTCTGCCTTCAGGTCTCACCAAGGGGCTGGGCGAGATGAGATGTCCCCAGAGCTGCAGTCCCAGCTCCCCGGGCTGGTGCAGCACCGCCAACACTCATCACCCTGCAGCCAATTAGCAAGGCAGGCTTTACAGCAACATAACAATTCACAGGGAAACTTAACGAATCTCAGATACTGTGTACATTTACATCCAATATGTTTGGAACACGTCAATAAAATATTTATTGCTATGTTGTGCATCTCCCAACTGTTGTGTTTTCCTCTTGGCAGAGGTTAAGATGACTCCCCCTCACCATCCTGCATATGTACTACAGATACACTTTCAAAACTAACTGCCAGTGGAGAACAACAAATTTGGTTCAGGAGCACCCGCGCTAAAATTAGACTTTCAGACAACTATTCAGATTAGGAGAGCAAGACTAAGTGCCTAAACTCCTCCTGCAATACTCAACAATGTTCCTTTAGGGGAAGAGAAACAACACTGCAAATCACCGCTTCACCACCAAAATCAATTCCCAACACCAACCTCCTCTGTACAACGTCCCTTCAAGCACGGAACTATCACGTAAGCGCTTGCTAGAAAAGTTTATGGAAATACGCACATACACAGAAAAAAAAAAACAACTCACCGTTCATGCAGCTGCGTTTCCCCTAAAGGATTCCAGTTTCTTTCCGAAGTGAATAGACTTATCTGCTGCAGCATGATCAGATCTACACAATCATCTCTGGAGCAAAACAATGGCTGCTTTCACAATAAACCCAACAACCAGAAAACAAAGAAAAATAGCAGGGAGGAAGAATGTCAGGCAAGCAGATTATTTAACTGAAGAAGCAAAACTCAGGCTTCTGTCATTTCAAGTGCCAGGGATCCCAAACAGGCTGGCAGCTTTCATCTTAACCTTGCACTTGAGTGGCACCAGAGCAAACGTCCTTTACTTATCCCTTCTGGCTAATGTCATCCCAAGATGGACAGGAGGAGGACATCATCATACTCTTCCAGGCTCACTGTTTGCCAGACTCAGCTGGCTATGGGAAGAAACATCTATCCCGTACTTTCCCTACAAGTGCCCCATTCAGAAGGGATTCCCTTTCTGCGTTTAACTTTTATGTATTTTTAATTTGCCTGATACAATTCGAACCTGATTTTCTTTGGGAAGCATCCTGCTGAGGTTAACAACTAACATGGTGAAGTAAGATGGAAGGCAAATGGTGTGAACCTACTTTGAATTCTGATCAGAGGTCAGGAGAGTATTCACTGTCACACAGCCCATGGCTCTTATGCTTCTTCCTCCCTTTTAACTGCTGCCATAAGAGAGCTCCAAGCTTTTATTATTCTACATATAACTTCAAATACTTATGTAACAAAGCCTGAAATATGAGAGGCAGATGAGCTGTCTCAGCCCAGAGGTAGGAGGTTAAAGCAACCTCGAATCATAACGTCTAGTACAACATTTAATCTCTGAAACAAGAACTGTTTTTAAAAAAATAGCCACTATCCATCAGTTCTGATGGCAGCAGCCCACTGCCATGGAGGTTCTCTGCTCGGAAGCACAGCAACAACCGAAGGCTCTATCTGGGGAAGGGAAGGAGACCGCAGCAAAAGAGGGACATCATCCAGTTTTTCCATGATAGAAAGTGCTAGCTCTATTGGCTAAGTAGGAGGGTTGACTTCAGCCTCTTCCATTTCATGCTGGTTAGACTTGAACCTCCCTTCACTAACAAACGTGTGCTGTAAGCAATCTGCTGGCAGCACACGAGCTGTTCCGCAGAGCAGCGCTGAGCAACGCTGCAGCAAGGAGAGCACATCGCACCAGAGACGACTACTAAGGCTTGGAAATGAGTTTCCAGTGGCCCTGCCACCAGTCTACAGCATTCTCACTCACTATCCTGTTTAAAAGGATGCGCTAAAGTTGCTCAGTTCATTAAAAGGAGCTCAAGAGATTCCCTTCAGTAAGAACTTCCCTTCGAATTTCATTAAAAGGAGAAGACCTTCATGCTGCTGCATGTTTAACAATATCCCTCTCCTGATCCAAAAAGCAAACTTCTCTTTCGGGCGACACACTGTGCCCCAAAGAGCATCTTTTTGGTGTCAGGTAAGGTCCTTTTTGCTCATGTCACCAAGTGCTTCAACAGCGCTTGCCCGCTGCAGACTCCTTCCTGGCTCCTTAAATAAGGGCTCCAAAGCCCAAAGACACTGATATTCGTATTTTGGCAACTGTTCAGATCTCCCATCAAACCAGGAATACAGTACAGAAGTAATTCAAGCTTAACTCTTAAACAAGGAAAAAGCCATCAAGAAGAGCAAGCAGAAGAGTAGTTCTGTGCTTATCATACACACGAAACAGCAAATCTGAACACCAGTGCAGGCCTTGCCTCTCATGAGCTCACTGCAAAGATGCAAAGGTATGACAGTGATGGCATTAAAAACGACCGTGCTCCACCAAGTCTATACTCTGCTGGGGAGGAGACTGCAAGGACAGAGAACAACATTAGTATGTGCTTCAGATTCATTTTTCAGGGAAAGAAAGCTTCCTCTCCCCTCACCATCACCCAAATATATCAAAGTGATGGAAATTGTATTATGATAGATAGATCAGTCACGATGATATATATGTTTATCACATAAGTAGCTAATTGCAAACATCCCCATCTCTACCCTTCTTTAGTTTCCACTCCTGGATCAGTACGGCTTCTCTAAACCTGAATGACATCAGCAGGTGACCTCAGATGAACAAACAAAAAGGGAATCAAACTACTCAGCACTCTTCCACCCCAACCTTCCCACATATATGGAACCAGCAGCTCTTCACTGCAGACCCTTTTAAAATCCCCAGCCTTTTTCCTGCATTATGCATTAAATTGCCTACAGTGTTTTCTTTTAACACAAGTGGAATTTGAGTTGCACGCAATTCAAGAGACATTTAAGGTCACTTTCACCATCACCATTTTCTCCACATCATGCCAGCACCCATGGAGGACGCAAGATGACGAGGGGCCTAGAACACCCCAACAGCACATGCAGACGGCGAGACTCTCAGAGCAGAAAGTTCTGTGAGGAGATGATATGGACAGATATGGCAGCATTTCTTTTACTATCAGCAAGTGTCAGCACAGCCCAAGCCCTGACAATATTACTGTATTACCTCATACAAATATCACAGCCAAGTCTTCCCATGAAGATGCTTACCAAAAACATCCAATTGCACAAACATATTTCCTTCTCCATTTTTTTCCTTTTAGATAGCAACTTGCATACAAACTATCTGAAAAATCTTGAATCTCAACAACTGAGGATAGCTGGCAGCCGAACAAAAAATATTTTTTGCCTAAAAACCCACTTTGGTCAGTTGAGATTTAAAATAAGCATTGCCTTCTACCCTACTCAGTGCCCTCACCAATGGAACCTCAATGACCTCATATTTTTTCCCAAGGGATGGGTGAGGCCAGCTAGAAACACCAGCTGGAATCTTCAAAGACACCAAAGACAAAACAGTCTGCAAAACAGTATTTCTGCGTTAGCTTCAAGACTCAGCCATACCCTCAGTTAGCAAGCAGAGCAGAAAAGCAAGCTCTGCTGGGGACACCGACCCATTTCCAGCTGGGTTTTTGGAACCAGAGACCATTTTTCACATCTGTACATGTTCCTCCTCCAGCAGCCTGTAATAGCAGCTCCTCTCCAGCACTGCAACACAGGACATGAGATAGAGCTCCCTTCCAGATTCCCAGTTCAACTGGTACACGTGGGATCCATGGCAGATTCATGGATTTAAATGCACACAGCACTCACTTCCACAACTGACATCACAATGTGTCCTGTACACAGGAGATCTCAATGATTTCTGACCCTGAAGAAGTGTGAAAAGGAACACAAGAGAAGAGGAGCTGACCATCGGGTGTCAGGGAGTACAGCAGTCATTCCGGCTGCTCTCAAGAGCAGAGAATGGGCAGAGGGCTACAGCACTTTCCCTTAGCACAGCAACATCTGCCCTTCACTTCTGGCTTTCAAACCCCGACCAAAACCCACTGCCTTAAAAAACACGCAACAAGAGTTTCACTTTCTGCACCTACGTGATGCACACCGATCCACGTAACAACTGGACAGATCAATATGATGGGAAAAGGTGTTTCACCAGGGGTGTAAGGATGAAGGATCGGCATGATAGAAAGGCGCTATAAAGGAGGGGAAGAAGATCACTTACCTGTGTCAGAAGATTCCAGATTCACAGGGGAAAGCTCCACCGTGGAGGGATCTCCACAAAGAAATCCTTCCCTGGTGGCAGTCAGCCCTTAAATGAGGTCTAAGAGCTCCACCCCTTCCTGCCATACAGGTGAACTGCCTTCACCTGTGCTCCCAGAGCTGACCTGGTCCTTTCCCCAGGTGCTCAATCAGTGGTTCAGGCCATGACTCACCAGTTCCCATACAGTCCATTACTGCAAAACAAACAAACAAAAAAACTTCCCGCTTTTTGCCACAGATTAGCACATTTTAGCTTTGACTGCTTGTGTTGGGTTTTTAGCAAGTGTTGTCACAGAACATAAAATTGAACATGAGGGGGAGGAGAGGAGGCGGTTTGTTTGCACTCAGCCTCGGCGCTCCTCCTCAGGCAGCGAGCACTCCGCTCCACTCAGCACTCCTGAACTTCAGAGCACCTTCCCACCGTCACACAGAGCTGAGAAAACAAGGGCTCCCCAAACACCTCTCTGCTGGGCTGCAGCTGTGGGTGAAGCAAGCAGAACTGCAGCTGTGCGGCACAAAGCTCCCAACTCACAACAGTCCTCCTGTCACTCTGAGGACCGCAGGAGCACGAGGCAGCACCCCGGGCGCTCCAACCCCTGCCGTGCCGCCCAGCCCGGCACAAGGCCGCCATGGCAAACGGCCACGCTCAGGCCTGACAGCTCCTGCAGGCCACTGCAGTACCCACAGGGGTACCTCACCGAGGGCTGCTGCCACACAGACCGGCTTCCCGACCAGACAGCGACGTGCCAGCAGCTCGCCCACAGCCCGCTCAGCACCGCCCTGCCTTCGGCCAGGCTGCGCCAGATGCCGGGCACTGCGCCTGCTCCCTGCAGGACCGCTCCCACAGCCTCATTTACCAGATCCTGCAGGTGACTTCAGAGAGGTCTGAATCCACCTCCAGGTGAGCAGTTGCCATGACAAAGCCACACGGTGGCTTTATTTACCTAACAATAAGCTGTATTCATCCCCTCCCCGGAAGGCTCCCAGCAGCCCAGAAGCAGGAAAGCACGGTGCCAGTGCTCCAGCACAGGGGGCAGGCAGGAAGAACGAGCCCACGGCACAGAGCTCTCACCCAAGTCACTGCAGAGATGAGCTAACACAAGTAGAACAAACATCACTGAAGCATTAACAGTACTTAGAGCTACAACAACTAACTCCCTTATTATACAGAAAAGCAACAAGAACAAAAATACATGGACTATTTGCATAGTTTTTTTCCCCTTTTTCAACTGCACTCTTCCTCTCTCTTGTCCCCTACCCTTCCAAATCAGCTGAAAAAATTCAAACCGTGGCTTTGCATAATGCTTCTCCCTCACAGAGTAGAGCCAGCAATGCTTCCCTGGGGATCCTGCAATGAAAATTCAGGTTGTGAAGAACAGAGTGCTATTCATTACACGTCTCTGCCACACGCCCTTCAAAAACACAAAACCCAAAGCAGGCGCGAAGGCAGAGCCCCGATGCTGCCATCCACAGAGCTGGCTGCTGTCCTGCTGTCCCACCGTGCTGGTGTCCATGAGGACGGTCACAGTCCCTGCACTTTCCGTGCATTTCTTGCTTTAGTTTTTAAGAGGAAACATTTATGATAAGTATCCTGATCTCAATCAGAATGGGAAAAGACTCCAGCTGGCAGGTGCCCAAGTGCTCCAACACTAAGAATCCCCACCACTACTTCTGGCAGCTACATGCACCCACATCATGGGCTACAGGATGAGAGCTGCCATTGACTCAGCCTCCCTAGCTGTGCTGATGGCTCAGCTGGGGGACAGCCCTTCTGCAGCCCTGCAGGCAGGTGGAGCAGCCCAGGGGCAGTGACAGCCCTGTGCCACCCATGCGCTGAGAAAGCAGAAAGCCACCTGCTCACTGCCTGACACATCGAGCAGCTTCACCCACCTGTCCCAGCAAAAAAGTCACCTCTTCTCCGGGAAACTTCCTGACACAAATTTAGATTAACTGAACAGCTCTCCAAGGAAGTCTGCTTTAAATAATCAGAAAGAAACTATTGGAGATTATAAATTAAGAAAAATAATCTATTCCTCTACGCATAGAAAACATGCTCGCACCTTTCCTTTACGCTCCTGTGCTTATGAATGCACACAGCCACAGCCCAATCCCCAGCCTCTCAGGAACAGAGTCCCAGACTGGATCAAGTAACACCACAACTTGGGTCTTGATAAAGTCAGGACTTCAAGTAGCCTTAAAAGCAAGCTATGCTATTGGAGTAGATCTGTCCCAAATGACCATTTTTAAGCTCTGGAAATAAAAAGAAATCTAAAAGAGCTGGTAATTGTCCCCAGAACTCAAAACACCACTACACTTGAAAGAAATTCAACCATTGCAATGGAATAATCACCAGCCCCAAGTCCAATTGCTCTCCCCCTAACTGCCCCCACAAGAGCACTTACCAGAGGCTGGTATTTGGCACGTCAGCAAGCGGACTCGCTGCGCTTTGTTAGCTTTCCTCTCTGGACACGTTTGGAAAGGCTCTCGCTCATTACAGTGCATGTGGCCAACCTGCCCAAATCCAGAACTTCAGCAAAAAGCTTCATCACATGCTCTATTACCAGAACTTCATCATGACAGCATCATGAAAAAGAACTTGCAGAATTTGTAAACAGTCATTTAGCAGGCTGGTTTCCCCTCAGAGATAAAGCAGATTTGGAAAGGGAAGGAGGAGAGAGGTCATCTTGTGCCTCTCTCCCACACAGGAATGGGAGAAAGTCTCATGCCCACAGCTGTAACTCAACTCAGGCTTTGCCATCAGCTCCCCCCAGCATGCAGCGCGCAGTCATTCCAGGGCTTGAGGTCTGGCCCTGATACAGGCAAGGCCCCGCCGCATCACAGGAACACTGCTTGGCTTTCAGGCTGTGAGCAGGGCAGCCGGGGCCCACAGCAATCCTGGCAGGGGCTGAACCGGCTTCTATCAGAGACAGCTTTGAACAGAGGACAGAAAAGCACACCAGGAAGTTTCTGTGATGGAGGTCCCAATCCATCAAAGCAAGATAAGTTAGAGCACATGGTTGGGATTGACTTCACTGGAACAGCTCGAGTGCTCAACTTCCACACTGACACACCCAAGTGAAACTGGAGCTGGTTTGTGCTTGGTGCTTGAGAAGTGCCTACGTAAAGATCACAACATCAGAACAGGGACAAGGGAACAAACACTGAGTGCAAGATGGAGCACAGCATAAAGTCCCCCATCCACTGCACAGAGACAATAACTTCTTCCCACAGCTCATAGTCTATTTAAAATTTAATTATGTAAATTACAACAGCACACATAGGATAAAATTGTTAAAAGTAGAATACACCCTTTGCTCAAAACAAAAGGACTGACAAAAAAAGGAGTTTTTAATAGAAATAAATTTTTTTTTTAAATAAAATATATGCTCTCCAACCCGCACTGTTCACTTCCCCAATTTACTCTGAAGCCAAAGGCAACAAATTGCTGCTACGAAGCGATGAGAAAATCACCATGTCAGAAACAAGGCAGAACGGCATTAAGCAGCGACGTGAGAGTGATGAACAACGCCAGAGGAAAAGCTAAAGGTGATGTGCTGGGATGGGAGCGGTGGCACTGCAGTGGAAGGGAAGAGAAAGTGTGAAGCCTCCCCCTGAGAGCAGGCCCTGCCTGGGATATCAGCCTCAAGAAGAAAACAACCTCTAGAAGCAGCACACTGCCCACATGGCGGTCAGCACCCCAGGAAGCAGAACCCTCACACAAACTGGAGGGGGAAGAATGAAAGGAACTGCAGGAGGTTTCATTCAACTGTGTTAAAAATGAAAATGCACAAAGCGCTGGAGATAATGCCAAGTTGTATCTGGTTCCAAAGAATCTCTAATTCTGAACTCTAAAGCATGGTATTAACTTACAACACACTCGCCCACAGCATTGAAAATAGAAGCATTACGTAATCAGGACACGCTCGCTCTGGCTAACGCCATCTGAAGGCGGGCAGCACTCGGGTTCCTTTGGCGTTAACTCTTCCACCAGAGCCATGAAAGCCATCCGGGGCTGAGCAGGGGCTGCTATCCACAGTGTGCTGCAGCCGGCAGACACGTGGGGACAGGAGCAACGCAGCTTCTGGGGAAACCCAGCAGGTCTGGCAAACCTCATGCAGCTTCCAATGGGACAACAGGCACCAGTACTCCCTGCTGCAGCTCAAATTGGCCATAGCAGCATGCAGTGAAAGCAACTCTGACAGTACTGTGACAGACTGGCACAGGGCAGATTAATAACGACAACTGCACTCAGCAGATGCTCTGGAGATGCGTGTCTGAGTCACCAGACTTGCTCCAAGAGGAGAACGTTTCCTGAAGCACCATCTGAGGGAACGCAACTGGAGCAACAGCACTGGGAGAACCGGCACAGCGCAGGAGGGAAATACAGGACCCAGGTAGAAAACAAAGCTGCATTTTCTATGAGAAATTCAAGTACAACAAGGCATTACTTCTGCTCTCAGAGATTTTCAGACCATTTCCTATCTCTCCCTCGACCACAGATGCTGTACAGGTTTCAAAAAGTAAAAAACACTCCCATTTGTCGCCAGATTCTCAGTTCCTGACTCACAAAGTGAACACAGAGAAAAGCAAAAGATGGGGGAAGCAATAGATTTCGCAAAGTTTTATCGCCAAATGTTATCTGGATTAGAAGTAGTTTTCATGGGAGCTCTCAAGCGGTCTTATCAAACACGACATTTCAGCCTGGATTTCTCAAAAGCACTTCACAACAGAATCCTTGAGAACCGAGATCAATTGTTACGCTATCCATTAAATAGATAAGAAACTGATGCACGGAGTTCTTTATTCAGCAAACACGAGGAGACAGAATAACAATGGGAAGAAACACAGCAAAAAAGATAACCAAAAAAAACAAGTAACCAACATGCAGGAAGTTCTGCACGGACATACAGCACCAGCACAGCAGCTGCTTTCATGCAGTCCCACCACTGGTTCTCACCATCCACTGAGTTCTGACAGCCAGTGCAGCTGGAGTGAAGTGAGCTCACCAGTCACCTACGAGGAGCAGCTCTCAGGCCTCTGCCCAGCACAGGACCACAAAGGGCACCAGCACTCTGCTCCAGGACAGACAGGCTCTGCAGGACCTGGCCGTACACACAGCCCTGACCTGCAGGAGGTGCGCGTGGAACGCGTGTGCCTGATGCCTGAATTAGATGAAATTAAGCATTCTTATACATGCCCCATCTATTCCTAATACATTTTCCTTTGCTGATTACATGTTTCAAATGAAGGCAACAGAGGGAAGAAAAACTTGGAGAAAAATTAATCAATCAGCTACTTGAACCTTTTTCCGCTTTTGCAAATAATCAAGTGATGGTGGCAAAGTATCGCGCAGCATCGTCCCAGCATGATGAGCTGAGAAGGGTCACGGTGCAGGGCAGGCTCCCAGCCCTGTGCACGTGGCAATCACAGCAGCAGGGAGCAGAGCAGCAGCACACAGCCAGGCCAAAGCTGTCATGTTATGCACACGCACGGATGCCCACTTCAAGGTTTTCCGTTTTTTGTTTTTTCACTTTCTTAGTTTAGTTTCAAAGGAGCAAAAGAGGATTAGAGAAGGTCAATGAGCTGACCGGGACATCACTAACACAGCCCTATGTATGGGCTCTGAGGGGTTTTTTTTCCCCACACAATGCCCTTTTTCAGGCTCAGGTGAGGGATGAGCAGAAGACAGCCCACGAGCAATCAGAGACACTCTGGGGAACAGAGCAAGTAACGGGCTGTGTGTGCTGCGTTACGGAAAGCTGCTGCTGGATGATGAGGCAGAGATGGGATAACTTGCATCAGGATATTGAATTGGACTTTGTTACAGCATAAGTTGACTTAAAGTGGCATTAAAGGTTATGGAAAAATATTCCCTCCCCCTGCTATGCAGGAGACTGATCAGACCAAGCAGAGCTTTGCTTGTAATGCTGCTTATTTCACTTAAGGCCTTATTACAGTATCATGCTGCTGTTTCACTTGTAGAGAGAGGGATGTCTTTACAGCATTAAAGAGGTCCTGTGTTTAATTAAATTAGCTGCACCTGTATATATTATGAGCAATAAATCAACTATAATTTGCAACCATAGGCAGCTATTAATCTTCTCTGCGTTATTTATTGCTCAGCATCATTAGCACGAAGGCTCTTTCAGGATACAGCAAGAAATAGCAGGTTAGGGACCAAAGGCAATAACTCACCACGCTGTCCCTCTCCCTGCTTCAGCAGTGTCAATCACACATCCTGTACACTTGAACAAACACAAATACGTCAGCAATTCTGGCATCTGTTATGTGTGTATATGCATACATATATTTATACATAAAACAAAATTTATGTTCCCCATGCATCTGGGTCTTGACTCCTGTTTGCAAACATCTACTAGGCAAAAGGACATAGCTCAAAACACGAAGCACATAAATTAAAAATAAATAAACAATACAGCCCTGGATTTTTGCTCTTTCACCTTATGCAAAGAAACGATGCTGCAGTACTCCAGCTATGCCACACATCATCTCCGAATACAATTTAGAGACTTACTCACCTAGAGATCACGGACCACAAACCACCACTTTAGCAGACAGCAGCAGCTGGCAGCACTACCAGCCCTTTCTAGACACAGATGTGCTACTGGATTTTGCACAATTTGGCTCGCAGTCAAGATCATGATGGCATTATCAATTCATAATTTACTCACAATCACAGTGTTCAGGGAGGAATCAGCACGTACCAGCCACAACTGCAAAATGTGGCAAAGGCAATCCTTGCTTATGTTTGCAAAAAAACATGATTAAACATATCTGCCATGCCCTCCCACCCCTGCTTTTGTTCTCTCACCTTGCTCCTGTCCCCCCTTCCTAGTTAAGCCATCATTTAAAGCAGCAAAAATAAATCAAGATCACAGGAGATGAGAAACCACCAAGAGCTGAATCCTCTACCTGTAGGTTCAGCCCTGTACTGAGTGCCTGTAGGAAGCAGTCCGTGTGCTGCTCTCTGCTCTTCCTATTTCTACTCTTTCCTTTTTTAAATAGCTGCTACGTTGCACTGATGTTCACAATGTATTAAATATTTTCCCTGCAATACTTTTCAACTGCATTAACTGACATGAGAGTGTTACACAACAGCTCATGTAAGAGAAGTTATCTCAGCAAATGCACAAGTACTTCCAGTGCCCGAGGTTGCTGCTCAGTCACAAGTCCACTCCTAACACATTCCTTGCAGCTTCTCTGATTCCAGTACTTTAATCTGGAATCACATCTCAGTTCCTCCTCCCACCCCATGTGTATGTACGTATGCATACAGTTTTATTATCTTATTCTTTCAAATAACAGTAACAGCTGACAGTGACGTAACCCAGTGCTGGAGCTTTCAGAGAAGCGCCATCGGGAGACATGCAGTAAATTCGTGCCAACCCAGCAGCAGAGGACAACTGCAGAACGCCCTACAGTGGTGCCGGGGTGAGGGATGTGGCACACCAGCCCTTCAGCATTCACAAACACTGCTGCTGTGTCTCTGCAGGAATGCTAATATTTACTGCTTGTAAAGGATTGGCAAAATCCACATTAATACCTGGACCCGCATTTACAGAAATAAAGAACTCAGAGCAGAAACAAAGCAGCCCTTCCAGAAACAAGCAAGCTGAATTTCAAGCAACGTTGCCCAGCTGATGGGACTGAGCGGGCCAACAGAAGGGCTCATCGGATGGAGCTACCCCCCCCCTTCCTCAGCAGGCTCCACGTCCCCTCTTCACTGCACTGGGAATGACAGCAGCAGCTCATCTCGCAGCCGAGCAGCTCTGTACTCCTCTCCACAACACTTTTTTCAAAGCCACCTCTGGAATTAGCAAAGCAAACACGTGAAAAGCTGGGGGCTGCTGAGGAGCAGAGTCACAGCGGTGGGGAGTGGAGGAACGAGCGCAGAGGCACAAGCATCGCACACAGCCAGGCAGAACACACTGCAGCACCAGTACTATTAATAAAGAGAAAAATTAAAAGCACATTCAGGAGTATGACGAGCCAGATTGGAAGCCGGCGCTGGATGGGGCGGAGGGAGTCCTGACACTGACCCCAACGGGGTTATGTAAGCTAAGCTGCCCGCGATCATCTGCTGCCCAGCTCCGCTGCATGCTGGGCACTGCTCAGGGCTGCACAGCCCCATGTGCTCCCAGGCCTCTGCCCATAGCCACGCTGCATTCCTCCCTCCTCCACGCAGGATTCAGCAGTGCACAGCGTACAGCAAGCAAGCAAAGCACAGGCACAAGGGCTGGAGCTGGATCTGTTCCTGCCACTGGAGCACTGCGTCCCACCTGCAAAATCTCTCCAGTCAGCACAGCAGGAGCCAGCCCACATCTCCAGCTCTACAGCACACACTGCCCCATGCACAGCATCAGTTCCCATCCAGATGGACCCTGTGAAAGACTCTCGCTATTCTTGCAGAATTCCTCAGCCAAGGCAGTATGCTTAGCTCCTACACCTGCAAAGCAAAGGAGCTTATGGGATTTGACCCGTTCCCTTTGACCCAAAAGCCCAGCACCTACAGAAGGAAGGCATGTCTGCCCGCTAATGCTCCACTCCTCAGACAAGTTCTTTTCTCCTGGTCTGAGATCAACTACACAAGTCATTAAAGGAACATGCCAGCCACCAGCACTTCTGGTCCCTCTTCCCACATCCTCCTGCCCTGACAGGAAGTGAAGCAGGGCTGGATGCACACTGGGTTCTGGTATAGAGCACCAAGCAGAGCACCCGCATGCAATACCATGTGGATGGCACAGAACCAGAAGGCACTGCACAGCAGCAGCTCCTCTGCAGCCACAGAACAGAGGCAATTTGAGCACCTCCTGCTTCATTTTAAATGCATTCTGCAGGATCTACAGCACATGAAAACCTCTTAGAGCACATCTTAACTCAACAAAACAAGAAGCAAGGACTGCATGTGTCCAGCACAACCTCAAAACACAGGGTCATGCGTGGAGCCAGCATCATGCTCATGGGAGAGGTCAGCAGTGTAACAGCTCCTTGTTTACCAAGCCTGGACACTAACTTCATCACCTCTAAAAATTAATGGTGGGAGAGCTCAAAATCTACTTTGTTGGCTACGTCAAACGCTGGAAGACACTGCCCAAACCCTCGTGGAATGGCAGGAAATGAGTGGTCTCAGCATGAGCAGAGACTTGATTATCTGCAATTAGCAAATCAATGATTCTCCAAGACACTGATTTAGGCCAGCACTTCTTATTAGCAACAGTCAAGGAAAGCACAAGGGCAAATTGCATCAGAGCCCAGCTCCCAGATACCATCTCTGCTGAAAATTCAGATATAATTTTGCAAAGACTCGATAGATGTGCAAACAGCATTGCTGCAACTAACCTGCCAGGTACAGGCTGAACCTGACCAGCAGTTTGGTGGCCTTGGTCACCACCACAGAAACACGGGAGTCATTTTGCTCTGAATACTTTGGTCTTCCAGGTAGCTGGATGCGAACGGCCCCTTTCTACTGGCACACTTAAGAAATTTTGCTCACATTACACGTTAGCACCCTCACTACAGAGCAGAACAGGAGCTTGGCGAAGTCCTGGGAAGACACCCATTGGTTTAGGATTAGGCCCTTCTGTTTTTAAACACTTGATCTAATTTCGTCATGTAGCGTTACACAAAAACGCAGCTCTATATTTAATCTCAGAATTAAAGCATTAATTTGCAAATTACTGCATAGTAATACTCCCCATTAATAATGCCATTACGTGGGTTACATTTGTTTTCTATCCAGAAGTTTAAACACAACAGGTCTCACCCGAATGGCTCAGAATTAAACCATTAAGTCCATTTGCAATCAGGCACAAAGACAGGTATGGTGTAAAATACACAACAGCAGACAGCTTGAATATACATTTTACTTTCATTTGCCTGAGATGCTCGTGCCAAGAATCCACTTGAGCCTGCTCCTCACTCTCTTTTAATACAATTAGGAAGAAAAAATTTGTTTCTAAATGATTAAAAGCATAACACTGCCCAGTGCCATGTACCCTCCAACAGTCTCCCATTTGTGTGACTGTCTTTGAAAACGTATCAGAGCAGTTTTGTGACTCTCAGCATGTATTTTAGGTTTATTAATCCCTACACTTCCAGAGGAGCCGCTGGAAGGAAAGGAAAAAACCTAACCCATTGACTCTAAAATAAATGCACACAAAATCAGCCATTTAGATATTGAAGTGGGACTCAGCAGAGCAGCGAGAGGAGCTCTGATTTATACTCCAGTGGGGTCAAACTAACAAGGTCAAGTTGGGTTTCAGCTCCGTTATTTGCAGGCTCTCTGCACAAGCACCTCAACTACAATGCAGTTATTTGCAACTCAGCCCAATCAGTGACAACAACTGGGCCATGCTGCACCCAAAGTTGTTCAGTGATGCTTTTGCCAAGACAAAAGGACAGGTGCCTTAATTCTTCTCCTTCCTGAGCCCAGATAAATTCCAGCCATGAAGCACAGGAAATTAAAACAGAACAATAAACTCCAAAGACACATTTCCAGCAGGGAGGAGATCCCAAACGGTGCTTGTACCCTGCAAGAGTTAAAGCGCCGCAGCCCCAGGCCTGCCAGCAGCAGCCAGCTGCTACCTGCCGCCCTGGTAGCAACGCACTGGGAAGTGCAATTCTGAGCTCCTCTTTTCATCTCTATGGTGACAAAAAGCTCCGTGGAGGGAAATCAGGGTGCCTTCCACTCAAAAGGAGTCTCATTTCCAATGACTGCCTTTCACAATATTTTAATTAAATCTCCCGTGGGGAAGCTTTAAAAATATATATTTTTAAAAGTATTTATTTATTTTTAAGATTGTGGGGCTTATTTACAACAGCTTTAGTAAAAAGGGGTAATAGAGGTAGTTTAAGGGTAGTTTAAACATTTTGAAAATTGAAAGATTCTCTGGCTGATTTTTTTTTTTTCCTTCTAGTGGCAAAACCTTCAGCATGCAACTTCTCCCAGTGTAGCAGAGGCTGAAGGGCTGCAGGGAAAGGGGCTGAACACAGCCCAGGCCTCACCGAGTTGGGCAGACCCCAGAGAAGCCCCTCAGTCACCCTGAAGCGGTGATGGTGCCAAAACAGACAAGCTGAGATTCATCTACACACTGAACTGATGGCATTTGGAGGCTGCAGCATAAAGCGAGGTCACACAATCTACCCTCACCTCTGAAGATCCAGGTCACTGGCACTGCACAACGCAGGAGCTCCCAGGACAGGGCACTGCAAGGGCAGCAGCCCTCCGAGCCACAGGGAGCCCACAAACGGCACCAAGAGATCCAACTGCATTAGCAAATGTGAAGCTCTGGAAAGACTTCACTTCCTATCGCAGCTCTCTCATATAACGTGGCAACAGCACCAGCCTGCAGAACTGCTGAAAGAACACATTTATACTGCAAGATGAACGAACTCCTAGAAAGCGGATGCTGTGATTGCATGGAGATCTCAAGTCACTAGACAAACCAGGATGAGCAAGTCACCAATTCGTGTTTACTTTGAAGTGCAACAGTCTACTGAAGTGAACAGCAAAATCTAACTCGAGCTGGGAAAAGAAATACTCTTATCCACCTTTTAAGAAGAAAATACAGGCGCAGGGAGAGGCAATGCTGAATAAACTGCAAGAGAAGAGCCCAGCTCCCCCCAGGTCCCAGCCCAGAGCCTTTACCATCATGCAATACTACACAGGTTCCTCAGCCAGGCTGGCTGCCAATCCCTCATCCTGCTCCTGGAAATTGCTGTCCTAGGAGCCAACCACCCAAACTGCAATTGCTTCTGGGCAAGTCTGCATTTGAACCCAGGGCAAAAGCCAGGCCAAGAGGGAGACCCTGCGAGGACCTCCTCCCTCCAACCTCAACTCCTTTTTTAAGGCCGTCTCCAAGATGGGAACAGAATGCTCCAGAGCTCACAGAGGCTGAGTATCTGGAGTCCTAAAAGCAACACAGGCTTCTGCCAAAACTCCCATAGGCACGAGCACATTTGCTACAATCGTCAGAGCAGGGGTGGGAGGCATTCAGGACCAAAGGCTTCTTTTGAACTGACACAAACAGAACAGCCCATTTTTCAAGGAAATTATTATTATTTTAAAAATCATAATCGCTAGTAAAGTCCAGCTACCCCTGTACGTAAAGCCCTTTCCACATACATATTTTCCCGGGGGAAAAAAGGCTTATCCCCACAAAGGAGTATGAAATAAATTGCTTTACTGAAGGTTAATAATATCCTGTCGCTGTGGTAAAAGACTCAATTACAAAACCTTCAGAAGAGCTCCCAAGGAACTCATCTGCCTGCAGTGACAGAGGCTTAAATAGCCAAAACACAGAGAAAGGCTAAGCACTTCCCAAAAGAGAGGGAAGGGGGAAAAGATGGGGAGGTTAAGTAAAAAAACTGGAAATTGTACACTCAAGGTTATTTAAAAAAAATCTCACACACACATACACAGAGGCAGCCACGATTTCTCTTTGCACTCACAATTCTCTATAATCTCAGCAAGAATTATGGCCTAGGGAGACCAGCACTAATTTTAGTATCAGATTTATTATGCAGCAGGGAGCAGAAATCAACCAGGCCTGTCTCCCACTGCTGATGGGCAGGACGAGGCCGTACGCGGGGAAGGCAGCACGGAGGGCTGAGGCCCGGTGCGGAGCGGAGCCCCTGCGGCCACCCGGAGCCACAAGACGAGGATGTCCCCACAGCCCTGCCTGCCGCAGGGTCCCACAGCCGGAGCTGCCGCAGAGGCACGTCCTGCGCATGCAGGGGACTGGTGCTGCTCAGCCTTGAAGGCAGCACCACACCACGATGGCAGCGGCTGCCAAAAATCATCCATAAAACAGTTATCTTCACAGAAGGCCCGGCCTCAGCCCTGCACTACTCACATCCTGTTAGGACATCACTGGACTTGCAGCTCCTACCTCACTTCTTCCACTGATTCCTTAAGTAACACTGAGCAGCTGACTGCCATGGAAGAGACAATTATGCAATTATGAGACAGACTTCAGCTTTTTCACTTCTGTGCCTGAAAAGCACAAAGAGCAGGAGAGCAAGAGGCAGAAGAGCACAAAACAGGCTCTATGAATCCCAGTCTCGATGAAGCAAACACAAACCACCTAAACCTGTGCCCATTCTGCCCTGCTAACTTCAACACAAACCGCCAGCGCTCTTCACACCGCTGCTTCAGCCAATCTGGCTGTCGTGCAGCAGAAAATCTCCTGCATTTCTCCAGCAGTGCGAACCTAAGAGCCTCCTTACAAAAGAGGCACCAGGTTACAGTTCAGGAATGCCATGTCAGATTTACTCACTGAATCATACCAGCAGTGCAAGCCCTCCTTCTGCAGAGCAGCACATCATGTGCGCAGCAAGTTCACCAAAAGGTTCTAGTACACTAACACTGCATTTCACAGCTTCAGGCCTGCCGAGCAGCAAGAAAAGAATCTTGCACACAACCATCTAATTGCCTCTTCCTCTCTCCACCTCTTTACAGCCCAAAGCACATTTCTGTCTGCATACCCAGCACCAATACACAGGCCAAGCAATTCAGGACTTGCTCTCTGATCTCTGTTCCACCTCAGAAAGCACCTGGCAGCACCCATTTGTCTGCCGTGATCCAACGATCTCCAGTTCTCAGTAAGACAAACAGGTGCTGCGGCCCTTCTCAGTCAAAGGATATTCAGAACATTTCAAGGAAACAAAGGGAGGTACTCTGCAGATGAGGGACCGCACCTTACAAAGACCTCTAAGCACACTCAGAAACAGCAAAATTTATTTTGATCATGTCCATATATAATGCTTAGTCTGTCAACCGCGTTCCTTCAGCTGCAAGCTGGATGAAATAAGGTTATGCTCTCGGCAGGGATACCTGCCTTCCCTCCCTTTCTTCTGTCTCCATCAGTTTCAAATGAATTGACACTTTTATTTTACTTTCCACGTATTGCAAGAGCTCAGGATTACACAGCATCAACTGAACCAAGTTCCACGCACATTCCCATCAGCTTGCTGTGTTCTGATGAGAGTGGTGGGAACTATAAAAGCAGGAAGACAGAACATCACTTCTTATGTCTGCAATTATAGTTCCAATAAACTTTCTTCATGGCTCCTTAGCACTGAAGCTTTCAGACCAGTAACTAAATTGTTTTAAGTTTATTTATATATTTTGCTATCACATATGTATGCTCAACTGAGAGGGAAATGTCTCTACCAAAATATCCACTGAAAACAGCCATAAACAGCAGCCAAGAAAGATGAGCTGACTTCTAATAATGATGACAAATTCAAAGCCAGGCCCACAAAACTTTGGGGAAAATTTTAAGTGCGGGGGGCTTTCACCGATCATCTGGTCTGATCTGCAAGACAGGACACTGAGGGTGCAATTAAACGAGAACAAATCAAAAACAGCCATGCAGGACAGCTGCTAAAACTGCTGGGCACACAGCACGCGTAACCTGATGCTCTGACCACGGTTCACCACTATTCACCAGGACTCAGCCAACCCAAGGATCCAGGCACAGAGGCACCTGGCAGGGGCTCTCCCCAGCTCTCCTCCTCATCACCCACTGCTGAGCAGGAAGCGCATGTCCCTGGTGCTGCTCCGCAGCAGAAGCACCGCAGCCACTCCTTTGGGCACTGATGGGAGGGATGAGAGCATCGCAGTGCACGGCCTGCAGCACAAAGCGTGCAGCCAGCCTCCAGGAGCCAGGCCACAGGGTGGAGAAGCACCCAGCTCTGCGTGGAGTAGAAGGGCCCCCCCAGACACCTGCAGCTTGGCAGGCTCCCTGCTCTGCTCTCGTCACAGAGGGCATCAGGAGGAGCTCTGCAGTGCAGCGCTCAGCGCACTCGAGTTTGCTGCCCTCACCTCTGTGCTGCCGATGCGCTGCCCCAGTCCCCACGGGCCCATGTGACAGCAGCGGCCGCAGCACCACAAACCACCCCGCACAGCAGCCCTGCACCTTATCTCACTTCTCCTTCCCCAGAGCCCTGCTGTCACTGTTGGAAGGCAGAATGCTCAGCGGGAGCCTCAGCACACAGCAGTTCAACCTCCACCATGCCACCGGCATGCCTGAGTCAGGGCCTTGCTTACAAGTTCTCAATCAAAAGCCGTTAGAAACAAAACCTCAAGTTAAGCCCTCACTCAAGTCACCAAGAGCTGGCAGCAGGCGATATGCTTCGCTCACACACTTCCTTCCCTGTGCCTGGGGATGCCGTCAGCATCTCCGCACAACAGGAGACCGTTGGCCTCGCGGTACCCGGCTCGGGGCTCATGAAACGGATGTGCTCTGCCACAAAGATATTGTGGATAACACACGCCCTTTCTGCTCTGACCTCTGCCCCTTCAGGCTCACAGATCCGGGGATCCTCAGGATACTGCATCAAACACCACAGCACACAGCCCTGCACCCAGAATGGGGTGCCCCCCCAGTCCTCAGTGAATTCCTATCACATTTCACATCTCCGTACCAATTTCAGATTTCTTTTTGTTTTCTGTTCTCCTCCACAAAGCTATATCATGTGCCTGATGTAGTAAGCTTTGTAGGTCTGCCAAATGCAATGCCAGAAGTAGGCAAATTTCACCAGCAAATGAATATTTTTTGTACTCCTTTGCAGCAATTTGCAAACTTTTGACAAAAATAGAACCACACTGCATACACACTGGGTCAATGTGCAGCTCAGGCTCAGAGCAGAGAGTAACACCTACATACCTCTGAACATAAGTGATCGATAACATAGCCAAATGGAAGACTACGCAGACGCTTCATCCTTTCAGTAAGCGCTGCAGAAAACCACCAGCAGTGCCCCCTCTTGTAGCACCTTCCTCCAGCAGCACGGCTGGCAGAGAACACCACTAAGGGTTTGCTACTGATGAGTCTCCAGCACAAACCAGGCCTCCAGCCTAAGCAATACTGCAGTGCAGCTGGACAGACGGTGTCTAGGACGAACACTCAGCTCCTTGTAACCTCCTTACACACGCCATTAATTACCTTTCAGGAGAGTTCCTGAACACCATTCATACAGCGACTGTTAGAAAACCTCTACCGACTCTGCCTGTAGGTGCTCTGCTGCTGCCAGCATTCAAGGAGCTAGAACTCTTGCTGGCGCTTCACAGCCCTTTTAAATAAAGCAAATCTTCAAAACACTTTTTTGCTCTGTGCTCCTCACCTTCCCCCTTTGATGCAAAACTGACCCACAGAACAACATGAAAATGAGCTCAGAGTCAGGAATGATAAAACACAAGGGAAAACAACACAGCACAGGGCTGGGAACACCAGAACACTTCCTCCCCTCCAGGCAATACCAGCACTCTCCGTCAGCCAGACTGAAGCATAAGGTCTGGAGCCACTGCAGGGTGCTGCCCGAGTTCTCAGCCACGGTAAGCAGCACAGAGGCCTCGCTCTGGCCATATCTCACTGTTGTAAAGCACATAAAAGGGAAATTTAAATCACCAAGACTTAACAATTTAAATCCTGGGACCCCTTGATTAACTAGAAGTTACGTTTCCTTCCCTGCCCCACCATTTTCCCTCCCACCTGCCAGGCCACCTCATTACTGTCACTCCACATCAGCTCCCACTGCAGTAGCTTTCTTGGACCTTTGGCCCTTTAGTCAGCTTGAAACTTCTTCCCTATTGTATATCAGAGTTGGTGGAAAATTAATGCAAGCCCTTGCTGGGGGGAGGGAAGGGCAGAAGGAACGATGCCTTCCCTTCACTCTTCTTGCCATGTGCACTTCATCGACATATTGAGCAGCGTTGCTCACATTTAACCGTTCTTGCTAAGGTCTCCAGAACCACTCCTTGTGTAAAACTGCACAGGTGTTAGCAGGGTAGGATCCTTGATCAGAAATCCGAAGCTCCCAGGTACAATCATAATCTGTAAATTAAACATACCTGATCCCAGTGGCACACACAGCTGCAGCTGTTCCAGCACAAGTAACGGCTGAACAAGGGCAAAGCACTGCCTAACATTCACAGAACGTTCTCTGCATTCAAAAAACAAAGGAAAGAGCAGCAGAATGCCGATGTTTAGAAGTAATTTATTAATACCTCATGCTGATCTGTCTACAGAGATTCACATTAACTTTCAAATTACTCAGCAAACCACAATTTCTACAGCAACCTAAGTTGAACACTGCTCAGATAGTTTACAGAAAATTGTTCCAGTGACTCAGCCAAACAGAACGTGTCATTCCAGGACCAGACACTAAATTAAGCTTAGACTATGATTTTTGAGGAGTCAGATGCTACATGGACCCAGCCTCATGCCTGCAGTTACTTCTGTCAGGCAACAGCACATCAGTATCTTCTTGTCACTGAGATCCTATGGTTGAAGTGGAAAAACTGTAAGAGTTATGAAACCAGCTATCTCCGTAAGAGAAGCGGTGGACCGGACCATATTCAGAGTACTATCAAACACATCAAATAATCTTTTAATCTTTTTCTGCTACAAAATCCACAGTTCAACAAAACATCTAATAACGTGCTTTTAGTCCATCCTGATTCAGCAAAGCACTTACCCACATGCTTATGCCAACTTAAGTATATACTTAAGTGCTTTTGCACAACAGGGACAGGGAAGGTCCAGGCTCTGCCGATGAACCATTTGCTGAAACAAGACTTTTTTTTCCTACGATGACTGGCTCTATTTGCAGTCTTCCCTGTTTACAGCATAATCCAAAGTGTGTTTGTAAGGAATACTGAAATATAACAGAAATGCCAAACAACTATTAGGAACAAAGATATCTACATCTGACTTAATGAAACAGAAGATTTTCTTTTTCCTTCTCGACACAGCACATACCTTTATTACATTACCCTGTTTCAATAGATCTCCTCTAAAAATAAGTTACAAGTTGTCCTAATGCTTTGGATTTCACAACATTTATAAGACTATCACCAGAGTCAACAGGCTAAAAAAAGAATCCATTAGCATTAACTGGGCTGTCACTGGCAGTGACAAATAAATGAATTTGATGGTTTTAGATCAGTCATTAGTAGACCTACCCCCGGGCTGATAAAGGCTCAGCACTTTGCAGACGAGATGTACTCAATCTGGAAGCAGAGAGGAGCACACAAGGGTGTTAGCATGCTGCTTCTCTTCCATTTGCCTGTTCTCCCCCTCTTCTGACCCTCTCCTGCCGTATCCAAGCAGCTGGGTCTTAGTGCAGAGGACTTACCTCTGCAGAAAAAAAGGCAAGTGATGTTCAATTTAAATTTTTAGTTAGCACTAAGTCAAAAGAAAGGAAAATATACTAGATGCAGGACTATTCACAATACAAAAGCCATCCTTAGGCAACGATAATAGAAAGACATGCGTTTTACAAAATAATAGGACAGTGTCTGGAGGTTAAGGACAATGTGAGCAATCTACCTGAGTGGTTAGGGAGAAGAAAATCCACCTCAACTCCAGCTTCTGACCAAGCTCACTGCACTCACAGAAGGCCCTGCACAGGCACTTTTTCCTCTGGCTGCCAGCATCAAAGAACAGAAATCATGTTCTGCCTCTAAGAGATCAGAGAGCAAGAAGCTGAGCTCAAGAATAATAGGTTTTAAAACCCTGAGCCCTTACTACCTGAGAAGATAAGCTAAGACTCAGACTCATCAACTTTTTCATTTGACCACCCAGTGCCAGAGGGAGACAAATTCCAAGAGCAGCTTACAGCACACAAGGCATCTCCACCGGGGTAGGCTGCAAACACCCGGACACTGGCCATCAACTGCCAACCCAAGTCTCTCCTGCCATCTGGTAGGGATCTCCTACTACTCTGTATGTAGAAGATACAGCAATAATAATAAAGATAAACACATATGCCAAGAACAGAAATATCTCCCTTACTCTATCCTGATATGCAAATGCAGGGAAATAAAACGAACGATGATAATAACAATGACAACAGCAGCAAGGTATGTCTTTGCTGTTCTTGACAGCCTGGCAGGGAAGGAAGGGCAGCAGGAAAGGAAGAGTCCTGAGCTCTGCTGGTGAGTCCAGTTTGCATTATTTCATAGAGTGCACCTTCCACCTAAGATGAGAAGAAACAGGACTAACCTGGAGGAGTTTGGAGGAAGAAGTGGGGGAACAGAACTCTTGATTCTCAAGGTCCATCATTTGCTTTGGAATAAAATCTCTCTGCTACTCTGACTCACATCTACCAGCCAAGGGATGCAGACTCCCTACCTACAGTTAGCTTAATTGGACTCAGACATCCAAATCCATGGGTTCACTTTAAAAAAAAATCCCAGGTTAGCCAGAGTGTTATTCCAAAAGGGCATGCCCTCCATTTGCTGCTCTGGAACAGTCAGCTTCACGTGGCTTTAA
Source organism: Chrysolophus pictus (assembly GCA_037305975.1). Taxonomy (NCBI): domain Eukaryota; kingdom Metazoa; phylum Chordata; class Aves; order Galliformes; family Phasianidae; genus Chrysolophus; species Chrysolophus pictus. The sequence continues at coordinate 9,176,903 of CM074594.1, forward strand.
CCGGAGCGCTCCAATGAAAGAAGAGTTGTTGATGCTCTGTTTTTCACCCAAGAAGGAACAGATGTAGAACCGCAGCTCCCACCAGCCCAGCCAGGCACACCCAGCTGGGGGCACGCAGGCTGACTGGGCACAGCCATGCCAGAACCAGGTCTGGGCCCACAGTGTCCTCTGCCAGGAAAAAGCACACCTAACAAGAGCTCCGTATTCAGTAGCACCATTTGAACACCAGTCTAAACACTTCTCTCCTCAAATAAGATCTTCTGCTATTTTGTGCTGGGCAGTCACCAGAACACTGTACCCAGCGCTCGCAGATCAGCTCCCCAGTAACACAGAATCTCGACGAGAACAAGCTCTGCTCTGGGTTGGCAGCAGACGGAGCGTTGGACAGGCAGCACCCAGCCCAGGAGCGCCTGGAGCCAGCAGCAGGTCAGCCCTACAGCCAGCAGCACAACTGGCCACATGCAGGCAGTGGCCAGCAGGTCACACACACGGCCCTGCCCGATGTCACTGAGCGCTACGACACGAGCAGTAAACAACTGCACCGAAGTCACACAAGACACACGTACCATCAAAGAGCTTCTTCGCAGCAGGAGGAGGTGGGAATCTATCATGCTTGAAAATATCTAATGAACATGCTAAATTCGGTAAGGCTTCTCCCACATAACATAACGGGTAAGGTCAGAGTCAATAGTCTGTACGTATTAAGAAGTCACATTACTGAGTCTTCAGTGTTCAAAAAGGGGTACTCAGCTGCTTCCTCCCGGCCGGCTGCTTTTTAAGGATTTTTATGTCAGCAGAGTTAAAAATGATCAACTGCTCGAGAGCTCCTTCCAGCATTTGGAAGCAAGACAGATTGCTATCAAGGAACAGCGGCCTCCACAGCACTTCGCTATATTCCTTCATCTCTGTTAGCCCACACTGGAACCTCGGCAAGTTAAAGCTCTCCAGCAGATGTCCAAAAACAGCAGCTTGAAGTCAGACTGCACAAGGAGGGAAGCACTGCACATCAGAAATCCACTGGGGGCAATCGCTAAGGATTTCTGGAAGGGCTGTTCTCAGAAAACCAGGGTGAACACTCTGCTGTTCCAGTCTGCCACTTCTCGCTCAGCAGCCAATTTGCATCACCAGAGAGGTGACACATCATGGAGACGCAGTTTAAAAAGCCCAAAAGAAAGCATTTTGCTGGGACGCAGTCTGAAAGAGGGAGCCCAACCAATTAGCATGGATCCGAAGGGGGAAAGCAATGCACACAAATCATTATGCACGCACAAAAAGCGAGTGACCCCGCAGAGCACACGAGCACAGCCCCCAGCCGGGGGGAACGCAGCCTGGGAGCGGCCAGCCGCGGCCCCCGGACACTGCACTGCCCTGAGCGGCCTTCTGCGGCCCAGCCTCATGGGGAGCACAGCCCTCGTTCTGGGGGCACAGCTGGGGGAACTGCTTGGGGGAAGATCTCCTCTCACACCTACACAGAGGCACCGGCACTGAACACCATTCATCTGCACAGCCCCAAGTGTTAGCCAGTTAATTAGACTCCAAAACAGTTGCATTCTAATGCACAACACTCAGTATTCAACTGGGATGAGGGAACAACATAAGTCCAAAACCTTAAATCAGTATCTAAGTAAGAAACAGAAAGTCTAGATCGTAAAACACAGTCCAGAATAACGAATCACAAAACAATGTAAAATCTGTTCTTCACTGCACACAGTTTTCTCCGTCAGGCTCCTTTTAGTTTCTTTTTGCCCCCCGAACGCCATGCAGGAACCCCGGCCCCACGAAGACAGAGCACACACACACAGCACAACGCACCGCAGCAGTGCCGCCCCTCTGGGAGCAGCCCACATCCCAGGCTTTGCCCCACACTGAAAGATGTCTGCCACCAACCAACCAAAGCCTACTTGGAGAAAAACAAAATCCCCGTTGTTTCCTTGGTAAAAGTTTCCTGTTAAAGAACGCAAAAATCAGGTCAATTTAACACAGTAATACCCACCGCATAAGACAAGCCCTGTTTTTTTTGTCGTTGTTTTAGAAGAAGTCACCTGGGACAGTTTAACAGCTCTGCTGTAAGCGTTATAAACTTTCACAAATAGCACTGTAGAAACAGACACCTGGTAATTGAAGGCAGTTTAAAAAGTAAATAAGCCTTTAAAGGCACTGGAAGGAGGAAAGGAGCATCAATCACAGTGTGAGATCACCTTCATGCAAGATCACCTTCTTTAATTACGAAACCTTTCAGAATCCTTTAAAAAAAGGAAACTTTAAAAATCTCTCTGAAAAACAGCACTAATCCAACAACATAATCCAGGAGCTACAAACCCTACAAGTATAAACTCTGTTCAGCATGGAAGCAAGTCAGGCAGCTCGTTATTCACTAATTAGTTATTAGATATGTCTAACGAAGAAAAGAACCTTTAACTCCTTTACCACATTCATTTGGTTTAAATCTCCACAAGTACACTGTTGGGTTTTCTTGGATTTCTTCCCCCCTCCCCCATTTCACTTTAAAGAAATCACCAGCACCTCTCCTGCTGTATGCCCGGGGTTCCTAAAATCACACGTTTTTCCCAGATGCACATTTTGTACAATATTTAGTGTTACAGTCCCACTATTAAACCACCTGCTTTGCTGAGAAACCATACACAACAAAACCGTTGTGCTGAACTTGCTCAGGTGGTCTCAAGCCACAAAGGCTGTTAAGCGCTTCTCCTTACTGACTTCCCTCTGCAACTCCACATTCTTCTTTCCCAATTTTTCAATCAAAACAACCCAAGACAAACAATATACAAGTGGCGCACATCACAAATTCTTTCTACAGATTCTCAAAAACAAGTAGTCAGAAAGCCAATTACAGAAGTTTTCTTTTAGCTTTCAGAATTCAAATGCAACTGCACGTCTTTTGGGATTTGAAACTGATCTGCCGGTTTTGTTAGGCAGAACCTGAAGAGCAACAGCCACTTCTGCTCCATACGCAGGTCTTCCCAAGGAAATGGCACTGAGCGATAACACAGAGCAAAGCGCGCCAGCCCTCTCCAGCACGCAGCCAGCGCGCCTTTGTCCCGGCGTGGAAAGCACCCCGTGCTGCCGGAGCACCCTGCAAGGATGCAAGGAGGTCACTGCTCCAGCCTGCCCGGCTTAAAGCTCATTGCTTTCCCATGCCTGCAGAAGAATACCCTGTGGCCTGAAGAGTTCACAGCTCCATCAGAACTTGCTATCCAACCCTTACGAATATCCAAATGCATCTCTGAAGCTATACAAAAGAAAGCTTGCAAACAATGAAGGCACAGATATACCCCCATCCATCACAACCACAGAACTGAAAGCTCAGCTCAAAACAAGCCTGAAGTCTGCACTTAATCCAAATGCCCTCCATAAATACCGTGCAAAACATACTGCAGAAAAGAGCATAACAAACCCAAGTAATGTGGCAACAATCTCCCACCAGTACCAGAGAAGCCTCTGGTTTTCAGCCAGCAAACTGACGGGACTCTGCAAGGAGACAGTTAACTGCAGGCACGAACAGCACAAAGCAGCTCTCCTGCAGTTTCACAGCCATGCGCTGATACCCTTAAGACGCCATGCACTCCGGCTTTAAAAGCTTTCATTGCCAATTCCCTGTTTGAAACCTGAACTGCCTGGCAACAATGATTCTCTGTGTGCCTAAAATCCTATTATTGATCCTCCTACTTACCTTAGGCTGAGCTCGTCGGGGAAATGCAACTTTAGGGTCAATCTGAGGAAAAAGAAAGGAGAAATCAACAAGATTGTCAGGCTGTTTTTTGTCTTATTAAAAAAAAAATCACTGAATTATTAATCTCTCATTTCTCAGGCTTATAGTTCAGCACACTGGGCCCTACAACTACTCTGTAAGTGAGAGATCACAGGTTGGGTTTGTCAGGGACTTCCTGGCAAAGGGAGGGAGATGGGAAGGGAGGAAGCAAACGTCTCTCCTGTGCACCCTGAGCAGGGCCCAGCAGGTCACAAGCACCACCAGTGTCCAGGGAGCCCTGTGTGGGCCTCTGGGTGCTGCTTCTGCAGCAACACCACTCTTGAGGTTGCATAGAAAGCCAGCACTCCTGATCGAGCCCTACCCTGCAGGCCTTGACACCTGCACCTTCCTTCCGTTGGGTTCTGGGTTACTTTGGTCTTTGTTTTATTCTTCTATTTTGTCAGCTGGCTAGCAGCACCAACACAAAATGCAAAATCCAAAGTCAAATTGCTTCAGTTCCTATTGATAATTAAAACCGAATTGTTAGAAGGACTGCAGACCATCCCTCATCACAGCGCTCCTCGTGGATCTGCTACAGCATTTCCCCCAGAGAACAGATGAGCACTGAGAGACCGCAGAGGAGCACTGTGGAGGTGAGGGAAACAGGAGAGCAAAACAAAACGTGCGGGCACTGTGAGCCAGAAGAGACCCAGTTCTTCAAAAAAGATTTTCCATGAGGGAGTTCCCTAAAGTATTCCTGAACGAAGCAGGGACAAAAAGGACCAAGAAGATCAGTGAGCACACCTTGGCTTCATCCCTCGCTCCCTTCAGATGCAGCTCTGACACCCACTGTGCTGCATAAATTACAAGCCACATCCACTTTGCAGCTCTAAAATGTTCATTCTGCAATTTTAAAAGCAGCTTTCACATGGGGCATCTTTACCAACTGTACTCAGTCAAAAATCACCTGAAAACAGAAATCCACCACCATAAACGAAGGACTGGATGTAAATAAATAATCACACCTTTCAGGCAGCGGTCTACTGCCAAAAATGACTGCGAGAAAGTGTACGTGTGCTGCTGATTGCATCTGTATTTTTAGCAGCATCTGCATGCACACACATTCTAACTAAGCTAGGGAAGGGTGTTTCAGAGGACTACATCCCACCTGGACTGCGCACCTTGCGACTGCCTTCAGTGCTCTCTGACTGCATAACAAACGCTGACCCTGACCATGTGAAGGTAGAAGCAGAGGCTTTCGTGGCTTGGGTTGGCTGTATTTCACCCCCTGCAGCTGCCCCCAAACAAGGAGGTGTTCCCACTTTGGTACCATTATTCCTATGGTGATTTCCGTGACAAATAACCTCTCCTAAAGAGCAGCTCTGCTCACTTAATACGTCAAAATTGCAAACAGCACCAGCATTTGAAGTGTGACTTATCACTAATTTGTCTGCATCAGATACAAATACAGTATCTTTCTTTTAGAACACACCTGAGAAATGAGTGATTACGTGCCTCTTCTTTGTTCAAAAAGCATTAAACAGTAAATTTTTTTTTAACTAGAAAGCTAACCTTTTTCATAGAGATTAACATTATCTACAAATACATCCAGCACTGACTAGCATCTGTCTACTGGGGCGATACAAAAGGTATGGACGGCCCATGCGGGTACCCAAAGGCAAACAGGCTCATTCCTACAGCCACTTCAATGCAAAAGTTTCTGCAAAATGAACACCAGTCCCACCAGAACACCACGATCCCATGGCAGAAAGCAGAAGAGCCGTTACATTCTGAAGCGAACCGCTCACTTCTCAAGGTCAGTCCAAAGAGCACGGAGCTCCCTGCACCGCAGCAACAGCACCTCCTGAGCAACCAAGCTCTCCTTCGTACAAACTTTCTGCCCCGTGCTGCCATTCTCAGAGGCACCCCGGCACCCCATGGCACATCCATACCTTTTCCATAACCCCGTCAACTACTTCAGCAAACAAAAAAATTTCTACAAAAAAAATATTGAGTTAGTTAGGTACGACTCTACTTACTGTATCTACAATCCTCTAGGAAATGACTATAATACTATTTCTGATATGAATGGCCATTACCTAAACAAAGCTTTTAACGTAACTGTAAACAAGAGCGACGTTTCCATGCCAATACCCAACCGATCTGCCTCCTGCGCTGAACGTTGAAACAGAGTCAAATGCTATGTTACACCGAGCAGCAGTCACTACAACACGGCTACAGACGAGTGGCCGGGGCGACCCGCGAGCTGCGCCCGCCAGCCACGCTCTGACTGCGAGGAGCACCGCTGGTAGAACTGCCTCCATCACTCTCGCACGCACTGAGGCACACTGGCCCTCGCGGAGCTTTTCGCCCCTCCCCCAAGCAAAGCAAACTAATACACCGCAGGACTCTGTGCCATAGAAAGCTGGGGAGGACACAGTTACGGGCAGAGGAAGAGAGGGTGTCCTCCCGGCATTCTTTAAACTCCTGTTCAGATATTGTTTGCCTTTGTTCTTCCTAACTAAATTTATCTTGAAAAACACAGAGAATACGGCCGTACACCAAGGTCTGGTGACTTTAATCAGTGATTGCACCGTATCTGATTCAACCCCAAATCAAATTATTGAGGCAGGCGAAGGCAGGGGCCGTGAGCTCCGACAGGCCCAGCAGAATCTGTCAGTCAGGTTCAAATATTACGTCCCACCTGCTTCCTAGTGGCTTCGTGTTTCACATCAACCCCTTTAAGGGCCACACACCGTGCTCGGCCTGCCCTTGGTGTGGCTGCATCACACCCAGGTACACAGCGGATGCTCCGGCACTGAGGCTCCCTTTCACCGCTGTCACATTTCAGCCCCGGCACCACAAAGCGGCACAGCCGCGGCCACGCGCCCGCAGGAGCCCCACGCAGGGCTGAGCCCCACAGCCCCCCCATCCCCAGCACTGCTCACACCGAGCGGCACCGGAGCAGAAATGACCTCTACCGGCGTCCTCCCCACGCCGCTGCTGGGCACGGTGCGGTGAACCGCCAACTTCAGCCCCAGCCCCTGGGTGCAGGGCAGCAGTGGGAGCCGGACACAGCGCTGAAAAAATGTGGTGCGAGGGGAAGAGGGGTAGGTCCCCTGATTGTTTTTTGTTATTTTTTTTTTAATGATCATTTAAAGAAAAAAAAAAAATATATATATATATATATATATCAGTTGAATAATGTCACGGTATCCACTGGAGAGCGACTGTAGCAAAAAGCTTTGCACAAACAGCAAACCGGCACTGGAGCAGCTCTGCCAGCCCTCACCCTCGCGGATCAACGTGTGAATCCCACCGGGCCCCAGCGTGAGCACGGGAGCGGCACCAACAGAGGGGACGGCGCGGCTGCGGGCGGCCCTGGGCCGGGCGGGGGACATCACCGCGACCTCATCACCCATCGCAGCCACACAAAGCACCCCGCAGGAAACCCGCAGCCGAACGCCACAAAAAGTTACGTTTCACCCTGGGATTTTTTCAATGTCATCGCTCGATAGAACGTGAGGCGTGGGGAGGAGCCACCGGCCGGCAGGGAGAATTCGGATTAAAGCGGAAAAAATAGAAAATAAAATAAAAAGTTGCCGCTTTCGCGAGTTCGAGCCGAATCCGGGGCGGCGCTGGGGGCGGCCACCTACCGTCTTGGAGTCCAGCTCGTGGTGCGGCTGGGCCAGCACCTTGTCCACGCTGCCCGGGTCCGCGAACGTCACGAAGCCGAAGCCTCTGCCGAGACAAAGAGCGGAGACGGGCGGGGGGCGATGAGCACCGGGGGGGCCGCACCTCCCGCACCGCCGCCGCTTTGTTCCGCGGGGCGGCCCCGGGCCGGGCCGCAAAGTTTTGTCCGGGGAGGGGGTGGGGAGGGGGGGGAAGGGAGGAGGGGGAGATGGGGGGAACGGGGGGGCCGCTTACCTGGAGCGCTTGGTGGTGGGGTCTCGCATGACCATGCACTCCCGGATCTCCCCGAATTTGCTGAAATAGTCGCGCAGGCTGTCTGCGGGGAGAGGAGAGCGGGGGGCAGCGCGGGCACGGAGGGGGGGCGGGGGGGCGGGCGCGGCGCCTACCTGGGGAGGTCTGCCAGCTGAGGCCGCCGATGAACATCTTGCTGGGGGGAGAGAGCGGAGCGGGGCTCAGCGCCGGGCCGCCATCGGCCATTTTGACGGGGCACGGCGCGGAGCGGGGCCGGGGGGGCCCCCCCGCCCGCACACTTACCCGGGGTCGTGCTGCGCCTCGCCGGGGCCGCCCGAGGTCGCCTGGCTCCCGTCCGCCTCCATGGCCGCGCGGAGCCCGCAGCGATCCGCGCCGAGCGAGAGACCCCCCCCCCCCGCCCGCCGCCGCTGCCGCCCCCCCGGCCCGGCCCGGCCCGGCCCGGCCCGGTTCGCTGCGGCTCCGCTCCGCTCCGCACCGCTCCCCTCCTTCCCTTCCCCTCCCCCCTCCTCCTCCTCCACCACCTCCTCCTCCTCCCTCCGCTACCGGAGGACCTCACTGGAGCGGCGCCGGGGAAGCGGCCAAGATCCGTCACACGTGGGCTCGGCTTAGCTCAGCGCCGCGCGTCCCGCCCCCCCGCCACCATCCTCTCCTCCTCCATCCCGCGCGCCGCGCCGCCCCCCCGCCCCCGCGCCACGGGGCGGGGCCGCCGCCGTCGCGTGGCCCCGCGTGACGTCACCGCCGCGAGCGCCCTCCGTCGCTCCGCGCGCGCGCTCTTCCCCCCCCCGCCGCGTGCCCGGCGGCGCCGCTCGGCCTCCTCCGCCCGGGGGCGCCGCTCCGCGGCTCTGGCCGGGGTTGGGGAGAGCAGCTCGCGCTGCGCAGCGCGGGCGGCTGGAAGGGGCGGGAAGGCGGCGCTGCGCCGGCGACGGCGCGCGAGCGAGCGGCTGGGGCCCCGCGTCCCGGCGCCCACGGATGTCAACACCCGGCATCGCGGTGCCCCCGCTTGTCTAAAGCCGACATCCCGGTGCCGCCACGTGTCAACGCTCGACGTCCCGGTGCTCCCCGTCCCGATGCCCACTCGCGCTAGCGCTCCGCACCCCGCGCCCCAAATCCTGACCTCCTCCGCGGTCCGCGGCCCGCAGGTGACGTGACGCCCGCAGATGATGTCCGTGACGCCCGCCCCCATCCTCTCCCCATTCCCAGCCCCGCTCCCACGCCCTGCTCTGCTCTCCTCTTGGCCGCCCGTGCTAAGGATCCGTTCCCAGCGGACTTTCAGGAGCTAACGACCTGCAAAGTTAACTTCTGTAGCCGCTGCTCAGCGCTAATGTTGTCCCCAGCCGCACAATTAAAAGTTGGAGTGTTCATTCCATTAACAAGGAAAGTTACCGGTATCAGTACCAACGCAGACTCCGGGCCGTGGCACTGCACGCAGCTGGCTCCGGGACGCCCACCTGTCCACACAGCACCTTTCCCTCGTTAGCAGGTTTTAGGCTTGCTGATCTCTTGACACACAGCAGTTTGAGAACAGAGATGCACAGGAAGCATTTGTATGGCCAAGCAATGGCTGACTCCTGTCCGCAACATGTGGGTTATGGGAGCCTAAGTGATGTCAGAAATTCCCAACAAGTTTCTTCTCCAAAAGAGCGCTGGGGTGCCCACACAGCTGCCCAAGAGCGGGGCTCACCGCCCCTCCAGGTGCTCCGGTCTGCGGGGATGCGGCACTGAGGGCTGCGGTCAGTGGGCACAGTGGGGTGGCTTGGCGTTGGACTTAGTGATCGTGGAAGTCTTTTCCAAGCTTAACGATTCTGTGGCTCTGAGGAATACAGATGTTGGGCTGCCAAACCACGGAGGGGCTGAGAGGTGCTGAGCCAGGTAAGGACACCTCACTGCACTGGGAGCAGGTTCGCCTCTCTGCCACGGAGGAATCTGCATTTATGTTCTGCGTGCGCTATAAATTCAGTGTCATAATAAAAAGGATCTAAATCTTTACTGAATAATTCATTTTCATGCATAGAGAAGAAATAATGACTTATATTATATTCCATCTATCATTTAATAAGTTCTTGAGATTGATCGGCCGGTGGGTTTTGAAAGTCCCTGATCAGCAGCGGTGCTGCGGGCTGCCCTGCTGCCGCCCAGCCACGGCTCCACCTGACAAATGTTATTTAGACAGCTTTACGGAGGGGCAATGCACGGGGGAGCTGCCAGGAAATCAGAGATCGTTTAAAATGCAGAATATGTCATTGCAAACAATCGGTGCTGCCTCTCTGCCTCGGTGTTGGCAGCAATCTGCAGAACCGCTCCCCCTGACACACCGAGGGGCCACGGCTCCAGGACGGCCCTGGAGGCCCACGTGGGCTCCAAAGTGCTGCAGCTTGGGCGCAATACCCACAGGCAAAAGTTGGACAGGGTGCAGACACTGGTTTTGGTTTTGCTTTTTAAGGCTGTCCGTCCTTTGACAACCAACTGCATCTCCTAGTGGTGAGCACTGCCTGCCTGCCTGGGCTGCCTGCCCTGCTACCAGCTGCCAACTGGGACGAGTGGGAACGGCCTCACGTTGCACCAGGGGAGGGTCAGGTTGGGTACTAGGAAACATTTATTCTATGGAAGAGTGGTCAGCCATGGGAACAGGCTGCCTGGGGAGTGCTGGGCCACCATCCTCAGAGGTGCTCATGAAACATTTGGATGTGGCACTGAGGGACACGATTTAGTGGGGGAATATTGGTGGCAGGTGGACCATCGGACGGGATGACCTTGGAGGTCTTTTCCAACCTTGGTGGTTCCAGAATTCTAACACAGCAGCAAAAACCCTGCCCTTGGACATGGTCTGCAGGTGACTGAGGAGGGTCGGCCCCTGCCGCTTGCCAGGAACAGAAAAACAAAAGCCACTGTAGGGCTGCGTGTGAAGGAGGACAGGAAAGGAGGGCGGGCAGCTCCAGCAGCTCACACCTGCTGCAGATGTGGCTCCACACGTCAGGAGGAGACTGAAGTTTTTCTCAGTGGCAGTTCCAGATCTGCATCAAGTTATTTCAGCATCTTGCTAACAAAGACATTACACTGACCTTATTAAAATCATTGGGATTTTCATCTTAATTGCAAGAGCATAATTTTTTCAACTTGTTTCAAAAGAAGAATAGAAAACAAATATTATCAGGCTCATCTTTTAGATGATAAGGAAGGGGGAAAGAGAGCTCCGCAAGGAAGGATTTCAAAGCCTGCTTTGTTTTCATCAGCTTTGAAATCAACAGACAGCCCTGAGAATTCTGTTTTTCTGAACCACGGTGTTTAATTCTATTTACTACTTCCAGGCAATTTTGTATATAGGCACCAGGAAAACGAACTTGACCACTTTAAAGAAATGCTCCTGCTCTTTTCAGATGTGTCATTTCTCCTGCGGGTAGGAGGGTGGGATACGGATCAATTAAAAACAAAAACAACACGTGGAGGCAACGTGGGAAGAGGAGAGGGTGTTTGCTGTGTCCCTGCTGGGCGCTCCGTAGCTCAGGAGAACATCTCAAGACTCCTAAGGAGGAGCTTTGTGCTGACTTCTTCAAGGACCATCCCCGAACTGCACCCCTGAAAGCCCTGCGCAGTGCCACTGCCTCTGCAGCCGCTGCATCCTTGGAGATGCACTTCTTGGGCCACATCCGTGCCAGCAATCCAGCTGCCTTCCCTCTTCTGAAACGAGGCTCTCTCCCTTATTCTTCTACTTGATTAACTGTTAGCAGAGGCCTTTAAGATCGCCTGATAAACTGTACCAGAAGTCCAAACTAATATTATTAACTGTGAATCTTTTCCTATAAATAATTTCCAGAAGCAGATCAATGCTACAACTGAGTCAATGGTTTCACTGGATTCATTTCTTCCTGTTACTCCTGGATTTTTTTTTTCCTGTAGCCACTAATCAATTACGATGATAAAACTGCCCTGGAACACCCCCAAAATAAAGACAAACAGTGTGCATTATCACAGACTGGCGATGTGCGTGGCATTGGAGATGCGTTACCTTCTCTGTGGCACATTTGTTTTCTCCTATAGACAGCTAAAAAAGGAGGCACAGTAAATGAATGGTCTGGATGTAACACAGCATTAATTCCCTGACCTTCTGCATTGAGTGACTAAGAATCTCAATCTCAATTATTCCTTTCATGATGGAATCTGAAATAGACACAGCGAGTCCTCACATTCTTGCTCAAAACAGGGAGAGGTGGAATGAGATGAGCCAGCCCGATCATTTGGCACTGAAATCACATTCATTATCAGCTCTGTGTCATTCAAAAAAATTGACTGTAGGAGAAAGCAAGAGCATCCAAGGAGAATTACTGCAGAACGCACACAGACAGCGTCTGTATAGATACGAGCACACCTTTATGTACACAATGTGTGCTTTAAAATTCACAAATCTGAAGCTGAATTAGGGGAAGGGAAAACAAGTTGCTCCCTAGAGGGCATCGTCGCTGTACGTTTCCAACCAGCAGACCAAAGCTGTTGCAGAACATCATGGCAGGTCGGTGCCCCAGAGCTGCTCTGCAGACGGAGGGGACGTCTGTGAGTACCCCATGGAGCAGCCGAGGCCGTGAGACCTGGGCACAGCACAATGCTGGCAGCACCCGGGGCAGGAGGAGCAGCGAGGGCAGTGACAACTCTGCAGGACGCAGGTATGTCCCCGCTTCCCTTTGGCACAACGCGCTGCTCGCCTCTCTGCGGTGCGTGGGACGGCTGCCGCAGCCTGGGGACAGGGGCTGAACGCAGCCTCCACCCGCATCGCAGATTCCAGCGGTGTAAATCAGGAAGAAATGTGCCTGCTCAGTAGCCATAACTGCATTAAAACACCATAATTGAATATGAACCGCATCGTGACGGAGTCACAGATCGCAGGAGCACAAAGGGCCGGGCGGACGGTCCCGGTGCCCGCTCACTGCACCCTGCTCACAGAGCTGTGCCCCCAGAGCCCAGGGCTGTGTCCCACGGCCCTCCTCACAGCACATCTCCTGCAGAAGCCCTCACACGGCCCTGCTGGTCCTGCTCCTGCCGGCCTCTGCTACCCCCGGGATCTCCCCGTGACTCGGAACACTCTTTCTCACCGTGCCCATTCTTTGTTCTCTTCCCCCATTTCAGATATTCCTCATCCTGAATCATTTGCTTCACTCAGATTTAAAATCCTGATGCTCCAGTTGCCCAGGTCCTACATTCTGGTCTGGCCCTGGGGCTGCCATCAGCTTAACTCCCTCATTCCAAATCAGCTTAAGCAGAGGTTAATGCCAAGCTTGTGCTCACACCTTTGCTGAATCAGGGCTTTGCCGACTTCCTGCTTTATTTATTGGCCTTTCCGAGGCTGCGAAGCGGAGATGGCAAGGATCTACCTTGAACCTCCCCCAGGACTTCTTGTGATGGAGAGCAGAGGCTGCACGGCCTCTGCTGTATGAGGAGCAACTTCATGAAGATTCATGCCTTTCATATTGTTCTATAAAATTAAAGTGCAGTGGAAAGTCACTCTTGAGGAAGTGAAGATCTACCGCAGTAATATACATGTAAACATAATTAAGCAACGAGTCCTGATCTACCTGTCCCTTCCGGGCCAAAGTTCAGCTGGAAGACGGTAGGATCGAGCTATGCAAACAGTTCTAGCAGACTTGCCCATAAAAGCAATTTTGGGTGATGAGATCAATAGCAACGTCCCACTCTGGTCCACGCGAGCCAGAAGCAGAACACTGAGCCCTTCGTTTCTCCCTCTGCACTCCTACCTGCCACGCTCAGTCTCAATATCCCCAAGCAGCGTACAGAGGGGTGCACCAACCCCGCTCATAGCACAGCCCCCAGCCCACAAAGCAGAGCTCACACGCGGAGCCCTGCAGTGCGCTCGCTCTCGGTGGCTCAGAACCCCGGTGGGTTACTACGGCTGCATCAGGCGCCAGCTCTCCCACTCCGGCTCAGTGCTGGATTAGGTGTCATGTGTCCTCCGGGAGGTGGCACGGGGCCAGAGTGACACCAGCAGGGACACACTGCCATGTGCCCAGCCCTGAGCTGCCGCCATCCCACAGGGCTGTCACACTTCTCCCAGTCTGCATATGAGCAGTGCCCCAATTCCCGCACAGGAAGGACTGTGCGCTCCTGAGCTGCCCAGCCTCACACCAACAGCTGCATCGCCTCGAGCAGACCCCGCTCAGCCATGGGGCTGAGGTGTCAGCATCCCCCAGTTCACTTCGGCCTCATCAGCATGGATCAGTTATACATCTAACTGGCTGGAAATAGGAGGTTGTTTGCACTTGGGTTTGGATGCTCATTTTCGAGAAGCCACAATCACAAATGTGCAACATTCACACTCATGAACTATTTGTAACTAAGTAAAACCGAGCTGTTTTTAAGCTGGACAGGAGCATCAGACTGTGGCACGGATATTCAGAGCCTTCCAGAGTCCCCGGGTGGGGAGCGATTTTCTAAAAATGCTGGTTTTTTCCCTTTCCTTTTTGTTTAAAGTAAACGTATAGTCTTTGAAGCTCCAAGGAAAGAACTTGAAAAATGTGACCTTTGGGCTTTGATATGAGACAACAAATAAAAGTAATCCAGAGGACAATCCTTTCAAACAACATGCATGGTCAATGGAGAAAGGACAACATGTTTTGCTTGGAGGCCAAGGCTGGCAGCAGGCTCATATGTCATCTTTGAAAATACCAGTGGGAAAACCTGGCACTGCCAAAACGCCGTGGCACACCGCACACTGCCCAGGGCTGCATCCCCCCAGCCCACGCTCACTACTTGGCCATGGCACGGACACTGACCCACCCTGCTGCTCCCGGCAGTGCCGGAGTGCTCTGCTCAAGGAGCAGCAGCCGTGTGCCTGGCCGTTCTCCAGGAGGGGACGTTTGTTCACCTGTCATTCATGATCAACGCCCATGGGCCCACCAGGATCCTGAAGCTACACCTCACACTGCTTCTAATCGGGATGCTCTTTCAACAAAAGGAAATAAAACTCAAACATCCTGAGTTGGAATGGACGAAGCCTGCTGGACCTGCTCTCCCTGGGCCCTTTCAGAGCCATACATCATTACGGTGCTGTCGCCTTCATGATGTATTGGTGTAATGCATCATCAGAGCAGCACTGCTCCAGTGATGCATTGCTCTTCACACAGTGTTAGCCTCTCACCAGCCGAATGTCCACCAGCAAGAACACGTTCAGGACAGCCAGTACATTTTAATCTATTATTTCCAAAAACTTTTGGAGACTTGCACTGTTTACTTGGATGGCTCAGCCAGGCTGCTGAACACAGGCAGGTTCCAGCCCTGCTGTGAGCACCCAGCTCTCGAGAGCAGGGAACGTGCAGTAACAATTACCAAAGCTCCATCCCACTTAAAGTCTTTTCCGTCCTTGAATTGCACGGAAATTTCAAACGCTTCTCCCAATTATTTCTCGCTCACCTCCTCCTACGGCTGCAAAGAAGGGAAATGTAAATGGTTGGTCAGCTGGAAAAAACTGACCAGCCACCCCACACTATATGCATGTATATGAGTACGTATTTGCACGCATGCGTTTAATTATAATTACTTCTTTTCAGCAGCAAGCGATGTGTCTGTTGCAACCAAAAATGATTTTGCTATTCCAACGCTGGGAAATCTGCAAGTCAAAGGTGAGGGAATGACTGCATGGAGCAGCTAATATGAAAAAATCACAATCTGGCAGCTGGCAGCAGCCCGCGATTGCTGGCAGAGTGGGATTGCCAATCATTTTTATACCTCTGCACTTTAAATAGCAATAATGTGTTGAATGTGAAATTGCCTGTGCTGATGTGGTTTGCTTCGCGCTATTAAAATACAAGCGTCGGGACACACATTACACATTTGTGATTCCTCTGAGACATTGTTGGGGGAAAAATACAAACTCCATGAGAAAATTGAGGGGGAATTAAGAGGCAAAGGGAGGGGGAGAAGCAGCAAACCCGGTCACTGAGAGATCGCAAGTGTGCAGAAAGGAAACAGGGAGAACATTGTTCAGCGCATCTGGACACGGCCAGGAAACAGCCAATTACTCCGAAGTCACCGGGGCACATTAAGCGACGGAGATTATTTCCGATAACGTTTATCCCTTATTTGATTTCCATTTGTTTTGTCCTGCCTTCGCCCATCCCAGAGCAATGCTTGGCCCAACACCCAAGCCCCCGTTCTGGTGCCAGGCACTGCCGTGCTTTGCTCCAGAGACAGAAGCATCAGCTCAGGCACAGAGCAGCTGAGAGACGTGGCACAGCCCTCAGGGCACAGCGCTCCCAGCACACGCCTCCCTGCCAGCAGCTCTGGGGCTTTCCAGGAGTGCGGCAGAGCGGCCGGCAGCTTTGCCTGCGCAAGGACACGGGGAGCTGTACTTGTGGCCATAGGCAGCTTTGCGTCTCCTTCGGAGCCATTTGTGTCCCGAATCAGGAAGCCATTACACACTCTGACAACCACATAACTCTTTGTGGATGAACAGGTCCCTTAATGTATGGTTTTACAGCCTTATTTATATATAAGTACCCACATATAATGCATATCTGTATGAAAAAGTGCCCAAGCCATCCCTGCATAAGCAGCTACGCTCCTGAAAGGGGAAAAAATGATGATATATGCACAGTGTTATTTCCGTCCACCTAAGAAGTTATTGCATGATTCACTGATCCCCACCTCACTTTCTGCTCTCTGCCCTCTCCTCTGTCAACATATAAATAGCCATTCCTCAGCCACACATTTCAGGTGCCAAACTTCTGCAAAGTCTTTCAAGAATATGACATTCCTAGCTCAGACTCAGACAGACCATGGGTAGAGGGCAAGTAATACAAAAACACCAAACCTTCAATATTCTCAGTCGTTTTGCTGTGAGTGGGCACAGCTGGGTCGCACTGGCAGCCACAGCACGGGGTCGAGGGGGGAGAGGATGCAGGCAGAGGGCGGGGAGGTCCACTCAGCACACAGGGAACAAAGCAAAGAGATTTAAGGTCCTGTCATACCCGGGAGTTTTATTAGTTCTTCTGCAGCAGTTATAGGGCTGAATTTTTTATTATTATTTTTTAAGAGAATAGGCATAGCGTTAAGGTCCTAGCAATAAAAAGTGCCAGAATGGAATAAAAACCGAAGTATCTCTGTTCATCATCCTCACAGAATCATGCTATTGGATCAAGGTCACACAAAGGTAGGACACAAACCCACATTTCTCTGTCCCTCTGCCCACAGCTGAGCCCCACGGGCGGCCCCACTCCTCTGCCTCCAGCAGCAGCTCCTCACCATCAGCACAGCGACCTCAACTCAAACCACACAGCCAGAGAGCACAACGTAATCAACGCAGAAAGGCTGAGAAAATTAACTTAAAAATGTTAAATGAGAGGAACAAAGACTTCGGACGTGAGCTGGAAGATGAATCGTGCTAAGAGAGGAAGGCTGTCCGGGAACTTGGGTGCAAAGGCGCCGTGTTCACAGCGGCTGCGACACGGAGGAGGTGGCAGGCGAGATATTGATTTGATAAGCAGATGAGTTGAAATGCTGAGTGCGTTGAAGATGCTGATAGAAAAAAAGGGATGGATGGAGAGACAGGGGAAAGCAAGAGAACAGCTGTGTACACTGAGATGCACGAGACGTTATGGAAAATAGAAGGTCATCACGATCCATGAAATTCTCAAAAGAAATAGGAGAAGTGGAGATCGCAGAGAGACAGCAGATGTTTTCATGCCAAGACAATGATGGAACCGTAATTACAGCGAGATGGAGCATCCTGCATAGTCACAGCGACGGAGAAACAAAACAAACCCCCAAACCAGACACATCTGATTGGCAACTGGAAAAGGCTACAAAAAGGTAATAAGCACTTAGCTCTTCTATTACACTGAAGTCAGATGAGCGGAGGGGAGAGGGCACTTCACCAGCGCAGGGCACCAGCACCAGCCAGGAGGTCAATCAAGCCATTGATGGGAACCCACAGGTCTGCCTGCATCCTTCCCACAGCCTGCTGCCAGGGGCTCACAGGGCTGCAGCAGAGTCAGGAGGAATATTTTTTTCCCTCATTTCAATATGGGGGAGCCCAGACACACAAGGATGGGGGTCAGGACACCCGCCAGCATGGCAAGTACTGCCCTGGGTCAGGGCTAAAGCTTAGGGCTCTGAGCCTTGGGGGGCTCTGGGTATGCAGCCCCAGTCCAGGGGCTTCCCCAGGCACCACTGGGAAAGCAACTGCCCAGCTGGTATTAAGCTTATAGCAAGCAAAGGCAACTAAGGGAAGAAAATCCAAAACTCGTGGGGACTGGAGCAGCATAGGACTCCACAGGAGGCAAAAAGAGCTCACGGATGTGAGTGCCTGCATGAACATCACCACGGGGCTTCAGTTTCTGACTCATCTGTGCAATGACTTCTGCTTTTGCAAGCCAGGTCAGATTCAGCCTGCCCATGAGCACAGGCAGCTGTCCTAGGAGGTATACAGCACTGTTGGAAGGAAAACAAGAAGGCCTCGGGCTCTCGATATTTTTAGCAGGTGCCAAGATACACTTCCAAACACAAAAGTGACCACTGTTACAGTAAATCTGCAAAGTGCATTTAGATCCTGGGCTGAGGCCGCAGCTGGGCTGAGGCAGCACAGCACCGAAACTTCTCTGCTCCTCTGGGCTTCCTACCGGCCATCTCTGAGCCTCCGTCTGCACAAAGGAGATAATTAGCTCGATCTGCAACACTAAAAGCTTGGTTTCACACTGTTCAGGAAGGCATGCCGCTAACAAAAATAAATACAGTAAAGCCATTTAAATTAGGGAGCAGACTCTGCGAAGTGAAAAGCAGCGCTTTGTCACCTCGAGTCGGAGCACCGCGTGAGGACAAATCGCGAGCAGAGATACGATCCGCGCCTGCGAGCGGAAGGCAGCGCTCCGAGCTCGTAAATGAAGGCCTGCAGGCTCCGCTCACGGCTCCGCACCGCCCCGCGCGGGGACCCCTGGGCTGGAGCTCGAGTGCCACCTGCAGCACCGCCACGGACGGCCGGGCTGAAGCGAGCGCGGAGCTCCCCGCGGGCGGCCCCTGCACGGCTGGACGGCATCGAGCTCCGGCAGCCGCGGGGTCTCCAGCAGCGCCATAAAGGAGCCGAAGGATGAACGCGAGGCAGCCGAAGCCTTCCGTCCCGCTACGGGAAACAACCGCGACAGCAACACGAGCACCTCGAGGAAGGGATGAGAGCTGAGCCCTGGGCAACGACAGAGGGTCCTGCAGCTCTGTGCGGAGCAAGAAAGCACCATGAGCCTCCCAGCATCATGCTTTCTGCAACCGCTGATGAAGGAGTGTTTGCAGGGTGCCAGAAAGGCGCACTCAGACACACTCTAGACCCAGACAGCACGTGGAAAAAAAACAAATCCACAAATTATTTTGACAGTGCTGTTTTTCCCACTTGAAACAGCATCAACCATCGCTTCAGCATCCTTGAATCCTAACCAGGGAGTTCTGATGTAAAACAAAACAAAACAAAAAAAACAACCACCAATGTCACCCACTGACATGGCTTCAGAGGGAACCAGGGCTGCTATCATGCCTCTGACCACGTTTTCAGGCACAACACCACACATCTGACACTCAGCAGCTGTTCTCCTGTTCCAAATTCAGCAGAGGAAGGAAGCTCTGCTACGTGTCCCATTCAAAAGGCTGACACAGGAGTAGGTCAGGCACAGGGTGCACTGCAGGGAATCACCCACCAACATCCACCTGAGGAGCTGAAGGCACTGCGGGCATCTCACCCTGGAACAGAGGCCGGGGACAGAAGCGTATAAACTGCTCACAGCAGAGACAGGACAAAGCAGGGACCGTTACTCACCTCAGGCAGCATCAGGAAGGTGGATTATCCAGGGATGTGCTCAGGCAATTCATAAGGCAAAGAGGAAGCAACTCTTTCACCCACACTTACGTTAGGAGATATATTGCCACTGATCTCAGAGGTCAGAAGGACAGACGGCCTCACATGTGAGGGCATGTGAGCGTCCGCTATGGCCACATGTGGCACCTGGTGTCACTCCCAGGGGGAAAGTGGGAGAGCCCCTGGGCCAGGAACATCGCAGGGGGTTCAGCTTTTGTGTCATACACCTCAAATACTTGAAGGGACAGAGCTGATGGGGGCCAGCCAGAGCTACAGCACGACCAAAGCAGAGCCCTGACACAGGGCCATCCCTCTCACAGCAGCCCCATGCACACTCCTACCCTTTGCCCAACGTAGCCCCGATTTCACGCTTTGCAGTGCTGCTGCCCCTCCTGCGTCCCAAGAGCCAACGTGGCTCAGAGGTGTGGAGCTCAACGCGCTGCTCAGCTGCCCTGCAAACCGACGGCACCACGACAGGGAGCGATGCACGTGTGTGACTCGGTAGGAAAACAGATGTAAATTTCATTTTTACTTTCACAGGAAAAGAACAACCATCAATAAGGCTTTCACTCCCAAAGACAAAAGCCGGGCTCCCATCTGCACCAACACAGAGCCCTTCGCTCCGGCCCGCAGGCAGGAAGCGCTCCAGAAGGAAGCGATCCATCAGGCTTTCTCTAGAGACCTCATCGATTCCGCCCGTAATAAAATTACAGCTTTTCAATGGGGACAGCCCCTCCGCACGGCGTCAAAGCCGCCCCGCGGGACGGCCCGGCCCGAGGCTCCGCCGCTGGGGGCGGCCACCGCGGCCGCACGTGGGCAGCGCCGCGCGGGGAACGGGGCGGCACCGCGGAGCCCGAGCCGCGGACAGCCGCTCCTTTTCAACACGCTCCGCTTACCGAGCCGCCTCGCTCCCCTCAGCCTGAGCCCCCCGCCCTCCCTCTCCGTCCCAGCCCACGAACCGCCCCGTTCCTCCCGCCCAGGAGCTCCTTACCCGCGGGCCGCCGTCCGGCCGCGCTGACCGCAGCTCCGAGGAAGGCACTGCGGCGGCCCCGGGCCGTGCGGGCGCTGAGCGCCGCGCCGTTGCCTCGCGGCTGTTCCCAGCACCGCTCCCAGCTGCGCTGCTCGGAGCTCCGGCCAACAGCGCGGCACGCGGGGCGGCTCGAGGAAGGGAACGCCGGCTCGTTGCTCGGCCCACCACCTGCCTCCTTCGGTAATTTCACCTCCAGCGTTCCACTCGCTACAGCTTAAAGCACAAACATGGAACGGCAAGGCATTTGTGCTGCCGAGCCTGAGGAAAACAGAAGATGCAGAGCAGACACAGAGCTCCCACTGCCACTGCAGCAGATCGCTGATGGCCCCACGAGGCCGGGGAAGCGTGAAGAGGAGCTGAACTTCATAGTCAGGTGCAGTGAGTACACACCCATCCCCACCAGCACAGACCTGGAAGTCCAGAGCTCCTCTCAAGATCCTGAGAAGAAAAAACCACACTTCCAGGCTAACCTGCACTTGTTTGAAACCAACAACTGCAGGCTCTGGGATATGGGAGTAACCACAGGAGATCTGCTTGCTTAGATCTAAAAACTCTAAAAACTGCAGTGTCGGCATTACCTTGGGATGGCAATAGCGCCTCTGAACTGCCAGGCTAAACTGTGTTCTCCATCTTTGACATCTAGAAAGAGACAACAGGCAGGCACTTTGAACCAGCCACTCCAGCCTGCAGCTGGGGCAGAGCTGTGTGCCTGCACAGCTGCCAGCACCCACCACTCCAAGGTGTGCTAGGAAGCAGTAATGATAACCACCCACAGCACCTGCCACCAGCTGCTTACCTGGGAGATCCCACGGACAGCCATCCCTCAGCAGATGCTGAGTGTGACTGCAAGGACTGAGGAATCTCATGAAATGAAACTCACCTTCTGCAATGAGAAGCAAGGAAAGACACTGCTGAACTCTGCATGCTTCCAAACCACTACACCTCCCAGCATCAAGATGCTTTGTCTCCTGTCCTTGCCTGTACAGCACAGAGGTGTAGTCCGCAGTATCCACAGACT
The DNA here is from genome assembly GCA_037305975.1 of Chrysolophus pictus. Taxonomy (NCBI): domain Eukaryota; kingdom Metazoa; phylum Chordata; class Aves; order Galliformes; family Phasianidae; genus Chrysolophus; species Chrysolophus pictus. The sequence continues at coordinate 9,198,441 of CM074594.1, forward strand.
GTATATTCTGCAATGAACCCGACAGACTGGTTTTAAACCTTGGGACCAGGAGGACTGATACCTTGAACAACTATACAGTCCGTAGATAGGTATGCACTCACAAAGGCAATACTTTCAAGTTTAACACTTTGTTTTGTGCCACCTTGGAGTCAGCTCATTCAGTGCCTTCATTTCTCTTCCTTTCAGAAAGCACAGATACATCCTGCTGCCAAAAAAAATACTTGACCAATTGCAGGGTGCTCTGGTACCAGATATGGACAAACTATTCACTGGGATACCAATTCACATCATTGCTCTGCTTGGCTCAAACAACAAACTTGTCAGTGTTTTAAAGAGGTACTGCCTCTGCACAACAGGATGACTCCCACGTTTTGGGAGCTTTCAACACACGTGGGACCAAGCAGTTCCTGAGACCACAGGGTAAATTCACCGCATGTATACATCAGCTGTGAGTACCACCGCTCAAACGAGGGCTTTCTAAAAAGCAGTTCATCACAAGGTTAAGTCCAGTTTTCAGTTCTTTCACAAAATTTGAAGTAAAAACAAACCCAAAACCAGGAGACTTGAAGCTTGGCCTTTATGTATCTGCTGAAAAGCCATTGGGACTGTACCTCACCTGCTTATCCCACTGAGCTCTCTTCCCCACCCTACATCCCAAGAGGTCCAGAAATGAAGGCTCTTAGTCATCACAGTTTGATTAAGACAGCTTAAAATTTGAGCTTTAATTGAAATGGAAAGAAACATTCCAAAAGGATATATGTTTTATAGATTTAACTGAATTACCAAATTTAGTTTCCATTGGAAATTATTGCAAATATGAACATTAAATCATAAGCGCCAAATAGGAGAAAATTCAAGAAAGGATATAATAATCATAACAGAAGGGACTGGACCAAATGCTTCTGTAGGCAGTTATCCAAACGTGCAATGTACTGACACATGAGCTCACTGGATGTAAAGACACCTTTGAATCCACCTGAAAAAACCTGGGAGGCCCTGACTACATCATTTGCCTGGCAAGTATCTTCTCCATCAGCAATAAATCCCGACTCAATACATATCTAAAGTGATATACATTAGAGGGCATGTGCTTAAGAGCATTAAGTCAGCTTAAATTACTTGGGCAAAAAATGTTGTAAGTTTGTGATACAAATAAATCTAAAAAGGAGCAAAAAAACAAAAAAAACTGTGAGAGAGAACACCACTGCAATATTAATGCCAAATTGTTACTTTTTTTTTTTAACAGGTCTGTACAGCAACATAGCAAAGAATGCAGTGATCACAATTCAAACCAGACAGCAACCTAAGGGAATGCTAATCCTGTATACATACAGCAGAAACACTCCCATCTCCAGATGCTCCAAATACGTTGGCTACCCTAACGCACTCCAAACCAGCTCTACCTACATAGGACATTTTGGTGTGAAAAAGTTTCTGTAAAGTTCCCTTTGTTTCCAGTGTTTTTCTTGTACAAAATATTACAATGTTTTTATATATATTTACAGACTTGCACAGCTAGAAAAATACAAATTACAATTAGGCTTGGCAATCAGTTCTTTTCTTTAAATACATGATATTTCAGAGCAAAATTGTAGTGGTAATGTATCCTGCACTTCAAGCATTTCTTCCGTAAGCATATCAAGCATAAAAAGCATGATCGCAGTGAGACGTGTCACAGTATGGGCAACAAATGCAGCTCATCAACCTCCTGGCATCAAGAAGATAAAAGATGAATGCAATTTATGCACATCAGTGGCACAATACAGAAAAATCCATAACTGAACATTAAATTCCTTAATAACGTTCATTAATTTCACAGGCAGAGCCTGTTTAAAAAATAAAAAGGACAACCACTGTAACTTCCAGGAAAAGCAGACACCAACTTCATGGGGTACTATACATCTTCAACACAAATGTAGCCACAGCTAACATTTCAGGGGCATCTGGTAGCTTCAAGCAAGCCCCAGGATTTTAAAGGCTTTTGCCTTCTAAGTAGAGGCCAGGGAGGACTTTTTGCCTTAAAGCTACAGTGTCTCTCATTATGGCTTTTAACACCCTGCCTTTCACTGAGATGAGGTATGTGTTTCTAGTGAAATGGTAACAGTTGAGCAAAACGGTTTTCAATGGACCACAAAACTCTGCAGGCAGGTGTAAACAGATGTTCTGTAAGAGGTTGCCAAACCGAATTGTAACAGTGCAAAACAGGATTTTTTTTTTTCCCCATTAGGAAAAAGTTGTCGAGGCATCTAGGACACCGCTAGTAGTTGTCAACCCACTGAGCAAATCCTCTTTCCACCAGAGTTCTGTTTATTGACACCACCTGAAGAAAGGGGAAAAAAGAAAGATGAATAAACCACTAACAAGAAAGGCCAAGTTCTGAATCAGCAGTGTGCATAATCAAAACTGAAAGAAGTTAAACAATAGTATGGCAGCATACCTCATCTCCCATCATACTCCACAACTGTATCAGTGGCAGACCTGTTGCACTGTCATAATTCGTGACCTGGAAACAGAAAATAGTGTGCAGCAATTTGGTCTCATCCATGATAGATGCAAAGCTGGTATTACTCACTGCATTGATACTCAGTTCCCCAACCCATGTGCAGACCAGAGGAAACAGCTGCTGCTGCCACACAGCTGAGGCACTGCTGGCAAGTTTACTTTATTTGCTCAAATCTTTGCCCTTGCCAGAATTACTGATGCCTTTAAGCACTGTGTTAAGCCAAAGGAAGCTATAAAGCTATCACAAACAATATCAAGCTTCCCACTCATCTTCTTTCAATGTTTACATGGATAATTACAGCCACCATGGAGAAGCACTTCAAAAGAGGTGAAGTCCCCTTCAGTAAGACCTAGCGCTGTGCGTGGAAGCCTGTGGGCTCCACCAGAAGCCCTTCTTCTCTCTCTAACCAGCCACAGGCCACATCTTGTATATCAGTGTGGCAAGAACACTCCTGGCTGGCAGGGCAGCGCAGTGCTTAATCTGCTGCATAACAGTCCACTTTGGCTCCAGAAGCCCATTCCTGCATCACCCTCACCATTTCCATCAGCTGACAAAAGGGAATTCTTGCTCCTTTCTTTGCGCATCTCTTAGTGGCACACAGTCCCATGCAGTGGTGATGCTATACAAGGTTGCTACACAAGTCTATTCTCAAGAGCTGAGGCTTCTCAAGAAGAATCTTGCCCAGCAGCCAGGCTTACAGGTTCTGGACTTTGTTTCTGATTAATACACACACTGTACTAGGGGTAGAGAGGATAACAGCAGCAGTAAAATCATCAGCAAGTCTTTTCCAGACAGCTCTCATGTACCTGCGCCAGCAGTGCTGCCCCTCTGGTCATCTCACTAACAGCAGCGTCAGCTTCTGATGAAAAGTGATCCTCATCTTTGGAAAGAAAAGGAGAAAACAAGTGAGATATTCACAGGCTTTAAAGTCCAGAAGGCACCATTAACCTAATCTTGTCTGACCTCCCACATAAGCTAGGCCAGAGAGAATCCTCACCTACTGCTGCTGCAGGCATTTGCTGAAACCAGTCTATTAAGCTGGAGATCACAAGTATTATGCCTGCTGTGTTGCTGAAGGGAGAGGATGAAATGCTTTTCAAAGCCACTAGCTAAGTTAACGTGAACATAAGCGGTTGATAAATTAGGAAGCTTTAAAGACAGAAATGTTCTTTTGCAGTACCTCTGTCATTAATATTTTGATCCTTAATGAACTAAGCTCAGGAGCCTCAGGCCTTTCCTGACCCTGCAGCATGCAATGCTATACATAGAAGCTCTGAAACATTTGCCCCACTGGCTGGCTGGCACTCGAATGGTGCCAAACGCACTCTGCAAGCACTGGCAGCCCAAATCTCACAACATGCACAGCTTACGGGGTACTGCTGCTAACTCCACACACATCATGCAACAGGAAACTCTCATGGCCCAGCCAATGAAGTTAAAATCTACTCAGCAAAGATGAGACAGGACAGAACTGTTTCCATTTTGGAAGAAAGTTGCTCATTTCCTATCTAGAGGTTACAAAATAAAGTTTCCTCTTTGTGTTCCCCATCTTGAGATGATCTCCAGAAACAAAGGAATTCCCTGCACTTCCAGAATAGGGGGGGAGAAGAAACAACTGAAAACACAGCAAGCATTTCTAGGCAGCAACTGACATCAGAGCACTTGGAGGGCAGTCTTTTCAAGGCAGAATGTGTACATCAGTCTTTTCAGCAGGAAAATATCTGGTATTTGTCTAGCAGACTGAAAACCAACTCTGCATTTATGGCTACACTATGTCAGAAGGCAGCAGAACCATTACAGCTGCTTCAGTTACATCCTGCCAGTCCTGCCACACTACTGTGTAGGACAGTAATTCATTCTCTCCTCTATACTGAAAAAAAGCCTGGATATTTATTATCTTCCTCTTAAGTAAGACAGATTGTGTCATACTAGCAGATCCAGAATAACAAAATATAATTTTTCCAATCCTTGATCTCATCACTTTAGAGGCTGCACTTGCAATAGGAGGGACAAGTTTAGACAATCACTGTTTGCACACAGCTGGTGTGCATTTAAACCTGCAGGAGGAACACGAATGGTAGCTCAAGAGCTCCATTACCTGGAAGTGGCACCACGTTGTCTAGTAAAACTTCTGCTCCTTGGAAAGGTAGTGTTACAAAATCAGACCTTAAGAAGAGAATCAGATCAAAATAAGAACATGACTTCAAATTGCTTCTGTGTTCTTTAAGGTGATATTGATTAATCAACTGCTCTAATAGGAACTCAGTTTATAACATACAATGACCAAAATAAAAAAAAAAAACAAACTATTCCACCAACAACCTAACTAGAAGCAATAAACTACCTGCTTAACAGGCCAAGTCAGTTTGAGCTCCAAGCAAATATCAGCTCCGTAACAGCCTATGCTTCTTACCTCCAGGCCGTTGGGCACTCTTTCTAAAACAATTAAGTATTTAATGGGCTTGTATGCAGCATTCCCAGCCAATGGGTATGGAGCATACAGAATCTGAATTTTAGTCCTACCTCATCGATTAATGGTACATTAACATGCCATTAATAACGGTACAGACTCTGGAAGGCATCCTTTTGCTCAGTTTCCAAGCTGAAGTGGCAGAAGTTGCATGGCTTTTTTGAAGGGAAGAGAAAAGAAACTGCAAGGGTTTAACCACGCACCCAAGAAGTCCACACCCACTGCTGGGACAAACCATTTAACCATCTCCCACTTCAGCAGAAAAGTGTTTCAAACTAGATGGATGCTTTTGATGCAGACTGAAGCCAGATATTGCCTCAGGCTGTGGAAGAGGAGCTACAGACCTGATTTGTCTGAGTGTGTCAATCTTCACTCTCTCATATCCTCCATAGTCGACATATCTGATCTCCACTTCACCACTGTCTTTGAAGTAGCCAACAACTTGTGCCCGCCACCATGCCCCATCCATGCCTGGAGCAGCACAAATAATACCAACTGCAAAGAATAAGAGCACAGACAAGAGAGGCTCGGCATTAATAGGTTTCTGGAAAACAGCACTTCACACGTTAGCAGTACTGCACAGTTATTTACAAGGAGTCAACAGCATTTCTTATGTTGCTTTTATTTTCTCTCAACAGCTCTCACATCCCCAGCACATAAGGCCTGCAGGTAAAACCAGAGATATGCATTTTACCACAAAATCTCAGCCACTATAATGCTGTTCTACACAGATATTCACTTCTGTTCCAGCCTCTGGTCACTAGTAGCAAGGTCCGCTGTCTCCAACAAGGAAAGCAAGTGCTGATTACTCCTTCCCTGTGATGCACCCTCCACTTCACATCATGTCCAAGTCACTTACCTTCCACAGGTGTTGGCAGGGTTGGAATTCCAGGTTGAGAATAGCAGACATACATCTGCTGGTCCAGGCTACGCAGGACATGGAAAGTGGGGTGTGTATGCTGCTGTAGAAACATGTGTCCTGCATTGACTTGGTTAGCCACAACCACTTCTACAGTGACTCCATCTGGGAGCATCAACTACCATAGGAAGGAGAGAAATACGCATCAGCTTTGACTGTCACATAAGCTTCAGTTGCATTTAGAGACACTGTTTAATTCTTTGTTCTATGAGCAACTCCTAAAGCTAACAGCCACCAGTGGGAGAACATTGACATTCTGGTAGTTGGCTTCCAAAGGCTGCTTTGGAACAGAACCAGAAAAATACCCAGCATTACTCCACACTAAAGGAAATCACATCTGGTAAGGGGCCCATCTTGTGCACAGAAAGACTATTAGCACAGAGCAGCTGTGGGATTTACTACACAAAAGATTAGAGAGAGTCAGCAATGATGTAGGTCAAGTCATGCTGCACTATCGATGCTGTACAACTTCCAAGGATGCCTTGCCCACAGGATTTTTAACATCAAGGCGATCTCTGCAGGGGCTGTCTAAGATTTGTCACAGAGGTTGTTTTAGAAGTTAGTTTGCCCTACCTACCAGAAAGCTGCTGTGCTGGGCAACTTCCCAGAACACAAAGCATTAGTCTGCTCAAAATACACCAGAAGTGCCTTTAACTTTACTAAATTTAGTCTTCCTGAACAAAGCCTGTCTTCACATCCACGGAGACAGTTATGTGCACAGGTACTGTACAGATTCTAGATGCTCAATGCAAGCAGTACTTCCAAGTACCTTGCAGCAAAAGCAGCAAAAAAAGCAAAAAAAATTATTCTATGAAATGCTAAGGTATCAGCATTCTCCAAATGCAATTAGGTACCATAATGCCACCAGAGCCAGCAAACCAGGGCTTACCCAGGAAGTCATAGGGAGGGAATGAAGTGCCAATGATGGTGGAGGTGGAGCATAGATGTTGGTGAGACTCAGCTCTTTGAACTTCTTGCCAATAAGGCTCAGTGCTTTTTCTACGTGATGCTGGGAACCTGGAAAACAGAAGTCCAGCAGAAAGTCTGTTGTAGAGATATTCTGGGGACATACATGTATCCTATGTGAAGCAATACACTTACAAGAACTTCCTAGGCTACATCAACAATTTCTAGAAAATTAATAGATTGACCATTAAATCTGATGCTGGGGCCATCATGAGCAACTCAGGTTGCCAGGCCACCACTTCAACAGCTTTAGCCTCGGGGTGACCTATTTCACAGAGTACTAGTAGATTTTTTCAGCCACATTTAAGTCTAACTCCCACACAGTCAGAGTCCATTCATCAGTGCACGTCCCCTAGCTCTTCTCTCAACACTAAGTGATCCTCCAAAGATACTGGTTACAAACTACAGCAGATGAGGATGTTAAACTGCACTCTCACCTCTGAAATAGAGAGTTCACATGCTAGGATACAGGTGACTTGGTATACACCTCTATTGTAACAGCACTGTCTGAGAGCAGAAAAGTTTTGTAGAGCACTGGACTCATTAAGCCTATAAAACTGTTTTAAATTCCTTGCCCATCTAATTACAACCCACAAGCTAGGTATTAGACCATGAATAGACACATCTTACCTTCAATGTGGCAGATTTGGAAGTCGTGGGAATAAGGTAGTGTTGAGATATAAATTTTGGCACCAGATGTTTGCTTCAGGAAGCTCACATACCTCCCTTGTTTGCCAATCAAGCGGCCAACTAGATGCTTTACAAAAGAGATAAGAAAGCAACAGTCAGGAAGAGAAACAGATCAAACAGTGCCGCTCTCCATGCCTACTTTCACCCACGTTCCCATTTCCCAGAGCACAAAGGGCCAGGCAGGATGAGTACAAAGCAACACTGGGCCAGTTCTGTTTGTCTGCAGTAAGGTAAGGCAGTTTGTACAGATAATGATCAGTGGGTACTGACTGTTTTGACATCTTCACAAAAAAAAAAAAAACCCACGAAAACAAAAATAAATGTGATAAAGGCTACTGCCTTCCTACAGCAAGTGAAAGAACATCTCCTCCCAGTCTGGACGTATTTTTATTTTCAGGGGACTGTATTCAACATACTACTTTATATTTTGAATAAAACATGTGTCAGTTTTAACACAAGCTAATTAGATTAGAAAGGGAGTAAATCAGGCTATCACGTGCTGGACCATACAGTTCTGGAGCAGCTGTGCAGTTTGCACTCAAGGCAGCAGCATGCTTATCCTGACAGAGCTGCTGTTTCACTTCACTGACTGTCAGCATCTAGGTCTGCTGAGGAGCAGAACTGCAAGGGCAGCGATGTGTACAGTAGCCATGGGTGACTGCATACATGAAGTAGGAAAAAAGGGATGAACGCAGTCCACAAAACCATACCCACTCTCTCAAATCCAAAAGAAAGCTCTTTATAATAACAGATGCAAGCTGCTCCATAGAACAGCTCAGATCAGCATTCTGTTTGTGAGGAGTTTAGGCAGGCTGTTAAAACATAATTCTCCCATACAGCGAAAAACAAATCCTCACCTGCTCTTAATAACCTTGTACTCTCAAGCCATTGTGAAAACACTTTTGAAGCAGCACAGTAACAGGCTGGGGTGGAAGATAATGGGGAGTAAAGACTTGAACACCCGACATTACCCTGGGTATAGACCTTACGTGCCTCTTGATTACAGCTGTGTACAGGCTCTTCACTCCTGATCAGTTGCAACAGGAGCTAAATGCTTAAATCCTTGTTTATTTGTCGATCTCCTTGGGGTGGCACTGAGCCACTACCAGACTGCAAGAACCAGAAGATCGCTATGTAGGGCAGGGCAAGAAGCACGATGGGCTGGTGGCTGGTTACCTTTGGAACCTCGATTTCCCAGATAGTGAGGTCGGACTTGCTGGATTCTCCTCCTGGCTTAGAGTTCTGGCGGGTCTCTGTCTTCCCCAGGGCACAGCCACTGTCCACAGAATCCATGCTATTTACATCCGAACCTACAAAACACACACACCAGCATTCCAATTACTGCCATAATCCACCCAGCTACCAGACACAAGGCCATGAGAGCACGTCATCTTGCAGAGAGATTAGGTTGAGCTTTTCTTATGTGTATTCATGTGACATGCTCCTGTACTGAGTTCTGCAGCATTTCAGTACAGATCAAGCCCTGTCACACACAGTCTAAACTGTTTCCTTTTGTTCCTGGAGAGGAATCTGAGTACCTCTGGGAACACAACAGTAGGATGCTAGAGTTCAGCACAAGTCCTTCAAACAGGGTGACACCTCACACAGAAACTGGTCACTAAAGTCCCCACTACCAGCTGAATGGGAGCTACGTTAGCCTCAACACACAGCTACTGCTGTGGAAAGATACTCTGCATTTTCCCCATGGCTTTTACAGGGCTCCGCGCAGGGAGGGACACACAACCTATTTGTCTGCCTCATATCACATTCCTGCCCGCACAGGAGGAATGCACGGTGAATCCTGAGCACACCCAAACTGCCTCCTGCCTTAATATCTCACATGCCTGAAGAAACACAGCACCAAAGCTGAGCTGTGGTTTGTTCCCAAACCATCTGTCGATATCAAGGTTTCCCTTGGGAAGGGGAAAAACAGTCTCCTTCAGATTAGTGTATCACGAAGTTGATCCTTCCTGCAGAGTAACGCACAGGAACATGAAGACCATCCAGTACAAAACCAAAAAGAAAAGTAATTGAACAGCTACTTTACGTTTGCTACATCTCAACTAGTAAGACAGCACAGATGCCAAGAGAGTCAAAGACAAACAGCACAGCTGCTTGCCACAGACTCTCCAGACAAGGAGGAGGGTTGAAATCCCACAGCCAGGGTGTGAAGGTCAGCTGTAGGACCTCTTCTCCAACAGTCACATTAACAACTTTACCTGCTGTATCCTTCCTCCCCAGCTTTCAGCTTTAGCACAGAGCTTTCAGCTCTTGTTATTTATCAGCGGGCTCCCAACTCGTTCTTACATCTTCCCATCACATCAGCACTGGCAGCAAGGCACAACCATTCTCTTCCCATATTTATTCTCACTAGTGAAGATGTTTTGTGGGTTTAATCCTTAATTCTTGGCAGACTCAACCCTTGTCTTGCAACAAGCAGCAACCCTACTATGCAGTGATTACAAAAGACATCCTGTCATTAAGAGCTGTTGGCGCCACAGGATCCTAAAGGATTTTAACACCCATCCCCAAGGTCACATGGGTCAACATTTGCTCAGACAGTTTTGTATTCTGTGAGGCATACATCATCCAGGATCTAGAAGGCAAAAACAATACAGAGACAGATGGAGGATCTCCACAAGCATTGCTGCCTGTTGAGAATTCTTGGCGTGCACCTACACTTCCGAGCAAAAAAGGCTTCAGGGTAATTGGTCTCCAACCAACTGATTTTATCAGGATTTATTAGAGCACTTCGCTGGTTCACCCAGCAGCACCTCAGAAGCCTGCCCTACAGGCTCTCTTCAGAAGCAGCCCACAAATGGAGATAAGAACTCACTGCTTACTAGATGTTGCCTGAACTGGAGCAGAAACCATTTGCATTAGCAAGTTTCAAACCAGTAAGGTGTTCAATGCCTGACCTACATCCACTCACACCATTTCATGGGGACACTCACACGCTTCGCTTTAGACAGCAAGCAATGTGCTGAAAGGGAATCACCCTGTTCATCCCTTTACAACACATCACAGAACCCAGTGATTTAATGGTATGTTGAACATCCAGCTAACACTTGGGATACCCATCTGAATAAGAAGGCTGAATATTCATCTGCTGGGGAAAATTTAAACAGAAAAAGGAATTATCTGAATGTGTTATGAAGCAAGGTGTTGCTGCCCATGAAATGTTTATTCCCCATGTTTTGTTGGAAGCTTTACAAACCCTTTACCTCCTGAGTGATCTCCATCCATCTCTGCTGCCCAGTTACCCTCATGGCGTGAATCTGAACCTTCTTCTTTCAGCGTCCCATTACTGTATGGCACTTTGCTGTCTTCAGGTAGCTTCGGGGTAGGAGGTTTTTCACTTGGTTCTGAGCTCTGCTCAGCAGATGTGTCTTGGGTTGCAGATGTGCTCAGTAAGTCCGAATGCTGGCCTGATGCGACAGACAGCACTGTGTTCTGCAACGGGTCCTCCACACTTGTCCCACCTTCAGATGCACATGTGCTGCACCCAGAGTCCTCCATAACCAAGTGTGACTTTCCCAGTGATCCTCCATGGCTTGCCACAAGAGTTCTATCAACTCTCTGGGACTCACTGTGCACACAGTTCTTTTCCTGGTGGTCTTGTGTGTCCCCCTGAACCGGGCTAGATAAATGACCAAGTGCTAAACAGCTGGAATATGTCACACACTGATCACGTTCCTTTGTTGGCAGGGACGTTGGTACCGCAGCATCGCCCTTAAGAGCTGTGTTCTCATCCACTCCTCCAGCTTCTGCTACAAGTAGCTGATCAGAAGAAACAGTGCTTGCTCTCTCCTGAGGTCTCTCGACTCGGCTGGCTGCAGCCTGGCAGATCCGACTGGACACATCGCTTACAGAACCAGACAGCACCTCCTCAGTTGCTGCCAAAATGACCTTGGAAATTATTTGTATTGCTACTTGCTCGATTTTCTCAACTTCCTCCTTGTCCAAACTCACTCCTCTGATCCTCTCTCTCTCCAATTCGTTTCCTTTTGCATGTGTGTCCTCCCCCTGACACACAGGTACAATACCGTCATTCGACTCAGATGTCTTTTCTTCCCTAGATTGCTCCAAACAGGCAGACTCCAAACTGTCTGATAACATCCTAACTGCAGAATCCTGGTGACTCGATACAACTTCATTAGTGAGAAGGGCTTGCGGGGTATCGGCTTCCTTCTCCAATCCCAAGTGAAGGGCTGTCACACAGCCAGTATCTGACAGCGCAATTTCTGGCATCTGGCTTTCCTTAGGGGGCTTAAATGAAGACTCATCTGACTGCTCTGCATTGCTGATCTCCTCCGTGATTCCCAAAGACCCTTGTGTCAGCACCACCGATGCTGATGGGCACTTAGCTTGGTTTGCACTGGAGCCTGAATCCTCTTCAGGGCTGAGTGCAGCACCACTGCGACACTTAGCGCTCTTTGAGATCAGAGGGAGAGAAACACAAGCAGGGACGCTGCTTTCATCTTGAGAACCTTTAATTTCTAGTTTTTCACTGTCGTCCTCAACGGTGCTGGGCTGAGTTGTCCTTATTGCTGGGGCTGAAAGGTCCCGTGAGAAATCTAACCTCTCGTGAGTCTGACGCGTAAGAGAGGGCGTCATCGGCCCTGCTGGCGGCAGGGAGGTCGAGGTTTCATTCTCTGGGCGTTCCTCTTCTGGGGAGAGAGGCAGTCTTTGAGGAACACATGCTTCTGTTTTGGGCGGTGAATCATTCTCTGGCAGTTCTTTCTGCTTCTTTTCCACAATAGCTATTGCTTGTCTGTTACGATTGCTTGGATGCTTTTTTCTATGGGAATAGATCCACCAGCAGCCAAGAAGTGCCAGCACTCCAGGTATGGCGTACGGGAAGAAAGTGCGAAAGCGTAAAGCCATTTTACAAAGCCTCAGCAATTAATCCTAGAAAGGGAATAAAAATGGTGTTAAAATACAGAAAAGGCAATGAGAAGTTTCACAAATACCTTGAGCTGTTTCTATTAGCACAACAGGGCTGCTTTCCAGCTGCTTTAAATTCACATCTCTGCTCGATCAGCAGACCTAGGAACACAACCCTCACCTAGCAGTAGGGATATCTGGACAGCTTTCACCAGTACATTTATCCTGGCCAACAGCTTCAGGTTCTTTCTCCTGTCTTGCCTTCGCGGGTCAGCTCTGCACCCAGGGCAGCATCCCAACAGCACATTTCTCCTGCACCAGGCCGAGTTCCCAGCACAGCCATACTGCAAGCATTCAGCAACTCAGACTTGATACATCACAGGTCTCCCCAGCTCTCTGCTTTGAGGACAGCATCACTCTCTCAAGAGCATTTTATAGGCTGACAAACACCAGTGACTTACTACATTTGAGAAAACAAAGGAGAACTGCTTCACAAACCTCCTCACCCACATCACTGCAGGAGGGCAGCACATGGCACACAGCCCAAGGCAGCACTTCTGAAAGTGCAGAAGAGCACTATGCAGCTAATCCACTGATTTATGAACAAAGCAAAGGCTTTCCTGAACAAGGAGCACTTGCCCTCTCATGATGATGCAAGGGTCTGCAATAGCCAGAAGTGCCTTGAAAGATTTCACACTTTCTACTGGAAGCCCAACACAGCTATAAAAAAAAAACCCTACCCCTCCTCTTATCTAGCTATTACCACCACAGGATGGGTATTCATTGAGAACAAAGGGGCAGTAAGTCCACTCAGAACTTGCAGACCCCTCCACACCATACATCAATCACTGGATTTGCAAGCTAAGCAGATGGGAGGGCTGACACTGTTCTTATTGCCCATCTGTCCGCAGTGCGGTTTCTGCTAAAAGAACAGAGCTATATAAAGGGAGAACCGCAGCACTAAATCAGGTTACAGCGCTAAGACAGGCAAGTTCCCTTCTCTGGAAAAAGCAACCCCCAAGCCAACAGGTGTCACAAGACCAGCTGGATGCGACCACACATCCGAGCAGAGAGGACAACACGGGCAGGAGAGAGTTACTCTGCCCTGCTGCAGAACGATGCCAGGGATACCGTAACAGAAAGCCCTGCAGGACGGGCTCCGATCCACAAGTGTCTGGGATGTCCCTGCAACCCAACCTCAACTATTTAGTGACTGAGACAGACCAACAACATTTGCAAGCTTTTGTGTGGCTACACGACCAGTGTAGAACAGGAAGGCCTGCAGTCAGAGATAACCCCAAGGAATTCAGGCTACGGAGACAGCAGCACGCCAAGGATCCACAAAGCACCCTAGAGCCTGCAGAGGTAGCTACTGGATGCAAGTAAGCTAGTCCTAGCATGCTTTCTGGGCCCTGAGAAGTACATACAGTGCTCAGCCAGGTAAAACGAGCTCTGAACACACGGAGCAGCCGAATCCCCAGCTTGCCATGCACTGATGAGTCAGAAAGCCACCACCACCCCACAGGGCAAGGGGCCTCCAGGCCTTCCGCTGCGCCAGCAGACGGTTCTGTGTCACCAGGGCAGCAGCTCTTTTATTCGTGTTAGAAGGATCCCACTGCTCGTCCTGTGAAGCCTTTCAACAGGAATCATCCTACCACTCTAACTGAAAAAATGAACCTTGCCCCCCTTCAAGAGGAGCAAAGTGAGACTGACAGTTGTTATTTCTGTTGCTTCAATCTCACAGTACAACAGAGGGAGAACAAGCAAAGCAGCCTTGAGTGCATCTAACACCACGGGAACTCTGCCTGGGTTGAAGCTGCATACAGCCTGCAAAGGCACACGGCTCCTGGGGCATTATGGTGGGTAGCAGGATGGTCTCAAAGCTTTCCTACACCATCTAAATCACAGTCTTCCTGCCACTATTAACAGGCAGACAAGAAGAAACTACATTCAGGGCTGCTCCACCCAGGGTCACCACTCAAGATGTGTAGGCTTTGTGTCAGCTGGAGACAAGTGATGATAGATGGAGTATCCTGCCTTCACTGCCAGCAACAAAGGCCTCTTAATACTCAGCAGGTGTCCAAGAACACAACATCACGAGTTCAGAGCTTCAGTCCTTGCACACACTTTTGGAAAGATGCTGTGAAATTTGGAAACATATCTACCCATCTGCAAAGGGACTGCCAGCAAAGGGATGCACGCTGAATGCCTCAGCAGCAGCTCCTCATCACATGTGAAGCTCTGAGGTAGGGACAGCACAACCAGGGCTGCACCATGAGCATGCAGCCCTCCAGGGCCCAGCACAGCACATCATCCTCCCACATTGCTCACCGCCCAGTTGTGTTCATGCTATGACCAGAATCCAGGACACAACACATTTCGAACATGCTGAACCTCTTAATTGCAGTTTCAGCCTTTGTTAAAAGGGGTTCTGTGGGTTTTTGAAGCACTGAAGCAACTTTGGAGCACGCTTTCATGTCTATAAATAGAGCAGTAAGCAAGATGGCACACAGCACTTTGCTTCTTCTTTGTATCAGCATGCTGCTTGGATAAAGACAGACATCACTGTGAATTAATTCCACCACATTAACGAGTGTCCAGGTCACACAGGTGGCTTGTGCACTCCCTGCTCTTAGGCGGGTCATGGCACTTGCACCCATGTCCCCGCTGCTCCCTGAAGACAGGAGGGCCCACACCAGGGATTTTCAGAGTAGCTGCCCTATTCTTTGCCAGCACTGCTCCAATGCACACCTCCCAAAGCCCAGCTGGGTGCACCACCTGCCCGGCAGGGACATCACACCTACCAGGAGCCCTGGCACTTCCAGGGTGTTACAGCAGCAGACCTGCAGAACTGTGCACACTGTGTGGCCTCACTGGGCCACCCTGCTTCCAGCACTGCTTCCAGCACAGTGCAGGCCTCTCCTGCACTGTGGACTGAGGCTTGGCCCACACTCTTGCTCTGCTCCAGACCCTGTCCCAATGAAGGGCAGGCAAGCTCCACGCACCTCAGCTCAGCACCCAGAGCCCATGAGCCAGACAGCACCGCTTCAGACCTGCAGGGATCCCTCAATGAGCAGTTTCAAGAAGCAAAGGTGGGAAATACGCTCCAACACCCCTTAAGCAGCAGTACTTGTCCAGCAGAATCCATCTGGATAGAGATCTCGCTACTTAGGAGCCCAGACCCAAAATCTGCCCCACACGTACACAAACTGCCTTGGTGAACTGCTGTCACCCTTGAACTTCTGCAAGATGAAAGCCGCCTCTCCCCCTGCAGGAAGCACACCAGCTCTTCCCTGCCCCACACTGCTGGCACCCACACCGCCATCACACTCCCCGGTCGCCATCCCGCACTGCGGGGCAGGACCGATGTGCCTTTCCTTAAGGAAAGCTGGAACAAAAACCAAACTGCTGCCTGCCCCCCACAACAGCCTTGTGGCAGAGCGCTCATTACATTTTTACATTTTCCCTGAGCAGAAATTAAAGCAAAACGCGACATGCCTGACAATACCCACACACAACAGACTTTTCTCCAACCGGGCCACGACTTTTACCAATGAGTGACACAAATAAGACCTGTTTTTTCAGGAGATAGCAGCCACAGAAGCGGGAGCCACCCACTGAAAGTGTATTATCTAGTTCCTTTTGAGAAGCATAATATTTCTTAGAGAAGAAAAAACAAGTAAGCCAGCCTGTAGACTATGCTTAGTCTGTCTCCACTGAAAAAAAACGATTATCAGAGCAAGTGTTCCAACTGCAACTTCCAAGCACAACCCTCCCAGTCTTCACAAGGAGCTGGGGAACAAAAACATGCCTCCCTGTAGCTCTGAGCATTCAGGTCCCAGACAAGCCAGTATTCAGTGCAGTTTTCACACCTCTTCCTCCAGCCACACTCACAACCTTAGCTGAGCTGGCTTGGTCACCAGCCTCAGCTCCTGGTTCAGTGCAGATATGATTTAAGAAACCCAGTAACACCTCCTGTACCTCATGAATGAGGCTTTTACGTTGTTCTGTGCAGAAGTGGAAGCTGCGTGCACTGGGCAGTTCTGATTCGTTGTGCAGGAGTTACCTCCTCGCAGTCAGGCAGCAGAGCTCGTGGCTGAGAATAATGTTTCGGTTAGTGTGCTTTGGATTTGGAACCGAGGGGAAAAAAACAACACAGTTTTGTGCAGTAATTTGGATTTTGTTTGGAAGGTTTTTTTTTGTTGCAGTTTGTTTTTGAACTTGGTCACTGGAAAGCCTGCGCACTGCTAAGACAAAAGGTTTGCGTGCGTCCCCTGCAGCACAATGGGACATTGTGAGCCACTGCTGCTGCTCGTCTGCTGTCCACTTAAGTCTGTCATAATTAATGCAGAACCACCCCACAAGCTGTCTCATACCACAAACTCAAATTAAAGTAGCTCACAGAAGCCCATTCCCAGCAAGCTCCCCCATACAGACTGTCCCATTATGATCCATCCTTATGGAGCTGCATCAACCACACACACACACAACAGTCCCACACACCTGTGCAGTGCAGCAGAGAGCAGCAGGATACCCTACGGGGTCGGGCCTGTCCCAGCCTGGCAGACAGAACACTTCCAAGAGTTATTTTGAACAGTACAATCATTTAAGATAAAGATCTTTGCTCTTCTGTGATATTTAAATCAAAGGGAATTGGCGCTTGGGCTGAGTGCTCCTTGGGAGCCCGTTTCATTTCTGGCTTGCCATTGGACTGCATGCTGCTCCCAGTGATGCTCTGCCACAGACAGGAGGGCCATGGATGCCCCACACTGGGCTGGCAGCTGTCGGGGGGCCCCGGCTGCACGCAGCTGAGCAAAGGATGCTCCGCCGGACCGGGCTGCGGAAGGTGTGAGGATGTACAGACGTACACCTCCTTCATCTTCTCTGAAAGAGTTCCTAAAGCCACATCCATTTTCCAACATGTTCCAGAGTGACAGAGCCCTCTCGCCATTGCTCATCTGACCGTTTGGGCACACGGGGCAATGGGACCGTTTACACACACGGGGTTGAGCGCCGCAGCCTCCCCCACCAGCAGCAGGGCACAAGATGGCAGCGTGTCAAGTCACACGGCCCCGAGCACTGCCAGAACGGAGGGGCCTGGCCTGCAGCCCTCACAGCGGGAGGAGCCCGTGGGGGAAGCTCAGCAGCTCCCGAGACTCAGCCCAGATCGGCATGCCAGCACCAGAGTCAGCACCAAGCACTCCTGCCTGGGTCTGTCCTGCCTGCACCAAGAGGAGCCATCACACAGCAGAGCTCACACCATCGGCATCTCAGGAGTCCGCTCTGAACTTCACCACGGCCCAGCTGCAGCTCCACACGGCGCTGCTCCGCGCTGAGCACTGCCCTTGGAAGGGATCAGGACAGCAGGGAAGGCAGCAATCCAGGTCACATTCTGACCTGATTTATGGAGAACTCCTGGCGAGGACCTGGGAGATAAGGACAAGGATGGGCACACATGCTCACCTACCTTAAAAAAAAAAAAAAAAGCTGACGACAGTCAACTCATTTCCACTGGCTCGCAATAGGGTCCCAGAGTGGCTTTAAGCTACCTTGCTTCTCCAGCCAGGCCAAGCAATCCTTCAGTGCACGCATCCTTATAAGGCTAGAAATGTTTGCAGGACGAGCTCTGCAGGGAAGCCAGACAGCTCATTCCTAAGACCCAAGAGGAGAGCACAGCCATCCCTGGAGCACAGGAAGGTGCACTGGGGGCACTGCCCCACCGCCTGGACCCCACCCAGAGCCCACCAGCAGGATGGGACACAGCCGGAGCTCAGTACCACCCTTACCAGGCAGCTCTATTGGAAGTATGGCTTTCCCAGCAAGGCTGGGACGGCTCCCAGCAAGCCCTGCAGTTAGCGATACAGCAGATGGGAAATGAATACTATCTGGGTGAAAGAACACTGGGCAAGGCTGCCTTAGCTAAAGCTACACCGCCTCTTAAAACTTTCCATACTAAAAATAACCTGCAGCACACGCTCTGCCTCATAAGAGGCAGATGAACAAGAGCAGACAAAAACCTAAAGAACTGGAAGTAAGAACAGGAAGTGCTGCATAGGAACAGCCCAGAGGTGGCAAACACAAGCTGCCACCTCCAGTGCCCAAATGCCTCCACAGGAGGCTGCAGGTCAGGCTGCAGTGAGTGGTGCCCAACATGAAGCTCAGAGGACGGGCCGTAAAGCCGCAGCCATCTGCCACATCCCCAGACCGCCAGCCTTGTGTCACCCACCTGAGGCACTGCAGGACATTCCAGACTCCTGCCTGTCCCACCCTCTCCTCCCAGGGCAGCGTACCATTCAGAAAGAACATCCACCACCCAGAGCTGAGAGCTCAGGAGATGTGACTCAGAAGCAGCAAGGAGCCGACGGCAGGTAGGAGCCAGGCAGACAGATCTCAGACAAGATGGTATGTACTTAAAAAAAAAAAAAGTGAACAGGTGAGTTTCTCTGTACTTAATTAAAGTGAAGAGTTCTGCAGCAATTCCTGCCACTAACACCAGCACCGGGACACAAGAGCAGCAGGGGATGCTCCGGAGGCAATACCTCCGTTTACCAACTGCACAGCTCACAAAGCTGTCTCTCCTACGGATGGAAACTATTAACAAAGCCACTCTACAATCTTCAAGTTCTAAAAAACCAATGAGTGCTAGTTGCAGAGGGGTTATTATGACAAACAAGAGGCTGAAAAAGCTGGTTGTTGTAGAGCTAAACTAGAGCTCTGGAACATGAAACACCAACACCAGGCTGCTTTTATCTCAGAGATAAAGACTGCTTTTGGTGTAATCAGCTCCACTGATGTTCCTACAATAGCTCATTCCCTTCCTCTGCAGCTGAAGCTGCTGTGCTTATGGCCCAACTTTATCACTGCTTCATTCTACAACTCCGCATCTGTGGCTTCTGCCCCATCAAGGAGCTTGAGATCAGACCAGCAGAGCTGTTCAGCTCCAGCAGCATCGCTTCACGGCCCAAAGCAGGTCTCAGAGCTGCCTGTATGGACATAATCACAAGCTGAGGTTTACAGTGAAAGTATCAGTTTTGGCAAACTGTATGGTTTTTTTGCAGATGTCTCAGAAAGCACCAAGCAGCCCATGGATACACAACCACTCAGACCCAGCAGCCCTCCCTGCCTGCGCTGCTGCGCAGATTAATGCAAGGCCCTGAGCTGATCCCACCCACTATGCAATAAGCCACAGGTTACTCTATGTAATTAACAGTAACCCTATCAGATTATCAGGCCCCTCACTGCACTTGGTACCTTACTACCTTCCTGCTCCCTCGTTTCATTATTCAGTTTCCTCAGCCACGCTGGTGACTCGCTGGGAGCCCTCCATCACAGAGAAGGTCAAGGTCAACTGGCTGCTTTGCCAGAAAGGTGAAACAGCTTCTGTACCACTTCATCAGTACCAGCTTCATCTTTCTCATCTATTCCTCAAACATTTGAGGAAGTTTGCCAGCTTGAGTCTGCTTCTGAAGCAGAACCAGACCAAACACTCTTTTGCTTCGAGCAAGCCAGAAGTTTAGCACACTGGCCACAACCTTTCCATTATCACCCTGCTTTATACAGCAGAATTCAGAGCCTTGGATTCAGAGCCACCCAGCCTTGTGCACAGATATCCCCGCTGGGAGCAGCACCACTCCCTGCAGCCCAGGGATCGCTCTCTGCTCCTGCCACTCCACAGCCTCACACACCCGGCCGTGCTGATGCCCTCCCTGCCTGCTGGGACTCACCTCCAGGTGGGCAGCAGCCAGCACAGCCACGCTGTGTCCCCGCTGCACGGCCTGCATTGCACCAGGGCGACTCAATGTTTTCAAAAGCATTTTTCATAAAATGCTGAAGAGAATCACTCCTTGGTAGTACAGGCAAAGCTGCTTTTATTACCTTTATAATCTATTGACATATTATAATCATTAAAAAAAGGATTTTTAGCATCATTCCTTCTTTCTGCATTGTTACCCAGCTTGGAAACTACTTTCCTGAACTTCAAAACAAACACATTCAGTGCATACATGCCTTGTGTTTGCTTCTACATCAATATAAAACTCAGCCTTTGCTAAGGGCAACATTAGTGTCCACTGCAAGCACAGCTTACAGTTGAAAATCTAAGGAATCAGTGAAGTAAAATGCCTGGCACACACTCTGATTTCCAAAACCCAGGCACGCACAACACCCAGGAGCAGAGACTAAACTAACCAAAGGCTTCCGCTGTGCTCTGCACACCGCACAACAAAACAGATCTGAATTTTCAAGGAGACAGAGCGGAAAGGTTTACACCACAGCACTGATAGCGCTCACCGCAACAAGACCTTGACAGAGTGCTTCTCAAAACAAAACCTGGGCTAAAACAGAACAGCAAGAGGTGGTGTTGCTCAGCAGGAAACTGTGTGCCTAGGGCTCAGCTCGCTGCAAATAAACCTCAGAAGTGCATGGAGGAAGGATATTGAACATCTGTTGAAAAAAGCACTCCACGTTCACCTACACTGGGAAGGAACAGCAAAGGTTTCAGCACAACACTTAGACCGAACAAGCAGGAAGATGACTTTTATGCATTAATAAGCTTGCTACAAGAAGTTATACAGCATACTTGAGACCTAATCAGAGAGACGAGCTTTGCTTTGATCTATATTACAGGAGCAGCTAAAGCCCTCGCCCCAACTGTGCTGGGGGCTGTTCTCATGCACAGGACGGCTCCCCCAGACTTCAGTCCACTGCTGGAGGCAGCACACAGGCCGACCTTCCTGCAGCCCCAGCTGCACACACACACTGCCCATCCCTTTTACCAGCCAGCAAGCAGGACGCTGTATGCTGTTCCTTTAAAATATTTTGGAGTTGGGATGTGCAAACTTCTTTCCTGCAACCCTGAACACCACACTTGTCCTTATCCCCACAATTCAACAGGAAATGGAACAAATCCCAAGCTCACAAACAGAAGAGGCTCCTCATTAAGGAAAGGGGAAAAAAATACAGGATCACACCCTTGAGTTTTACGGAGATTTTTCTCTCCAATTCTTGGTCCAGAGACTTCAGGCTTCCAAACCACTGATACATCCCCAAGCACAGCTGAAGCCCTGGTACAAGAGGCGCACACAAATCATGAGCTCTTGCTAGGATCTGCTGCTATTTATACCCATGGAGCCCAAACCAGCTAGAGCACATGGGAAGTTTCTCATCCTCATTGCCAGGTGGCAGCAGAGGTCAAAGGCAGTTCCCCCCATGACCTCTTCAAGGTCTACAAGCACAGATTTGTTTGCTAAAGAACAATTTAAACAATCTCTTCAATTCTCCCTCTTAGCTCACCTCTGCTAAGAGCAATGCATGGGGCCACCACGTGCTGGTCAGCAACAAAGCAGGGGAACAGCTGAGGAGATCATGTGCAAAAGCAGTGACTGACAGGGAAACCTCCTGCAACCCCTGCGAGGAACAAACCCAACAGCCTGACCTTCCAGGCAGCGCAGCACGCGCTGAGCAGCACAGCATCCTGCAGACACCTCAAAGCAGCTGAAGTTGGCAGCTTCAGGTTTTACCAACCATTTGTGTGAAGTGTTCAACAGAAGCACTGCAGTTAAAGATCAGGATTTTAGAAAGGGCAGTCATTAGATCTGAAATATTACATAATTAGAAGTAATTAATGGTTTTTAATGACTAAGAGATGTTGCTAAGGGCACCTGGGGATACCAATCCTGAGCTCACCGTCCCTCTGGACACTAGAAATATCCTAAATAATTTTTTCACAGCAGTTAAGCACACATGAAAGAGAAGAGCCACAAGAGTCCTGTGGTGGGGGGGGGTTGGAGCTCCACGATCCTTGAGGTCCCTCCCAGCCTGGGCCATTCTGAAAGAAGCAGAGCATGTTGCTTCTAGAGCATCATGCTCCTCACGTAGCTCTGCTACGGCACAAACACACTCACTCTTCAATATGCCCCAAGTCAGCCTATAGTGCTTCCAAAGTGAACTTGAGTCGATGGCTCCTGGAGTAGAGCAGCTTTGGCAGCAGGCCTCACACTGCTGACACTGATACTGACCCAGGAGAACCTGGGGGAGGATCAGAGCCCACAGACCGGGTCTGACCCTCAGGTACCGTTCCTCACATCGTGTTTGGTGAGGGGAATTCCTGCTGCCTCACCCCCGCGCTGGGGAGCAGCTACCTTTACCCCAAGGCTTTCGAGGCAGTTGATGAAAGAGAGGGAAGCTCTCTATGCAAGCACCCCAGCGCATCTCCAGAGCTTTAAGGAATGCAGTTCCTCCAGTGGGTATCTAAGCTTGGCATGACTAACAAGGGCAAACCTAATAAGGAAGAGCCACCAGAGCATACAAAAACGGGTTCCTGCAGCACTGTCCCATACAGATCCCCACCATCATCAGCTGTTTCACATCTGACAGCCACCAGCCCGTAGCCCCATGGCACAGGCGCAGCAGAGCCTTGTGAGAGCTGTTGGGAGTCTTTCAGGAGCTCTACAAACCACTGCAAGCAGCAGGTGCTGGTGAGCAGTACAGGCTCTGCAAGTGACGCATAAAGGCAGCTTCTATTGAGCGTCAAGCACAGTTTGAGTCCTACAGGTTTTGTGCTCCCTTTCACTTATAAAACTCGAGTTTCCTTCAGCACAGTAGGCAGCACGTGCAAGCAAACCAATCAAACAAGAATAAAGCTGTGAAACGAAGGTGCGCAGAGAGAAGCCGCGCTACCTTCACGCCGAAGGAATCACAGACAGACATCAGCCGGTGCCAGGCACGGCACTGCTTCATCCGGCACCCAGGAAGCTCATAAGAGACAGCGGAGGCTCAGCGCCGAACTGCGTCCCACGGGGAGCTCCGGCAGAGGGGCGGGCGGAGCCCAGCGCAGCTCCACGGCTCCCGGCCCGGCCTCCCTCCCGGCACATGCTCAGTAGATCATTCACAGACAAAGTAAACACGAGAAAAATAAAGTTAGCTTCTCTTGCTACAACTTTCCCCAGCAACGAGCCATTTCCTTTCAGCTCAAAGTCCACAGCGGCTCTGATAACGCTCCCGGGCGCGAGGCAGCGCACGGCCCTGGAAACAGCGAGCAGCCGCGCTGCGCCCCGCCACCTCCCCCGACAGACGGACCGCCGCGGCGGGCGCAGCTCCCGCTCGGTTCCTACCGCAGCGGAACGCCTCCCCAGGGTGCCCGCGCCGCGCCGCGCTCCCAGCTCCGCGTCGGGACATCGCAGAGCTCCGGAAGGCGGCACAGCCCTGCCCGGTAAACGGGACCTTCCTTCGTTACGGGGCGGAGGAGCAGCGCAGGAGCCCCAGGAGCGCGGGACCGTTCGAGTGCAGCTCGGCGAGCAGCGACGCGCCGGAACGCAACCGCTGCGCTCCCGGGAGCGGACCGCGCGGCGTGCGAGCAAACAAACGAGCCCACGAGCAAAAGCACGCGTTGCACGGGGCGGCGGCTGCTCCCATCGGGAACGCCCGCAGCGCAGCCAGGCCCCACCACCTCACGCACAGAACGGCCTCAGCCACACCGCGATCCCGCAGCACGCGGTGGCACCGCCGCCCTCGGCGGACAGCGGCCGCCGTGCGGAGCGGCCCCGAGTGGTTCCCGCCGTCCCGCTCGGTGCCGCCGGGTGACCTCCAGGCCGGGCCGATGGCACTGACCTTGGGCTCGGCGCGGCCACGCGGGACCCTCCGCGGCCCCCGGAGCGCAACGAGCGGCTGCGCGCAGGCCGGGCGGCGGGCGCGGAACCCCCGGCACCAGCGAAGCGGCAGAAGCGCCGGGCCCGCGGCCAAAGGCTGACAGCCCGGGACGGAGGGCCGCGAGGATGAAGGGATCCGGGCCCGGCCGCGCGCGGTACTTACGGACGGTCCGGCGCGGCGCTGCCCCTCCCGGCGCCGGTGCCCGAGCCGGTCCCGGTCCCACCCGCCGCCCCCCGCCCGCGCCGACCCACGTGCCGCCCGGCCGGGCCGCCGCTCTGGGACATGCACCGCACCGCGCCCCGCCCGCGCGCCACGCCCCTCTCGCGAGAGCAGCGCCGGGACCGCCGCGCCTGCGCACCGCGTCCCGCCGGCGCCCGAGGAGCGCCCCACGCCCCGGCACGCGGAGGGTCGCGGCCCCGCCCCTGCCCGCCGCCATTCGCCGCTCTAGCGCTCCGCCCGGCGGCTCGCGGCGCAGATCCCGGAGCCGTGGGCCGCGCTGCTCCTCGCTGCCGAGGGACGCGGAGCACGAGCCGGCGGAGCGCGACCGCAGCCTCTGCGTGCCGGGCGGAGGCGGGCGGAAAGGCGCTCGTCGGGGCGGGTAACGCCGCGCTGCGGGCCGTGGGCGCTTCGCTTTCGTTTCAGCGGGAAGCGGCGGCGTTCCTCGCAGCGCGGCGCGGCTCGGAGCTGTCGAGCTGTCGGTGCGCCGCGAGGAAAAGCTTTGGGGCGGCGCGGTGCTGCGGGCATTTGCGGCGCGTGATGGGGAGAGGTTTCCTTTACCGAGGGTCACGAGGGCGCGCGTGTAATGTAAACGTTTGAGCTGCGGGGACACAAAGGTGTGTCCGTGTGTGTGCGGCACAGAGCCGAGCTCCTCGGTCAGCTGAAGTCCCGGGCTGTGCTGCAGGGAAACCAAATCCGTGTGATACCGCTGAGGATAACGACACACCAGGTAAAGCTGACAGCTAACAGTGGATACCCGCTGCTGTCTCACAGTCACGTTCTCAATGAATTTCAGGAGCAGGAAACGCCTCCTGGCCGGCTGGCTCAGCTGCCGCCATGGCTTAAAAAGCAAACAAATGTCCCTGGCAAGAAGAATTGGCACCGAGCAAAGCAAAAAGGACTGAAAATGAGAAAAGGACGGGCGAGTTATATCAGCACCCTCAAGGCCAATTTACTCTTGGTTTGTTTTTTTTTTTTTTACCTCTGCCTTTGCTGCGAATTGCAGGCTACCCAGTAACATCTCAAACAGAACTGAAAAGTGAGAAGGCCAACAGAATGGTACTTGCAGAATTGCTTTGCAGGGTATTGTTGGAGTGTGACAGCAGGATCCTGGCTTTCAGTGTGAGCCTGGTTTCATCTCCCTGAACCCTCACTGTTTGGTCAGCAGTGCTGGCTGCTTGTTGCTCTGGGCGCAGAGCAGCACGGCCGGCTGTCAGCTGCAGTTACAAAGGGAGCAGCAGTAATTTTTCCTTTTCCAGGAACCAGGTGAGACCAGCAGTGAAAACCAATGACCACCCTGGCTGGAAAGGGACCAGAGAAGAATCACACCTGGAGAAAGAGATCCCAGCCAGCTTTCCAAAGGACAGGAGACACGGAGCTGGTGACAGCCCCTCCTTTATCCATGAGCAGTAATTCAGCTCACAGAAACTCCGGAGCCAAATGTTTGGAGCAAACATGTAAGTTTCTTCCCTTGTTTTGCTGTCCTGCCCCTGCCAACCCCGGCCTCACCTGTGTTCGTATGGTGAGGCCTTTACTCCTTTGTGTGCTTTGCACTGCTCTGAAGCAGGCTCCCCTTTGGCTCACTGCCACTCTGTGCCATCTCTGGCCCACGTTCAGTCATGTCTGTCCGTAGACAGTTGGGTGGGTTTTACACACTGTAGAACTCTACACATGCTCTCACTGTGAGAAGAGCTGGAAGAACCAGTAAAAAGGGGAAAGAACCCCGGCTGATACTGCAGGGAGCGGGAGGACGCAGCCAGCAAGTGAACGCACTTCACAGAGTGCAAATTAAGGCACAGAGAATGGAGCCCAGGACAGGTGAGGAGGTAGAGGCAGTCACTGCAACCCTCACCTAGCATCTTACCTTAACCACAAGTACTGAATTAATGAACAAGGGCTTGGAAAACTCAGCTCCAGTCAGGCCTGTCTCTGATCTGCCTCTTCAGGACACAGTCACTTCGCTTACCTGCGTCTTTAATGCCACGGTCTGGATGAGCAATTCTTGTACAGCTCAACAAAGCCATTCTGCTGAGCATCCAGCTCTGCACAGAATTCGTTCTCTGAGCATACTAGTCAGGAGCAGAAGCTGCAGAGCAAATCTTTGTCATTTTTCTAAAGGACAGTGTGCTATGAAAAAAAAATCAACAGTTTAATAGTTCAGTGGGAGTTTCTTAAACACAGTTAGTCATCTAGTCATCACTATAATGCTATCATTTGACTGTACCTTAAGATGCAGCTGTCAAACTTCTTCACTGTTGTGTTGAGCAGCAAAGCTGTACTTGTTTTAACAAGTTACATCATGGGAGACTTTATCCTATGCTCTCCACCCACACAACGCCGGGATTTATTTTCACCTGAGAACTTGTTAATAATACCAGCAAAGAAACTAATGTTCCAAGATGCTTAGGATTCACGCACAAATCTTAAATTCTACTGGTAGGAACAGAACATCATTGCTTTGGTAGGAAATAGTCAGTAGCACTCTTCACAGCAAGAAGAGTTTTAGTTCTTAGTTCCATGGCGCTGTGCCTGAGCATGATATACTTAGGTTAATGTGTTTTCTGCCTACTTTACCAATCCAGATGGGCTTAAAGGGAGGAAAGAAAAATAAGCATTTAACAATCACAGAAGTGACCAACTTGCAGTAGAACTCAATGCTGTGGTGGGATGCTAAGGACCAGACTTACTACGTTTCTTGCACACAGGTGTTTCTCAGATGTAGCAGTTTGCCCATGGCAGCATTTGGTCACTTTAACAAATGGCTCTGAGGCACCCTGGGGTCAGCAAAGTGGGGCAAAGAACAGGACATCTCTCCCCCAGCCCAGAAGCAGTGCACTGTGATAAACAGAGCGGCCACTTTGCTTTTACCTGCTGTGTTTCCTTAAACCAGCTGCACACAGCTGTGAAGCAGCCTGAGATGAGGCTGATGCTCACAGTGGTGTTACCATTCAGAGGTGTCAGATTCAGCTCAATATATGTGCCAAAGCTGCCCTCAGTGCTGGCACCCCACCAGCTTCTGAAAAGGGCTTTCAATTGTTACACCTGTGCAACTTCTGTTGATTTTTTAGCATTCACAAGAAAGTCTGACATCGTTAAAGAGAACTACAATTTCTTATGAAACATCTGGGCTGAAGTGTGAATATTGAAAAGACTTGTTACTCCAATCAGAGCTATTTGGAAATATTTATGCTGGCCAGAGACAGCTTAGTGTTTAGGAATTAGCTACTCTCACTACAGGTCAGTCTTATTCCAGGTGTTTACAGCAGTTTTCACAATTGCAGTTTTCCTTCTTGTACAGTTTTACCCTTATTTAACTCTAGAACAAAATTTGTACCCTTTCATCAAAGAAGCTCTGAATTTAGACTTTTTTTTTCCTTTGTAAAATGTTCTGGCATATTGGTGCCAGCTGGGCAGGGATTCTGAAGCTATTTCCAAATAGAGAAGTGGTTGCTGTGAGGATGCCACTTTTTCCCCTTGTGTAGAGTTGTTCAACTGCATAAAGACTTTGCTAAAATAACTCCCCTTTCATTCTGTACCACAACTAACAGGGGAGGTCAACTGTCCAAATGTCAGCATTTTTAGCAGCAGTCACTTAGCAGGGCTCAGGAAATACCTCTCTTAGTGCTCCTCTTTACACACAGTGCTGCTATTTCTGATACAGATTAATGAACGTTTCCTCTTAAGTAAAGAAAACGTACTCCTATAGAAGATACTCAACTAGTTATGATTCATAAAGGCAGCATTATAAGTACTTACACATTTTTGGTAGAAAAGTATTCACCTAAAAGAATTTTTTTTTTTTTGTCATAAAGGTTGTCTGACAGTTGGAACTTGAAGCTTTTAAGCTAGAAAAGCCCAAATAGACAAATTATACTGATATGTTCTTTAAAGGCCAAGCAGCTGTTTTATTAAAATACTGAATTTACATTAAAAAGTCTGATTCTTTCAATTATAATAATCTTACTGAAGTGACATGAAATTCACGACAAGGAGCTAGCTTTATTCTGTCCACATTCTGTCCTCAGTTATCCACAGACAGTTCTGCTGCTACTCAAAACTGTGCAAGTTCACACCCACACAGGAGCACATTTGTCTGGAAAGACAAATCCCAAGGCAATTGGTTCTCATTTTCCCAAGGAAAAACAGCTTTTCAAATCTCAATTTCAAACCCATCCAAATCTGTGTTCCAAGAAACAGAAAAAGGATTCCAGAATATACCAACTCCCTTAAGTGAATGACCTTCAAACAACTTGAAGCAGGTTGAATTTACATTTTACTTCAAAAAAAGGCAAAGTACATACATGAGGAGAAGATGGGAGGAACAACAGTTACCTGAAACCAGGCTTCTACCATTTCTGCCTAAGCTCACCAGCTGTGTCTGAATGGGCAGGGCTCCGGCACACCCTGGCACACTTGCTTACCATAGGAACAGGACTGTGTATCGAGGGAACGTTTTCAAAGTTGAGGCCCAAATGGAAAGAGTAAGATATCATACACAGTGTAAGTTTATAGTACACAGCTTTGTTTTTAAATGACATAACGCAACAGCAGGAAGGAGAAGTAGTAGTTAACAATTACTAACACTAGAATAATCAAATTTGTATGTTATACATATACAGCAACTAACTGCTTTACAAAAAAAGCAAAATAATACAATATATTGTCACATGTATTTACAGTGTAGTAAATATACTTTTCTGTCAAATTTTACACAAAAAATATTTACAGGTGAATATACTGCATTAAAAAAAATGGTGGGACCAACACTAAAAGTGACTTTCTGTGGTAAGTTTGTTGCATAACAGTAAGACGTGCTTCATTACATTTGTAAAAATTAAATTTAGGATGAAACAGAGAAAGCCCTAAAACCTACAACCCATTTAGGAAGAGAGCACTGGAATGCTCCCAAGTGCTCGGTCCACAATACTTATTTGAAAGGTTTCCTATTCCTGGAAACATCATGCACATTAAAGCAGAAACATTGGCATAATTAACAGGTAGGTTATGTACTATTCAAATACTACTGAATTATCTTTAAGTCAGGGAAAATACAAACACAAAATGTTAATCATCTTTACAGTACTTAACTGTAGTTAGTACGTAATGGACAGCATGTTCTAAAACAGGGGTGTCAAACATACAGTCCCCATAGTGTAGCTACGTGGTCCACGTGTTACAATCAGATTTTTCTGAATTTAAGTTTTCATTCTGAAGTACACAGACTGCATGGCTGCAGAGCTGATCCTCAGACCATGATGAGGGCAGCCTGTGCAGTGCTGAGCGCCGCCTGAAACAGTGACTGGAAGGTCTGAACTTGGGAGTCTCCCACTTCTTACATCAGATTTCAAGCTTGTTCTTGAAGCACTGTCACCAGCAACTAACTGCTGATCACTAGCATCAATGGAATGACAGGATGAGGAGAGGGCTGAAAGAGGCTGGATTAGAAATGGAGAGCGGTGCTCACAGGAATGAAACAGAGCAGGACACAGCATATGCAAAACAGGAAAAGAGAGCAAATAAAAGAGGATATGAGCAAGAAAACAAAAAAGTAAAGCAATAGCAATGGCTATTACAGGGAGCAGGTTTTCATGGTGATGGATGACAGTAAGGCACTGACCAACCACATACTAATCAAAGTTTACGAATGAAAGGAAGGCGTTTTCCCCCTTGGTCTAAGCACAAACTTTCTAAACTCTGGTGCTGCTGTGTATCAGGGCAAACAGAGCCCTGAATTACATCTTTGCTGTCGACTGTGGCCAGCTAGAGTACTGCATTCAGGTCTGGGCTCCCCAAAGGAAGATAAGGGCCTGCTGGAGCAAGTCCAGAAGAGGCCAGGAGGATGCTCAGAGGAGGGCTGAAGCAGCTCTCCTATGGAGACAGGCTGAGGGAGTTGGGCTGTTCAGCCTGGAGAAGGCTCTGGAAGACCTCACAGCGGTCCTTGGGGCTGCAGGAAAGGAATGTCTGGGAGTATGAGGGCTTTAAACTAAAAGGGTAGACTTGGACCAGGTAAAAGGAAAAAATTCCTCACAGTGAGGGTGGTGAGGCCTTGGCACAGGCTGCCCGGAGCAGCTATGGGTGCTCCATGCCTGGAGGTGTGGAGGCCAGGCTGGTGGG
This sequence comes from Chrysolophus pictus, assembly GCA_037305975.1. Classification (NCBI taxonomy): domain Eukaryota; kingdom Metazoa; phylum Chordata; class Aves; order Galliformes; family Phasianidae; genus Chrysolophus; species Chrysolophus pictus. The sequence goes on from CM074594.1 coordinate 9,228,852, forward strand.
CCCTGGGCAGCCTGTGCTGGTGGGAGGCGCCCCACCATGGCAGAGGCTGCGACGTGAGCTTTAAGGCCCTTCTATCCAAACCATTCTACGGTTCTGTGTCTCCAGTTACACTCAAGTTCAGCTCTTTTTACCTAAAATGTTTGACACCCCTGCTCTGAAGGTTCGGGTCACCTCACTGAACTACAGAGAGAAAACATTAAATGACTCCTCCCCAAGAAACAGAACAAATTAAATTTTGCCGACTTGCTTTATCAATGTATCATTTCTAGTTCTCACTGAAAAGGTAATTTTGGTTTCACCATACTCACAGCTGTAAGAATGCATCAGTTCTTATTTCATGATGCATTTGTTATAGAGGCAATGCAAAATATTAGAAGAGTTGCTCTCAAACGCACTCAGTCCAAACACAGCAGAGCTGGCAGTTCATCTGGAATTATTTTTAAAGAAAATTTTCTCACAGAGAAACAACTGAACATTAACTTTTTGTATCAGTAAATTACAAGAGATTCTTTCTTCCTCCCACCTGTGGAGGGAATAACTCTATAGGTTTCTACAATTCATTGTCTTCAGCAAAACAGAAAGGGCTGGAAATAGCTTGCTTCAGGATAATCAGGTGCAAACTGACAGCGATAATGAAGCTATTAGCAATTTGATGTACGAGATGAAAAAGGTTTTTAAATCAGTGACTCCCAAAATTACAAATGCACAGCAGCTGAAAAACATGGCACAAGTCACTGCTCTATTCCTTAATTTAAGTCTAGCCTTGTAACCTTCCGTAGATCTAGCAGTTCAGGAATTATGATTCTACTGCAGCTCCTACGCAATCAAGAGTAAAAAAATGTGGTTAATTGCACAAGTCTTCGTATTTTCCAATGATTCTATTTCAAGATTGCTAATTCTACATTTTCATATTGTTTTGGCAAATTATTTGCATATTAAGCTTGTGTTCATAGTTCTTCCAGGACTGTAAACAAATTAGAAGAATTGTTATTTTATGAATCAATACAATAAAGGCATTTTTATTTACATAAATGTTACATTGTTACTGTGTGGATACACGTGAATTATGTGCTATATCAATAAAATTTGAACACTTATAATTGTACCATTCTCTAATAATTTAGCTGTGGAGTTTGATTTACTGAAAGCCACTAACAAAATTGCCCTAGAGGATTTTACTTTTTTCATATAGTGGATATACTTTTTTTTTCCCTTCTAAAGCCATTTATCAGTTGTTAACTTCTAACATACAACAAAGGTCTGAATCTAGGAAGTTAACTGTTCTTTAGCAGTAGATTTGCTTAGCCCTACAATGAGCACCTGGACGTCAGGCCTTTGTCAGAATGCCCACCCACCTCTGAGGTCCAACGCTCTGCGCATCTTCAGGCCGTGCAGGTAATGTCTGCAGCACCCAGTGCTACACCTTTACACGTCATTCAACATAGCAGCATATTATCACAGTCCCCATTGCTAATGCACTACTGTGGCTGACAAGTCTTTCACAGTGATAGCAATTTCAGTTTCATATAACCCCCAAGTACGAGCCCTTACAAGCTAAAACCCCTTGAAAGTTCTGCAAGAAAAGTTTGATTGCAAATGCCTGTACTGATAGCAGAAATTGCACTGCAAACATTCAAACGTAACCTGGATTTGACAAAATGTCAGCTACTTTTAAATTTGTGTACCTTGAGCAAACATTACTGTTTTTATATCACTGCTTGGACAGCACAAAAGCAGCTTTGCCAAACAACAGTTTTCCCCTCTGTATCCCAATAGTTTTTCTGCCAGGAATTTCTCGAAAGAGTGCATTGTTAGAAGGGCAAAACTAAAGCATACGTTAAATGGAAGAAAGAAGCAATAAATTTTAAACACTGCTATAATGACACTATAATAGTCAGTTCTTGACGGTTTTCTTAGAATCATAGAATCACAAGGTTGGACACGACCTACAAGATCATCCAGTCCAACCGTCCTCCCATCACCACTGCTACCACAAGCACTAGACCACATCTCGCAGCTCCTCCTCCAGACGCCTCTTGAACACTGCAGGGACGGCGACTCCACCACCTCGCTGTGCAGCCATTGCAGTGCCTGACCACTGAGAGAAAAAGTTCTTCCTCATGTCCAACCTAAACCTCCTCTGGTACAACTTGTGGCCGTTTCCTCAGGTCCTGTTTGTTGCCTGGGAGGAGAGGCCAAACCCTCTTCACCACAACCTCCTTTCAGGAAGTTGTACAGAGCAATGAGGTCTCCCCTGGGCCTCCTCTTCTCCAGACTGAACAATCCCAGCTCCCTCAGCCGCTCCTCATAAGACTTGTGTTCCAGACCCCTCACCAGTTTCGTTGCCCTTCTCTGGACACGCTCCAGGGCCTCAATGTCTTTCCTGTAGTGAGGGGCCCAAAACTGAACACAGCACTCGAGGTGCGGCCTCACCAGTGCTGAGCACAGGGGATGATCACCTCCCTGCTCCTGCTGGCCGCACTATTTCTAATGCAGGCCAGGATGCCGTTGGCCCTCTTGGCCACCTGGGCACACTGCTGGCTCATGTTCAGCCGAGCATCAACCGACACCCCCAGGTCCCTTTCCTCTTCACAGTCATCCAGCCACTCAGCCCCAAGCCTGTAGCTCTGTACGGGGTTGTTGTGGCCAAAGTGCAGGACCCGGCGCTGGGCCTTGTTGAACCTCATCCCATTCACCTCAGCCCAGAGATCCAGTTTATCTGGATCCCTCTGAAGGGCCTCCCTACCCTCAGGCACATCGACACTACCTCCCAACTTGGTGTAATCTGCAAACCTACTGAGGATCCCCTCATCTAGGTCAGCAATAAAGATTTTAAACAAGATGGGCCCCAGTACCGACTCCTGGGGGACACCACTTGAAAGGAGTCACCAGCTGGACTCCATTAACCACTACCCACTGGGCACGGCCCTCCAGCCAGTTCCTTACCCAAAGCAGGGTATACTTGTCCAAGCCACAGGCAGCCAGTTTCCCCAGAAGAATACTGTGAGAGACTGTGTCAAAGGCTTTGCTGAAGTGGCAGGTAGACTAGGTAGACTACATCAACAGCTTTTCCCTCATCTACTACGTCCCTTGTCTTTCCACTGTACAACCTTTTATAGTGCAGATAAAGTACAGCAAAAAAAAAAAAAGAAAAAAAAACTCCTTTGGAAAAGACAGTTTATCCAGTCTGGTCCATATACAGTCCAAGTGTTTGAAGCTATGGTCTGGGGAATGAAGAGACTCATGAAGCCTCCTTGTCCTCTCAATTTATTGCTAATTACTAGGAATTTAATCTAATCAACCAATTCTGGCTAAGCTCATTGTACTGCAGCTATTGTTAACTTTCTTTTAAGCATGGTAAAAAAAAGTCCACAGCTAAAAATCCTACAGGTTTGAATTAAAACCAGGATGATAGTAACTTCCCCTGGCTCATAAAGCCACTACCTTGAGAAGTGTGCAAACAGGATTAAGTATTAACACTTTCCTTTATAGAAGAAACAAACAAGGCGAATCACAGAAGCAAGGCAGAACCATCTATGGGAAATGGCTTTCGTATTTGGACAAGGTATGTTCCGCAGTGTTAAAGAACTCACATCTCCTTCGCCTACAAAGTCCTTCAGGGTCTACAAGTGGTTCTGAAACACTGGCTTAAATTAAAAAACAAACAAACAAACAAACAAACAGAAAAAAAGAAAGAAGGCATTAAAATTGAGGCAATGTTTCAGGAGTTGATCATCTGGCAACATGGCTGACAGGATGGGAACTTGAAAAATTAAGTGCAGCATCACAACTGGTGGGGGGCCCTTTGCAAGAGGCCCACGTACGTCAGTCAGTTTCCAAAAAAAAACCCAAAAAAACCCAATCAAACAAAAAAAACAACCCCAAGTTTCACACAATCTTCTTAATGCTGTGACGTTTCAAGCTGCCAGCACTTCGCTGCTTTTGCACCTGGCTGGCAGAGCCGTGGCGCATCCTCCCGCTGTTGGTGTGGCCAGCGGTGGGCGAGAGCTCCACGTTCTCCTTGTCGATCCCTGGGAAAACACACAGACCAACGTGTTAGCCTCGCTGCTTTGCCACCCTGCGGCTCAGCACCGTAACGACAGACGTTTCTGCAAATGAACAGGTTAGCATGGAAGTGCCTTCACAGTACAAAATACTGTGACACCCTCGATGCCAGAATCAAGGCACCCTGCCGGACCTCGCGGGGCCAGGCAGCGGCGACACAGGTGGCACTCGGTGATTGTGCTCAGATTACAACCCAGGTCTGCCATGCGAACAGGTGGCGGTGAGGAGACAGCCTCTGGGAACACAAGCAGCCAGCAGTGCTGCCCTATAGCTGGGAAAGCACTTCAGACATCCAACTAACAAAATATTTAAAATAACTCATAATTCTCCTGGCAAGAAGTAACACAGCCTTACTGGTGACAATGACTCACAAATGAGAGATCTGATGCAGCTGTTTTATTGCAGTACTGTAATATGAAGAATGATTTTTTCAGATCAAATGTACAACTCTGAGCTCAGAAAGCACAGCCGCTGACCAGATCCAACACTTCCCTGTGCTAACCTTCGTAAGGACAGGAAAAGTCACTGCAAATACTCCTGAAATTCCACTAGTAACAAACGGGGCAGTGAGACTCAGGTCCAGTTCAGGAGGGAGGGCAGAGTGCTCTGCTCTGGAGTTGCCTCAACACCCTGCAGCTGACAGCAGTGTCAGAGCTGCCTGTGCGCGAGGCTGCTCGTTTGCAGGAGCACGTGCTCTGATGTATTTGTGGGCAAAATGAACAAGGGTACTTGAAAACAAAATGCTCCATCCATACCCTCAAAAGACACCCTCCCAAATCAAGAATAAAGAAACTCTAGGGCCAAAGCTTGGACATAATTGCACGATCACTGACAAGATGTGAGTCTGGAAATTTTCATGACTGCTACTGCAAAAGTGCTGCTCTCCCAGACAAAGGCAGGAGGTAGAAGGCAAGGATGAAACCAGCCAGGATTTCTACCCCAGTGCACATATTCTCCTAAAGCTTTAGACGAATTCTACTGTGCTGTGCTAAAGGAATCACATCAAACAACCAACCTAAACAAACCCCACCAGTGTAACTTCATGCTGACATGATGACAGCACATGATTGGGCATGAGCCACTGCTCTACATCTCTGGGATACAGTCTGTCATCTGAAGACATAAATGTCTTAGTGCAGACGTGCTTTCAATCAGTCATTACTTTTATGCTAACCCTACTTTGAGTTAATCACTCGTGTGGCAGCATCTTCGTGCAGCTGTCACTTTACTTCTGCTACAAAATGAGTATGCTTGAGGCACGTTTAGCAACACTGAACACTTACAGTACATGTGCAGCATTGGAATGAGTAGTAGGAATGGTATGTTAATGGGAGAGGCTCAAAGTATAACCAGCAGCAAAAATGAGGATGTCTGACAGCAAATGAAAAGGTTGGAGCAAAATCCTGTCACTACAAACAGTATCTCCCACACTTTTATGTTTCATCCCTCTAACAAATTGATTCTCATTGGCACAAGAATAGTGATTACACTCCACTGTTTCACACAGTTACAGTGAAAATCAAAACTACATTCAGAAGCTGTCTGTGGGCTGCTGTCCTTCTGCTCCCTGTGTGTGCGAGCTCATGAAGTCACAAGCTATGATGAGAACAGGAAGCAACCTGCAAGGTGAGTAAAAAAAGTCTTCTGCAGTCTTATTTATTTATTTTTCCACACAGAAGCAGAAATCAAATGGTGCTGATGAGAATTCATTTTTTTGAACCCTCTGCCTGCTGCAATTTAGTCCAAAGGATTTGTGTCTGTTTCCTGGCAGTGTGCAAATGATGCTGAAGCTGACCTCCTGTGAAACTAAAGAGCTCATGAAATAGTTTTACATTTTAGCTTAGTATGTGCAGCAGAATAATTTCACATACCAAGCTTCCACTTCTCTATTACCAAATGTATCTTACTCTTGAAGATGTGAGTGACCTTTGCTGCTATACCATTAAGTATTACTAGCATCAGATGAGAAATGCAATAGCTTAGCACTTACACTGAAGCCATTCCTGTGTCCAGGATTAGTAAACCACTTCTCATGCCACAAGCCCAACCCTAAAGCAGATCAAGCAGCATCTCGTGCAAATATGATGGAAGTAGAGAGTACCTTGATGAGGAAGCTGCATGAAAACTGCAGATTTAGAGCAAGGCAGAGAAGCTTTACAAACACAGAATGAAAGAAAAAACGTAAGTGAATAATGTCCGTGACAAGGGGAATGGGGTGGGGAGAGATGACAGACAAAACATTTAATGCAATTGCAAGAATGCAATCATGTTTGATGTGTAAACACATTAAAAACATAACAAGATGGAGTACTTGGCCGTATATATTCAGTACATTTCCTTACCTACGAAGTACCGCAACTGCTACTGACCTGGGGAGTGCTGGGAAGTTGCGAGCGAGGTCATGGAATTGGAAAGGTTAAGGTTAGCAGTAATGCTAAGCTGGCTCTGCACTGCGGGAGGATACGGAGATGTGGGTGTCAGGAGAGATTCTTCACTGGTTTCCTCATCAATTCCAGGCAAATACGTGTCAATCAAGGCATCAAGAAACTTCACTATGAGCTCAGCATAGTCTGGAATTTGTGTTTGCTGTGAGTGATGGGGGGAAAAAAAAGGTTGGTTCACTTCCTCCTTCTTTACTGTCGATGAGTTTCACCCCTAACTCACTGTAAGTTTTCAATGCTTTTGCCTGAAATTTATAAAAGGCATTTGGAGGCAACTATGTGTGAAAATCCATTTGTGGTCCTTCCCAGATTAATCTAAATGCAACACTACAGAGCACTCACAGATGTAATTTCAGTACATCTAAGAACTGCAAAGCCAGAGGAGGGGGCTGTTCCATTCATAAAGTTCACAGCAACCAAACTTAAAATGTTATTAGGAGTATTACTTGTACCCCCCAAAGCCTACTGCCAGAACACTGCTACTCTGCTCATGTAGTTCTTGTAGCAATGACTAGAAGCAACAAATGGGAGCACAGATGGTCAATGGTTTTATTTCTTCTGTTGTAACATAGAATTTGTCCTTATGGAATTATCACTCTTAATGATTTAAACTCCTGAACAGTAAAATAAGGACAACAGAATCACAGAATCACAGAATGGCCAGGGTTGGAAAGGACCTCAAGGATGATGAATCTCCAACCCTCCTGCCACATGCAGGGCCACCAACCTCCTCATTTAATGCTAGACCAGGCTGCCCAGGACCCCATCCAACCTGGCCTTGAACACTTCCAGGGACGGGGCATCCACAGCCTCTCTGGGCAGCTGTTCCAGCACCTCACCGCTCTCTCTGTAAAGAACGTCCCCCTGACATCCAACCTAAATCTCCTCTCCCTCAACTTAAAACCATTTCCCCTCGTTCTGCAGTTATCAACCCTTTCAAAGAGTTGATTCCCCTCCTGTTTGTAGGCTCCCTTTAGGTACTGAAGGCTGCAATGAGGTCACCTCGCAGCCTTCTTTTCTCCAGGCTGAACAAGCCCAGCTCCCTCAGCCTGTCTTCGTAGGGGAGGTGCTCCAGTCCCCTGATCATCTTCATGGCCTCCTCTGGACCCCCTCCAACAGCTCCCTGTCTTTTTTGTACTGGGGGCTCCACACTTGGATGCAGTACTCCAGATGGGGCCTCAGAAGAGCAGAGTAGAGGGGAACAATCACCTCCCTGTCCCTGCTGCCATCCCTCTTTTGATGGAGCCCAGGATACCATTTGCCTTCAGAGCCACACGGGCACACTGCTGGCTCATATTAAGTTTTTCATCTATCAGGACCCCCAGGTCCTTCTCCTCAGGGCTGCTCTCAAGGACCGCTCCTTCCAGTCTGTATGGATGCCTGGGATTCCTCCGGCCCAAGTGCCAAACTCTGCATTTTGCCATGTTGAACCTCATCGGGTTCATCTGGGCCACCTTTCTTGCCTCTCAAGACAACAAACCAGAGTTTCTGAATAATAATCCATGTCTTTGGAGTCTTTACAAACTTCGGGGTGCTAAAAAGCTGTATTTACCACCTGACTGCTTTTATCCAGCTTCAGTAAGTTTACCTTATTGAGTTCATCAAATAGCTGCTGCAGGCTAAAAAACTTCTAGCCATAAAAGTGACCCTTATGTCACTGACTTACTGGTCTAAGTTTTGTCATTTATCACTTATCTGCATCATACCTGGACCATCAGCGTGGTTTATAAAGAGAACAAAGGTAAAAGAAATTCCAAGGTAAATCTCTTACCTTGGAAAATGGGCCAGCAAACCTCCACAACCCATTAAATCCGAAACCTACAACAACAAACTGAATGTTATGAAGGATTTATGAGGTCAGAGCGAATCCACACAACAAAACCGATCAACTCTTTTGCGAAGGCATTTTCATTAGGATATCTAACTTTGAATTCAGCAATAAAAAATAAAATTACTTTGTAGATAAGAAGTTTGGTATTGGGGTGGAGACTCCTCATGGTAGACAACACTCTGAACAATCCCATGAATTGGATTCAACAAATTTGGATCTTGACACAGCGACAAAAGGGTGTTGATCTTGGAATCCAATAAATTATGCCTAAAGAAAAGAACAGTGGATTATTTTTTTCTGCAAAATAAATACGCAGTTTTCTAACCCATATCTAAAAAAAATACATTGAAAGAGTATCCTGACATACACTTTGTATCAGTTTTGATATGCACTTGGGTTACTGATAAAAAATTTGAGTCTATCTGGTACAAAATTACATAAAACTGTATATGTTGACTTCTATAGAAAACTAGATGAGTAAAAAGTTATTTGATTATACACGTAAAAAGTAATTTTCCACAGTACCAAAGCCACGCTAAGTCACCAGACTACCGAAATGGCAGCAGTGACACTGAAAGCTTTTGGGAGGAATGGATGGCTGCACAGACAGGCTCTCTGGCTGCTCTGCCAACCTGCCCAGAGACCAGACGTGTGCCAGAGGACCATCTGTAGCAGTGCTATGTGAGGATGCCCATTCCCCTAGAACATTCCTTTTTCCCCTACGTTGAGTAAACGTAATGTTCCCAAGTTGTGATGGACATTTGCTGAAGCAAAGGACAGACTGCTGCTCATAAGGTACAAATGCGTAAAGCACCTCACATGTGCTTGCCCTGGTCCAGAGACATTTTATAGGAATGCCAAAAATAGAATCATCACAAACAGCTTAGATACTTACACAACAGGAAAGACCTTTGGGAAGACAACACTGGCTTCTGCTAAATACTCATACAGAATCCGCTGGTCAAATTCATCAGTAGTGTACTTCACTAACGTTGCCTGTGATAATGCAAAGGACTAAATCAGCATGCTTCTAAGGGAGGCTGAGTAGTTACAGGCTTTTTCACTTGTTATTGTAGTTTAAGGTTTTTAAGATTTCAGGATTCCAGAAGAAGCAGCATTACAGAAGATTAATCTGAAGACATGGAATTAAGTTGTTTTACGTCATGAGAAACAATAAGAACAGTTGGGTAACAGCTTCTATTTTGGCCCAAAATTAGCTAATCAGTTTTTGACAAAACTGTGCAACTGAGTCTTTCTGCATTATAGCAGGAATGCAGAGTGTACTGTTGTACCAGGTGAAAGCACTTACATACTGGTTGCTATATTACAATTTAGTCAAGTTTAAATTGAATTGTGCTGGTATTCTAGCAATTTTCTCTTCTTAACTTTTAAAATATGTCATACATAAGAATAGCTTCTTGTTATATAAAATCAGTTTGTAGTAAAATTCTGTCAGGAAAAAGAATCAATTGTTAGACATGTTCTGAACTACAATATAGAATCACGGAAATTCCAGATTTCCCCGCACGTTGTTTTTTTTTAATGGATTTATAAGACTGATTCCTAGGAAGTGTGAAGGAAAACAGCAAAAGAGTAGAGTGGCACAATGCATTCTAATTCATGAAGTACCACAAGGAACATTTCTTTGGCTGGTGAAAGAAAATCAGAAAGGAACACACAATAATACACAGAAAGAAGGCTTACAAGAACTGTAAGCAGCAGTGCTTGAATTTTTGGATCAGTCAGAACTTCTTCATCCAGGAGAACATTTGACTCAGAAACAGAAACTTTTCGGAGATGGGGGTGCTGCTGTGGTGATATTCTCTGGGTTTCTGTCAAATAAAAAAGACCAACTAATCGAAAGCAAGATAAACCTAAACCAAAACAGAATTAGATTTTGCATAACAAGCTCAATTATATGCAAACTTCAGAGTTCACCAGAATTTTCATAAAGTATAAAAAAGCAACAATTATGCTGTAATACTAGCAGAGCTAGACTGTCACATGGGATGTATTATCAAATGGCAAACAATAACCCCAATTTCCTATTCAGTGAAATACAGGCCCAGGGGTGGTAAGTAATGTTTTCAGGGTCAGGCAGCAGACTGACATCAGATACAACAGAAGAACCCTGGTCTTGCATTGCAATTGGGGATGGGGTCACAGGAAGCAGATGTGGGAGAAGATGAAGAGAGGCATTCTAGGCATCATGTCAGATTCCACTTGCAAAATCTGCAGCTAGGGCTCAGTAAGCCATAAAAAGCCAAATTTTACTTATTTCACTCCTGTATATGGTACTTTATAGCTGCCCCTTATTCTGCACCTACAAACTGAGCAACTCTAACTCAAACCTCAATTGCCAGAGATATGGAAGACTACACTCTCCAGAAGCCATTACTAAGATATTTCTCCCTTACCTTGTAGTAACCTAAGCAAATAAACATTGAATTTGGAAATAATCCTTTGTATATAAATACAAAGCATTTATAATTAGTGTTATTCTGAAAATGTTAGTCCTGTTTCTCACCCATTTCATAATCATTTGCGGCTACTTTCCTCATTTTGGGAGGCGTTGTGATTCCAGATTCCATGTCTTGCCTTTTAGGAGCCTTTGTGTCCGATATCAAATGGTCAAAACTTTTCCTTGTACCTAAAAACAATTTATCAGGCAATTAAAAACATTAAGCCTAAATCCATACTTTAATACTTCTGATTGTCTGGCCAACCTACTTTCCTCTCTGAAACATATCAATAGGAATCTGGGGACATTTTCAGAGATGGTAGAGAAATTATGGTTACACCATGCCGCTCTCCATCACAGTTTCCAAAATGCTTCACAATGCATATGAGAATAGCATGCAGTTTATTCAAGTATGTAAGCTGTGGGCATGCTATGGTTTCCTGGTCAACACATCACACTGAATAAACATGCCAAAATGTGATTACTGAAAAGGAAGCAGTAACGGGATTGTAATGAAAGAAATGCCTCTCTTCTTCCATGTACACTTATGTACAGTATGTGGAGAACTCGTTTCACAGAATCAGAGTATGTTTTGAGATGGAAGGGACCTTTACAGGTCATCCTGTCCCACCCCCCTGCAACGAACAGGGACATCCACAGCTCCACCAGGTGCTCATAGCCTGGTCCAGCCTGATCTTCATTGTCCCCAAGGATGGGGCAACACCACTTATCAGAGCAACCTGTTCCAGTGCCTCACCATCCTTACTGTAAGGAACTTCCTCCTTATATCCAAACTACATCTCCCCTCTTGTAGTTTGAAACCATTGGTCCTTGGTCTGACACAACAGACCCTGCCAAAGAGTCTCCTCCCCAGAAAACTGGCACTATGAACCTTAAGTATCTGAATTATCTTTTTTTTTTTTTTTAAATCACTTCAGCATGCATATTCTGAGTAACATTTCCCATATTCCTGATCAAAGCAAACCAAATTCTTCCTCTTCAATTGTAGTGTCCTCTCTTCCCATTTTGTAGAAATCATGTGCATTTCTCTGAATCAGGAATAAGTTCTTAGAGTAAAATCAAATACAAGTATAATTTTTCTCCAGTAACATTTCATGGAGTATCCTGTAGACAAATAAGTAAATTAGGCATCTTAATAACCTAAAAGCTTTTTAGTGTTTGCTTGCGAAGGCTGCCCCATATCCAAACTCATGGACTTTCGTGTTCGAGGGCTTATCTGTCCCACTGTTGGGTAACTGGCAGCCAGATGTCTGTCTGAGCCCTTTGGTGATGACCACGGTTGATTTTCCTTTAGTGTCCTGAAAGTGCAGAGAAATTAAGAAAATCTTTAAAACTTTTGCATATTCAGACATTAATTTTTCAGCTAGCCAAAGTATCCTTTATTAAAACTGTATTTTCTAGCAGGTTAATCTCCCAGAAATATGTAGTTATATTTATTTGACTAGAAAAATGTCTGAGTTAGTCAAAACTAACAATTTGGTATGAACCTAATGCTGAAGAGCCAAAAATAAAGCAATAAGAACATAAGCAAATCTGCCCATAAGGCAAAATGTAAGACATTTAACATCTGCTGCTCCATACTGGATACTAAAAGGAGAGGAACTGAGCGCTCCGTACTGAGAAAATGTGACTCTGCATGGCACTTCAGGGTTGACTTCCTAGCTTACTTTTGTGGCTGCATATGGACAGTCAATAAGATGTCAAAGTTTTCCAATGTAAGGAATCAAGCAATTACTTAGCATCTCCTTACTTCTTAAAAAGACAAACAATTTTACTCTAAAATGCAAATGAAGAATGAGGTGAGATCAGGTCTCATAGAAAAGGGTTATCAAAAAAGATTAAGAATCTCCAAAGCAGTTAACTAAAGTCTGAAATTGCTCCAGAGATCTCAAAATCATATCTCTAGGGATTCAATAAACAAAATGACCTATGATTCTTGGTCACAGTAGCATATTGGTCAGGAACCACCACTGTGCAGTTGAACATTAACTCAGCTTTAATGAACATGGGGTTTAGTTTTCTATATATCATAGCTTACCTTTAGATAACTTAGTAAAGAAAACAGAGATCGAAATTTGGGTAACTTTTATTATTGAAAAGCTAGACAACCAACCTAAAGCTAGTGTCACTGTGATGTATGGGATATGTATCCATAGGAACATTTTCCATCGCGACATCTGTCAACAAGAGAGACTTCCTGTGTTTTAGGCTGCAGCGACTTCGAACTTCCTCAGATACTGTCAGCAAAGCTAAATTAAAAAAAAAATCAAAGAAAGTTGGTGCAAATTTTCTATGTCAGGAATTACACTGAAGAAGGTAAGCATCTATTTACATTTTTTACTTAGTACAAAAAAGACCACAGAGATGTAATTACACCTTACTGAAATGTACGGATTAAAAGTAGGTCATTAAAAAAATAACTGTATTCTCCAACCAGCTAGAATTCCATGATCTAAGCATTTGCCGGCATACAGCCATGCTTTCTGTTTCTAGACCACTACAACTGTAAATTCTGCAAGGAACAACACACTTGAGAATTTAAAACAAAACACCTTCAGTCTCCCTGAAGCATTTTGGAAGTTGCACAGTCGGTCCTGAGCTGACAAGCCTTCAGACCACACTGTGTCAGTGATGCACAGCAGCCTAACCCAGACTCTTGTCCAACTCCAGTTACAAGTTTCCTTCATATTGATAACAGAATAATTAGCCTAACACCAGAAGATATTCCCACAATAACCCACTCCTTTCCAGTTAATGCAAGTTCAAAAGAATGTTTGTTTAATTTCACCTGCTAGGTAAGCCACGCTCTGGGTGTTCACCTCAAACTTGTCACAGTTCCTGTGTTTGTTAACCAGAGCTAGTAGTGTATGTAGAATCCTTACTGTTCTTGCTACAGTGGTAGGTGAAGGATGCCTGTACCCTGCAAAATGAGGTTTAAACACCAAATCTTGTATTTAATTTTTGAATACATATTTATGAAGCATAAATATTTTTTAAAAGCATTTATAAATATTTTCCAGCATGTTCTCAGGACACTTCACATGAAGTACAACGCTAAAAGAAATTGCACATTCAGGACTATTAATTTGGTCCCTCTGTCCAAAATCACATAATTACAAATGTCTGTGCATATATTGCATCTATATCTCACAAATCAATCTTCAGTGAGCAGATACAGGCAAGCACAGGGAGAGAAAGTATTCTGGGAGAAAGAAACAATGTACTGTAGCAAATGAAACCACACATTCATTTCCACACACGAGCAACACGCGCTCTTACCTTTCAAGAGGTGCCCCACTAGTGCAAAGTTGAAGTTGGAGTTGAAATTCAGCCCAACAAAATGATCCATCTGTTTGCAGTGCCATTCAAGTGGTCTCCTGATCTCCATGAACACCTCTTCTGGGCTCTGACTCAGAGAAAATAAGACATAAGACATAAGAATATTTCACATAACACAATCAAAGAGTGGTTTTGGTTGGGACCTCAGTGCACATCTCCTGCCATGGGCTGGGACATCTTCCACCAGCTCAGGCTGCCCAGGGCCCAGCTAGGCCTTGAGCATCTCTGGGTATGGGGCACCCACAGCTGCTCAGGGCAGCTGTGCTAGGGCCTCACTGCCCCCATTATGAATTTCTTCAGAACAGCCTATCTGACTGAAGGTTACTCATCATAATCAATTAAAACAGTGACAAAACACAGTAATTTAAGAAAGTACAGGAACCTATTGACTGCATTCCTGACTTGAATACATCTATGTATTTCTCTGTTGCAGTTTGGGACTAACCTAGTTAGTTTGTCATCTCTACAGCACGGTGTACTGCTGATACTACACAAGTAAACAGCTTGCAATGCAGATTTCAGTTTTAATTGCTTAATTATTGTTCACTAGGACAAGGAATATACATATTTTTTCTTTTGATTAGAACTAACTGCTTGCATGAAGTAAGGGTTAATCATAGCTGATTACTAGCAGGGGGCTTGCTTACCTTATCATTGAACACTCGAAGGCTATCCAAGGTATGCAGATTCTGTTCAAGCAGTGCTGTACCTGCTGAGTACAGGTTGACTTCATCCAACTGCAGTACTGCCATGGCTACCCAGAAGAGGGCCTTGTGCATAGGGGAGTCCTGGAAGGAGAAGGGAAACGAAAAGGCCACGATTCTACTTTCACATAAGACAGTGCAAAGCTACCAAGTAAAGAGTGAAACAAACTGAAGTTAATGTTAATTTCTTTTTTTAAGTCTTTGGCTATGTGAATGAAAGTCAAATATACACATTAAAGCAGCTATTCAAATACACCTGGCAGGAAAAACAAGTTTAATTTTTTTTTTTTTAGCATATCTTTTAAGGTACTAACAAAGAAGGAGTTGTGAATGCATCCATACTCTCCAGAAATCCCTTCTAGAACTTTGCCATAGAAGTGTGTTCTTTTAAGTGTGCATGATAATGCCACTCCACAGGTAAATTTTGAAGTGATTCATTAATGGTGCATCTACTGATATGCTGAGCAATTCACTAAAGTAACATAAAATGGCTAAATTAACATTACATAAGACATAATCAAAATTTATTACAAGGCATGATCAGAAAGATGTATGAACAATTGCAAATTCAGAAGCCAAGATGGAAAATCTTTTGGTGAGAATGAATGCAAACTGTGGTGCAGCCTTTGCGTATATTGCTATGGCCCAGTTTGATGAAGCAGAACAGTACATTCTGAACTCTTTTTAAAGCTTCTGCACATACAAACATCTGTGAGATACTTCCCATATGTAGTACTTTCAAGCGTGAGTCATAGCAGTGATGTGTGAACATCAGATACCACAAGACTTACATACATTTTTAAGTTTATACTCGTAATTATAACTTACAAAATACATTCTTTTTACTCCAGAAATCCAGTTGCTTACCTTGTTAAGAAGAGGTTGCAGTTTGGTGAGTGCTATAACTGTTGCTTCTATTAGAACTTGGCTATTGTAATTATCAGGGCCTTTTAAACAGCTCTCAAGTCCCTTTTTGTAGAAAAAAAGAATAATAAGAAAACAGAACCCATAATTAGATTTCGCTTTATGAAAAGATGAAAGCTCTAAACTATAATGTAGTTCTCAATTAGTTTACAAGGGCTGAGTTCCCTTTAAACCAATTTGAAAGGAGTTTCAGAAATGAAGATCTACACAAGATTTATTCATTGCTGTAAACAATCATGCAATGTGTATTAAAAAAGTAAGGGTGCAAGAGCCACAGAATGGCTCTTCTGCAGTTCAGACACTGCACAGCCAAATCTTATGTCCACATAACGTTAGTAAAATACTTAAAGAAATTTACCACTGTTCAGCTGCTATAGAGCACAACCTTCTTTAGAAAATATGGACATAATTACCAAGGTAGGTAGTATGTTGCAAAGTTTTCTTATATAAACATTCTGCTTTTTATTGTATTTAGTTGTTATACATTGTTAACATCCTTAAAAAAAAAAAAAAAAAGAGTAACACACATACAGCTAGCTGCATTACCAGAAAATTTCTCATTTAGTTTAATACTGACTCTTCTGGATCTAAATCAGTGTCTCAAATTTTAAACTCAATACTGAAAACTAATGTTACTCTAGAAGTAGCTGCACTGATAAATTCATTGTCACCAAACTAATTTAAAATAGAAAGCTAGGCCTACAAAGACAATTTCCTATCAGGTTTCCCTGTAAAGAATATGCTTGAAGAATGTATTTCCTGTGAAATTATGCTGAGTTTTATACTCAATAGGAATACTAAAAAATTTAGTTACTTTATGTGTCAGACAGGAAGACAAACACAGACCCATATACCTTGCTAAGAATTCGGATTATTTGTTTTATTTGTCCATGAGAGACACGCTTACTTATACAGCCAAACACAACAAGTGCTCTTGGCTGCAGGGATGGATTATACTGGAATGCAAACCTGTGAAGAAACAGAGTACACTACATTAAATGAATATACAACAGACAAGCTGCACAATGGAAAACTGAAAATTCTAAGTGTACTACACAGGCAGTCAGGGGTCATGCTTTGAGATCTATAACATACTTTTGAGCCAGTTCAGTCCACTGGTCCAGCCACTTGCATGTTGGAATATCTCTCATACAAGCCTAAAAAGAATGACATTGTTTGAACATATATAACATAAAGAAAATGAATTATTTTAATTCAGAACGTTCAGTTATTTTGGTTGTCAGAAGTGTTCCTTATCATGTCATTGGAGGCACTGCTTGTTAAACTGCTTGTTGTAGAATAAGCAGCACTGTAACCTTGTTTTGAAACACGTACCTCCATGATCTCCAACAAAGCTTCAGTAACTGTTTCCAAGGAGGTCAGTGCAAAAGTCTCCCTCTCGTAGGAGCCAGGTGAAAATGACCTGTCTCGATAGCTGGAGCGGAATGCTATGACTGCAGCTGATTTCACTTTGCTGATTCCAAACAGCAAATAAAATTTAGGCAGAGAAAATTCAGTCAAGCTCAGTCTTAAAACTTGCTTGGTCTCCTCTGTTGAATAAATTTTTACACATTAGACTTAAAACACTGACACACAATTCATACTTCAAACACACTTAAGCTCACTCTCCCACAAATACACAAGCAGATGATAAACCTATGCACGTTTCTATACTGTTTTCTTTGCTACTTGTCTCAGAACATGCCAGAACAACTGTGGCCTGTTGCACAGACCATTGAAAGCAGTCACGAGAGAGATGCAGTCTGGAAACAGATAAAAAGAAATCTGTCTACAGATGTGATTTTCTGAGACTTTTTCTCATATTTGTTAGGAGAACGGAAACACGGAGTGCTCCTGCTTTGGAAGGCCAACATTACTGTCAGTTCAAACTGTAGTTAAATTTGGTTTGGGCTCCCACTGCAATTAAGTCACTTAGATCAGAAGAAAATGAAGGCCCTGGTACTGGCACTGCATATTCTTACAATCCTGAACTTTGTTCCATTACTTCAAACCCATTTTTAAACAGGAAGGCTTGCCTTTCTCTTTGTGCATCACAGCAAGGCTTTTCTTTAAATACAAGTGTCTGTGTCTATGCACACACTCTGTCAATACACTTAGATATAAAAGGAGCTTTTAGATACTTAAAAAAACAAGATTACATAAACTTCTTGATTTTTTTTCACGAAATCCAGCCTGATCTTATACTGTATTTCTGTGACTGCTGAACCTTTGCTATCTCAACTATTTTAGGATTGCTAAAATACAGCTGTGTGCAACATTCCAGCTTTAACCATGCAGTTTCAAAATTTCCTTATGTAACTGATATTCGTTACCACATTATGCAACTATTCAAAAGATGCACATCTGCCAGTTTTAGCATAGATGCATTTTATCCTTAATCTGCATTACAGGAACTTACTGGTACTTACTTTCAAAGACACATTATACAATTTATACTACACACCTGCTTGAAACCAGTCATATTTTAACTCCCTCTTCATAGTTATTTTGGCTCATATCCTTATTCTGGTTTCTACAGAAGCTCAACAGCAACACAGTATTTTCAAGCTCAGAATTGTTGGAAGAGAAGATAACTCTGGTATTTCTGAAACTAAAAAGCAACCAATTGAAAACCTGTTAAGAACTTACCACTAAAATGAAGCTGTGAGCAAGTGCACAGAGAATGAATGATGTTGATGACAAGACCATGAGTGGAAGCTCTGAGAGAAAGGGGTCCAGTGGCCACCAACAAAGTAACCACATGAAAGAGGTAGGGGAGATGTGCAGCCACATCCAGAGAATTGTTGAAGGACAGCATCAGCATGTAACGTGCTAGAATGGCAATATCATCCCACATCAGGTGCTGTTCCAGCGTAGGAGTTGGAGACAGACAAGTCTTGTCAATTATTTTGCACATCCTTCCAATCACCTGAAAAGAGAGCAACCATTTTGCTTTTATGAAACAAAGAGCAGAGCTCAAAATTTCAGTAAAATCAACATTGAAGTTATTCTTTTTTTTTTTTTTTTTTTAATTGCTCAGTCATCAGAAAGCACCTCAGTGCTATGTTGTTATCTAAAGGTGAAATTACTGGTTAAGAGGCAAGGAAGGAACTCACTTTGCTTGAAACCAATTTTACATTTCCAGAAGCAAGCGCTACTGCTGTGTCTGCCATAACCTCAGCTTTAATGGATCCTAAGCCCCCTGTGGCACTAGTTTTGATGAAGCTGTCCAGCACTACGTCAAGGAGATCTGTAATCTGGTAGAGAAAAAAAAGCCTTTCTTACTGTTTGGTTAACATAACTTTTCTACAGTGAACAACCTTCTGAATAAGTAACCATTATATTTTTTTAGTTGAAGGTGCATAGCTATCATAAATAGAAGCAACAGTCCCAGTGATTTGTCACCTTTTTGGAAAAAGCCTATTGAAATATTAGAATTGCCAAATGAACTGCATCAGATCAAAATGCTTCACAACTGCAGAAGAACTATGATACAGTATCATTTTTATTTTGTTCTCTGCTTCAAAGCACAGCTATTCATAAAATGCTGCACTTTGCACTTATTGAGAAGAAACTGGATTTGAGGTGGAAAAAAAAACCAAAACATACTTCTGAGAAATAAGCAAGGTCCTGTCTGTCAAAAATTTTATCCTTATGTAAGTGATTGAAAACACTGTAATCTGCTTATAAACAAATTACAAGAAATCGTTCATAATTTATACCTGTCCAAGACTTCCCCATATTTTAGCCTGAATAGAAGGGTACATCTGTTTTTCATTTATGGTCATTGTTATAAGCTTATCAAGAATAGCAGTGACTCGCTGGCGCTTCGCATCGTCGTTGTGTTTGCAGAATCGAACCAGATTGGACAGCCAGGGAGTCATATACTCCAGACAAAGATGTTTCAGTTCAATACCTGAAATTAAAATTCACTTTGTAACAGAAGATCACTGTTGGTCTCTATGAACAGGTAAATAACTATTTGCAAGCACTACCCCTCTCATTTTCCTCCCAAAGTAACGACTATCAGATCCGAGCAAATAATACCTTAAAACATAGCTTTTGTAGGGAGCACACTGCTAATAATAACATCAATAAACATCTGTAAGAATCTAGCAAGGAGATTTTGACATTTTAGTATCTTAAGACATGTGACAAAGATGTGTACGCTTAGTATGAAGTGGGACTAAAGACAATATCTCTTTTTAATCTTGAGAATGTATTCCAAACTGCTTCCAGCAGTAAAATCAGAGCTGTTTCACGTCTGGAAAACAGAGATAACAAAAGCAGAATGGCAGAACCAGATAGGAGATATCATCAATCTGAAAGGCTTAAATTTGAAAGACACAAACTGTTTTCTTAAGGTATCTGCTAGAACTCAGAACTTCACCAAGCTCTTTTTTTTCCTTTTTTCCTTTTTTTTTTTTTTTTTTTTTGTCCTCTGCATTCTTAATTCTGGTGAATCAAAAACAGTGTGATAGGGATCTGCTCACCAGATCACTCACTGTACAAAACTGTCAGGGGTATGAAACAAATAATTTGTGTTGTGATCACACTGAGTAATTGTCTAGATAAATGAGATGGGTGGTGAAAGCTAGAAAGACTGGGCTTGGACTGCTTTATTTCTTTTTAAAATATCTGCTTCATTTCTTTTCATGCAGAAAGAAAAGGGTACACTCAAAAGTGTAAATCAAAGTACTGTTGGAGTTTCTGCTCCCACAGATGCCCCCCAGGTCACAACATTGGCTTCTGAGAATTACATAGCTTCACAGAAACACAGAATTATCTGATTAAACTTGATTATTAAGAAACAAATATAAATGGGTCATCTTAAAAACATCCAAACCAGTTCGAGGAAGCATTAGTAACTTAAAGTTGCTGTGATTCAGTAACATGAGGAAGTTTGTTAAACTTGACAGCTAGCAGCTTAAATTGTTTCATGTTCATGGTTAGCACTGAGGAACACCAGTGTTACTTACTCGATTTGCTAAATCCTGAAATACACTCTTCCAAGAACTCTAAGGTGAGGTGTGGCTCATTAGCTGCAAGCGTCTTACTAATTGACACAATAAAGAGCGTGTTGTTGGCAGGAATACATAGACCTGAAGTTTCCAGTAACTGGCCCTCAATCTTTAAATTAAAGGTACAGGTTAAGGCACACAGAAGATTATAGGCAGCAGACCTGTAAACAAAGCAAGCAATGTGATTTGTAATAGTCTTCTTGTCTGTTTTTAAATACACACAATGAGACATACATACAATGAGACATCGCAGCAATGGCAGCCACATTTCCAAAACCAAATCAATATTGTTATATAATGTACTATATTTAAACCTTGAGCTGCTTTTCTGCATCAGTTAAGAGTCAGAGACAACATTTGCCTTGGACAAATGAATTAAATTACTCCTTTGTTTTAAACTGTTTCTGATAAGGTTACAGAGTATGCCTGAAGAATTTGGTTCTAGACTTCTCAGAAGAGCATCTAGTTCCAGGAAATGCTAGGTATTTCCAAATGCACCTGAGTGGCTGAGAGGCAGGAGCCAAGGGCCACAGAGGCTGCCAGTGAGCAAGGACTCATTTTTGGAGGCAGCACTCTTTGATGAGACCCAAAAACTCGCTCTGCAACGTACAGCTATTAAGCAGGAAGTTCAACAGCAAGCCAATCAAATGTACCCAATAAATATATATTGCAAACCATATTTTTCCTTACAAAGGGAAATTAATTTAAAAGATCAGTACCGCAAACTGGGGTCTGAGCTTCCCAGGTTGAGCAATGCTATGTTCAGTAGTGTTCCAGGAACATCCTTAGGGCGAATTTTAGTGTGCTGTGGGATGGAGTCTGGTTGTGACAGCTCCCACCGTGTCCGTATATGAATAATGGACCTCACAATGGCTTCACACTCCTGATGCATGAAGGTGAGTGGTGTTCCCTGGTTGGCAATTGTCAGTGTAAACTGATTCTCATCAACAAGACATATTTCTTCAATTTCAGAGGCGTAGTATATATCATTTAAAAACACTGTCTGTCCCAGGACTCTCGTTCGTTCTGCTGATGTCACCTGCACAGCTGTTGATCCAACCTTAGAAAGAGAATCAAAAAATGGTTGAGCACCTGCTGTTAATGATACAAGGAGACAAGTCTGACATTTCTATCTGATCAAGATAAATGTATGAAATTGTATGAAATAATACTGTGCTGTGATTTCTCTATGAGACAGAGAAGAAAATTAGAAGACAGCAGAAACGCATTCAAAATCTTATCAAAATACAACAATTCACTAATAAAGCATGAAAATACTTACTTTTATAGACACTTTGGTATCTTTGTGAGCCAATTTGAGGGCATTGTGAAATACTTTCAAGTCCTCTTCCAAAGCTAAGGTAGCTGCTGGAAGTTTCTGCTGGTCATGTTCAATGTGCTCCGCCAGTTTTCCTGGAGAGTCTATAAAAATCAGTCTTTTGCTTCCTTTCAAACCTGTCAAGAGTCTTTCGTGGTATTTGGTGTATTCTCTGACCCAAGAATTACAGTTATAAATAAAAACTGCTGACACATTTTCATAAGCAAAGCCTGGAAAAACTACAAACCATTTAGAAAGAAAGTCAGTTTTAAAGCGATTACTGGGGCCAGCATGTGTGAGGTCCACCACAATTTCATATGGCTTCGCGTAGTATGGCTTCAGAGTTAGCAGGACGTGGTATATCAATAAATCTCCATTGATCTGGCCAGTCTTGAAACTGTAAGAAAACATGACAGACACTGTTGGGTTTGCCTTTTAGACCCATAATAACACATTTCAGTGGTGCGTCACACACACTGCTACACTAAAACAGACTGACATTTACATAGTCCCAAAAATGTCAAACTCAAAGCAATGACATTGGACTGGCATCCATAGCCTAATTTCTGTCACGGCTCATATTCCAACCAAGTTCAGCCCAGTATGCTAAAGCTTGGTTTGGATTCATTCATTTTGAAGTGCCACACCACCTACCGCAGTCATGAAGTCTCTGGACAGCCAGGAGGCTCATCCAGCACCTCCAACAAAAGGTAAGATAAAATCTACACTGGTGAGGAAGAGTGCATCAACTGGCTCAAAGCTGATGCAAGTTAAGGGTTTCTTTGAAAAAAAGTGTAAAGTATCACCTCAAACTCTGTTTTTGTTATCATTTTTTTAAAGACATTTCTACAAGTTCATATTATACCTACTTTTATAAGTAGAAATAAATTATTTAAATAGTCTTGGTTAAGACTAATTAAACTTCCACATACCATTTTTTTCAGCTCATTTTGTCTGCCAAATACTGCAGCAAGCACAACAATGTACTCTAATGCTTGGTGGATTGTTTCTAAGAATGGTTGGCCCTTTGTGTAGTACAAAGGACCCATCTGTGAAATAATTCTTACCTGAAAAGCATGCAGGTACTATAAAAATATTAAGAACCCTTTGCTCTCATTTAATGCTTTGCTGAATTTTATGAGATCAGACAGAGCATCTGTCTGAACCAAGTTTTCAAAGTTAGTATAGCAGATAAAATTCTACTAGAAAGAATTAAAAAGCAAACTTAGAGTAGTTTTTGAACTTTTAAGGACTCGTGCTTGTTTTGAGCTAGCATCAACTCAACTCTTTCAAAGCAAGACAAAGGCTATGGAAATGTCTGCTAAGCACTGCAAGCACAAGTCATTTTGGTCACAGAGGGACACTGCTCTTGGTAACATCCGGGGTAAACCACCTGAGCACAGGATAACGGAGGAGATACACTTCACAAATGTAAAGTATTTCTCTGTCTGCCCAAGAGGCTTTTTTCCTGTGTTACTTCCTGTTACTCAGAAAGCTAATTTGGGCAGGTTGGTGTTTCTCCCCCTCTAAGATGTCATGGCATCGTTGTTTAGAAGAAAAAAAAAAGAAGAAAAAAAGAAGGAAGTGTGTCATCACTGTGGTTTTAGTTCTCCACTTAGAATACAGGACATGCAATTTCAGTTACAGATTTGCTTAAAAAAAAAAAAAGCAGCACTGTCCAAGTCTTCTTGCCTCATGTTAATGGACGTTCGCATCCTAAGAGCAAATACATGCACAGAGAAATCTTACTATTAAAGGACTAAATATCTAAACACCAACTTTCTTTTGATTGCACTGCGGAAAGGTAAGTGCACATTTTCCTTCTACTTTCAGTTCCACTTCAAAGTTTCCTAGATTTGGTAGGAAATTATACAAGAAAGTAAGTTTGACTTTTTTTGTTTAAGTACAACTCCACCAGTAACAATAGCTAAAAATCAATCTCTGCCTGATTTAAGGCATCTGATAAACAATTGCTTTTAGTGATGTTAGAAGTTGTTCACAATCAGACTCTAAAGAAATAACAATAGCAGTCTACATTGCTCTGAAGTTCCTGTTACTGTGCGCTGACAGAGGACCCTATCAGTACCTGGGCACAAATGGATGAGTTAAAGAAAAAAACTGAAAAGCTTTTAAACTTTAAAAAAAAACCAGTTCTTTTGCTAACATGATTTGAACTGAAGCCTTTAACAATACTAGTTTCTTTATTCTTAAGAAAAGCATATCTGGTCCAAATAAACATTCGTACAGCTGCAGTTCTCGGGCAGTAAGGATTGGAGTGCATCTGTACTGGAAAGTGCACCTCATTTCTGTATGTCATGCAGAAACTCTGTGAAATGTTTTGTTTCCTTCCATCCCAAAAAAGGCTGTGCTGTTGCTGCTTTTCCTCCTTTTTGAAGAGTGCAACAAGGCATTTCCCCAAGTAACCATTACCACAGAAAGATAAATATTGTACCCAAGCTGTAGCTGATTACTAAGATGGTTTCTAATTCAAACTTAATAATAAGGACTCATCTCGGAGCAGAGTTTAGTTTGCAGTGTGAATTGCAAAGAAAGATACAAATATACTCTCCTCTCCTCTGCCTCGTGAGCAGCCACAACCACCTGCTCCCTGCTCACCCCCCAGGCCTATCACTCCCTTCCCTTCCCCGGGGGAATCCAGGAGTATGAAAGATGTCATTTTGGACACTGAAAAGACAGGCAAGCTTAGCTCTCTGATTTTTAAGCGTAAACACATTAAGTTCTCTGGTAGATAAGCTAAGTTTCAACTATGGCAAAAGCAAATTTATTTCTGGTACATTTCAAAGTTACCAAAACCTAGAAGCATACAGATGTGCTTTGTTAAAGTAACAGCTTCGAGAAGAAACGCATTTCTACAAACAGCACCATTAATGTCAGTCATCCTTTATACATGAACAAGATGTAAACTACTGCACTTGGAGGAAACATTTCATTCTGCTAACAGAGACAGGTAGGAGATGGGAGCACAACAGCCAGCCGTAAGACCTGAGTCTCACACATGTAAACCTGAGAAGACTCAGCACAGACATGATGCAGTAACTTCTCTCTCTCTCATCAGCATCACTCTGAGGTTATCCTATTTGTCTCCGATTCATGGTGCAAACCTGAATGTTACCCTAATGTAGAGCAGAGCATAATACTAATGGTACTCTGCATAATTTCAGAGGTTTTAAAAGAAATATCACAATCTGAAGTATGTTTGCGATACAGTCTTTTGTACAGTAAGTCAGATATTAGAGAACAAAGATTTTCCTAGGGATTTATGAAATATTCCAGACATCTGTGATAAGAAATAAAATGACTAGAACAAGTTACTGCTGCCATTTACAGGAACGTTTTCAACTAAAGCTCTCTGCTTGGCCATCTGTACAAGCGCAGTTACTTCTCCCATATTTGGGGAAACATGGTGAAGCAGAAAGCGGTACTTTGTAGGTTTTACATGGGTGCGTCCCTTCCCCATTTAAAAGCAGAAGTGATGAACTCAAAGATGTAATACGGTCAGCTTTAAAGAGGAGGAACTACAGCAGAGTCCGTATCGACATCCACAAATCACTGAGCACTGAGCAGAAAGCACTTTCCTCTGTTTGCTCCATGTTCTTTTTTCATCTTCATACACATCACACATAAACCTCCAAACACTGGAATTCAGCACTGTGAGAGCTGAAGTCCAAGACCACCAATTCAGTCAGGATTCCAAGCAGCTGAGTGCTCCCTCCTACACGGTAAGCACGAGGCCAAGATTCAACACATTTCTGATCAGAAAAGCTGATGGCTACTAAACCCGACAAGCCTGATTCAAACCTCTAAGAACTACCATTGCTACTTCCTAACACCAGAATTCTACTTTTGTAGGTGACTGAAGCGGAAGATGAAGACAAAGAGACGTGGCAAACCACATTCTGCTTTCCCTCTTGCGATAATCTTTTCATTGTGTTTGCAATTAAGTGCAAACCATACTGACTATCCCAGGGTTACCAATGAAATCTGGTATCCAATCTGCCAAAACCTAACTTGCAGTCAGAACATAACAGAAGCCAACACAAGATCTCCTCCAGGCATTGATTTTAATGGCAAACCAACACCCACTGCTGAAATGCTGACAGCCACCTCCCAGTCTTTATCTTCAACAATGGGCCCAAACTCCTCATCTTCCTCTGCCCAAAGTGTTCCCGACACCGGCGGACTTAGGAATACCAGCAAACCCAAGAACCCCATGACAAAAGAGATATGTGAAGACAATAAGTTTCTTACGCTGATTTGCTTCATTATAATAGCAGCCCTTGTACTCATCTGCACCTTCTTGTTCCTGTCAACTGTCGTAATAGCAAATAAACTGTCCTATCTCAAAAAAGCTCAACAAGGAAAACGTCGGCCCAGGAGCAATGGCGATATTCTGGCTACCAACAGCTTCTGGCCAACTGCAGCAGGAACGTGGCAGAGGACACCTAAGGAGACAACTGGAACTAACGTGGTAATGCAGGACTTGCTTTCAGAGAGAGATGCTGCAATCCAAATGAGAACCCAAGATGAATCTGCTGAGAGTCATGTTAAAGACACAGATAATAAACATGAAAACAAAGAAACAATGTCAGACAAAAACATTTTAACCAATTTTGTAGTTGAGATTTAGTCAACTAAAAAGACCTTCAGCTTTTACATTTTATACTGGATTAACATGAGACAGAAACTTAGTTTTCAAGAAACAACACGCATTGTGACATGGTAAAGCTAAATCTTCAGGTTTCTCATTTTCTCAGGCAGTGGGTATGCTGTAAAAACCCGTACATCAAGAAGGGAGCAGGACTGCATTAAAGAGATTTTTAGAAATAGCACCAGGGCTGTTTTAACTCTCTTAACCAGCAATCATGGTTGTAGGAACCAAACAGGATAAAGCAGGACAGAACTTTGCCATTTTTAAAGATCACTGGGGGACAAAAAAAGGACAGCTAGAATATGCTATATTTACGCAAACTAAAGTGCTACACAGGCACCTGCTATTTTAAGAAAGCCATAATTCAGTCACAACTTTGATGCCATTACAGAATCAGAAACTATTCTGTTAAAATGCCTTTCAGGTTTATTCCATCAAAACTTCTTAAATCAGCTTAATTGCTTTTGAACCAGATTGAGAGCAATCATGCTTTTTGCTTTGATTTTAGGTGTAAATATGTGATGTTTGTACTGTATGTTAAAATATAAGAACTCCTTTTTGTAATCATCAATAAACTAGAAACATCAGTTTTTAAATAAAGTTTACATTCTGTTTTTTCTCCAAGTCACAAGGGGTAAAACCGCAGTATTGTGAAAAAGCAGGAAAAAAGTAGAGAATCAGGATCCTATCAGTGGAAAGAAGGAAAAGAAAGAGTAATGAGGGTGGGATCTGCAGCCCAAGACAAGTGGAAACTGAGGATTGAAGGGAACTTGGATGAGGTAAGACTCAAGAAAGTGTGTGTCATAATATCAGCACGGGATGAGGATTTGCATGTGCAGCAGGATTTGGCAACAGACTGGAAAAGTGCCAGCACAGCCAGCAGAGCACAGCAGCAGGCATGGGACATGGAATAGCTATGGTGGAAGGCACAAGAATGCACTTGCAAAATGCTGTGAGGGTAGACTTGAGCACGTTTCTTTTGGCAGGCAGCCTTTCTTGGCCAAAACACTCAAGGAGACAAAAAAGTAGTTTGGGTTATGATATGGACAAAGAGAAAGCAGAAAAACAACTGCTTAGAGCATGCAGCCCTCCTTTAATGGTGGCAACAGGTGCCAACATTGTCCAGGCAGAAAAGCAAAGTGGGGAGGGGAGGCAGAGGAAGGGTGAGATCTGCAGCTATCTGCCTGTAACACAGCTACCTAAAGGAAGATGTGCAAGCCAGCACCTCATGATCAGATAGTGCTCTATGACTCACTGTAGCGAGCCTACGGTTGCATTTCCATTAATAACAACGATAACTCATCAAAACCACCATTGAATTGTTATTAGTAAAAATGAAATCCAAACTTACTTCTGTGTCATTCAAAAAAGTTTGTAACCACAACCATTTTCAGCAAGGACTGGAAAACAAGCATTCACGAATTCCTACGTAACAGACACATACCCAACAAAGGCCACTTAAATATTTGAGTTTTATAAAGACAATTGAGCTGAAAAGTTTGCTTTTAAATCATGCAAACCTTGAGCTAAGCTTCTTAGTAATCCTCCTACTCTTGACACTTCCTGCAGCAAGCAAGAGCAAGTGTTGGTAAACTTCCTCTTTAGCTGCAGAAACTTGCTTCAACGTGCGACAAGCCATTTTAGAGCTGCTCGACTCCTAGCACAGTCTGTCCTCTTAAGGCTTCAAACAAAAAATAAGAGAATGCTTGCTTGACAGAAGACAAAGGTAAGAATCAAATTCAAAACGTAAAGACTTAATATTTGCATTATTTATTTTTAAATGAACTGCACTTTGTACAGCACTTGCTAAGCTAATTCAAAGTTCCTGTAGGATTTGAAAGATGCAGACATTCCATCGAGTTCTTAAGGTGCTGCTACTGTGAACTATCACGAACTCTACAGTATGCGTCATTTTAATATATTTTGAAACAGAATATATTTTTGAGCAGAAGAAAATAAAATGGTGTCATTTTTGTCCGTTTTAAATCTCACAGTTTAAATAGTGATCTCTAGGAGCATTAATCTGCTGCTTGCACATGTTTGCATTGTTGCGTCTGAAACTGGCTGTTATAGCTACACTGAGGTTCCAGGGGCAGCTTCACAAGAGCAGCGTGATCGCAAATTATCTCAAAACACACAAAGTAACTTCAGGTAGAAATCACAATAGGTGTCTGTATTTTAATGATTTGCATCACACAGACATTCAGAAACCCGAACTCTGAGCAGTACAGGAAAAAAAGTCTGCTCCATCCCAACCTCCTAACATCAAGACAACCTTCTTTGTTACAAAAGCTGTCCGCCGTGCAGGAATTCATTTACAAAGACAGTTAAATATTGCAGTTCTGTACCATTATACTTGCAATATTTGGGAACTTTTGCAAAATTATTACGCTCTAACCTTAACTGCGGAAGTGAGGGAAGAACAGGAAATAGACCTTAAACCTTTCACCCAGGTCTCAGCTTATCTCTAGGCTTCTCTCTCAGTCCTTCAGGTATAAAGTAGGGCAATTTTCTTCACTCTTGTTTTCAGTACTGCTGTGAGTGTTTCATATTTCATTTCACATCCATAATCATTTCTGTGATAGATAAAAGTTATTTTGAAACACACTTTGCACTTCTCTCCAAACGCCTTTTTCAGAGAAGGTAGAAAACAAAAAACCCCACCACGATACTGATGTCAGTGACAAAGCTGTTTACTATACAAATGACAAAAAACACGCAAGTTTTATCTGGCCTATTTTTTTTAGACTGTAAATATAAAATTGTCTGGTATCAGTACTGTCACTTCAGGTTCAATTTAATGAGTTTTACTTTATTCTTGATGTAGGAGGAGACGTATTTAAACAGACTGTAGGAAAATGGTCAGCAACGCAGTAATGTTGGTTCTCTTCTGTGGAGAAATTTGGAAATCATTTTCCACTGAAATACCTTCAAATGTTTCCACAAGTGGAAGCACTGTGCATACCAGCACCAGCAGCCCGGCAGAGGACAGACCTACCACCTACCAACTGCAAGCAACCGGCCCCAGCATGCAGAAGCCTGCAGGAGCGCTGACTGCGGGGACAACATTGCCACAGCTGCCCGAACCACACATAGAGCCCACCAACGGGAGCTGGGTTGCAGCAATGATAATGGGCATTGTTTTGGTTGGTATGGTAATTGCTATTAGTATGATTGTTCTGTGGAAGTGCTGCAAGAAGCCATTGCTAGCCGATTCAAACTGGGCAGGTCAGTCTCCGTTTGCAGACGGAGACACCCCAGATACCTTTATGGACTCCAGCCAGGCTACCAAACGTTCATCGGTTTTATTTATGTTGCCTTGGAAATTAAGAGAAGAAGCATCCGTACAGCACGACCCTCCCGCACCGGAGAAATCGCCCAACAGGCAGCAGCCCCCAGCAGAGCACAGCTGCTCCGCCACCGCCGCAGCTGCGGCTCCCGGCCCAGAAGCAGCGAGCCCAGAGCAGGTGCTGTGCCCACCGCCCGCCGACTGCCCCGAGCTGCCGCCGCCCCCTGCGTGGCTCATGGAGCCGGCCGAGCAGCACGCCTCGGATCCCGGCCAGCAAGAGGAACTTCAGGCGGAAGTGAAGGAACCTATCCCCCACCGCTCCCGCTAATTACTTGAAGAGATTTGCGAACCGCTGCCGCAGCCAGAACATCCGCAGTAGATTGCCAAAATAACTTTCCAAAATGCTTCTCCTTCTTCTTAAACGAAGCGCTCTTCAAATAACTGACTAATGGAGAAGTTGACGCAGGCAAGAACAGTGAGACCGCAGCACGAGCATCAGCTCCACGGCATTTCTCAACGGCAGCTTTCACAAAAGGGAAGAACCCCCCTCTGCCTGAATCAGATGGTGGTAGAGCACAGCACGCCTGGTGCCCACTGCACGGCCCAGTAGTGACTCCACTGCGCAGATAACAAATGATTCCTGATTTTGGAGACTGCAGAAAACTGCGCGTGTGCCTTTGTGTGTCAGTACATGCAGCACACAGATGTGCAGAGTAAAACTTTAGAGGGACTCAGAGCTTCTTGCAAAGGTTTGTTCTATTAGACTACATAAATGAACGCAATGAATTCAAGTTAATTTTAATAAAGCTTTCTAATTCGAAGATGTTTTGGTTGCTTAAAGCATAACAGAGTTATCTGCTTAGATACAAAGCTTCTAATTCAAAACAGTCTAAATGCTCTGGCATGCATACATACAGACTGCCTCACACAGAGGTCTATTTTGTGCGTCAGATGGAGCAACCACTCGGGAACAGAGGATGAAGGTGTTTGAAGCAAATCCCCCAGCCCTCAGTCCAGATCAAAGACTGATGAAACGCTTACTGTAAAAACTCCCATTATTTTGGATTATTTTTCAGTTATATAGTAGCATCTTTTTGGTAGTACAGTGGCTGTGAAAAAGAGGATATGGCTTCAAACACATGAAATATGAAAAGGTGGTGTGTTACCCAGACACTTGGTTTTGGTGGATGAAACAAATAGTTCACAGAACATCCAGGCAGACGACTATCAGAATTAACGGCACTGAAATGTTTACTAATTTCTTCCTTTTCTTCCTCTCAAGTAGGATTTTCAGAATGGATTCAATGTTATTAAACTTCAAAAACTGGTTTTAGGTTGTCTATAGATTGCAGGTTCCTTTAACTCCAGATGCCCAGGTGGGCCCATCCTTTCTGGGCCTCAAGTACAAGAGAAGTTCACTGTCCTGTCCAGAACCAGGCATTTCTATTTCAACTATTTGATGGTAAACTGAAGGGAATTCTCAGAGGTAAATTATAAGCATGCATATTTTACTGGCATTCAATGCCTAGATTTGTAGAAAGATAAGATTTGTAGAGAGAAGCTGCTAGATACTAGAGCTAGGTTTCCATGACATCTCTGCAAAATGACAAAGAACTTGCAGCCTTGAGTTTGCTGGAGGAGGGAATAAACGTTTGGATGTCACATAGGCCACCTGTTTGTACCTATTACAATGGACATTACATTTTTAAAGTTACCACTAAAAATTAAGCCTGAAGTTGCACACACGCAACCCAACACTGCTGCATGTACAGAGAGAGTAGGAAAAGATCTTTACTATTTCCTTCTCTTATTGTTTATATGAGATGTATGAGTGTGTATGCCTGAAGAACAGCGTTCT
Source organism: Chrysolophus pictus (assembly GCA_037305975.1). NCBI lineage: Eukaryota > Metazoa > Chordata > Aves > Galliformes > Phasianidae > Chrysolophus > Chrysolophus pictus. The sequence continues at coordinate 9,260,793 of CM074594.1, forward strand.
GGGTGCTCAAAGACTTTGAGGCTTTATGCATTGCACCATGTTACTATATATGCATACATTTTGTATGTGACAAATGTATGCATTACAAACTATGCACACCCTTGCCATATTGTTTGGAGACAAGCAGATAAAGATTTCCTATAGAAAGCAGTAAATTCCTGCAGTATGTGCTGCTGGGTATAACCCCAACAACACAGAGACAACCTGATCCAAGCAGCACAAAACCAAGGATTTTTAAATTAGGAAAAGATTCTGGCAGGGTAGCTTAAGTAAGCTCAAGATAGGAAACCTAAATTAACACTAACCTTTCTTACTGGTACAACAGAGACTAAATGAAGGCAGAAAAGAGCACAACTTATAGGACGTTTAAAATGGAAACATTTAAATGCTATTTATTTACATGCTGTTCACATGCTAAGCTAAGAAAATTTTATATGTAATGTTTTGATGCAGTATCACAGCTACAAATACATAAAGAAGTTAACTGACTCAAATTAGAAAACCCAACTATTTTACTGAATATGTATGCTTTGCAATAAATTTGAGTCAGCACCAGCGACAGCTCTGCAGTCCTCCAATGTAGTGCAGATCAGGTGGTTGCAGAGCCCCAGCTAGCAGCAATACGATGCAGCTGAAGAGGCAAGCACAATCCACAGACAGCAACTGTAGCTACTCTCTAGAACAAGACGACCTCTAAGCTTAAATCTTTCACAGAAATAATGTGCTGATATTGCAGAAGACATTACGGTAAGTTTGTGTTTTCTGTTTTTAATCACAAAACCTACTACAAAAGTAGAGGCAGAAATAAGAACGAAATTATTAGTTGATGAGAGATGCTTGCACCAGGAATTTGCTGCAGTGTCAGAGATTTCTTACTAACATTAATTCAGCTTTCAAACATGTGTTAGCAGCTTTGGGAATGTAACTGACACGATAATAAGGAAAAGTACTAATGTGCATGTTACTATGAATGCAGAATTTGGGTTTTCAGCTAAATTCCTAACAATTTAAGATGTATTTTAAGCAATTCTACTTAAGCAAATAGCATGCCTGTATGGGGGGGTTCTGCTACATTACTGCAGAGATTTGTAAAGCAGATCCAGTTGACAGCCATTTTTTCATCCTGTATAAAAGAACACATTATTCCAAACATAATATAGGCTTGAAATCACTAAAAACAAGAAGCAGACATTGTATAACGTTTGGAAGAGACTTGCATTTTCGGAAGAAAGCCCTCATTTGAGCTTGAGGGGGAAAGGCAGATGAAAAAACAAGTCTCGTTCTGCCAGACAACATGACAGGCTCTGAAGGGATGCTTTGTAAAGTCTCTCTTGAACAATTACAAAAAGGACCGTGCCACAAAGGGGTTTATTGATATTTTTACTTAATTTCTGCCGCAACTAATCACTGCAAAGACAGCCCTTACAATTAAATAAAATACATTACGTGGATTTAAAGGGTGTCATTTTTGTATATTTATTTTTAGGCAGCAATGGAACACCAGATACTGAAAGCATCTACCTGCCTGCTGGTCCTTCTATTTTTCATACCCACTGTTCTGGGTATCTGTCCTTCTAACTGTACATGCTCAGGAAACAACAGGAACGTGGACTGCTCAGGCAGAAACTTAACAGTATTGCCACATGGACTCCAAGACAACATTACACATTTAAATCTGTCGTTTAACCAGTTCATAGATCTCGATCATCAGCTGACGAGATTCAGCAATTTGAGGACTCTTGATATTTCAAATAATTGGCTCAAGAATGTTCCTGCTCATCTGCCCAAGTCCTTGTGGGAATTATATGCCATAAATAACAACATTAAAGTCCTTCAGAAACTTGACACAGCTTACCAGTGGAACCTTAAAGTGCTGGATGTTTCCAGGAATATGGTGGAAAGAGCTGTTTTGATCAACAACACACTGAGCAGTCTCAAGTTTCTCAACCTCAGCAGCAACAAACTTTGGACAGTTCCAACCAACATGCCCTACAACATAGAGACAGTGGATCTATCCAATAACTTCTTGTCTCAGATACTTCCAGGAACCCTGTTGAGATTACAGCACCTCACAAGTCTCTACCTACACAACAACAAGTTCACATACATTCCTGACAAAGCTTTTGATCAGCTCTTTCAGCTGCAAGTAGTAACACTATACAACAACCCATGGGCCTGCAGCGACGAACAAAATATCTCTTATTTGCTTAAATGGGTGCAGGGCACCACTGCCAGGGTGCGAGGGGCTCCCTGCGCCGACCACTCCGAGCTGTGGGCCAACGTCACGCCGACCTCCGCCGCCGCGCCAGAGGCCAGCTTCGTGCTTAAAGGAGTGAAGGCAGCAGACACTGCTGCCTCTCCAGCGGCGGCTGAACCAACCCAAGTGACAAAAATGCACAAACAATTTAAAGCTAAGGAAGTTACTACCTTGGCTTCGTTAAGCCAGACAGTACTGTTCACGAGCACAGAGCGGCCCGTGCTCCTCTACCCTGAAGAGCTGACAACCAGGAAGGTCAGCGCTTACGAAGCGGCTGCCACACACACCATCTACATCAAAGATTCAACCGATGGAAACTCAAGCCTGACTCATTCAGCGGGATCATCCACCACCACTCCAATGACTCTTAGCATTACCAGTGGAATGCCAACAAACTACTCCAGAATGCCTCAAAGCACAACTGCTCCCTTAAGGAGAGAGGAAGCCACTACCAGCGTTCAGAATACTGACGTGCCCTCCAAAGCGAGCACCTGCGAGATATGTTTGTTTTATGCCGTAATGCTTAATGCAGTGGCAGTGTTTATTGGCTAGGAGCTCGTACTCTTTGAGGTTACTCCTGTGATACATAGCTGGGGGAAGGCATCCAGGCCAAACAATGAATCAAAACATGAGAAGTCTGAAGTTCTGACTTGTCTCAAGAAAATAACAGTTCCTAAAGAAGTGCAGACTAATGTCTCGATACTAAGCTGCTACTTATTTTAATATGTCTTAATTGAGTAAAATTAACCTATGATCTTGTTTTTTAAAATGTGCTTATTTTGTATTTAAATTTTTAATTTTACTTGCACAGAATTTTAAGTACTGATTGTATTATTTTGTCACTAAACAACTGGAAAAAACAGAAGTCCTGTATCATATCTGCATTGTCTTGCTTGATTTGCTGGTAAGCAATTCTTGTACTATAGCAGCACAGATAATTTGTAAGTTATGATGCCATGCATAAGGAAGGGAAAATGTAAAGAACCTAAGCCTAGCTGTTTCACTAATCAGAAGTAATTCTTGAGAAAAATCGCTAGCATGTATATCTATGTTTGCTTCATATGTACTAGGATATTTTAAATACAAAGAACAACCACTTTGAATTTAGGAATTAAATATGGCAATGCCATCATGTCTATCTACTAAGAGAAGGTCAACTGAGAAGCTAACACGGTCCAGCTTCAGCATGGGAAGAGTGGTAGGGGCTGATCTCTCTTTTTTGCTCTGCCTTGACTTAGAATTGCAGGCAAGTTATTCCCTGCTCTCCATAATAGAAAACAAAAAAAGATAGAAGTAGAGGAAAACGCGACATGTTCAATGCCATGACACTCTCCAATAACACGGGCTTTAATCTACATGCATTAACAAAACCAAACAGCTTAACTTACAATCAAACGTCTGAATTACTTATTGTTGAAACAAAATTCGTCCAGAATGCTTCAAACCTCTTTTTGATCAAAATAAAATAAAATATTGGCCGATTTCAAATGCAAGTTATGTAACATATCAATGGAGCAGTTCGTTTAAAGCTCTCATGTAAACAATTCCTGAATCCTGTGACTTAAAATTTAAGCCAATTTAAGTCATGCCATGGCAATGAACATGCCCAAAGCCTTCCAACGATGAGCACGAATGCTGTTCTCTTGGACATCCGCGCCATCAGCAAGTAGAAGTAGATGCACGCATGGTTCTGACCACTCCAGGAAAATTATGTGGCAAAGGTACTTGATATACTACTGATGAAGTTTTGCAAACAGCATGAAATGAAAACCGAAGAACAAGTTAATTGTAAGAGTATTATTCACTTAATATTGCAAATCTTTATTCAATATTTTCCATGCATTTCAGGCCATTTAATTTCCAGTTATTGTAGCACGAAGGTGCCACAAAATCTAGAAAACCTCAATACCACGACTGCAGTCCTTTACCTATTTGTCCTAGGTATCATTCAAGGCTGTAGATCATTTATAACCACTGGTATCAGAAAAATCACAACTTTCAATTGTGAACCGTATTTCTATAATCAGAAATGTGTTTTAATTTCTAACAGTACTGTAAATGTTGCACAATGAATTTGTACAGTTATTTCATTGGCATTTAAGTAAAAATAAAGCTATGTTTGTATTGAAATGAACTAGTGACAGTATTTCTTTTCACTATTATCTTGCAGACAGGTAACTGTACAGAATAGATGCTATTTTATTACACAGATCTATTCCAAGCGGGCATTTGGCTCAATCTTTACGCCTTACAGAGAAGAACTACGGTTTGATCACATAGTACTATTTTGATACTCAAACTTCCCTAATACTGTTTATTAATAAGCCACTGAAATAATGATAATTGCCCACCCTTCTGCTTCTTACCATTTAGAACTTGCAAACCCCTAAGACCAATGTCTACCCACCAAAGAAGGCACTCCTTTCTTCATCTTAAAAAAAAATAAAAAGTATCTCCATGCTAAATAGAACAGAAAGCTTTTTAAGACAAAAAGCCCATGCAGGTGATATTTCCTAGGTGTTTTAGGTACATAAGAACCTGTTATCCAAGTCAAAATTTACAGAACTTAGACTATGAGCAACATGTGCAGAAGTGCATCATTTTAGTAAGTGGCAACATCTGAAATCTGAAAGAGTTCCCCACTTGCACAAGTTCCAGATATTTTCCACATATAATCTGATATAAACAGATAAATTCCAGTAAGCAGCATCAGTATAAAGAAAATGCCATGGCCCGCCATCCTCTTTGGACAGGAATTGTACGTGTCAGGTACTGTGACTGGCTCTAAAACAGCATCAACCTACTGACTGTGTTCAGAATTAGGGATTTTCTACAGTTATCTCATTCATATGGTGTCATCCCACACAGTTTAAAGCAGCTTAGACTGAAAGGTAAGACAGAGATCACAAACTGAGGTGCTGTGACTCGAAACACCTTAAGTGAATTATGTTGAAAGAATTACACGAAACATGACACGTCTCTTGGCATCCTGTGCTGAATGGCTCAGCAAAATCCTACTGGATGCAAAAAGCCAACATGGAATTAACTTTTAAACACTCTGAGACTGTTTCAATTGCAATTAGACTACTCAGTGAACAACAAACCTTTGGGAAATCCTGCTTTTCAGAAGTTATTCAAGGCAAAAACTAAGTCCCGTACTGAATGATGTGCTACCCAGGCTTCAAAGTCTGACGCAAGCTGATAAACACTTGGAAGTGGAAATGGGATTGTGCATACTGAAGGCATACACTGAGCGAGGTGGGGGTGGGGGAAATCACAGATGTGTATGGAAGTGAGATGTCATTCCCTTCAAACTCTAGGGCCATGCTCTGTATCCAAACCTTGTCCTTGGTAGGTGCAAGCAAAGAGGGCTTCTCAGTCTGACTGCCTTCAATAAGCAGATTAAATTTGGATTCCCTTGTATTTTTCTGGAATACAAATGAGTTGATAACAGAGCACAAGTAGGCAGGCAGTGTGGGAGGCAGGCACCTGTTGCTTGGCAACAGCACAGTCAGATTGAAATAAAATCAACACGCATGGATGTGAGTGCTGCAGAACAGCTTGCTGTGCTTCTAACAGGCAGGGCACTCAGTCCATGATAAATATAAATACCATAATCCATCCTCAGGAAATTCTTTGTTTCAAAATAACTATCTAACACTTCAATATAACATTCAATAGTCTCTTTGAAAACGCTGCTGTCTTTATCTGTTGGCTGCTCCAGACATGATCCAGCACGCCTTGATGCAGAAATATGTTTGCTTTCAAAAGGCTAAAATTGCTGCACGGGCAGCTGCAGCGTGAAGCAACTCTGAGGTTTCTGTTCCCATGCTTCCTATTAATTAGTCTGAGATAGCAGCTTTAAAACTTAATGGCAGTACTTCAGGATCAATATATACTGATGTATTGATCACAGGAGTAACAGAGCAAGGATTAAAGACAGAGAGCACTGGCTTTGGAAGTCTGGTTGTTACCCAGGAAACAAAACACGGAGAAAAAAAGGCAGAAGAGATTAAATTTCACAGCACAAGAGGATATAAACTGATCCAGATATGTCAGAGAAATGACTCAACAATGCCCTAGCAACAAGACTTTAAGCTAAAAAAGAAAACTTGCCTGCTGCAAGCCCTCAGATGTACTGGCAGCTCAGACCTCAGCCTTTCCACATTTCACACCTCAAAACATGACATCTGGCTCAGAACCGTGAGCTCAATACCCCAAAGGAACACCACTCAGCCACGTCCCTGTTTGCAGTGTCAGTGCAGAAAAGAGGTCCCACCTGCTAGGTTTGAACAGCAGCCTCGTGGAAAGAAACCACAGGCTTACACAGCAGCTGAAGAGAAGTAGTAATAAAAAGGGTGGTAAAGGCAATAAATAGTAACTGGCATGACAAATAGGTGCCATCCAGCCTCATTTTCCACATACTGCTTTATTCTGGCCCATTATCAATTTGCCCAACCTGGACAGATTTCTCCCAAACCCCTGGATACAACATTCACACACAGAGCTGGCACCTTATCCAAGGAGCATCAGACATCCAAATCACAATCGGCATTTAATGACACTAAAGATCATATGTTTTCTCAGATAAAGCAAGCAGAAGCTGAATAAATTCCAAGTACAGCTACCAAGTATTCAGGGTTTGCTTCACTTATCTATTTGTGTTCACTGTGCATCTCACTTGAAGAAAGGTAGAAAAAGTCTCGTTTCAACTGGCTCACTCACACCAAAATTAACTATGCCAGGGTACAACAGCAATTTTAAATGTATTTCAACAGAAATCATATTTATTCAAATATAAAGGAGGTATATTTTTATTTTTGTTGTCATATAGTCAATATAACTTCCATAAGACATGGAGGAGGGCAGACAGAACAAGTTCCAACCCATTTTCCTCAACAAAAGGATTGGTTACCTTGAAAAACTGAAGTATTTCTGAAAGTATACATTCTGCTTTTTTCCATCCTAAAGAAACTATTTTTCCTCATGATGGATTCATGCACGAGTCTCAGAGAAGCAGTTTCCAAAATGCCTTTGACAGAACTGAAGGAAGGAGCAATAAATGCAGGTAGGGGTTGAGGTATGAAATGACCCAACTGGCCCTTCTAACTCACCACGGACAGATGACAACTTTTCAAGCTTATTCAATTACAGCAGTGAACAAACACAACAACTGGGAGAAAATCAGAGTTTCCAAGCATCCATTTTTATTCTTGTGTTTTCCATGTTAGTTTTTGTTTTCTCTGTTGAGAGCAGCACAACTAGTTTAGGAGGGGTCTGAACATAATACATCCTATAGTCTTTAAAATTCTACTGACATTCAAGTTAGTTACGTTGTCTGAAACAACCCGCAGGCTTTAAAAAACAAATTTATTCAAGCTGAACCATGCTGTCCCAAGAACGCCATACCCATTTTCAAGCTTATGCAGAAACCAACTTCAGAATAACCCAAAGATATACAATTTTAAGTATTCACAACAAGCTAGTCACCTACATGACGGAGCAATTAAAAATGGGTCCTTAGCTGAACTTTTGTAACCATGTGTGAATTTAGTTGCAGGAGCCTCTAGGGAAAAAAAAGAACTTAAAAACAAATGGAATACCTCAAGCTAGGTGAGCTAGTTTCAGTCCTGGCACTGGATACACTCACTTTACTGCCAACTCTCTATCACAGCTCAACCTCTAAGGCATCATTCATGTCTTCTCTACTGCCTAGCATAGATGCAATGCTCACACATAAGGTTTGATTTCCCCAAGTAAAAATAAAGGAAAACGAAAGGCTTACTTACATACATTTTCTTATATAGTTTCTAATTCAGAACAATAAATTGTTGCAAAACAGTTCAGAGAGAAGTGGGAAAGAAAACAAAATTCATGTAGTGAGCGCTTCTTTACGTTCAGTTTTCCTTTGATTGGCATAGGCTTACATATTCATTAAGTATACAACAAACAAGAAGCCTGGGCACTTTGCTCTCAACCCATGGTCTACTTCCACACGGATGAGCTATGTCAGACTTCCTTTTTTCTCCACCTTATGACCACCTTACCCAAACGACCATTTGCATTAATTGTTTAATACAAACAGAATATGCTGCCAAGAGATGCCTTCCTCAGCCCGCCATGTGCACGCTCAGGCTCTGCTGACAGTTCACTCCAGCTCACAACACTGTTAACTGGAAGAGGCCTCACAGAGAGCAGCAGGCCACAGCCACCAGCTTGGGCACCACAAAAGCTGCTCCCAGCCTCACATCAACAAGCAGGAGCACCATCACTCTGACTGCGCACCCACCAACATGGTACAGCAAGCAAGCACCCCACTGCCAGCACACAAACATCCCATCAGCAGCAGAAGCACCAGGAGGAGACAAAGCAACTGCAAACAGTGCATCGGGAGCAGTGCTGGGCAGCTATGTTGGCGTGGCTCTGCACCCAGCAGCACCAGCAAAAATCACATTGCAATAGCAGCAGAAGCACAACCATGAACCCTAGGGGCACCAAAAGGCAAAGCAACAACCCGACCACAGCAGCATCCACAAGACCTGTCAGCATGGTGAGTGCCACATGGACACGAGGTCCCAGCAGCAGCACTGGGGTACAGCAAAGGCACCACCAACACCACCCACAGGAAAAGGGCACCAGCAGCGAGCTCAGTGACAGCCTCTCGCTTGGCTGTGAGCACGAGGACTCTCCTTTTGTTAACAAGTCTGTGCTCAGTACTTAAAGTCATTCTCAGTTTCTATGGATACTGCTTTGAACATGCTGTCCTCACAGATCCACAGATTTTAAAAGGTCACTATTTAGTAACTGAATTAAAATACTAAGTTTCATTTACATTCCTACTGTAGTAGCACCTTCGCAGCCTTATTTCATTTGAATTAAACACAGATTTAAACAGAGAGAATTACTACTTGTTTGATCATAAACTGATTAATATTAACCTTGGGATATTCTTCCTAATTTCAGTATTGCAGCATGCTACTCGTTATGAATAACTGAAGCAACACTATGGTGTTCACCACATACAAACCTTCTAAGTACTTGTATTACTCTTTAAAATGAGATATGGGGATTTTTTTGAGAAACATTTTAACTTGTTATTCATCTTATACTTCATAACGTGAAGATGTTATAATCACTGATAAAGGGTTAACAGTAATGTAGTTGAAGGGTAAATAGTAATGTGGTTTACTTCAAACAGTGAAAAAATAAATAAAATTCATTTAAAGCTTCAGGTATATTCCTACAGGTACCCACACAGTCTGGGGTGTAAGAACTATGACAGTTCTAATTTAGTTCTGAACACAGTTCAAAAATATGGTCTCCAAAATTTAGCAGATAATCTACTTTCAGAGTCCTGCTTGTGTCACTTCACATATACACTTGATACTTTTGATTTTGCATTCTGTTTATTTTAGACAGGGTAGGCAAAAGATTCCTTACCGCCGAGCAATGTAGTAGAAGACAGGATTGCCAGCTTTAGATGTCCCAGCCTGGTAGAAAATATTTAACGTTTTCAATGCTTTGAACTCTTCTTTTTCATGTACCTGATGCCTAAGAAGTAGAACATGACATCAACTTTTCACAACTGCCTTACCAAAACAAACAAGCAAAACCCAAACCCTCTATTTGCATCTTTAAACAGAAGTATTACGTTCATAAAATCTGGAACCTTTGTTAAATCACAAAAGCTCTGAGGTTTCTCAATTATTAAGATGTACTTACAACCATAGCAGGTGTGTGCGAAGCCAACTTTTTGAACGCTCCTTCACAATGAAAGCTGCAGGCTTAGTAACTACTTATATTACTCAACATGCTGAAGACTAAAAACCCAAAATAATCTCATTACCTTGTCATAAATTCTTCAAATTTTGAGCTGGTAAGATTTAAACTGGACCAGTGTGTATCTGCCACAGGTTTGTGCTCAGGTGGACCCAGATAGGCAAGAAGAGTAGCCATTTTGTCAAAAGGTCGTCTTCCAACAGCTTTGTGGTCCCTAGAAACAGCAAATTTCTTAAAAGATAGGTCTTTCTTTACTCAGTAATTCTTGTTGTGCTTTGCCCAGTATCCTCCCTTATCTTGAGGAGGCTATATTTTCTTTTTTTAGGTTTGAAAACTTTATTTTTTAAGAGAAATAATGAGAAAAATGCGTTACATGTTATTTCTACAAACCATATGACAGACACTGAGATGTAAGTGCACAGAAAGCTGGCAGTAAAGAGGCCAAGCACCTCAAACCCTTTCCCAGTAATGGGCTGTAAGTAAGGAAAAAAAAAACTAAAAAAAGAAGTTCCCAAAGGTAAGACTTCCATCTATGAATTCTTCTCAATATTAACCACAAAAACAGCTGATTCCAAATTCCAAATGTTCATTCCCAATTAGCAGTTCCTTTCATAGCATTCCTAAGTCTTACCTATTACTGGAAAGATACTGGCCAATTTTCTCCTGATTGTTCCACAACAACCGGTGCAAAGCAAGAACATTGCCATCACTGATGAAAGACAGGCTGTGATTGACGGTGTCACTCGCTGGGCAATCGGAAGCAATATCAAGGAAAAACCTGGAGATGAAAACCAGTGATTGCCATAAACATATTAGGGAAATCTGTCACGTAGGCACGAGTTAGAAGGCCGTAAGAACACATCTCTGCTCACAGTTTACACAATAAAGATCCTTTGCAGAAATTCCAAAGGGCCTACCTTCGAGCTGCATCAAAATTGCTTTTTACAAAGTCATTAAAAGGCCTCATATGTTCTTCTTTTGTAAACAGGACGTGGTTGGCAATACTCTGAAGTATCTAAATAACAATAAAAACAGGTAAGGGCATAGAAAGGCTTAATGTCAAAACTGCTACGATAGCCAGTGTAACTTCACTGCCAGAAATACCTATCTTAAGTCGTTGTAAAACCTCAAAACAAAAAAAAGCCACACAAGACAACTCATTTGAAGTTCTTCTTTTACAGTATTTTAAATGTTAGGATAAGACTTCACTTAGGCATAAAGGCAATAATATATGCTTATTTAAAGAAAATCACCATTTCTCAACATTAAAAACACACGCAGGTCGCAGAAATACAGAACCATTAAACTATCAATCTTGAGATTCAAGACAGGGAAAAAAAGTCACTTCTTTAGAACTTGTATGAACTTAATATCAGCACATTCTCTCTGCTCCAGAAATAACACTGTTTTCAAATAAGGTTATGATGTGTAAAAGCAGCAAGGCAGCTCAGTCCAAATAAACATGATCTTTGCTACTCAGAAACAAGTTTAATTAAACGTTCCTCGCATCACTCCACTGAAGAAGAGATTTACTTCAGGTAGAATATGAAATACGGCCAAATAAAGATATAAGCTGATTCACCTTTGACATCAGTTTCAGTCCCCTCTCAATTCTGGGCGGAGGCTTTTTATCTAAAATCCCTGCCTCGTACGGGGAGACGATCGCAGGGTTGATGAACCGCAGGAACATGGCGCTCCCAACCGCCCCAATGCTGTTCTGGGGAAATCGCTGACTAACAACCTACAAAGTCGAGAATCATAAATAATGTGTTTGCATTAAAGGGAAAGCAACTGGAGAAAAGCCTCGCACGGCAGTCCCACATTATGTATTTGTTCCATAGCAGCTCAACAAGTCTGAGTAGGATTCTCTTGCCTTGATAGGTCTTGCATTGCATGACAATCAAGAAAGAGAAGGAAGGCAGAGAAAGGGAGAGATGGCTGTGCAGACACAGGCTAGCTCTACTTCAGCTTTCACACAAACTTTCTCGCTGGGGTCAATTTCTGAATGCAAAATTCCAAGTTATTGACTACTTAACTCCAGCCAATGACAAGTGGACAAATGCCTTGTAAATGTTTGTATTCAAGCATGCAGTATTCCAAAGAAAAATGGATAATTCTTTTTAGATTCTTAGGTTTTTTTATTTGCATAAATATTTCACTTTTATTCAAGGTCCTCTCCATCAACGTGACCTAGGAAACAAAGTTTCAGGAATAATCTGAATTTGAGGGAAGGAGATATTTGTTGAAATACTCTCCATCACCATCATATCTCATCAGATTTGCCAAAGAAGGAAACACAGAATGGTCCAAAGCTGAGTGGACAATGTCATAAAAAAATTCAATATTTATACACATATTTTTGTAAAACCAACAGCTAGTAATAATAAATCTGATTCTATGTTTCCACATAACAAAATCAGCAGTTTCATATGAAAGTTAAATTGCTTACATAGAACACAAATGCTTCCCAGTTTCCCAAACTTCAAACCAAAACCAGAGCAATCTCAAATCATGCTTCTTAAAACAGACAAAGCCATTAGCACATACATAACAAATCAAGAATCACTATGGTTCAGTAGCAACTTCATTCATAGTTATCTTGTGATACAATTACTGATAATATGTTCTTGTAAAATATTAGTTTGCAGAGAGATTTTGTATTTCCACACGTTACTGTTTTGCTCAGCTACTGCAAAATGTAAGGGAATGTTTAATAAAAGCCTAAATTTTCATTTTACATTATGTTTTATTCTTACATTATGTTTTGAAGTCACTGTTAAAGAAAAGGGTAAGCCTTAGCTTTTAATGACAGCACTTCATCACAATTTCCAGTAAGTCAGTTGCAATGGGAAATCTGCTTGTCTTCTCTAAGTAAATAAATACGAATGCTAAATTTTATTGCTTACTCACAAGGCAAACAAAAGAAAATATCTGAAATAAGTCATGCGATCTTTTTTTTTCTCCAGCAATTCATCAGTTAACTGTTCTTCTGGCAGGATGCAAGCGGAAGTCATTACCTACTAAAGCATTACAACAACTAAACAGACTCAGATTTCCCCCCAAACCAAAGAAAACATTTTCCTTCTCCATTTTTTTTTTTTAATTTGAAGATGGCAAAGGTAGAGGAATCAGAATATTACATACCAAGAAGTAATGTTAAAAATGTTTTTTTGTTTACTCAGATAGGCACACAGAGAATATTTTAAATATAACTTAATTCCAGTGTTAATTGAAATGAAAGCTATTTTGTGCCAGAATTAGTAGAATGATTTCACAGTGAGTTCAAACAGACTAAAGTGAAGATGTTTTGAACAAACAGCAAAAGATTTCTGTTGTGGGTTGAAAGAAATGGCTAGTAAAAAGGTCTCCAAACTTACTGATTTTTTGTTTTCCTTTTTTTCTTTTACGGTAGCTTTATTCAGTAGAGAGTGGCAAGTTGCCTACAGAACAGAGATGAGCACAAACAAGTCACAGCACCAACTACATACAGCAACAAAAAACCAATGTTGACTTGTACGTAAATTGCACAGTAAAATGTAACAAACATAACCAACAGAAAATGAAATATATAAACTAAAGACTGATGATGGAGGTTTTATTCCACTTTTTTTTAATTAAATCTTGTTTACAAAGCACTAAATATAAAACAAGCAAATGTTGCGTTTCAATCATTTCTACTATTTCTGGCTAGATTAAAAGTCAAACCACATTAAAGTGTTCATGATACACAATATAGGGCATTAAATTGTATATTCAGCTTTCAGATGCAATTCACCATTCCCAAATAATTTTAATAGTACAAATAACAAAGTGTTATACCTCTGAAATGTGCATTAACTTTTAAAGTAAATTTAGAGTTTAAAATCTTCCCAACGTTTCTCTGTGTGTCCTTCAATTTGGTTAGATCTGTGATTCATCACGGTTATTATGACTTTGATAACACTAACAATAAACACATTTCTGTGAAAAATGGAGGAAAAAAAAAAGCAGGTCTACATGATGGTCTAGATATTCGCTTTGATTACGTTAATTTCAAGGCAAAGGGACCCACCACAAAGCATCACATTCTCCCATATTTTACATCAGGATCTGAGCAAAGCTACAGCACATCAGCCTTCTACTGCTCTCCTCCAAAGAGGAACATTTTGCTCTTGGAGCTCAACCCTCCATCTTCCATATAGGCCATAACACTAAACTAGCATCACCAGATGATTGGAGCTCTATCAATAGAAAAGCTTACAGTGTTCAGTGGTTTGAGATCAAGCGCACACCAAGAGTTCATATAATCTTTAGAGTATCAGAGAAGAAAAGAACTGGAAGAGAACTCCTGTAGCTTAAAAACGTGACAGAGTAAAAGCAAATGAGTGAAACTAACCAACTGAAGAGTTCAAATTTACTCAAGACCTTTTAATACTTAACTAATGGTGCATTTACCAAATTTTTGGCCTCGTACAATTTCCAGAAGGAAACAGTTAATTTCAGCAGCAGTCTTATCCACACCTGTTCATCACACTACTTCATTAAAGGAACTAAAATTTCCATCTCTTTATTAAGAAAAATCATGATGTTTGCTTGTTTAATTCCATATATTTCTATGTTTTTAGGAAATATTCAGCACAATTTCTTTGTCCCAGGGACTATAATCCTGACCACATAACATTCCAGAACATACATCACCTGAAAACGAGCAAGTGTGAATGTGATGCAGTTACTGCAGAATTAGCAGTTAGCTGTGTGTGTCCAGGTGAAAATGCTTATTAGGAATCTGCTCTGGTAAAAGAAGCACCTGTCAGTGCAGCCTGCAATATCCAATGAAATACAGCATCTGTTTCTATAATGTTGCCACACTAATTAACATTAGCTACGGACCTCTTACAGAATAAGAATACCTGATGAGTATCACTGCTAAGCTAATCCGTTTTTTCACTCGTTTGATTGATTTGGAGAAGACCAGCAATCATCTGGTTTCAGAAACAAATTATCATTTCTATTGAAACAATGCAAACACAGCATTCACTTACAAAAAACAAGTAGTATCTACTGCCTAGATTTTTTTCTGACTGTTCATAATTAGTTCAAGGTTTTTTCTTCTCTGTCTGCTTCCACTTTCCACAACTACCTCCCACATGCAACAAAGGCTGATACTCCTTGCATGTCCTCCTTCCAAACAAGGCTCAGAAAATCTGTTTTCCTTGTTTCACTTTACACCTGCTCCTCTAGAACACCTCAGGGCTCACAGCTCACAAACTGCTGTGCACAGCTCTTCTGTGACAGCATTCTCCTCCAGGACTGGAGACTACATTCCGTACAGGTCCCACAGGCAGCAGGAGCATTCTACAGGTTTCCTTTGTTCAAGCATTATTTATAAATGGAAGCAGAAACACACAAAGGAACAGTCCCAGTTTGGTCATTTTCTTTTGCAAGTTGATATGACAGCACAAAATAACTTCAGCCACAAGTCACGAACTCGATCTTTGTAATTCGCATCATGAAGAGAACTCCATCAATTTATTTATCTTTGTCTCTTCCAGGTTCTCTTCCTCCTGCTTATTTGCTTTATTCATCAATACTGTGTATGTGAAAAACATCTGGTCACCCATTTAAGCAAAGCACAGCAGCCCTTTACACACAACATACTCCAGGCATCTGGCAGGCAACCCTACAGTAACTCCAGGAGAACATGTTGCCCATATCAGTAGGAAGGTATTTTACTTTATAGACTAAAATGTACTCCAGTTATCATCCTACATTTCAAATACAACAATTTCCCCTCTGTCTAACCATCCTCAAAGTACAAAGCATCTGCAGCATTCCAGTTGCAAGGTTAATGTTATTTACCAAATCATATGCAAGTGGACATCCTTCCCTGTAAAAGTTAATGGCTTTGCTTACAGCTGTCCACAGCAAACTAGAGACTCCTGCTTTCAGATCTTAATTGAGAGACATGATACAGTGAGATCAGAATAACACTTGCATACTGTAATGTCTTGGTTTCACCTGTAAAAGAGCTTATTGAAGGAAGTACACAACTACAACAACTCTCTACCAAATACAGCCAAAACATTTTAGATATTTATTCCCTTCCACTACAATCAGCTTCTAGTCATGCTTTCTAGAATTCAGGACTTCAGCTAGTTTTGTCTCACCAAAACCCATACAACTTTGTTGCTTTTTGCTGTTGTTTTTAAAATTTATTTATTCACGAGTATTTTATAATCTTTTTAGCCTGCTCTTCTAGCAAAGATGTAAAGTGTGAGGTTGTATCCACCTGTAAGTATTATTCCCAGAGCAGTGATCTAGATAAGATATTTAATAGACAGTTTTGGAAAAATTTACTGCAGGGGTGAAAATCCCTCGAAGAATTTGCCAGAATTTTTATGCAGAGAACTTAAGATTAATAACTGCACAAGTAGTTACTATACTCAAGAAGCTGATCAAAGGTATGAAGTTAATAAATTAACTTTAAACAAGACTAATTAAATCAGAAATAAAAAGTGAACAAGTACAATGCTTTTATATTCAAAATGTAGTTTTGCATTCTGCTGTCCAAGTAGCACTGATTTTTTTTTGTTCCCTATTTGCTGCCTTCCCTGCAGAGGGAGCTGTATGACAAACTGATAGAAGTGAGTATAACCATTACCTCCATAGTTAACCTTTGGTCTCCCACTCGAGATGCTAAAACACTGAGATTATTAGGTCTGAATTCTTAGCTGTGATACAATTCCTTAAAAAAAGAAAATATTTTAGTCACCTCCTTACTGCCAGCTCAAGTCCTAAAGCAGTATCTCATCTTCAAACTCAGATCCCTGCTATCCACCAAACTTCTGATAGAAGACTTTCAGTAATACTCACTGTGCACCCATTATCAGACCAAGCTCTCAGAATTGAAAAAACAAACCCCAAAGTTCAGGGGCAAGCAACCACTGCAGGCATACCTGGTACAAACAATGGCACACACTGCGAAGTTGTGGAGGGAATTCCGAAGAAGAATTAATGATTGCATGAAAAAATTTTTCTGTCATTTGCAAGAGACTCCGCTGGTTCTCTTCAAGGCTTTCTGTAGGCTCCAGCCTGAAACAGATCCATAAACATAAGACTGGAAATCAAACAAATCACACTATCTGTACTTGGAACAGTAACCTTATTCCACAAAGTAAACAGAATTTTTATAGGAACATTTACAATCTTTCACCACCAATATTTTAAATTGCACAAGTAAAAGGTCATTTAAAACTCAGTAATTAACAGACAGCTAAGTTGGACTCTCTTCCATACAAAGACAAGCATTCGTCACTTCCAGAGGTCTGCACTATGAGTTTGATGGTTTCTCTGAAAGCAGTTTCTGAATTAAGAGACAGATATTTGAGAGCTAAATTATTAAAAAGGCAGACTACTTTTTGTAAGCTTTTTAAAACAAGAATGATGAAAGTTTTCTAAGAATTAAAGTCAAAACAACTAACAACTAAGTTACTAAATCCAAGTCTTGAAGTGACATGAGAAATTAAAACAAAAAAACTGCACACAACATACATGCATTCCATCTTGCTTCTGTAACTAATTCAACGACCTAAACCAGATGCCTTCTGGTACTGCTGGAAAATGCCACATTATGCCTACACAAAAGCATGAAGTAGTATGAAGTAGCAAGCAGATGAGGTTTGTAAGGGCTCTAAGCCCTCAGGGTTTAGAGGACGTGCAGCAGAACTCATCTCACTACACTGGACAGCTCTGTAAACTCCCCCTGGGTCTAAAAAATGTAGATACAATGAACGTGCCTAGTGGAATGAGGAGCAGAAAGCATGAAAGCATGAGAAAAATATCTGCAACAATGAAAAGGGAATCACAATGACTGGGAGACAAGTATATAAATAAATACATTTGTTTCCCCCTTTGAATTTCAAACCTTGTAGGATCCACCTCAAAGCTGACATGCTGCCATTCAGAGGATGTGATCACTGTTCTTAACAAAGGTTCCAAAAGCTTCTGCAAATAAGTAGCACCATATACCTGTTGAAAAAAGAAAACCAGCATATATGGCCAGGCTAAGATAGCAGTCCACAGGAACAGTACAAAATTGTGTGAACAATTTCAGGTGTCATAACAACCTGAAAACGCTTGATTTGTTTTGGTATTAGACAGACTCTTAAAACACAGTTGTGGTCAACTTCAACAAGTATTTTAACTACTTAGAGAAAACTATAGGTTACTTCAATAACCATAATAAATAGATGAGAATCTTTTTTGGAGCACAGTGACTCAACACCCCATCTCTGTACAGTACATCACATTTTATACTGAAGTGAAAGCACAAACAAGAGCTTGGAATTCGTCTCACCATCTTTAAATGCCCATTAAGTAAAAGGTCCTCATATTACTGAGGTGGGCATAAGTTTTAAGAGACTTACTGTGACTGAAGATTACGTAGGTGAGGACTCCAAAATAACTGAACTCTGTACAAGTATTTAGCTGTTTTTACCAAGTTAGATCTTCTAAATATCTAGTAATGTTTGTCTTCAAACCTACAAATCTTGCATACGTTTTTGTTAAGCAGTCAGCCAGATTTTTCCACAATACAGAGCGCACAGACCAAGAGAAATGAGACATTTATTACTTTGGAAACTTTCAAAGGGACTAAATGCAAACTTAAGCCCAACAAGTTGAGTCAGATAGTCCTGGTGAAAGGTTAGTTCCAGAAGGATTGGTATTTTTTAATCTACAAAATTACTTTTATCAACAAAAAATCATTTCATCAAGCATTAAACACAAAACTCCCTAAATTTTCAAGAGATGTCAGTGAGATGTATAACAAGTTTAAACTGAGTTTAAATTTAAACTTTGTACTATTTCCATAAAATCCATTTTCTCAAATGCTTTTCACCACAGATGGTTAGCTTTGTATTTCTATATTACTAAACCGTTCCTGTTGTTGACAGGATTTGTAGCAGAAGAAAAGGTTAGATAACATACCTTAAAACAAAAAGTCATTATTTTACTAGCTAAGCTGTTTCCTCGGAAGAGTGTCTGCATGGAATCTGCTAGCTCAACTTCCTTTGAAAACATATTCCAAAGTAGCTGGTAGAGCAAGTGTCGGGAATCAAAGAGCGTGACCAGGACGCGAGCCAGCTCATCCTGAAAAGAATCAAGGAAACATTCACCTGAGTGCCCAGTTAAAGCTTGTACTAATGCTTTAAATTTGCTATTTGAATATAAATACCCAGTTAAGCACACACAACCTTTTCTTAAATCTTCCCTATGCTACTGTGTAAAAATCTCTTTCATTATAACTCCTCATGCAATTTCAGAACGTCCAGATAGATAAGCAGCTATTCTGCTCTATAACAAAGATCAATTAATCTCGCTAAAGTCTCTGCAGAGGAGCAAACAGAGTTTTGTTTTTCTGCATTACAGCACACAATCTGTAATAAGTAACGTCAATCAAAACAAATACATTATAATAACTGCATATAAAATTACTTAGACATCAACTAAAATTTAAAATAAAACTCTCGTTTGTAATTAAGATCTCTTAAAACTGAATACATTTTTTGAGAATATACTAAGAAAAGCTAATTACTACAAAAGAGAGGTCTAATCTCACTTTGGTAAGCATTGTTACACTTCAAAAATGTTTGCACTAATTATTTCAAGTCTTATTATTTTCAAAAAACATAGGAAATAAAATGCATGAATCAACTCACCCACTGAGAACAAGGCACCACGTTCGCCAAAGCCATAGCAATAGGAAGCTCCCCCTGATCACCCATCATCGTAACCAACTCCACCAGCCTCTCAAACCGATCTGCCAGCACTGTTTCTGCTAACGTATCAAATTCTGTTCCCTGCTGTAGAATTTTGGTGAGGACTTCCATAAATGTAGCTCTTGTCTGGAGGTCTTTATGATAGCCCAAGCCTCATTTAAAAAAAAAAAAAAAAAAAAAAAAAAAAAATCCAATAAAGCTACTAAGAAAATATGTAAAAATAAATGGAATACATAATTACACACAGTTTTCTCCAATTACATTACCTATTGAATGCATAAGACCACTGTCCACGTTTGCATTGAGTAAATTTGACATAGCGAGAACAGTGCAGTGCCGGAGCGAAGCCAGTCTTCGGGACATCCCACGTTTCCTGCCACCTGTTTGTGCACTTTCATCTTCAACTTCACTACAGTCATTTAGAAGGTTCATAAACAGAGTGAAATATCTAAAGGAAAAGATAACAACTTGGATCATTGAAAAATTATATGAAGGCAACACTATGAAGATTTGCACACAAAAACAAATAAACCATAAGCCTTAAAAAAACCCATGCATGCCCCAAATCTTTTTTGTAGTACTGTCTAAATTGTCTAAGAGCATGCTGAAACAACAGGAATGCAATGCCCTAGAAACATGTATACAAATTCCTCAGATCAAGAAAATGAATTTCACAGGTGTAGTTTTACAGTTAAATATAATTTCAAACCCATTTAATACCTCCCCCATGAGTTAAAGATATATCTATGTTAAGGGGAAACAAAACCAAGCCTAATAATTGTCTTCTAAACAAACATGTTTCCATAAACATAGGAGACAGAGACTGGTGAAATGGTGAATGTATGAGGTAACTTTGGACAATTAAATTAATTCAGCTAGAAGAAAAAAACACAGTTTGTAGTAAAAAAAAAAAATCAGATAGTGCATTACTTGGAGCCACTGTATAGTAAAAATAGTTACAAGTCACTATTTACTTAAGAAATAACTGAGATTTGGCTTCCATCAACTCAACACCATCTCCCTCTTCAGGTTGTAATGGAAGCCCAGCAAGAAGAGAGACCACCGCTTCCATACTTGCTTGGTCCAAATCTCTGGGAAAAAAAAAAAGAGCTGTGAATCATTTCAGATTTCAGCAGGATCAGTCGCTGCTCCCTCTTGGAGATTTCCCTTCACGCACCAAGTCTTCCACTTACGCACTTAATTGCAGCTGAAAAGTCTACCAGAATCAGGTCTGCATTCTGTCCAGTAGGAAAACAGCAATCACATAATGCAGTACAGGTACAAGCAACACGTTATTAAAGGACAACAACTGAAAAGCAAGTATGTCACTAAAACCATTTAATACTAATTTTTGATGACTTTATAATGTATCACAGGACAACTTAACTTCATAAATTAAAACAAACAATCCTAATGCTAAATCAGAAATTGCATTAAGGAGAATTGAATAGAAATTGGAACACTTTGAAAGAACCCTCAGGAGCCATGTCAGTTAAGGCTATGCATTACATACAATCCTGTTGCTGCCCATCAAAAAATTAAGTTTCAGTTTTGGCATTTTCCTTAAAATTACAACCACTAAAGAAATTCCACACAGTCCAGCTGATCCATGGATATCAAATGACACCAGAAACACCATCAGCAGTTTCAGAAACAGCAAAACAGCATCCTTCCATACCTTGTCAAGCACTTCACATCTTCATCTGTTGCTTGATTAGATGTTCCCATAACCCAGTCTGTCAAATATTCCACCATTTTGTTCCTGTGAAATATATACATACACAGAATTGCTAGCTTTTGGTTTTTAAATAACAATCCATTCCCTCAAGCACAATCAGTACCATCTCCCTCATCTTAATTATTACAAATTCGTATTTGAATCATCACACAGTGAAGTTTTACTGGACCATGGAATACCCCATCCAGCATCACATGCAGATTTCTTTTCTTTTTTTAAAACATACATTTAGCGTCCCCAGAGTCAAAATAAAATTTTAATGTAGCACCGGATTCTAAATTATTAAATTTGAGGACAAGGACTGTTGTGAAAAAGTGCTGTTTTTTTTAAACAAACAAACATGTAGCAGAACAAAATTACACCTGTACACTTGTCCTAAATACTTTACTTACCTAAATTTCATTTCTTGGCAAAATGAAAGGTCATCTCTCCGCTCCATCATTACTTCCACCAACTGACAGAGTTTAGTTTTTATTTGAATCGCATGTACCAAGTTTCCAAGTACACGCACGTACCTGGGGACAAATAGCAAAATGATGAAGTAGATGCCTCATGGTGCACAAAAAATGGCCCATGCATCTGATACATCTTTTCAACTTCATCTCAAAATCCACACAGTGGCTGATGCAACGGACCCGCGTAACAGATAGCAAGTGTTTGGGTTGATGTTTTTACCAGGTGAGGAAACCAACCTTCATGTATCAGCTAAAGATGGGTATATTTCTTCTGGTCAAAAAAGTTTCCTATCAGTATAAGACTGAACAGAAACCTGCCCGTCATCTGACTGCTAACCACTAACACAACTGCATATAAAAGAATGAAGGAATACTTCCAGGAAAGGAGGTGAGCTACAGAATGGTTGGTTCTGATAAACAAAAAAAAAAGTCACCTTCCATCAGTTCACTTAACACTATGGTATAACCAGTCTCCATGACTAGTGAAACTTTTAGGACCATAAGAAAGGGGACCACAATCAACTTCCTTGATGGATGCAAGCAAAAGTATGTACTAAAAGAGTCCTCCTTAAAAATTTTCCCCCTTAAACATATTACTTTGTATGGGAAAGTCAAGAAGGTTTCTTACCTAACCAGGTTTAGCATCATTGTTTCAATACTAGCTTGTCCAAGATGTTCTGAGCTCCCTTCTGTATGATTGTCAAGCAAGTTCTTCATTATAGCAATGGTTTGTTCTACAAACTGTGTGTTGGTCTCAGTTAATAAAACCTACAGGAAGAAAGTTTCTGGTCTTAATTATGGACAGAAAAAAAAAGTGGGGGAGGGCAGCTGTTTATCAAATATACTGCAGAATTTCAAAATCTAACAGACAGGCATTTTTCAATTATCACTTGATCAAAAGAAAGTTACTGTATGTCATTACCAAAATAGGTTAACACTAACCAATCTTAGAGATTCTGAGAACATTCCCACAGGTTCTGTTGTCTAAGAGTTTACTAAGAATTCAAAAGTATTTTTAATAACTTTATGCTAAACACAACTTGGAATCAAATACAAAAATTACATAAAGCATGCTCTCAAACAGTCACAACGTTAGCAGATATTTTGTACAAAACACGAACAGACACCTCATTTCAATTACCAATGTGAAAGACAAGACTGATGCTTTTTATTAAGATACAAACATGAAGGAAACACTTTACCTGTCCTTGAGAATCAAAAAACTTGCTGATGGTATTCTTCAATTTGTTAAATAGCATTGGATAAAGTGCTGGACTCAACTCCAAACCCACCAGATCTTTAATATTAGTCCGTATTTGTAGTCCCACTTTCTCATGGTTACAGACCATCAGAGTCAATAATCGATCTATGAATTTGCTAACAGGAGTCTCTGCATTTCCCTCAGTGGATACCATAGATATCATGGAGCCCTTACGCTCATTGACTGGGCCCATGGGTGGACTGTAGGTTGCTAACCCTGCATTGCTACGATGCTGTAGGCACACTCCTCCGAGGGCACAGAGGAATCCCGTCATGTTGATCCATTCTTGGAGAGAATCTGTGTCAGACAAGTCTATGGAGCCTCCCCCACTAACGTGTGACATTCGTCTCTTAACAATTGTCTTATGAAGACTTTCAGTAACCTGAAAAAGAACAACTCAAAATGAAATCTCTTCAATTAAACAAAAATAACAGAGAGAGATCAGAATTTGAAAGTATTCCATATTGAATCCTGCCATTTAAAATTCCAGTCTTAACAATTTTCTAAGATCTGCCTTTTGCAGTTTATTTTGGTCGTAAAAGAAATCTGTCCAGGGGAACTATTTTTGAAGAAGTTGAAAAAACAAGGCTAAAAATGGCCCAAAGCGGGTTGTCTAAATGACTCCCTGCTGAATACCAGGATAAACCAGGATAAAGCATATTTAAGTGGACCAGCAGCTTTTTGTTTTCCTTTAAAAAAAAAAACAAAACCAACGTTTCAGTGGAAAGGACTGCACAATTTCTCTAGTAGTATTCCAGAGTATTCTTTTCACTTTATAAGCTTAGACTCCATCTATCTTACAGCAATTTAAGTAAAATTATTTCGCTTATCAGCGGGCACACAGAGGACTGATTTCTGGAATACTGTCATGGAACTTATACCCTCCTACAGAACTATCTGCCTAAGTTAAAGTTAAATTCCTTAAAATACACAAATTTAAATATTTACTTTGAATTTCTAAGGTTGAACCTATGGAAAAAACATAGTTACCTGCCCATCTTCCATTTTGGTCTTTGGATAGTTAAGGATTAGCTTTGTAGCTTGTTCCCATTTTGCATGTGTATCCTCCCAAGCCTAAAATAAGACATATCAAGATTTAACTTCAAAATTACTTGAAACAACAGTCTTTTCTGTGCTCAAAAAAAGCCAAACCATATCAACCAACAAAAAAAAAAAAAAAAACCAATAGATATGTATATAAATTTATAACAAAGTTTACCTCTGTGTTCCCTGCAGTTGGATGTTCAATACGTCTTAATAAAGCCATCACTCTTTTCTGAAGAGCTGCTCTCCCTACAAAGAACAGAATATTTATCGAACAGGTTTTTGATAAGATACCTGCATCAAATATGAGATCTTTGAAAGTAATTTTTAAATTAGCAAGAGGAACATAACCCCTTAAAGTGTTTCAAAAAAGGTTCTCCCTGTTACACTTTCAAATCATCACAGGCACCCAAATTCCCATTTTGTTCCACCTATTTCAGTGAAAGCAGGAGTTACACTTGAATCAAGAATCTTATTTAAAGAACTTCAATCCCAACAGTGTTATTACCCAAGGGCAAAGATATTTTTCAGACTCATCATTCCTACCTGTTGACATCATATTGCTAACAGATGCAAACTCCATGAAAGTGTTGTAGTTTGGCAAAAAATTATGAACTGAAACTTCATCTACTCCACATCTGATATCTGCTTCCTCACAGAGGTGACGGAAACAGGACATTGCAACAAGGACTGCCTCAATATCTGGACTCCACAAAAACATGTATAAGGCCACTTCCAGTTTTGTTTGGGCCTGGCGACAAATAGGTGTTCCACTGCATCCTGCTGTACTTTCCTTGGGAAACAAAATTCCAAATTTGGTAATATTGCCTAAGAATATGACAGTTTTCATAAAATCTAGCTTTATTCCAGAAGAATAAACAGTCCTAACCAAGATCAGAACTCTACTGTATGTGATACTGCATAAACAAAGTGACAAGAAACTACCTTCATAAAGATAACCATGTATGTATGGAAGTCCCACTGATACTAGAAAATTGTGTGCCAATAAACAAATTTTTTTGCTCATAAAACATATTCAAAATATCATTTTCACTTTTTCCTGCAGCTAAACAGTAGATCAGAAAACCCTGTCTGTCAAATGGCATACCTTACTGAAATGTTTGATATTTTCATCTTTCACAGTACATTCCAACTGCATGCAATACTTTCAAAGGTGAGATTTCAGGTTTATGTTACTTACCATGGAAGAATTTCCTTTCCCTTTCCTGAGGGTGGCTCCAGGAGCACAGCGCATCATCTCTTCATGGTCAAGAGACATCTGACTAGTTCCACCTCCAGAGACATCGTACAGGAAGAGAAAGTGACAGGAAGTTCTGTCTGATTGCTATGAAGAAAGGAAAGAAAAACAATAAACCACCTTATCTTCTAAAACAACATGATTCAGGACATGGCTCTACCTTACCAAGGGAAAAAGCTCCTCAGAATGTACAATGTATCTTTCACACCAGGCTCTAAGAGGGCCTTATCAATACTTCCATATAAACAGTATCTTAAATGATGCTTTCCCTCATGAAATTTGAGAACCATCTTCAAAATGTATCACCTTGAAGTAAGCTCATTATGCCTTCTCCTCCCTTCCTTGGGCCCTTGAAATCCCAATATGTTTCCTGGTTTTACTCCACAGAACACATACCAACATAATTATAGTTTAAATGTAATTAAGTGTGAAGAAATCAAGCTCAGCAGTACTGGAAATTTTCTATACACTTTATATTTTAACACAAAAAGTAAAAACTGAGAACATGAAGCAGAGCTCTAGAAACAATTATTATCTTTTTCTTATCCTGATACTAATAATCATCCTCTAAGCATTATGAAGGAAGAGACTTTTAACAACTAAGTACTTCTCCACTGACAGCAGAATTACAATATTAAGCACACTCTGTGTCTCAGGGACAGCTGATTCCTACTTCAAGGCAAAACATAAAGTCTTCCCAAACTCATAAAAAGCCAGAATGCCCATAGTCCTGAGCTGCAGTATGAGATCATATTTTACAGTTTTACATTATATTGGAGATAAAGAAAAAAGCCTACCACTCAGCATCAAAACAAACTCAAAGTCTCCATCAGTAACAGCTACCAAAGTTGAAAAGACAAAAAAGTTCATTTAAAGATAAAAATGCTCTTGGTACAACAGACATTTAAGCATGTCACGTATCACACACGACATCTACTCACAAGCCAGACAGAAAAAAACAAACTCTCTATTTTCAGTAGCGGGCCTTTAATTAAAAAAGTCTGGTTTTAATTCTAGCAAGTGCAGAGTTCAAAGTGTGTTGAGCTCGGAAAAAGTCCCTCAGTATTCGAAAGAAGGGAGTTAGTTCTAGGACATGACTGAACACAAGATCAACAAAGTACATTTTCTCATAACCATCTTCCCCTCTCTCTCCTCTTGCAGACTATTTCCCCCATATTAGGGAAATAAGTGTAAGGCATCACCTCCTCAGAAATAACTGAGGTTTTGGAAAACCATTTTCAGGGAAAGTGAAACAACACATGTAGCTGAATCCTCACCCAAACTTCAGCTAAGGGTTCTAATCACAGATGCCTCACAGCATTCTCTCATAGATGACAGAAGACAAAGCTTTTTTTCTCTTAGTGGAAATCAGAAAACAGAAAGTGCA
Source organism: Chrysolophus pictus (assembly GCA_037305975.1). Taxonomy (NCBI): domain Eukaryota; kingdom Metazoa; phylum Chordata; class Aves; order Galliformes; family Phasianidae; genus Chrysolophus; species Chrysolophus pictus. The sequence goes on from CM074594.1 coordinate 9,287,730, forward strand.
AGTGTAGCTACTAACACTCCTTCAATCATAAAAATAACTTAATAAAGGGAATGACAAAATAGATATTTACATACTTTATTTTTTAGAAGAAATTTATTCCTACAGATGAGAATCTCTCGCAGCCACTTGAGGATTTCTGTACTGCTGAGCATCTGATGACTGGTTAATTTCTTGCAGATATAAAAAAGCATTTGTGAACTGCAGCAAAATGAAATGAAGTATTAACTTTATCATCCAATAACAAAATATTTGAAAAAGATATTACTACATTTTACATAGAAACAGATGATTAGCATGAATATCCTATAGATGTACTAACATCTTCTTTTAACTTGTATAATAGATATAATATAGGTGTGTACTTTAAATGATACAACCCCCTCTGACCCTTCCCACCGCCCAAATGGCCTCAGAGGTTCCTTAGAGGAAGTTAAGCAATTTGGGTACTTGTAAGAAGTCCAGACTCCAGGGCTGTCGATTCAGAAGTCCTCCATTTATCCACAGAACAGATACAGCACAGACAGTGGCAGTACAAGTTTACCTACACTGCTCTGATAACGTGTCTCAACTCTGTTCTGGAAGGAACACATCTAGGGATGTTCCTTCTTCATATCCATTCAGGCCTCACACTCTCTGTTAAAACTGCCAAAGGGTCCAAATTAGTGTCAATTTTAAAGGGTTCTTCCCCCAGCCCGAACAGACCACAGATTCATTTCTATTACTAGAAATTACAGTAATGAGTTTGTTATTGCCCAACTAGGTAGGACTCAGCCCCAAAACTATCCCATAATAAGCCCTTAGAGCCACCTCTAGCAGTCATGCAGGCCCATTTGTTGATGCTAGTGAAAGTGTACCACCTAGACTTCAGACTTTCTTCCGAAACAACCTCCTGTACCAACTTGGAAGAGATCACCAAATTCTCTTAAGTTGGTCAGCTCATGCAGTTCTTAGAATTCTGAGTTTACAGGCTCCTTAGTTTTTGGTTCAGCTCTTTTTGTAACTGACTTTCTTGGAACTTTGTTTACCTTAGTATTCTCCAATAAATCAACTGCAACAGCTGCTGTGAAGTTATAAAAAGCAAGACAACTTTACCAATAAAAATTCTTTAAACACACACGAAAGACAAATGGAAACCACAGGTCAGGGTCAGCTACTACCTTCTTTAGGTGAGGGTTTCAAAGTCATGACCAGCAAATTCACGCTTCTAGAATTGCTTAGCATTACCCTCCCTCAGTCCACACAAATACATCAGAATTCAAACAATAAACACTTGTATGCAGGGATAAAGCCTTTTTCTATCAACAGTCATTGTTAAACCTCAACAGGCTGAAGAGAATCATTAAGAAAGCCTGCAAAACACTTGTGGATATTTTTGTTAGAATTCAAATTGCATAAGAAAGATGCAGCTTTGTCATGAGAAAAATGCTTTAATAGAGTGCCAATTCATGCTGATGTTACATAGCTTTCCTGAACTATTCACAGGAAACAACAACTATTGCAAAAAAGAAGAGAAATCAAAACCTATTCCTCTTACTTACAAAAGTTAACTTACCTAATTTCCCAGAATGTTTCTATAGGTGCATCAGGATTCCATAAGTCAATGCTGTCTAACTGGTGAAGAACTAGCAAGGCCTAAATTCAAAACAAAATAGCATCTCCCTTCAGATAAGTTTTTATTTTAATATTTACTGAAGATATTAGTTCAAGCAGTCCTACACACATATGCCTCTAATGATGACGACAAGATTTCTTTAGTTAAAGCTCTTCACCAAGGCCAGGCAAATACTTTCCTCTTTGTAACCATTCCCTGTACAACCAAAGGCTTTGATAGACAATGGCCAGAAGCTATTGTTAAGTGCTTATTTGTGAACTATCACCAAAACTGAGACAAGAAACTACAAGCCCAATGGCACTGTGCAGAGTGCAACAGAGGAACTGTCAAATTCTGTTCGATCAATGCCAGGGCAGAATCAAAATGTTTTAGTCACCAACTGGCAATCTGAATGGCTGTGTTTTAAAACTTTCCCTCCAGGTCTCTCCTGTAAAACTTTTAATGCAGGAGACATTTAGAAAAAGACCAATAGAGACACATCTCTAGGACACAACCTCATAGTTGATCAATTCCTTGTAGTTTCTAGAAAAGCCTTGATTTGTCTAGCACAGCCCGTACGAGCCATTTGGCATACAGAACATTCACCTCTTACCTCCATGGCTTCTTGTGCTATATCTGGCATACTGGATTGTGGAACGAGTTGTACAAGGCCTGTAATTAATTCAGCAGTGCTGCCTTGTGTCTCAGGCCCTTGCTTCCTTGGATTCTAAATAGCAAAAATAAAAGCAAGTTTAAGAAGCAAAGCTTGTCAATGACTGACCGTGCTACTGACTGATAAGAACCATTTTGTAACTAGAGGATTTCCACATCTTTAATAGCACAGCAGCCACAACACCCCATATTATATCTTTGACATAATAGAAACCTGTTTAAATTAAACAACAAACAGACCAGACAAAAGGAAAATGTTTAGTGCACTGGTTAGATGCTCGTACTGCCCTAGTTTTGGCAACACTGCATTCCCATGCCCTCCTCCACGTGTAGAATTTGATCAATACTCAGTTTACTTCTGATATTTCAGATGTGATGTACGAGATTTACAGCCACAGAATAATACTGCAAAGAACATTCATTCTGACATGAATTCACAAGAAAGCTCAAACATAAAGCTTATTAAGTTATGGTTCTCTTTCACATCACCACAGTGAAACTTCAGCAATTTTACATATCTATTTTAAAGAATGCTTGCCCTAATGTTCCTTTTACTCAACACCACGGACAACAGAAACTGAAAGCTGTAAGGAACTAAGAAAGCATCCATTTTTCTGGTCACTGAAACAACGACTGTAAGTAATCCCTTCTTTCTCCCTTCAGTTACAGAGCTTTATGTTCCCTTTCATTGTGTTCCCCTGGTTCTGTAAGATCTTCCTTTTTTTTTGTCTTTTTGCTTTGACAGTGCAGATGAAAAGAATGAGCAGGGAAGTATCCTAGATGTCATGCATATATTTTTAATTTTTATTCATTTAGAAACTTCAAAATGAAATTCTACTATTTGAATGAAATATTCTATATACTTACACACAGCAAAAGCTTTGGATCAGCGTGGATCAGTTTTACCAAGGATAACAGCAAGAACTTGTAGCTTTTGGTTTCCAAGTCAGTAGGTTTTTCTTTAAATTTAAGGCTTGTCATTTTCTCTTTAAACGTGAGACTCTGACAGGAAGAAAAAGCAGTTATTGTCAGTAAGGCACTATACGTAGAAGTTACAACTAAACAGCCTACAAAGCATTATTGTTTATGTTATCTATGACTCAAGAAAGAGTTAAAAAGTATATTCAATTCACTTAAGTACAGCTGCATGGACTTCTGCTTAAAAATTCCCCATTAAATACGCATATGCTATCACTATTACATCTTTCAAGTTTACTCAATAAATATTTTAGTGAGCTGCAGGTGGACATAAGGAAAGCTCTGCATAAGACAAACTATGCAAATGAAACGTAGAAGAAATAATAAAAATTTAGAGCTACTTCAGCTGTTCTGAGAGGAAAAAAAAAGATTACAAATAAGCCTGAATACATGAGAGGGTAGGGAATTTTTTTTTTCCAAAGGCAACACATTATTTTCTGTCATAGTTACAGTCTGGATTAAGGCATTTTCATCTATGTGATGTCTGAAAAAAGAGTGCCTTTCAGTTCTCACAAAGTACACAGTGCATCTTCTCATTAAAAAATGCTGGTTCCATTTGAAAAACCAGGAATTGTTCCTGTACCATTCAACGTCCTCATCTGAAATGGAGGGCACTGTGAAGTTTGTATCAACAGCTCACATAAGGAATTCTGACTTGACTCTACTGTGAACGGTAGCGTGTTCCAGCACTGCCATTCACACAACAGAACCCAGTTAGAAATATGACCAACACACCTAACTAACAGTCACACAGTGCTGGCTGTGCAGTAAGTGTGTATGGATGTCACTCATCATAAGGATTTCCAAAACTGAGAAAATGCTTCGATCCTACAGCATGCACAATACTCCAGAGTGAATGATCTTGTTGCACAGCAAACTACTGCAGCATCTTCACCTTAACAAAAATTATATGGACAAATGCTAATGCCTGTGAAAAACTCTCATTTATCTCTCTATATGTATTAAAAAAATACGAAATATATTGCATTAACTGGACCCCAGGATGCTCAAACACAGATTTTCATCTCTCTCCAGTGAATGTACAGAATTTACATTTTCATTAATTATAAACTCCATCACCAGGGACTAAGTTAGTATTTTTGCCTACTGCTACCAAAATAGTCGAGAGTAAACTGCACAAAAAAGTGCTGTGGATATTCAGCACAGGACAGAACACTTTAGAAACTCAGCTTTTTAATTATCTTGTCTAATTTATTATTTGATAAAATCTCAAACAGTAACAAGTTTAGTGAAGACAAAAAGCAAGTTCTAATTTTGAACATAAAATAAACCAGCTCAAAATCATCCTCAAGTGAAGTGAAGTGTATATATAATATTGCAGAATGCAATTCTTCCAGAAATGCTCAAAGCTCACGCTACTTTGCTGGCCAGTGAATATATATGAAAATAGAATAAAATCTACCACACAAAGTATCTGATTAAGAAATTGGTACTGTGCTAGTAGAGCTAACTCATGCTGTGCAGAACTTAGTTTGCTACAGTAAGGGAGAGCAGACGCATGGCAAAAGAAGCTGATCAGCTTCTGTGAAGTGTTTATTTACTTCACACTATCAAAACTAAAGGCAGGGACGTCTGCACAGACGTCAGGGGGATAAACACCAGTTTGAAGCTAGCAGACAACACTGGAACAAAAACACATGGGGATAAAGTTATACATAAATAAGTTTAGGCTGGAAATTAGAAAACAGTTCTAACCACAGAGCTGGGAGATTCTGGAAGAGTGTTGTGATGGAAAGGCAGAGGGCAGAAAGAACAGAACAGATCCGACAAAAAGCCTTTACCAATGAAACAAGTTTGTATAAGGATGACATTGCGACTGCCAGACCAGCAGAAGCGGTCTCCTCCAGTCCTGTGTTCCACGGAAAGCATGCCACCTTTTGTGTCCGAGATGAAGTGAGTGACTGCAGTGGTAACTATGCACAGAAAAGTCAGAGCAACGAAAGGCTTTTCTGCGGTAGTTACGATGGGTCATACTTACAGCAACAGAGGCCCACTGCCATGCAAAACAGTGACTGGTTGGCATCTGACCATGAGCGACAGCAGCCAATAAGAATAGAAAATAAGAAGCAGAAGACAAAGCACCACCAATCAATGTCAGAGTTGACACTACAACACCCCTGCTATTTTCTTAACAGAGGAACATACACATGTAAAAAGCAAGTTAAACAAGTTGTAGCTTTCAACTAAAGGTATTTTGACCATTTTTCTTTCATATGAGAAGCCCAACGGGAGTACTTTCATGCATAATTTTAGGCCTTCTAAAAATAAACACCCAACACACTGTGACACAATACAGAACATCAGTGAGCTAACTTGACACATCCAAAGTCCTACACAGAAAGATCAGGAGGAAATGTGGTTGCACGTGAACTTACTGAATAAATACAGGTGAACCACAAATCTGAATTTTCTCAAAATTTCTTCTAAGACAACCGAGAATATTGACTTCATTTCACAATGGTTGAAAGATCTTTATCACTGATGCTGTCACCAAGACCAAACAGTCAACTTGCTCATCAGAAAGCAAGCAAGACAAATAAAATGAGGTAATAGTGTAATAATCGTGCTAATCATGGTAAAAGCATTCCGGTTTTCAGAAATTAACCTCACATACAGAATGCTTCCATTTTTCAGATTAAACAGAAATGGATATATTATCTAGCTATTCACACAGCAAGAACACTTAAAATGAATGGTTAGCTACAGAGGACAGTTACAGAATACTTCTATGTTGCCAGTTTAAAAGCAGCACGAAAAAGAACTTGAAGAAGCACGTGTCACTACAGCGTAGGAACAGCTAGTCAATACACCATAACCTGGAAAGTTTACAGAGCATGTATGGCTCTCTGTTGCTTTTTGGATTGTAATGTTCTTCCCCCCTCTAGTTTCCAGTCTAAAGTTAATGAATAAAAAGTCAAAATGGAATGGAGACATGGGAAAAGCAATAGGTTTGTGTTTTACCAACTTCTTTACAAGTCTTACCGGAGTCATGCGAATTGCTGGATGTGCCCCACAGCCCTGAATAGCTTTGTGAAGTGTCTCACTAAACATGCTGCGAAGCTCCACGGAATGGCAGTACACAGCATCGATCCTGGGCCACCAGTCCAATGCAGACTAGGAGGAAAATACAGAAATTCTCAGCAGATGCACCACTAACATGAGTTACGTTATGGTTTACCTATGATTCTGGAATTTATTCCACGATTATCTTAGACCTCTAAAAGTTACAAAAGGTTTAACATAACAAATGAGTGTTTTGCACACTATTACAGATATGTTAGTTTTTCATTTCAGTCTTAAACGAATTGTAACTGAAGCAACACCTCTAAGTTAGCTGCTTATTACTGAACAAACACAAACTGAAAATCCAGGAAACCAGAGTAGATTTCAGGATACAGAGAGCTAGATAATACTATAAACACTCAACATGTGCTCAACTCATTCTGATACACTAAGCAAAGTAGAAAAATGATGCTCTAAGCGCTTGATAATATCTAAAAAGCTGCATTATTCAACATATTAATCACCAGTAAAACAGCATTAATTTGAAAATGTACAAATATCATAGCAATATTATTTAAAATAACTTCATTATTTTTCCTCCAGACACACTTCCACATCCACAGTAGCACATTCTCCTCTATTTGTCAAAATGCCTAATAATTCTGTTTAAAGCATTCTCAGCATTCTCGTTATCATGCTGGGATAAACGAACTAGATTAACATCATGTAAAGTCAGTAGGGCTGGTTGCTGAGCACTGACTGGTTCCATTTTCACACTGACCAGGAAAACCTCTCAAATGGAGAACCCAACCAGCATACAGTGTGAACTAAAGTTTGCACATGCTTGGCTATTAACAAGCAATTCCTGTGGCATGGATTTAAATTGAAGCAGCTATGGACCTGAACAGAAGCCACAGATAGCTGGGCTGATTAAATACTTTCAGAACTTACATTTGTGATTATTCGGTGGAGTGAATTTACTAGTACGTAATGAAATGTTGATGGGGAACTCTGTGCCAAGCAGATCTGTAATGAAAATAATACATAAAACCACATTTTTTCTCTGACACCTTTCATACCACATTGAATAACATACTGGAGCCTTTTAATTAAATTGACAAAACTGTCAAACGTATAGACATGAGAAAAAGGAACTCTAACTCGCTAAGAAAAGACTTATAAAAACACAAAGTAATGTATCACTAAGGGACACTTGCACAGCTGAAATTATTTACCAACTCCCAGCTGTTGCTGGCACATCTTTGATAATTTACAAGTCACTGATAGTATGCAGAATGACTTACCAGAATGTTGTGCTCTCACCTTAAAGTGTTGGTTATTATGCGGGTTTATGCGGAAGCATGAAACTAAGCAGTCAATCATAAGGTCTACATCTGCATTCTGATTGCTTCTTGAAAAAGGTTTGCTCGGATTAAACAGCAAATTCTATATACATTTTTTTTTGTTAAAGAAAGAAGAAAAAAAGAGAGACACCAAGATTATTCTTGTCTATTTTCAATACATCACATGGGGGGAAAAAGGGAGCATGTATTCTATTCTAAAAATTGCACTTTTTTTCAAACAGTATCTATCATTTCTACTGTTGTGACACGACACCTTTGGAAGCACTGAAGTAGTCAGTGAATTACCCAGGTGTCATGGCTTCACTCGTGAGGCACTAAATGAAGAAAAGAATGCAAAACTTCAGGAGGAAGAAAGCAGACATCAATGAAAAAAAATAAGGGAGTGAAATTAAGAATTGCAACAACTCAATCAAATGCTGCAATCTTAAAAAAGAAAAAAAAAACATTCCATTAAAGAACACCATGGCATTCATTTAAGGGGAAGCTTGAAGATTTAAAATTCAAATTTCTTCATTGCAATTAGAAAACACGGTTTTACCTTAAGATCTACTACCATGGACTGCACTAGTAGGAAAATGACAGAATTATCCTCCCAGTTGATATAGGTAGATGCTTTGCACAGTTTAACACAAGCAATAGCAGCACTTTCAGTCAGCTGTCTGCTCCCACTGTGGCCTGCAAGTGCTTTCCTGAGATTGTCCAGGAACAGTTTCTGCAGAATTCAAGTGGGTAACAGTTATCATCAGAGCTTGGGTAACCTGTGATCAGAGTTTTCAGAAACTTAAGTATTAAACCAAATAATGTTGCATTTCCTGAATAGAAGTCACAAATACTGGGGCTGCAAAAAAACAACTTGATGCAGCATTTTTGAGAAGCATTATTATTTGAGAAGTATTACACATTATTAAGTATTACACATTCATTTTGGATTATCTAGGGCAATCAGAATGCAATAAAATTAGATGGCTGTTCACTTGTAGTAAGAATGTTTGCAATCGCACCGAATTCTCCTTCTGCAGGTACTGCAGTTACAGAACACACATTACACACACTGCAGAAACTTAGAATGGTACGATACAGAACAGCTAGAAGAAATGCTAAGCTTGCTACTGGTGGAAACAAGGGCACTGCAACACTGGGATTCAAATCTCTAAGCAAACATGTAAGCTCTGAAATAACATTATTTAGGACATACTAGCTGCACGGATTATTGACAATGAAAGAACGTATGCCAGTTGAGAACAAAAAGGGCGCAGAAATTTATATATGGAATTTTAATACACCTGAGGTATAAAAGACGTAGTAAAATAAAATACAGAATAAGCAAAGACAAGCATCATCCAGAACTCAGAATTAAGATAATTTTCTTTTCTTACCTTGTTCATTTTAGTTTCCTCTACCACATCCTTTGCTATATCTTGAATTATCTCTGGACACAGGACCAGGAGTATGATTTGTAGTGGCCACACGGCTGCTTTACGTTTTGTGCTCTCTGCAAAGCCATCCACTAAGTCAAACAGCTTCTCTGCACAATCTGCACAAAATACAACCTCAAGTTCAATACTGACTTTAATTATGAAAAGACAGGAGTAAGAGAGCAATGATATCTCCACCTACACAGAAAACAGTTCTGCTTTGCACATTACAAACATGCTACCCAAGATAAAACGGGATCGAGCTATTTAAAGCCCTGGCTTATCTGAAAATATTAATTTTCATCCCTTTTGGATTAAAGATAAATAGAGCTGACGTTTTCTAACAAGTTTCTTTTTAGCATATCAAGAACAAAAATACACATCTGAAGACTTCGCATCTTTGGGGTTCTACTTCTCTGTGTTCTGAACCACAAAATGAATCTCTTTAGAAGTTGGGACAGGAAAGAAAGCAGAAACATTCTTGCCTGCCCTGTAATAGGCTGACAGAAATTTGTTCTGACATGTAGGATGGACAAGAAGGAAAAAAAGACAAAATGAATGCGGGGATGCCTAGTGGGAAAACAAAACCAACTAAGAATATCCACAAACCCCTCATGATTTAATAAGAAAAAGTTAAAACCAACTTTTGAACAATGTGTCATTTGTTATGTCTCACCGGCCATATCAGTCTGTGGTGTCTGATACAGCTTTGTGAATTCATCAGGATAGTTTTCCACCCAGTTCCAAAATGCCTGCAGATAACACAGAACATCTTTACGTTCCAGAGCTTAAAAAACATTTTTTTGAATTACGTATTTAAATAAATATTTCAGTCTTAACTTTCAACAACTCAGCATTTCTTGCAGGACACATGCATCAAAGGGAAGCACCATGCATATTTTTCAATAAAATTCTGAATTGCATATATTTTTAAGGTACAGTAAAACAGCAAATAAGCGATGAAACAGAAAATTAATAATACTTGCCTTTTCAAGACTGTTGATAACAGCTAACTGAGCTACTTTCTTAAGGGCTTTAAACTTGAATACCGTCTCTGTAAAGGTAAAACATCTCTGCATTAAAGAGAAGCTTAGTTCTAAAAAGCAGCAAATAAAGTTTATAAAAAACGTGTAAGATACAAAGCTTCACTTTTTAAACCTTTAGAAAGTAAACACTTTCTAATACTTTAAAGGTACTTGGATATCTGTAAGCAGATGGTAAAAACATACAGAATATCTGGATTAAAGAAGAAAAAGCTGAATGTATCAATACCATTGTGTCATCTCTAACAACACATATTCAGATATAAATATTTCAAAAAACAGCTTCCCATCATACCTTGCAAGAGTCGTTTTAGCTTGGAACAATCCACACTGATGTACTGTAAAAGTTCAATGTCATGAACATCAGCATTATCTTCTGAACAAACAGTCAGTTCCTGCAATCTAAAAATATGCAAAGTAAATTAACTTCTCCTTCAGATGATGTCAGACAGGTATGTGTACACACCTACGATTCTATACATTTGCAGAGCAGCAGAATAATAAATGATCTCCACATCTAATATGATCCTCTCAGATAAACTTATCCAGGTTTAGAAATAAAAGGCAGATTTTGCAAAATTAAGAGTTAAAATTAAGTCCTGCTTAATCCTCATACTGAGAATAGATCCAAAAATACCAGTGGTAAGTCTCACAAGACACCAGTATCATCTGGTGACAGCCTGTTTACAGCCAAGATCTGCCTGAAGTCTTCTGCTATCTCCCCTCTTGTAGCTCTCATCTTGTAATCTTTTCATCCAAATTATTCACTTGATGGAGTCATGACACCTTTAGACTAGTGTTCCTTAGCAGCAAGTCTTGCCCCAGCTAATTTCTCTACAGTAAAACAATGACTGATGCCACTTAATAGCACAGAAGGGAGCTACAATCACGCTCTGTAAGCTGAAGAAAGTCCTTGTTATTTGTGCAAAAGAACAGGCTGAAGTTTAATCATACCATTCTAAATCCAATGGCACCTTTTCGTAGTTTTGTACTGGATAATTTACTAAGCATCTCAACAGATACCAGGCCACTAATAACTAAATCATATGTTCTCACAAACTGAAGATTGCCATGTCTGGTTCCAAAGCTACAGATGTGTTTTTGACAAGGAATGCAATTTCTAGAGCTACACACAAAAGCAGCTCTTCATTTCTTCAACACCAGGGAAACTTAACAGCCCACGCTGGGAATGGGAAGGTCCCCACTGCACTGCTTTTCGTGCCAAAAATCCCCCAGCTGCTGTACAAGGCCTAGAAATATTCCTAAACAGGAAGCACAGGTCAAAAGATCAGCAATGCTAACTGTCGGCAAGCTGACCCCTGTGGAGATCAGCAACAATTGGTCAAGTATTTAACTATTTCTGTGCAAGCCATCCTGAAGAGAAAAACAGGTCAGGGGGCAAAAGCACTATGTTACAGTCAAAGTGATGCTAGGATGGATTTTGGAGCTTGAGAAGTAAGCCATGCTACACACACGTGAACAAGGATTCACAAATTAAACCCAAAGACTGTCAGAAAGTCTCAGCTGAAAAATATTTCCTATAAAAGGAGCAAATATTCAACTTTAGGCTACAAAATACATTTCTCTCAGTCATCACTGTTTCATTTTACAATAGAGTTTGACTTGGACTTACAAAAGCAGGTAAAAAAGAGCAATAACCACAACTCAAGTAGTATGCTGACAGTAACCCAGAACAGATATGGAACAGGAACCTTTTCTAACCTGAAAGTCAGGTAAAACTTTGAAAGGCAGAGGAAATTTCTCTAAATATCATTTAAACAGTAAGAGTTTTTCAAAAATGAAAGACTGCAGTTCATGAATGATCTTCTAGATACTTATTTTCAGGTGTTCTAATACACTGGCTAAGTCAAGCTACTAAAACACCTACCTGGTGGAAATGCGGCTGAACACAGCATTGAAGTTATTGCAGCTAAGGGAAAAAAGAACCCCAGAGGCAGAGTTGCGCAGTTCAGCTGCATGCTGGTTCCCCTCACGGTAAGTGTGGATGAAGTGGCAGATTTCTGGCAGCAACTGTTTTACCAGCATAGTCTCATCCAGTCGCATCGTGTCCTTCGGTTGCTAAAATTAAACATTTGACACTTCATGATATTCAATTTTCTAGGTTCAAAGGCAAAGAATGGAGCATCTGCCACTAGTAGCACAGGACCTGAATCTGGATTTCAAATTCCACGTGCATGCTACCACCGACCCTGGCATATGTAAGCTATGCAGAAAAGGATTCTTCCCATTTGAACAACAATCTGCACCATTCAAACTATGTTAACAGTTTTGAATTAGTCTCCAAAATATGTAGGATGTGAAGTTGACCAACGCCATCAAACAAAACACCAAATTCGTCTCTGAAGTAAAATTTATTACCTTTCTGAGTAATGTTCTCTGTCAACATATGTCAAGCACTAACTGTCTTGGCTTAGAACAGTGGCCCAAAGGACACAGACTCACCCGTACTTCTCTTTTGGTTAGTATTCTGACCCCTCTACTTTAAAGAGCAAATAATTTTTTAAATGAACTGAAAAAGAGGTGTTTCTCTGTTCCTCTTCCCTGGAATTGCTCTATAAGAGTCAAAAAGTGTCTCAACTTTCCTACAAAAGAAAATTTCAATTTTTGCCAGTTTGTACAGTATGAGACATAAGGAAACTATTTGCTGAAGAATTTGAAGTGAAACTTTGCTCTAGTAAGAACAAGTTTTAACAGAAGGGTCAGCATTAAAGCTTTCTAAAATTCTACCAATGAATTTACCATAGGGAATTGGGAAGTTTCAGAGACTCCCACTTCGTTGACCTGAGCTCTGTTGCCATGAGAACTTGATGAAACATTGAGCAAGAACAGTGAGCAAGAAATAAGTCTGAAGATATCACAGAACACAACACTCTTTGTATAGAACTTTGGCTCAGTCTTACTGTACATATATGGGCTCAATTTGCTCTCATTTGAATGGACAAAGCAAGAAGCATCCAATATAATTTTAGGCTGCTGAAATATCATCGTGTATCAGGAAAAAAAACAACACTGATGTTTCAAGCAAAATGTGTAAAAGAAATTTTTAAAGAAATTAATTTCAGAAATTAAACAGCTTTTGGGATGGGGTCTCCTTTGATTCTCTGTATGAAAGATGGAAAATGAACCAAAGGAGATATTTACTTTAGCTTTTACAGTCATACTTTATTATGCAAAATGCATTTACCTGGATCTTCTGTGAATTCTGATGAACTCACAAATACTGAGACTGTTTTACTACTGTAAGATATAGTGCTTGACAAACCTAGTCACAATGTAGTTATTACCTTATAAAGAACTTTCAAAAACAGAGAAACAGCAAGAAGCTTGGATGATTTCATGATATTCAACCAGGGGCACAGCTTTAAAAAAAAATCCCTTTCTTATTAAAGGGATGAACCACAGATTTGCAAATTTTGTTCACAGTGAAATTTGGCTTTGCAATTGCACAGTTTAGCACAGTAAGCTGTACAACCATCAACATCCCAAAGGTAACAGCAAACTGCCTTTCAGCACAGCTCTGACTGGAAGCCTCAGGACGGGACTCCCAGTGGAAGTTTGAACAGAGTTAACTAATGTAAACTAGGAAGCACCTGCAAAAGTAAATTTCAGAGTAGTGAAAGCAAAGTTTCTACTGCAAAAGCAATTACACAAAACTGAAATAAAATTACTTTACCAAATGAAACTCACAAGAGACTTTAAGTGGAATATACCAATGCATTCAAAGTTTACAGCAACCTAGCTAAGCCAGATAACCAAGTCTAATTCTTTACCTGGGTGCCCCTTCTTACCCCAGGTCATATCTGCCTCACAGAATACAGTTGTGTGAAATTTTCTAACAAATTATTACATGAAACTTATTATTTATAACTCCAGAAAATCAGCTGAGCATTGAGAAGGCCAAGTTCACAGGTTTACCTGAATCTATTTAGATGGAAAAATATTTCTAATCACTATAACTAAAGTCACTATCATTAATTTCAGGCAAGAAAAACAGCCCACAAATACTTAAGTTATCAATTTTGTAAATAACTTTCATATATGTAAAATTCTAGTCTTTTTAAAATAGCATTACTACTACTTGGCTCTATATGAGCTAAGTTTTATGTTTTGTACCAGTAATAACTGACAGACTGGCATTTGACTTACTCTCTCCTAGCTCATTTGATACCATGCTTATGCAAGTATACTCACCCCTGCTAGACATTTTTCCAGTGTATCCAAGATAATCAGTTGAGATAGATATAAGTTCTTTTCAGCAGTTTCTCCAAATATTCTCTGGAAGAAGAAAGGATATGGATCTGAGTGGCACAAATTTGACTTGCAACACATTAAAGTACTGCTGCAGAGTTACATAGAAAATTATGGCTCCTTTACTGCTCTAAAGTTAAGTTCAGAAACATAGCTAGTCCAAAAAAAAAAAAATTAAAAGAATTAAACCCTACTGCTGAAGAAATCTCTCTGTACAGCCTGCAGTGCCAAGTCCAATAAGGAACAAGCAGCTACTGCAGCATAAGAGTGGAGGTGCACTGCAGCCCCCTGCCTTCATCAGATCGGTGAACTATTCCGAAATGAAGGTTACACCTTTTCAGAAACTATTTTGGTATCAATTACTGCTGACTCTTTTCCAATTATGTATTTCATTGCCAACATCTCACTTAACAGAAATGATGTTGCAACAAATCTATACCTACAAGCTTATTTAAGTGCTGCTAAATTTATCACAGACCACAGGAAGAAACATGAGACTCTCCAAAAAGATGCCACACTTCAGAAACAGGATGGAGGTAAAGATCCATCCAGCACTTAAGCTATCACCCAATTGTATTGCTGGTAGTGGCTGGTTCCAACAATACAAAGACAGCAAAACAACGCAGAAAAGCTTTAGCCAGAACTGTATCAGTACTACTGCCTGAGTCCACAGCCAACGTAAAGCTGTCCAAAGGAGGTTCCTCTCAAACATTTCACACTGCTCAAGAGGTTGGCTCAAAACTAGTTGCAACTTTTGACAGAGTGCAAACCCTACAGACGTTTTTCTTAATACCTTTACAAATAATGCTGATTTGCACAGTAACTTACTCCACTGAACAGAGGAAAAAAAAAGTTCTGTTCCTCAGTGAAAAGCAAACATCGATTTTTTAATTAACATTTTTAACTAGGTCTTACTGTATATGCTCCGTAGATTTTGAGAGCTTCAACAAAGCTCCTGGCAGGTCATGCACTGACAGCCTGTGTAACACCTTCCTAGCACTGCTGTTCTGCAGCTCCCTTGCTCTGCTGCATTCTTCACCTAAAAAGGCTGCAAGCACTGCTCCCCCAGCCACCTGCAGCACCTTTGCAGGCAACAGAAAGCATCCTCCTCATCTCCCAACGCAGCCGACTTGCACAGCCAGTACATAAACACTACTCAGAGGCCCAGAGGATTGTTCCCTTAGCTGCCTACAACCCTCCCAGCTACAGACCCTTCCCATGAATAACAGAGAATTTCCCTTAACCACCACCCTCCCTTAAGTTCTCTGCCATAGCGATCTCCCCATCTTGATTTGTAAAACAGTGCTGTTGGTGAATGTGGTCACATGAAAAGAAAATATATAAGAGTAAAAAGCAACCAACACATTGACTGAGCTTCAGTGACTCTTTGCAGACAACGTGCAATGTGAATAAATAAAAATCATTTTGAGAATCATCCAGCAATCTAAAATGAGACAACTCACCATGTTATTAACATTTTTTAAGATATTAGTGAGACCACTGATGACCAGAGAGAACTTGTACTTGGAAATGTTGATGAGACACTCCTTGTTGTGCTCCGTGCTGACTTTGGTGTGGGTATTCTGCTGGCTGGCCTTTATCGGAAGCTACAAAGAGAGATAAGTAGTATGAACTTTCTTGCACTGAAATTTACGTTACTAGTGATTAATTAAATAAGACACCAGGAACAACCTTGAAATGCATTCTATAAGACAGCTACAAACAAATGGATTATTTCACTTTGTCTGCACTTCTCTTCCTACTAGAGAGGTCTTCACAGCGGTAACACCAGCAAGCTGAAACAAGAGGAGATGAAAGCAAAGGTGCACCAGGGGTGCGAGCTGCAAGGAGACCAGGGCAGTTCTGAGTAACCCCTGCCTGGAACTCAGGGCTGCCCAGGAGGAGCTCCCAGCGTGAGCCTCAGCCTCAGCCACACCTCAAGGACTGGGAGCCCCACGTCAGCCCCCTCAACACCCTGCACTGACAACTCGACTGAAGTGCAGCTTTTCCAGAATTATAAGATTCAGAGTGACTGAAAAAAACCTGAGAACACCCATCATGCCGTACCCAAATCTCTCCAGGGTCACAAAGCAGCCACTTCCCAAGCACACAGCCACTGCCCTCTGCTTCTCCACAGTCAGTTACAAAATATCACACAGCAATGTGAGAAGCAGTAAGTCATAAAAATGCATTTTAATGAGGATTTTTATAAAGTAACCAAAAGTGGGAACCGAAAAAGTAATCAGTATTACTGTCCCTTTCCATAACTCCTGTGTGTCACTTATCTTTCAAAGTATGACTTGGGAATTCCTCATCTACAGAAACTTCAATCAAATGCCTCTGCTAGATTTAATTCCGGCCAGAGCTCTCAGTAGGGCATATTCTGGAAGACCAGTAGCTCTAAATGAATGCCACAACCTTTTTTGCATGAAATGTAATGAAGAATCCAAAACTTGAAATATTTTTCTTAACAAGTTCTGATCTCATCATTAAACACAACCACTTTACACCCACATCTCCCATTTGCAGGGAAATGCACCTCTGTAGCACACTACCTAGCTTTTATGCCTGAGAGCAATTTCCTCTCCACATAAACTGCAGTGCAGTCCGAGTCCAAAGCACTGTTTTGTTTGGGTACCACCGCCCCAATCCAAAAGCAGTGCCACAGTGCTGGGTGCCGCAGAGCAGCGCCGCATGCCAGCAGCAGGCACAGCGAATGCCACGGGGGCCAGCAAACGAGCGCAGGGAGGCCCTCGAGGAACGCCTTCCTCAGGCCGGGGCTCTGGGATCCCCCAGCGCTGCACCCCGAGCACACGGCCAGGCAGCACCGCCGCCAGCCGCCACGCAGCTCCGTCCCAACGGCACTGCTGCCCCTCAGGGCGCGGGGCCTTCAAGCAGCGCAGTGCGATTCAGCGCCTTCGTTTCAGAACTGGAAAAGGCGCATCAAAGCATTTATGACTCTGGCTTTGTTTTCATTGCTAGATGTTATTTTTACAATGTATTTTCGGAAGTCATTAGTGGAAGATAGATACATTTAATTAAAAATTTCAGCATTACTTTTATTGGAATCCTGAAGTCTGTGCTGACAACGGCAGAAAAGCTCAACACCATGAGTGACAGAACGCTTCAGAAGTGCCTCTCAAAGCAGTGTGTCAGATCCAGCCCTGCGCGCTGCCATGCAATGGAAACATCGCATTACACGCTTCTGGAGCTTCCTGCCACAACAGCCACTGCAGCAAGGTCACCTAGAAGTAAAGCTGCTTTTATACTGCCTTTTGAAAAAGGAAGCTACATTAAAAGGAAATATTAGCACTGAATTTTTTTTTAGATTCCTCAGCTATTTCCTTTGTGCTTTCTGACACGCCGGAGCACTCCCTGCACCCAACTGAAACGCAGTGCTGAGCGACCAAAAAGAAACCACTCAGCTTCTCCGCCCAAATCCAACCTAAACCTTACCAAAAAGTTGAACCTTTACTTTCTTAAATTTTACTTTAGGAAAAATACAGACTGAAAATGGATTACCTGTACAGCCTTTATTTGAATCAGAAAACAAAGCACGAGGCTTCTGTATAACAGGAGTTTCCAAGTATGAACAGGCACCACTTTGAACTCCCTGCAGCTTGGCGCAGGCTGGTCACCGCGCTCTCCCCAGTAAAATAGGAAGCAATAGTCAGCAGCCTTACGAAGCACACTGGACACACAACCCACATGGAGGTGTGCTGTGATAAACCTCCCTGCCTCTTACCAGTTTGACTAAGCCAAGTTTGGGTGTCAAACCACCAAAAAAGGACAGGGAACAATGGCATTTTGGCCCACGATTGGCTTTCCTTCATGAAACTGGCAAAGAAAAAAAATATGTAGATTGAATCTGGAATCTTTCCAGCTATCAACTCTGAATATTTTAAGATGAGCTGAAACAGAATCTTGCTGCCACAGACGAGGAAAAGCCATTAAATAGCTGAGCCTGACAGTTGCAGTAAGAGTACAAGCCCCTGTGCATCCTGAATTCAGGACAGAAGTAATCTTGTGTCCCAGTACTGCTGACACTGGAAAAGCCAACCGGGAGCAAACAACAAACATAACATCCAGAACAAAAACCTTCAGTGCCATTCTTAACAGCATAAACGTATATCTACATTTTTGATTTCAAACAGTTTATTGGAGCTTCTTCATTAGGCTGTAATGCACAACTGTATTACAGAGACTGAAAATATACACAGCACCATTACCTCCTCAGCATCACCAGTTAAAGATCAACAGGCATCTCCCTCTGAAACTATAAACATGCACTGCACCACCTTCTAACAAGTCTTAATTCAGTGAAAGTACCTCATAACTAAGCCTTCTGAAGAACAGGGAACTTTGAAAATAGTTTATAGACATTGCTCTTAAAAAAAACAGCAATAAAATAACATTTTCAAACAGTTAACTAAGGGTCTGTACCATCAACAAATGCCTATTTTCCCTCATCCCCTGATGAATGGACTCAGGTAACATCCGCTGCACGTCGGCCATTCCTGTGTCTGTGCTGCAGGTCACTCCGCACACAGAACAGCAGCTCTGTACAGGTACTTTACATACACTGGTTTAGAAAAGTCAGACCAAAGTGCTTCAGGTTTATGTTAGGGAGACACGAAATAGCATCTCTGTGCTTCAGCCCAGCGCCACAGCCTGCTTCACCTCTCAGCTCCTCTGAAAACTTTTTTCAGACTGGTTGCACGAAAGAAATTCCACCTTCTGCACAGCCTGGTCCTCCTCGCAGCAAAGGGCTCTGCTGTGCCCGAGCACCAGAGCCATCAGATCTTACACAAAATACTTTGAAATTCCTTAAAACACGAACTCATCACTACTAGTGGTTTCTTAACAAGCTCAGATGAAAAACAACGAAGAACACAAAGCCAGTGCTTGCAGCCAGCACTTCTTTGGGTCTGCAGTTCTGCACAGATCTCAAATGCCACAGGGAGAAGCAACAGGAGGAGGGAAGATCTGCTTTAACGTGATGCCTTTTAATGAAAGTTAAGAAGGGAACATTCCTAATGGCATTCCGTTTTTATACAAGCTTTCTTAACCGAAAGTAATCATATCTCAAACTACACATGGGGAGACTAAACCATAACCTAACCCACAAGGGGCTTCTTCCATTATAGTATATCATAACTGTTTAAGTCGCCACACGTTTATACTGGATTAATATTTGTATTCTATCTGACAGTCTTTAAAACAGCCTAGATTTAACGGGGTTAGGCAGCGAGGTTTCTCTGCTAAGTGTAAAAGAGCCATTTCTGTGATTTCACCACTGCATCAGCCTTCCCATGACTTCAGTTGTAACACATTAAAAAACACTATAAAATTACAGTACATAAAATTGAACGTGAACATTTCCAAAGGAGAAAAGAGACCATTTTATTTTACAAATTCCTGGATACATCTGAAATAAGAGAACTTCACTAAAACACAGCCCAGCCTCTTGGTGCTACAGCAGTCTAATTCCATCCAGACCACTGAAAGTTTTGAAAAATGTATTCATAACTACTATATATGAAACATCTTAACGGATTTTGAATGCGCTGTACAAGAAATGGGATCTAATCTCACATGTACAGTCAGTTGCTTCTTTCTGCACCAGCTGAAACCTTCAAGCAGTCTTCAAGGGTGGCTCAGCACAGAGTGCTGCAGTAGCTGAAGTGTCAGAATTGAGCGCAGATGGGCAAAACTGGCACTAGCTTGGAAAAATGCATTCAGTCAGTCAGTCAGCCCTTGGTTAATTCATAAAACTGTGCTTGCCATTCATTGTAGGCCCAGAGAATCATGCACACAAAAGCAGATTTTGGTTAAAGCATCATTTATAACAATAAACAAGAGTAGACAAGAACAAACTGGTTTGCACTGATTTTGGTTGTTTTCAGTACGATTAGCATTCTCTCACTTTGTTGTTCATCTGTCTTAAAATGAATGAAAAGACTGTGTGTAAATTTTGGTGAAAGATGGTTACATTTTCTTTCTCTGTAAAAGAAGGAATAAACCCTGAAAACATTTGTCCTCTGCCCCGCAGAAAACAAAACAGAACAACTCACAACTCAGAACAAACACAGCTCCCCTTCCCGACTCAAATCGGATGATAACATCATACAGCATTCTGGCTCCCTCAATGCTGAATCAAAAGGTCCTGCAAGTAGCAGGGCAGACACAGAATGCAAAGGCTCAAAAATGCATTATCATCACTAAAATGACATGCACTACATTCAGCACATTTTGATTAATTATAAACTTAATTTTCAAATGAGCGATCAAAGACATAACAAGTCGGTAGCTCAATAAGCACGTGATTACCAGGAATGACACAGAAGTAAGCAGCTACAAGCATGGCAGTACCACCACCGACTCAGAATTCACTTAGCAGCAGGAAGCTGTCCCTTGAGGATTCTTTTGAGAACAGACACTTTTCCACCCTGAAGATCGCTGCCAGGCGAGGCGAGGCAGAGGAAACGCATTAAAAAGAAACCAAATTGAGACCCCTGAGCTGAGATTAACAAATGAGTGCAAAAACTTCTGATAAAAAGCAGACATTAATATCTCATGCTTGTCTCACTGCTTCATTCACTAGTTGATACAGCGTAAAAAAAAAAAAAAATTGCACTGGTTAAAGAGAAGCACTCAATAAACTCATTAAAATATTGCAAATAGAGCCCATCATCAAAACTACCCAGCGACCACAACAGTCAAAACTGCATTCGATGTAGATTGTCCCTGCAACTCCAATATTATAGCATCTCAAAAGCCAGAGCAGCTTCCTTCCTGTCAGGAGAGGATTCCTCCCACATACCTTTCTGCAATTATTCCATAAAATGTGCAGAAAAATGCTTCTGTTTAAAAAGCTCAACTTCTTAACAGATGTTGGCAAGCCCAGTTCCACAATATACATAACAAAGCAAACGACAAAGCCTTGGGCCTTTTAACACCAATACACAAAGAAACATATTCTAGCAATACTGGGAAAATAATCAGTACCATGCCTTTAAAGCCTATGGAGAAAATGATCTATGATTCAAGATAAGGCGGTGTGTGGGGGGACACATTGGCCAACTATGCCTAAAACGTACATGAAAAATCTGTATCATTTTAAAGTCAATAGACAAAACTTTTTTTCCTTAAATACGTTTCATTCAGAGCAGTTTTTAAATAACGTAAAAAAAAGAGCAGCTTATTTCCATACAGCTAAGCTGCCGTCTCTCCGCAGGCTGTCCGAAGCCAAGCGTCACCATCAGGGACACACGGCTCAGGCAGGTGAAAAAACCCAGGGCTCGGAACCACGCGTTGGCCCAGTGCTGGGCCGAGCCCTCAGAGAAGTGCCTTTGGTGCCACGAGGGATGCGCTCAGGGCACGGCCAAATGAGACACAACAGAAACCGGCCGCTCAGACTCAACCCGGCTCCCACTTACGTGTCAGGAAAGCATCCCGGGAGTAAAAACGCCAAGCTTAAGCAGCAGGCTTAGCCTCGCTGGGAAGTCACGCCACCTAATCCCAGTAAGCAGTTTCTTCATGTGGATCACAGACACAAAGTCCAAGGCCCACAAATCTCTCCTGCTTCCATTCAGAAAACCCTTCTCGCAGCTGCCGGCGCCGGCTTTCGTAAACAGAAGCAAATATCCGTCACCGCCTCAGCCCGGGGAGCTGCTCCGTCCCGCAGAACAGCTCCCAGCGCTGGGGCTGAAATTTCACACCCACATTCACCGTTAAGCGATGGGGGAAAGGCAGAGTCGCCCGAGCAGCTCTCCAGCCGCCCTCCTTACGCTCGTTTTCGAGGCTTTGCTCCTTTCCGCCGAGCAAGAAGGCGGAAAGCAGAGACAGAATCCGCGCTGGCATCCACAAAAGACGAGCACGTTTCTGGGAGCGGGGAGAGCGGAGCTGAGGCAGAAGCGGCACCTCGGCCCGCCGGCTCCCCCGGGCAGCGGCTGAGGCGCCCCAGGCCGAGGCCAGGCCCGGAGCTCCGCTCGGCTCCCGGACGCGGCTCCGCCCAGCCCCGCGGACCCGCACGAGGGGTGCCGGGCCGCGCTCCGCCGTGAGAGCCGGGGCCGAGCGGAGGGGCCTCGGCGGCGGGCGGCGCTGCCCCCGGCCGCCCCCCGCCCCGGGCCCGCGGCCCTCCCCCGCCGTTCCCCGCCCCCGGCCCCCCGACCCCCGCGCCGCCGCCGCCGCCGCCGCCCCGGGGCCGCCCCGCTACCTGCTCGTCGAAGCGGTTCACCACGGCCTGCACCCACTCCACCGGCTTGTGGGCCGCCATGTCCCCCCGCCCGCCCGGCCGCGGCGGGGGGCGGATCCCCGCGGGGGGGGGGAGGGGGGAGCGGCAGCAGAGCGGCGGGGCGAGGGGAGCTCCGCGTATCCCTGACGCGCTCCGGGACCCTCAGCTCCCCGCGGCCATCAGCGCGCAGGGCCCGCCATGACACCACACCGGAAGCGGGAGCCCGGGCCGCCCCCGCCCGCCGAGCAGCAGCGCCTCGGCCGCCGCGCCAGGGGGAGCGCCGACACACGGCGGCGGCGGGCGGCGCCTGCGCGGCCCCCGGGACCTCCGCGCCTGCGCCCAGACCGCGCCTGCGCCGTGGGTCGGGCCGGCCGAGCGCCGAGGGGCGGCGCGGGGCGGGGCGGCGGCGGCCGCGCCTTCGGCGTGCGGCGGAGGCGGCGCGCGGCTGGGCCGCCTGCTGCTGGCGTGTTACGTGCGGGCTGGGGAGCGCAGCTCGTGCTGCTGTGGAGAACGCGGAAAGGTGCTTTGGTAAATCAGCTGATGGCGGAGTAACGGCTCCCTCGCTGCGCGCGCTGTCGTCTCGCTCCGCTCGCTCCCGGTGATTCGGCGGCGGCACGCAGCGCCGGTTCTGGCGGTACAAATAAATGCGCAGACTGGGCTGGGACCTCCCGGGTGTTGGTTCACGTTGGCCGGCGCGTAGGGAAGAACTGAGGGCTGAGAAATAAAACTGAAATCTGGGTGCTGAAGCAAAGAAATTTTCCATTTGGCCAAAGCGGAAGAAAATCTCAAAACGGGTTTTGGAAACCGACGGCGCGAACGGCACGGAGCGAGGCGGGGGGCGGAGGGGCTCCCGGGCCGGTCTGCGCGCCTCGCTTCCAGGCGCGGGGCTGCCGGGTGCGCCGCGTCCTCATCAGGCACTGCCGTGTGCGACAGCGGACGAGCGATTCCTCCGTGTGCGCTGCAGCCGTCAGCAGCGACACATCTCAGAAAGATTTCTGAAACTAAAGGTTGAATTATGTTCCAGAAAATACTTTTGCTGTATTTGTTATGTATATTTATACCCGAATCAAACCGACGCGATATGTGTGCATCCTCGCTAAGTATCAAAGCGTCCCATAGCAGCGAGGAAGGAATGACGTCCACCTGAGGCAACACAGCCACGATCTTCATAGGGATCTCTGCACCCTGCCGAAATCAAAATAATAACTAACTGGGGGGCAGAAAGGCTTCAGCTGACTGATACTTGTGAAAAACATATCTGAAAAAGACAAAAAAAATTAGGGGTGATAAGATTATCTGAGACGGAGGCATCTTGGGAACTCTCGACTTCAGTAGAAAAAGACTTCTTCCCCTCAGAATCAACTAAACCAAACAAACAGTGCTTCTTCCTGTTTCTCAGGGTGTTTTTCCCAAAGCGAATCTGTTCCCTAAAAGCAAACATGACTTGCTGCAGCCTTCCAGATCTTGGTGGGGAGGGGAGTTTCAGAGGCTGGCTGGTGATGCTGGAAATCCTCAGTGCTTCCCTCAAACTCTTTGGAAATTTCCAGCCAGTATTTGGTCACAATCACTCTTCCACAATGTTCTGCTTCCTTTTTTTTTTTTTTTCCTTTCCTTTCTAGATTCAGTACAAAGTGCTTCAAATCACATTATCCTAAAATCCCTATCCTAGAAAAAAGCACAGCATCTCTACTGTTAATTTTGGGGTAGCACTTTGCCTGCTGGACACATGAAAAGCAGCATGATTTTGTCTTCCAGTGGGCAGACACGTGGCAATTTATGACTGCTAGGTACAAATTGTTTGAAGAGAAATCATTGCAAGGTCCTTAGCTCCAGATAGATTCTGAGTTGTGGTCCCATTTCTCAGCAGCTTTTGGCATTCTGGTGCTTCTTGATTATTTTGGTAAGAGTTTTTTTTTTAAGACACTTTAGTTTAATACACTTTCTTTAGCTTGTATGTAAACTTAAATAAGAAATTACAGCCTAACTCATCCACAAAAATACCCCACTGTTTTGTCAGGCTTTAAAGTGAATGTCGACGGTTTTTCCTCGCTAAAAATTTCCTTTTCTGGCTGTCAAAAGTGACAATGGTGATAGGGTCACATGTAAGAGGAAAGTCCCCACTTCGCCCTCTGCCGCCTCTCGGCACAGGCTTTGGCCTCATAAAACCTAAAGTGCCAAGCAGCTAAGCAAGAGCTGCAAATCTATCTACGTGGGAACAGTTCCAGACAGTCACGATTCTAGTTAAGTCAAGAAATGCCCCTTGAATCACTTCCTTGGAGGTATTCTGGCACTTCTGCTTTTTGCCTAAGTGAGAGGATGGGGACCCAGATGAGCAAACCAAGGCACGCAGAGAAAACAACCTGGCCAGATCTGCCTTCCCCTGTAAGTCACATCTGAACTCAGTTCCTGATGGAGAGGTTGTCATTCTAGAGGAAACGGGCCAACTCTGGGGCCAATGGCAAAAACATTTTCCTACTCCTTTTAAGCACAGTTTGTTAAAAAAAAACAAACAAACTTCAGTTCAACGTGGAAGAAAGGCAGGAAGAAAAGGATCTGCCAAGATTTTGGTAAAAGGTGACAATGTCTCTAAGCTACAAACTCTGCAAACACGGATTTTCATCTAAGAGCTGGCAGGCTCCCAACGAAAGCTGCACAGCCTGTCCGGCAGTGCTGCCAGTTCTATCCCCACTGAGATGCTGGTTTTCACCTCGCAGGAGGACGTTGCTCCAACAGATCTGTCCATTAGAGGGCATTATAGGCCACTAAAACTCCTGAAGTTCCAAGTGTAGGAAAATAGTCCGTGTTTATTTTCATTTGATAAAAGAATGGTGGGTTTGTATTGTTTCCATGACATTTACCTTATTATCTCATCTGAAATGTGTTGTAGAGATTTCAAAATGCAAAGAAACTCTCTCTGGTGGATTAAACCATGGATTTTATTCTGTATATTGTGCTTTCCAATTTCTCCCTGGCTGCAATAGGATCTGTTAAATCTGAGGAGAGAAAGCAAATGAACTAACTATCTTAATGGTAATCACAGAATAATGGATTATAATTTAGAGAAATTAGAGGTGGGACACAGAATATTCATACTAGAATTTTTACACCAGATCATTATGGGATAATTAAAACTGAAGCACATTATTACACAGTAAACCTATGCTGCTGGCCACCAGTAGCTACTGTTGCCCTTAGCATGGAGCTGAGCCTACAGGGAGCTGGGCACTCATTAACCTACTTTGCAGATGTGGTCTTTTTTCACTCAGTCTTGCAGCACTGCAGCTCCACAAATTTCTTAAATATCATCACGTGAATTAAAAGCAACAGTGAAACACAGAAGTCACTTCTGCCTTACTTGCAGCACTAACAGAAATTGAGAAACAAGAAGAAAACATTCCTAAGCTGCAAAGCACAGGGAAAAATGCCAAGCTCTTTTGAGAGTATGTAGTAGGACAGGAAAAGCCAGCTCAAAAAAAAAAAAAAAAAGAGAGAGAGAGAGAGAGAGAAGGCAAGAGGAAAAAATACTTCTTCCCAGCTCAGCAAGAAGGGAAAGGAAAGGAAAGAGAAAGAAAGGGGAAGGGGAAGGGGAAGGGGAAGGGGAAGGGGAAGGGGGAGCTCTTTGCACTGCAGTATGGACCTCTCCTAAAACCTAGATCCTTTATGTAAGATGCTGCACAAATACAGATTAAAATGAAACCCCTTCTTTGCAGCCTTAACTGATGAAACATAAAAGTCAAAAGGACAAACAGAGCCCAGGGAGCGGACTGAATAACTCCGTTGTCACAGCAAGGCAGCAGCACAGCCCTGAGCAGTGCCCATGCCCACCCTTGGGAGAACTGCAGCTCATCAGAACCTCAGAGAACAGCTTAAATGTCTCTAGGAGAACATAACCTTGCTGATTAGCAGTTTAAGTGAGGATAAACACTAATTAGTAGCTTCTAATTTGGATGATATAGCACAAAAAGACTTTTATTTATTTACAACTATCATCAAGATCTACTCTCACATTATCTTATTACTTGACTGCACCAGCAAACTTTACTTTTCTGGAGTGAGTGCATCCCCGTTCCACCACTGTCACTGGTGTCCAAATGCCCTGGATTAAAACTGCCTCAAGTTTGCCTCCCAGGACTGCTATCAGCCTTCTAATTGCACTGTAAACTGAGCCTGATGACAGAGGATGTTTACACTGCATGACGTTGTTTCAGTGCGTGACAAAGCCTCATCACGTGATGCTACAGCATTACATCTTTAATGCTGTCATCTTCCGTTTGAACCCTCAGAGCACAGGATGCGTGACTGAAGAGCAGAACTTACAGCCTAAATTCTACAAAGTGTATTTCTAACATAGTGTCACTACATAAGGATGCATATGTATTTCCTGCTCATGTCAGGATATAGACTTAAGCTTCAGGTCTTGCAAAAAAACTCTCTTTCTTGTATCTTTATTTAAGAGCAACCTTCTCCCACCAAAACTCTAGTGGCCAGGTGTGCACGGCAGCAGAGAGGCAGCAGCATACAGCTGCTGAGATGAAACGTTCAGCTGCAATTAACGTGTTCTGCAGCAGTAGATCCATCCGCAGGTCTGAGCACGTACACCTCATCTCCCCGTGTGTGGTCACCCAAATGGCATCTGGGAAAAAGGTAAATTATGCTCCCCAAATCATGCTTTGTCTCAGCGAGGAACACACTGCTACTGTCACAACTTTGTTACTATGCATTTTCTATACAATTTGTGACGTCCAGGGAGTCATAATGAACAGGAAACAAGAAATCTCATCAGTCTCCTTTGGGAAACAAAGACAATACACAACAGTTACTAGGTAAACATGAAGTACAGGCTGCCCACTATGCTGCTTGCACGAGATACTTTTTTAACTTCTGGGTTTTCAGTACTAATGGCAAGACTCAGCTTTTACTTTCCGTGCTATGGAGCTGCTGGAATAATGGAGCACATAATTACATCCAGTCACTCTTCAGTACTCAGATTACAAAACCAGACTTCTGTGCCAGGCCTTCAGGAAGTAAGATGTGGAAGGAATTACACAAATAACCTGCAATTACATTAATGCAGAGAGCAGGACCTTCCCTTAAAAGCCATCAGACTCACTGACGTGACCGCGTCTGGCCGATCCCAGAGCCAGGCACGGCGCTTTGGTGGAGAAAAAAGCAATGAAGGAAGCAAATTACAACAGCAGCGCTGGTGCCTCTGTGTGCAGGTCTGCTCAGAACCAAATGCGATGAAACGAAACCTTCAGCATGGAGGCAGCTACAAAGCAAAAATGTGCCTGCACTACTGTGGTTTATTCCTCTAATTTCAGCAATGAGCTGTGCTCACCCAGGGCCCTTCTACATAGTTATAGCTCTACCTGCAATAGGAGTTGTTTGTGTACATATATTTATATCTGCTTTTGTTTCCTGAACTGTTTTACTCAATCACTGCAAACTGTTTGCAGGCCAGTGCTCAGATCTGTACGGATCCAGCTAAACTGTCAGATCACATCACATGCATTATTCTGAATGTGCCCACACAGAGATATCCTGCACTCTGATCTGCAGATGTGTGTGGGAATTTCCCCAAAAGCAGTGAGGTATACACGTTCCTTCAAAACAAATGCTGCTTTTGTTTGCCTACGTATCTGTCCTTACACTGAGCAAACACAGGCATGCATTCTATAATCTAAGAGGCTGCACTGTAGATAGGCTTGTTCCCATTTCTCCTTTTGTTCTTATACCTATTTCCAAACATTTTTAACAGGCCATCAAAAATGGGAGCAAGGAGAGACTTTAAGAAATTCTCTTGTCCAACCTCCAGCAGCAGAGAACCTCCATTTCTCCCGAACTTCACCCTTTCTGTAACCCTCTGCACATTTCCTGCAGCAACAGGCCTGGACACAATCCAGCCCAACATTTCCAGGCTCAGATCCCTACCAGCTCTGGCTCACCTCTGGTCTATGAGCAAACATGCTTTATCAGTAAGCAACCTGCTCTTTCCCAACTCAACTGCAGCAGGAATGCAGCCTACTCCATTTCCAGGCAGAAGCTGTCAGACACAACCTTATCATTCCCCAGTAGGCTGACTTTTTCTGCTCTTATTAATTTATCGATCTGCTTTGCAAAATGTAGGTATTCAATTGTTTCATTTTTCCCATTAAATTCAACTTGCTTTCTACAAATTTAATTTATGGAAAATGTATTGGATTTGACAAGGACACTCTTCATGTGATTGATTTTCCCTCTGCTTGCACAATCCTGCTCATCCAGTGCCAGGACACAGACTTCATCAAAAGCAAAAAAATATTCTTCTTGTTGTGAACACGTTCAGCAGTTTATTGCTGATTGCAATTTAGGTCAGCATGTATCACTGTACACTCTTCTATTTGCAGTTTTTATTTTTTAAAAGTGATGCTTTTTTGTATCTACACAAACGTGTTTGGAACTGGCACCATTCAGAATACTCCCTGCTATCTCATAATCACACTCACAGCCAGCCAGGACACAGCCCTTATTTCGACTGCTACGTGACTGCTTTGGCATTCCTCTGGTCTCACATCAGCTTCCCAACCTTGGCCCCTTTGGGCCCATTCCTCATCACAAAATAATTCAGTATTCAAATGCAGTATTTTGCAATTCTCTTACAAGTTAGCATCCTTATCTCAAAGCATTCTGTTACTGCTCCCAAACTGGGCGGTTTTATTTAAGTTTGGTTTAAGGCTGGACTTAGTGAGTTGCCCACATTCACCTGGGAAGCATGTAGCAATGTCAGGAATAGTATTCTGACTGCATCCCATGCTTTGGCCAGAAGGTCTTCTATGCTGTTCATTTTTAATGAAATAATTAGAACAATGTTTATGACCCTGGTTATAATGACAGACTCAGTGTTTTGCACCTGTAAACAATCACATGTAACTGCAGACCAGAGTGCAGGAATTTAAGCCAAAAGAATGGAAAAGTGCTCAGTAACATTTTTCCCTGTGCACTGGAACAGAAAGTCACTGCAAATCCACCAGGACAGCACAGCACTGTGCTCCTCTGCAAGAAGCTGTCATCTGCAGGGAGCCTTCGAGCTCTGAGGCTACAAAAGTCAACCACGGAGAAAGCAACCAGGCACAGAAAGCCAGCACACTGTCTGAAGGGCTTGTGAGAAAAGGAGAGCAAACTGCTGCTCAGCAGAGGTCAGAGACAGCTGCGGTTGTGTTGGCATATATCAGGTGCAGACACAGCAGACCCAACAGAGACTGCCTCGCTCTGTCTGCAGTACAAGGACCCTCTTTCACTGTCACAGCTTAGGGCAGCTCAAGTTCACACCTCTCCACATGACCTTCAGCCATCTGAGATAACAGCTCTTGTCGCTTCAGTGGGTAAATTTAGCACAGATGTTCCTGAAAGTGCTCCCTCACAAGGTGCAACACCCAGGGCTGGCGTACAAAGAAGGAATAATTCAAAAGCTTAAGTGAATAAACCCGGAGCTCTGTGAAGCTACCCATGGTGAAAGCATCCAGTTCACTACACACAGAAAAGCCATCTGCTCTATTTATTGTAACAAAAAGATGTGGTCTAAAAATGATACAATCCCTAAGAGACCAAAAGAATGCTGAGGAAAAAAAAAAAAAAACAACAATCTCATCTCTCTGATATTCCATCTGTGCACTTTTTCCCCACAATATGCCTTTAGCAGGCCTCTACAGGTTAACCCCTTAGATACCAGATGTATCAACTTAAACCATCTCCAGAAAACTAATCTAACAGCTAAGCAACAGAGCAATGGGGGAAATGCCAGCTTGGAAGTACAACGTGGAGGCAGCCTCACCCCGTGTGTGACTGCGGGAAGTCAGATGTTGCTCCTGGTGCTCCACAATGACCCTGAGAAATGGCCTCGTCTACTGACTCCCCCGCCAGCCAGTTTGTCTCTGTTTAGAATGCAGGCTCCTCAGGGCCAGCAGTCCTATTCCAAGCAGCTGAGCTGTGCCAATATCACTTGTAGACATCAGGCAAAGAACAACACGTACATGAGATGAAATAGCCAAAACTGTGCCAGCCACAGCAGGGTGGCAACAAGGGTGGCAGGGAGAGACTGAGATGGGCAAAGACTAGAATTGCCTAGAATTGTTAATATTTATAGTATACGAGTATGTGAAATCATAAAGCCTGATACACAAAGTCTCACACACTGCCACAAGTTTCTTGCAGGGCTGTGGTGTGTTTTCATGTATCAGTTTTTTGAGCCCTGTAGCTCGTGGGGCTGTTACCTGGACCACCTTCACTTTCTGCCGAAACTTACTTGTATTTGATCACCACCTGGAAGATCTGTCAACCTTGGAAAGTAGGTTACTTTCACCTACATGTCTTCAAGGAACAAGAAATTTTCTATCCAGTTCACAAATGCGCTGAGTATACAACTCTCAGAACTCCTAAAAATACCTTTTTGCTATGTTTGATACATTTTCTCAAGGGTCAGTTAATCCATTCTTGCGACACATTTTTCCCCATAAGGAAGATCATGACTGGGGCCTGCACAGCTGAGCCTCTGCACCTCGCGGAGCACAGAGGAGCCAGGCAGGAGCCCAGAACAGGCTGTGCCCACAGCCAAGACTGAGCAACCACACAGCCTTCTGGGGGCACCTGGATTTTCCCCTGCTTCCCCAGACGCTCCACACCCACAGTCAGAGCTTTCCAGGGTACGTGGTGGCAGTGAGGACAGCTCTCTGTCCTGGGATGCTGACAGCATTTCTCTCTTTGGCCAACACAATGTTCTGCTGCTCACCATTCTCTCTGCTGCAACCCCTTTTTCTCTTCAGCCCACGCTGCCCTCTTCCTCCGTTCTGATTTTTTTTTTTCACCTTTCCTCCTCCTTCTACAAACTAACGCTGAACTTTCTCCGACCAAGGAGACAACTCAAAACAAACAGCAGATTGTGAATTATTAACAATGTGGACTATAAATAGTGTATTTTAATGGCAGTTAGACCTCCCAGGTGCATGCAGTACTGCACAGATCAGCCATCTTGACGTTCCTGTCACTGCCCATAACTGTCCCCATTTGCCATTTGCCAGCGGTTCTCCGCAAAACAGCGACTGAAGAGGAGGGACACGGGCCTGGCCATGGGCTCTTCTAGGACTTTGCTGTCATAATTGACTGTGCTGAGCTGGCTCCCAGGGGTTGGTCTGTACAACCCAAACAACCACAGATAACAGAAACATGACCTTGCTGGTCCCCAAACAGAAAATTTTTATTTGGATGGCTTGCACAAACTGAATGGGGACCTGCATATTAAGCACAGCATGAATAGAAACTGCGATCAATATTCACTTCTGATCTGTACCAGGATTCATTAACTGGAATGAACAGCCTTTCTGTGGTGGAAGCCTTTCAGCAGAAAGCCATAGCAATGGAAATGAAACAGAGCAAGCACTCCACTGATGGACCTGCAAGTGCCTAGAAGGCAGAAAATGCAGGAAGCAGACACCTGGGCTCATTCTACAAATTCCAGGCAGTGTGTCAAATGTATAAAACCCAATTTATATAAGAGCATCACGGTCCCTTGTTTGGGATACACATAACATAATAGAAAGTGACTGAGTCAAAACAACTGCCTCAAAGCTGACTGAAAAATACAAATCATACAAATTAGTTAAAAATTTCAGAGAAAAGATTAAGCACATGCAATGTGTTAAAGTAGATTCATCAAGTCAGTACACAAGAATGTTGAATCAGTAGATCCTGGTGCCTTAGCAGCTGGGGAAAAGCCCTGTAACCTGGCTCTTAGGAAGTACTTCAGGCAAGCAGAAAACAAAAATCCTCTTTCATTTGTAACTGCTTATAACAATGCATGGAGTCTCAATGGAGTTAGATGGCACTGAGCTTATTAGCTTCCCAGCTGAACAGTGCTGAGCTGACTTGGCAGCTGCATCCACAAGGGAGGATAATGGAAAACACATAAATCAGCCTTGAGTCATCCGCACAGTCCTGCAGGCCCTTGCTACATGTGACTGTGTGGGGTATGCACTGGTGCCACCCTTGATTCCACAGTTATGCCTCACCAGTAGCCCACGGCGAAAACCATCTGAAAAGTCATCCACTTACATGGCAATAACTACAGCAAGGGCTCTGAGAACGGGAAGTGTGATTTTTTTCTCTGAGTTTTGACTAATTTTTAGAATAAGACTTTTTACCAGCTATAATGGGTAAGTCAGCATCATGCAGACAGAACTCAGCTTTCTGCCTCTTCTGTCCAGGCTCCAAACACGAGATAAAAGCCCTGCCAGCCGGGTGTGAAGAGAGATGTTGGTAATGTCTCCAGGACAGTCTGTGACACCAAACAATTTCCAATAAACTTGCAAAAATCTGGGAATTTACCTACCACAATTTGTGTCCAAAAGGCAGATTGGAAAGCTCGAAGACTGGCAGCTGGACTCCAGAGCTGTGATGGCTGAACAACAGAGGAACTGCTGAAAAGCCTCACTGCTAGAAGGTGCCTTACAGCAGACTATCCTCTATTCCTGTGTTACACAAAGGCCATGCTAAACGAGCTAATCATCTCTTCAGGGCCTCAAATCTATTACACAACTGAACAGAAGGCACGCTGAGGAAGAAAGACGAACTACTGAAGTAGTCCTTACAAGAATATCAAAGCTTACAGAAATAATAAATTGGCACACACTTTGCTTCTTTTTAAAAAGCAAGAAAGTCGGTATCATGGCAACACTCCCACAAAGCCGTGTAATCTGACTGCTATCTTCCCAGGCTGTAACAGCCCCCAAGGTAAGCAAACAGAACCCAGCCTTACTCCGGCTGTAGGTGAGGCTCAGGCCCTGAGGAGAAACCTCATGACATGAATCGCCTCAGCCACGAGAGGACCCCGTTCAAACATTCTACACTTATGAGTAACTCCAAAGCAACTCTTTGCAATATCCACTGGCTACAAACCTGCCTTCCTGTGCAAAGCTGGTGAGGGTTTTTCCTTCTGCAGCCAACAAAGGACTGACGGAGCAGGAGCTGCATGATGCCGCGAGGGAGTACAGTGCAAGCTGGTGTTGCAGTGAGTAGAGAGAGTAGCAGCCAGACACTGAAACAAAACCACACCGAGATTGAGATGGCCTCAGTCACCCAGTAGTTCATGGACAACCCTATCAATCTTAACTGTAAATTAAAAACTTAAGCATAAAATCAGATCTTGCTGGATCTAGACACTGAACTGTTTTACAAAGAAAAGTCGGGAAAGCAGGAACCTTCCCAGCATTTTCCAGCCTCTGGTCAGGGAAGACGGAATCAGGCGCACACATCAGTGCGGCACACACTGCAATGCACTCATACAAGCGTTTACATACTTCTTAGTTTACAGGTTGCCTCGCAGTCCCATGGTCACAAATATCAAGCATGCCACAATTTGTCTTAAAAGATAACGAGACAACTGCCACGTGAGGCACTGAGGAGCGTGCCAGCTGCTGGCCGGGCAGCAGATCCAGCAGGAATGTTTCTGACCCCACATGGAGGCCCTACAGCCCATCCACCAGCACACCCCGTGTAACGGGGCCATCTGGCTGCAACAGGTTCCCCCGTGATCCTCCCAGCAGGGAGAGCCCCATCTTTGGAGGAACCACGCTGGTCAGGTTTGGTCCATTTCTGCAGTCAGGGTGCGGTATTTTTTGGCGGAGGTGGGACTGAAAGCCGCTGCTAAAGCGGGAAGGTGCAGGAGACCGCACTGCCTAGCTGAAGCAACGTCACGCGCTCTTTTTTGCCCAGACACAACGTGAACACAGCCAGGGGACTTTCGGGGCCGTGACACCTCTAGGAAGGTGCGCTGGGTCGAGCTCTGCAGAGCCAAGGCGGTTCGGGATCCAAGAGGAGCCCGGCCGGAGGGGCCGGGGCGCTGCAAAAACCCAACGGGCGGTGAAAGCGCAGAACTCGCGGCGTGGGACCCCGCACGGAGCGAGGAGGGCCGGAGGGAGGGAGGGAAGGAGGGAGGGAGGGAGGGAGGGAGGGAAGGCAGGCAGGCAGGCAGGCAGGCAGGACGACGAGCGCCCGCCGCCCGCCCCCTCCCGCGGGGCGAGGCCGCCGCTCCCCGCCCGCACGACTCCCCGCGCGCCGCCGCCATTTTGTCTCAGTGCCTGCGTCCCCGGCGAGCGGCGGTCGCTGTGCTGCGTTGCGCCCGGCCGCAGGTTTCCGCGCCCGAGCCGGTCCGAAGGGCGGCCCCGTAGATGGCCAGCTTTCCCCTGAGTGTTAACGAGAAGCTCATCGGTGAGGCGGCGCGGTCGGTCGGTCGGTCGGTCGGGGCGGCTCTGCTCGGGCTGGGAGGGGTGGGCGGCCTCATCGGGAGCTGCTCCCGGACCCGCGGCTGCCGCTCGGCCTTCGGCTCCCGGCTCCCGGCCCCGGGCGCGGAGCGGCTGCGCCGTGTTGGGGCCGCGCGGTCGGGCCGCGTCGGGGAAACAGAACGCCTTTGTCCGCGGGTTTCGGAACGGGACGGCGGCTTTCAGCGGACCGAAACGCACTGTTGTTTCCGACGGGCCGCTTCTGCCACTCGCGGGCAGGACCCAGGGGGCTAACGCAGCTTCTTCCCCGAGCTGTGCAGCGGTAGCGCGGGCTGCAGCGCGGTGCAGCAGTGTGCCGTGGCAGCCGGCACCCGGCCGCTGTTGCAGCGCAGGCGAAACGAAAGTCTGCTTCTTTTGTGACAGTGGGACCCTCCGC
Organism: Chrysolophus pictus; assembly: GCA_037305975.1. Lineage (NCBI taxonomy): Eukaryota > Metazoa > Chordata > Aves > Galliformes > Phasianidae > Chrysolophus > Chrysolophus pictus. The sequence goes on from CM074594.1 coordinate 9,323,006, forward strand.
AGCTGCTTTACATGCGATGAACTAGAGAGCGATTGAGTAACGCGCTGCCTGGTTCCTCGTAGCATCTTAAAATACGCTTGATTAATTTTGAAATGGAATTTCCTCTTTGCCTCTCTTTTCAGCACGGTCGCGGGCTGTTGGAGAACTCTTGGCCCCCACTTCTCCTTTCGACAAGAAGTGTGGACGTGAGAACTGGACTGTTGCGTTTGCTCCCGATGGATCCTACTTCGCTTGGTCGCAGGGACATCGCATAGTGAAGCTGGTCCCCTGGTCCCAGTGCCTTACTAACTTGTAAGATAAAGCTGTGTGGCTTTCAATTAGCCCGAAGAACTTCAGGATTTCAAAATAGGAGATAACTCTTCATAGAGTTCCTCTTGTATTCTTTTGTTTTGCAGCTTGTTGCACGGCACAAAGAATGTTGCAAATTCTGCCAGTACAAGGCTTTCAAGACAGAACAGTGACGGCAGTCAGAGAAATAAGCCCTGTGAACATATAATAGACTGCGGTGATATTGTCTGGAGTCTTGCTTTTGGGTCTTCAGTGCCCGAGAAGCAGAGTCGCTGTGTGAATATAGAATGGCATCGTTTCAAATTTGGGCAGGACCAGCTTCTGCTTGCAACAGGCCTGAACAACGGGCGCATCAAGATCTGGGATGTGTATACAGGTAGGGTGGGTGAGGGGAAGCTGGCATTTCAGTGGCACTTTATGCAGTATTAACATCGTTGATACAAGAATGAATAGTTTGCAGAATTTTGATTGGGAATTGAATGTTGAATACAAATTGATCAAAAAAAAAATCATGGGTTGCAACTGGAAACATACTGCACTGGGAGAGGAAGGAACAGACTCAGGTTGTGCTTTGAGATGTAAGTGATGGGAGGTGAGGCCTTGGTGCTGCGGAATGGTTACATACGTGAGGGACTTTATGCACATCATTTGTTTACACCAAAATCTTTTGCGGGATTTTAAAATTTTAGTGTCTTTTGAAACAAAGGGGACTTTAAGAACAAGAGGTTACTTTTTGTTCTTGAGTATGGGGAAGAATATATGTCAGTTTAATCTGAACAAAGTACAGCCCTTCATTTTAAATTGTGGTGTTTCGATGTAACAGGAAAACTCCTCCTTAACCTGATGGACCATACAGAAGTTGTCAGAGACTTAACGTTTGCCCCAGATGGCAGCCTGATTTTGGTGTCTGCATCCAGAGACAAAACATTGAGAGTGTGGGACCTGAAAGATGACGGTATGTTTTCAGTTCATCTGCTGTAATGCACGGGAGAAATATGCACGTACTCCATTGTTCATTGCTATTAACGCAGGTCAGAACTTCTTTAAAGAAATAAATAAATAATTCTCCTATTAATTGACTCGGTATGTTCTCTAAACATTCTCCATATATTCCCCAGAGGTACAAGCTGGATTGGGCTACTGAAGTTCATGAAGTGGCTTCTTTCAGTAGGGAAATAAGACATAGAAGCTGTGTGGGAGAATTATTATCTCTGTGCAGACTGACACTGCAAGATGTCTGGAAAGAGTATAACGTTTTGCAGAGCTTTTCAAATTGGATCTGTAACATTTAATGGAAATTGATTTTGTAAACTATCACGTATCTCTTATTTTTTAGGAAATATGATGAAAGTGTTGAAAGGACATCAGAACTGGGTATATGGTTGTGCATTCTCTCCAGATTCTTCCATTCTCTGTTCTGTTGGAGCTAGTAAAGCAGTATGTGTCAGAGTTTCTTGTTCATTAAATCTACTCAATTGTATGCATAATCATTTTAAATCTAAGTAACTGTAAGCTTGTGCTCTGTGTCATGGATTTCTAATGTTTTATGATGATGTAGAAGTGCATGAAATTTAACTAGCAAATGTCGAGACACTGATTTTATGAATTGAACTTGCACTGCTTTTAGTTGAAGAAACTTTAAGTGTTCTTTGAAAAGTAATCGTGCACATCTCAACGTGTTTGTAGTATAAAATCAATGACTAAAGTTTCCAGTGTTAAAAGATACATAGATTAATGCATAAAGCTATTTTATTATTGATTCTATTCTTTCTATCTTCTACTCAATGAAAGGGACTTTTCAAAGTCTGAGGCAGTCATGGTATCTCCCTGCTGAACAAAAATATTTCTGCGTGTTCCCAGTACACATGGCACTCACGTGTCTAATAGAACTAGAATGAAGGACAGCATACTGGTTTTCTTTTCATCTGTATTGTAATGCCCTGCTAGAGAACTGAAAGCAGTGCAGGTAAAGCAAGTATGCAGTAAGCTACTTTTCTTGGCACCGAAGAACTAGATTAAGACAAAAAAGGGATTTCAGTCAAGTTTCAGGGGCTTTTTGGGTAGTTTAACGAAGCCTATCTATGCTGATTAATAAGCACGATTCAGTAATTGAATACTGCTTTGTATAGATGACTGTTCAAATGCATTTTATGCTCTAAATTATCAGTGCAGTTATGATAGAAAATAGTTGAGTTTGGGGGTTTGTTTTTTCTTTAATGAGAGCAGATGTAGATGTATACATTGCTATCTTTAGGCTGTGTGTTTTCCATAAGCTTCTTGCTTTCCCTGTCACAGGTGGTGGCAGCAATATTGGTGTGATTGAGGTTAAGCTGGCACCACTCACACAGGAGCACAATGGTGTTAGCTGGGCAGAAAGAGTGGCATCTCTGGCTACCAGGCTGGGGGCGAACTTTACCATAGGATGAAGTAACCTTGCATTCGACTGCAAGGTGTACTGTACGTACGCAGGTGCTGGTTGATGTCCACTTTCTGCTTTCTTTCTTTCTTTTTTTTTTTCTTTTTCTTTTTTTTTTTTTTTAATAATTTTCACAGCAGTGAAACACACTTGACTCCTAAAACCTAGTTTCTAGTTTTATGCAACACTGGTGTCTTCTTAGAGAAATTGGTTCAGTTTTAGGAAGTATGTGAGGCACTAAGGCCACGTTTGCTTTGTAAAACATAGACTTATCTAAGATGTTTGTTTTTAATCTGTGAGTAAGGGGAAGAAAAAATCAAGGACCCTAATAAGCTCTTTCAGGGACATATCTTCTGCTTAAGATCATACATTTTCTATCAGCTTATGCTGCAGAACAAAGATAGTTCGTATTAAGTAATTATGCACAATTTTCATTTTGATTTTATATATATATAAAGTACAACTGCATGTAAAATCCCAGAATGATATTTTATCATTGTTTATAATACAGTGTGCAATTAACTGAGTAAATTGTAATATTAATGTCTTTTTTATTGTTGACTTGATTTAAAATGCATAAATTCTTTCTAATAATATGGTTAGACTTCCCTATTGTTTTGCCAGAGACATAACTTTTGGCTGTGAAAATTCTCTTTGCTTGCAGTATCTGTTTCTCTTCCTAGGCTGACGTTGGTGATCCAAGCCAATTGTAAACAAGTGATCTTAAACTCAAAGGGATGCCACTGGAGTAACAATATGTTAACCTTACACTTTCTGTCTGTATATTTCTTAAAATTTTGGTAGTTACTGGAAAGAGGGGACTGTAGAGTTTAACCCTATTTATTTCTGCATATTTTAATAAAATAGTTTTGTAATACATGATTTTCAGTAAGCTACATGGTTAAATTGTGTTGTCTTTATCTTATATTTTGTCTTATTTTGTTAATAACATTTAACAAGCAAGTTAGAATTTGCATGTCTGCTTTAATTATTTTTAAAAATTTTCATTTTAATCTCGAGTATGACACTGAGCATATTTCTTAATTGTAGTAATTCATAATGCCTGATTTTAATATAATCCTAGATAAGCAGCTATTCTTAAACAAAGTAATTGCTTCATTGCTTCACTGAGCAGAGCTATAACATTAGCTTATTTAATTGCAGGTTTTTCTCTGGGATATGGATAAATACTCCATGATACGAAAACTTGAAGGACATCACAATGATGTTGTAGCCTGTGAGTTTTCTCCTGATGGAGCTTTACTGGCTACTGCATCCTACGATACTCGAGTCTATGTCTGGGATCCATACATTGGAGTTATTCTTATGGAGTTTGGGTAAGTGTAGAAGTTAAATCTGGAAATTCACAATGAAGGCACCTACTGAAGATTAATGGTCTTATTTAGCTGTAATTGGTAACAAGACTTGGGAAAGAAAATCTTAGTAGCGGCCGACAAAAATCCTACAATGGTAGGATAGTGGAGTTTTTCCTTCTGAGAAAGAATTTAAAGCACCAATACTTCAGTGTGTCCTAATTAAAGCATTTTCAGTAAAGCTAAAATACTCAGTACTGCAAAAGATACAGTAGTTAAATTTCCACTCCTGATTTCATAGTTAAAATGTTCAGTCCATTTTTTTTTCTTTCAGCTTAACTAGTGGTGAAGGAAGTCTGCAGTAGTTCTTAAGTATTACACTCTTGGCTCTGTTTCTATCTACAGGCATCTGTTTCCACCTCCTACTCCAATATTTGCTGGAGGTGCAAATGACCGATGGGTTAGATCAGTATCTTTTAGTCACGATGGACTACATATTGCAAGCCTTGCTGATGATAAGTAAGTATGGGGAAAGATCTGTTGGACTCCTTTCATTCCTCCCATATGATGTGAACGTTTAATGGCAGTTGGGTTGGTTTGTTTTAAACTGAGAAATGGCATTTGGTAGTCTTGGTTAAAGTACATGAGTTGACTGTTGTATGTTTCTGTTCATTTGGAATGCAGAAAATAATGAGCTGTGTACAGTGGAAGTGATCAGAGTAACAACTGAAAATTAAAAAAGAGGGATTATAAACAATGAAAAATGTAAATTGAAATAATAGCGCAGTTAAGAATTTTCTATTGTTTTAGTTTACAAAGCAAAATGCAAAGTACTCCATGATCTGGTATTCAATTTCTGCTTTGTGCAAATCATATTTTGAAGAACTGTATTTTAAGCTTATGAAGAATGCTTTCTCAAGATGACAGCAAGGATATTAACTGCAGGAACACTTTAGTTTTTTGTTTGTTTAATTAAGCATTATTGGGCTTTCCTGTCAGGTATTACAGGTAAGAGAGATTTTGTAAATCTTCAGGTTATTGCTTTCTGCCACAGAAGGCCACCTTTTATTTTAAATGGCAGAGTTAGAACAGTTGAAGAAATACAAATGATGGTATATATCAGGAATGAAGAAGTGATATTTCAGGCCACATCTGAAATGTATTGTATGCACGTTAAAATATTTATAGAAATTCCCAAACTTTTTATCAGACTTTTTTTTTAATGGAATCAGAGATAATACGAGATAGAATTAAATGTCTGTTCTGATAACTGACTGCTTCATTTTTCCCTTTTCAGAATGATAAGATTCTGGAGAATTGATGAAGAGTACCCTGTACAAGTTGCACCTCTGAACAATGGGCTCTGCTGTACCTTTTCTACTGATGGCAGTGTTCTAGCTGCAGGGCAAGTATATGATCCCCCCCCTGAAATATTAAATGTAACATGGTTAAGTTGTTAGTTAAGTGTTCTAAGGATCTTCAGTCATAACACGCAACTCAATGTAGTAAAATCTGATAAACTCATTTCTTATCTTTGAGAATAGATAAAATACAGACCCACAAATGTGGATTGGAGTAGGATCATTAGATGATCAAGGGCAGTAATTTTGTTTTATTTTTTCTGATTTATTTACTAATTCATTTTTACTGTGCAGGACGCAAGACGGCAGTGTGTACTTCTGGGCAACTCCAAGACAAGTCTCTAGTCTCCAGCATTTGTGTCGCATGGCAATTCGAAGAGTGATGCCCACAAGCCAAGTCAAGAACTTGCCTATTCCGTCAAAAGTGGTGGAATTTCTTTGTTACCAGATTTGAGCAGAGAAAGTAAAAATTATATCAAACTGGCAGGTGGCCCAGCTGCTGAAACTGGCTGAACACTTTAAAGAATCCTCAAACTTTACAGCCTTTATGATTAAAATGCTACAGGTTTTCAAGAGCTATTTAAAAGTGATATCCTAAATATTTTGTCCAAATACCTGACAGTTAAATTTTTAATATTTATGGAAAACACAGTAGAAGTATTCCTGATGTTCTCAATTTTCTAAAATGTAACTGTGAAAACATGTACATACATAGACATAAGCTGCTATGTGCTGTCAATGTACCTTTAACATTGCTTTTATCATTTTTGATGTGTGTCATGTATATATTGCTTTGGTAGAGCCATCAGATGCATCTGTGCTGTAAAGTGGAAGGATAACTATTATTCTGGGACACTGAGTTAGAAAAAATATTGACATAAGGAAGCTTAACTGCTCTGTATGTATGTACATTGGTTGGAGTTCAGGAAACTGATCCACAGATATGAATTATGTTAGTTTACTTGATGGAAAGGTACAGCTTAGCTTTTTAGAACAACGTATGGTGAAGGGAAGTAGGTTAAGGTAGTGAGGGATGGAGCATATCTAAAGTCAGGAATTTTGCCTGTGTCAGCTAAAGGAGGCCTTATGTTCCACGTCAGCAAAACAGGTTCTATTGAGGTATTGGGCAGTGTTGAAGAAGTATTTCCTTACATTTCTAAAAATTTAACTACTGTATTATTGCCTGATGCTTTGTCTGTAATAAGAGAAGTTTACAGACTCAGTTTATTATTCTTTGACCCTGTAATATCTCTCTGGGGGTGATTATTGGTTAATGGCCAAAGATAAGCATAGTACTTGTTTTTGCCTTCTGTTATTTATCTGTACCTGCAGATACAAAGAATGTATGCATTGCATAAAATGCCTGATTATATATATTTTTGTTGAATTTTTTTTATTAAAAACTTGTATACAAGTATATAGCATCTGGTGACTGATTTGTCAGCACTACCTGCGTGCACCAGTTGTAGCAGCTCTCTTGTACAGCTTTCCTTTCCAGACCCACAGAACATTGATCTCAGTAAAAATTTAGTGTGGGGAACCACAGCACGACCAGCCCTTTAATTAGACCAGGTCAAAAGCATACAGTGACATGAAGTGTTCCTGTGCTTGTGCACTGTGTCAAAGGGAGGAAAGGGAGTTCTGACTGCAGCACATAGCCGAAGTCATGCAGGCTGTAGTAACATGTAAGTTGAATGGGAGTTTTTACTTCCATACTCTTCCAGAGTTCAACCTCTTTGTGACAACAAATATTATATGATGCATACAACGTATGGCAGATTTCACAGTAAATTGTGGCCAATGGCTCATTCAATATTAACCAAGCTACATTAGTGGCAACTATGCTGGGTCCTCTGTGGCGACACACATGCAAAAGGCTGTGGATCCTTTGGAAGTGCGTAAAGCATTTGCTTAGGGATGGGAAGTAACTGCCCTCTAACCATGTGTGAATCCCTAAGGAAGCAGCCAGCACTTCCTAGAAGGCCAGTTTCATCCTTGTGAGGGTGGGCAGCAGGTGGAGCAAGAGGGAGCCTTGAATCTGAGCAGGACTGTTGTCCATCTTACTCCAGCAAGTGAGGGAACTGTTTCCATGCTCTCCCAATCCCTATACTGGCTGGCTTAGAAAGAGTGGATTCCCGCAGCAGCACCAGCACTGGTACTATGATGAAGTGGTGAAAAACTTCAGGGAGTACAGATGAAAATGGAAAGTAGGACTGATAATAATTATTTTTCATGAATGTAGTGCATATGGGATGTGGCAAAAGCTCACCAGAACAAGTCCTCCTGTCACAGAAGCTGGCAAGTCTGCTATGCAGAGAAGGCATCTTTTTGAAGGTTCCATCCAACCTCACTTGATCAAACATCTTTATATTTTTGTGTGGAATGTGACAGATGGCCTACTTGGCTTCCACCAGCTTAGCTACTACTACATACAGAAACTATAAAGAAATCAATTCTTTTATTCTTGGACATGCTGTTGGCATTTTAAGAGACTAGGATGCTTTGGAAATACAAGGTGCTTTTCTGCTTCAACAGCATGGTCTTACTGGCAGATTTATTTTCTGATCATGTCCTCATTTTCTGGGGTGAAATACAAGAAGTCTCTGACAAAGCAAAAAGAACTCATACTGAGCACAGCCCAGCAGGCCTTAAACTGAAAAATCAAAAAAAAAGCCACCAACCAACCCTATAAATATCCCCATTCCATTGCTACAGCACAGTTAAGTGACAACACGTACTTCAGACTCATAGTGAAAGAAGGGAATGTTGTGTTTCAGCCCATTTTCAGTGCAACATACTGTATTTGCACATGTACAAAAGAAGAGAGACGATGCCCTGTAGCAAGCAAGCCATCTTCTCTTCTGAATGCTCAGCCCAGACACTCAGGCCTACTTTCCAGGAAGATTTTCCCCAAACACTATTTCCAAACATCATAAATCAACTTTCACTTTACAAAGACGACTACAGAACAAAGCCAATGGAACGGAACTTCCTCAGGAACTAAAATCCTGCTGGCGAGGAAATCGCATACGTGTCACCGTGCTGCTTAACGACTCGCTCATTTGGTGCAATATTTTTCATAGAATTGCTCCAATTTGGGACAATATTTATCTTTCCCCCCCTTCCCCTAAATGCAGGTATGAAGACGCAGCTTCTCATACACTGTCCAGCTGAAGGAAAAATTGATGAGTTCTGTAGCCCCCAGAACATTCCACCTCAACCTGAATGCAGAGATGAGCAGCTGCCAGACATGAAGTTTTCTGCCAGGAAGCCTTCTGATTTACAAATACGCGCTTCTTCTAAATGCAGTCACTCTAATCAGCTTAGCTCTGTTCTGCACTCTGCTGGAATGTCTGTTCTGGGGAAGCAGCAGCCCTCCCCATGAGAGACCACAAACCAAGAAGCAAGCAGTTACTAACATTTCTGTATCTGCAAACATTAAACAGATGGATGCAGACAGCTGTGATTTGAGTGTATGCGCTTAATAGCTCTACTTGATAATGGAAATAATTATTCTACAACCTCGGAACAACCTACAGCTAGAAAATTGGCCAGAGCCATTTGTCAGGAACGGAGGAAATAAACTGCAACTCTGGAATGCTACTAAGATGCGTGGAAGTGGTTTTTAGACTGAAGGGTGTTTTGCTGTTGTTACCAAGCTGTGAAATATTTGGCCAAGTTAAAAAGAGCCCATAAAGAGGAAAATTTAATGGAGCAAAAGTAGCCCCTTTGCGTTGGTGGCACTCTGTTTAGCTGGGGCTGAACAGAACCAGATTCAGATCCATTCAAAGCCAACTAGAAACATGCTGTGCACAGCTGGTATTTCTGTGGCAAGCATAATTAATGTCCTTAAAGCATTTTGTAATCCTTTGCTGAAGTGCACTCTGGGTATTAAAGAAAATCAATACAGTGGACAGGAACTGAGCCGAGAGGCCGGAAGCAGAGCTCGTCCTGCAGTACGCTGACACTCTGCGTTGTCTGAGTGCTGCGAGCACAGCCTTGCCAGGCCAGGCAGCAAAGACAATTAGCAGGAAGAAGAGATGATGTAATAGCTTGCAAAATTTCCTAACATGGGCAGAAATATCAAGCAGTGGAAGAAAGACATGAATAACTGAGAATTTTTGAATCTAATAAGCTCTTCTAGAAAGAAAAGCATGTTAACAACACAAAAGTAATAGACAACGGCAGTCGAAATAGGCAAGAGGAAAGTGAAAATTTCTAATATGCCGATGGCTATTTACTCCGTTATTGTTCATTAACCCTATATGCAGTAATACAGAGCACGTTTCTTCTGGAGACAGGATGCTGGACAACACAGAGCCCTTACTGATCAGTTCCATTCTTCTCTGCCTGGGCACTGCAAAGCCCCAGTATCACCGTGGTTCTTGACTGTTTTCTACACCATGAGCCCGCAGATTCAGGCGTACCCCAGCTGCAGGAAAGCCCAGCTATAGATCCAATCACAAATCTCACTTACTTGTGCTAACACTAAGTTTTGTTTCTAAGCGTTGCCAACCTTGGGAGATTTTGTTTTGTTTCCAGACAACCTGCCTTTCACGATGTGTGCTCTCTGCACTTAGCAAGAGTGACTTAAACGTAGAGTCTTACTGGAGAGGCTTACTGAAGCCATCAGGCCAGGTTCACTGAAGTGTGTGATTTATGAAAGCAGAGGAAGAAAATAACATCTCTGTTTCCTCTCCTTCACCAATTCAGAGCATCCCACGTACTCCAAAACGAAAACTATCCCCATGAAGCCTCAGCCCGCTTCTCCTCACTCTGAATCAGTTTTTTTGTTTGTTTTAATCTTTTCTCCAGGACATAAATGATAATTTTAGACTAAGTACACAAGCTACCTCATTAGTAAGGGTATATATAATCAATTACTTTCAAGCCTCTACCTGCTGTGGTGCAGAGAGATACCATAAGGTGAGATTTGCAACTGATTCATCCCCAGTAACTCCAAGGAGTTTCCAGTTCTGACCATCATGCAAAGCTAAGCCCATCAATAAGGCCAGGAACACAGAAATGAACTCCCAAAGCTTAGCACTTCCTCTGTAGGGTAGCCAGGCTGAGGGATACTGTGTACCAGGAAGCTTAGCTTGAGACTCAATTGCTGATTCAAGTATGCCCAAATATCAGGGACGCATACATTTGCACTTTGCAGCTGGGGAAGGAGCAGCACTTTTGGGGACATTTTTCTGGATTATTATCATATAACTAACTCAAAATATCACTGCAGATCATGCTAGTGTAACAGAGAAGACACATCTCATTAGCCAAGACTAAATGAGACGGAAACTATGAGGCACTGTGACTTGAGGGCATCAATTCTAGTTGACAGTTACCACAACAAACAAGTTACAAAGCTGTTGGTGCTCCTCGTAGGACCACAGTACTTGAGGGGATTAGGCTGGTAATCAGTTATACTCTGCAAAGAGAGGTCCAGTACAGTTCTAGGAACATTATAGCAAAACACTTGTTCTTGACCAGTGCATATTTATCCTCCCTTTCATTCACTTACAGCAGTATTTCCTGACAGGCCCAGACATCTGAGCTGCCCAAGCTTTGAAAACAGAAGCAACAATTACAACTTTTGTTATTACCATTTCTAGAAGCACAAGAAACCCACAAATGACTTACAGACAGTGGAGCTACAGCAGTCAGACAGGCAGCCTGGCCAAGGCAATCACTGGGCTCTACCACACAGCCAGCAGACATAGAAGAAGGACTTGAGGAGAAACTGCACTCATGTAACACAGAGAGAAGACCTGAGAGAGGAACAGAAAGATTAAAGATGTAGGGGATGATTTTCCACAGGGAGGATAGTGCTCAGGCTGAGTGCAATTAAGCCTATTCCAAACTAATATCAATTCCCTCCCAGCTGTCATTAACTAGCACTTGTCAATAGGTTACACAGAGAGGGGCAAGGAGAAAGAAAAAAAAAAAACCAAAAAACAAGTGGATAAAAAAGCAACAGCATCAGTAATGGAAGCCTCTGTGGACACAAAAACGCGTGGGAAGAAGGACTGCAGAGATAGCCTGCAAACTGACCCTCAGGGGCTGCCCCTGTCCCCTGGAGTCCTGGGCACAGATCAGCCTCTGCCTGCATCTCATGGGTGCAGAGGCTGCCTGAAAGCATGTCAGAGAGAAGTGAGATCAAGAAATAATTTCCTCATCAGAAGGAAGGTCCTTGGAAATGCTGTGAGAACAACACCTATTTTCAGCATTCACATATGGCATCTCCGTTGAGTCACTCAGGGAGAGACCAAAAAACACTCCTAAGCATTTTTGTGATTGATATCATTCATATTGCAGCTACATGAGGTCTTCCATTTCAACAATTCAGAAACATGGTGATGAATCCCATAACCTCTATTCCTCAGAAATTACAATGATCTCATAAAGGATAGAGGTTGTATAAGATCCTATAGGAAATGTGGTCAGGATCATCCCATAGGAAAGGTGTCAGGCAAAAACTCTTTAGCCAGGTAATTGTTTCAGATTAGAACCATCTGAGTAAGGCAGATGGGTTTTATGTGTGATGCTGGCTTCTGCACAGGGATAATTTTGTTTTATAAACACTGCTCCACACAGCACAAAAATCCAGCTGCAGTAAGCAGTTCAGAACAGCTTTAATTATCGATGTACTAGAATGAAAGCAAAGCCAATGTAAACTTCAGATAAGCAATCAGTAACTTCGTTTAGGTCATTATAACAATATTAGCTATCAGCTAAATTACACCTTTTGTAACTAGTTGAATTCCAGACAGAAGTTCTGGAATGTATGTTATTTCAAATGTGAGATTAGAAAATCCCAAACACTCACTGTCTTTGCAAATGTCTGAGTTCTTTGTTGCATGAAGGAAATAAAATATTTATTTATGGGCTGTTATATTGAAGTTGCTAGGCTGGGGGCTACATAACAGAAAGACTAATCCCACCTCCCTCTGACCTCACCTCTCAGCCTACGCAAGCCTCACAAACACTGAAGATAGCTCAGTTTGCCAGTGCACGAGATGATGGACTTTTTGTCACTTAATTGGAGCATACTCTGCACTTCTTCAGGTGTCCAGGTGATTGTACATTACCTCGTGTATGTGAATTTACCTGAGTGTCAAACAGCTACAGTTCCTGCCTACATGGTTCTGTGTATATGGAAAAAAGATTATAAAAGCAAAAAGCCCTTAAGTCTTAATGCAGCCTCTGTGTGCACTTATCTGCCTTCTGTGTTTTTTCTAAGCTGAACACAGAATGGCAGCTACTGTCTAGTGGTAGCTAAGGAGGATAGGAGCACACAGCTGTGAGCACTTATGAGAGTCCATAAGAGTTGAGGCACAAAGTAGCACTGCAGTGCTCGGAGATCGCTGTAAGTACAACCCACACGATGAGAGTTACAGGTGAACTCTTACTTTGGAAAAAATGCTCTGACTGAGGGCTGCACTGGCAAAGTGTAAACCTGGCCTGAGTCCTGCTGAAATGAACAGCATTAGTCATGCAAGTGTGCCCTACAAATCCCATGCATCATCATGAACAAATGTGTATTATCCTGCTACACATTATGATTTGCTGTGCAGAATTATGCTCCCTTTGCAAGGTAGAAACCAGCATTTTTAAGGAGGTATATCAGAAGTGATAATCAAAGGCAGGAGTTCAGGAGTATTTAAATCCAGAGAGGAAAGTTGTCACTGTTCATTTCTGAAAGACAGACATAGGAAGTTTTTCCTTACTTTCTACCACTTTAAAATCTGAGCTGCCATTTAGCTGTGCTTTCTCCCACCTACACCCTTCCCAAATCTTGTATACTCTGCAGGAAGACATAGGTTTTTTGGCACGTCAGGTGGGCTCACTTGGATGATTTCACTCTTAATCTCTTGAAAGCGTAAATGCAGAAATAGCTTCTCTGTTGGATAAGATTCAATTTAAAAGAGTCAAGCACTAATACTGCATTTTCATTATTCAGGCTGGAAATTCAGTACACAAAAGATTAACTAGAGAAGTAGCTGTACAATCCAAAGAAGCTTTGAGATCCATTTAATTTGTCAATAAATGTCAGAGAAATGGCTAAACACGAATTCAGCAGGTAGACTAGAAGCATGTCCTTTAAAGGTGAACTATAAAATACATTTTTGTATGCATGGTGTCCTTCACTGTTTCTTTTTTATGACTTTTCTGTTATTATTTCAATTATGTTAGGCCACACAAATTCCACTGGTGATCCAAAAAGCTCATCAGCTCAATGACCTGCGAGAACACATTAATTATGCTTGTCTAATTAAACCACTAAGATGTTACCGATGCTACTTCCTTCTCTGTTACTTCTTGCTCCTAAAGACAAATAACTCTATCTATAGGCTATCCTAATCTGTTTTCAAAAGATATAACATCAATTTGCATCATCCTATACCAGAATAAATACCAGGACATAAAAAGTATATGAAAAAAATACACTGGCATATGCTATTTGCAGTGTAAATGCACATATTCCTGCCTACCTGCACAGCTTGCCTGTTTAAATGAGCCACTAGGGTATGTTTTGATGGAATATTAATTATTGACTAGCTGCTTGTGGGCACAGCACAAGAAACACGTCCAGGGAAAAGATTTTAAAAAGAAATATTGCTTCATCTTAATTGTATCGGGCGAAAGAAAAAAAAATCCAAGGTCCACTGCAGATAACAGTAATGAGAAGACCTAGTTTGGGAAGAACTTTGATCCTGATGTGGTGTGTCACAAGACTGAGATTTCTGTTTGCTGCTCCCAGTCTGTTTCCTGTTAGGCCACTGGCATTGTAACGCAGCAGCTGAACAACTGCCCCATGCACATAAACCTCAGCAACACACCGACAGAACAGTAAGACATTCAAGAAGGGCTGCAGGCTGTGGCATAGAGGGAATTCCTAATGTACCAAGCTATTTGCTTGACAATGATTCAAAAAGCACTGTTCTTTCAGAACAATAAATCAAACGTAGCTGCTACAATTGGCACACTCAGGAGAATAAACAAAAGTGAGGTGAGTGGCACTTTGTTGTTGTTGCTGTAAATCAGCACTAGATTTGGAGTACAGTTTGCTAACGCTATTTCTCTAATCTCAGTGCTACCACTGGTGAGCTTCATCTACTGCCTGGGAGATCTTTTCTGAATTTACTCCAGTGCATAATGAATTAAAATCTAGCTGAACAGAGTCATGAGAGTGATCTGATGAACAATTGACCCAATCCTAATGAGTCATCATTACAGCAAAGAACAATCTGCAATGAAGAAAAGGAGGTTTGAAATGTCTGTGTCACATGGATTAATGTGGGTGTGAGTGACTCCAGCTACGTGTCTAGGTGTAACTCAGACCTGGTGGTGTCCAGCTGGCCATGAGGCTGTGTTTCCTGGGCCTGGGAACAGCTTGGTCCTTGAGCTCTAGTTCCCACATCCAGTGAGCTGGCGGTGTGTGGGCATTCACTGTGGTGTCCCAGGGGAAGGTACAAAGATCACTTGGCTATGTACAGTTTATTTACTGTGCCCACTGGCTCATGAGACATGGGGGGGGTGGAAGCGTACTGAAGTGTTTCAAGTGTTCACCAAACACAAACACGGGTTTCATCAACCCCACAGGTTGGTGAAGAGCTGCCAGAATGGTGTTCAGCCGAGACAGTCTTGTGGCATCTTCTGACTGATGGCCTGAACCACGAATTATCAGGAAACGACCCACTGCTGCCATGAAATACACACTGCACAGACAGCCTCATATTTGGTGCAGAAGTGTCTCTTCCAGCTAATCTGCATAATCAGACCAGGAAGGCTTGACTTAACCAAGCCTATTTCTGTCTGCAGAAGGATATGCAGTTCAATTCATGAGCTCTTCTGGCAACATGCTCCAAAATAAATTCATTCAAGATGTTCATCTGTGTGGATGCAGAACTTCTTAAATTACCCTTTTCCTATGGAATTCTTTAATAAGCAATTCCTTTAAAGCTAAGCCAGCACCGCACCCCAGACTCCCCTCAACCAAGATTCTTACACACAGCTGTGAGAATGCTTTGTGCAATGTGATAAGTAGAGAATGGTTTCCTCTTTTTACTATCAGTTCTGTCTAGTAATATAAGAAACATGGTGATGAGAGTGTTTTTAGGCTATTTTTTTCCTGAATGTATTACAGTTCTTGGCTTCAACAGCAGATGCTATCACCTATTCAGAAATTAACCAGCATTTTAGATAACTAATTACCTCAAACCATACATTGCTCAAAATACAAGTCAGCAGCATGTATGGAGAAATGTGACAAAAATAGCATTTGAAATGCTTATGGAAATCAGTAGACATTTAAATCTTTATTACTACAATGCAGTAGAATACAAGTCCTCAAAAACCAAGTCTCTCTGGTCCAAAGAACTCCTACACTAAGCTGACAAGAGACAAAGCGATGAACAGAAAACATAATTCCTAGTTTAAAGAGAAATAAATGAGGCATAGAAAAGGAGCTCAAGGATAACTCAGAATATGACTTTCCTTCCTGATGTGGTAAGATAGTACCTTTGACACAAGCCTATTTTGCTGCTCAGAACAAATATCAAATATATAGTTCAATAAAATGCCTACAGGGGCAGATCCAGACATTTTACTCCACTCGTCACAGATGAAGCTTTGCTGCTGACTTGGTTTCCTCTGCTCTTTCAAAACTGATTAGTCTTGTGATTTTACACCAATGATTGCTTGTTCTTAAGAACTCAACTTCAAGAATAAAATAACCAGAGAGCTGAATTTCATCTCAGAGCAACAGGAGCAAAATGTTGTTACATTTCCAGAATCATGGTAAAGAACATGATCTCTATTTATTCACATACCAAAACCCAGAGATACCAAGAGTACGTTATTTTTAAAGCCACGTGCTCTTTATTCAGGATTTTGCACTGACCCTCACAGTTCTGATGGTGGGGCTGGCTGGCTTATACTGACATCTGACCCAGTTTGCATCCTGATGAGTTTCTACTTTTATATATGACTTTGACTGTGATCCATTTAACTCCACTCGAGAAGCTGGGATTGGTTTGAATTGCTGCTGTATTCCTTTGCCAGAAAGTAAAAAAAAAAAAAAAAAAAAAAAAAAAAGGCATGGAGAAACAAGGAGAACTCCCCCTAAAAGGCTTCCAGTTAAAAAATTATGATCAATTTGTGAGAGTTTAACTTCTCCCCATATTGGAGCCCTTTCTGAGTCTACAGTGCTCTCTGCTGGCTAACATACACTATTGCTTACTTGGTTTGAAATGGAAATAGCTTCTTGGATGGAATCTGAGAAAACCACTGTCTTCTCAGCACATCCCTTGGCTCTCACTGAAGAGATGGTGAGCTATATGTTGTCAAGCTTCAAGGTGCTATCTGCTCTATAAAAGCAAAAAATGCTCACAAACAAGACAAGTGCAGCAAAAATTAGACATAATATTGTTCGCAAATATCTGCTATTCTCCTTCATTAGGTGTGTTTTGTGTCAGCTGCCACATGAGCAAAAAGTGGGAGATCCTGGAGTCTATTTCTGATTCCCTCAAGCATTTCTTTACTGGAGTAAAATTGAAGTTTTTAGTAGTTACAATGATTACAACACTGGCTTTATTCAAAAAGTGTTGTGAATCAGCACTGATAGCAGAAGAACTGCCAGACAGACCACGTGAAGGAGCAAGAATTCCAGGCTCTCTGGCTGTCTGTGAACATGCAGTGAAGGAAGGTTTTTGAGAAAGCACAAGAGAGTGCAACCGACTCCTGCATCAGTGGCTTTCTGCTAACTCCATTGCTGTCTACTAGGCAGTAAGCTGCAGGGTTTGTTCCCCAGATCAGCATGCTTGCTTACCTTCGCAGGCAGAGACATTCACCCATAGCCTCCTTATGGTTATACATAAAGGCAGAAACTCTGAGGTCAGAGTCAAGAAAGTAGCTCTTTAGCAAGTAATAAAACTACCAGGGTGTGTTTAGATGGGAATCTGCAGTTTACCCAGGGTCTGAAGGTAACCTGCAGCAGCTGCACTTTGTGTCATAACAACCATTTGCATCCCACTGCAGATTGGATTTGTCAGCTTTAGAGGAAGAAAACAAGCTGCGTGGGATTTTCTGATCCATTAGTGCCCTGGCTTCTCGCAGGAGGCCATCTGCTTGGAGCAGCATGCAGTATGACAGGGTTCTGCTAAGGCTAGGAGACAACCTCTGACTTCTTTTGTTTCCTCTGCTTTCATTTGGAAAGAACCAGTGCATGAAACACAAACAGTCCCTGAAAACCAAAGAAATGCATGCCTTCAATTTTTTTCCTGAACATTTACCTCTGTTAACTCTTCCAGGACAACTGTCTTTCAGAAACACACCCTCGGAGATTATAGCTGTGAGATGCTGCCTTTGAGGAGGAAGAGGAAGGAAATCATAAATTATGCACAGCTTTATAGGCCTTTCATGATACACTTTGCATATGAATCATCAGAGCATGACAGTAGCCTCATGGTGGCTGAAGACTGGCATCTGTCAAAACTTTGTTTCCTCCTTCTAATGTTGCTCATTTGTCATCTGCAAGCAGTACTTTTTCCTGGGCCTGCAAACAATCGTGCTTTTGTTTAGTGGGGCTATATTGCAAGAGTCCTTTTGCTGGAAAGCGTCAGCTAATGATGCTCATTTTCCTCACTTCTGGGAAAGAATAGTCTGGCTCCCAGCCTAAGGAAGAGTGGAAAAACTGTTCCTCCAGCAAGTATTGAGGAACTGCATTCTGAAATTGTCCCAGACACAATGAAGCCATCAGTCAGCACTTCAGAGGCTCTGTAAAAACTTTGTTCCTGTCAGATACAGATGGCATTTTCTTAAATAATTGCGGTTTTGTTGCAATTTAATGCTCCATTTTGTTTACCATCGCTACACTCTTGCAAATAACAGCCTTCACTGCTACAAAGATAGCAATTCATTTCCGAGGGAGGCAGCTGTGGGAAAGCTGGATTTAAGTTTGTCACTCAGCTAACCGGAGTCCACTTCTGCCTCTGCATCCATCTTCCTGTTTTATGTAACTTTCAACTCTTGGTACCCCAGTTCCTAACACTGTGCCACTACCTTATACACGAGCTGTTAAATGCAGGCAATCAAACATCTGAAAAGTGATATGAAGCTAACTCAAAGAACATTAAATACAACCATGTTCTTTATTGCCACCTTCCAGGACCCACACAGCCATACCTGTGTAGATCTCACACAGCTTATTTTATTCTTTTTTTATCTGAAGTCCTGAAGAATTTTCTTACTTTTTCGCTACTATAGTGAAAGCTGAGGTTTACAAGAAACCATGTTACTCCAGGAAATGGGACTTCAAAGTGAAAACACAAGACTCACTGCAAGATTATGAGATCAGCAGAAGTGTAGGAGAGGCGGAGTCACAAGGGCCAGATCTGCAGACCAAGAATACAGTTCTCATCCTGCCACCATCCTCCTCTGTGCCATCAAGGTAATCTTCCAGCAGCACAGGAACAATGCTCTTGCTGCTCTTTAATGGATACCATCACTTAAGATTTTTGTCTCAAACACTTTCCAGGGACAAACAAGGGGTATCCAGCCAGGAATTGGGAAGGAGTGTCCATGGAAATTTGCTTCTATCCAAGAAAAGTCAAAAGATATATATATTTTTAGTAACTAGTTAAGTCATCAATTCTTTCACATCTCACCTGAAGCCAGGCACTATTCTGACCTGACCTGATGTTGGATTGTCTATGCAGAACACAGATGCCATCAGGATTGGATGGACCCACCCCAAACAGCAGCACAGCAAGGCAGGAGGTCAATAAAGACAGAACAACAACTTCTGTTCAAAATTATTGCATCTCCACAGCACTTGAACTCTGTAGAGGTGCTGCCCTCCAGTACAGCCTAAGCCACCTATCCTTGCTGTTATTAAAAGTACCTTGGGTAGGCTTATGATTCCCAGAGGCATAAAATGGAAGAACTATCCTCACTCATCACAAGGATCACATTTTCAAACGCATATTTTCCTCACATGGCAGCAGGGATGTGTACAGTTGTTTCCCCAAATTGTGGGCACAAGGCTATGTTACAACTCTGATAATGAAGGAGTAATTAATAGAAAATAGTGGTGGTGTGTAGTAGGAATGCACTGTTGCCTGGAATACCTGCAGCAATAACACTGGGTTTTGTTCAATGATTATCACACCCACACTTGGAGACAAAGAGCTTGACAAAGCAACTTCAGGCTTACAACATCACACCCAACATTTATCTTCTAGTGGTCTCTGCAAGGAAATGCATTTAGGAAGGGTTATAACTGAGCGGTGCTCATGGACAGGAAAGAATTTCCGGGAATAGCACTGATGAAATCATGTCTCTAGTCCACATGAAGTCCAAAGACTATTTTTAGGCAGAGGCCTAAACTGAAGTTTTAAGACTATGTCTTTTAGGGCTTGTTACCATTATTGAGATTAAGATTGTGAAGGGAGCACTGCCTGACTTTATACCATCACATGGAATACTTGTGGACATCAACACAACTTTTTCAGGAGAAAAGGGATTTCAATTATCAAAACCATAGGAAAATGTATAGGAAAATGCACTGAGTGGCATTTACAGGGGGAAGGGACCACAAATGACTTGCATGACATGGACTGAAAGTTGGGACAAATGATGCCTACTGTGCCTTTAATATTCTTACCTTTCAGTCACTTCTGCATGTAGTATCACTACTGCAGCCTCATTAGTAAGCCATCTGTGCACCACCCACTTCTGCATCATTATATCTTTGGGAGGCAGAGAAATTCTGGAGTATGTTTGAAATATACAGAAGTTGAGGAACTTACCCAAAGAGACACATGAAGTCTGTGTCAAGTAAACATAGGTTTTTCTGTGCCACTGGCTAATGCTTGTGTTATGGAGGTCTGTATTCCTTCTTAAAAAATAAAAAAATAAAAATAAAAAAGAAAGGAAGCAGCTGGCTGCTAGTAACATTAAACCAGAATTTTAAGAATGCCATATTGCTTAGCAAATATGCTGATTATTTGGCACCCTTTAATTTATAAATTGTGAAGCAGAATTAATGGGGCCTGTTAGATGACATAATCTACTAGTCAAATGTTCAGATTTTTATAAGATAAAATCTTGAGTTTTCTTTGGCCTTTTAACTGAGGCCAAATACGGGTCACCTCATTTTTTCCAAGTTAGAATTGTTGTTCCTGTACTTGTGCTCTGGACTCACTTTCTGGGCTAGAGAAGAAGTGGTGTGACTGCTGGAGGCCAGTTTCTTTAAATAAAAAAGTAATCTAGATCAGTGGGGGATTACAAGGCACAAAATCTCCTCACAGCTAAGTAGGGTCAGCTGTCCTGGATGGCAAAACTGCCCCAAAGTTTTAGTTCACGATGAAATACCTGCTCTCTTACTGCCTGTTGGGTTCCCCTCCCAGCAACAAGCTTGCCACAGTGTACTTTCCTTTTTACTGACTAGTGGCTTTGGTCCATCTGCGAAGATGTGCTCCTCACACCCACAGGATGCCAGCAGCCACAGCTCAGTGCTCACTCTGCAGATGAGCCCAGGAGTACAGACGTGCACCCTGAGGTGCCAAGCCCTAAAGACACCTTGTCTTGTTCTTGGGTGTCAGCAGGAAAACCTTACCCTATAAACCCAGCACTGTTATTTTTCTCACCACTGTTTGAATTCAATAGTATTTCTGGCCACAGGAGCCTACTTTTAGTGTTGTGGCAAAAGATTACATCTGTACCCGAGTTCAAAGACACTGTAAGGGAATTCTCAGTGTGTACACAAAGCCAAGTACAGGGTTGTAGTGAGCCAGTGACATCCATAGAGAGCCTGATCTCCCTCAGAAATTGCCTTGACATAGATACATAACCACTCCTAACTTCAGAGTTACTGTGTTAGGATGTTTTGTCATCATGAGATGCCTCTCCCATGTCTTGTTTGTTATTCCCTATTTACCTTTACCTCCGATGAAATCATCACTAGCAGCAGGAGCTATTTCAACTATCACCTCCTCCTCCATGGAGTGTCCTGTGTGTTGGACCTCCAGCAGGCTGCACTCTGGTGCCACAGCCCCCATTCCTGAGAAAGAAGGGACTGGGGGCTCCATTCTCATACTAAGTATTCTGCTTGCAGAAGGACACATCTGCCAGCTAGAAATAGATTTCAGATGAACACACTGAGTTGTGAGTGAACTCACAGCTGGCCACCGGTCCGAAATGAGTTCAAAGCTCTGAGCTGGCCCCAAGGGGTCAGACATCCTCCTCCTCTTCATCTGAGCTCCATAACACCTGTATTCAAGTAGCAGTCACTCTCAGGAGCTTATTTCCCTGGCAGAGATGCTATGATATATACATCAGGTGCTGAAAGCAAGGCTGTGCCAGCAACATCAAAGTCAACTTCTATTTGCAACTATACCTTTGAGGAAAGTGCAAATATCACACAGGAAATTAGCAATGATTTTATAATAGCTGTGTTTTGTTTTTTTTTTTTAAACAATCATCTTCAACAACAGGAAACAAAGGGAGAGATCTGAAATCAAAGTTCTTCAACAGAGAATATTTTACAGCATAGGATTCCAGTGATAAGACTCAAACCACTACATCAGCCACCTGAACAAACATCTCATCAGGACACAAGAGCGACCAACCCTTCAAAATTGTAACTGCATAGAGGAGATGGTCTGAGGTCACCCCTGTTGCATCCACACGTCAGCTGTCAGGAGGGTGCAATGGGTAGGCACCATTCCCTTCTGCACGACTGCACCAAAACATGTGGAACATGTATTATTTAAACATGCCCACAACAGGAAAAACTGTAGAGTCTCACAAGCAACACTGAGAAAAAAAGTAGATTTGACAATTACATAGTAAGTCACTTGAGACTACTGCTGATTTACTTCATCTGCATCCTGCATCTCTTCCTCCCAATGTTATTATAGAAAAGTACATATACATCTACTGTATTTATATGCTTATATATATACACATACATTTCTATATATAAACACATATAGACACACAAACATATACTGTGTAACTGTGAGTGAGAACCATTATCTTATTCTGGATCTGTCTTTAACTGTATTTGCTAGTGTCTCGAGCAGAGGGAAATCAGTTCCTGACTGCAGCTCCTGAGGGCAAAACTATAGATACATGCACGACACAGTGAAGAGTATTTAGGTTCAGAAGTAACAAGTTCGTATGAGGTGAGAGGCTTGTTCAGGTGCAGTGACTGGATGTGAGGAGGGCAGCTTGCATTTACCTGCACCTCATGGATGACCTGAGTATGAAGCAGCACTTGGAGTCGAGGTGCAAGAGCACAAGGAGCAGGAGAGGGCTGGCTCTCGGGTTATTAACACTGCTGGTATCCCAGTAGCTGCAAGAGGGCCACTTTTAATTTATTTAGTTTTAAATAAAGATGGTTCTTTAACTTCCTGCAAACGGCTCAAAGCACACAAGGATCTCATGGCTGTGCTTTACAGAATTCACAGGCGAGGGTACAGGAAATCCAGAACAGAAGGGAGAGAAGGAATCACATCCACCCTCACCCCCTGCACTACGCACACGCTCCGCTCTCGGAGGACGCTGCCTCGGGCTTCGCCGCCGCGCAGAGTTGAGCACCGACCGCAGCTGCGCCCCGCAGCGCTCCGCTCCCTCCTCTCCGCTCCCCTCCCGCTGCCGGCGGCCCGAAGGGAAGGGAGCAGCTCCGGGGCAGCGCGGGCTGCAGGGGGCATCCGAGCGCCAAGAGCCTCGCAGGTAGAGCCGGGACTCAGCCCGCGACCGGGGCTTAACGCTTGGTTTCGGGCCCTCCGGCATCCTGCCGTGGTGCCAGGAAGCCCCGGTACCGGACAGACAACACCGTGCGCAAGGGAGAAGGAGATTTACAGACCCAGGGCGCTGGGTTCAGCTGGTTAGAGGCTCCGCTCCAGAGCAACAGCAATAACACGTTGGCCCAACTGATTTCTTAGGTAAGTTATTTCCAGGAGCAGGATAAAATGCAGAACTGTGCAGCGCTATGGAGCGGGCCGTTTGTTCAGCACTGTGTCACCCCAAGGTGCAGAGCCTCGCTCCAAGCAGTGCGTGCTGCTCCTCTGCCAGAGCTGATGAAGCCTCAGCAGCTGCAGGCAAACTGCTCTGAGCAAGGCTGGAGCCAGCGTGAAGAGATGAGCTGCAGGAGGGCTGTCACCTCTCCTGTAGCTGACACCTGCATCGAGGAGCTCAGACACCCTTTGTCCCTGCGTCCCACAAAGCAAGGACCAGCAGGTCTCATAAAGTTTGCAGAGGTGCTCTAGGGTTTTAGGGACTTGCACTCACTGCTTTTCAGAACACGTCCTGAAGTTACAGTGAAAGTAGGACGTTGTCCTGACTACGCTCCTTACCATAGATCTGAATGTACTGGAAAGCAAAATCATCCATCTGGGAAGGACTTTCTCAGGACTCATCACACTCAATTTACCAGCAATGAATCACAGAGGTAACTTGTTTCCCTTCTTGTTACCAACTGCTACCTCCAGTAAGGATTTAGGTGGTTTGAACCAAGACATTACTGTTTTCTAAGAAACTCCCAGTCTCTATGTCTCTCTCTAGCTTCCTGGAAGATGCTCTTCATGCAACACTCACAGTGTCTCAAAGAACTGTGTCTGTTTTGAGTAGAAAGAGCAATAGTTTGGATTTGGAGCCTTTTGAAGACTTAAGAGATACTGGATCAAGCCCAGAGGGAATGGGAAATAAGCACTGCTCTTATCTGCAACATCAACGCTTTGTGTTCAGCAGCCTGCATAGACAGCTGGCATCTGTTCTACAGCTCTTCTTACAGGGAAGAAGTATTCATACATTTTTATCCCAGGATCCTTAAATAGCCCTACACTGTGTGAAAACTGTCAAATCCTTCACTGCAAATCCTAGGCAGGAGGGAGTTAAGCTCCCAGCCCTGCACATCCCAAAGTTTTCCATAGTTCAAATCTCCATCTAAGCTCAGCAGACAAAATCCTTGATTCCCAGTGACAGTAAAGGATTGTATTTTCATTATGAGCTCGTCACCTACTCCCTTTGTGGCATTACTGCACGGTATTTATCTAAGTAACTCAATAAGCTCTTTTGAGTTTTCTTGCACTTTTAAATCAATCCACTGTTGCTACAGATAAGTGGCCATTTTGGGTCACTGGAGAGCAAACTTCAGATAAGAAAACTCTCCCGGAGGCCTCTGTCGGTCTCCTCTTGCTGGCAGTCTTTTGTTTCTCCCTCTCTTAATACACAAGATCTCTATGAGGTTGTTCTTACTGTGTGGGAAAGTACAGTGATTGCTTCCACAAGCGATTGTGGAATCCATTCTGCTCTTGGGACTCCCAGAGCCCAGATCTGCACATCCCACTTGCATATGTGAGCTGATGTGGGTGTGTGCACGCATCCTTACTGAGATACCTCAGCCTTTGCCCAGCACTCCTGCAGCATGGACTGAAGGCTGGGAAGGCTGTCAAACGCTCTGCTCCCTGAAACCAAGGTTGATATTTATTTACCTCCCTTAATATGTCATCAGCTGAGTCAGTAAGCCTTAGTTTCATGCTAAAGGCCATTATTTCTGGAGCTGAGACACACCAGGTAGAACCTTTCTGAATCATCTCACAGCACAGCTCAGCTGAATTTGATGTGTATTCAATTTTTTTAATCCACTTTGCCAAATAACTTAAAAATACCAATCTAGTATGAAGAGCTTGCCTACACACAACTGTTTCTCCATGCATGTAAAGCTTGAGTAGGAATTTAATGTGTTACCCTGCTTTCTTCTTATTTTTTGCAGCTTTCAGGAGTAGAAAGGAGTTGTTGTGCTGCTTGTGCTGTTCTGGCCATCCAGCACAAATCTCCAGAACAGCCCATGTCAGAGCCTTCTCCTATATCCTGTCTACGTTCCTGTTCTCACCATCATTGTCCCAGCTAGCAATCAGAAGGGATTGCCCACAGTCACAAGGGAATGAGCCAGGCCTTTTCCTGATTTTCAGTATCAACAGTTCCTTACACCACTTCGCTATTGCTCAGCATTTCCCAGAGGATGAGGACCCAGGCTACCAGATGAACCCACCGTAGTTGGTTTTCAGCTCTGCCTGTAACTCACAACAGCAGACCCGCTTTCCTTTCTTGGTGCAGCAAGACTTTGAACAGCACTTATCTCTGAAGTCAGTTTAGAGCCCAGTGTATTAGAACTTCTAAAAAAGATCCTCTAAATATCATTTATCATGATAAATTACTCCTCATTAACTGATCGACTTTTTCAAAAACTTGTGAAAGAGACAGGTACCTTTTGATTGGCTCCAGTTTGCAAACAGATTATGACATTACCTTTGTGTGTAGATACAAAACTACATACCATATAGAGCCAAAAAAGCAAGCCAGGCTGCATTTATCTCCTAATACCACACTGGGATCTCTGGAGAGTGTGCTATGTCTAAAACCAGTCTTTATTACCAGGAGCTCATTGGAAGAATTCTCTTTTTCTCTTTATTGTCCTGTATTAGAGATTCTGCTCCTTTAAAAATCACCAGAGGAGCCAGTCCTGGTATTCAGACTGCACCTGACTGCAAGGAGAGCATCCTCGACTGCATGGATCTGTTATGCTTACTAAACCTGCCTTGCATGTTGGTAGGACATACAATGGGTACCTTGACACACAAGGTAACACCTCCAGCTATAAACTCACACCCAATTCAGGTGGCTTAATTGAGCACTGAAGATAATCAATAATACATTATTTGCTGCTGCTGAACTGGTGATTGTCATTATTTGCTGAGTTTCCTTTTTCCCTACAGAAGTAAGTGCACACAGCTCCACACACTGTTATTTGTCAGTCTGTCTTTCTCTGCTTGAATTTCCACCCTCCTTCCTAACCACCATGCCTGCCATCAGGGGAATACCTAGCACATCTGTTATCTTGCTGATTTCTCTGCATGTAATTGGCTCTAAGCATATATTCCTTTGAAGAATCTATCTGCTCAGCAAATGTGCACTGTGATTACTTTGCTGAGTGCTATGCCTGTCCATTATTTACAAGCTTCTATCATGCCCCAGCAGCAGGAATGCCATACGTAGGATTAAAGAAAGCAACAAAGCAAGAACAAAAGCCAGGTTTCCCTGGCAGCACAATTTATGTGCCTTTCTAATGTGTTGCCTTATCTGCCTCACAGAACAGTGACAGCTCCCTGTTGAAGAGAAAAATAAATTATACCTTAATTAAGCACTGTTTTTCTGCTTTTCTTGTGTCCCTGGTAAGGGAAGGCTGTGTCATTCTAACTGCATCCCTTTAGAGAAAAATGCATGCATCTTTATTTAGAGCCTTAGAAACTTGGAAATACTCCCTAACATTTCTGCAGCCACACTTCTATCCGTAATGTTGCATGGTCATTTTTTCATTGGCTCCAGGTGGGGTAAAAACCTCATGTACCTTTTTTCTGATTTCTGTCTTGTACTCACATCTTCTCTTACTTTCTTATGCAGCTCTAGCCTCAGCTTTTAGGATTATCCAGAGGCTTTTAATCTGAGGTGAGAGCTTGCTATAGGAATAGCAACTGAATGTCAAAGCTCAAGTTCTTTTCTCAGCTCAGCTATCAATGCATACATTTATTTTTTTCTTCCCCCACTTTTAATTCCCAACTACTCCAGGAGGAAAGTTACTCAGTTTGGAGATGCTGCTTTGTGCAGGCTGCAAGAGGGTGGATAACCTGATTCAAGGAACAAGAAGAAAAGGGAACAGACATCCAGTTCTGGTCTAACTCTAAATTATTGTGTGGCTCACTACAATCACTTGGACTTTCAGATGTGTTAGATAATTCCATGACTAAAAGCAATTTGGATTTTGTGGCTAACCGTATCCTCCAAATGTAGCTTCTCTTATGGGAATGTTTGAGAACTCTTCAGTGTCTGTAAGTAATAACTCTGTGCTGAGGCTTTGAACTCGCATCACAAGATTATCTTCCCTAAACATGTAGGGTTTTAATTATCTGTAAAATCTTCACTTTTCTGTGAAATTTGCCCCAAATCAATAAGTACATTACTAGGGATTCCACAAACTGCCTTGACCTACCTAGTGTTTTCATAAGCAGAGGCAGCGTACTACATGGAACAGAAGCTTGTGCATCTGTGTGCCATGCTCTGGTGCACAGTGCACCTCTTACCAGTATGTCTCATGCACTTAGACAGTGGTTTGGACTGAGAACTGTCTGCATAATGACTAATGTAATTAGAATTCAATCTTGACTGGTCCCTCTACACATCATTGTATGAAAAAGAAAACATTAAGTCTGGACTGCTAAAAGCTAGGTTGAAGTGCTTTGACTACATCACAGTAACAACAGTTAACAAGGCTAAATGTCCCCTCTCATAGCCTATTCCCAGCTTTCCCTATACTGCTGTAGTAAGCAAAGCAGCCTGTTTGTTTTTCTAGCACAAGCTGACCTTCTGTGCAATCAATATCTAAAACACATTGTCTGAGAAGAGGGAGTTCACAACATCGGATTATGCAATTATATGAGTGCACCCAAGCGTTTTGCAATGCAGACTGCATCCAGTCCTGCTGACTAGTTGTGATTTTCAAATACATTGGAACAGGCACGTCTTGAAATGTGAATTCTTTGCAGATGGCTGTATCTGCTGTAGGCAAAACTCCACTATGATATTCTAAACAGTTCCCCTATTGTGTAGCTCTGGGGCATGTGAGACAGGGAAAGATGTGAGCAGAAAGACATTTGCAGCTCCAGTTCTGTTGTTTTTCAGATGGGCCAAGGCTGATAAGTGGAGCTGGGAATACTTCTGTAGCAACCTTTCTGCCTGTGAAACTTCCCGTTTGAAGGGTCTGAGAGGGGTCAGGATATAGAAGAAATACAGAGAGTAACAATTTGCTAGCTGCTATTTTGAAGACATCTAGAAGAGCCAACAAGTGCTGAAACTCCATAGATGTATAGCTTTGTAACAGAACTATAGAATGAGAAAGGATCATATAAGTTCTTTCATAGCTTGAACACCTACATAAAATTACTAGCAAGTGTAATATCCTGATTATCCTTATGGAAGCATTTGTATGCTTGTGATTTCCTATTTTAAATGTGAATTGTTCAGGGCAAATTACATTTGAGGGGGGACCATTTTTTGTTTTCATGTTTTGGTAAAATATACCATATATTACCAAACTGAGCTTTTGAATTTGGAGGAGTTTGCAAATCTCAGAGGTGGTAGAGAACCACAGAACTTGCAGGCTGTGACCACAATCCCATCAAAAAAGAAACAAATTCATACCAAGTACTTTAAGCTCTGAATTGATTTAGCTCGGTGAATATTTGGAGTGACTCCACTAAACCAAGGGAACTGTTTTTATTATATTGGCAAAATCTGACCTATTGAAAGGGATTCTGGGAAGCAAGGGTGTAGATCAAATCTATCCTTTTTATCCTTGTAATTTGAAATCTTAAGTGCTCTATGTAGCTTAAATTTAGGTATCAGAGAGAGGAAACATTGTCTTCTCTACTTCACAAGGAAGCTAACAGATTAGATGATTTGCCCAGAGCTATACTTTCTGAAAGATCTAAGGACTGAACTAGACTGCCCCAGTCTCAGTGTCTCAACCACAGGTCATCATTCCCTTTGAAATGGTTTCTGAAATCATTATTATACTGACTGGAAGCCAAACTACTGGAAACACATTCTCCCAGTGAACCACAGGCTATGGTTAGGGACTCTTCCCTCACACTGCCTAAAAAGTTTCACAATATTGCCCTTAGTTTTTCATGGCACTAGAAACATATTTTGGCTTGAAGAACAGATAGATCTACCAAGATAAATCTTGCCTTTGAAAGTAGTTTTCAATTTTTATTGAACAGGACTTTCCCATGGGAAAGAAACACAATGTGCTGCTTCATGCCAACATTCCCTTTCCCTATAACTACAAGTTTATTAATAGTGAAGAGGGGAGTTCATCTGAGCAAAAAATAAACAGAAATTGTATCAAATGGTGGAGACACGAGCACCTGAGATGTCAGATACCATGCTAATCCATTGGTTCTTTTGTCTGGGTAGCTGACCTATTTGCTTTCTTGTGCTCTGCTCTGCCAATTTCCCCTCCTAGCTAAAAGTGCTATGCTTTGAGCTACTCCAGTTTTGTTGCTAAATTATATAGGATGCAGACTGCTGCAAATCTGTTGCATTAATGTAATACAAATGACCAGAAACTGCAGAAGTGTCAACTCAGAGTCTCCTGTGGAGTGTTTGGAAATATATTGGCCGTAAAAAGAATTGAAATTAAAAGCAAGGAAGGAAGGAGGACTGGCATGCAGATGGTTTTTGTAGGGCTGGTGTCACTCAACTGCAGTCAGAAAAAAAAATTCCTCTCTGCTTTTTTAGATAACTTTGCAAAGAGGATGTGTTAGTATTATTTCCTGACACTGGGGGGCCGCTATCAGTGCTGTGACACTGGGAGGCTGCTATTAGTGATGAGAGACAGCATCCCAGAGAGGAAAGGGCTGTGTAAACTAGTTGTCATTCCCAACTACACACAGATCTAACTTTCTGAAAACTCCATGATGATCAATGGGGTAACTTCAATGACTGTAACTTCAATGACTGTAACTTCATTGTCTCTTTCCTTCTGATGACTGGATCCAAGCTACCGTAGGATCTACCACATGAGAGAAGAAAAGCTTTTTTCTTAATTTTCTTAATTCTTTTCTGTGTTTTTTATTTTTGTTGTTGTTTCTTATAAATTTACAAATTTTTGCATTCACAGAGATTTAGTTCTCCCATCAGTATGCTCAAAAAATACAGTGACACCGATTTTAGGACCTACAGTTAGAATTCCTGCCTTCCCAGACAAACAGGTCATTTAGCCTCACGGCACCTGCTCTGAACTTGATCATAAACTAACTAAAGTCAAGGGGAGTTTACACTCTGCTTTAAATTAGATATACACAGCTAACTTGCAGACACACTGAAAAGATCAGTGCAATAAATAAGAATTAAGTGTTAGCTTTTTTGACTTGCTCTTTTGTCTTAATGAAAACAACTCACAGTTTGTGGTGCAGAGTGATCATTCCAATGGCAAAAGCTGGGCTTCTGCTGCCCTTCTTTCTGTAATGGAGAGACTACCCAGAGTGATAAAATCAAAGAATCGTAGAATCAATAAGGTTGGAAAATCCTTAAGCTCTCATTTAGTAAAACACTTTACTCTGGACTGATAAACATTTGGCTCCAAGTTAGCACCTTAAAGTGTGCTTAGGCAAAGCCTGTGCAGTAGCAATTAAAATCATACTTCAGAGTAAATGCTTCTGTCATATGACTGCTATGGCACTTAAATATGGACTTCAAATCAATGCTGTGCCTACGTAATGTCTTGAAGAAAAACACTTTCCTGCACTGGGATCTCTGTCCCTATTGTGAACCAGTGTTGGGGCCTCCTTAGGAGGTATTCCCCATCAGAAAACAATGGGGACTTTTTCCTTGTGAACTGCAGAAGCAGGCAGTAGCTGCTTATTTCTCAGTTGAATTAATTCTTCAGTTTTGCAGTGAGAACAAAGACAAACAAACTTGTGAGCTGTTGGATCAGGAAAAACTAAGCTCGGATATGAGAGAAAGTGGCAGGGGTTTATTTTGATCCTTCCTGTACATTCATCAGCCATGAATGCAAACAGTTTTCTATTTGATGCTGTGAGGTGAGAGCCAGAATCTTCAAAAATTTGGCTCAGTTCCTGCTAACATTTACATTCTGCTTATCTTGATTCTGGGGCAAGCCTTTTCCAGAGACATTGTCACTGTGTAAGCTGATGAGTGTGATGCAGATTGAGGAAGAAGAGTTAGCAGAAAATTGAAAGATGGAATTCAAATGCTGACAAGCATTATCCAGGACCTTTCTCTCTCTGGGTCTTTACACTAACCCAAATGTTTTTATTTAAAGGAAGTTTTGCATAGTCTTGCATAGAAAGTTTAGGCTAGCTTACTACTTCTTGAACTCATGCTAATGTATGCTGTTTGCTGGTTAATCTGTGGATGCACTAAGTAGCTTAAATACCGTATGACCACTATAATCCAAAGTCTGAACTGTATGTGGAGTTCTAACAGGGATTTGGCTGGTATATGCTCTTAAATGTGACTTTAAAAAGAAATATATATATAAAGGTTTGTTTACTGAGAATGTATACAGAAACAGTCTACAGGGATTTTAAGGATGTGTTTTTTCACTTCTCCTCACAAACTCCCACTTGACAAAAATTGTTTATTATACATAAGCATTTCACCAGGTGAAGAATCCTAGTGCAAACGTTTAGTGTTTGCACCCTAATGGGAATGGAGTATCATTCCATGAATATGAACAGCACCCTACTGGCTTCTCTTCATGCTACCACAAGACAACAAATAATTTGCAACTCCCAAGGGATCACAAATTAAGACATAAAACTCCTTCACATCAAGCATTTGGCCAACAAATCAACACAGAATAAAGCAAGAAGTTGTTTTCATTCTAGTTTAGATGGCAGTTTCTTCATTTTCTTTTATTTTCATTTTAGCCTGATCCATCCCCACTCCCTAGGCTTTCTTTCTTTTTTTTTTTTTTTTTAATCCATAGTCCAATGGATGCTTTTTCATGGTTTCTGTGTGACCTTCAATATTTTCCTTTTACACTCAAATCTCAGTCCATCATCTACCTTGAGACCTGACCCAGTTGTATACAGCATGGTGCACAGAACCCTTGCTCCCCAGTGACAATCACTGACTTGAATAGAGCCGTGTACACAGTTTATATTGAAGCACTGGGTCTCTGGCTGCCAGCCTGCTGTGCAGAAGGAAAGGAAGGGGTTACATTTTTTAGTTAGTTATGAAAAATAGGGTGCCAGTGTGAGACAATTAAATGAGAAAGAAAAAGAATGTAGTGCCTTAGGACACAACACTTTCTATAGATCACTATGTCTTCTCCCTTCAAAATTCCACTTGGTCTTTAACATACATTACAGCTATCATACTGTTATATATAATTCTAAACAAGAGTATTCAAGTAATGTCATAAAATCTGCTACAGCAGAAACTAGGACTCTCCCTGTAAGTATTTTTCTCTACTAAACAAATTAGCATTACAATAATCCTTGTGAACAAAGAAAAAATGCCAGACCCTAATCAGCACGCAGCAGGGGTACGTCATGAGCACATTTATCTTTCTTCTCAAAAGCCTCCCCTGGATAAAGGAAATGCCCTAATACTCAAGGCATCTTGGACACCAGATGGCTGATTATTAGACATTTTATGAAGAGGAAGGAAGTACAGAGCAACAGCTTGAATTTTCATGGTACTGTAGGGACAGTGAAAAGGAAGGCAGCATGAGAACTTCATCCAAAACTCACTGACAGGGAAGACACTGATTTCAAAGGGTTTTGAATAGGAAGGAACAAAAGATTTTGTTTGCTTTTCTTTCTGCAGATTAATTCTCAATTCACCAAGAGCTAGAATGATTGATTTATGAGTATGAGTTTCTTCCAATTATTATCACTGTAGTGACGATAGTGATGATAGTTGAGCCAGTTTTTTTTGCAGAAGAAAGGTCTGAGTTTTTAAATATTCCCAACAACACTGTAAGTTTTCTTGAGACTATCTGCAGGTTTTTCATAGACTGGCCTCTGAGAGCCTGACTCAGTGAGTAGGAGCATGTGGTAAGGTCAGGAGGAATACTAATATATGCAGGCAGTGCTTACAGAATTCTACCTCCTATGTAAGAATTCTATAGGCAATACGAATTGGATGCATTTGGACTCATCCTCTCTTAATACAAGCTGACCCAATCTGTTTTACACTGGCTGAACTAACTAACGCTGTACCTTCAGCTATCTAGACAGCTCTACATGTTACAGCAAGTAAAATGTACTCTAATCATAGATATTTACTGGAACATTTATATATGTATATATATAATTTATGCTAGAATAGTTATTATCTCCTATCTGGACTTTCAGAAAGCCAGCTCCTTCCATGTCTATCTACTACATGATTCTAGCAACTTTTCTAAAGCAAAGATGTTAATCTTTCAGGCTCTTCCCAAAGCTTTCTACTTAAGAGCTACAAGACACATGCACAAGAATGCTTAGGGCAAAGAAACTTCATGGGTATTTTACAAGTGGAAGATGGCAGTAGTTCCTCCAAGGTCACACCACGTGCGATGGAAGGACGTGGCTGCCTCAGATGTGCAGATGAATCTTGAGAAGAACGCGGATGTGGGAGCCAGTGGTCTCTGTGGTCCTGCTCCTCCCACAGAAAGGGATGTGGATTATCCAGCCAGCCCTGCTGATCTGAGCACAGCCTTCTTGTTAGGTATGTGATGAGAGACATA
Organism: Chrysolophus pictus; assembly: GCA_037305975.1. Classification (NCBI taxonomy): domain Eukaryota; kingdom Metazoa; phylum Chordata; class Aves; order Galliformes; family Phasianidae; genus Chrysolophus; species Chrysolophus pictus. The sequence goes on from CM074594.1 coordinate 9,356,711, forward strand.
ATGAATTGTTTGAGCAATGTATGTGGTCACCCCACTTCTGGGGCATTGCACATGTAGATGTGGAAGCAGGGTTGCAGAACTGGAAGCAAGGCCTCCCCCAGAACAGTGCAAGAATTGATGGTAAAATCTCTCCACAAAGAACAAGCTGCATCAGGAAAGAACTGGTTTTTTTTGTTCTTGTTTTCCTTTTGTCATTAAAACTGGAAGAGACAAGAGTTTTGCTGGCAGAAGTATGGCATACAGAGGTGTGAGGAGTTTCTATTCATTATGCTAATGAAGATAACTACACTGCCAAAACACTGAAGTGCTGTACAGGCCTTACTTAGGGTGTGCAAAAGCAGAACCTGGACTCTCTCACTTCTATGGCCATGTAATATCAAACAAATCCACGAGCACAGACTGTAATGTGAATAGATGATTAATCTGTCAAACTTCCTTTGCTTTTTTAAAATAAGAAGAATAAAGGGCTTGGGGGAATGGAGTCATGTGAAGTAACAACTCTGAAAATTACCATGGGCTTTGGAACATTTTCTCAAAGGTGTAAGAGAGGCAGTTGTGATGCAGCTCTGTAACACGCTAATGACAGAGGTATTGGCAAAATCAATTAAAACCTTTAGCTGTGGTTGCAATACAGGGCTGTAATCTCCTTATGCAATACACTTGACAAAGCCTTGTAGAACATGAGCCTGTTTTTTGCACCACGGTATATTCCTCCTCCCTTGCCATATTATGGGTTGCTGGGCTTTCTTTCTTTCTTATTTTTATTTTTACTCTCATAATATTTAACCAAATAAGCTTGTTATTCTGCCACAGATAAAACAAACATAGGGAAGCTCCTTGCAGGGATGCGTATGCCTGTGCTAGGGAAGAGCAGCAGCTTACCTGCCCCAGGATTTTGCGAGGTAAAACTGCTTCATAATTTTTGATTATCCATGCGTTGTTTTGTTAACCAAATATTTGTCTTTTTGCCTCACACACCTATATAATGCCAATATATAAATTGCACAAGGGGGTTATGGCAGCATGAGTCAACCTTTGGTATTTTATCCATGGAGAGACATAAGCCTCTGTCTCTAGAGGCGAGTGTTTCCTCTCCTTGTTAGACCTATGAATATCTTTCACCAACAAAGTTTGTCAGTTTTCACTGCTGGCAATGTGCTGCTATAACAAACCCTGCAGATTGGCAAGCCTCCAAGTGGGGCGGGAGCTAAGTCCTCCCTACTATCATTAGTTAGTATTTACATTATGGCAGAGCCTAGAGGCTTCTAGCTGTGATTCAGGCGTTGCTGTGCAAGGAGACAGTAAAAGACACTTCCTGCCCCAAGCAGTTTATAGTCTAAACAGAAGAGCCTGGTGATAAATAGCAGAGAAAAGGCAGTACTTTTGCAACATGGAAAAGCCTGCAAAACACATGAGATGTTTCCAAAAATAAATATTAAGTCTTTGTATTTGTTTTATAGAATACTAACATTTGTAATTTCAAGCCTTCTTAGTCCTTAAAGCTAGAGAATTTTTACTTATTCTAACAGCTACAGTTCTTGCTTACTCACACAATCCAGGAGGCAAGGTCTCTTCAGATGAACACATCATGTCGATGATCTTCCTTCCAGTCCTATGTCAAAGTTCCCTGCTGCTCACCTGTCCAGAGAAAACAATGACTGCAGCTACACAGCTAGATTCTTGTGTTCTCCATTTGTGGAGCAGGAATTGTTTCTCTTATCTTGACCAAGTACAATAGTTTTCTCCCACTAATGCAATTGATTTTTAAGAGTAGCAATAATGTTTAATTTTCACATACTGCATTATTCTCAGTGTACATTTCAGTTTCCCACATCTTTTTATTTCTTGTATTCGTGGTCCCATTGGTAAATACTGCTGTCAAACCTGTGGATTCACTGTTCCATCCCTCACTTTTGACCTTGCCATTTTAAATGGCAGAAGACTGCTATAAATTCTTGGTTTCTCTGATGACCAGTGATATAACAGAAGGAAAAAAAGATGTAGACAGAAGTGGGTGTTATGCTTGATCCAACTTGGCCCTTAGTTGTAAACTATTGCACTACGCTTACCAAACAGGCAGCTGAGCAGGAAAAAATCTGTGGGAGAAGTAAACTTACACTAAGCATTTTCTTGAAGGCACAGAGGCAAATTCAAATTCATATGCATTGGTTTGGTTCTGCTGTAGGCAATGGAGATGTTTATACTAAGGAAAATGATTAGAATGTATCCCATGAACCTTACCTCACCATCGTCACTTTTTCTGCATATTCTGAAAAGACTATCTAACAGCATGTCTAAAAATAGGACTGAAGTTTCTAAATTTCATAGCAGACAAGCATGCAGGAACTACTGTGTATCACTGCACTGTGCTGCAAAGAGAAAGGAATACTCATACTGTCTGTGTAGGAGGAAGTCTCTGAGGGGAAAATCATCAGTAATAAAGGCCTCTTTTATTTGAATCACCTAACATTTCAGTTCTTCAAATCCTAACACTGAATTTCCTAAAACAGGATTCTATTATCTGTGTTAAACACATCAAATTGAGTAATTCAGTCTCATCATCTAAATTCAGTGTTGTGATAGCAGATTGTAATTGGGACAAGCTACCTAAAGAGGTAATAGAAGGCTTGATAAAAGCAGTGTGTGAAATACATCAGTGCTTTTCTTTCTTTGGGGAAAAAAAAAAAAAGAAGCAATTCTCTGCTTTTCTCCAGTGAGCTTATGTTACTGAGCCGAAGACACTTAGTAAGGCCTATAGGATAGGACTTGCTAGCAACATTTGGACTTAATTGTGGCAGTTAGCAAGGGAAAATCCCTGTCCCACAGAACTTATTCTGTGTTGGCAAGAGATAAGGGAGGTGGAGAGGAAGACACATTCTTTCAGTTCGTAGGTCAGTGGCTGAACCAAGCTTTTAGCTGTTCTCTCTTATCCAGTTCAGGCATTCCACACTCTCCTGTTTTCAAAACTATCGTTGTTTTTTGATATGTAATAAAGGCTACTGTATGCTTCCCATCACCTTTATTGTCCCAATTGTGAGCTGTATTCTCCCATGCACACTCTTTTTACTGTCTTCCTAGAAACACAGTGTGTTTAAGGAATTACATAAAGGCCTTAAAACATATATGTGAACATATGTGAGAACAGTATAAAATGGTGCTCTGTCACAGCTGGTTTTGTGGGGCTGGAATAACTTATTATGGATACACTTACTGTCAAATCCTGCCAGACTTGACCATGAAATCTCAAACATTACACTACCTCCTCACCTATGTGTCCACAAAAGTCTGCTCCTGGTATCTCAGGTATCTCAGCATCACATCTGCTCAGCGCTCACCCTGTATGATGCAGGCTGCAGCTCAGCAGGACACCCCAGATTGTGGTCCTCTGCTAAGGCAGCTTTGGGGTTCACCTCAGCATAAGACAATGGTTCCCACAGATTAGTGTGAGCATCTCTTTGTCTGTTTTTCCTGCCTTGCTATGGGAGTCAAAGCTGCTAGCCTGGAAGAAAGCAGCACACTTGTCTAACCTTTTTCCACAGAAGAGCACTCATTGTCCATTTCTGCAAAGGTGACAGCCTCATGAACATGCAAGCCACTAAGCAGAGCTGAGCAGGGACAGGAATTCATGGCAGGACTGTTTAGTCAGCACATTTTTCCATGCAGGCCTGGAGGGCAGTCTTGTACACTGGAACTGGAATGCTGCCCACTTACTGTAGCCAGTTAAGGAGCCCAGCACTCACAACATAGTACATAAACATTCAGAGAGAATGCCAAATATCTTGTCATGCATAGCCCATAATTTTCCTGGTTTGCTTTCTTACGCAATAAACCTGGCACATGGATGTTCTCAGGCAAGTATACAAAGAATGTTTATGATAATAATACCCCTGTTAATAACATTGCTAAGATCCAGACACTTGTAATTCAAGACTACAGTCTGTCACACTTCTACAAACTATAATTCCCAGTGCTAAACTTTCAGTGCTCCTGAGAGGGGGGGGTGTAAAGACTTTTTCATTAGGTTGGAATGATGGAGGTAATCAAGTAAGTGACTTTTCAAAAACCATACAACGTATCACATGGCAAACTAAACCCTAATCCAGCAAAGCCTTTTGTGTGGGTGAAACTTGCAGCATGTGAAGAATAATGAAATCAAATACTCAGCCTGACCCACCTTCTGAAGAATAATCACCAGAATACGTCACGCTACTTGATGCAAATACAGCCAAACTAACGCATAGACCAGTATTCATCTAATCATGAGAAAAACAGCTGTGTCAGCTGATTTGCCCTGTTCCACTACCTCATGCCCTATATCCACAGATCCTCCTCCCTTTTTTGATTTTGTAAAACTTTCTTCTGTCTTGCCACACGTGGCTCAGACATCATTCTGGCTTTTTAAACCTGTTGTCAATCCGATCCTTTGAAAGAGGCTATCTCCTGTCAGCAGAGCACAACTACACTGTCCTTCTGCATCCGTCACGCCAGATGAACAGTCCTCACTGTGCAGGAAGCGGGGTGGGTCGCTCTGCAGGGACGTGTCCCACACTGCTGCAATGCACACAGCTCCGGGTGAGCCCAACAGATAGCACTTGCAGCCAATGCACTTGCTGTGCAGCTACCTGTGCCTGTGCCACTTTTCTAGAATTTCCACTGTGAAAGATGATCCCATGGTGGTTTCACAAGGCCATTTTCTCTTATTCATGATATGAATAAATCCGTATCACATTTAAGTGTTTATAAGTTGTTTTTAATAACACCCACCTCACGTGCCAGGCCTTAACTATGCAGACACTTATGTCAAAGAACACACATATCTGATGGATTTGCAGAACATCTGGGAAAGCTATTTTAGGAAAACGCTCTATGGCCTTGGCAAGGGACTTGCTTAAGGCCAGCACGTGGTTTGTATCCGTGCACCAGCACAGAACCACACAGGATCACTGAACTGCAACTCCTCAAGCAGAGGAGCAGAGCTCCAATGCCTCCGGCTTCACCACGGCCTCGGCCGACGCACCTGGAATCCCCAAGGGGCTTTGTGGGACGGTGCCGAAAACAGACAGCACTGTTCGCACACCTCGTTAAGCTCTGTTTCGGTTCTTGTGGCATTCGGCATCTGCGGACGCAAGGACCCGGCCGCTCCGCAGCGGGACAACGCGCCCACCGCCGCAGCGCGTCCCACAGGGCGGACTGGGCCAGGCCCGGCGTCACCCCGCTCCCTGTCCCTCGGTGTGCCAACGGCCGGGCTCGTCTGCGCCGAGGTCCGAGTCCCGGCATACCCGCGGGGCCCGAGGGACTGCGAGCCGGGCCGAGCGCAGCGAGAGGCTGAGGCGGGAACTGCCGGGGCGGACACGGGGACGCCGAGGCGGGCGCAGAGGCGGGAACGGCCGACGCAGGGATGCTGAGGCGGAGCGGCCGCCCGCGCCCCCTCGCGGAGTCGCCGCCATCGGCGCGGGACGGGCGCTGCCGCGGTGCCGGCTCGGCGCGCTGCGTGCTGATGCGCGGTAACTGCCCGGAGAGGAGAGGCGAGCGGGGCGGAGCGAGCCGCCTCCTGCCCTCTCTCCCTCCCTCCTTCCTTCCCTGCCCGCCGCTCCCCCCTCCGTCGCCGCCGCCTCTCCTCCCCGGCCTCTCTGATGCCGAGGAATGGATAGAGCGGCTGCCCTGCGAGCCGCCGGCATGCTGGAGAGGAAGGAGCGGGGCGGCGAGGCGGCGGGGCCGGCCGTGCGGGGCTTGCCGGCCGTGCGGAGCACCCTGCAGCAGTGCGGGCTGCTCCAGGACCTCATCGACATCTCGCTGTCCAACCTGCGCGGGCTCCGCACCAAGTGCGCCGCGTCCAACGACCTGACCCAGCAGGAGATCCGCACCCTGGAGGTACGGCCCGGGGAAGCCCCGCCGCCGGGATGCGCCGGTCCCGGGGCCGGGCCCCGCCGCCAGCGCCGGGAGCCGCGCTCCGTCACGGGCACCGGGCCGGGGGGGGGGGGGAGGAGGAGAACCCCTTGCTCTCTCCCCGGGCGCAGAGGGGAGCGGGGGGGACGCGGAAGGGAAGCAGGAAGGGGGTCGGCCGCCTCCCCGGCAGGCTGCGGGGCCTCGCCGTCCGGCCGCGGTCCCATCGGGCCGCCGGCATCGCGGCATCCCGCCGGCGGAGCGCGGCGCCGGTGCCCGCGGCGAGGGAAGGCGCGCCGGGCCGGACAGGTGCGGGAGCCGCGGGCAGGCCGCCGTGTGCCCCCGCCCCTCCGCGCCGCTGCTGCCCGGCTGCCGGCCTGCGGCGGACTGCGCGCCCGGGGCGGCAGGTGCGGGGCGAGGCGGGGACCGGAGGTGCTTTCGGAGTGCCCGGCAGAGCCGCGTGCCTCGTCCCGGGATGCTGGACGCGCGGACGTTTCCCGCGGGTCTCTGGTGTTTGTTTCTGGTGGCTCCTGCGCCGTCCTTCCAGGCCCGTCTCTCTACCCTGGCTCGGTTTCACTGATCTAATCCGATCCTCCTTTCCACTCCGTTGGTGTGGCTGACGGCAGCACTGCGGTCCACGCTGGAGAGATGCTCCGCTGTTCAGAGGCGTTACACAAAATCCTTTATGCAGAGAACGTGTGCTTTTTGATGCTTTCGAGCACGACCTGACTGTATGCATGAGTGTTTAGAAAGGAACTCGGAGTTGTTCGTTTGTTTGACCTTAAATACCGAATAGTGTTTCCCTTTGCCTTGTGTGCAGGTAATGCTGCTCTGAGCAGAGTACACAGTTCCCGGCTTGGTCAGAAGTGGCGGCCAGTGCTCCTTTTCTCTAGTCCAATACTGGGGGCTGCAGAGCTGGAGCATCAGGCTCAGAGAAGGAAAATCCTTGGAATAGTGAATCTGTAACAAACATATATGCTAGAAAATCCCCCACATAAATGAAGCTAGGGAAGGCAAATGATGGTAGCTCTCAGCATAGCCTCTTAGAAGTCTATTGTTTCTCTCTTCCTCAGCCTTTCTTTCCTCAAAAAAGAAAAAAAAAAGAAAAAAGTTGGTAGTTCTTTTTCTTCCTGCCACCTCCAAATAGCCTTCAAAAGACTATTCTTCATAACACAGTACTTCTGTAGACTTTTGGCAACCCTGCTGTCTTTTCAGTGCTCAAACAATGTAAATCACCATCAGTTTGGAAAACGATCATCAGTATTTTGCTGGTGGACCCATTCTGAAAGGAAACCTTTAATCACAGAGCCCAAAGGCCTGCTATCATCTTCAGGTTGTTCTGAAAGCAATAAAAATTATTGCTAGTGATAGTTATCGAGTGTGTGTCTGCATTCCTTAAGCAATTATCTGCTTAAACCAATGGGTGCCACATTCGCTGGTGATCATAAAATTTGTCCCTCATCAGAAGAATCTCTGATGTGCTCCCCAGAACGTGATTTCTCTGGGAATTCAACCAAGTGCTGAATCCCTGCCAGCCCATGAAGCTACGGGAACAGGTACGGACTCTCTGCCCTTTGCTCTCTTCAGTTGCCTGTGCCTGAAGATGTGATGTCAAGCAGGGGCTGAATCTCACTTAGTGACTGTGCAGTCTGAAGCGGGTTTGTCTGCTGCTGCTGGGCACAGAACCAGGCTGTAGGAATTGAGGGTCCGCATTTGTTTTCATGTTGTGATTTCTCGTGATGTACCATGGGGACTCCTGGAGAGCTGCAGGGCTGCCCCAGTAATAGGTGGCCTTTTTCATTGTGCTGGTTGTCATTGCGCCATATTAATGTGTGCGTATGTGTTCATATGCATTTGCCTATCCAATCAAGTCAGTTCAGCAAGGTGCTCCAATACTGCACAGAGCCAGTTAGCAATAGCCTGACTGCAGCGTGCCGTCACTGTGCAGCCTGTGAGCAGCTCCCTGCCAGTCAGTAGCAGCATAATGAGAAGCTGCAAATTCGGAAATCTCCAGGAGCTTCATGGCTTCATGGATCCTGCATAGTGGCTACTGGTGGTATGGCTGCTGGGCCTGCAAACCTCGCTGGTGCTTTGGTTTGATCCTAAATGTCTCATGTTCATGTGCAGAAATGTCTTTGTGGAAAAAGAATTATGAGAACTTAGCTGCATTGGTATAACTGGTAAACTGTAAGCAAAGCCACAGGGATGTGATAAAACCATGAGATAGATGCAAGGAACAAACTGGAAGCAGGAAGCACTACTTTGGGAGGGGAGGAGACTTAACTCTAGAAGTTAAGAAGTGGCTCCTGCAGCCAAATACCAGGCTGCACGTGTCTTCTGAAGACAGTCCAATGTACTACGTCAAAAATCAGTTTTGATTAAAAACAAAAAGTGAAATTGATAAAGAACAAAAAGCAGAGGAAGCTTCTCTAATATAGTCAGTACATGGTTATTGTACGTTGAAAACTTTCATAATGTCTAGTTTTGGTATCAGAAGTGTGAATGTGACAGGTGAAGGGACATCTCCTTGAACACAACATTCTGTATCTGTAAACAACAGATGTTCTGACCAAACAGGTGTAGCAGTGAATGCTGCTGGGTGAACACGGCTGTCTTAAACCCTGTGTCGTGCAGATCAGAGAGCAGCGCATCCTCACTGCCACTTCTGGTTCCCAGGTTAGCACAGCCCTGGAGTAAAGTTCTGAAAGCAGTAGCACTATGAATTGAATTAGCAACCTAAAGCACCAGTGAAAAACAAATCTAAATGTATGTTACTTTTTACCCAAGATCTACTATCTTTATCCTTTTTCCTCTGAGTCTTCGCAGCCTGTCATGTACATCACATGATTCATGATGTGTGTGTACTTCAAAGTTAAGAACGTCAGTATAACTGAAGGTTAGGTTTGTGCACGTTTATGTCCCTCCCAATTTACTGAAATGCATCAAGTCCTTCCTCATTCCTCTTTGTGCACAAGGTCTCAAACTGAAGCACACAGTAGATAAGGATGTCAAACTGGAACCCCAGCAGGAAAAAATAAGCACTCATCAGTCTAAAGACTGTAGGCAGAACTTTCTGTAATATAGAAAGAAGAAGGGGGAAAGAAAGGACTGTGGGAATTACTTAAAAGTAATGTGCTTAGATATGTTCCATGAGCTGAGCCCGTTTCACATGTATGAAGGCTGTTTCTTAGAAGGGCAGGGAGTTTCCCTGTGGTACAAAGTAGATTGTGCTGGCTTAGTTACTAACAGAGCAGGTTCTCTGATACCATGAGGTCTTGTATTTTCTTAATTTTGATATGTTTTACTGAGTAAGTGCTTGAGTGTTTTTACCCTACGCTTTGGTGTATGGCTTTCTTTCAGTTCTGTTCTCGCAGGTTTACTCATTTCTCAAGTAGGCTACAAAACTGAAGTGGAAAATAATGAGAGCAAACAATTTCTTGCCATGGGGTAAGCACCCAGTGTTGCCCCCAAATATCTTTGCAGAAAACCAACTGTCACAGTTATTAACTCTGTAAAACTGGTTTTGCAAAAGAGGTGTAATATTTTAGTTTGGGTTTTTTTTGTTTGTTTGTTTTGTTTTTGTAACAGTGATATCTTTCTGCGTCTGTCTGACAAGGAAGCTGCTAACTGGACAAATCCTCCAACACTGCTAATTGCAACAAAGATGAGGCAGAATTAGGCTGAACTGAGACCTAGAGTATGATTAGATTGGAGATACATTTTCTTTCTACCTCAGTTCTTACATCAGAAGAGCTAACTAGTGTGCTTCTGGGAAGGAAGCAAACTGGTTATGGTGGGAGTGTCAGGGTGGAGCAACAGCATGCATTGCTGAGATCTGCCTGCTTTTAAGAAAACTGCTTTAATGCTCTCTGGCTGACCTACGTCTCTGATGGAGACATCCTTGGCCCAGTGTGCAGAGATCACTTTGACCTCTTTCTCAGAAATGTCTTTTGTTCAGAACCTCCAGAAAACGTAACGCCAGGTTAGAAAGCCTGGTTGGAGCTGTGCTGTGTCACAAATAAGTCTATGACTCCTCAAATCAGTCTTTCAATTTGGCTGAATGATACCTGTAGATAAAATATGTTTGAACTTGCTTTATCATTATCTTCACTCACTTGGTACTTTGAATAGAAAAGGCTTATCTCTTAACAACCAATCTCTAAGCAGAAACAAATACATTGAAAATGAAGGGAGGAATGGAAGGTGAAGAAAGGTGAAGAATTGTAATTGTCCAAACTTGCAGACTGGAAGTTGGTTATGTGGTATGCATAAGAAAAGAACGATTGTGTGTTTCTAAATTTTAAGTAGTGGGAGCAGTGAACTCTTCAGGCCAAACTGCAACCTGTAGCCACATGTTTATAAGCCCTGCTCAGCTGAAAAGACTTCCTTTTCCAACAGGTCTTATGTAAGAGATGTTCTTCCCTTACTTCATCTCATTTTTTGCATATATGCAATGCATTTGTTTTTTCTGAGAGGTGAGCAGAAAGTTTTCTTTTTTTCCTACATTTGTGCATCTATTTGTATAAAATAGGTTTCAACAGAGAATCTCTTTGACTTGGAAGGAGAGAACCATGTGTTATTACAAAGTCTGTAGACATCATCTGTTCCTTCTAACAGCATGTCTCTGCATACGATCAGAATTCGTACATTGTAACAAATTAGCTTATGTCCCACAATTAATTTTATATAAATGTTTACATACGAAGTCATCAGCTGTTTTTTAACATACCTGGGATAAGCCCTGATGTGTAGGCTGCCATCACAATGAAGATGCAAAATGACTTTCTCTTCACTTTTTAAGCTCTGTATGTACCGACTTGACTGGACTCTACGAAGCGCTAAATGGGGAGCAGGAAGGAGAGTATCACAGTAAGTCTTAATAGTGCTTTTGTCTCCAAAATTCTGTTGCTGCTGGATTGTGTTACAGCAGAATTAGTTCTGCTTGGAGCCAGCTTGGAGGACCTTACAGCAGCTGAACTCAGTGAAGAAGTTCACCGGTGCCTGGAGTTAAGACCTCTGTATGTACGTGCCTGCACACACTAACAGGAACCCACAGGCTGTCGTGCTTGACAAGCCTCGCTCTCCACATACAAATTCTGGTGTGTATTGCATGTTCAGAATTGATGCAATCAGGCAAGTAGCCCAGCCTCAACTCCAGTTATATCTAGCTAAACCTGTGGCTGTAACCAGTTTTGCATAGATAGCACTTGAACAGAGTTTGATGTGCTACTCAAGTTCAGATGGCAGCAGGTAACTGCATTTTGCACAACAAAAACCCCAGTGAGTGTTAAGGCTGCATACGGGTGACAGATTTACAGATATGAGTCAGCATGGCGGTACATAAATTTATCACCTGTTGTTCATAAGTAGGAACAATTAACAAAAGTCTTGCAACATGCAGAATTATTTAGGGAATAGTTGCACTTAAAAATATATTGACACCATAGACCATGTGATCTTTCAGATGCTGGTGGAATAAAACTTACTTTCTTTAAGGCTAAGGTTTCCCATCCTTTTTTTCAGCCAATATGGGAGCTTTCTCTTTCCAAAAGATAAATTATAATGAAATCATTCTTGGCTATCTGTCACTGTTTTGGGGATTGGAGAATGTATTGGCTAGATTACTGCTGTGGTGAAGGGCGCAGCACAGAGTGATGTATAGATGACACCACCCAAAGATACTGACTCAGACATATCTTAGAGACTTTCCTCCTAGCCCATTTCTCATTCCCACGGAGTAATCCCACATGACTAGCAGCTACAGCAAAGCAGTGGCTTAGTTGCCACAGCTGGTAAGCGAGGAAACAGGATCTTTGACTCTGGAAGCACACCTGTTCCAAAAGATGGACTGCCCTTTCAAGATGCAACTCCTGAGCAGGGCTGCTATGCCATTTACAGATGATCCCAGAGGGTTATCCTAGCCCAGCAGTACTCTCATAAGAGACATGAGAAACACTTGTTTCCTACAAACTGAAGCCATGATGGCAGGTAAAAACTATAGCTTTGCATTAGAAATGCCCGCTCCTAGATATGGGCTGAGAATTTTTTAGTTTGACTTACTAATGCTTTTGATCAGTCAGAAGTGATTTGGGGAAGGGATTGCAGCAAGAGTATAGTGTAGAATATGTAGTCAGATGTCTGACTCAAATACACTTCTAATGAATGAGAGGAAAAAAGAAACAGCTTCCTGCCTTCTCAGCGGTGATTTTCCTAAAAGGAGAAAACAAGGAATTTCGTGTGCTTCTTATTCTTATACTTGGGGAAGTTGTTGAAATTACAGAGTTGAAGGCTGGGGGCTGAACCCGAATGCAGACCTGTGGCATTCTCTGTCCAGTCACATCAAGTCTCCAAGAATAAGACAGGTGAATGCTGCTCATTGCTTTGAAATGTTTTGTGAGCAGAGGTCAGGTGTCTGTCATTCCTTTTCTCTGTAGAGAGGAAGTCTAATTTGCATTGTGTGCATCTCATGGACTCGTAATCAGTAGAATAAGGAATCATGCCTTGATAAGGGGCTAGAGAGTGCCTGTGATCTGATGATTATTCTATGATTCCTAGTTATCCCAAGTGGAATAGCTCTAATAGCAGAAACTGTGAGATCTGCTTTAGAGGCACTGAGGAACCTTGCTGGGATGCAGCAGATCCAGGCTCTCAGTTGGGTATGTGACACTGCCAGAAGAACTAATTGAGCACAGCTTTCAGAATGCAGCCAGGAGGTGGACGGGGCCGTTTGCTGCTCTGTGGTCTGAATCCCTGAAAATGCTTGGAAGCCTTTTTCAAGGAAGTTTTAAAGGTTGGGCAAGCAGTTTCCTGCCCAGTCCTACTCTTGTTATTTGCTTTTAAACATGGGTTTGTTGATTTATTAAAGAACTTTCACTTCTGTTTGAAGCAACCTAAATTTAGAAAGGAAGTCTTGGGCTTCTCATTGCTGCTGTGTGTGTAGGCTATTGTAGAGTCTTGCAGACTCCAGTGTGAGGCTGTATTTTGAGCTATTAGTTATGCTGACTAAACTAGAAAGAATAAATAATAAGTATTTATTTCCAGATTGAGAACTTCCTTCAGGTGTAACGACTGCAAGTTATTAGGTAGGGGATGTAAACGGATTGGTCAGTAAGTAATTACTGAAAGATGTTAAGATGTGTGACTGTATCCTCTACGCTGACCTACAGTGCTCAATAATTTATCCATCCTTAATGAATTGAGAATTTTCTATCGACAGTTTTCATCTTCCAGAACAGTGGTTTTTTTCCTCTTTTTACCTTGTTGGTAAGCTAGAGGGTTAAACTGCTTTAGGAGATAGTTGCAGCTCCACCAAAATAAGCAGAAGTTCGTAAGTTTTTGTTGCTTAGAGTTTCAGGGAAAAGAGAAACTGTTTTTGACCGAACTTTCCACAGAAGACTTCTGACTTTCAGATATCTCCTTTTAAAAACTTCATCAGCTTTATGGGCCATTTGTCTTACTGATCAAAACTGAAACTTTCCACAAACTAAAACACTTCATACAAAGACCTGCAACTTTGCACAGTTTCGATGGAGGTAGTTCTGAGTGCTTCAGGCCAGCACCAGTTAGTAGCGTTAGACTCTCTTAATGCAGGTGCAGGACAGATGCAGTATTTATTTTCCTAACTTTAGTGAATTCTGGAAGTTATATTCTGGTCTGTTTTCCCTTGTTTTAAGGAAACAGCTGACACTGAGATAAACCAAGGTGAGCACAAACACCAGAGACTTTGCATTTCCTTACACAACAAAGCTGGAAGAAACCCCAGAGTGGTTGTCAAAGGGCTTGCCAACCATGTTTGTATTAAATAAGGATATTATGTGTGTTAAAACTGGCTGAGTGCTGCAGGCCTGACTTAGTAATACACTATTGTATCGCTGGCATTTTGTATGGTATAATGAGGCAGAGCTTCTGCAGGCTGCCTGCCATTGCAACCTGAGTTCCTGGACCATCTGCAGTCATGGACAGTGACCTGGACGGAGTCTACAGAGCTGAGGTTTGGAGGGAGAAAGAAGATTTTTTTGTAGTGATGTTTAATGCTTGTCTGTAGTGATAGTTACCTGTTTGCATCTAACCAAACAGGCCTTTTCTGGTACCAGCTGCCAGTCTGCAACTGAAGGCGCAGCTAACTTGGCTTAATACTTCTGCTAGGTTGGTAGTAGTATTTAGGTTTTCAGTCTTATGGAAACTTAATCTACAGCATTATCCTGCTGCCAAGACATGCAACAGTTCCAATGATGTGTTCTTTCCTCTTTTTTTTCTACTGTGTTATTCAGGTTGCCCTATTGGCCAATAATGACTAGTTTATGATCTGAAGCTAAGAGCTTTGAAGTTAATGGTTTCCTCACAATGTAAGATTTCAAGTTAAAGGTAGTAGCATCTATTCCTTCATTCCTTTGCCAAGAAATGAGCTAGTGGGGCAAGACCAATGCAGTGATGCAGCACTGCTCTTAGGTGAAGCCCACTGTAGTGTTTGAGAACTCCTTACAGCCTCCTGTGCTCTGTATCAAACTGTCTTGCCCTGCTTCTTAGTGAAGGAGCAAGTTCCCCAGCCTGCCCGTAACATTCTACTATCAGATCTCCATGGTATCCTTACAAACACACTGAGAAGGGTGAGTTGAGGGAGACTTAACATCTGGCTTCAAAGCATTCAGTTTTTTGTGGCAACACTGGGAAGAAAATGCAGACCTGGCAACTAGAAGGTGCATTCGTTTCCTAAAGCAGTGTACAGAAGTTACTCTGATTGTTGATGAGATGGATGACTTTGTGATGCAGTGTAGCAACTAAGAGCTATTTGGAACAGGGTGAGAAGACTTCAGGAGAGGAAGCAGTGGCCCAGGTGTCTTTGTGATGGCAATTCCAGCCTTTCAGGAATCATGCAGTAAGAGCTCTGAAACGTGCTGACCAGCCACTGCTGCAGCTGCTCTTGCACAAATAGTTCAGGGTTAGCACACCGCTGATGTAAAGATCTCTAGGGGGAGAAGAAAATGTCTGCTACCTGTCCACTTTCAGAGGCCAGTTTTTTGCAGTCCCTCACTTCACTTACTTTAAAACTGCGTAAGACATGACAAGAATGCTGGCTTGCCCTGTGAGTGGGGGCAAAGGCAGACAGACCCTATCTGATAGACTGGAAGTGTCCACGATGTGATATGTGTTTCCAGATGCTTCACCTTCTGCCTTGTCACAGAGCTTTGTCACCTGGCTTCAGCACTGCAGACCTCAGAGACCCCACGGGAGATCCTGACTCAGCAGTTCTGCACAGTTCTGTCTCGCTGGAGCCTGCAGCTGTAAAACCAAGGTGCGGGGGGGGGAAGCACATGATAAAATGCATAGTCTGATCCCTCCTCTGTATTCATCACAAATCCCGTGCACAATAAATAGGCTGGATCAGCCTTTTTTGTCATCCTGTCATCATGAGAAGAGCCTGGTGTGAGGTCTCTAACATACGAGGCATGGCCCCTTTATACTGCAAAGAATAATCTCCACATTCAAACTGTATTTTTCAGGGTGAGTTAGCAGCACAGTGCTTCCTGTCAAAGGGCCTGTGCTGTGGGAACAGTATCAGCAAGCACTGCAAGTATCTGCATTGCTAGAATTCTTTGGAGTTCTTCTAAATGCTGAGCCTGACTCCAGCTGCTTAATGAAGTTTGCTGTGGCTCCAAGATTCATCTGGCCTCAAATTTTGAGGCAGAGGACATGGGGAAAATTGGAGAGCCGTTCTAATGGATGAGGGATTTTGAAATTTGCCAGTGAGAATGGCTTGTTTATTTGGGGAAAAAAAGATGCTGTGGCTTTTTCCTTGAAATCCTGATACCAGGACAGTCCTTGTTCTCTGAAGTTATGAAACTTGTGAGGAGACTTCACAGCTTAAAATCTGAGGCCAAGTGAAATGGGGTAGAAAGAGGCAGGTCAGGGAGCAGTTGGTGTTTTTGTGGTTGGTTTTGCTTTTTTTTTTTTTTTTAATCTTCACTGCTGGGGTTTGGGGAAGGTAGTTGGCAATACAGTCTCACACCTGCTTCCAGATGCTGACAAATGGGCTATATACATGCGTTTGTGGCAGAGAGCAGGTATGAACCCATATGACCAAGAGATGATTTATTTTGGTTATTGTATCCTATAGTACAAGCAACAGTTGTTCTTCTGGGTGCATGCATTGATAACTTTTTAAAAAGTATTGAATCTTCTATTGCAGCAGTTTCCACTCAGCTTTCTGCGCTCAGCCCAATTCCCATGTTTACCATAACTTTGTTTTGCTACTCAAAAGAATCAGCTCAGATCTCCTGTGCCCAGAGCCTGAGACCCAACTTGGCAGCCTATACCAATCTACCCCAGCCAAAAATAAGTATGACTTTGAGGTCAGGGCATTCCTCTCTTTTGAAACTCCATAGTGTGTCTACTGCTGCATGACTTGTCCAAGTTTGACCTATTTGTAGAATAGTATATATCCTATCTGCTGCTCATCACTAAATGATGCAGTGAACGCTTTCTAACCTGGTTGCCTAAGATATTAGGTACTTACTCTACAAATGCACAAATGCCACTCGTGAGAACATCCAGTACTCTTGCTGCTGCTTCAGATGCCCAAAGGCAGAAAGGAGAAATGACTTCCATAAAAGCCAACATCAGACAAGTAGAGATCATCACAACTCAATGCAGATAAAGGTACCTTTTTTCTAAATTGTTTTCTCATGTTCTGATGAGCGTCCACTTGCCATCTGCCCTTTAAACACTTGTCATACCATTATCTGTTCTTTCAGAGACAATTCAATTAGATCTTTCAGTAGGTTTTAATCAAGTGTTATGGAGTTGCTGGTAAATTATTTACAGCCATATCACTTGATAAAACACTTGGTCTGCTA
The DNA here is from genome assembly GCA_037305975.1 of Chrysolophus pictus. Lineage (NCBI taxonomy): Eukaryota > Metazoa > Chordata > Aves > Galliformes > Phasianidae > Chrysolophus > Chrysolophus pictus. The sequence goes on from CM074594.1 coordinate 9,373,447, forward strand.
AAGCTATCACGTAAGTGACCTACAAAGAGCACAGCTGGCTTTAACTTAGGACCCCAGTTATGTTCCTTGGGGTTATTCAGTTGGCATTAAATGAATGTCAGGGTATGTGAGCCCATGTTTCATGTGCAGTAATACATACTGAATATGGCTGTGCTGAAAACAATGAAGTTGAAGCACGTTAAAACAAGAGTTAAGAGCTGAATTTAGCTCTACTCTCTGCTGACTCAGTTCTTTTATAAGTACCTTTCAAGGCTGAATACCTTAAACACTGTGGCCTTGACCCTCACTTGATGACCCTGCTATTTTAACAGCAGTGCTGTCTATTTGTACTGTCTTCAGACTTGGTCTGATGTAAACTAAGTGTTTTTTTGACAAGCAAGGTAGTAGGAAACAGTACTCAAATAGGAAAGCGAAGTGTGGTATCTGTAGAAGACAGAAGGATTATTTCTCTGCCTTATTGATGGAAGCCAGTACCAGGAATTGTTAAAGGTGAGTACAAACTCATGGATATCAAGTCCTATCCAAGCCCCATATGAGCAAATAGAAGTTGGATGATCAGGTGGACTTGTTAACTCAGAGCTCAAAAAATGAATGTTCTGTTATTAACTACATGAATAACAGTGTTACATGCTTTGCTCTGACTCATCGTACCAAATTTCCTAGCTCAGCTGAATGGCTTCTGGATTATACAGCCTATAACTGTAATCCTGCACAAATGCATCAATTCTCTGTTGTGATCAGGGACTGTTTCAGACTGTTTCGAGATCAGCTTTGTGAGAAAGCCCCAGCAAGACCAAGGATACCAGCCTACCTACATACAAGTATAGAACAACCAAGTATGAAATTTGATATAGTTAACTTGCATAATATTTGAAACTAGGCTTAAAAGAGAAAGTAAGCATTGTTGGAGTCCCCTCTCCAGTTCTTCTGCCATTGCTGGTTTCCAACCTACGAAAACCTTTAATCATCTGTGCTGAAAGTGTGCTGTGCTCAGAAGGCGGATGCTTTGAGATCAAAAGTTGCAACTTCTCCAGATCCACTACACAAGGACAAAGAACAGTTACCAAGATTGCAAGACCACACAACAAGGACTTTTAATTTACTTCTTCATTCCCTAGAATGAACACAGTCTAAACTAAAAGGAACTGCAGGCAGTCCACCTATTAATGAGAGCATTTCTACTCTGCAGTTTTTCTAATCTCTTCCAACAACTAGGTAGGGCAGACTTTCAGAGAAAGTGCTTGGTAGTCCTGGTGTTCCTTAGTATTTGGGAGGCAGGATGAAGATAGGAGAAGAAGGAACTTCACTTCACTTGCACTGTACACATTGCACTGTAATTCTCACGTGGGAATGACTATCACAGATGGCATGGTTATGAGACAAATGCAGCCTTAGCACTGATGCAGCCTTAGCACTGCTTATCTGGGTCTGGTATATGAAGCAAACTTGTGACAGACTATCTGCTAGCCTCAATGTTCAAACTCAGGTGAAACTGTAAGGTACCTTGTTTTATAGCCTGGTCCTTCCTTTCAGCTGCTGTGCAACCCTAAAGCTTTTTTCTCTCTCCTCTCAGTGCTGTGTTTGTTGTCTCCATATATATCATCGCTGATCTGAGGCTTTGTGCAGCTGCTAGGAGTATTTGCCTTTGCAGCGGAAAGGAGGCTGCTCCATGTTACTGAAAGTGCAGCAGTTTCTCCTTTCCCCACCCCCAGAGTTGACTATTATTTATGCAACATGATCTAACCCAGATCGGCTGGGAGCCGATGGTCCAGAGTTCATTTCCAGTTATTATTGTAGTATGGAGTCAGTCTGGTTAGAGGCACTTGTTTCCAGCACAAAACATATACCCTTGGAGAGCATAAACAAACTCTAGGTCACTTTTACTTAGCTTCATAAAAAAGATTTCAGCTAAAAGGAGAAGCAAGCTAGATTTGAGGCACTGTGAGGAGTTAGTTCAGCAGTCATCTGTTGTAAGCTAAGTAGGGCCCCTTCCAGTAGAAAGGAGATAGAAGGACCACTAAGCTCTAAAATAGCAGTGGAAGTTTGCCTTTTTAGTCTCTAGAGATGTATTGTACAGTTCTTACCTTTGCCTCAGTTATATGTTCAAACTCCTGAATTAGGGCATATGTGAATAAAACATATGCAGAATTACTTTGCTGGGCTGGGGGGCAGAACTCAATGGCTATTTCTGACTTCAACAGCAGAGCAATTACACCTGCTGTCACAACCCTGTTCTGGTATGTGGGTGTAGCTACTCTGGAGTTCAGTCATCCTAGCTACCACTAACCCAGCTAGTCATCTTAACCAATTTTTTGTTTTCTTTTTTCAATTTGGGATACTACCAGAAATACTAAATAGACAAGACTCTAGCTTTGAAGGCTGGCATATATAGAAATTGGTCTCCTAGACTGGAGATAAGAGGCTGAACTTAGATATTCACAAAGTATTCAGTTCTAGCATTGAGTACCAACTTGGCCCTCTGTACAGCCTTGACAACAGTAAGACAATTGTAACCATAACCAGCACAGAAACACTGAAGTAGTAAGGAAGCTGGGATACTTCGACAAAAAAGCCTCCTTCAACTCTAATCATCTGCATGCTAATATAGGAGTTTTAGATTTGAGACTGAAAAGACTTTGTATGGCTCTGAATCTGTACTTGGAGATGAGGCTACCTGATGATAATTCACACTCGTACCACCTTCTAGGTGGTAATCTGTATGCTGCTCTGGAAAGCAAGGGGTCAGGCAGCTCATGGAAACCAGTGTCATGAGAGGCTGTTAAATTCAAAGGCAAAGTTTAGTAGGGCAGCACGGAGTTGGGAAGGGCTGCCTCTCAGCTGGACAAACAGGTCACACAGGTTGCAGACACCCTGTCCCAATGAAAGCGGAGCACCAAAGCTGCGGGATGCTCTCAGGAGCAGCACCAATACTTGGTAAGATCAAAGGTTAGCCGTTGAGGCTTCATCAAGTACTACAGTGTTTAAGTTTTCTTTAGCAAGAATCCATCATTATAGTTATTAATGTTAATTAAGTTTATCTTACAAAACACTGTCCCAGTGTCATCAAATGCAATTTCTAACCCATGATAAACAGCTTTGCTTTTGGTTCTTGTTGTAGTCTTTCCTTGCTTTAGGAAGACACCAACTTGGATGTCGGGTTCCAACCATTTCTACCCTATTTAAGGAGCAGAGGTCACATCCTGCTTTGTCTCTGTAGATGGGACTCCTACTCTTCCTGTTGCCTCACTCCTGCTGTTTTTCCTGCAGAATAGCAGGGAGAGTAGGAAGCAAAGCAACCCAGTCCATTAGAAAACCTCATGCAGCAGTCACAGAAACCCAGTAACTCAAGAACAGTCTTACAGCACAGTCAGACAGTTAAGTTTTTGCACATAGCTCACCTCAGTAATTTTAAAAGAATCAGGAAAAAGGCAATAAAGACTTTCTGCAACACCATTCTTCTGTTTCATAACATTTCCCCACACCTCACATTAAACTCAAACTTCTTCAAGTAGTCCTTCATTTTCATTACAACACAGACTCCTTCAGAGGGATGGTCCTGGGGTGTTAGAGAGGAGTTTCTATCTGTAATCTACTGCAGGAAGGTGTCTCCTATGTTTTTGGGTGATTGGCTATCCAAAATGCTGTTCTCCCTTGTTTGCAAATGCATAGAAGTAAGTTTCTTAAACTGCATTAAATCTCACAAATCTTAAGCATTCTGCAGACAGCTGAGTTAGGTGAACATACTAGGAGTGTAAATGAATACTTCTCCACTAGGAGATCAGGAGTGTTTTGAGGAGAGGTCATTCTTGAACTGAAGATACCTCAGGCATAACTGGAATTCCTGTGTTCAGTGTGCTGTAGCACACTTATGAGATGCACTCAGCATACTGCATGAAGGTTGTTTTGGGGATACTTGCCTGAAGGGAGGTGTGCCCTAGGCTTCCTGGGCTAAGAGCTCAGTGTCCCTTTATGTTGTCCACCCACTTGTAAGAGAAAAGAGGTTAGTCAGCAACTGTGATGTTGTTGGTTCTGAGATGGCAGAAAGGGTAACCTGAGGACATGTGGTACTGCAGAAAAAGAGGGAACTGGAAGGATAAATTGTATAGGTTTATGTGTTTGTTTACTGAGAAGGAAAGAAAGGTGACCAGGCAAAAATGCTCAGTGTGATTCCCACTTACTAATGGCATATCCGTATTTTTATTTTCCATACAGGAAAGAAAACGAAAATTCATACAGTTCATTTTATTTTTGAATTGTTTCAGAAACCTTTGGCAGAGCTGAGCTGTGGGTGATCAGCTTTCTGCTTGGTGGCTTGTTTTTTTTGCAGAAGATTTTTCGTTCTTGTATTTCCTGCTTTGACTGTGCCTTAGTGTGTTAGATGTAGTGCTTAGGAAGCATCCTGTAAAACTTATGAGCAAACTGAAAATCTCTGATCTCTAGTGCATGGCAGATCACTGCCATTTTTCTTAAATTCTGAACTAAGGAGGCGCTGTACAGGTCCAAAATATTTTGAGCAGAAGTGGGGGTTTGGCGTACTTTGGGTTTTTCTGACAATCCCAAACTGCAATTTCGTAGTTGGTTTGCTGTTTTAAAAGACACTTTCAGAGAACATGGCAAGTTGCCACATTCCAGTTAAGCAATTTCCTATAGCTGACATTTTTTTAAAAAAGCATGTTGTTTTCTCAGCCATTTCCCTCCTCCGTTTTCACTGGAAGATGCAAAAAAAAAAAAAAAAAAACCAACAAAAAACAAAAAACAAGAACAACCTGCAACACAGAAGCCCCAATCCCTGTGTTAACACTCAGACATTTGAAGAGAATGTTCTTTGGGAAATGATGGGAGGCCAGTGTCTATCAGCAGCACACTTTTGTATGTGGATTCATTGCATAACATAAACATCTCTTCACTGATAACATGAAGTGGTATGAAGTGGTAGGGAATGCTTCATAAAATATATGTTGTAAATGAAAAATAATTTATTTTTACATATATTTTTTTTGTTTCTGAATGGGTTGTGTATTTAGAAACAGGGTATGCTGCTAAGCCTGAAGTTTTCTAGTCATTCCGGAGGGAAGTGCTAGCATAGAAAAGTGCATGGTGGGCAGCCAAACTGGTTGTGTCAAGTTCCCCAATGCTTTCGTTTCTAAGCCAGACAACAGCATTGTTTGGGTACCAGACAACACAAGCAGGACCTAATCCAGCATTCTGGGGAATCTGTGAAAATTCCAGTATTGTCTGAACCAGATCACATCTGAAAAGCTAGTAACAGTCTGCTGCTTCTCATTTGCACTGCTGGATCCCTCAAACATTTGTAGGCCTTCACCAAGTTTCTGGCCTTGTTACTCTGGAAAAACGCTGTAAAAATTACCTCCAGGAGTGTTTTGTACCCCACGCAGCAGGAGGTGTAGAGTACCCGTGCCATTTAGTGTCTTTCATTGCATAGGTGTGGTGCTTTGGTTTTCAGAAGCATCTTGGGAAGGTTAGTATTTTTCATAATGCTTAACATATTTGTATTCCTTTTGGAAAGATCAAGATGAAATACTGCAAATGAAAGGAGCCTGAAAAAAGCACAGATGATCCTGTGTAACTATTAAGTGTTGATTGGCTGCTGTGAACAATCTCAGAACTCAAGGAATGAATTTGTATCCAGCACCCTGAATTGTCAGTTCACAGACAGAAAAATAAAACATAGAATCGCTTTGTCTTTGCCACTGCTCCTTGGGAATGGATATTTCCATTACAGAATAGCATAGAGACTTGTAACAATGTCTTTTTATTTTCTCATAAGTAGGCATGTTTTTATCTCTTTTTCTTATTGCTGTCACTCAGCAGGGTCCTTCCTCTGATAGTCATCTGAGCAATAGATTGAGCAGAAATCCTGAACCGAGGGCTGCTGAACTTATTCTTCAGTGCATAATCAGAGGAGATATTTCAAGACAAAAGAAGTGTAATTAAGCACGTATAATGCAAATGGGGTGACAAAGAAATACTATGAAGAATGTTTCCTAAGAAGAATGTAGAGCATGGATAGTCAAAGATGTAGAAATTGTAAACACTTTTACAAGAAAGGACTAATGCTGTGAAGTCTAATTCTCTTTGACACAAGTTCTCCTAGTGCAACTCTGAACTTCAACCACGTATGAAGTTAGGTTTTTTTAGTACTGGTGTAATTATACCAGTATAACTGCTCCTGTGGATGTAGTTGTATCAATTAAGTTTATATATATATAAAGCTCATTATATACAAATATATAAGACTGTATAACATATTTCTTGGTCAGAAGGCAAAAGTTACAGCATGTAAAGCAAATGTGGCCAGGAAACAAACTGGTGTTTGTGTGGGCAGCTGGCAATCCAGCTGAGAAGAAGTCAAATGTGAAAAATTTCTTTGGGATCAGGGACAGCATCGTGTGTCATAAGTGCACTACTAAAAGAGAGCAGTTCAGTAGAGACCTCCCAGGCTTTCAAGAAGCATTCAGGCTAGCCATGCAAGGTGTCATCCATTGGTCCCTTGCAGTTTTTGATGAGAGCAGAGGGTGCTTGGTACTTTGCTTGCAATGAGGAGGAAATGGAAGTTCAAGAATATGATGGGAGCCTAGAATTAGTCATTCCCTTCCTGACCTTTCTAAAGGAAATGCCTGGCTTTAAAATTTTGTGCTGTAAATTCTACTCTTTTATCTGTGCTAGGAACTTACATCTCCCTCACTGTAGAATCAAGGACACTTGAGAGCTATTTTCCATGTATCAAAGTTTGTAAGCTCTAAACTTGCTGTTGTGGTGGCTCACTTAGGAGCATGCGGGAAATAGGATGGAGAGCAAGGATCTGAAGCTACGTTCCAACTGCTTATTCAAGGCTGGTCTTTTGTTGAGGCAGAGAAATGGAAGTCTGATTTGCTGAGGCTTTCCAGAGTTCTATCAGAGCTGTTATGACAAGGGTCAGTGTCTCAGCTGTGGTACTTGGCCTTTTGAGGTATAAAAGTCCTGGAAGGGAACGCAGGAGAACTTTTCTGCTGTCTTGCCAAAAGCATCATTAGCTCTGCCTAGTCCATTTTTGACAGGCATTTGTTATCTTATTGCTAAAGACCTTGGTTAAGGGCCAAAACTGTGTTGAACTAGGCTTTGCCTAGCCTTAGCTGTTGAGGACAAAACTGATAGTGATATTCTTCCAGATTGTCACTCAGTTTGTTGGAGCTGGTTGAGATTTGGCTGCAAGTGAACAGAGACTGGATCAGGGAATCAGATTTGATTGAGAACAGGAGATGTTCTGTGTTTGAACAGAAGTTTTCTACGTGACAGGTAAAATCATAAGCCTGCTAGGTGGCACATGCACCAAGTCCATGATTGGATGGGAAACTTTAACAGGTCTTCAGGCTGCTTGGCAATAATGATGTCCTTTTGCAAGGGGAAGGATTATTCTTTCTGTGCTCCATACGGAAATACAGTTAAGCTTAGTAAATCATGGCTGAGCTAAAGTTGCTAGGCAGATGCTAAAAAGAAGTCTGAGTTGAGGGAAGGTTGAGCTGCAGATCTGATGTGGCACAGTCGTGCATAGCAAACAGTAAATGCAATTCTTGCAGAGCTCTCTCAGCCATTCTGCTGCAGTTGCATGACTTTGGGTTACAGAGGAAGGGGGAGAGCTTTCATTGTTAATGTGCACTGGTTGTGAAACCTCTGATATTTAAGCAGAGGACTGTGCCTGCAGCTGCATTAGGCTTGTATGAAATCTCCAAAGAGAATCTTGCTATCAGGTACAGGGAACTGCTGGATTGTGCAGTGTCATCTTCCCACTCCCACCCTTCGCTGGGAGGCCTCAGCTGGGTGTTTACAGCTCTTGGTTGTTGGGGTTGTGAAAAAGAGAGGAGGGGAGAGAGGAGAGGTGGGATGTGGCCTCCAAGTGACCCAGAAATTATGCTGCCTGCATCATCTAACAAAGGAGAAATAACATACTGCAGTGTTTGGCCAGTGGCTGTTGTGTCAGCCTCAGGCGTGACTGAAGATTCAAAGGAAAACACACTCATGTGATGTTCCATTTCTCCCCATCCCTCTACCTTTCAGTGTTTTTATTTACTAATTTCTTTTTTTTTTTCCCCCCCTAAATGTACCTTATGTATACACTTTTCTGCTGGCTTGCACTGGATCCTGTTCTGCAGGGTTTGTTTAGCAATGCATTGAGAAACTATTTCCTTTTTTTTTTTTTTTTTTTTTTTTTAAGAGAAACCCAAACCAAAAGTTCTTAAGCCAGTACAGACATCTGGGTTCTGCAGAAGTGGGAGGCCCTCAGATGTCTCTGCTGTAGCTGCTGCAAGTAAGGTTGGAATGGAGACTCCATGCACAGATCCTCAGCTGATGCAGATTCCTGCGGCTTCCTCGCTGTGACCTGCAGTGCAGTGCGCCGCGGTGCTGCTGCCTCTCAGAGCACTTCTTCCTGTCCTTCCCGTCATTCCAATTTCCTCTGCTTTTTAGAAGCTCCATAGCAGTCACTGCTGCCGTGATCTGGCGTGGTGAGATCAGAGGACTGAAAAATCTGACCTGTTTTTAAAACTGCTCCTTGAATTTGACTTGTGCAAACTGTGTTTAATCCTTCTTCCTCCTCCTCTCTTATTTTTAAAAAAGTGATACTGCCTGGGGTCTTGTGTTTATGCTCAGCTGTTTTTGACATTCAAAACAGTGGCACTGTTCTGCAAGCTGTCATTTTCAAAGGAGACTGTGCTTGTGGTGCAGAGTAGCAAGAACTTCTATACCTGGTGCTTCTGCACCTGTGTAATCACTAGAGGTGGCTGGGAGACAGGCACCAGGAAGTGAGCTCTAGCCAGAACCATTGGATGGGCCTCAGTCTGGTGTGGAAGTGCTGCTCCCTCAGCCACCTGCCCACTGAATGAGGCAGATGGGCTCAGTACATGATGCGAATTCTGCTGACTGTGGGTCAGAGTCTGACGTGTGTATGTGTTCTTTTTCTCAGATACCATCTCAAATAAATGAATCTGCTACCAGCCATTCTGTAATGTTTCATCTGTGAACTTGGCCCTCCTCCTGTATGTCTGGTGAAGATTAATGTCAAAATATTACCCTTTAGTGTATTCAGTTTTGTTGTCGAGGGCAAAATCATATGCGTGAGAAACGGAGTGAATTACTTTTAGGATACAAGTAATTTCCTGAAATGTTTTTTTCCATCTCTTTATTTTGTGTTGTATGTTTTGTGCTTGCAGCTCTTGTGCTTGCCTTGAAAAAAGCTGTTTGAAATCCATACTGGATTCAAGGTAGCTTTGAAGTCTGTGAGATTTTGAATCACCACCTGAATTCTGTTTCAGCTGAGCGTTCCTAATGAAAGATCAGATGGGAAGGATGGTTTTCTATGCAATTGAACATTTTTTTTTTTTTTTTTAATGAACAGCTTCAGATCAGTTTTACCTGCTAAATTAACATGTCAAAAGACTACAGACCTGCTGTCTCCACTTAATCAGGCAGATGTGGTTAAGCCAAGCAAGAGGAGGCAGTTCTGGCTCAGTTCTCTTCCTACTAGAGAGAGAACAGTCCATATTGCCATAAGATATCTTTGTCCTTATGCTCACAGCACATTACTTCTCTGAACGTAGAGGGGAAAGGAGAATTTCAATCTTCAGATGCTGCTTGGTGATACCATGATCAGATGATAACAATTCAGATTGCCAGGAGGCATTCAGATGAGTCAGCTGCTTCAGGCAAGCTGAGCTAAGGAACAGCTCAGTGATAGGTTGGGTGTATGTAGGAGTTGCAAAGACAGTTGGTTTGTTGTTAGTTGAAGCCCGGTTGTTCTGCAAGCCATTGCTTTGAACCAGAACTGTTTGGGATGGTTGACTGAACAGTGGAGCTCATGAGTGCTTGTGGGGTGGGTCGCATTGTGTTTGCAGATCCTCACAGAGCTGAGACTAGACACTGAGTCTTGTGATCCTCCATCCTTCTGCTCCTTGCTCCATGTGGAGTCTGTGGGGTAGACCTCACAGCTATTTCTGTGTAATATATTCCTGTACAATATTTCTGCATACCTTGCTCTATAAAAAAGAAATACTAGTTCTTAAATTTCCATGGATCATCTCAGTGGCACCTTTCTTCAGTTCGGATGACTTGGAAAAAGTCTCCTGAAGTACATTCACAGGCTGCTGGTCTCTGAATGATTTTTGAGATCTTAATCAGTTTCTTATATGATTTCTGAGCATAACTTCAGAGATAAATTTGGCAAGTCAGATTCTGACTTTTTTTGATCTCTTCAGCAGTCAGGTTGCTCCAGATTTCTGGGGACTGAATTAGGGTTTGTCTATATATTAGCACTGGGGAAAACGGAGGAGTCAGCTAAAGGTGTAAAGCAAATCCACTTTTCACTGGGTGCCTTTAGATGACTCATCTTAGGTTCCCCAGTGTCCACGTGAAGATAAGCTCCAAGATCAGAAGATGCGTTTCCAAAGGCAGAAGCACTGCCCCTCCTGTACTGCAAGGGACACACGCAGTGTTGTGCTGCAGCACGAGCTGCTGTCTGATGCTTCAGCGAGTGCACCTTGCCCTCTGGGTCCTGTTCTTGGTAGGTTAGTAGAGGAGTTCCTTCCTGATTGCAGAATATAGATGATTTGCATTTTTTTTTTTAGCTGCATGTAAGAGCTGGGTCATCCACTGATCTGATCCTTTTAAAACTTCAGCCACTGGCTTGTTAAATTGCAAGGCAGAAAGTGGAAGTATTGGTGGAAGCTCACGTTAATTGTCTTTCCAAGCACTGCCAGACTCTGAGATTTCATCTCAGAGGACAGGAGAAGCATGAACTGCTGTTTAACATGTGCTTGATTTGTTGATTAATGTCAGCTGTCTATTGTGTACATTTCAGGTCATCTGGAGAAGTTGAAGGCATCAGCGAGGAAAACATGATAGGTTTTGTGAAAATACAATTTTCTCAAGTCTCAAACTGCTGATATTCTGAAGCAATCTTGGCTGCTACTTTGGTATAGTAGATCCCTATCAGAGTACCTTTAACTGTCCCCAGGTTCTTTAATGTATAATTTCATTCTAGGCCTGTTTCCCTTTTTAAAATTGAAAATAATCTTGCTGCATTTGTAGGGCATTCAAAGATGTGAGCATTAAAGCCATTAGAATAAGCTATTTGGATGAACTGCTTTGAAACCAGACTGATTTTTTTTCTCTGTGTAGAAGAGTTGCATCAGGTATAATGCATTTGCCTTTTAGTGACTTCTGAAGTAGGCTGCCGTTTTCTAAATATGAACAAAATGCAGTTCACAAGGTAAGCTCTGAGAGATAGCTGGCTCCCAAATGCGTGAAACCTAATTTTTAATGTGTAACTCTTAAGGAGAAAAAGAACTGGATGTTCTCACCATCAACTCCACTAGAGAGGGAGGAGGAGGGCTCTAATGGAGCACGCCCTGTACGCAGCAATTTGCTCCAGCTGCTCCATATCCTGTCTCTGTTCTCCTTCCTTCCCATCTCTGTGGGTTTAAGGCAGTTGGAGTATTGCTGCTTCTGTCGTGGGGTTTGCCATTTGTGATGAGTAGGCTGTGCAGTTTGGCAAGCAGGCAGTGAATAGCTTGCTATTGGCTTTATCTCTCCGTCTAGTTTGTGGTTGGAGACCTGCATGTTGTTTGTGGGTTTCTTACATGCGTCACTGAACTCAGAAGTTTTATTATATTCTCAGAAAAGGGTTTTGCAACAGCTCAGCTATTAAAGCCTAACTGTTCTCGAGTTAAAAGTCTGGGCAGGAAATAACAAAATGAAATCCATCCTAGGGAAGAAGCGTGGTGTGTGTAGGGTGGGAAAAGAATGCAAACATACTATTTATAGGAAGAGGGGAAATCAGTAAATGTGAAGGAGTTATCATGGGAAAACCAGACTTGGCAAACTGAGATACTCAGACTATTTCTTCATTTCACATTTCTGCTATATCCAGTGATGAAGAAAAGTTTTGTTGAAATCTGTGCTACACAGAGTGCCTCTCCGTGGTGTCCTTTTAGGAGGTTATGCTCCGGGTGAACCTTCTTAGATAAAAACATTCGAATCCACACTCTTGAAGCAGTGTGAAAGTAACTGAAGGCTGTGCCTGCTGCAGGGAGTTTGTGCAGGCAGAGCTGCGTGCGGGGCAGAAGAGAATGGATGACTTCATTTGCTCACAGTCACACAGCAGGTGCCGGTGGCTCAGCTCCCTGCAGTCAAGGTCCCATTTTCGATGCGATGCTTCTGGTGTTGCACTGACATGGGTGAGAAAAGCTTTTGCGGGGGATGTGAGAAAAGTGACTGTACTTCAGCAATATCCTTGTTTAAAGCAGTCCTCATGATATTTGCACTGTAATAAGCTCATGTGGGGCCATATATATACATCTATATTTGGAAAATTTCTTTGACTTAACTTTTTTTTCCCTAAATAGATGTTAAATTCATTCTGCCTTCCACCGTGGTTTTTGGAACAGATTCCCCCACCCCTTCTTACCAGTCAGTGCTTGCAGTTCCCTGCTTTATACTGGGTCATGTGCTACTTTGAAGGGATTTGCATATCATTAGTGCTGCATCCAACTAAATGTGGCACTCGGGCTTTAGAGACTATGCTGATACCTCATCCTTCTTCCAGGAAAATAGATCTTGCCTGAAGGGAGGTGCTGCACTAAAATAACATTACAGAGGAGCCAAGCTGCTACTTTTATTGGCTGGCATGTCATGGCTGCCTGTACCAGTTTTAAAATCACTTCACCGACCTTTCCCGAGGTGCTCAGCAACCTTGAGGAATACCCGGGAGTGGCAAAGGGGTGAAGTGACCTGCGGAAGGAAGCAATAACATAAAGCAGCTGGGAATTCTGCATGCTGTGGCTTACTGGCCTGTGGCTGACTAGTTTGCCTTTGGCTGGATTTTGTGGTTGCTGTTTGTGTATCAAAGTGCACACAGTCATTGAACCTTACTTGGAATGGCCTCCAGGAGAGAGAATGCTTGGGTGATTTCTGTCATCCCTCCGTTCTCCATGCCATGTCAATTGCACAGCCTGGAAGCTGTGCTATTTTTGATTTATGTAGGATGACTTTTGGCATATTGGGGGCTATTGAGTAGTCCTCAAACTTCCTGCAAGTTCTTCTTTCTGACCCTCACTAACAGACCTTCCCTTCCCTCTCCTTTCAAACCATTTATTCATTCCTATTGCCTCCATTCCTGCTGTGTGCTTTGTTACCCAGACTTCTAGTTCCCATCCCTAGTGTCAGGGTTTTGATTGTTCTGTTCCTATCCTTACCCACAGCTAATTCCCTGCTTTCTAATCTCTTCTGCCTAATGTCCTCTGGGGAAATAAGTTAGGATGCAAACATGCTATGTTTGGAGGCAGTAAGAGCAGAACCAAGCATCCTAAATGGAATTAAACCCAAACTTGGTCTCATTAACGAAGGAATTTTGGACAGATGGGCAAAAATCCTAGGTAGGATCCATGACAACATTCAATCTAAATTGTGGAAAAACTGCTTTGAATGTAATATTTCCAGCTCCTTCCCCTAACATGGGAATTACCTCTACTCCAGATATGCACAGACTTATTTTAATTACTAGGAAGATTTTCAGTCACACCATATCTAATGCGTGCCAGCTGGCTGGAGCATGTCAGACTGTATATGACACAAAGCCAAGGCACGAGGTGGGGAAAAGTACACTGAGTAGCAGAAAAAAAACAAGCAGCTAGCATGAAAATACTCTGTACAGCATCTCCAGGATCATTATAGACCTGGCTGCAAATGGGAGACCTTACTGGATAGGTGAAGACACTTGACAGTGAGAAAGCAGAATATCGTGACTAAGCCAGCCAAGATATCTTGTGTGCCCTGTGTGCACTAGGTTCACTCTGGAAGAACAGAGCATGCATATTGCAGAGACATCTTGATTTAGAGTTGCATACAGATGAAGGTACAACTGTGCAGGAGGGCACAGCTGACAGCCAGTCTTTGAGAATGAGTACAAGCACACCAAGCTGCAGCAGCGTTCAGAAGTCACACCAGCACATGGCACTACGCTGAAGGAGGGAGAGCTCACTCGTCCCCAGCTGGCATGGGGTCAGCACCATGGGCCTGTGAACCCATCGTCAGCTCAGTGCTGCACAGCTGCCTGCAGCAGGGCCACAGCGGTCCGCAAAGCCTGCCCTGCACTGCTCTGCAGCACTGGGACTGACTGCAGAAAGCAAAGGATGGAAGAAAGGAAGTGTTATCCTCCCCTTTCTGTAAAAGTAAGTAAATAAGTACTGAGATTGAGAAAGACTGAGAGAGATTTCCGAGGTAATTTCTGTTAGGTATTACATTCCAAAGCATGCTAAGAAGTGAAGATTTCAGCTGATTTCAGCTGGATGATAAATGCTCCCACATCTTCATGCCTGTCATCAGAGCATGCATCCAATAGCATCTACTCCTGTGTCCCAGTACTGCCAAGGAAGAATTTATGTTTTTTTCTAGGATAATTATTATCCCAGTACTGGTAGCTCTCCCAGACTGATGAGCATGCCAAAAGCACTGTACTCCATACGGCGGTCACTTAGTTGAGATCAAATACAATATCCATTTTCCCTCTAATTTCTTATATATCCTTTATCTAGGGAAGGAGGAAATGGTCTAATTCTCTTTCCCAGGTGTAACACACAAGTAACATTCAGCATTCTTCAGATACAGAGAATAAAAATATTTTGAGCAGAAGCTCAAGAGGAGAGAGATTTTAGTGGACAAAGAACTTGTGTTTGTTTTTTCATTTATAGTCTAATCTTGTCCCAAATGCTACAATTTATTGACTAAGGACATGTTTTCGTTTATAAATCGTGGATCAGCTAACTTGCTTCGAGGCATTGTTTTGTTAGGAAGGTTTTGAAGCTTAAGTCTCCCCCATAGAAATGTGTGACATGGTAAAAAATCTTTTGAGAGTATTTTGGTTTTGATAAGCAAACATAAAGTACAAATCATTATATTCCTTCTGTCATTTTTATATTCTGTGCTCGACATGTCAGTTTCTGTGTAGTGCATCAAGTATAGCATGAGATGGGCAACCAAAGTTTTGGAATAAATCTTAAATTTTCATTTTTTTTAAGAAGATATTGTTTTTAATGCTGATTTATTAGTAGAAATACCCATCGGATAACGGGCTTTGGAATCTCTGGGCACCCTGGTTATTCCTGCATCACTGACTTTCTAGTTCAAACGAAGGCCAGATGAAAGACAGTGTAACAAACGTATGGCAGCAATGGGTCAGAGGACAGGGAATCCGGCATGTTACCCTAGCAGTGCCCACAGCATCCAGAACGAGGTTACATCTATCTGTGCAGTGCCGTTAATCTGAACGTAGTCAGTTGTTTCGAATGGCTGGGATGCCCTTTCATATTTTGTCATCGTGCCCAGCCGCTGCCCAGGACTTTTGTTGATACAGATTTAGCGTTGTGTCCTGCAGGAATGGGCCCTACAGGCTCCTACTGATACAAGCTGTAACAATATTGTTAAGCTTGCTTGTGTTTGTTGACGGATACCCCTGGCCTGCAATCCATTCAGGTAACAGAAGGAGCTGTGTCGCTGAACCAAGGAGATAAGGAAGTTCTGCTGAGCCTTTGTACCAAGGAAATAGGAGGTCCTGCTTGAAATCGGTCACTGACTATGCAATATACTTTTGGGAATCTTCTGCATATGTAACATAACTCTGAGAAACTTCTGCACTACCTTCTCCTGAAATACTAAAGAATAAAGATGCTCTCTGTGAGGTAAATGCTTCCATGTATGAGCTTCTCTCAGTGCCTGTAAGAGCGTGTCATCATTACATCACAGAAGAGCCCCACTCACAGACAAATATCTCCTCTGCCTTGGTACTATGCAAGTCTGTGAAGATGACAGCTTTTCCCAAGGAACTTAATGGTTTGCTTTCTGGATTCCAACAGGTGAAACTGATTGACTACATCCACCGACAGCGGCAGTGCAAGCTGAGCGTGCCCCTGAATGACAGGACAGCAGAGCTCAACAGCTACCCGAGATTCAATGACTGGTTGGACATTGTCAATGTGAGGAAAGAAGTTGTACAGGTAAGGAGAAGGCAACCATCAGCACAGAACTTTCCTGCCCACTCATATGTGACTTTCCCAGCTGCCTGCTGCGTTTGAGTTAGTTTTCTGGTCAGGTGTGAAACTGTGGTCTGGATTTTGACAGACTGGGAGTCTTTACTCAGAAACAAATAATTGTGTTGGGTTTTTTTATTTCACACAAAAGGCTCCTCCTGTGAGTGAAGTCCGGTTCAAACTGATACCAAAGAGCATTGCATCAGTGCAAAAGAATGAAATGAATAACTCCTCTGGTGTTCTGTGTGGTGGCCAGCATCAGCTGTTCATGCTCACAGACTGTGAGCATTTCTGATCTTTACAGATTCTTTATCATTTAATTCTTAACATGCAAATCACTGGAGACCCTTTTACTGCACAGAATAATCTGATACTCCTGCTGGAATCAGCACTGACCAGCCAAGCCAACGCCTCCAGCTCCTGTCTGGACGCATTTTTTTTAAGAGTCTGAAATCCTGCCTCTGTTAGGGTGATAAGTAGAATCTCAGGGTTCAGATTGTTTCATTGGGTTTGGCCTGTGCATGACTTATCTATGCTGTCCTGTACTGGGGAAAGTTCTGTTCTGCATAACATTAATGGTAGCATAAGTACAGCTCATTCTACTGGCAGCTAAACAAAGCAGAAAAGGCTTTTTCCATTCTTTTTTTCACATTTTTTGGCTCAGTGTTTGCACTCGATTTCCTTTGATCCTTACACAAGCCATGATTTCTTTGACTTCATCAGGAATCTGCCTGTAAAAAGACTAAATGAAAAATGGAGCAGATTTCTATGAAAGTTATTCCAGATTGATCCTGACGTAACTGAACAGGTTCTGGTGAAATAGGATGAGTTGGAGACAGAGCTGTACCCTTTATTTACTGCTGTTTATTTTAAACGTGATGCTTTAGAATGGATATTGTCCTCCAGCCCACTGAGGGTTTGGGTGGCACAGCTGAAGGTGCAGCAGAGACAGTGACAGAACAGAGAAGCAGCTTGTTGCCGTGGCCAAACTGCCAGGCTCACAACTATTGTTGGTTTCTAGGGTTACTGGAATTGCTTGAGCCTAAAAGAATGTCTTTGTAGCTCTTTTTGAAATCCTTTGTGGTGCCTGCAAAACTGGGGGAAGGGATGAAGAGGTGGAGTGAGCAGGGAGAAGGGAGGTGGATAATTCAAATCTGCCACATCCTGATAATTCAGGGAAACTGTCCTTCTGTATGTGCAGTCACTAAAGAAGGTGAGCAAATTTAGTTTTAATCCAAGTCAGGAAGAGAACATTTTCCAACTGTTCGTTCTTTTTATTTGTGCTTGTTACCTTCTCCCACTCAGTGACCAAGTATGAATTGTTTTTCCTTCTGTTCCATGGGTCAGAAATACAAGGTGTACATTTAATGAAAGTGCTCCATGATTCCAAATCTGTGGCTATTTTTTAAAAGTTCTGCATCCACGTCATGGAGCTGCTGAGAGCTCCTGCAGTGTTTAGATTAGCTGGGCAATACATTTAGTCTTTACAGTGATTTTTGTGTAGAGATGTCTGCCCATGATGGTCTGTCTGTCAGAAATGTTAGAGGTGTCATGGGATCATTCCTGCTGTTGCTCAGATCTCATACACGTAAACAACATTTCAGGTGAATCATTTGAAAATGGCAGTCACTGACAGAAGGTGCTTTAATAGATTAGCTATTACGAAATGCAAAATGGCTTCCCTTAGCATTATGCACAGTCTGTGAGGTGACTGGGGAGCAGCCATCAGGGAGCCTTTAAAGAGAGAGTTGAGTAGGCCAGACTGTGAAAGTGGGGATGGACTCGGGTCCCATACCTGGTTCTGCTGCTACTGTACGTTTAGTCTGGGGTATCACTGAACATCTCTAAGAGTCTGACAGCTTGTCTGTAAAACTGAAATACTTACACTGGGTTTCAACACTACAGGGAGAAAGATAACCTCACAAATGTAATAATCTTTTCATGTAAGGCACATAGCTCTCTTTTTCTAGGACTTTTAGGCTCTGACTGAAAAAGTTGCTAACTGTAGAGTTGGAGAACTTTCCCCTCTGTGATCCTCAGAAGCCTCCAGCTGCAACAGGGCCCTGCTGTGGCCACCTCTGAGGTCTGGTGGTACAGTGGAGGTGTGCACAGGTGAAGGGCTTGCCTGTGGCCCACTGCTTGCTTCAGGAGAAAGGCCTGAGTTCATGGGCTGTTTGTTGTTTTGTTGGGTTTCTTTGCTTTTTTAAATGGTTCTGGTTTCCTTTGCACTTCTAGGGTTGCTGGAGGGAGCACTGCAAGATTGTGCTAATCTCTGACTTAACACCTTTGAAAAACAGGCTAATTGCAAAGCAGTTTTTTAGCTCAGCAGTTAGAGAAACAATGCTCTTTTTCACCCTCTCCCACCTCCTCCTCCTTCCTTTCCCCCGCCCCCAGCTCTCTCCCAAATAAAGCTGCCATGCAGGGAAGTACAGAAGCTCCCTGGCTCTCCCGTCAGAAATAGAGCAGCAGCTCTAAATTAGAATATCTGCTGACTCCTCTAGTCCAGACTGAAGCCTATTTTTGCCCAGTGACTTGTTCTAGACATTGTGAAGCTTGAAAGCTCTTGCTGTTATAATTGCTGTCTTGTTGTTGGGCTCCTTTCTTTCTTTGAAAACCTATATTTAAAACAAGAATAATGACTGCTTGTAAAATCCTTTAGTTCTGGAAGAGATTATAGTAATAACAATGCACTGTTTATGGCATTGGGTGACAGCTCAAGCTCCTGTGAACATGGATAACAGTCAGCCAGTCATGCTGCGCAGAGTGAAAGGGCTGTTCTGTGTGGACCTAGAAAACTTGGAGGTAGGTGGTAAATACAAGTGTTGACTTTGTGATCCTGTTTGCTGTCTGTGAATACACAATTTGGAGGGGTAAGGAAAAAAGGAACCCCCCACCCTAACTCATGCTATTTCTGTTTCTTTGTTACTGTGCCTCTAATCAGTTGCCAGACAGATTTGTATCGTAGGAAGCAGTGGCTACTGTGGAGCAGGTTCTGCTTTGGAGCTGGCCTAATATTGTTCTGTGACTTCTTTTTTTTTCTTTTTAAATACAGCATTTTTCTAGGAAATGCCTTGTTTTTGGCTAGGAGGCTAGGAGGAGGATTAGCACTGCATGTGTGTAAGTTACTACAAAAAAAATGGTGCATATGTAGCTAAATATGGTGGACTGAAACTGGGAAAAAGATAGTTGAACTGAGAATGAAAAAATGTGGGTCAAGGAAATCTACAGAAAATTATATAGTTGTCTTCAGTGGGTGAAAGTTGCTCTGTAAACCTGGGAAAATACACTATTCTGGATTGTCGTGCTCCTCTTGAGAGCTGGAGTTGGGAATTGAGGAGAGCGGGAAGAAAAGAGGATGTGAGCCTCGCTCCCAGGCTGATTGAAGGAGTTTCTTGCAGAACTATTTACTGGGTTCTGGGCTTGCCACATGTATTCTAAATAAAAGTGATTAAAAAATCTCTATTAACTTACTTTCTTTAGCATAGAAAATAGTCTCTGCCTTTTCTCTCATTCTTCCCAGAAACATCAGTATTCTGTTCCCACATATAACTTGTCATCTTCTAAAGTAAATTAGAAACACAGTCATCTCCTTATCTCCCAAAGCATGTCTGAACCAGCCCTGCTCACTGTGTAACAGAGGTTCCAGTCAATCAAGTCTGGAAAGCTGTTTTTAGTATAGATGACTGTCCTGCATGGGGGGGGGGGGCAGACTGGTTCCTGAGCAAGCCAGGGGCAGCACTTGGCACACAGCAGGAAAGGTTTGTGCCGCGAGTAAGAATGAACTTAAGAGCCTCCTGCTGTCCCTGTGAGAGGCTGTACAGGGTACAGAGGCCCCAGTACAGCACTGATACTGTTAGATCATGGCCCATGGTTCTGCTGGTTGGACTGGGCTCTGGGTTGCAGCGGATCATGCCGATCAGTTGTTGGAGGAAAGGTGTGGCATTTCTGTGTGTCCATCTTTGGTTGGGGGAATACCAGAGGCAGATCTGCCTAACCCTGTCAGGTTTCCACAGGTGTGTCCTCTCATCTCCTGTAAGGATATCTGTCTGGGATTTCCGTGGCTCTGACTCGATAGCTAGATAGCTGAGATCCTGAATCTGCTAATTATGTGCATGCAAATGAACTCCGTCATGCAGGCTTTGTGCACCTGTACTTCATCACCATGTGCCAGCTGAGGGCCACTCCCCAGTGTAAGCAGCCATTCCCTGCTGCTGTCAGGGCTCACTGGCCCTGCCATGGCAGGTGGGTTCCCCTTGCAGCACTGAACCACTTATGGCACGGGGTGAGGGAGGCTCACGCCCCTCCAGACTGCAGTGAGATCTGCAGCTGTACACCTGCCTTCCTACAGAAAAGCTACAGCTCCTGTCCGCAAAGAGCAGAGTGGGACTGCCCTGAGCCTGCCAGCTTCTCTCCGCCACTGGTTTGTGAGAGCTGAAACGGTGCAGATGTTAAGCAAAACCATAGCCTGTACATACAGCTTAATGCAAGTTAGAAATTCAATGTGGGAGGCGTTCCAGAACGCCCACAAAATCTTCAGAAATCTAAGAACAGAACGATTTTTCAGTAACTTCTTCATTGGACACCAGTAAACCAGAGCAAAGGAAAAATCATCAGGCACAAAATGCTCTTAAGAGCATCCTGATTGCTTTGCTATCAGTGGGAATTTAAGCACCTTACATAATGAGCTTTCTCTTCTAACATTTGCTGCTTCACGGGAGGATGGCTGGTGAGGGAATGCATTGATTTAAGAGGAGGCACTTGGGGCCTTATCAACTGTCTGTCTCTACAGGAAGAGCCATGTCTACTAGGTTGAGGGGCAGGTCAGGCTGATTTATCCAAGTACCACAGCATTAGCTCTGTAGGCTTATCTGCACTAAAGAATCTTTACCAAAAATACCTCCTGCACTGTGTTAGATATCAGCATTTTTGCCATATTTCAAGGATTTGAGTTGGACACCAGACAAGATTAAAGACATTATGCTATCATGAACTCTTCACCCTGGCTAATTCAGAGTAACCTCTGGATGGCTCCTGGGATGCTCTGGTTTGCTTTTCTCCCCTTTAAACATGGATGCTACAGAGTGCACAGTCTGTACGTCTGATAGGCGGGCGAGCTTTGTAGAGAAGTTCTCTTTCTGGTTTGGGCTTATTTTAACATTGTTTCTGCAAGCCTACAAGCTGCATTTATTTTAAAGCCACAGCACCTGTGAAGAACGAGGTGAAGATGAGTCTGTTGAACCCATATTGCTCACTGTCAGTGCTGAAAAATGGCAGTAACTGCTTCTGAAGTGCTCAGAATTGCACTTGCACCAGTGGGGGGCTGGAGCCCATATCTGCACAGCTCAACTGCTGAGCCAGAGCATCAGCGGGGCATGTTTTAAGCTCCATCTTGAGCCGCTGACCCTTATCACTGTCACGCTGGCTGGGAGGATAACACAGGTAAATTATGTAAGGCTGATCTTAGGGGCTCGTGTTGGCCAGTTCTATACTAAGCCACTGTGTATGTGCAACACGAGTGGTTCTTTAAAGAAAGCCTCTTACTTCCCCTCCCTCCCCCTCTTTGAAGGCTTATTTCTTTTGTTGTGTGGCAGCAGGTTCAGAAAGTCTGAGCTCTCCCAGCTCAAGGTCATTGGGGCTGTTTAAATATAATCTCCTTTTCTGTACTTATACTTTCCTACAACTTGTTATTCTGTCTTTCTAAAATTAAACTATTGAGCAAAAGAGTAGATTGGACTTTGCGTGCTGGCCCAGGAAGGAGATGAGCTTACAGCAGGCTGCACTGTTGGGGTGTGCCTGGGTGAAAGCACACTTAGGATGGAGAGCAAAACCAGCAGTGAGCCTAAGCTTCCATGTAGTGCTGGGCTGTGCCTCGCGTTGCATGCATTGAGGCACAGAGCACAGTGCTGCTGGCGGAAGTGAAACTGGTCAGCCTTGGGGTGACAGAGTTCAAGCCCTCCACAGCAACTGTGTACCGCAAAGGAAGAGATGCCTGAGCACTTGTAAAAAGGTAGTAGCTTGGAGTGCTTTGTCATTTTTTAAAAACTGGTCTTAAGGATTTTCTCTAAAACCAGGAAGGTTTGAAAAATGAAGTGAAAGCTAGGGATTCCTCCTTGCAGCAGTTTGATCTTTAAAAAAGAAAAACAACCAACAGTGTCAGCCTTGCAAGAACAGGCAGTCCTGTGGTTTAACTGTGGAGCTGCAGTGGGACAAAGATATCGGCTTGGTTCTCTGTGTCAGTAAATGTTGGTTATGCTCCTGTGGGAATGAGAGAAGGACCTGTGGGGCTCCAAATGCTGCTGTGCAGGACTCAGCTCCTCTCAGAGACCATTGTGGTAACCCCTCCCCACCACCCCCACCCATCTGTGCTGGTGGAGATGAACAATTCTGTGTCTGTGGACTGTCCCTGGGGAGCAGTGAGCATGTGCTCATAGGAGCCAGAGCTGAGCCCAGATGCCATTCCTCATACCTCCTGCAGTAGGGAATTGGAATTCCCCACTGAAGCCTTGTCTATACTAGCACAACCAGGAGAGCTAATTTGGGGTAAGTAAAAATAGTCAGTTCTTCCTCGCTGATACAACTTGAATCACACATTCATTATATGCTGCTTGGTTGGGTTTTTTTTGTTTGTTTTTGGTTTTTTGTATGAAGTCGTAATAGACCATTTCATACTCCACTGAGGACTAACTGTATGGGTACAAGGCTCATGTCAGAGGTGCTGTGGCACATGCCCTGGGTAACTGCTGTACTCTGCCCTCCTTGTAAAAGGAGAATAAGTAGAAGAAAACCTGACTGTATCCTGGGTACCTGGGGGGAGATAGGCTTGCAGAACAAACTGACTTCCTTCTTTCTTCTAGCCTCTACATATTTAAAATATAATATTTTATTGGGATTTCCTTTACTGACTTTACTTCAATCTCTAAACTGAGCAAGGAGAACTGTTTTTGGTATGTGATGCTACACCTGCTGTTACAAAGCACTGTGGCTCACTGGAATTTCTGCCAGCCCTCATATAATTAGCTGCCAAGCCTTGATACCCCCTGTGCCAATCATCAACCCGAATGTTAGCAGTGCAGATCAGCAGTGCTTTTCCAGTCCGGGGCCTCCACAGAGCAGGAGCAGAGGGAATCTGATCCCCACCTGCTCCGTCCATCGCATCCCGTCCTGGCTGACCCCGCATGTCATCTGCTCACACTACTGCTTGAAGCCTGGGCCAGGGGTGGGGTTGTCTGTGATGGACACGTTCAGGTTTCTGAGGAAATCTCAGTCTATCTCAATTTACTGATTGAGTTACGAATAGCTCTAACAAGTTACTGGTTACTTTTGTGTCATGCAAAGGATGGGAAAGTGAGTTGGTGCTGGATAATGCGACTCGGTAGCTCATACTGAGAGCTGCGTGATGCCATTACTTAAAGCAGCAGCTATGTAATCTCAGCTCAGGGAGTGGTGGTAGTGAGGAAATATTTTGAGATAATTCAAGAATGACATCGCTGTAATCCTGCTTATTCTGTGACTGTGTAAAAGCCTGAAGTGGGATGAGCGTGTCTCGCAAGAGGCATTGGCTTTCCCTTACTCTTTAATGGAAGTGGAAACATCTTTGCTTTAGAAAGTGGGGGCACCTGTGGTCGTTGAAGGCTTTCTGCCCTGTTTTAGGTGTTTGTGGGTGTTCCGAGGCTGGCGGTGCTGGGATGTCTCTGGCTGACTCTGTCCCTCTGACACTGCTCCCATGTTGCAGGGATGCATCGTGTTTGTGCCACGGCTGCTCCCATCACTGCGAGGCCGGCATCTTGCATCACAGCCAGCCTTGTGATAGTGCTGAACAAAGATACTTCTGTGAGCTGCTCTCTGCGTGCAGAGGAGTGGAACCAGAGGGTGCTGGGAAACAGCTCACTGTCAGACAAACTTGGTTTAATGCTGGAATTAGTTCAGTTTGGCTGGTTTGTGAACAAAGCTGGGCTGGCTTCATGCTGGAATATTTGAGAGGTGGATTTTAGGGAGATTAGTTCAAATGTAAGATGTTTAGCATTGAAATGCCTGAATTAAGGCAGGTTAACTTTATCTCTTAATCACTTCAGAAGTATGGTGTGATTAGCTGAGCACTCTCAGTACCTCTACTTGAGCATTTCAGAATGTTTAAGACCAGCTGCCTGTGTCAAAGCAATGGCAGCAGTTTTGATTCATCTCTTGATTTTAGGATCCAGGCAAACTTTGTCCCTAGTCAGGATTGTGAGAGGTGTGATCTTAAAACAACATTCATCAAAGCACACTCAAATTTGATTTGCAGCCTTTTAGGGTTTCAAGGGTTGGTGTTAGATGTCCACAAGATTTCAAGCTTTTTATTTTCAAACAGATACACTCTGTTTCCCATTTAAATAGAGGTTGAAACCTTGTTATGTAGCACGGTTCCAGCAGCTGAAACTTCAGGAAGGAGGCCAAATATTGTGAAACTTGTGATCTCATTGTGAGAACAGGCAGCAGTGAGGTTTGTTTAGGCAAAACTGTGAGGGAAATTCCTGGGTATCTGCACTAAGTATCCTGGTTTTGTTTATTAACTACAATTGCTGCAGACTTACGCTGGAAACATTTGAATGAGGGAGGAGAGAGGCACTACAGCTTAACTTTGTCAGGGAACATCCGATCATTTCATGCTTTCCAGAATCCTCTACCTTTTGTGTCTGCTTGATTATCTTTGTGGGGGTTTGGTGTATTAAGAGGCACAAGGAGACCTACATGAGTATCTTTCTAAGCAGGGTATCAGTAAGGCTGGTCCTCTGATGAAAGTAAAATTGCTTAAGGAGGAGATCAATATCTCTTTATCAAAACATTCTTTCTGTTGAAAGAAGCCATTTTCCACACTGTTTGAAGTTTTCATTTCTCCAGTGAAAACCAAATATTTGCCAGTTTTTTTTTTTTTTTCTTCAGATTTTTGGCCTGCTTTGTTTTAATGATATAGATAACTTTAATTAGTAACTTTTAAAAAATACTGAGTGAAAACTTTCCACAGGGGGGGGAAAGAATATTTCAGTCACCTCTAATCCTGATTTAAATACTGGAGAAGGACAATGACATCCTAGTGATACAGAGCACACTCAAGCATGTGCCTGGTCTCTCGGTGTAGAGAGAACGGAGAGCAGATTCTGAGCACTTGCTGCTGTGTCATCACTACTGACCCACTGATCCCTATGAGAGATACACAACCAAGTGAGTAAATCATGAGTCAGACCAGGCAGTGAGACAGTGGCACTACTTTACATCAGAAACAAAGATGACAGTCTTATTATAGGTATATATATAAAAGTATATTGACTTTTTTTCTCCTGCAGAGAATACCAGAGGAGCTAACCTTAGATGCCTTACTTGAAATGAATGAATCAAAGGTGAAAGAAACGATGAAGAGGTGTGGCGCCAGAGATGAGGAGTGCTCCAGACTCAATGGGGCACTGAGCTGCTTAAGGAAGGTGACTGAATCAGGTATAAGACTGCTTTTTCCTATGGAATTAGTTTCTCAGCAACCCAGATCGCATCCTTCTTCCTTTCATTTGAGATAATCTACAGAAACCTTTGTGTCTTTGGTTATATGCTATAATTGATGACAGGTTATGGCTCTTGGATCTGCATGAAATTAGAGCAATCAAATGCATCTAGAGCTATGAGTGAGATTTGGTTTTTGACAATATTTTCAACTCTGGAAAGAAATGTATGTAGAAATACACTCCCCAACTCAACAGGCTTAAGATTGTTCCCTCTGTGTTCAGAGTTGGGTCTGGTGCTGCAGTGAATCTTCCATCATTTAGTATCCTGGACCTAACAAATGCAACCTCCTCTCCCCAGATATTGCCAGCTCAGTGAGAAGGTAATTCTGTTTCATATGATGCAGCTTAGAAATCTGAGTGTTTTTCAGCTAATTCTTTGGAAAAGCAGAACATTGCTCTGACAACCCTTTATCACTGCAGGCTGCCAATTGACTTACTTCTCTTTAAAGCTGCTTCCTTCCTGCTATTTTTCTGACTGGAAATTGATATAATCATTAGCCAAATTCCAGCAGCAGATGTAAGAGCTAGAAAGAACTTTGATTTACACTGAAATTATGGAAAGAAGGATACTGTCTGTTTAATTAGGAATGTACGTGTCCAGTGGATCTGACTAAATTATTTAAGAACAACTTCAAGATTCCCAGAGTGCTGTTTCACCATCTTCCCCTGCCACCCTGCCACCTTCCCAGGGCTACTTTCAAAGCACTGTAAATTCCATTTTTATCAGACATGGCATACCAGCATACTGGCATTCCTGTGCATCAGATCTTTCTTTGTAACAGTTACCCATCTGTCACTGAAAGGTGGTGTTTCCTGTTGGTATTGTGACAGCTTATATCATTCACAAATCATAAAGATTAGTTAATGGAAAAGCCAACAAACAGTTCAATTTCATGTTTCCTTTTTTCTAATCTTTCTTGTCCTGCATTGGCAAATATTTCCCATCCATAATGTAGCAATATCAGCCATTGTTCAGAAGGCACTGGCATCTAGCCCAAATTCAGGTACACTTGTATTAATGTTCCTCTTTTCATTAAAAAAAAAAAAAAAAAAAAAAGAATAATAATTTCTGTGTTTTGAGAGGTTATTTTTTTTTTGAAGCCTAGATATATAACTACCACTTAATCTGTTAAAATTCAACCTATCTTAGAACATAAGATCTTCTAAAATGTATTTTAGTTTAGAATTTGAGATATGAAAAAAGGGTAGTTAATGCAGTCCTTGTTTTAAAGGTTAACTTTAGCTGATGGCATAGATGGATCTTAGGAGAGGAGAAGCAATTACTTGACTAGATGCAAAGTAGGGGAAAAAAGCCTAAAGCTGCGTTGTGCAGTATTGTGTGCCAGCATTTTTGTTTTCTTTTCCTTCTAAACCTAACATTGCTATGGTTGCTGACCAGGTGGGGAGTTAAAAGATGATGTGCTGATGAATCTTTCTGAAGCACGCCGAGAGAACAGCTCTACAAACACGACTGAGTGCCCTTGCTCCTCCGCACCCACATGGACTCACAGTGCACTGAACCTTCCCAAGGGCAACAGCCCGCAGGCACGATCGGTGTCGGTGTCTACAATCTCATCTTCAGATTCTCTTGCCTCAAGTCACGGACCTTCTATCTATGCAGATAACCTCCTGG
Source organism: Chrysolophus pictus (assembly GCA_037305975.1). Classification (NCBI taxonomy): domain Eukaryota; kingdom Metazoa; phylum Chordata; class Aves; order Galliformes; family Phasianidae; genus Chrysolophus; species Chrysolophus pictus. Next base: position 9,400,683 of record CM074594.1, read on the forward strand.
ACCCTTTTGCCTTCCCTGCACATGGTGGAAAGTTAACACCAAGGACTCCTCATAGCATCACCATCACTCCCCCAACCACTCCTCAAGCCAAGAGACGGCACAAGTTGAAGCCACCACGGACTCCTCCTCCCCCTTGCCGGAAAGTTTTTCAGCTGCTACCTAATTTTCCAACCCTCACAAGGAGCAAGTCCCATGAATCACAGCTGGGAAACAGGATAGATGATGTTCCTCCAATAAAGTAAGCGTGATACTTCCTTCTCCTTGGGCACTGAAGAGCTGTATTCCTACCAACAGGCATTCAGTGCTCCAGTTCTGATGCTGGTGGCCAGTTGCCTGGTTGTGGTTTCACTGCAGTCTTACAGTCAGTATCAGTGGGATATTCTAGGGTAACCACAAAACTGGCTTGCTAATAGTCTCCTTATTTGAAATTGCACCTTCCTGGGAGGTTGGGATGACTACTGCTCTGAAAGAGCCCCAACCAGTTTCTTCTCAAATATCTAATAGTCAATTCCATATCCTGTAATTCTTTTTTGACCTTAAATGTTCCTCTCAGTTCAGGTGGCTGGTATCCTTTTACGTTTTATCTTAAGATGTATTTTAGCTGCTAGTGTGAGCTTTAAGAAAACCTGTCTATGTGACAGCTATGCCTCTGTATGAAGACAGGTACTCTTAGGCTAAATATTTATTTTTAACTGATCCAGGCTTTTTTTTCTTCTTGTTCTCTAGGTTCGGTAAGAGATTTTTACAGGTTTGACTGTATTTCTTTGACTGGGAGAGAAGAACCTGTCATTGTCAACAGCCTGCAGTATGGTCACCTCTGTTCAGCCTGTGGAAGCCCTTAATAAGGCCTTGCATTCCAGAGCTCCTGTTACCTTTGTGAAGAATTGCAGGATGCTTACAGGGTCTTTGTACCTGGTATTTCTTCAGTGACAAAAGAAGGAAAAACGAATGCTGATGTTTAAGGGCTAAAAACAAGGAGTTTGTGTATAACTGCTTGTCTTTGACTTCTGAGAGCTGATATTGGTGTCCCTTGATACTAGAAATAGATCTAACCATTTGTCTTCTGATAGTGTCTTCAGATATTCACTGCCTAGTGTCTCTGTGATGAAACTAGACAGTCGTGTGTGACCTTTTGAGAAATGCTTCAGACATTCCTAAATCTAGAATGCTTCCTCTGCTGATGAGTCTGTTCACACATTTAAGGGTTTGCAGGACAAGGACTTGTGCTTTTATACACCGACACGTTTGTGTTTTAATGCTACTGAACATGACTATGTGCACCTGCCTCTTAGACACAGAACTTGCAATCTTAGAAGCTCTAGGAAAGTGCCTCATCATTCTGTGAAGTATGGAAGATTATATAAGAACCAAACATTTCTCGAGTAGCCTTTAGAGCAAATCCCAGAAATTACTTTCAAAAATGAAAAACACAAAGGGAGAAAATTGTACAATGAAAATGTAAGCAGAAATTGGAGCATTTCTCTCTGCAGAGTGATGGAACTTATGTAATGAATTGAAAAGGCATAAGAAAATGTTGAAACAAATTAAGATTTTTGGTGCTTCTATGCACATAGTCTATTTTAAAAATTATACGGTGGGCTCTCTTATGTCCCATTAAATTCCAAAATTTATAACTTCTGTCATAACTTATGTTATGGTGATTAATGCAGATAGTTGTGGTTTGGATGTCCGCACTTGCTCAACAGTATTCTTTGGAAAAACAGCTAGTCGGTCCAGCCTACTGTGAGATGCTGAAGACCACAGATGCCTTGAGAAGTTCACTGGAATAATTATTAAAAAAAAAAAAGAAAAAAAAGAATTTGGTGCCACCTAGGGTCAAAGAGAGAGAGTGGCTTTTATAAGCATTGACAGTGTCCCATCTTGAGGCTGTGCTGATACCTACAGGTTGAGTTTTCTCCCAGTTTGCAAAATGACAACAGATTTAATTCAGGAAGTATGGCAGTCTTAATATTTGAGAGCTTCCAGGAAGTTTTTTGGTATAACCACTGGAGCACTGGACTGGGATTTTGGATGTAGCTCTCCTTTTCTGCATTTATTGGCTAGCTAAGTGATGTCAGCAAAATTTTTTTATTCTTTTGGGCCACACTTGGTTCTGTTATAAAATGGTGATAATAATTTACAGTATAAAAGAATACACTGAAATCTACTGACTACCTGAAAACTGGCTGATGGTTTTGGTGGAAAGCCAATTGGGAGTAAGCTATTGTGCGACTTTCCATTTGGTTCTGAGAATGGCCTAGGGCTTACTTAATCCCTAAACATAATCACAGCATTTTAATGCAAGGAAGGAAGAATTATGATTCTAACACCAAATCTTAGTTTACATTGCCTCTGTATGAAAAACACTACTATCTTATAGTTTTACTGCACAAGGCAAATTGATCTCAGCTGTGCTTCTAGAGAAGTCATGGCTACTAGTTTTTATCTGTGACAGTGTTTACATCTAAACTGGTAAGTGTACTTGTGGGTAATGCTTCCCTAAAAGATCTTTGTTCTCCATCAGAACTCTCCCAAGGATCCCCTCAAATGGTACGAAGAGACTTTGGCTTAGCTGTAACGCACAGGTAAGCAACAGTGGTGTGGGAACCACAAAGGAAATAAACGGAGGGGTCAGACCAGAACAGCATCATGTTTAGTGTGCTTGTAGTAGTAAAGATGGGCTTGAAGTTGGGTCGGGTGCCTCGTTTGTCAAGTTCAACCTTGAATCTGTATTTCAGCTCCTTCTGTTTTTAATATCTCTGATCTTCCCCCCTTCATGGGAAAAGTATTTCCTTTTACTTCCTTTGTAGTTTCCTGCATGCCCCCTTCCCAAATCCAAACCAAAACTGGGACAGCTAGTACTAATGCCAAACAAACCTATCAGTTCTTTTTAGTAAAAGGGTTGACACTCTTACCACCATCACTGCATGCCCTATAAATTGGGTTCCAGCTTTGTAAAGATGTTCAGGCTAGCCAGAGTCCAGCAGAATCAGTGCTAGCCTTCTTTCAGTTGCTATTGATCAGAAAAGTGAGAAGTCTTCCATAACACCACTTGCCCTTTTCTGAAAATGCTGAAGGAGTGTAGCCTGACTGTAGCTACAAATGTAGTTTTCTTCAGGCACAGTTAACTTATTTTTCCCCTCTTTCCTCTGCTTAGGTTCTCTACAAAGTCTTGGTTATCTCAGATTTGCCAAGTTTGTCAGAAAAGTATGATGTTTGGGGTGAAGTGTAAGTACTGCAGGTGAGCACACAAAGATGATCTTTTACATAAGAAGTTTAGGATTTATTCATTCAAGTCTGTTAGTAACAAATATCTCAAGACGTGATGCACTGTTAACAGTGGCATCACTTTTTTCAGTCAAACTGGCAGTGGGTTGCTTTGGCATGCCAATGTTTAGGGTGGGAGCCTACTTGATCATAGGCAAATCTGGTACTGGAAGTTGAGTGCCTGTATAGCAACAAGGATTTGGTTTTGATTCTCTGGATTTTCAGTCCAGAGGGCTGAAATTTTTGCAGTTTCCTGTCTCAGGATAGTCATAAGTGAAGATAAATCTGTTAGAAATAAATCAGATGCTAGGGTATCTATCTGACTTTCATTAGCCTAATGATACATATAATGGGATTCTTCATATGAACACATGGACCTACTTTGGGGCTTAGAACTTTCCAGAATTCTCCTGAAGATTCGTATAAATAGTATAAATTAAGGGTAGGCTTCTTTATGGGAAAGAACAAGTGCTACTTAATGTTTCTCTTTCAGATTGAAATGTCACAACAAGTGTACTAAAGAGGCACCTGCTTGTAGAATATCATTCCTTCCCAGTAAGTTTACTACAAATTCTTAGCACATCAAAGTAGCAAATGGCATCACAAGAATAAGAAGTCTGATTAAAGGTTTTTTCCATCTCATCTCCTGTTTTTCAGTTACCAAAATAAGGAGAACAGAGTCTGTCCCTTCTGATATCAACAATCCAGTAGACAGACCAACAGAACCACAGTTTGGAACTCTTCCCAAAGCAGTCACTAAAAAGGTGCGTAGTGACTGATGTGAATCTTCTGCCTCAAAGTCAGTGAGGAACTACAGTAAGGAGAGATCACAGTAGTACCTTACTGGCTGGAACAAGAATGGCACTTTAGCTTTCACTTTGCAAAGAGTCTTTAGAATGACTTTTCCTCCTTGTTAAACATTGGTTGTGCACATCTTGAGCCTCCTCCTCACTCAGAGAAACTGCGTTGTGTTTGATGCTAGGGTCAGCCTTCCTCGTCTCATTAAACATTGATGGAAACTCTATATTTTTATTATGTACTCATTAGTGACTTTTCTTGCATTCCAGGAGCACCAACCAGCAATAAATCACCTGGACTCCAGCAGTAATCCCTCTTCTACAACCTCTTCCACGCCGTCTTCTCCAGCACCTTTCCAGTCTTCCAACCCTCCCAGTGCAACACCTCCCCCAAACTTATCTCCTATGGGCCAGAGAGATGGACGATTTAACTTCCCAGGTAAACTCATCTTTTTCTGGAGAAACTCTGCCAAGATGAGAAAGGCGTCTGTGGAGGCTAACCAAGACTTCATAAGTAGATTCAGGTTTCTGAATAGATAGTTGAGTCTTAATCAAGATTTGAAAGTTTTTCCTGTCATCTGATAAAAGGATACAGTCTGTTCTTACAAGGTTTTAAGTCAGGATACTTTTGCAGGAAGGAAATTACTGAGGAATTCTGGTACCTTTCTTACATGATGTGATCTTCCTACTTTATTTTTCTTTTTTCTTTTCTGATGAGTGCTAAAAGAAAGTGGAATTCTTTTCCTCATTTTTCTTACTGTATCATAAAATGCATGCTGCCTGCTGTTTTTGGTCACCAGAGGCTTTAAATCATAAGTTCATAGCTAGAACAAAATATTAAAATGAAAACTGGCATGAATTAGTTTTATTGGTCCCTTCCAAAAGATAACCAACAACGAACGCTGGCTTTTAAAGTGTAGACAAGCGTGTATGGTGAAGAATTTACGTACTTCACAGATTAAGGACTCAAATATGTTGTCTTTAACAAAGCTGAAAGAGACAAGGCTTTCATAGTAGAATAAACTTAATTCCTTCTATCTGGAAATGAAGTCACATGCTGCTAAACAGATGCTGCATCTGGCCTTAAATACTGCTGTGTTTTGCAGAAGATTTCTCACCTGTGAAAGTTGCTGTTTTAGCCTTCTTAAAAGGAGCAGAAGCAGTGCCAGTTTAGTGCAAGGGTTCTACTGGAGTTACTTTGTATTAGGACAAGTAATTCAGATTAAGTGAAATTAAAACTTGCATATAGCTCTTGAGCTTCAGCCTCTTTGCATGCAGCTTGGAAAATCTGATGACATGAGAGAGGATTGAAGGACCAGCTTTTCCCTGGACCTGCCTGTTAGCATCCCTGGGTTCCCTGAGTTTGCTTCTTCTACTTGATGTCTGAATGGGTTGTTTTCCCACCAGACTGCTTGCTTATTGGTAACATTCGTGTGACAAGTGTCATCTGTCTTCCAAAAACGCATGTGCTGAAATTCACCTCTAAAGCAGACTGATAATCAACTAATCTGCTTCCCAACAGTGAGTTGGGACTAATTCATGGAATGCATATGTGGCACTTACTGATGATCCTCTAACTTGTTTGTTGTTTTTTTTTGTTTGTTTGTTTTTCTGGTGTTTTTTTTTTTTTAACCAAACAAAAGCTGCCTACTATATTCAGCATAGACAACAGTTTATCTTCCCAGGTGAGTTGACTGTTTTAATTCTACTAACTACCTTCTGCTGCTGGAAAGCAACTGTTTATAAATTTCTGCATGTTACCCAAGAATGATAATTCTGCTTTTGAAAAGAAGTGTATCCAATACAACAGATAAAGCAATAGATTTCTGCTGTGAGATTCTACTCACAGCTGTGTTCCTTTGTTAAGGCTGTCTTTTTCAGATTATATGCTTAGAATAAATGGATGCTGTCAGTTCAGGAATGCTGAGTTCACCTTTATGAATTGATTTTCTTGCCTGTGGGATTTAAAAATGATGTAACATTATTCATATGTGCAAGATCTTTTCTTGGTCACTGTTCACGAGCCCTCAGAAACAGCTTGTCTATTTCCAAAGTGAGAACTGGTGATGTAGGATGCCAGGTACAGAGTATTGTACTCTAAATTTTGCAAGGATTTGCAACCCAAGCTGAATTTCCTATGCATTGGTGACATTGGTCATACTAAGTGTGGTTGGAATGCATGACCTGCAATAAAGATTAATCCTTGCAGAACTGGGGCATCTGGATTCAAGTATTTCTGATTGCTGAAGGCCATTTAAAAGGGTGTGAGCAGCTCACAGATGAGGACAGCCATTGCAAAATGTTACAGATAAGTGAATGTTAAGAAAACTGGGATTGGTTGATATAAAGGCACATAAAACAGCCGTTACTGCAATGTTGAATATTCTGATCTATATGGGAAGTCTAAAATTTGTATAATAATTTTCATACTTTCCAGAAATTCCCAGTCCTGCACAAATAGCACAGCCTCCAGAAACCACTGCAGACACAAAGTAAGTACTGCTTGTTTTATGTTGTGTTAACCTGATAATCTTCAGGTCAGCATGAAGGCATTGTTATAACTGAAACCAATGGCCTGCTGAATGTATCATCTGAAAACTTCTCCAGGATCGTTTCAATCAACAAGAGTGATACTGGTATTTCTGGTTTTGTAAAACTGAAAATACTTTTTAAGTGGGACTGTGCCTTCAGATACACAGTTATGGTTGTGTGCATGTTCCCAGATCAGGAAGGTCCAATGAAATAAAAGGTAGATGGTTTCACGATTGAAACAGCATGGAAGAGCTTGGCAAGCTAACATCTTTGTGCGGATCTGAATTGTAGGGTGTGCTGATGTTTTTAACCTACATACCTAGCACTCAAAATTACTTGACCAGTCCATAGGTGTTTTTGTAGTACTGGGAATAGGAGCATCTGTTACTGGAACACATAGTAATGATGCAGCCATACCACTGCCAGTGAATTCCTACCACTTAAACACTGAGAATCACTTCAAAGTCTTTGTCTCTTATTTGCCAAAGTAATCTTAGAAAGTGTCTAGTTGTTAAGTAGAGCACTGATTGTACTTTGATCGACTATACTGCTTTCACTATCTGCACCCTATTTATTTCTTACTACAAATCTGTCTTCTCTTGTTAGTGCTAAAGAACAGCCAGATACAGATGGAGTTAAACATGACGCAGAGGTAGGTTTAATGGTTTCCCCTTTTATACCTCTTTTGTAACCCAAAGGCCATGTTGTAACACAACAGAAGCTTGTGGCTGCGGAGCCATGAGTGCAGACTGGCTGTGCCTTCAGTTTCACTCAGCTGTCTATGCTGCAAAGATCTGTGCTGACAATTGGTGGTTTCTGTTGCCAGGTTGAAACAATGAAATACTTGTAACAAAAAGTAACAGTTTCTAATTGGGCGAAGGTGATACTTCTCAAATCTTTGGTTCACTCAGTTGCCTGCAGTTGTTTCTCAAGTGGTTCTTGAGCCATTTCCCCAGAGGAGGTGTATGCCTTCTTATAGCCTTCTCAGATGACTTTGTCCTGTGAAGAGATCTTTAGATCTGTAGTAAATTGGTACAACCCACCCAAGTCCTCTCAAAACAGACTCTGCATGCTTTTCCTTTCTCTTTCTGTAAACAGGTGGAAGAACCTGAGAGTAATAAATCAGAACCTGAAGATGATGAGGACGAAGTGGAAGATCTGCCCAACAGAAGGCCGCACTTGCAAGGGATGATTTATCGCAAAGCCAGCCAGACCAGCGTCTACCTGCAGGAATGGGACATTCCCTTTGAACAGATCGAACTAGGGGATCCCATTGGCCAAGGGCGATGGGGAAAGGTTCACAAGGGAAAATGGCATGGGGAAGTGGCCATCAGGCTCCTGGAGATAGATGGGAACAATCAGGATCATCTCAAGCTCTTTAAAAAGGAGGTGATGAATTACAGACAGACCCGGCATGAGAACGTGGTGCTTTTCATGGGAGCGTGCATGAACCCTCCTCACTTAGCAATCATTACCAGGTAAGGATATAGCAACTTCTGTTAGCAGTACTACACATGTTTATCTATTTACAACAGTAATAATTTAGAATAAATTTTCATAAACATATTTGTAAATTATATAATTGTATAAGAAATATTTGATGCATATTTATAATATATGCATGAATTATAAATGAATATGTAATATTTCTGTAGTCTGAAGGTGGAAGACATAAATGCAGCCTCCGTTGCTTGGAGGTTTGGATATTAGAGGCGTCTCTTATTAGGGAGCTTATTTATTGGCAATTTAATTCTTATTTTTTAATCTCTTAAAGTCTTTTGAATTCTTAAAGTGGGAGAAAGTAAATCAGCAGTCTCAGCAGAAACTGATGCTCTGGTTTTGAAAACTGGGCTTATATGTCAGAAGAGCGTAACGAGATCAGGGCCACTGAGGAAACACATAAGCATTTGCTTGAACACGCTTTAGTGATAGCTGCGACTGTGCACACCCACACAGATGTCAACTGAGCCATTTACATCATTGAAAATGGCAATGCTCAGCAGAGGGAAGAAGACTGATTCTGTCAGCATGATAAGGGTACCATTTGAGCATCCAGTGGTCATTTTTATGTTCCTCCAGTGTTTTAAAGATACTTTTTAGGACTCTTATTCTTCTTTCTTATAGCTTCTGCAAAGGAAGGACACTTTATTCATTTGTAAGGGACCCCAAGATATCCCTGGATATTAACAAAACCAGGCAGATAGCACAGGAGATCATTAAGGTAAGCATACACCATGCTATCAGAGACATTTGCATTCTGGGCAGTAACTCAGCAAATGTTGAGAGACTGCACAGCTGGAGAAGGTCTGTAAGTTCAATAGCCTTACCACAGGGTGCTGCAGCAGGGAAAAACTTGAAACGGGAGGAAGGAAAAGTGCTAATTCAGTGGGCAGAAAGCTGAAGACCTGTAGGGACAGAAATTAATCTTTTGCTTATCTGGAGTTGGGGAGGGAGAATTCTGATAAAAGACAACCATGAAGAAATGCATGCAGGGCACATTTCCTTCCCAGTCTCTTCTCTTTTATTAGTAACGACAGCTATGTTAATGCATTCTGAAGTAGACGTTATCTTTCAGATTTTCCATAGTTGTTTTCAGTATTGCTCAATTGAAGTAGCATTTCTGAAGCTGTTTTCTTTGCTGGCAGAAGTGCCTAGGAATTTACTGGGCTAGCTTGTGTCAGTTGTTCCTTGTTCATACACATAAACACTTATTCAGACTTGTGAAGTTCACAGTCACTTACCACTTCAATTAGAAGTACCTTCCCAGCAGCCCTGCTGCACAGAGGAGGAAGGTGCTGTGTCCCCACTTATCGTTTATGCCGGAGTAAATAAACATGTATTAGAAGGAAAGGCATGCCCAGCTAGAGGCTTGTAAATAAGACAAGATTTACATCTCTGCATATAAACTTTTTTTCCAGGGCATGGGCTATCTTCACGCAAAGGGGATTGTACACAAGGATCTGAAATCCAAGAATGTTTTTTATGACAATGGGAAAGTAGTGATCACTGACTTTGGACTATTTGGAATTTCGGGTGTGGTTCAGGAAGGAAGGTAGGTGGAAGTTTCAGTGCATGGTTCACTTCTGGGGTGATAAAAAACAGTCTAACAAGGACACACTTCAATGCATTACACAGTGCAAGAGAGGAGATCTGGGTCCTTTACTATGTACATTTTGGAATGCACTTTTTTTTTGTTTAAGTAGAAGCCTTTCTATTTTTTCAGTGGCACACAGCTGTGAATTGAGTCTCATAATACAGAACAAAAGCAATTTTAAGCCCAAGGATGAGCTGGAAAGTCAGGCCAACACTTGCACGTGTTTTTTAATATGCAAAGAAAATTAGAAAGAACATGTTAGCCAAGCCAAAACATTTAAGAAAAGTCACAGCATTAGGCAAACCACAGATATGGGCCATATGCTGTCTCTTAATTTAATTAATACTGTATTCCAGTATGACTTCTTTCCTTTGAACTCAGGAGAGAGAATGAATTGAAGCTGCCTCATGACTGGTTATGCTATCTGGCCCCTGAAATTGTTCGTGAGATGGCTCCTGGGAAAGATGAAGACAAGCTGCCTTTCTCCAAAGCTGCAGATATCTATGCTTTTGGGTAAGGGAAAAAGACCTAAAGAGTATCACAGGAACTTTCTAAATGAGATATGAAATAGACCTGAGCCTTGCCACTCTTCTGTCAGACACAGGATTCAGCCAGGCTGCATTTCCCTCACCTACTACGAAAGACGTGGGTGTGACAGTTTGATGGGAAGGTGGGTGAGTGGGCTGGGAGGGATTTGCTGCAGCCTTATTTACATTTCAGAGCTTTCTGAAAAAATTGGGATTCTGTCAGAGTTTTGCATCTTAAGAGAGGCAGAGGCTTGATTTGTCTGTTTATGTTGCAGGACTGTGTGGTACGAGCTCCAAGCAAGAGAATGGCCCTTCAAGAACCAGCCTGCCGAGGCACTCATCTGGCAGATTGGAAGTGGTGAAGGAGTGAAACAAATCCTTGCAACTATTAGTTTGGGGAAAGAAATCAATGTAGGTACATCAGCTGCAGGAGTCTTTCCAAAAAGTTGTTTGTCAGGGTTGCTGGGAAAGATGGAGCTACTTATTTTATTCTTATTATAATTCTAAAGATAAATAGCAGGAGAGAGAACAGATTGAAATGAGGTACCAGCCTCTTCCCATTATTGTCATATAGATGTGACATCCACTGGTACACAGGACACTGATCTTAAGAACGTCCAAGACAACTGCTTAAAAAGTAGCTCTTGCTGGGCTGTCTCAAGTCACACTGCTCAATCAATCAGTTTGCACAGCTGACATGTGAACTAAGTGGAAATGATGAGCCTTAACTATCCTTTGCAGGAAATTCTCTCAGCATGCTGGTCATTTGATCTCAGTGAGAGACCTAGCTTCACTGTCCTCATGGATATGCTTGAAAAACTGCCAAAACTGAATCGTCGGCTCTCCCACCCAGGGCACTTCTGGAAGTCTGCTGAGTGAGTACTTGTGGTTGTTAACACTTATGCTGCTCAGAATTTGCTAACTGACTATTCCTGTGCTTAATTTTGCCTTCCTGGGGTCTGTCATACTTTTAATAGCAGAGTGACAATGTGCTGTTCTGCTTTCCTAGTTGCTAGGAAATTATGCAATTAAATGTGCATGCACTTCAGACAGTTCATTTCCTACTTCAACATATTCACTTCCCTCCCTCTGTAGATCATTTATCCAGCTTTGTTCAGGTTTCTGAGAATATCTACCAACGTTATTGGAAAGTGCCCACACTGACCTGAAAGTGATTAGAGTTTTCCTTTTAATGGCTGGTACTGAATGAGGAAGGGAACCACCAAAGAACATGCTGCCATTTCCCTTTTAAACTGAATCATCAATTTATGGAAGAGTCTTAACACAGCAACCTTCCTCAAGGGTCACAAAGGGAAAAGATGCAAACCCCTCCTCCTCTGTATGGAAGACAGCCCAGTTCGCATAGAAAGATAACAGATTGGAGCACTTTACTCAATATAGTTGACCTCTGGAGTAAAAAAAAACCACACTAAAATCTTCAGAATCTCTAAATTGCTTGGCAAAGCAGTAAAATTGACAGCTAGGAACAAGTTGTTACTTTTGGACTGAATAAGCTGGAATCATGCCAAGATTTGGATCAAGGAAAGGTGAGAAGTAGCAGCACAAATCCTAGCCAGATCATGATACTTTCCAATTTAGGATCTGTGTTGGAACTGGGAAAGAAAAGTGTCACAGGATCAAGCATCTGTAAACTGCCAAAACTGGGAGAGTCCCCTATGAATCTGTTATGATAGATGAGACCAGAATTTAGAACTAAATCCAGGTCAGAATAGGTTTGCATAAAGCCATAGGACTAAAACCTTTTGTCTCCGATGTCATGAATAATCCATCACTCAGAAAATAAGGGATCCCAGTTTCACTTGCCTCAAAGTCAGGGGGAGATCAGACACTTGTGAACTGTGCCCATCGCCACATATTTCTTTGGTGTGTATTTTCTTCAACTGACCCTCTAATACCTTCTTATTTCTTTCCCTTTTTGATGTTTAATCTACCCCTTCCTTACCATAACCCTTCATGATCTTCCTGTAATACATTATCATCACTGAACAAATGCTTCTGTTTACTTGTAGGGTGACTGTCTTGGCATTTTGTGCCTTGGTGTGTGTACTTTATTTAGGGGTTTGGTTGCAGATTTCACCCTTTGTTTCTTGTTATAGTGTCTAACAACATTAAAAGATGGCCTTGTCTTTATACAAAAGAAAACTATTACCAGCAAAAGTTGAATGCTTGCTATCCACTCATCAATAAGTAGAATTGTCTACTATTTTTTTCATGTGTTAAATATATTCATATCACAGCACTCATTTTAGAAAGATACAATGAAAAAACAGGGAGATCCTTAGATGTGGCAGTTCTTTGCATGATCAGTTTCTGCTATGCACTGGGGTGTGATTGTAGGTGGGAGATGAGGTGTCATTCTTTGCCATGCTCCCTCCTTACTCCAGCAGATCAGTCTGGGGATTTCAGTTGTCTTGATTTTTTTTTTAAGTTTTTTTTTTCCTAAATAAGTATCTAAAGAGAAACCAACAGAACTTGAGCTAAAAGTTCCATCATTCATAAATTAAGAGAAACAGCTCTTTTTCCTCTTCAGGCCTAAAGCATTGTAAATTTAAATGTGTCTTTTCTGTACATTGGGAGTTAGAGAGCAAGTTATGCTGTGCTTAGAGCACTGAGAAGGTACGAAAGGCAGGTATAGAAACTGGTCCAGTGTGATAAGCTGCAGCGTGCAATGATCAGTGAGGGTCTCTTATTCTTGGACTTGAAAGGTAACTTAACCCCAATATTTTTAAACAAATCATCTTTTGTCTCAGAGGAGGATCATGGAGTTCAAATTGTTTTAAGGACAACAACAGTTCGTTTGTCAGGAGATTTACATGATAGGGCAGTGTCCTTTGGTAAAGTTTTTCCTTTCTTACAGAAGCCCTTTGCTGTAAAGCCCTCCAGCATGATGGCTCTGCACCAACACTTTATGCCCTCATTTCTCCATACTACCAGATCTACTTGTGTTGGATCATTGACTCTCACAGCCAATTTGATATCTTTCAATCCACCTGGTCAAACAGCGCAGAGCAGACTGGGAGCCCAGGCTGCCTAAATATTCCCATGCAGTCAGAGGGCCCTGCATTGTCCCCTAACATCACATTGGAAATTACTTGAAGGAATGCTTCCCATTTGGGCAGTTGGTTAACAAGAGTGCTCACTTCCAGAGTAATCTGCCAAGTGATTATTTTGGGTTAGTGTTTCCATAGGGAGTTCTTGAACAGCTTGTGGAACTGTGCCTTATGTAGCAGCCACCCAAATTATTTTTTCCCTTTGTAGACAGATCCTCTACTCCTACTGCAAGTGGTTCATGTAAATTTGCATTCATTAATGCTTTTTCTCTGCTCAAAGCATGTAATAGAGGAGATGTACTTTAAGAGTCACTATTAATTATCAACATTGACAGCTGAATTAGTGCTCACTGAAGTGAAAGTGCAGGCAGCTCAGTTAGTTTTTGTCTCCTGCAAACTAGATTATATTCAGGTCACACTTAAAAACCACTCTATATCAGCGTCAACCAGCGACCAGATGCAAAACCTCCTGAAGTCACATCCCCTCTGACAACTCCTTAGATAAACACTGCACTAACCCCCTGCCTGACTCTGCTGTAAGCTTTATAATCGGTAGTTTTCAAGAGCTTGCTTTAAAATAACTGAAAACTAACTCTCACGGTGTCTTTTTCCCCTCCCTCCCATATTTCTTTGTAGGTTGTAACTACTGGTGCAATAATGGGTTCCACCTTGCATGCTTCCCTGTGTTGTATCCTAACCAGCAACTTGGACAATCACCTTCCATTCAAAAAAAAAAAGAAAACAAACCACGAAATTAACCCACGGACATAATCAGCATTTTATCAGAATTCTCCTTTTCTGCCTTTTTCTGCTTGGCGTGGGCTGTTAGCTTGAATAACAACTCCTGCCTGCAAGAAGTTACTGTCTAACAACGTGGCACCTTTCACTTCTGAGTCATGGCAGCAGGCTGCAGTTTCCTCCTGGCTGGCAGCTGGTGCTCTGCCCTGACCAGCTGGCTGTGGGCAGCAACAGGTTGGGGTCTGGCTGACACTGGCATTTGTGGCCTGCAAGCCTCAGGAGGCAGAAGGGGGAAGTTTCCTAGCTGCTGTCTGAGGTGGTGGCTGTCATCCTTAGTGCTGGGCTGTGGCTTTTGACTCAAGATAACAGGTACATTTTCCACAGGCACGGCCAACAACCAAACACATCACCTGCATTGCAAATCAACGTGACTTAAGGGCCAGAGTGGGTTGGTTCTGCTGTAGAGCTGGATCCAGCCCTGCGTTGAACCAAGGCTCAGCTTTGTCAGGGGTGCACACAGCAGGCGCAGTTTCTGCACAGAAAGGAGGATAGTCCTTGCTGTGCTCAGGGCAGATTGCAGTCCCTTAGCCTACTTGGGAACGCATCACCACCAGCTGCATCCAAAACTGGGATCAGCTACAGCACTGTGCAGAAGAGGAGGAAAGTAGGGAAGCCCTTCAGTTTCTCATTCTTCTTCCCTTGCAAATCCAGTGTTTTGAGTTCTGTGATTTGCTTTTGTTTACATCTCTGGTTCAGCAAAATGCCTGACTTTGCAGTAGGAACTTTGCAGAACTGTAGGCAGCACTGCAAACGTGTGCCTTTTTGTAAAAGGTCTCTTTTCATTCCTTTTCTGAAAAAAATTTGTTTCACTGGGGAGAGGATGAGGATAGAGGCGGATATGCATCAGCAACCAGGGAGGTTTTTACTGTGTTCAGAGAGGACAAATACACCTACATGTCATTCTTTCAAAGTCAGATGCCTGCACACTGCACTGGAAAGGGTCTGCTGAAAGCCCTCATGTATTCATGCTCTCTGCCTTGCTGCCACCTAGCATGTACATGGAGGAAGGCATTTTGAAGTGAAAACATTTCTAGCTATGCTAACAGATTAAGGGTGAAGGAAACATATCTTTATTCACTTGCTCTAGACTATAAGGAGGAGTAGATGTGTTTTTTGAAGCAATTGATGTACCTTGTCAGAATGCCCCTTCCTCTTAAATAAGTAATTCTTTTCTCCATTTCTATTGTGAATGTCACCTTCTACCCACCTTAGGTACTTATAAAAGCCTCCTGTTTTGCCAATTTGAGCCATATGCTTTCACTAATGAGGTTAGCGTGAATAAATTCAAATGTTTGCTGCTTAATTTTTAAACACTGCTGGGTGATCTCACACTTCATGAGAGCAGAACCCAACTCATTTTCTTTTATATGACTGTAGCTTTGTAGGGAAGAAAAAAAACAACAAAAAAACAACAATAAATAATTATTTTCCCCTCCCTCTCCTTTCCTTCTCCACTCTTTTCAGCATTAACAGTAGCAAAGTTGTCCTGCGTTTTGAGAGATTTGGCTTGGGAATCCTGGAACCAAGTAATCAAAAGATATAGCATGGTGTGTGGTTGTCCTGTGATAATGTCTACCTACTTATACACAAAGAAATCTTCACTGAATCTTCCAAGCTATGAAACTGGTGCAGCCACAGCTGAAAACCACACGACCATCAATTAACAGTCCTTTGTTGTTGGCAAAGTGTGAATTCTGCCTGAGCACCAGCAGTTATTTAAAGAATGTTTACATGATACTTTTGTGTGAACTATATATTTTTTTAAACACAATAAACAGTGAATCAATTTAACTACAGCCATTCCACTAGCACAAAGGGAAACCGACCTTCTTCTAGTTCCTTTTTGTGTCTGTGGTGTAACTAGGAATGATCTTCTGCCTTCAGTCCATTTTTCCCTAAGACAAGTGGAACCGCTTTGTTTCAGAATGGTTATGTATCTCATACAAGGAGATGGGAATTTTAAATTGTTTCTCTCATTAAGGTAAAATTTATTGCATTGTGATTTATCCAAACTGATAATTCAGTTTGTGATCACTCCGATTTGTTTCTGTAGGGTTGGTCCAAGCTTTGGGTTACCTTGAATTAAGTTAAAGCAGTAAAAATCTGCTTCTTGCAGAAGAGTTTGCTGTCAAACATACTGTTATCTCATTTGAAACACAGAACTGAGCACTTCCAACACAGAACTCACAAGAAAAGCTGAATTGCCATGCCACAGAATGTCGGGTTGATTGAGGTGGCAACAGACCTCTGGGTCCATCCACTTTCAGCCACCAGCAGGCTGTCCCTGGAGAAGGTGAGCTCCTGGGGAGCTTCAGACACAACCTGTTTGGTCCCCCAAACCAGCAGTACTGCCAGACATCACCCCTTGCTGCCCTGATGGCAATCTTATTTGTAGAAGAACATATTTTACTAGATAGAGCTCCAGGGAGGGAAGAAAGTCAAGGGAAAAAGCCATCCCTAAACAACGTGTAACATACTGTTCCGATACACAGAGCTTGTTAAGAGGCTCAAAGTCATTTCTCTCCCCTGTGCGCACACATGCTCCTCTGGACAGTCAGATAAGTCTGCAAGAATTGAAGAAATTTAGGACTAAGCAGTTCTGCAGAAAACTAACAACAAAAACATTGCAGCTAGGAAAGTTACATTTTGTTCCAGAGAACCTGATTTCAAAGGTTAAGTTTAAGACCAAGAAAAAACCCAGTCCCCAAAAATCAAAAGGAAAGCACATGCTCAATGTGTAATACACAGACTGATAAAGGACACAGCTGACTACTGCATTTAAGGTAACAGATGCATTATCTCACTTGCAAGTGAATTGCAAGCTGCATTAAATGTTCCATCACACCTCCCATTCTTATTCCTCTGCCTCTGCCTGTCAGCCAGGGCAGCAAGACAACTCTAATTATGCAGTGGACATTGAAGAGCCCTTCTGTCCTTACACTGCTTCATTTTTAAGGTAGTTCATTAGGACTCCCTGAAAGTCACCAAATTTCATTTCTCCAGTCACACTAGTACATTACATGCCTCTTTTCTATCTTTTGCCACCATTACAAGGCTTTAATGTAGATCACAGAGGGAAGAGCTCTGAAGTCCTCCACAAGGCACATGAAGTGACAGGCACTCAGTTTGGTTACAGGCAGCTGACTTGGAGAAAATCAAGTGGAGGGAAAAAAAAAAAAGTTCTGTTGAGCAGAGGACTTCACTCCTGCTACTCATTCACTGTGCTATGGTGATTTTAAATGTGCCTCAAATATAAAACAAAATTGGTTTGGTGGTAGCCAAGCATGGAGACATGGTTCTCTTGACCTCCCTCTTACCACCTCAGGAAAGCAATTAGGCCCCTCAGCACACACTGCCCTTTTAGCCACCACCTGCTGTCTCTTCAAGCCCTGCTACTATTTGCTCTCTCACAATAACATTGTCACAGGTTTAAACAGAGGTTGTTTTCCAACGAGTAGCATATAAGTATTGACAGCGCAGTACAAAGCCAGGAGAAATGTGCTTTATAGCAACGTTAAGGTTATGAACCCACGGGCAGCGGTGTACCTTGCCTTAGGGAGAGCAGAAGCTGCTGCTGGATGCACACATTGCTCCACAGCCATCGGGTCTGAGCAGCCCCTCTGCTAAACCACAGCATGCTCTCACTGTTATTCCTGTCTCACTTGGGAAACCCAGAGCTTTCAGTGTGGGAAAAAGAGAGTGATAGCTCACCTGGCTGTCAGCAGTAATGCTGCTGTGGCAATGTTCAAGAACAATGCTGAGAAAGCACAACCTTCTGAATCTTTTCCTACGGGATGGCTGGTTGGACAGACAGACTATCCAGCTTACAAAATAAAATTAAAAACCAAAAAATGTTGTTCTCCCTATGTAACTGCCCTCATATGAGGTTTAAAGCCTGGCTGTTTCCAGGCAAATGCTGTGCTGACCCTGCTTCCCAGCAAGGCAGCTTCACCTGTGTCAGCAGGGCTGCCTGTCCCTTTGTGCTGCACTTTGCAATGTGCTGAAAGCAGATGGGGCTGACCCATGAGCACTGCAGGCTGATGGAGTGCCATCCTGCTGCAGGAACGGTTTCAAAACTTGCCTTTAAATCATTCAGTTTGAGATTCAGTCTTCGTTGGTTTTGTGTTTAACTCCCATAAATGGCTCTTAAAAGCAAAACCCAGCGTACCAGAGAGCAGGGCCAATTACTGTCTGGGGTAATGTGTTGCAGTCAGCTGTGTAAGACACATGGAAGTCTAACAGAACCTGTGGAGCTGTACAGCTGTGAATGAAGTCGGCTCTCCCATCTCTCTGCCACAGCTGAGCAGCAGGCATTGGGTCACACTGCTTTATGGCCATGAGTCTCCTCGTGTGCTGGTGTGAGGCATGAAGCACAGTAAGCCTGTCCTGTTGTAGAGGTGTAAATGTGAAGCTGGCTGTACAATGCTGCTACAATAGCCACACGTCAATAGTGAATGTAAATGGAGTCTGTAATATGGTGAAAATTGACACGTTTTTCTTTTCAAATGTATTGTAAACTTTGTACAGTAAAATTTTTTTAAAATATTTTCTATCAGAGTGTCTTCCAGAATTGCTATTAAATTAAAAATTGTTAGTATTAACAACTGTTGCTGTATTAGTTTATGCAACCAGCAAGGAAAAAAAAAAAAGTGCACATTATGCTAATGAAATCCTGGATACATATAAATCTTTTCAGCAAATAAATCTTTGCTCTGGATAAAGCAAGTGTTACAGAATTGTGGTTTGACTCTCTCTTCCTTCCCCCCCCTCACACACACACACACTCGTAGCCAAACTAAGTCACAAGCAGCTCATTCTTTTTTTCTCATCTTTTTTTCCTCAATTATTATAGTCCTGCAAAGCCCAGCCTGGGAGGAATAAAAATTGGTTTTGGAGCCTTTTTTGTGATAGCAAGAACTCATAAACAAGCACTATGTCACGGCCATCAGCCCCTTTCCCTACACTGACTCAAGCTGTGGCAGGTTTGCTTTGAGCTATCACTGACATCTGCCCTGCTGATATTCTAACCACGCACCTTTCCTGCAGACAAGGATCATTTTGTTTCCTCTTACAAGTCAAATGCAAAAGCCCTTCAGCTGCAGGACAGCTGGCAAACTTTCTTCAACTTGTTTAATAGATGGAACTGAGATGCTGTTCAAGTTCCTTTTTGCTACAATCATTGGGATTCTCACCACAAATGGCATCAAACAGCACCACGATGGCAGTGAGAACCCAGTGCCCTCTCTCAGCAGCTACCTGTCCCACTGCACAATTCCAGGTCCCATCACCTCCTCACAGCCCTAACATCACTGCAGCTGCTCATCACGCACCAGAAAGCTTTCCCACCTGCTACGATGAGCCAAGTTACCTGGCTTGAGGAACACTAGCACTGACATTTCTCAGAGCATTAGACTGTGCTGCGAGCAAGGCTGGGCCAGTTCAGCACTTCAGAGCTGCTCAGCAAAGCCAAGGGGGCACAGCAGGGCCTGAGCTCTGAGCAGAGCTCTTGGTGGATCTGGTCAATCAGTTACCACACAACGAGCTTCAGAAAAAAGGGATCTTAACATTATCTTGCTGAAAGTTGTTCTCCTCAGCTCCCAGCTCACCACAGAGGCACCCCACACAGTTTGATTTTGGAGGAATTCATCCCCCTGTGCTGCCAGGAAGCAGCAGGAACCCCTCACACCCACATCACGACAGGACTCAGCCTGCACTGATCAGACACCGACAGCTGCAAGAAGGCTGCCCACCTGCAGCCACACACTGCCACAGAAGAGGGAGCTGCCTCCTGCCCCCGAGCCCACTGTCCTTCCCCTGTGTGTGCCCTGGCTCCAGCCAACACTACACAGCAGTGTGTTAATTAATCTGTTAACCCCAGGGTCACTGTGCTGCTGCCAAACAGCTTTACTCCAAAAATAACAACAGCCTTGTACTGCCCTGCAGAGAAAAGGACAGTGCACTTTAAACCACAGCTTTACATTTCATCCATCTTATCTAGATCTTTCATACACAAACAGTAAAAGCCTTCAGATAAGTTGAGCTTTCTTGCTTTTTAGAAAGAAAAAGAAATAATGAATGTAATTATCAATTAAACTTGAAGGACAAGGTCATGTATTTAAATACAAAAACAAAAACCAAACCCTAAACCTCAAGCACGAAGGTTACATCCCACCAGCTGCAAAGGGAAGCTCACTGTTGACTGGCTGTATTACATCCCAGCAGTGCAGCACAGCTCCCACCAACCCGAGACAATGTGTTTTCCCAAAGAAGAGCAGCTAACCCAGCCCAGAGGCATTTGCATCATCACCTGCCTCCTGCTGAAAGCCTCAGAGCACATCCTAAGGTGGGATGTGTGCAACACAGTATATGACTTGTGCATTTTTGTTACATTTGTTTATATCTTAGTTAAGATTTTGGAGTTCTTTTTATTTTTAAAGCATTTGTCTTTCATCAGTGAATAGTCCAAGAGTTGCTTTTCTCTGAAAAGCAACAGAAGCTTCCCTCCCTCCTTCTTTCCTCAGTCAACAAGTATTCCCATCTCAGTGAAGACAAACTCAAGCACAGAGACCATTAGCGCTCCAGACAGCTGTGATGTAACACTCAGTCGCATTTTAAACCCTAAAGCCAGAGGGGACCACTTCACCAGCACTCTTGGCAAGAAAATATATCTATTTTGTTAAACACATGGCAAATGCACTGCGCTGTAATACACCTCCTGAAAGTGCAAGGCACATACTAGCACTTCAAAAGATAGAACTTACTTCCGTTGCCTATCTATGTTGGACTTATTTCAAGTCCAGGACTCAGCAAGTCCTGGGCTTATTGAGAACTTTCCAGATGGAGATAGAAGTTACCTCATTCTACACCCATCCTGCCTCAAAACTTCAGAAGCAAAGAATTTGTTGAAGTACAAAATAACATTCACATACTTGCTATGAACCTCCTCTGTCCTGTCTGTGTATCTGCTGTCCGACACTTTCTGTTCTCCACCATCACTGCCCACAGCCTTTCAACTATGCTTCATTTCTCATCTTATGTTTAAAGCTGTCCTGAAGTACACGTGGAGCACACTGCATATACATGACACTGTTGACTTTCGAGCGTCAAATCCTTCACTGGATTCCAGCTCCTGGAGACAAAGGATGACAAAAAACAATCTCACCTTTAGCTTTTTAATGTCATCATAAATTCCTGCTGATTTTAGAAAAAGAAGTTGTAACAGAACTGCAAGAGACAGGAACCAAATGCAAAACATAACTAGGGCAATATACATCGCTTCAATTGCTACTTTGCATTCTTTAGTTCACAATCCACAAGGCAAGATTCACACCTCTCCAGCAGTAACAAGACTGTATAACTCATCTTAGGCAGGCTATGTAACTCACAGAGATGGGCTCTTTGCTTAAGGAGGCAGTGCAGGTTGGAGAACACCTCACATCAGCCCTTAGAAGCAGAGAAACTGCTTCTGATTAGTTCTTTGCGATACCAAGCAAAGCATCATTAGGAATACCAATAATCGCACACAGAAAGAAGTTGACTCACCCAACTGGTTAAGAGGGTTCTTCTGGCTATAACACACACCTTCTCAAGAAGCAGCCTTCACCCAGGAAATATTCTCCCATCAAAGGCTTGCCCTAAATGAACCCAGGAGGAGGTGGACCCTTTCTGGTCAGATGGAAAGCTCAGAAAATTGCTTGCACCTGTGCTTCCTGGGCCAGCCACCCCTGCCACCCCTTCACCAGGTCCTCAATCATCAGCTCAGGCTGTGTTCTAGCCTACATCTACCTACCCACTTGTAGTTTTTTAGGCTGAAGATAATAGGACACAGAAGTACATTTAAACTACACCAATCTGTTTGTCTTAATAATAAAAGTATCTTTTATTACAAACAAATCAAGTCAGAGCATAGAAATCAGATGTACAAAGTGCTTTTGAATTTTCTGAAACAACAAAAATTCAGGTTGGTGTACCTGAATTTTGGTGTACCATAGAGCAGAAATCAGAACTGCTACCTCCTCACATGTATACATTTGAAGTGTGTGCAGCAGATATTTCCACTCATAGGCCATTGTATTTTATCACATTTGCAAGAGTTCCTTCAGATACAACAAATCACTGGACATTTCCTAGTGCCAGAAGTTTGAAGATAATATGCACAGTAAAACAATAATATAAATAAATTCAAACAGATAAATAGTGCATTAAAAAAAAACAACAAAACAAACAACAATAAATCACTTCCAGCAATAGCAAAAAACTAAAAAATGTCACTAATAGCAAAAAAAACCTCTAAATTTTCCTGGTGACTAGGTTTTATATGTTTTGTATTTGCAAAAGATGACAGACCTATACTAACCTAGATAGAATTAAAAAAATAATTGGCATCTTCAATATTAAATTACTCTATTAAAAGAAGTCTGAGAACAACAAAAGTTAAATTTCATATTTTTCTTACTTAAGGCTAAAGCTTAGAAGTCCAATCCTACCATGAGATGTGCAGCATTTAGCACAAATAAAGAAGAGGATTTGATCCCTTGATTTTTGAAAACAACTACAAATGTGCAAATATCACGTACAGTATCTGTTGTTTCACGTCTGGACTGACGGGTTGCAAATCTCTTATGTTCTTTTGACTTCATGTGGGAACACAGCCCCAAATATATCTTCATGGTATCGTTTTTGGCTCTGAAGAAGAAAACAAACAACAAAAACCCAAGAGATGAATCTTTCTGTGACATTTAAGTAGCATTCACATGACTAATTCTGTGATGGTGGACTTTCTTGCTGCCAATAAAGGAACCAAATTGCAGACATACAAGCTCCAGACAAGTTCTTCTAACAGAACAATCCTACAAAGCCAGCCATACTCAGACACTGTGCTTTCAGGGAGTGCCCCATTACTTTCTGAAACTCACATTCCTATTTTGGTACAAAAAAGTATCAAATCTTTGATGCTCCGAAGACATCGCAGAGCTAATGCCCAGGATCAAAAGAGGGACATTGGGCAAAACGGTGGTATGTAAGAGAGGAGCATGACATGACATTAATACAACCTAACCAAACAGCAACCATGCATTTTAGACCATGGTGAGTAGACTAAGCTGATGAGTTAAGCACTTTTCTTTAGCATGCTGCTGAAATGAAACTAATTGCAGTAAGATCTGGAGTGTGACTTTGAAACCTGTGTTGGAGACTGTCTGAATGGAAAAAAAGCCTTCTACATCACAGAATACCTTTAGCTGGAAGAAATACTCTTCTGCCTGCTTCTCTGTGTGGTCCAGGTTTTTTACAAGCATCCTCTTCAAAGTCTGAGCAACATCTCTGGCCATGCGTACATCTCCACAGACATACAGATGCCCTTCCTCTTTATGCAAGATATTACATACTTTGGTTTCCAACTCATTTTGAAGAATATCTTGAACATAGACCTTAGAAACAGAAAAAAATATCATTAGAAAAGCTCTCTTTAATGCTACTTGTCTATTGGCTTCTCTAAATTCAGTGTGGGCCTACACACGAAGGTTCAATACATCCTAACTATTCCATATGTTGCACGACAGCAAAGGAGAGGAAAAATGTCTTAAATGCTCTCCCTACAATCCCCAGATTGGAAGGCTGGACTTGTTCTTGATTAAACCAGAGTACATTAAGAGACTTTTATTTGGAGCAAATTACCACTGCCAAAGATTCCTGACTTGCTAGAGAGGCAAGACAACTAAAAAGGGTGCTGAAATGGTGACAAATGATGAGAGCGAACTCATTTCCAACTCACAGGCTAATCATATCCTGCAAAAAGTAAAGTTTCCAAAAGTGTTCCAGCTTCTACTTTCAAAGGATGTTTTGCATTCAAAGATTTAATCGTATGTCTACTACACCTATCAATAAGGCAGTGAGGATTTAAAATACATATGTACATATATGCTGCTCATTCAGAAGTGAACAGTGAGAGGCTCCTTTGCTTTGGAGGAATGGGGACTTTTGTCACTTGTTCACAATGCACTGATGCTAACAGTTTTGTTTTGCTTTGTTTTGTTTTTCAATAAAATTGTTAAACAGAGCCCAAACATTAACTTAAGGGACTCTTCCTAAAGGGGCCGGCTCTTAAAGAACAAAAGAACCAGCCTTACTTTAGGTTGACCAGGTTGCCTGGAGTAAGCTGTAAAAACTTCTTTCAGAATTCCTTTCCTCTTCATTTCTTCAACTTCTTCTTTGTAGATATGATCCATATCTGGCTGCCGGCAGCCAAACAGTAATATCATGTCACCAGCTTTGATCCCTGAAACCAATATCAGACAGTTATTTTGGCTTTCCTAGTAAGGCCTATTATCTCATACCACCGCCCCCAGAGAGAGCCCTGTCATATCAACTTAGTTGGGCAATGTAACCACTGTTTCTAATTAGTCTTTCTTGCTAAAACTCTGAGGAGTATGTGTGCATGAGTGACACCTCCTAATTTTAAGTCTGCATTAGGACTGAATCTGCCTGATACTTCAAAGTACTATGTGGAATCACCTATTGAAGTACATTTCCGAAGCAGGATGATAGAGACAGGCACAGCATTTCCTCTCTGCATTGTGGCCCCTTTGTAAGAGCTGAGCAGATGCAGAACATGTAGTACTTATACACACAGGCTACTCCTTCTGGGTGACCAAATACCTCAAGACCACCAGAATGGTCTTATGTGGGATGGAATTATTGGCTAATGTTTAATGTTTGATTCAGTCTTGTGATGATAAATCTACATAGGTAGTTACTTAGCTAAAGTTTAGAAGTGTCTCCACCAGTTTTGTAGTTCTCCAAAAAAAAACCTTCACCTGAAGAGATTTTCTTTGGAGGACTATGGATGTCTTCTGGCTGGATGAGTTTTGGCCTCCCCCAAGTGGCAGTCCCTGTAAGTACCTTTCTTTTCCAAGTCATAGAGACGCTGTTGCCAGAAACTTCTGAATGGAGCAATTCCTGTTCCTGGGCCAATAAGAATGCATGGCTTGGCTGGCTCCTTTGGGAGCTGGAATCCATCAGCACTAACATGCAAAAATATGTTAATTAGGTAAAGTAAAACTCAGAATAAAAGTATTCCTAGAAAGCTGACAGAATGATACCTAGTGATCATCTCTACTGCCTTGAATCTTCTCTTATTATGCTTTGTATGAGAGGATAAATGTATCTTGAAGGACTGAAGAATCAAATTCTCTAGTTTTTTACAAAATAAACATTGATAAGTGCCCAGTGATTTAGGAGAGTAACCATCAGTGATTTTGTAGAAACAACAATTGGCTTTAGCCCTTACCTGAGGTCACAAGATACAGCTGAAATACACGTTAGAAAACAGTATGTGATCACCTCTACCCTTTGCCCCCTCCTTTTCTCCAACCCATCTGTACCACAGTACGTATGGTGTTAACACTTGGGAGAAACTAAGAAAACATGTCTGAATGGACTTCTAAAAGCATTGAACAATTTCCTTCATTAGAATCCAATAAAATTTCCATTAGTTTCCTGAAAATTTCACAGGAATTAACTTCAGGAAACATCTAGGGAAAGAAGCTTCACTGAATTATACAGCAAGTATTTGCCTTGGATTCTTATTCCATGATTTTCCTTGGCTTCTTCCTATGGCATACACTCACCTGCGCACAAAGCAAGGGACTGTTTCATTGAGAGCTATTTTGTTCAGCCACGTGCTGCAGACTCCATGGTGCAGTGGCCCTTGTCCATCTAATCAGAGGAAAGGAAAATTATTTGTAAGCATTCAAAAGCTGTTTGTTTTTTAAAAAACATAGTTTCTACTTAACATTATGCTTATAAACAAGGATGTAAATGATCTAGTAATCATTTATAAAACAAGAATATACCAATGATGCACTATCTTAACAAATCCCGATACAGTATGATTATCTGTACTGCTATGTCCAATTTGCATGTATCACAACACAAACTTTCTGTTACAGATATGTTTCATATCATATAGCATACACAGATTTTTCTGAACCACAACACAGACTAAATATCATTTAATTGAGACAGAAATTTAAAAAACACAATTCATTACCTCTTGTTCTGTAGTTTACCACAGCAACTGTCAGATGAATCTCTCTGGGTGTCATGTCACAGGAAGAACTGACAGAGTAGTATCTGGGTTTCAGAAGTGGCAGCTGAGTCAGTAAGAAAGCTGTTGAAACTTCAGCAGAAGGAAACTCTTCCAGGACCTCCAGGATGTTTGGGCTGTTGTAAAATTTCCATTTATTGTATTCTTCTGTGCTCTAAATGGCAATTACAATGTTACCAGGCCATGATGAGTTAAGGAGAGCAAGGATGTTTGAAAAGTAACTTTGAAAAATAACTTTTAAAATAAGATTCCTACTTTATATTCAATGCAATAAACTGCAAATCAGCAGAGAGTTCTCAAAATCATCCCTAGACTAATATTAGGGTTTCCTGAAAGAGTTGTTTGATTTTTGGAAACAGAAATATCCACTATAATTTTTCTGACATATATGCTCTCTCAGAGAGGATACAGAAACTGAAGTAGAAGCTGTTTTTCAGCCCCCTGGCTATGGGATATCTAGAAAACTGTGTAGGCTCAGGTCCGGTTGAGCACTTACTGAGTGCTTGCTGATCCCAGCAGAACAAAACAGTTACCACACTTATGAGTCTTTGGTTACTTGAAGTGACATTGCTTCTACTTTATTGATATCAAATTCCATGACAAAAATACCTAGCAGCTCCTCTGCAACCTCTGACATTTTTTAATGGTACCTCATCAGAAACCACCACAGGGCAGGCAAGAGAAACAGGCAGGCAAAATGACCCACCCACAACCACACAGGAAATACCAGATCTGAAGAAAACTCTTGATTCCCACGCATAAGTTAAGCCATAAGATCACCCTCTCTTTCTCTCACTGTGGTTGGTTTAACACGTTCACAGAATATGTAACAGAAGAATAGAAATCAAACACCATCACTACAAGCATTTCTAAAGTTTCTGCTTTAGAAGGGCACCAAATGACCCATTGTGTAGCACGTTTGCATAACTTTGGCCTAATACTTACATGACATAAAACTTCCAGTCTCTGTTTGTCTCCTTCCGCTGTTACCAGCTGGGAGAGTTTTTTTAGAAGTTGTTGGGAGGGTGGAGTAGTGATATCAAGTAAATATGTCAAAGCCTGGGAGAGTGTGCAAGCTGGAATCTTTTTCTCACTTGCCCAATAGCCACCTGGAAACAAGGGAAGTAGAAGATCATGTGGCAATTCCCAAGGCATTTAACAACTGTAGTGCTTTGCAAAACTCAGTGTCTTTTAAAATATGGCTTCTGATTAGGTTGCATACAGATCTGGATCACAGGTTAATGTGAGCTTTCAAGCTTTTTGCAAGTAGAGAATCTGATGCAGAGAACCACACTGTAATAAAGCACTATGTTTTAAGCAAAAAGAATGATGGAAATCATCTTTCTGTGTGTTAAGAGTCCCATGATTTCACAGACTGCAGCTACTAAGATGTAAATAAAATGGTCATGACATGTAAATCCATTTTAAGACATTGATATGTAACAATGATAAGGAAACTCTATACTAATTTCATTGCAGTCAATAGCCAATTTAGACAATTTTAGGAACTGAATCACAAATAGTGTCAGCCCAAAATATTGGATAACACTGGTGAAGTTACCATGAACTGCCTTAGTACATAAAAACAGAATCTAGAATTAGAGGAATACCTAAGCGCATCAGCAAAATCCTAGTGAAACTTAAAAGAAGGATAATATAATCAAATTCAGCCTATAAAAATTCTCATGAATTTTAGGAAAACCCATCAAATATCCTCTGTTATCAAATGTGAAGGGAACCAACTTACCCTCAGTACAGGTTTCAAGTCTGATAGTCTGATCAGCTGCAGGGGCATCCTTAACACGTGCAATGAGGCTGTGGACTAATTCTGGCTGGTTGCCTGGGAAAATCCCAATATGTTCTCCAGGCAGGTAGCGCACTTCCTGATTAGATTCACAGGAAAGCTTAACTAGAATGGTAACACGACTAGATATGGAAAAAAAGAGATCAGTTAGATCATGATTATGTTGACAGGAATTCCCTTAAATTACATAGAAAAGACCTAAATGTGAAGTGACAGTTGGCAAGGGCTTACTGTTCATTATCAAATTATCAGATCAGCTTAGTAATTCATGGAGACTTAAACAAAAACAGTATAGACATGTGAAGGACTTCTACGAAAACAAATAAGATGCTGAAGTGCTGCCTGATCTGTCCAGCATGCCTGCAGTCAGCCAATGGCAGGAAGTGCAGCTCTACTGAAGACTGAATAGCTCACACTTTACAGCAGCTCAGAGTACATCCTGTAAGACGACTGCTTTTAGAACAGGGATGAAAGAGACTTCCTGTAGGATGTTGAAGAGGTATTCATGGATGCTATTTCTAAGACAGATGCCAGTACACTTATTATCTTTTTGTATTTTTATGCTGTCTTGTCTCAGCTTGCTTTGTAGTACAGCTTCTTGTACTGTATCTCTTTCCACCCTTAATTTTTTTTTTTCCCCTCTATTAAGGGGCAATTTTGTTTTTCCTAAATGAAGTAAATATTTGTCTGGCATGTAGCAGATCAAGCAAAGGAGAGGGACCTTACACTTGACCTTCCACATTTAGTAGATATCAGAGGGCCATATTCATCAAGTTATTTAGTTCCCTCTGCTGCCAGAGACTCCACTGGGAAATCAGCTACTAACTATACAGAAGCGAAGTCCCTAACTATTGTTGTGGTCTGGTGATCATGATTTACTTCTACTAAGGATGGTACAAAATTTGAATATATTTTTCAGTATCATAGGGAAGAGATGTTTATAACTAAACATTTTAATTGTTTAAGATTTTAATAAAATGTACTGCAATATTCAAAGAAATGAGGAATCATACCTGGATTTGAAACTCTGAAGATTCTGTCTGAATTTCAGCTTCATGGGAATTATATCCTTTGCATGAATGTCTGCCAGTGCTGTTGAGAAAAGAGGACATGACTAATGAAAAAATTCTGTCATTAGGTTTGTTTAATAGATCTTCCAAGAATACAGAGAAAAGAACTGTACCATGCCTGCTCTAAAACACCATATACTTCTCGTCAGCTGTATGTCCTCTATGCACAGCTTCTCTGACTAAAAGCATCTCAACTCTAATTCTTTTGGGATTGTCGAAATGTATATCAGCTCTGGTATTCTGATGTTTTTGTGCTGGAAGATGTAATGACTTCTTCAGTGTAAAATGATATCTTTTTTTTTTTGACCACTATTTCATTACAGGAATTTTACCACCCAGCTGTAGAATGACCAACATCAGACAATCTTTCCAATCCAGACGTAAAGTAAATGAAGTAAAATTGATAGAGGAAGCAGAAAGTCAGAACAAATACCTTTAGTCAAGTCCATGGTTTGAGAGTCATGTACTATCCTATGTTTCTTAGGATTCCAGTTGTCATCTGATGTGTATAACTCAGGTAACTGAATACTGTTTTTCCCACGGATATCAAAAATGTCACAGGCAGTCTAGAAAAAAGTAGTAATTATGACTATTCATGGAAAATAAATATTCTTAGTGTTGTCATATGTTTGTTGTTCATTTGCTGATGCTATCTTTATGGGGAGATTTCAGTTTCACTGACTGTTGTTATTTATCAAATTTGTTGAATTCAGTAATGCTATAGGATTTCAGCAAGTTTCCACTTCTACATCAATCTAGCTAAAAAAAAAAAATCTACTTAGCAAAATTAAGAAGTCTAATGCTACTGTCCTTACTTACACTGGGCATCTCATTATCCAAAAGTTTTTGTGGTACTTTATGTGAATACTAACAAATTACAGAAAAGGGATCTCACTTCCCCTTCAATTTAGATAAGCAGCAGATGAAAGAGAAGTTCAAAATTCAGATAACAATCCATCTCTGCTTTCCTTCATTATTCTCTATTTTTCTGGGATGCCACTAAGACCAAAATAATTGAAATGAATGAATTAACTAATATGTAAGCTAGATATTTATGTAGTCACCTTGAATGCAGTGACCGCCCATGTGCGAAAGGCTTCTTCTTGACCATTGAGTTCATCTCCTTCACCCATTGGAGTGAGCTGCAAAGCCCCCAGTTGGGACAGTTTTTGGTCAATGGCATGAGCAAAGGCACAGAACTCAGGATACATGGTGGACCCCAAGCCAAACACAGCATATCTGCAGGAGATACAAATAAGACCACTATGTTATGGTGAATGATATACAAAAGGATTCATCTTAAGTAAACAAAATAACAAATTATTTTTACCTAATTTTTTTTCTCAGCAATTTCATGGTGAGCAAGGAGTTCTTTAATGTCTGTATAAAAATTCATAAAACATTTAATGTTAGAAAAATACTCTTTCATTTAAAACAGAAGTGAGACTCTGATCTATACCTTACTTACATACATGAGAAATGAAAGACTGACTTTGAAACACAGAATACCCTAAGATGAAAGGGACCCAAAAGAATAATCAAATCCAATTCCTGGCTCCATAAAAGATTACTTAAATATTAAACCATACATCTGAGAGTGTTGCCTAAATACATCTTGAACTGCAGCATCTTGGTGTCATGGCCATTTCCCTAAGTAGCCTGGTCCAGTGCCCAGTTATACTCTTGGTAAAAAAAACCCTCGCCTATTTCTCAGTCTTAACTTCTCCTGAAGCAGCTTCATGCTGTTCCCTAAGGTCCTATCACTGGTTCAGAGAGAACTCCGAAATGCTCATCTCAGCATTCTCTGAGCTAAGTTGCGTATGTGCTTCTGAGGCAAATAGTACCTTTCCATTATTTGGAGAATCTCCATTTCCAAAAGTGCTGGTAACCACTAAAAGAAGTGTTTCTTTTTCCAAGTCACTGATGTTGTACTCATCCATGCACAGAATCTGGAAGATATAAAGCTGATGAGAAACTGCTAGGAGACATAAGAACTCTAGTATTAGATCTCTCTGTTGTCAGATGACTGTTGACCAAATTTACAAGGCATTATTCTATATGAGAGAAGTCAAAATCTAAGGTCTAACTTACATTTAGCAGACATACAAAACACAGGCTTAGAGAATGAAAAATCTTGCAGAAGCTGATAAAACTAGGCAAACTTCATCTTCCGTTTAGTTTAAGTGACCTATATTTCCTTACCCTAGTGTTGAAGGCACAGCTGAACAAACTGCACAGATTGCTGGCTAATGTTTCTGATTTCCCAGTCTCTGTTGCATAGATCACAGTCACCTTGGACCTGGCTGCCATTGTTTTTCGCAGGAGCAATGACGCAAAGAGTACAGCCCTGAGGAAAAAAAAGCACATCATGTATCATTTTGAATATAGCTATGTAGAAATTCAGACTGATGCACAAGCAGTTTCCAAGATAAGGCTCATTTCGAGCATGGCTATTCCTTGGAAGATTGTTAAGAAGCAATACAATATAGAAAGCCCTGAATAAGAACATTAGATATGAGCATTACCTAAGCGTGTACATGCAAGTCTATAATTCAAACAAACCAGGTCATCCCTACTGTAATAATTATCAAAAAAATGTGTAAGAGAAGCACCAGAAAAATAGAATATTTCAACAAAATCATGATGTTTATTTGAAAAACTTACTTGGCCAAAATGCTCAACTTTATTTCTCTTTTCTTTGGCCTACGGGTCTCATCATGCCAGATGTGTGTTTTCCATGCATCCACCTTCAATTTAAAAAAAAACTGTGTTTCAGATAAGAAATGCAAAACAACAAATACATAATTTGTGTACAGTTGAAAGGGACAGATTTGACAGTATCTACATCTATGATTTGCTGCCTGTACAAACACTGACCAGTCCCTACAGCACTAAATTACATGATATTTATAGCTTAGGAATTCAACAGAACTAAAATTATCTTGCACAGTAAAAGAAAAATTGCTTGCTCTTTTATGAATTTATCCAGTAAAATTTGATTTGTATGTACCAAGACTAAGAGCAGTATGAGTAATAGGGGCTTTTCATTCAAACTCTTCTGTATCTCACATTATCATCTGCACTGCTGAAGTTGTCTGCTAGAATCTTTATTTTTTTGACGTGTACCTGGTAGTAAAAGAAGGGAGTGAGGACATAGTTCAACATCTCCTGGTGGAACACAGGAGTTATGCTCCCTGACATAGGAGGTACAATCCACACCCAGTCAGCTGGGCAGCCTCCTCGCACACGGTACTCATTCTGCATGTATTTCATGAAGGACTCAGCAGCTGAGTGATGATCCATGATAGTAACATTCTGTTTCTAGAATAATTGCAAAAAGAGAAATATATATTAAAAAAGTCCATTCCATAGTTAAAGTAATCCTTTTGCTTGCTTAGTATTCCAAGGAATTTATACAGTGTTGGGAAATATTTACTACTAACAACTATAAAATGAAGATATAGGTGGACCTTTGACTAAGAATTTTAAGTCCTTTTTTATTTAACATCAGCATTTTACCTTTCCAGTATTGAGAATGCATGCTGAAAAGCCTATGTTTCATTTTTACCCATCTTTCATAATGTCATGATATCTTAAAAAGACTGTAATTGTGAATGAAATACATGAATTTCATGGCTTTATGTAGATTTTGACACTTAGACATCTGGGCTAATAAGATGAACAATCTTGCCTTTAGCTTCCTTTTTGGTTTTTTTTTTCTCCCTTTCCCCTCTATCCGAGGGGCAACAACAGGGCATTTACATTCCCCTACTTTCCCAGACATAAACAAATAATAACTATATTGGAATTATATTGGTAACCTCCTGTACATTGAGCGTTGGCCCGCTAGCACTATATTTGTATAAAGCTGTTGTAAGTGAAATGAAAAAACACAGTATTCAAAGCATTTCCAGATACCAGACTCACTGACTTACCTGGAAGCTATGAAGCACAGCCACATTTATCTCTACAACAGCTCGGTCCTTCCACAATGATGCAAGTTTGTTGGTTTCCAGTCCCATTCTTCTTCCAACCTCCTACAAGTGGAAAAGAGAGAGAAAAGGGAAAAGCAAATTTACTACGCTCTATATACTTGTCATGATTTCTCCACCTCATCACATTAACATGTAGATAAAAGTATTTGAGAAAGGTCAACCTCATGCTGGAGAAAGCGAGAGCCACACATACTTGGTATTAGTTATCATGAGGTCTCTATTCTGGTTTGGAGAAGGAAGGGGGGCTCTGCTGGACCAAATGATTAGAGAATGACAGCATCTGGTTCTAAGTCATTATTATTAATTTGCAGAGGGAAGGAGCCCAAGACCTGCAACTAACATCCAGGACTCCATTGCCTTGTCAGCAGCAGACTGGAACTAATAACAAATCCATTCTCTTCTCAGTCACAAAATCCCTCATTTCGGGAGATTACCTTTAGGATATTGTACCGCTGTACATCACAGAAGTCTCGCACTCCAATCTCTGTTCCCATGTACCAGCCGTTGAAAGGACACGCAGTAAATTCCAGGCCTCCCACCTCAAGGAGCATGTTGGCAACAGCAGGCAGAGCATACCACTTCAGATCCAACTCCTTAAACCATTCATATCTGTTAAATAAACATTTAATTTGTTACTTTATGTATTCCTCCCTTAGTCAACAACCTGAAAAGCCCAGGAAGTGAAAGATCACTGTCTCTAGGGAGACAAACCCATGAAGCAATCTGCAAAAGCTTGTAGCAAAGTTTTCGCATACAATGTGGTAACTGGGAATGGCCTGCTAAGGAAATTGAGGAACAGTATGACAGAGTTCTGCAATCTGCAGCCCGCTTCCAAAGCAAAGATGAAGCAAGAAACAAAGAAAAAAAGCAATAAGTTTTATGTGGCGAGTGCAACCATATTTTACATGCGTATTCCACTGGCATAAGAAGCCATGGTTTTTTTGTTTTTTAATTCTGAATCTGATTGAAATGGAGAATATTAAAAAAAATCCAACAGAACTACCATAGACTTTGTTAATTTAAATCTCATTCTACTGTTCTAACAGGCATTTTATCTTTCAAGACAATTTACTATAATTTCATCCTAACAAAGAACTCAGAAAATGACTGCCACAAGCACAGGATAAGCAGTCACAGTGAGGCAGAGGCAAAAATGCGATTAGCTAAACCTGGTATGCTTACTTTGGATGCTCCATTGGCACTTCAAGGATAATCTCTGGCGGGTATTCAAATATTTCTGGATCTTGGCCGTTTGCTTGGAGAATGAGTGGAACTACATCAAAGCGGCCATATTTCGGCTTCCACCCAAGCTCAATGCACAACTGTAAATAAAGAAAGTGAATTTCATTTTTGAAGTCCTCCCCCATTAACCCTCTGAGGTAAATTCTCAGTGCTAAAGGTTGTCTTCCCACTCAAACAAGACCAAGATTTAAGAGGAGTTTTAGCTCTGTTCTGAGATGGAGGGGAGTATTTCACTGCATAGTAACAAACTGTTGCTTCAGCCTGCACCTAGAATCTGTGGGGCAGGAAATAAATAGCTCCCTCCCAGACTGCATTAAAAAAAAAAAAAAAAAGAAAAATAAATGAAACACGGGTGAGTTAATCAAGATGGAAAACAGTTATGATTCTGTATACCTTTGTGAACTCCACACTTGCAGGGTCTCCTATGACAGACCCATCTGGCATTTGATATCCAGCATATCGGATGAGCTGGCTGTTCCAAACACGGAAATCATGTTTCCCATCAGTCCTCTGAGGGAAGATGGTGATGGCTGATCTGCTCAGAGAAATGATCAATGACATCACAGCAGCACATCAAACACATCCTGATTATTAAGATATAAATTGTTACTGGCAGCAATTTTTTATATTTCTAAAATAAACATCATTAAGAATAAAATCATTCATTCTTTTCCATCTCCCCAAGTCTTCAAATCATTTACTTCCCCAGGAATTATGAAAGTTTTTTGCAACACTAGCCACAAAAGTTAAAAACTTTCGAAATGGTTGATGGTGCATGTGAGAGGAACATGTAAGTATCAGAAGAATTAGGAGCAGAGATAAGTTGTCAAAATATTTAGACAGATCACATCAGGTCTATTATGGAGTTCTGAATCCAGATCTAGATGGAATTTTTGTTATTTAAAGTTCAAATGACATAAAAGAGACCTACCTTATATTTCCGTTGTTTGTGGCATACTGAATATGGCGACAGATATATTCAAACATTTCCTTGGCTGTTTTACAATCACGTGCATCAAATACCTGTATGTTTCCCCCAGAAAGGTAAAGAAAAAAAATAGTTTTGAAAGAGTAATCCAAGCATCTTATTTTTCTAACACAGTTAAGGATAGGAAATCAGTATTTCTCAATTCACTTCTAAGAAAGGTTTGTTTTTACCATTCTTTTATTTTCACATGTAACAATCCTCCAAGGCCCAAGAGATGGACCTGCTTCCATAACTTGATTGATTCTTAACTGTAACCAATCCTATATAAGTTTTCCTTCTATTATGGAGCAGAGAAGTACAAGAAAATATTGATTTTATGATATGCACAGGAAAGACAGTCCTCAGTTGAAGCAATTAGCACATTTTACCAATTTAGAATCATAAGCTACCTGTAGATTGGACCACTGAATTCTCCCAATACACCTTGGAGCATTCCTCCAGGCCTGTTTGGCAGCAAAGGTCAGTTCATCCTTTGTCAGATGGTAGGTTCCTGTTGTTTCTATCTCTTTGGTCACTGTTTCTAGTCGGGCCAGGTGCTCTTCTATTTTTAACCTATTGAACAGGAAACAGCCATGAAAAGAAACAATGAAAATTTCATTACTTACAACTGATCTAAATTGCAGATGCCTCTTTTGTTCTGGGTCAAGAAGAGCTCAGGCACTGCTGAAAACATCAAGTTTTGGATGTTTTGGATGTTTTCCTTTGCATCCTTTTGCAAGAGACCTTCATCTGCATTGCTGATTTTACGTACTATTATGCAGGTAGAGCCCATTTCCAAGGAGGGGATTGGTATCTATACAGCTTCAGATAGTGCAAGTTTGATATACACTGAGAAATCTGTCCTTCTCATGTATCCTCACTACTTGGGTGTGAAATGGAAATACACTGACTGTTCTCTCAAAGTTCAATTACTTTCACAGGAACAGAAGTCTTCCGAGCAAAGTAAGATTTTGACACAAAAAAAAGGAAGTGCTGAGCAATTATTTTGTTAAGGAAACTAACTCTAATTTTTTTTAGTTTGATAATAGAAAATGAAGTCAAAACATTAGGAAATATTTATCGCAGCACAGACAAAAATTGTTTTGTTGGTCTACAGACAGAATGAAAATAGCCTGCACTGTCTGAGAGTTTTCACATTTTCAACAAGATGAAAGATCAAGGGCAAGCACATAAGACAGTGTAAATCAATGTGATCAAATACCACAAGCACAGAGATGTGCAAATGTAATATTCTGGCAAGTAACCATAGTCTGTATGTAAAACAGGGATTTTCTGAGAGATTCTGCTGGAATAAAGCTTTGTAGAAGAGTTCAAAGTCTCTAAAGAAGAAGCCATTATGTGGCTGAGTCCCTTTGAAAGCCCGATAATATTTTATAGTGAAATACGCAAATGCTGAATTGTCACTGAAAGCTTGTCACTTGAAAACTTTGTCACTGCAAATTCTTGGACCTCAGGCAGCTCTTCCAGCTTTTCCTGCAACAAGATCTCTGTGCACCATCTCTACCAATTCTGAAGCTAAAGCATTGCTCTCAGCATGTTCAGTAATCTTATGTTGATGATAGCACAGAGCAAGGTTGAGAAGCTCTGTGGTATCAACTGTCCTTCCATACTTTGGCCAAAGCCTTGAGAAGTAAAACATACAATAAAAGAACACAGAGAAAAGATGCTTGGAACAGTACAAACTACAAGCATTACCCACATGTCTAAGACTAATCCGAGTAGGGGATAATCCTATTAACATCCAATGTTAAGAAAACAGAAAGTCACATTCTGGAAGAGCCCTGAAGAACCTGCTTATTCTAGTATACTATAATGCAACACACTCTGAACGGATGGGGCTGAGAAATGCACTGAAAGAGTCCACGGTAGTAATCTCTAGACCGAGGATTGCAGAAGCAGAATATGAAGTGCAGTAATGATACTGTTCACGTTTTTTAATAATCACCTCTTTTTTGGAAGCATGCTATGTAACTGCCAATACCTCTCAAGAAATTAAGCAGCCTAGTCGCACACACAGGTAAGGAGGTAGAGAATTTTTATTCCAAAAATGAAGATACAGTTAGCTTACTCTTTAAATGAACTGTAGTACTGCTTGACAAAGTCTATTGCCTGAGGTAGAAGCTCTTCTGGAGGAACTGGCCCATCTCTAGTGCCTCTCACCAGGCCCTTTGGGGTCATGAGTGCTCCTTGGCAAGCTTTGGTCCGACAATTGATAACCTGAAAAATAATAAAATTTTAAAAAGCAATGTTGCACTACAGATCTTCAGAAAGTTCAGAAAAATTACTGCTTCGGTTTCTGTCTTACCTCCTTTGCTGTCAGGTGTAATGTGTCAAGAAGGCTGGATCCATTTTCCAAGTTCCTTACTTTCACATGTCTAGGACATCTTGATATTTGGTTTGAAGCTTTGATACCATTTTGAGGGGGTTTCTGGACATAGAAAAGACAGAAATACACACTATAATCACACCTATTAAATATCATAATCCTTCAATTTTATTTTTATGTTACTATTGAATACTATAATTTAAAGGCAAAGACTGACATGTGATCTTCTCCAACAGGATATTTATTCATTTGAGTACAAAACTATTGATCTGGTCTACAGTTTGATATGAAACAGACAAAAGTGTTTTTGTACTAACCAAACAGTATTTGCCACTACAAACAGCTTTGTAATTTCAAAGTCATAGTCTCGGGAAAAAAAAGCAAATCAGACAAAATTAGAGAAAGGACAAAGCTTGTGTTTCAAAGGAATAAAGGAATTTGGCACTCCAGTCCTACTGGGCTAGGTACCTGGCATCAAGACTCCCCAAGGCACCTTTTCATTCAGAAAAGAGCTTTCATCCAAAGATCTCACATCACCCCTAACCTCATGTAACCACAGTTATTCCTTGCATGAGAACTCTGAAAGGTTCTGAGCAACAAGTACAACCTGTGTGAACTGTCAGTATCAGTGAAACTAGAAACAGTCCCCTCTCCATCACTGACCTCTTCTGAAGTGATTACAGGTGACATCTCTATCTGCTTCTTGCTTAGACTGTGTAATTTGGCATCATCTTTCACAAAGCTTTAAAAGACAAAAAGACAATACAATAGAAAGCAATATGCTTAGTTTTTACTTTAATGTTTTTATAGAACACAAATGCCTCCAAAGTCTTAGCATACATGTAACCATTATAGCATACCAGATAAATTTAGAACCATGACAGTTAACTACAATGCTTTATTTCCTCAATGATGTATACAAAAGCTTAAATGTACCTCAGTAAACCAACTCTACCTTACTAAATCAACACCACCCAATGCCCCCAGGGACAACCACTCTTTTGTTAAAGTTACTGCAGTGGAAGTGCACAACAGTATCTTTCCTTTTCAAACAAAAGCGAAACCACAGAACTATTACAAAGATCTTACCCATGGAACTTTGTATCTTTCTCCACGTTATTATTGATATCCTTCTCTTCAGAGGACTGGTTCTTAACAACACGAGACTTGAATGCAAACTGCCACGGGCACAGCATTTTGTACACTTTATTTATGCTTTTACTTCACAGTGCTGAAATCTTGTTTTGTGTGATGTGGGAACGCTTCTGAGGAGAGAAAAAAACCACAAGGTCAGTTTTTGACTAAGAAGGTAACTCCCTTTAAGAGGATGCAGAAACTCTGCAGATTAGTGAATTTGATCTAATTAACTTTCATCATTTAAAAATGAAAAATTATTTGATACTTACAGTAATGACACACTGACAAGGAGAACTGTTATTTTTAGTAATGCTACAACCATGTTTTACTCTATTATTAGGTAAACAATAGCCTAAAACAGCCAACACATCCATGCTTAAATTCTCTGAAAGACACACCTTGAAATGCTCTTTGTTTTTCACAAGTTTGTAACGTGTCATTAAATGTTGTACTGATTCGTATCACTGTATCTTTGCAAGAAAAAAGGATGTAAAATTTTGCTGTTATTCATACAATGATTATCATCAGAAAAAAAAAAGTTTTTAAATTAAATCAAAGCATTTTGCAATATATTCAGTTGCCTGAACCAAATGGAATTCTAAGATGCTGAATTCTGTATTTTGTAAGATATACATACATGGCACTATTTAAAGGTAAAATCTAGCATTTATATAAGACTGTAAGCAGCTTATTTTTATTTACTGTAACATAGATTTTCTGCCAAAAGCAGATTTTTGTGCCAGTGAAGGTGTGTCAGGAAAAAAGGAGCAAAGCAAAAAATTGCTCGGTAAAGCAGAATTAGTCACAGAGTTTGTATGTTTCATGAGAGTCACGCTTTAGGCTCCAGGATGCTGTGTGCTGTAAAATCACACAGAAAATAAATGAAAGTAACTATCTGTGCAGAAACTGAAAGGTGCTAGAACTTGTCTGTTAACCCAAGTAAAATACACAGTGTGTAATAAGCATTTGTGTACTGTTACAAAATAGGAACAAATCTCGATCACTATACTGCAATAAAAAAATGCTGCAGTGCGCCTGTGCATTATTACAAATTATATTGCTGTGTATCATTTTAAAGCATACAAAAATGAAGAGAGAAGAAGAAAAACAAAGAAAAGATGAGAAAAAAAGAAAAAAGAGAAATAAGAAGAGAAAAATAAAGAGAGCAGTAAAGAGGGTGAAAGAAAAAGCATGTACCAGAGAAAACAAGAGAGAAAAGAAAGACATTAAAAAAGATGCTCCTATTTTCCATTCATTAGTATAGTAACTTGCTTGCATTTTATGCTTTCACAACAGAGTTGCTCAAAGAACATTTATGGTATTACCCATTACACCCACAAACCTTTAAAGTCTGCTGGAAGAGGGATGAAGTTTTCAGAGTAGCAGGATAGCCTAGAAATAAAAGAGGAGACTGATTCCAATACTTTGCTTCTAATAAGGAAATAAAATAGTTTGTTACACAGTTATTTCATTTTGCAAGCTGCAGCAAATGAAAAGCTAATAGAGCAATGAGACACAGTGTCCTTACCGTGTTTTTGTGAGAGATGTTTCCAAATCTGCTAGGAGAGGGACTTCTCTGTGCAAGTTGCTTTCTTTCAGTCTCTCCTGCTCCGTATCCCTCCTGTGAGGCCAAAGCATTTTATATACCCTAGAACTATGCATGCAAAACAGCTGATCAAGACTACAAATAGACAGTGGTCAAGGGGGGAATCCCTAAAATTCCCACACTCTCTGAGCATGGGAGGGCACGTAGCCGATGTGCTGCTACTGCATTACATGTTTACTAACCAGTGACAGACTGTGACTAATTCCTTGGTCTTACAAGTACCTCTTCCCTCACACGCAGTATGCTGCAATTCTGACTCCTACAGTTCTCAGTCGTAGATGCAATATAACACAGGAAAGTTTTTCAGTGAACTCTGCAGGCAATTTAAAATGGAAAAATTATACCCTGGAGGAGCTCATATTGTACCTGTGGGTGGCTGTTCTCCTGCACATTCAGCTAGGGGCTGCAGGACTAAGCCTGTGACTTTCATAAAGAACTTAGAGTAATTTTACAGAATCATAGACCTTAAGGAAATTGACCAGTAAAGCATTTAAATAAACACTTATAACTTAAGACAGGTATTTTAACATGAATATACACTTGGTAATATATTAGTTGCTTATTTTTGGTATAATCTTAAGGGACTTTTATCAATAGAGCATTTGTAGAATTCTTTCCTCTACAAGTCTCCATATTGCAGTCATTGCTGCCTGTGAGGTTTGCCCTTTTGTGCTCTACCAACATGTTAACTTGGAAGGAAACTGCAACTCCCTGAAAGTATAAACTATTCACATAATGTTGTATTTGTAAACACCAGAAGGACAGACAGATGATGAAGGTGGGACAACTGAGCTGATTTTAGACAAAATGCGGATATAAATACAGTACAGAACTGGGTTTCCCCTCAACTTCCAAAAGGCACAAGCAATCTGGATCTGACAGTGGCATACAGAACACAGAGCTTTTAGGGAGCTGCTGACTCAGAAATGTCGTGGTATATCAGTACCAAAGTCTCAAGGACTTTATCCTGAGTTGTTACCTCACGAGTATTATGTATGACTGAATAACGCTATGTTATAAAACTTCTTAGATGTTTTCAAATTACAGCGATAATGACAGAAAGATTTACAAGTACTGAGCAAGGGTCTGCAGAAATTTGGCACAAGGCTATACAAGAAACAAGGAAACAGATTCTCTTTTCATCTGCCACTTTTCTACTGGGCAAGCTTGGACAAGGCTTTTTTTTCTCTATGTCTCAGTTTGCTCTCAGTTTGCTATTTAGAAGTGAATATTAAGTGCTTGTGTAAGGCACTGACTGATGAGGTTACGTGTACCCGGGTTCATGCATGAATACACCTGTATTTATATCACATTCAGGGCTGCAAGAGAAGAATCTCTTGAAACAGAGACCTGAGTTGTCTATAGTTTGAGCACTCATCTGCTTGATTGTATCATGCTTGTGTTCTTTGCATTCACTGCTCATGAATGTTCACATTTTTTTTTAATAACCGTGTGTGTCAACAGTCAAATTGAAAGTGAACTGTAAGAAAAGTTCAGAAATGAAAAAAATAAGGTTATATTAATCTTACATTTGTTGTTTTGTCAGGATTTAAAAATTGCTTGGATTCCTTCATTTTTTATTAAATCTAAATTTAATAATTTTGAATTTATTAAAGCATAATAATAAATTTAGTAAATTTAAATTTAATAAATTTAATTTATTAAGTAACAGAGTACTTAAAAATATGCATTTAAATATAGATATTTAAATGATTTCAATTTTTAAGATTTTATTATACACCCTTCCTGCTTCTCCTTGATTGGAGACCACTGAAAACAAAGAAAGGCTACGCAGGGATTTGGTAAGAAAGGTCACATTTAGAATTACCAGAAGAGGAGGAACATCTTTCCTCGTGAGCACTGTTTATAGGACTGGTAATAGACATAGCCATTCAGTGAACTGTTTATTCACCAGTTTTTCAAGCAGGACCTATTCTTTTACTCACCAAAATCAGC
The DNA here is from genome assembly GCA_037305975.1 of Chrysolophus pictus. Taxonomy (NCBI): domain Eukaryota; kingdom Metazoa; phylum Chordata; class Aves; order Galliformes; family Phasianidae; genus Chrysolophus; species Chrysolophus pictus. The sequence continues at coordinate 9,442,999 of CM074594.1, forward strand.
AACAAAAATCTCACCACACATTTCTTAGGTGGAACCAGAGATGAGCAAAACAAGCTCACAGTGCCCTCCTTCCACTAACATTCTATGGTGTCTGCAATATTCCTTCATCAGAAAACCAATTCCACAGATTTTGTTTTATTGCCACTTCTGCCTCTGCCATAACAAAATGCAAGAAGTACTTGCTCTTCTTGTATTAGCTTTGATGAAAGAGGTGCCCTTTCAGAACAGAATGTTTGACCTATTCAGTAGCATTCTAAGCATGCAGTAATTTTGAGTCAAATTTTCTCATTTCTGCAAACAGAAACAAAACTGGTGGTCTGTAGCTTCAACAACAGACATTCTGCAATTTCATGAAAAATCAAGTCACATATTTTTTGACTGCAATATTCTGCATCATCTTAAGAAGCTGTATTCATAAAAACACTTAAATAACAAACTATATTTGTATGGCTGCTCCGCAGAGATCAGACAAACATAAGTCCTAAAAGGTTTACAAAACTCAGGCAAAGCTGATGATAATGAGCTTATTTTATTAACTTCACGTATCCCAAAAGACACACTTTTCCACTGTTGCAACTTCCTAAATCACTAGAGATTTTCTTCTAATTTCTCTTGCCTACCTAACCTACTTCAGACATCCCCACGCTGATCTTTCAGAAACATTTCATACAACATCACAACCTCTGAATATTTGTCATCTCAGAAGATCTAAGACTTTAAACATTTGACCTATAGAATCATAGAAAAGTTTGGGTTGGATGGGACCTTTAAAATCATCGAGTTCCAACCCTGTGCTATAGGCAGGGACACTTCCCCTCTCACTCAGCTGCTCACAGCCCCATCCAGCCTGGTCTTGAGTGCTTTCAGGGAAGGGGTGTCCACAGTCTCGCTGGGCAACCTGTTCCTCACGTCTCATCACCCTCACAGTAAAACACTTCTTCCTGATATCTAGTCTAAGTCTACCTCTTCTAGTTTATAACCATTTCCCCTTGTCCTTTTGCTACCCTCCATTATAAAAAACACCTCCCCAGCTTTTCTTTAGTCCCCCTTCAAGTACTGGAAGGCCACTATAAGGTCTCTTTGGAGCCTTCTCTTCCCCAGGCTGAAGACACCCAGCATTCTCAGCCCGTCCCTGTAGGGCAGATGCTCCAGCCCTCTGATCATCTTCGCAGCCCTCTTCTGGACCTGCTCCAACAGCTCCATGTCCTTCTTGTGTTGGGGACTTCAGAACTGGACGCTGTACTCCAGGTGGGGTCTCACAAGAGCAGAGTAAAAGGGCAGAATTACCTTCCTCAACCTACTCATCATGCTTCTCTGATTCTGCCAAGGATATGGTTGGCAAACCTACCATAGGGATGAGGGATTCCATTTTAATTTACAAACTGATGGCTTCATTCTTTATGCATTTTCTTCTCCTGAGGAAATGTACTTTGCCTCCTGCTTTACTCTTTTTAATTAACCTCACTGGTTGAACAGAAAATTTGGTCCTTAAAGTACCAATAGCACAGAAGCATTAAAAAAGAATAGCAAAGGACCCCACATCAAAGCCAGTCCATATAGACTACCCTGTTAGCAAGACCAGCTGTAACCAAGGTATTTTTGAATCACCAGAAAAGTGCAAGTCAGTACGAGGAGCAAAACTCACAGCAAAAGAACTCTGTCTAATTACTTGAGATGAGATACCAATAAGATTAAGGTGATCAGTTAAGAGGGAGTCAGATCATGAAAGACCATTTGCATTATGGAAATGGACTCATGCTCTTCAGTAAAATGCTCACTATGTTCCTTTGTGGTACAAATGATTTAAATCATTTGACTCATTAAGAACATTTCGACAATTCAATTTCTGTTTCTTTTTTCAGGCTGAAGTTCCTTTTCTTCATCAGCTATTCATGCTTTCCAGCTTGCTGTCACTTGACTACAGAAGAGACATCAATTCCCTTGGCAACACCTCACTATGTGTTACATGCTTAAAAAAGATCTTCTAAGAGAAGTAGTTTCTCTATGTGCAGTATCCCATGCCTGGAACAACCTGACACTGAGCCACAAGACAGTGCTTCCTTACTTTGTCAGCTCAGAGGTAAGTAAATATGTAAACAACAACGGTGAGGATTTGTGCCACTGACTGGGTGTCAGGTCACACTGGGAAAGTGTCTACAGGTCTGCTTGCTGGCAATTTCAGGCTTTTGATTCAGAAATGTTTCCTGTCAATAAATAAATAAATAAAACCTGTTCCCAAACTCCTACACTAGATACCAAATGTACCAGAAATTGAAGAGAGAGCCAGTGACACATGGACTGTGAAGAAACCAAGAGCTGTTATCTAGTCCTCAGAAATTACAGGAGTCCCATCTCTTCGTTTGTCTTATTTCTCACTGCTTGCTAATCTCACTTGGCTATGCTCAAGCGTCATTGGCCTCAAAGCTCTCCTGGGTGAAATATGTCGAAAACCTCCTTTCCCTGCAGAACGGAGATGGAAACAGTGACAAGTCTACATCCCACAAAGAATTACAAAATAACAGACTAGAAATTTCTACTTCCTCACACTCCCCTTCTTCAATTGTCTAAAGGAGACATAGAAAAAGAGCCTATTTTTAAAATCAAAATATAAAACTTCAAACTGATTGATTTGCTGCAATTAATTTAGAAGGTGAAAAAATGTAAGAGTCATAAACTGGAATCACAGACTCAGGTTGAGACACTTTACACAAGCAGAATCCCAAATCTACTGTCCAGATCCCTTTTACTTTATGCACATTTAGGGTATATTAAAAAGCAGTTTTAGGGTGAAAAATATAAGGTTTCATTTGCCATCTCCCAGTCTAGGCAAACAATGATGAGGCAAAGTGGAAAATTTCATGATGTTAACACCAGAGTGAAACTGAAAGATAGAAAAACTATGCCAGTAAACCCATCCCTTCCTGCCTACAAATTGTGAGAGTCAGGCCATGTTTAGAAGTGCAGCAATATCATAAAATCCCTTAAAATAGGTCATTTAAAAAAAAAATTCCTGGGTGTGGACATAACAAGGAAGTAGAGGACGACAAAAGCAATCAGACAACCAATAATCATATTTCTCTGTGCCTGAGTGCACGTTGCTTCAAGCTGACACGTCTTCCAAAAAGTACTGACTCAAATTGCAGCAGCAAAGGCCAGTTACTAGCAGATGTAAAGCAAAAAAGTAAAACAGCACCTCGCAGTTGACTGGCAGTCTGTACGTGGCTGTCCGCTGGGCTCTACGCCCTGCATTCCATGACATAATTTCATTTTATTTAGCCTACTGAACACTTTACTCTCAGGACCATAAAGGAAAGCTGGCACATGGATGGGGAAAATGCACAGAACTAGGTTTCTCACCTCTGGTACTGCAATTTGTGTTTGTCATAGCTGTAGTGTAAAGAAATGTGACATTACAACTATCTCATGCAAAAATATATTTTTTCCCCAAGAACTAACAGTGAGCTACAGAATAGTAAATGTGCTCTTATTTAGTGATAACAGACCACTGACTGATCTTGGAAGGATACAGAACTCTTCATCAATGCCAAACTATATAAGAGACTTGAATACCATGTTTCATGAATGAGATCTGTAAGTATCTGTGCTAAAATTAAGAACAAACACTTCAAAATGTTAAAAATACATAAAAATAAATGGAAGTCAAGCTAAAATTCAGCCCAGGAAATAACAGGGGTTACTTTTATGTACCATGACTACATTCTGGAATTCTGTGCCTTTTTTTATCTAAATATATTAATATATATATATATTTTAAAAGTATATCATTAAAATATATCTCATAACACATTCCCTTTAGAAATGGAAGGAAAATACAGTCAGCTGCTGTATTATTTCTCATAGGAATACACTAGAAATATAATGAAAACAGTGCACTTTCAGAGAAACTACTCAGAAATTTCCTGTGAAGTTGAATAGAGAATGATAAAGTTTTGGAGGTTGATTTAGCCACTCTATAAAACATTAGGGTTATAATTATATGTTATCACGGAGGTTGGATCACTATATCCTTCTACTAAGTCATACTTCTACCTCATCTCCGGTATTTTTCTCTCCCTACTTGGTTTCTAAAATGCCAGCAGGAAACTTTTCTCAAAAACTGCCTAATATTTCTGTGTTGATACTGTCTCTGCCTGCTTATCTGTTTGATAAGAAAAGAGATTAAAAGCATGAGTATACCAGGAAGGAAAACACCACAGGAACATTTCCCACATCTAGAAAAGCGAAATCTCATTCTCCTGACCACATTAATTACCTACCTTTTGTATCCACCCTGGTTGTGGTTCAGTGCTATCTCTAAGCCCATGAATTAGCCTTCTGAAACAAAGCAATGTTTAGGAAAAATTCAAATCTGGAAAAGGGACCTGAGATCAGCTATCTACAGCCTCAGCTTTCAGTTTTTGACAGTCCATCTTCACAGACTGCCTGTGCAGTGTAACGTACACTCTTTTTTCTAACCATGGAGATTCCTCTGGATAAGTTCAGTTTGATAGACTTATATTTACCAGAAATGATTTTTTTTTCTAATCTACCATGGACTGTGATATAATCTCCACGTGATTCCTACCAGCAACAGGAATGTAGGTAGGGTTACAGGAAAATTAAGATTGAAAGGTACCTCAGCAGCAATTCTAATCTATCCTCCTACCCAAAGCAGGGTTGGCAACCAGGTCAGAGAAGGAGGCTCGGGGCTCAATCCAGGCTGGTCTCAGAAACTTCCAAGGAACAAGACTGGACAACACCAACAGGCAACCCACGTCTTTACTAGACTGCCACAGAATCATTATGATTGGAAAAGAACACTAAGGTCAGCTAGTTCAACTATGTCCTCTCAGGGAAAAATTGTACCTTATAACCAGTCTAATCTTATTTCAGTTCCTGCCCATTGCTTTTCATCCTCCCGCTACACATTGCTGTGAAGAACACAGCTCCATCCCCTCAGAGGTCCCAGAAGCTGCTACCAAGTCCCCTGGGTCTTCTCATCCCCAAGCGGTAGAAGCCCAGCCCCTTCAGCTTCCTCTTATGAGGCACAGCCCCCAGTCCCTAGCCATCTTAGCAGCCTTCCACTGAATTCACTCATTTAGCAAACTCTTTCTTGTACTGGGCCTGAACTGAACCAAGTATTGTAGCACAGAAGATGCAAGTAGTCTGATTGAGCCTCTTTTCCTATCCTACCTTCTTTAACAGTTCCAGGTTGGGGTTGTCTATTTAGTTTCTTTTTCGGGGGCAAACAAATGCACTGTTTATTCACACAACTCTTGAACATACTGACAGGAAAGACCACATTTGAAGCTGAATTTAGAAGGGAGAACGCCAACTTTCAAGTTAGAAAAGTCACTTAAAAAAACCAACAAAAACACGTGGAAGAATCTGTGCTGATATACAGTAAGGTCTGATTCCAAAAAGTTACAGACTGAATTAGGAATTGGGCAAAATCATTGGGTTTAATATGTAATAAACTGTCCTAATAAAAACATTACAGGAACAAATTAATTAGCAGGTGCTGTTATGTGCAACAATTTTTGTCCCTATTCACAAAGGAATAGGATATAAAAGACGTTTAACAGTCTAAACGTTTCATATAGCCATTGCAGTAAGGGCTATTTGGACCACAGCCACCAAAGCAAAAGGAGCTGTTCACAAGACTAAAAATATTCCTGAGTGACAGAAATAATACTTCTAGCATGTTCTTGCCTCATCTTGTGTTCACAAGGACTAGTTTTAGCTTAGTCCTCTGAGACTTGGCAGGAGGGACAGTAAAGGGGAATTTTTTGCACTTTTACAACACTGTCCAGTTCAGAACAGCCCAATAACCAGTATGGGATTAAAATCTTGATGTTATTTCCTTCTCTCGCTTCTTAGCAAAAAGAAAGAAATCCTCAGAGTTAATAATGTATTGATTTGGAGTGACCATATCAGTTAAGATGACTCCAAAGTACATAGTGACATTACCCTCACTTTCCACCCATACCAGGTCTGACAGCTCTGGATAAGGAATTAAGTGAAAGCTCACATATGGTAGCTTTTTTCACTCAAGCAATTCTATGATTATAGACGAATATATAAAGACAAGGTTATCTCAGTGTTTCTTTTACCAAGCATTCTCTATGAACACAAGGTTCTTAAGAGTGTTACAAACTTCTGCAGATCAAAGTTATGAGAAATAAATGAGAAAAGAATTCTTCAATAGTAAATAAAATAATCACACATGATACCATACAATCAGTTGGTAGAGGGTTCAGTTTGTTATACAACCTGTTTTTAATCAAAGTGCCTTTGTTAGATGAGTTTATGGTTCTGATCTTGGATTTCCTGTTCTGTCCTGAATTTTCATTCATGTTATTTCTCATGTTGCCATTCATAGCATATAAATCCTTCGTATTATGTAAGTTGTAAAACTTTCATATGAAGTAACTAAGGATAATGAATAAGTTATACAGGACAGGGATCTGCTATCCATTCCTTAAAGTTCTCAATTCACAAATATCTCTTTGAGAGATCAGTATTTAATCAATAAGAAATTACCAGACTCAGTAGCATATAACTGTAAAATACTGCTGGTTGTATTATGCCTGTTGGGAGCAGAATTTGGATTTCTATTTACTTTTAAGTTATGCTCCTTCAATGATTGCAAAACAGCTGTGACCATCTTAGTACTAATTCAGTCATGCTAGTAGCAGGGGAATAAGCATCCTACTCTTACTTGCCAATAAAGTTCTGATCAGCCAGAGAGCTGCTCTGAGCACTGAAATCAGCAGGCTAAAGACAGTGAACATAATGTTGGGAGGGGAAGAGAAAGAGTATGTGAGATAAGGCAGGCAGGGTAAAAGTTTTAATTGCCTTGGTTCTTAAAAACAAAACAAAAAAAAAACCACCACCACACAGTATCCAGATCCACTCTGCATTGTTGTTTACTCCATCTTGCACCTTTCAACCTAGTTGTTAATTATAGTTGCAATGATGCCTTACTATACAGAGAGTAAGTCAGAGACCCTTGTATGTAATCCAAAAGGATAAGATAGAATACGAAACAGCTGTCCAGAAAAGTGATCTTATTGTTCTGAGGCAATATGGTAATACAGTGAAACAGACAAGACTAACTAAATTCTTAAGGTCTCCCAAGTGCCTACAAGCAATGTGAGAATTACTTTTGAAAATCTTGGCTTTAAAGCTACAACCTATTCCTTGATGTACTTCCAGCTAACAGAGGATAACTTCTGCAGAGCTCTCCAGGTAGAGCCTGCGACTAAATAGCTGTCTGCATCCTCCACTATAAACAATTAAACACACTGCTTTGTAATCTCTAAAGGGAGTTAAAAACAGAAAATAAAACAATCTCTTGCAGTTACACAACTGTGGAAAACCAAAGATGTTATTTATAGGAAGAAAACTCAGTCCTGAGATTGATAAGTATCCTGGAGGAGTCACCAGGAAACACTGCCTATGCCCGTGTCTGCTGTCATCATGTTTTCCAGTCTACTAACTTTGACCCCAAAAATCAAAGAATTGAGTTGAAAGGGACCCTTAAAAGCCATCTAGTCCAACTCCCCTGCAATGAACAGACATTCACAGCTCAACCAGATGCTCAGAGCCTGGTCCAGCCTGACCCTGAGTGTCTCAAGGGATGGGGCACCACTATCTCTCTGGGCAATCTGTTCCAGTGCCTCATCACCGTTTCTCCTTATATCCAAACTAAGTCTCCCCTTTCTTAGTTTGAAACTGTATCCTCATGGCCTATCACAACAGACCCTGCTAAAGAGTCTGTCCCCTTCCTTTTTATAACCTCACTTTAGATTTTGGAAGGCCACTCTCAAGTCTACTTGGAGCCTTCTCTTCTCCAGGCTGAACAGACCAACTCAGCCTGTCCTCACAGGGGAAGTGTTCCACCCCCGGGATCATTTTTGTGGCCCCCTACGTTTGATGTTTTGAAACAGAACTGTTTTCCTTGTTCCTTGTTTCATACCAGCTGACTTTCTGTCAATGAAATGACACCAAGAAAATGAAAGTAAGACTCCTGTGTCATATTACCTAATAAAGAATGGAAATCAATCAGTTGCAAGAATTGTTAATTTTATAACTCTTAATATTCACTTTTAGAATGTGTTCTGTGGAACAGCAGGAAATAAAGAAAAACACTATTTTAAAGCTTCTTTTAAGAAACATGGAAGGATATGAAAAACTGTGCAAAAAATAAGCTATAATAATATAAGGACACAGAGTACACTAGTTTTTAAATACTTGAAGTTTAATGCCAGCAGAAGAAAGAACAAATGTAATGAAATGGTTCAATGCTGTGGGGCAGCAGAGGAAAGAGTATTTTATATGAAGTTGTTAGACGTACAAAAAAAGTTTGCTCAGAGTTAATTAATTCAAAATTCAAATTAATCCTTTTCTAAATGGAGTAATGCTGAATACAATTAGTCTAGGAAAAAAAGGCATCCAGGTTGATAGCAATAGGATAAGCAATTAACCCATTAGGCCTCCCAGTTCCCACATCAGGACAATAAACAGTAGGTCTAGAATTCTCCTCCTCATACTCTAGAGGTTACTTAAGTACACAAGGTTTCTTTCAAAGTGTACAGTGCCAGTGCTCTCTTCAATTAATGATAAATACAAATATTGCTAAGTTCTTAGCTGTGAGTGAGAGATGCCTCCTATTTCTGAACTACTCAAAATTATTTTAAATATCAGCAAACAGCTATGAGGAAAACAAAACATTCTTCAAAGAACAGACTTTTTCCCTAATGCCTGCACTGATTAATCACAAGTTGAAAAGAATACTTGATGCCTGGTGTGTATTTCAGTTAACACTATTTCATAAAACCTGGCTTAACAGAAGCATAAGATAAATTAAATCAAATAATACAAAAGTTGAAAGATGTGCCAGCTGACCTGCACTCAAGAAGAAACACCCAATCCCTGAGCACTAGGAAAGACCACAGCAAAGCAACTGACCAAGCAAGCAGCAAGCAAGTTTTTAAAGTTATCTTCATGAGTTATTCACTTCCCTTAGAACACAGGTGTGACAAAAAGACCGTTCACTTTTCAAATAAACATATGCTATAGTGGATAACACCAAAGGATACTACATTGTGAAGCATATAGCCTTGAAGACTAGTTCTTACAGCTTATGCTCAAGAACATTGATGATGAATGTTATGATACTGAGCATTTACGACTCAGAGACACAGTGCTATTTGTTCAGTTTGCACCTTATCAGAGCTTTATATGAAGGCACTCTTTGTAATGCCAAGTTGAAAGCTACCCACAAATAAGGAACTGTTTCCCTTAAGAAACATCACTCTGAATATTTTTCTCAGAAACAGTGTGTACACTTGCTCTTTATAGTATAGCAGTAAACAACATTTCTTTATGACACCTGAAAATAAGCCAAATGCCCCACAAGAGATGTCTACATTTAGCATCAAATTCTTAAGCTCACGTGTCTCTATACAAAAAGCTGTGACATACTTATGTTTGTGACATAATAAACCATGTGAAAAAGTTCACACAGTGCTAGAGTACAAAGAATGATTTAAAGAATATTCAGTCATTGACAAATGGTGTTACAAAAACCTTTCTTGAGATGGAAGTATTTATTCAGTATACAGAAGGCTCAAATAACTTTCAGCAACAAGAATGAGCTGAGATCATATCTCTGGCACAAAAATGTGATCAGAAAGACACACCTTTTTAAGTACGGAAAGTGTAGGATATTTTCTTTTACTTTAAATAGACCACACATTTACAATCTAATTATAAGTACAAAAATCTGATATCAAGAAACTAAAAAAAGGAAAGTCTAAACAGAAAGCTTCTGCATGAGGCTCTGAGACTGGTAATTAAAAGTAGATCCTTCAATACATACCCCTGGGCTTAAGAATTTTCAGACTAAACAAAATGTTTCAACTAACTCACTAATAAATTGTCATTGTTACAGTCTTTGGAGATATGTAGTTTCCATATTTACATTGTACAGAAGTTTTCCATGAATTTTCAGCCAATATTTCAGAGAGTGAGAATGCGAAGCATCAAGTTTGGTTCTAGCCATAGACTCAATATTGATAAGTCTATAACCTGGAACTAATTACTAAGAACTTGTTTCTTAATCTCCACAGCTGAAATGTGATCCAAACAATCTCCTTCTCCATACTTCAAAAATTAAAACTAATTTACCCAATCTACTAAGCAGAAATCTCATAACTGTCTTTTCCTTTGTTCTAATGTTTGCTTTGCACAATCCTCCTATGAAACCCTGTCGATAACTGACAGAGCTAACTGTTCAAAGGCTATGTAGAGACAAGGCCAACCCCAGCAGTATAGGATTACTTAGAAGTTATTGACTTAAGGTCTTACAGAAACCAGCTGTAAAACTGTTGTTTCCAGAATGTAACTGTTAATTTGTAAACACAATGAAAACTGATGAAAGCAGCATTGATAACTGAATGTTTACTTTGGCAACGCCAATAATTGGGCCCAGCAAAACATGGGGCTTTGAAGTTCAGTTATTGCATATAACACCTATCAACAGTCCATTATTTACCAGAACTGGCATGATATAGAAGTACAGAAATAGGTTTGGGTTTCTTTTTTACTGAAATAAGGAACCAATAACCAGAATAGGCTTGGCCCTATTTGCAAAGTCGAGGAAAACAGCTCAAACTTCTCATTGAACTGTTGATGCAATATATTAACTCGCACCCAACATCTCTATTTTCAAAAATTTGACGTGGCCGAATATGGAAACACAAATGCACGGATCTATTTGGCACTGATCTTTTCTTTGCAATGACCAGCAGAGAATCCTGACTGAGACTTAACAATTAAATTTCCCCACATGAGCAGCAGAAATCAAAGTATATGCATATAACTGTACAAGTCCCTCCCACAATGGGGCTGCTCACAGCAATTGACAGAATCCTTAGCACAGCACATTAACACCTCATTAAGAGACTGGTGAAAAAGGGAAAAACTGAGGAAACAGGCAGGACTGCAGAAAGCAGAAAAGCACAGAGCTGAAGAAAATTCAATTTACTTTATGAACTCTCAGGTCAAACAGGGAAAGCAACAGGTCCAAATGAGGGCACCTCCACAATCAAGGGACTTCTGATAAGGAATTTTTCTGGATAATAATTTCAGTCTGAAGTATTGATCTCTTCCCAAATCTTCTTTCAGAGTTCAAGTTCTCATCTACATCTTGAGTAAAACAATGCATTTCACCTCAAATTATGCTACTGAAGAAAAAAAATGCTTTATGCCTTGAAAGCAAGAAAACCTCAATAGATTTGGATGTCCAGTCATTAGAGAAACACTTCTGTCTTAGACACTGAGGTCACGTTCACTATTACAAGGAAGTAAACAGTTGTTTGCATTATCTCTCCCCACTATCAAAAAAGTTACCTGTTCCCTAGCAGTGTAAATAAAGTTACCTTCACAGGTTTGTTATTTTGAAAATGAAATTATGTTCTGTATGAAAAAAATGACTCAGACATCCCATAACAATGAGCCACCACATTAAAATTATTACTGTATTTTTAAAAATATTTTAAAATTATCAAAATATTAGTCATATTGTCTCCTGCCTCAACCGTGTTCCCTCTCTGCACCCTACAAAGAAGTACATATTCTCCCAGCTTCCAAAGACTAAAATTCACAGTCCCTGGTCTGCCATAACAATTAACTCTCATACCTCTGGTCTGATGATCTCAGATCTCAGATGGCACCTCAGACATTTGGAGCTGCACACATGCCATGGTTACACATCTTACAGCTCCTTGGTGTATACTGTTGAGCTGTTCACAAATTAAATACTATGTATGAAAGAATAATATAAACATCAAATTATTAACTCAGCAAAACATCATGTTTTTTTTACTATACAAAGTTGGACAACTAAAGCAATGGAGGGTTACTGAGCAAGATACACCTAAATTTTGGTAAACCAGTATGTTTCCATACACTGTTACTGCTACTGAGTCTCAATGTTTTCGATATTGTACTGAAATAAAGCTGTCACTGCACCTCCATAATAGTCAGCTGTTTTTTTGCTCTTGATTAAAAGATAACACATTCCTATGTCTATCTTCAAACCTGTTTTAGCTTTACTATTTGTGTTTGGTTTCATACTGAATACCCCTTGTCAAACGTCAGGGCTGAAACATTCACCGTTTCACCTTGCATCAAACTATATTGAAAAGACAAACCAAAACAGCTGCACTTTCTAAAAATGTATTTAAGTAGTTTTCCCCATATGAAAAAAAAAAATTGCATCCATTCTACTAGCTTCATTCTTTATTCTTTGAAATTAAGCAGTAGGGTGCCTTCTGTGTAATACCTTAATACCTTCTGATGTATCTACAAATATCAGAAAAATATCTGGGAAGGAGAAATAACTGAGGTTGAGGGACAAGATGAGAGAGACCAGAATTAAAGAAGATATAGAACAGAAGCTACAAAAATGGAAGATGTATAAGATGATGTGAAAGATGAAGGGCCAGAGAGAAGACAATAATGTTATTTTGAAAATGGTAGACCACAATAACAGAGTGAAGGATTGCTTGATGTATAAAGTAAGTAAGTAGGGTATAAAACGAGCAAGTATGAACATAAAATTTTGATACAACACTGTGGTATAAACTTGCACATTATGGCCCTAATTTCTTTTACAGCACTTGTCTGAAATTCTGTTTGATTACTTGGAACTAGTAAAAAAAAAAAAAAAGGATGAAAAAAATCTGGAGCCCAGAAGAGATCTCATTTAGCACTTGAGTTCTATTTTCGCAAGTGAATAAGCTCAGCAATTTGAAAACAGTAAAAACAAACAGATCTAACCCTCGGATACTTAGGACTTCATGCATTTACAGCAGCGCGTGCTGCCATCTCGAGGCAGAAAGTTTCAAGTACAGCTACAAAGAAGCAGTGGAAGGAAACCCATACCTCCCTAAATTTGATTAAGATAGCTAGTGTTTCTTTTGAGTTTTTAACCAATGAAAATTTATTAGGGCAGTGAAATTATGGTCGTCTTTTTAAAAAGAACATAGACTCCCCATTTTTAAAGGATGTTTATTACACAATTCAAAAAGATGTGAAAGCCTTTATACCTGTATAAGGTTGCACATTTCAGTGATCATGCCATTGAGCGCACAGAACTCAGCTGAATGGAGTTTTTTCTGGAGAGTTTAGAAATTAGGGTCACAGGGAACATGCAACTGTATTAAAATAAGAAAAGACAAACATTAGTTCAAGTGTAAACCTACAGAGTAGAATGAAGATGTCTGTATGAAGGGACAAGAGGTGAGACTAATCAATCTGGCTATCAACAGGATACTGTAGTTCAAGCTTCAGATGGGCTTAAAGCCCTCATGGCAATGTTCTCCACTCAGTAACCTACACCTTTCTTTCTGCTACTAGATACGAACATTGCATAAACATAAGCCTAAACCCATTGGTACTTTAACAGAAGAACGCTGCTACCACACAAAAAAATTTCTATTTGATGCACTTCACGTGTGTTATACCACCGAGATCTAACAATGTAATTTAATGCACAATCAAGTGAAGAGAAATTTGCTCTCATCCTGAATGAGCACTTCCCAAATTTGCAGGCTCTCAGTACAGACCTTCACACACAGATAGCAGTTAGGTTTTTTCATGTGGGAATAACTCAGACATGAACAACTAATAGAGCAATATTTATTTATTAATTACTTGTATTGCATTACATTTTCATGCTCACTTATTTTTCCTGAGAAATGTTCTGGCCTATGCAAACCTTAGGGAAGTTTAGCTTCAAGCTAAGGTTTATAATTATACATGCTAATGCTTTGAACCTAGGCTGTGTCAGTTATCTATTATCCCAAATGGCTTCAGAAATATTACTGTATTTGCATTAGGTAAGGTAAAATTGCAAGCAATAACTATACCATAGTACTGGACTTATTTGACTGATGCCATCTAAGGATGTTTACCAATGACATTCTTGTCTTCATCCTTCTTCTACTTCTGCTTTTTATACTGAAGGAAAAAAAAGTTATGTTTAGAGAAAAACGCATAACTAAAAGCAATGATTCTTACTGTCAAGGATTTACAAGTCTACTCATCTACACAAAATTGTCTCAGTTTCCTTTCAGTTCAGAGATGTGATGGGCTTTCTGTCTACAATATAAAATAATGGAGACATTCGCTTTCTCATGAACACTGTGAATCTGATCTTCCTCTCAGCTGCAGAATCTGAATGATGCTTTTCATAGTTGTATGGCGAACAAAATCTGATTCATGCACAGACAGTTATTTACTAGAGTGTAACTGCTGGGATTTAGCTACTACTATAATTTTGTAATCTATGACTAATCTGTGCTTGTGCCTGTAACAATTCTTATTTGGATTTCATGGACTGGCAGAGATAAGGACTTAACAGTCATTCAGTAGATTAAATCACAGATACTTAGAGCAAGTGGAATTTTTTACTTGTTTCATTATACTCAGAAATCCATGTTAACATGTCATGCTCACCAGACAGATTTTAATCCAAGGAAGTCCATGTACTCTCAGCTGTCTACAGCCATACAATGTACATTCTTTTATTTAAGTATCTGATTTGTCATTCCACAATACATTGATGTGGACCTTGCAGAACTGACAGTTTGAGTGATATTTTAAGCTACTAAGATAATAAAGATGCATTTCCACTAGGTGATAACTATGACTAAATGGATTACCACAGTTTTGCCGCTGTGCTGCCTAACCCTGGCCTGTACAGCCACAGACAAGACTTGAGAGAAAAACATTCTGCAAATTTAAACAAAATGACTAAGAGAGGATAGATTCCTGTTAGAAATGCAGCAAGTGAGTATCTGCAAACTGTGACTTGCAAAAATTTCACATCTTTCCTCTGTGATAGATTTACATTAGCCACCACTGTGGAAATTTAATATAATTCTTAATGGAAACAAGTTACACGTAGACTAACTTAAAACATCAATGGTTCTAAATAATACACTTGATTTTACATTGGCAAGGATGAATTTTTAAACAGGAACCACCGCAATCATAAACCTAGCAGACAGGTTATTTCCTTTCACTTGGATACTTCAGTGTCCCAAACAACAGTTTGTACAACAGTTTGTTGTTCATAACTTGCTTTGCAATGTTTTCTTCATTTTGAACTGAGTAAGAAAAGCTTAGACAATCTGATGCACTTACTTTGTTCATGATCCAGTCAGCATCTTCAATGGCTCTCTTAATAATTTGCTGTATTCTATCAGGATCATCTTCATCAGCATGAACTTTGAAACTCTGCAACATTTAATTTCAAGTGTTACACAGACTAATCAACTCAATGCACCCGTTTTTTAAATAAGGATCACTTTTAAACCCCGAAGAAAATTTAATGCCAAACTTTTGATTTGAAGATGTAAATATACATCACAGCATCTGCCCACACTATTTCCATAACAAGGCTTATCAAATGTATTTTCCATATAAAATGTTTTACTCTTTTCACACATTATCATCAAAAAAATACCAAAAAGATGATCGCAGACTATGAAAACTTCAATTCGGGACAACAATCAAGGTATTTTAATGTAGAAATGCATAGAAGTACAAGCTCTGGTTTAGAAAGCATGTAACATCCCAGTAAATTTAACAATACCTAAGTAAAACACTGCATAGTGAAGTTTCCTTGAAGTTGTCAGTTACAGTAAAACTACAAGAGACACAGGACAACAGGTATAATCAAAGGCATTAAATAACCTCCATATGAACACCTGTTGTGGAAAACAATCCCAGATGGGGAACTAGCAAGTATTACCAAAAGGATGTGGCTAGGTAAACAAACAATTGTTGTTCACTATCTTGACTAACACAAGAGCTGACAAGAAAGTGAAGGAAAGCAAACAAAATCAAATGCTCCTTCACATAATCCCTCTATAATCCTCTGAATCCACAGAGGTTTCAAGCCTACAGAAGAACTTGTTTTAAAGTTCCAGGAGTTACAAGAAATTTGTCCAAATTGTAGGATAAAAAAAACAAATAGAGACCTACAACACAACTCTGAACTCAATAACAGAAAAGAATTACACTTCTCACCTGCCTGATTGCATGTCTGTAATGCTGACGAATATTCTCTTCAGGAAGCTGCTCACAGCATCGGAGCAAATAACGATACAACTGCAAAGCGTTCCGAACTAATCCAGCAGTGGGTAGCGGAGCCATTATCAAGCTTTTCAGCTGTAGAAAAAAATCAAGAACACAAGTCAGGATACTCACCGAATTCTATCAAAAACACAGTAATAAAAGCATAAGGCAATTTTACAACAACAAAAGCAAGGCATGTAAATTAAAACTTAGCACCATAACTTGAAAAAAATCTTTAGAAGAAAACAATATGAAATGGATCAGAACTTGCTTGACTTACAAACAAATATGCAGAAAAGATCACTTTACTACTGTAACACTAAGCTACATTGTAATGCAGTGCTAGTATTTTCCTAGTAAAAAAGAAAAGAGGAACAACCACCCTCCCCCCAAAAAAACAAACAACAAAAAAAACAATGCCAGAAAATAAAGGAATACTGGCAGCTCCAAAAGAGCTGTTTGCTTGTTAAACTATAATGATCCTGAGGCTCATAAAAGCTTACAGTGTTTCCTGGGAGTATCTGTAAGAGCTCATCCACATGGTGACACGTTACAATTAGGGCCTTGATAATTGCTATGAGTTATGTTGTAATTTAAAAATATTTCCTAGCATTGTGACTCTCTCAAGAGTATGTTGTGGACTGGCTTGTGAATGTTAAGCTTTAACTCAAAATACAGAAGATATGCAAAAAATACTGAGCTTTGAAATTTTCTGCTTTTTGGAACAGCAACAGCAAACGAACAAATCTAGCCAGCGTCACCTCAGTAACTCCATTTATGGATTGCACCAATACGTCCATCCAAGCTATATAAAGTGCTACTCAAATATGGTAAAGGACTTGTCATTTAACAGATGGTTACCATCTGCAGAGAACTAAATTAACATTTGGAAAATAGCACTTCTACATCATTACTCTTTTAAGAATAAAGATAATACATCCGTATCTGAATAATGAAGGTGTACGTCAGTACTGTAGCACCCGCTATAATACTTACCCATCACTTGGATTTATTTACATTTTCCTTCTCTTAAGCAATATCTTTGGCCAATTTCTGAGTACTGTACCACAGTAACCATCCTATGCATGGGCTGCCAGGGATCACAATGATTATTTCTAATAGGCTGTAATACTTCTCCAACAGTTTGCAAGATGCACAGAAAAAAAGCAAAGGCTGCAATTTAAATCCAAACTGTATCATTTCTAAGTACTTCGGATCCAAACGTATTTCACAACAACCCTTTAAGAAATAGCGCAGTACGTGCAACATCTCAGAACTTTGTGTAGTCCAAATTAAAGCCTACTGTAAGCAGTTGCTTTCAGGCAGCTTGGAGCTGATCTCACAGTATAACACAATCCATGCAGGTTCTATCACAAACGTACTAAAAACTGGAAGAATTATTTAAGCGACCCCCATTAAGAAGGAGTAGGTTATGGGAGGTTTACATTTCATCATCCATACGACTTTTTTAATTTCTTTGATATTCTGACAGAAACAGAGAATAAAGTTCCTTCCAACATTTGCTGCAGGAACACTGCACCCTTGAATCAGACACTGTGTTCTAATCTCCCCAGATTTCATGAAATATTCATTCAGAATTCACATTAACTCCCTCATAGATTTGAAAGGGTCATACCTTAGAGTTCCTTACATCCATTCAGTTCAAGCAGCTACAGCTCCTGACATTAACAAAAAACTGCTCCAATTGAGCAATGTTTTATAACTACAGCAGGACAGGGTTTATCAGCTTAAAATAAAACCCCACGCATAGACAATTACATTTATATTTTAAAAAATATCTATAAGAGGTAAAAAGTGACTAGGATAGTGGAAATTTTCTGTTGAACGTGATACACATTTGTTCCATCTGCCATGGAATTTAGTATCTCTCAAAATTTTGAAGCACAACAGAATAAATACCATAGGACAATAATGCTGGAACATTTAAAAATCATCTTCCTAAGCACCTGCAATATGAACACTTGCAGACACTGGTACTTCTCACAGTGGCAAAAAGCTGTTCATTGAGTATCTACAAATGTCCATCATAATGAGATATCTACTGCTGTGATCCCTACTTTTAGTAAAATAAAACTGACTGTGGTGAAATCAAGTAGGTACAAATGAGCATCTCTCTACAACAGGAACAAGAGCTCTGCTGATTTACAGCAGTATCTTTAAAGCTTAAGCCATAGCAAAGGTTTGAAGACTGGGTGAAATTTATACTAAAGCAATTCAACAACAGGCAACTGGATTCAAAAACGTAACATCCTGTAAAGTGTTTGCTGCAGTACAGCTCTTTGTCTGCAGAAGACACGTGAAAAAAAGTTTTGCACTATTAGCATTATTATCTGCATTGGAATTGTGCCCATAGTCTTCAGCCAAGAGCTGAAGGTATCTGTACTGGTAGGTACTTTCTATTTCTGTGTATACCTGTACACATATCTCATGAAAAAGTTTCTGCCGCAAACTATTTACGAGGCAGACTAATGACAAGTCACAAGATGAGGCAGATGAGCCAAACAGGTGGGATGGGAACGGGGAGGAGGTGACAGCAATCCGAACATGTTTTTGTGCAGACTAATAGAGCACACAATATAGCTCACCAGCTGCTTAGCTGCATCAACAGGCAAGTTTTGTAACAGTCTCTTTCTGCAGGTCCTTAGAAAATAAAGGGTCAAAGCTAATGAGTGAGGGGTGCCATGGAAGTCTTTAAGAAAAGCTATGATGACACTTCACAAGGAAAATCTTTTTCTAACCCTCAAGAGAAAAAGATGAGTTTTAAGGGAGTAACCGTTAAGTGCTATCTCATGAACTGATGAAGTAAAGACTATTAGAACTAGCTTAGGACTTACATAGTCCTCAGGAAAGTACTGACATTCAGGGGATCTTAAAGTAGATAAGGAACATTCCTAAGATGGATAGATGGGCAGTGCCAATATCAAATATGGCAGTGGCAGTCCTGTGGTTTTGCACGCAGCGCCAGGAAGCCTAATACACATCAGAAACAAAAAGTAGTTAATTTTCATTTGGTTATTATTACTGAATCCTAAAATAAACATCTTCAGGACACAAATAGTATAACATTTTAAGGAAAGATTCCATGGACAAGATGCAGGAAGCTTTGTTTCTTTAATTATTTACAGGTAACTCAGAAGTAGATGTAGTAGGTGATGACCAGAGTTAACTTTCAAACACTTCACACGACAGCTGAGTGTGAAATCACAATGTCTTGGTATGAAAACTTTCATTATCTGGCTCCCATCCTCATAAGTTTTCTCTTCTGCCAGTCATTCCCTCCTCTCAGAACTGAGAAGTAACAAAGACAAAACTGAACTGGTCCTAGCAGGTCATTGAGGTCAGAAAGCCTCACCCACCACTGAACAGTCCCATCTTTATCTATCTAAAACAGATGAGTTGTTCAGTGCACTCTGAGCTTCTTAGGGTGTGCCTGGTTTTGAATATTTGATATGTTCTATTAGTAAAGTAAGAGAGATGAGGTAAGACTTCAAATAATACCTCCTGGGAATTATTCACAGCCAAAATATGGCTTCCATTGGGTTTCAAGAACAATTAGAAAACCATTCTTCCACCATGAGGACAATACGTTGGTCCTTCAATGCTACAGTAATCTTTTCATTATGCTTGTTTGATTCCAGTTCTGTTCACTCACATTTGTTCAATAGAAGTCATTCACCCTCACCCACTTAATACGTAAGGGCTTAAATACTGGGCAAAAAGATGCAACAAAAATTCAGAAACACAGACTAAGAGCTGACTTTTCAAAATGATTCGAGCCCAACTACTCAGAATCACAGAATGGCCAGGGTTGGAAGAGACCTCAAGGATCATGAATCTCCAACCCTCCTGCCACATGCAGGGCCACCAACCTCCTCATTTAATGCTAGACCGGGCTGCCCAGGGCCCCATCCGATCTGGCCTTGAACACTTCCAGGGATGGGGCATCCACAGCCTCTCTGGGCAGCTGTTCCAGCACCTCACCACTCTCTCTGTAAAGAATTTCCCTCCAACGTCCAACCTAAATCTCCCCTCCCTCAACTTAAAACCATTTCCCCTCGTTCTGCAGTTATCTACCCTTTCAAAAGAGTTGATTCCGCTCCCCTCTGTAGACTCCCTTTAGGTACTGAAATGCTGTAATGAGGTCACCCCACAGCCTGAACAAGCCCAGCTTCCTCAGTCTGTCTTCGTAGGGGAGGTGCTCCAGTCCCCTGATCATCTTCGTGACCTCCTCTGGACCCCCTCCAACAGCTCCCTGTTTTTTTTGTACTGGGGGCTCCACACTTGGACGCAGTACTCCAGATGGGGCCTCACAAAAGCAGAGTAGAGGGGAACAATCACCTCCCTGTCCCTGCTGCCACCCCTCTTTTGATGGAGCCCAGGATACCATTTGCCTTCTAAGCCACAAGGGCACACTGCTGGCTCATACTGAGTTTTTCATCCATCAAGACCCCCAGGTCCTTCTCCTCAGGGCTGCTCTCAAGGACCGCTCCTTCAGTCATGGATGCCAGGGATTCCTCTGGCCCAAGTGCAAAACTCTGCACTTTGCTGTGGTGAACCTCATCAGGTTCACCCAGGCCCACCTTTCCAGCCTCTCGAGGTCCCTCTGAATGGCATCCCTTCCTTCAACCGTGTCGACTGCACCACTCAGCTTGGTGTCGTCAGCAAACTTGCTGAGGGTGCACTCAATTCCGTCATTGATGTGTACTCAATCTGTCAGCTCATCAAATTTGCTAATTATGGATTTACACTGAAACATTCAGCTTAAAATACCGATCTGAACACTCCCAGAATGCAGTTCATCTCTCATTCACTTCCAATCTTTTTGCTAAAAGATTTTCTCTCTTTACAATGAAACCTATGCTGAACATCAGTTCTGTGCATTTTTTTGGTTTGCATTCATTTCACTTTGGCATTTGAGAAAAAGGGTGATATTCTTGGAGCTCAGTAAGAGATCCACGTGCCACCTCTCCAACCAGCACAATGATGAAGAAACTCCAGAATGTAGCTCAGGTAATACAGAGACTCAATTGCTCTCTAATCTTCTCTCCACTGAATGCAGGAGTAGCAAAACAAGGGTTTTAATACAGATCCTGCAGTTGCAAGCCTAAATCAATTAGGATGATTCCAAGTCTGTGACCTACCATGAAAACAGAAATATAATAAAAGAACTTAACCAGAGCAGGCCTCAGTTTTGTTTGGGCACTCTGGGCATCTCATTCATAGACTTCTACAGTGCTGGTTAAGATAATCAACCACAGTTGGTTGAAGATGTTCACATAAACAGCAGGGTATGACAGGGAAGGTTAGGGGTCTCACGTTTCTTCAGTATCAGCAGTTTTCACTTACAAGTCATAACAGCAGGCCTCTCCCAGTGAGAAACAAAGCTTTAAAACACTTTTATTGTTTATTATAAAAAGACTTGCCTGCCTTTGACATTCTCTTAATCTTCTTTTAAACTTGTAATGGTTATAAAAACCAAGATGGGAAGAAGGATGAATAATACCCACCAGCAGCAAAAGCAGTAAAAGTACAGCAGAGAAGAACCAATTTGTTCTTGCTTTTTTTGGGACTGGGCAACTCCACCAGCAGGACTGGAAGGAAGAGAGTGCTGAGAAGGCACTGTACAGCTTGCTGAATTCACAACCACCAGCCACTGGAAAGACTTTAATATGAGAAAGTCTCCATGCTTAAAGCAGAAGGGAGAAACTCGTAGCAATTTCCCTCAACTGCTATAATGACAGCACAACTCACATTAACTGTCTTCCACTGTGTAGAAAACTTTATTCTTCCTACAAGAATTCCCAAGTTTGCTAAAATCCTTCCTGAAAGCAACTGTTATCTTTCTTATTGCACTTCACTGTAAGTCTACCACAGGATACAGAAAACCTAATGGCTATTTGGCAGAATAGCTATTTAATCAGACTAACCTAGTGAATTTCTACAGTTTCTTAGCATAATGCAATAGCGTAGACTTGCCTCTTCCCAGTATTTACCTTTGTACCTGTACACCACACCGTATTAGAGCATTTGCATCAGAACTTGAAGTAATTTGCCCATTTTGCATAAGGACAATGAAGTATAGTAAGAATCTGCACTACTGTCTTTGTTCTAAAAACATCCTACAAATGTTACCATTTTTATCTGCCAAGAAAAAAAACCTTCAACCTCACAAGTCTGGCTATAATCGTGAATAATAATGTAAATTTCCTTCTGATAACTTAAATTTTATGCACAGTACAACAGACAAACTATCTAAACCAAGAACTGTTGAGTCAGAAATAAAATAATACACAAATTATGCTTTTCTGGAATGGATGACTGTATAATGTCCTAATCAGAAGGCTGAAATCAGATTTGCATTTAGATAAAGCTCTGTTTAAAAAGAGACAAGTATAAAAGGAGACACTGAGACTATTGTGGTATTTCTCTGCATAGCATAATCATTTACATTCCTGATAATGGTATTCAAATAGTGAAGCAAAAGCTGACCAAAGCCAATTAATCTTGCACTCTGTACTAGTGAGCCCATAAGTTGACCCTGTGTATACCTGAACCCACGATACCGATACAACACTATCAGCACTATACTGCTGCTCAGGTGGTTTGGTGTTTTTTCTTCCCCCAGTAGTGTGTTTTTCAAAGAAAATCCCTATGGCTCAAAAGCCCGAATCTCACTCCCTTCAGACTAGTTAAATGGCCACCAAAGCTGGGCTTCAGAGACTCCGAGGAGCTGAGGCACCCACTTAATTTGGTCACCTATTTGACACAAAGCTAGTATGGAACACTGCCTTGACAGCTCAAAGACATCCCCATGTCCACAGGCAGCAAGGGTCCCCATGCTGAACGCTATTCAGCAGGACTATGGGGGTTCCCACAGCCAACCCAGTGCTCTGACCACCAACCCACCTCAGGATCTTTGATGGGGAACACATTGCTGCTGACTGCTGCCATCTCACCCAAATCCAAGCACACAAAACAGATGTTGGAGAGAAACAACTACTGGGAATAGAGAACCACTGGATATTATTTCTCACAGTTGGCTGTTTCACTGAAGGTACATGTGGACACAAAAGTTGGTACCAGAGCTTGAGGTTCTTGCCCCATATTCTCTTATGAGCTCATCGCAGCACATATTCAAGAAAACCATACTGCCTCCCTGGGTGTCAGTAGGCTCTTTTGGACTCAATCAAAAATTGTTGAGAAACACATGATGGATTTTGCAAATTAGGATTGAGCAATCAAACCTCCTAAAAAAAAGGAAAAAATAATGTAAAGTATCTGTTGAGCAGCATTAGTGCAGTTTCAATTAGGAAGATGCTTCAGAATATTCACAGCTACACAAGTATTCATAAAACAGCACAGAAATAGCCTATCTTGGGATGTTCCTTCCCCTCCAAAAATTACTATATATTTTTTCAGGTATTCCAACATAAACACTGAAACCTCAAGATATCTCTACAGTTACCTAATGTGCCAAAATTGTCTTCTTTGAAAATAAAAAAAATAAATGCCCAATAATAGTCTCAAAAGAAAATCACCAGTCAACTTACTATTAAAGATTCATAGCTCAGCTGTGTAACCTGACCTGCCATGCCTTTCCTGGGCCTGCTTGTATTAGTATGAATATAAATACTAGAAGTGGCATTTCTGCAAAATGAGATGGTAACATTTTCTGTGCAGAGAAGTAATAATCTAGCTGCCAAAATAAGAATAAAATGGGAGGCTTCTTGAAACCTCTTTAACCACACAACATCTTGGCTCAAGATCTGATATCAGTACAGGACAACACCCGAGTGAACTGCTGCTTCTCAGTAGAACCCCCACTCTTTTGTCTTTGTATATGGTTACATTAGTCCTCCCTTTCATATTTCACAGCTTCCTGCATGGAATGTGGGAACAGCCTCAGATTTTGGACAAAGTTGTTAAATATATTTACAGCTTCCTGCAGCAGAGTAGCAGACTTGTCCTGTTTCAGTGAAGTAAGCGCCTTCTTCTCTAGTTAGTGCACTGTAATAGGTTTTCCTTATTTCCTAGAAGGTCACAGAAGAATGAACAGTGCACTGTGTTCAAGGCCAGCTCTATGGGTTCTGCTGCCTTAGGCAAACCAGCAAACGTCTGTCCCTACAAGTCACATTCACTCACAGCTACTGAATGCTTTGCAGCCCTGGGCAATGGCCTGCCCTGTAGATACACCCTTTCTCATGTACGGGTGAGCATGTACAATGCTGAAATCACATTGTAATAAACACATCTCTCCAGCATGCTGAGCTTTTATTAAGATCTGCTGGTTTGACATGATGATTTCTGACGCTGTGGCCTGTCATTATTGTGGATTCTGTTCTTTCTGAATATGATCTCTAATGTCCTATTGCATGAATGATGATAGCCAGACATTCTTGTTCTGTTCACTTCTATTTCTGTTCTCCTCTGCTCTGTGCTTTGCTTCCCTGCTGCATGCACCAAGCAATGTCAAACAACAATTAAATGACAACAAAGGCCTGTTCTGTAAAGGTAGCATTATAGAGTATCAGCATACAGGAGTTTACAAACTGGCCAAACAACAAAATCCAAAGATCTGCCTGACAAGGAATTGCCATCAGTCAGACAGGCTTCAGGCAGTTTGTAGCCTCAGTATTAATAGTATTAGTATTAATGCTACTGAGCACTACCAGAAGTTGCCTTCCAGCAAAAATTTAAGTGTGCAAACTTCAATCTTTGCATCATCAGAGCTGTATATAATGACGACAGGGTAGAGAAGAAGGTATATTGCTGGATAAACTGGTTCCACTCAAAAGTTGTGCTGTGATGCGCCTAAATATTAAACAAACACTTCAGAGCGCAGGTCAGAAAACTGCTTATGTGAATCAAGCAAACAAAGCTGCAGGACAAGAGTTTTTACCTTACAGCATCAATGTCATGGTTTTATGTTTTTTGGTTTTCAGTATTCCACATCAAAACATCATGTATTGGAATTAAAGTATTAATGCTCCAATTTGGAGGCCCGTACAGGGAGGCTGACAGTGGACTACCATGGCCTGAATGAAGTCACACCCCCACTGAGTGCTGCTGTGCCAGACATGTTAGAACTCCAGTATGAACTGGAATCACAAGCAGCCAAATGGTATGCCACCACTGACATTGCTAACGCTTTTTTTTCCCCATTCCTTTGGCCAAAGAACGTAGGCCACAGTTTGCTTTCACCTGGAGGGGCGTTCAGTATACTTGGAATTGGAGCATTAACACTTCAATTCCAGTACATGATGTTTTGATGTGGAATACTGAAAACCAAAAAACATAAAACCATGACAATCATTTAGTATCACAAAGCAGAAACATGCCATACATCTAACACAGCAAAACATGGAAGCTTACCACCTAACACCAGCGAGACAAAATACTTCCTACATTTAGGCCAGATTATCCAGTTTGGGGTAATTAATGAACATGCTTAGACTAATCAAACAAATATGCTTTGCAGCATGCTCACCAAACACCAAATTCAGGCAGCAATGGGGGCACAGACAAAAGTCTCCCCGGTTTAGGTGCAACTCAATCTATTTTTTTTTCTCAGTGACTACTTCCAGCTCACTAAGAAAATTCTGAAAGCCACAGTCTTATAAGGACTTCATCTTCCCAGCTGTAAACCACTCAGTACAAATTCAGCCAACACGAATTCAGTTTTTACTGATTAAGTTTGTAAGTATTTATATTTGCGATCATGCCCAGTATGAAGTGAGTTTTATCTTTTTGCCATCAGTGTTAAAACAAAGCTGCCTGCTCATTCCTCCCTTTCTTGTAAATACTGCATTTTGAAGTGCTCTGGATTAGCAACAATGGTTCTTCCTATTACTGCATGACAGGTAGTACAATAACTTTCTGGCTACAATTCTAGGCCCACTGCAACATGAGCAAAATACCTGCCTGCCGATGGGAGAAATGTTTATAAGCAGCAGTATTACAGAACATTCAAGTCTAAGAGTGTTTAACCTCTTAAGAAGGATTTTAATTTGTACAGTTCACTAATCAGGGATTGTTACCATACCAACAGTCAATCACATGGCCAGATGCCCTACCATATCTTAAGAGCATCTGTGAGTTCTTAAAGCCATATTTCAGGTTCTCCCAGAAACTTCACTGTCACTCTCCATGGCCTAGTCTAGCCCAAAGAGAAATTGTTTTATAAGAAAAACAAGGAAAGGTCTGGCTTGCAATAAGCTTGTTGCAAAGAAAAAGTACAGTCCAGCAACTGGCTTTTCATTCAGAGACAAGGGCTCATTCTCAAACTGCTGGCTGCAGTGGGATTCCACAAGAGAGCTCCTCACAAAGCCAGCTGCTGAGCAAGTCTTACACAATCTCCATGCTTTGATAGATGCTTTTCCAGGTCAGGCTGGACTGGGCTCTGAGCAACCTGGTTTAGTAGATGACCCTGCTCGCTTCAGGGGTTGGACTAGATGACCTTTAAGGGTCCCTTCCAACTGAAATGGTTCTATGGTTCTACAAAAGACCTACAGATTCCCTACTCCTTGGGGGACCATTCATCTCTATACATAAGGGTTTCATTTTAGAAAGTTACAAGGTATTCTTTTGAAATAAAAAGCTCTGAAGAAAGCTTCTCATTCAAGAAATCAGTATCTGACTCCAGAAAGGACTATGTGACAATTGTTTCCAGTGCTTCATGACTTGACGCTACTAAGACAGAAGCAATGAAAATCCACAACTGACAGCAATGGCAGATGTTAGCTAGCGTAATGCATTTGAATTGTAGGGGTCTAAACATTGCTCGAGCAGAGGATTAGATGAGATATTGCTTACATTAGCTTAGTCCTCACTGTTTCTCTCCAATTCTGCTTTAAGATAAGCTTTCAAAAAGAAAACAGACGTACGCTGGAAGAGGCCAGTTTCATTAATTCTAAATAAGCTCCACTGTCCACAGATCAGACCTGCAGTGATATCAACAGGCTGGCACAGCTCCATTGGCTTTAACAACCATGCTTTACAGGATCTGGCCCCTCTGGGAACATAGTTCTCCACGGCACTAAGAAAAAAGCCACCTGCCTGCCCTGTGTGAAAGAAAGCTGTCCGTCAGCCATTTTCAAAGTCAGCATCTTTGTTTAAATGAGAATAGGAACAAGTCTTGAGGACAAATGCTGAGAATTCAAACATCCCATTACACCTAAACCATGGATGTACAAATAGACAACACAAGCATCAGATCTCTCCGAAGCAAAAACTCCCAAGAAAATTAAGCATGCTTCCAGAAAATGAAGTAGCTTGCACAAAATCTCACAGCAAGTCAACAGCAGAGCTTAGACTAGAAATCACCCTCTGAGTCTCATTAGGAACTTATGTCCTAATTCTCTTCTACATGCATCAGCTAAACCAGGTTCAATATCCACTATGTATCTAAATTTCTACTAGTGATCGCTCCAACTATTTGAATTTTGACTGAATGGCTCTGGGGCAATTCAAATATTTCTTTTTTTTTTTTTTCTGCAGTATTTGGGTACTCACACAGAACTCCAGAGCATCCCCCTCACAGACAGGGCATTATCACCCATGAACAAATGAATGTGGCAGGATAGTTCTTCAGAGCAACATCAGCATTTTATGGGAAGGGAGGTGCCTTAGGCTTCACCCATGACTCAGATTTGCTTACATTTAATGAAACCTCAGTAAAATGGGGATAAAAGCTTTGGTTCATTGGAAGTCACAGTGCTAACTTTCATATCTAATAATTAACTCAATTATGTTGAATTAATTTGATGTAGTTATTGGTGATGGCACAAAGACAGTGGCCCAGAGAAAGTTGGAGAAACAGGAAGAACAGAAGTCCTAACCATACACAATACCCTATAAATAGATTTTTTCTTCTTTCCAGAATAAGCCAAAGACAAAATGAGTTCATTACAGTCATCTGGCTTTACTCAGCCCTCCAAATTATCCCAACACCAGACAAATAGCTGCGAAATCCAGCAAGTGATCTAGAATTAAAACATGCCCTGGTAAATCTGACGCAGCACTCTGCAAGCGTCTTCTCCCATCCTATCAACTAAACAATACAGATTTAATAATATGTTTGAGAGCCACAATGCTTTTCCTTTAACTAAAGACATTAATTAAAAACATTTTCTTGATGCAGTGTTGTCAATCGGGTTGTTTTTTTTTTTTTTTTTTGATGAACAATCTGGAGAAAGCTTGCAGACTCTTTATTTGATCTGCAGTTTTAATCTAATATTTTCCAGACTTACTCAATTCAAAACAAATGTGCCAACTATAAAGCAGCTGTTTCTTTATTTAATATTTCTATGATTTACTTTGAAAAAAGTACAATAGTACTGCATTCTTTCCTAAGAAAATATAGTTTACTGAGACATTTTTAATTTTCTCATGAGCTTAAAAAAATCATAAGGAAGAAAAATTTGACATGATTGTCTTAAGTGCTGGGAAGTACGTGAACCTGGAAGTGAAACAACAAAGCACTCATTCACATAAAATTCTTGAAGTATTACTAGAATCCGTAGAGGATTCTCTCACCTCCTCCCTTCACTACTGGAAGAAGCATTCCCAGACCATCTATGGCCTCGCCAGATGCCATGGAGAAGAGATGCATTTACCAAATATAAAAGTCACACATGGCAGAACACCAAATACTGCAACTGTGTCGAAGCCAAAAGCTCCTCACGCTGTAAGTCAGCACTGTGCCCCTTTTCCCAGCTGTGAACCTGCTCACTGTGAGCACAGACTACCATGCACCTATGAGCCAGTTTTGTACTTAAAGCCCAAGGCAAACCTTGCCTTCATCAGGCTTCACTGGGTATATGGATGTAGCACCATGGGTGTTTGTTTTCCAGTTACAAAGAATTCAAAAATTAAGAGATCATATGACAGCATCACTTTGATATCTTACAGTTTGGGAGGACTGATAATACTTAGTTATGAAGAGCTGGGTACCTCAGCCTGTCTAGTTTCAGTGTGAAATACTGCTTTGTTTTTACATCTGTCAGTGTTGTAAATAAACAAGCTTCTACACTTCTAATGCATTTTTATTATCCTTGGTGACAAGAATAAAAATATCTCTAGAAGTCACCAATTGTTTCCAAGAAGAAAATCCAAGCACCTAGCTGTAAGAAATGAATATTACTTTTTCTAATTTGGGAAATAAGTGCCACCACTACGCCTCCAGCCCACATCCACACCCGGAGATCTGATGCTTCTCAAACAGACAATTTTTCAGAATTTAATTGCCAGCTTCCAATCAGCCTCAACATTTCAAGGCACAATGCATCACATGTATAACTTATGTATTTGATTTTAATTAATTTGATTAATTTGATTTTTATTTTCATTTTCCATCCAGTTCTGAGAGGGCAAAAGATATTTTCCATGGGCAATATACTATTGTATTTTTTGAAGAACCAGAATTACTTGCTTCAAGAATATAAATCACAGAATCACAGAATTGTAGGGGTTGGAAGGGACCTCCAGAGATCATCGAGTCCAACCCCCCTGCCAAAGCAGGCTCCCTACACCAGGTCGCACAGGTAGGCGTCCAGGTGGGTCTTGAATATCTCCAGAGAAGGAGACTCCACAACCTCCCTGGGCAGCCTGTTCCAGTGCTCCGTCACCCTCACCGTAAAGAAGTTCTTGCGCACATTGGTGCGGAACTTCCTGTGCTCCAGCTTCTGGCCATTTCCCCTTGTCCTGTCTCTGCACACTGCTGAAAAGAGTCTGGCCTCGCCACTTTGCCCCCCACACCTTAGATATTTATAGACCTGGATCAGGTCCCCTCTCAGTCTTCTCTTCTCAAGGCTGAACAGACCCAGTTCTCTTAGCCTTTCTTCATAGGGGAGATGTTCCAGGCCCTTCACCATCTTTGTGGCTCTCCATAAATATTATTTGGGAAAAAGCGCTTGAATATTCACTTGAATAGTTACTGTACATTTTTCTCTATGTATCACAATTTAGTTTTAATTTGGCATTTTTGTTAACGGCTT
The DNA here is from genome assembly GCA_037305975.1 of Chrysolophus pictus. NCBI lineage: Eukaryota > Metazoa > Chordata > Aves > Galliformes > Phasianidae > Chrysolophus > Chrysolophus pictus. The sequence continues at coordinate 9,473,169 of CM074594.1, forward strand.
GCCCAGCTGATACTGGCTTGATACCGATCATACAGTGACAAAAAAATTTGTTCTACTTATTCTATCTGTAGGTGCTTGCTTTTATTTTGTCCTGTTGCTGGACTAGGACTGAAAAATTCCATGCCCAGTTTTCTCATGTATCAGTAGAGCTTCAGAAGTACAGCAGAGGTAGGGCAAAGGTAGAAGAATAATTACCAAAGATCTGATCCAAAGCTCCTTGGGAAGGAAAAACAATAAAAGAAATGTGAACTGAGAGTTATTACTGGAGGTAGTTAGCAGAAACAAACTGAAATACTATATATTGCCATAAAAGAATTTCTGCCCAGCATAACTTGGAATATCAGTATTGTACCAGTATTAGAATTGCATTTGGAGGATTTCATTCTTCCACCAGAATTTCTGCAGGAAAACACTGGTTGTAGCACTAAAAACTACATTAAAGTCACTAGCTAAAATTTTGGTTGGTGAAAATAAGCATGTATGGACTTCTACCAAATTATCTCTAAAGGCAAAATAATTACAAAGGAAAGGGCAAGCGGCATGCCCAGCAACAAAGAGAAAAGAAACAGGGCTAGAACTTTTTAGCCTGCACATAAGGAAATAGAATAACTGTACGTGGTCTGACATTCCAAAGCTACTTCTCACCAACCAGCCAGTGTAAGGGGTGTTAGCATAAATTAGTTCATCTGCTTGTCCATGACACCAGCCCACACCTCCATCTACAACTCCTCCTTCTCACACCCTCAGCCTGCTTTTCACTTCTGCCGTCACAGATTTGATTTTCCCTTTCATGGATTTCTGCTTGAAAAAGCATCGCTGCCTCAATTGTCTATTTTCAGCCTGTATTGAAGAAAACCCTTTAGTTCAATTTGTAGCCACATCCTGTCTCTGCCTCCCCCTCTTTCTGTTCCTAAATATAAGGCTGATGCAATTTGATGTGACATGACAAAATAACACATTTGCATCAGCAGAAACTTTCTCTCCACAGCAGTAATTAAAGGGAGTAGATAAAATACCACTGAAATTGGTGCTTATTTAGCCTGGAAATAAAAGACTGAAAGAGCTCTGGAGGGATGTTCAAGTGTCAAGAACATGGCATCATTGATGAGTGGCTTCTTTTACACGCTTCCCTGCTGCAAAAGGGTATGGTAGCTCAGACAATGTAATCTATTTAAGAAAGGATAAAAAAAAGAAGATTTCTGTAGACTATATTTGTAACAAGCAAAAATCATTTCATGTATTTTTGTATTATAAACAGTACAAGATACACTTGTGGTTTCACCTAAGACAAGGTCATTAAACTTCAAAGCTCAGGCTCTCAAACTGAGCAGAAGACAGACCTCATGGATTACAGTGAAAACTGGGAGCTTAACACCTTATGTTTTGAGTATAGATACTGCAGAAAGACAGGTACTCACCTTCAGCTGCAAGATAGATCTTTGTTAATTGTCAAGGACAAGAACTCAGAAACGGTGGCCCAGCACACCAAATACAATGACTTCAGCAGGATTCACACAACAAGTTTAGAACGCAAATCTTACAAAATAATATACTGTAATTGATTTTGTTGCATGGATACCCTGCATATACTTGACAGGGATAAAAGGCAACACTAGTGAAAGAGCAACATTTGGAAGCTAAGGGTTCATTTTTTATTTTAGAAAGACACTTGAGGTTACTTTGTCCCTATGAAGAACTCACAGAAAAGTCTGATAGATGTTCCATAGGCCACAGGATTTAACAGACACAATACGCTTTAAAGTGACACTTCCTGCTTTCAGGAGAATCGTCCTTCTTTCCTTGTTTACATGTGGCTATTCTTTTAATTCCATCTGTGATTGGCACTACCCTCTGCTTAAAACTGGCAAGCCACATTTTGAGCAGGCTCATCTCCATCCCAACACAGATGGCATCAAGAATAAGGCAGTCCAGAAAAATCAGTTTGCATATTATGCTTCAGTTTTTATGGGTCAGATTATCATTCAAAGCCATCAAAATGGCAATCCATATGTGAAGTGCCTGCCACTGGAACTGAAGTGATACACTATCATAACCTCCAATGTAGCTGGTTACAAATAGCCTGATGAGCCATTAACTAAATTTTGATATTTAAAAAGCAAAATTATTTTCCTTTCCGACAAGACTCTGACTAACTGATCACGGAAATGTCTTTAATGAACCAAAAATGAAGAGACTACCCTCACCCCTGAAGAAGTGTATAGGCAAGGCTCTCTTTTCAGAAAATAGTTTAGCATCTATGTTAAATATTCTCTTAATAACTAAGCCCAATGCAGATGTTGGCTATGTAATTAGTTCCAACCTCTTTGTTCTGCAAGTCAGGAAATTCTTACAGAATCAGGGTGAAAAAAATGGGGGGTAAGAAGAGAATTTTGCATGTTTTCTCCGGTATGAGAATAGCAACTGTGTTAAAAAATACAAAAGCAATGCTGAAACAGGGTCAAAAACATAACATTGTTTCCAGTCTCCCTGAAGGAACGCACCAGACAATTGCTAGATTCCCTCTACTACAGGGGCCGTTTCCCAGATGCTCCAGAAGACATTCTTCCACATTTGCAGGATTTAAAGCAAGCAAGTCTGCTACTGCAAGAAGCTCGAAACAAAGACATTTTAAATGTCTCCTATTATGTTATCACATCACCCAACTTATTACTAAATAACAGCTAGGACCATCACCTGACATCACTGTTTTTCCATTCAAGTTTTATCACCCCTCTGACTTCCCAACAAGAATTTTCTGGCTAAGACATTACCAATTCTTCAGGTGTTCACTCTCAGTCAAATACAACATACACAGAAACAGCGCATTCCCTGCACCATACTCAAATTGCTAATCCATCTGTAATCCTGAGAACCTATCAAAATACTGTTTATGTTGGTATCTTCAGTGACAATTTGAAATTAGGATTCTGCTACTGCCTTTGTCAGCACAGCCAGAGGGGAAAGAGGAGTGTTCCTAACCATAAAATGTTTGCAGGAATGACTTCCAGACCACATGTACAGTCATAACTAATCTGCATCAAGTTCATTTTCACTATTTATTTGTGATTCGGCATTTCCACCTTTTTCTCTACATGGGACAAATGGGCTCCTAGTGATTGCCATAAAACCAAAGAAAATAATCACTTACAGCACTCAGAGCAAAAGAACCTCGATTATCTTCACAGATCAGGTCTGCTGAAGTCCAACAGTAAGTGAGACCTGCAGAGAAGAATCAGTTTCCATTATCTGGTTTTCCCCAACTCACTACTTAAAGTACCATCAATAAGAAGAGCACAAATCCATCTACAGCACAAATTTCATATTTATCAGCATGTAAGATTTAATGTAACTAGTTGGATGAAAGTGAAAAGTGAATTCACAGCCTTGAGATGAATAGGTTATTGCTTTCAGTAATCAATAAAAGCATTTTTAATAAGTATACACTACCAAAATACGTAGAGTAATTCCAAAGCACTCAGTGGAACCAAACCTTCATTATTTCCTGTTTCTGCACATAAGAAAGAATTTAACTAACTTAAGAACCATAATCTCCAGTACTCAGAACTCTGAAAAAAAAAGACAATTTCATAGAGAATTACATATTTGTAACAGCACAACTCTGCTTTGGAAAAGCACATTTATCAACATTACAACACCCTAGCATCCTCTGATTAAAACTGAAGAACTACTACTGGGTTATCTGGCTTTCCATTCCCGTCAACATAGTGCTGCAGTCCCCTCCCAAAATGCTCAAGTACCCATCTGAAGGAAGGGGCACAGGAACAAGCTATCAAATACCCTGCTTGCATGACCAACCTCTGCTGTTAGGAATTAGCTTCCAGAAGGCTGCAAAGAACTAGAATTATCTTCCCCGACAGTTACTATTTTAATTGAAAATGTGATTCACAACAAAGATAATGTAGAACATTCAAACAGCATCTGAGAATTTTCCCTTTTATACTATTTTTAAACATCCTAACAGCATACCATATTGCTTTAGAGTTGCACCTCGCTGTAGGTTCGATGACTCACATTTAGCCCTAACGGGAGAATTCAGGACTCCTTCCCACCTCCTCCCCCCACGAAACTTTATAAATTCTGGTTATCTGCATCAGCTTACTCCTCCTTCCATCGTGGATGGACATTCAACTCTGTATGAGAAAATCCTGCTTTATCAAATACTTGTTTGCACAGTGAGCAAAGTGAATCAGGTGGACTGGTTCTCTAAAAATCAACACTGTTTCCTTTATTTAGAAGTTTGTTGAAGAGAAGGAATTCTAACATGCATCTAAAGACAAATGACTCAGATCATCTGCTACTCCAACAAACATGCAAAAAGCAACTTGAAAGCAAAGTCCTGGAAGGTACCAGCAACAGCAGAACCTGAATTGATCTACATGACTTCATTTGAAGGACAAGTTTTGAAAATTCTAAGTCAAAATTCTGAACTGCATTTATAGAATTATGATCAAAGGGACGTTTGGCATTGGGGAAAAAAATCTAGAATTGTTTCAATTAATATCAAAACGTGGTCACATAATGGCTGACAACAGCTTGGGATACTGAATTTAGGCACAAATTGGAAACGTTGGTTCCAAGAATAAAAGCATTAAAACTTGCATTTGAGTTATGACTATAGGAGATGCTCTGTTGGCAGCTAAGGCCTATAATACACATCTTTATGCTCAGACCTTATCTCATCAGGCATCAACAAACTCCATTCTTTGCAAGGATGTTAGTAGGTCTCAAAGAACTGGGAGTGGATGGAAAGTAACCAGTTGTACCAGCTCACACAGCCTTCAGTCTGTCTGTTGTTTTTCTGTTTGGTTTTTTTTTTTTTTTTTTTTTTTAACCTATTGCCTCCATGTAGTCTGGGGCAACTTATAAAGAAAGACTAAATTTATTTTTTGCAGGAATAATCATCTGAAACACTAATTATACTAAAATAAAAGCACCTAGTAAGGTCACATGGAGCTATGTCTCACTGTATCAAGATGCATACAGAAAGTTCTTATAGGAAATCCTGGAGAGCATATTCAAATTCAGTTAAGAAACAATCATGAGACACCTGAAGCTTTCTAGTTTTGGTGGAAGAGCTGAACACTGGCAAGTATTTCATATTATCATTTTCATCCATTAGAATTTTATTTTCTAAAGAGCAGATAGGACCTCTGATAGATCTGATCATTCCTGAAGAAAACACCTATTATTTAGCAGCATTAATTAACAGTCCATAGATATATCTGCAGTTAGTTATCCCAGTAGGACATTTATGATGCCCTTTCAGAAGTATATTGTCCTTCGCTGTTAACATACAGCTAATATAATAGCCAGAGAGCAACCCAATTAACTTCCCCATGGGCTGAAATTTAAACCAGCAATTAATTCTATAATTCACTTAGCAGAACATCAGACACCTCTGCTGAGAAAGCTGAGCAGATCTATTCAAAGTACTCAGAATTAAATTTTGTGAACACAAACTAATAGTAGTTCCTGCATATTATATAGTGATAAACATTACTCAGAGTTCAACTTGAATTTCGGTCTCGGAATTATATGAGCTTTAAAAGAATTCAGCCCATGTCAGATAACTCCCCTTCACACTGTGAGAAGCGGATAAAGGAGCACTGATGTGTGAATTACATTCCTAACATGTTTACTAGCTGGTGTAAGTTGGCTAAAGCCAATAATCCCCAACTTGCTGTGCTATTTATACCACTACAGACCCAGTGGCTTCTCTGGACCTCAGAAACCTAAGTCAAACTGCACTCATTTTTATGCATGATATTGATAATATTCCTGGATATTCAAACACTGATGTGAAGAGCTGCAGCTTGGAACAAAGTTTGCATGGTACTGTTTACATTAGAATATAACCAAGGTTACAGCTTAATTTTAAAAGTAAATAAAGTGCCCTCCTAAAACAATGTCAGAGAACACATGGGCTTGTTTGCCATTTGTAAGCATACATACTTCAAGCAAAACTCACAGCCCACGTTCACTGGTATTTAGGACTGAATAAGACATTCTTGCATAGCTGTTCAATTTCTTATTTATCATAAGGTCAAACAAAAAACAGAATATCGCATTGCAATTTCAAAAGATCGTACCATAATAAGCATAAATTTGTTGCATGGAAACTGGTATTTTTTTTTAAACACACCAGAAAGTTTTGAAGAAAAGTGACAGGTAGGAGGAAGGAAGAGGATTATCCACATGTGTCTGAGGCATAAAAAAATCCAGAATTCTGACCTAAAGACCAATCAAATCAGTGCAAGGAACAGAGCTCAGAAACCTGAAGCAAAGTAGCATTTAGGTACCTTAAGCTTTATACCTCAGGTGTCCTTGAAAATTCCAACTTCTGAACAACAAAAATACCACTCCTTATGAGCATTTTATTCTGCAACATTTGACTTGGTTTAAATCTGTGTGGGCGGGAAGCCAAAAACTGAAGAAGCCACAAATATATTGTTTTCAATCAGGTTACCAATGAGGTTACCAGTGATCCTTAGCCAAACAACGACACCCATTAACTGGCAGCAGACCTTGTCTCTGCACACTGCAGCTCCACTTCCTGCAACGGCCAGAGCAGCAGGACTATAACCAGAATCAACATCTCATTTCTTCCTTTGGCACTGCACACTGGTCAGCTCTAGCTGGGAGAAACATTTCCATAACAGCCCTACAAGACTCCTCTCTCATTTGTTTGCAATGAAGGAGTTAATATCTGTGACCCAAATATGGAGACCCATTTTAAACTTGCTGAAAATTGCTTTTTAATCCCAGCTCTCGAGGATTTCCTTTGAAACCATCTGCCATGCACGCTCAGTGCTCCTTTCCCATATATATGTGGGATTACTATAATATGGATTCTTTCGTGTAACTTAATACATTTCAGTATATTATAAAATTAGTTGAATATTTCCTTTTAAAAAAATTACTTCTCATACCAGAAAGTGTCTGCAGAAGTCAAAATCAGTGATAAATTCACAGAAAACCAGACCCATATTTATCTTATTTACTGCAGTATTTACATTACAACTCTTGTTTACGCAGTCAGTCTGACACTGCATGAGATTCAAGCAGTTCTGAGTCACTGAACCTATGTAACTTATGTACATGCTTAAAAGTAAGCTCGAGCATTCTCCAGGATATGATTTAAACATGTGCCTCCCCAGCTACAGTTTAGTTTTTAGACCAGAAGAAAGAATTAACCACATGATAACTAAGGATCGAAGAAGATTTTTAAGTATCCTTAAATCTGCAGTATTTTCTACTTGCCTATGATGAACCTTTTTGCTGCTGTAAATTTCTAGTACAAATACTGACACAGCGATGCTTCAGGTCATATTCATACAATCATTATATTTAAAAAAACAGTTATTGCAACTATGAACACTTGAGCAGCCGTCTAAAACAGAAAACAAAGAAATACCAGCTTAGCAGAACGACCACAGCTAGAGTGATTGAAAAAGCAAGCAGTCTGCAAGATACACCTACAGCTCATTTCTTGGATCAATCTACAAAGTCAAAGTCCCAACAAAAGCAGAGCATTTTTCATTTGGAATACTTCTTAATAAAGTGATTATTTGCATGCAAACACTCCAGGAGTAGGAAATTAGGCAAGTATTTGCATAGTTTTAGTGGTGTAAGACGATACCAACATTTCAGAAGACAGGTCCATAAACTTCAAGAGTATTCCTTTTCATGGTGAACAGTCACTTAATATCTAAGTTTCATTAGATATTTCATTAATATCTATTTTTTTTTCCTGCATATAAGCAATTGATAGAAGTTGTTAATACACAGGAGATCTGCACATGCAGAGGTTGGAAGAATGCAGAAAAGAAAACAAGCAATTCATTTTGTTTCACATGTTGGAACACCATCCTGCAGATGTATTACTTTTAATACAAAGCAGCTCCTAAGATGAGCGAAGGGGCGAGGACAGAACCAAAGCCCAATCACTGGGTTATTTCAGTGTTTACATTTTAATGGGCTTCCTGCATTCTGTCCTTATAATTTGCCTTCACTAATAATTATATTAAATTCATTTTGCCTTAAGCAACAGTGTGGAGAAACTCAAGATGTCTAAGACAGCTGCTTGCAGATTCTTCTAGATGATGTGTTATACTGTCATTTAGTCTGCAAGTAGGTATAAACCCAGAGCAATTCACAAGATCCTATGGCCCAACTTGGAATGAAGCTATGAAAAGCTTCACGTCCTGTGCAATAGCTCAATGGCAAATGGCTGGCAGAAGGCTGTAACAGTGCTACAAAGATTGGTGCTAATAAAAACAAACAACAACAAAAATAAATGCACACTAATTTTAAATCACTTTCCTCTGTGTAAGGGAGAGACTGACTGAAGCCCAACCACAGGCCATCTTGGGACCTTACAGCATTTAGCTTCTTTCCACTTTCTTAAACCTAGTCAGTGATGTTGAGGAGTTGGAAAGGCATCAGGGATGTGAGTGATGTCAGTGCTGTAGCTCTAGAACATAAAATGCAACCAACTGGTGCATACTTAGCTCTTGTCCTCTTCACATACAGAAGACACAGAAAAACCCAGAAATTCGTCTGCACAAATGTACATGGTGAAACCCTCTGCCAAGGCTTCCAGGCAAGGGCAGAAGTTCAGTGTGTGAAGGCTCAGCAGTCATTTAGTGAGCAGAGCTGTCACTGATAGCACCCAAGTGCTCGGGTACCATAGCACAGGAACCCAGTGACCAACTTACTTAACAGAAGAGATTCAGAAAAGCTTGCATGAGGGAGATGTGAAAATTCTGATGCTGTATAAATCCTTTGATTTTATGAACTGAGGATTTGACTTCATGCAGTCCATTCTAAATTAGCATCATGGGCCAAAGTCTACTGTCATATATGTAGGCAAGTTTGGAGTCAACCTGAAATTTGTTCTATATCTGCAATGACCAAATAAAAGCAGAGGCTTCAAGTTGCGCCAATTACAACTTCTCCTATGCAAACAAGTTTAATTAGCATTACATTATCCCAGTTTACAGGAGTCAAACTCTGAAGACAATGCTGAAGTGAGATGCTGTCATGAACAAGACTGCAAGTTTGTTTCCTATTAGTTTCCAGATGTTTTGGCTTTTTATGTATTCCCATCTTGACTGCATATGACAAAGAAATACAGTAAAACTGGCAAGACCACAGGGAATAACCACTTCTCTGTACCTTAGTGAAAAACAGCATTTAAGATGCATTCTCAAAACTGCCCTGCTGTAATGGATAGGTGTGCCTGCTGCAAAGACCTCAATTTAAAAATTACTGTTTATGAGTGTTTCCATAATGCATTGTTCTTTTCTGATACTGAATGAACGCGGCCTATTACAACACTCAAGGCACCCTGACATGGTGAAGGATTGATTTATGAGCTATTGTGCTAGAAAAGATTAGTCATTATATGAACAAGTTCTAAGAAGCTAGCCAGACTTGAAATGAGGAAAAAAACAAAGAAACAGAACAGGCTGGACTTTGTGTTATCATTACAAAGCTAAAGCAAATAAAACTAACTGATGTATCACCTGCAAGAACTTAACAGTCTAAAGGTTTTATCTCCTACCAACAACTTCACTGAATCTGATCTGCAGAGTATTGGGTCAAAACACAGTAATTCTGACAAAGCAAGTTTTAGCACATGCTTTGTTTCAATGTAATTGAATGAAGGACAAGAAACAATCATACCTGTTAGCCATGATGCTGTGAACAAAACGCTTAACAAGAGGCATGTCTTCAATATGGAGCAATTCAACTGGTTCATTCAATTCGTTGTCACTGGAATCGGTGACAGAACAAAAGCTAGCTGGGTCTCTGAAAGATGGTATTCCTAAAAACACCACCAGAGCAGTTTTATTGTCTTCACTGATTAAACCTACCACCTAAATAATTCAATTTCTTTTAATTACTGGAGCCTTAGCCTCTTCTTCCTCTATTCCCCCTCAGAAAGAGAGAATGCAGAAACAAAGAGCTTAGATACTATACTCAATTTGGAGAAGGAAGAAACCTGCTTCTCTCCTCACTCCACCATTTAGGGATCCTGCTCACACAAATATAAGTGATATGTCATGATGTTTTAACTTCTTCACCTTCTGGGGATAACATGCTGCGGAGTTATTTTAAGAACATAGCTCATTCACAAAGGTCTCCAATTCTGTCTTCAGAGACAGAGATGATTTTCTTGCTGCTTCAAAATCTGCTGGCATGACATTAGCTTCAGAGGGAGTTCATTTGTTGTTCCGACATCAAAATGGAGCAAGAGCAGCTGCCAGGAGAGTGATAAAAGGAAACACTGGTGACAAAGAGCAGCAGGGTCATTTCTGGTGCAAAGAAATAGAGAACAGAACTGTAGAACTGTCAATTTCTCAAAAAAATCTACTGAGGATTAAAGATCTTCCCTCTTCCACCAACAACTGGTATTCAGCAGCAAAAAGGGAAATGAGACAGAACAATAAACAATCAGACCTGTATCTTTAAATAGCAAATTATTATATACTGACTTTAAGCACCTGAGCACTTCCAGTTAAAGCCAAGATCATGTTTAAGCTCTGCGGCTGAGCAAAAGATTCAGTTATTCCTCCAGAAAAGTGAAACAAAAATAGTTTTCTGGATGGTATGGAGTTCAGAGCTTTGGATCTGACAGTCTTTGGGAGGAATACAAGCCCCAGCACCAAATGGTGACTACCATACTTGCATATACTGCATACTGTACAAACCTGGAACAAAAGGAACAAAATATGACCACTGCAAGAACTAAGCTGCAAGAGCCAGGAGTGGGGCTGATGGGCCATTGCTGCTTTCAAGATGAAGGTGATGCTCATTTGGATCAATGTGCCTTTCTGACTGACTAACCTATGCTAGGACATCCGCTTGTTTTGATTGATTTTTTTTCCCCCAGACTCTCCATTATGTGGTACCTAGAACAGACCAAGAATTCGCTCCCCATTTGACAACACAAAGCAGAACTTTGTTACCTTCCAGATAAAGGTAATGATTTCATGAAGTAAGGCAAACCTAGCCAAAGTCACAACAAAATATTCTTTTCCCCATAGTGCCTTATTAATAGATAAGTTTGTTTTCTGTTTTATAAAGATATAAAAGGTTTTAAAGATGAAAATTTTGGAAAATTATTTTTCAAAGGAAAAGAGTAATAGACAACAAATTTTAAAGCTATAGATGACTTGCATATACTAATTATCCCTTTGTATGTTAGAACCACGATTAATTTACAGCAAAATATGACTGGCCAAAACCCAGGCACTAACACTGCTTATGACACTTTATGGTTTCAGTAGTAGGATTTATGAATAAAATATTAACAGTGCTGCAGAATGCTGAGGAACGCATCTGCAGAGTTGTACACTGAGGTACGTGTGGGCTTGTCAAACACCCACACAATAAGTTATCAATAGTGCAGCCCTTTCGGGCGTCACAGAAATCTATGCAAGCATTTAATTATGCTTTGTTCTCTTTAATATTACTTCTCCTGCATTAAATTGTCACAAAAAAAACCTGCACACACATGCTGAAGGACATTTATGTACAATACTGAGCCATGAAATCAAAAAGAACCTTTCTAACATTTAAAGGCCTATTTTCATAGCTAGTTCCCATGACACAAAAAACCACCAAAGCCTACGTCTGAAGCTGGATTATAGCATTTTATACAAAGCAATACCATCGCTCATAGAGAATTTTAAGGTTAACACACTGTTGAGGAACATCAAAGAAATAGAACAGGGATGATTACACATTGCCTTCCACCACTTAGCCTTATGCAGAGTGCTGTCAAAAAGATTATACCTCTGCAAGGCAAGTGGCAAATTCGAGGGGAGAGTAAATCTCCCAAGAGTCAGAAGGAAATACTGAACTTGATACAATAGGTTTTCAGGAAGAGACAAGACTGTCCTCTGTGCTTCTAGACGACAGTATTTACTTTTACATACTGTTTAAACAGGCGTAGCTAGATGTCTGACAAATTCAGATATGCTACCGTTTGGTGTTTGATACTCAAAAAGCAGATTTGTACCTGCTTTACAGTCCTCGTACTGTGAACAAAATAGCAAGAGACAGATGCATGTCCCCATGAATAACTGTCTTCACCAGTAAAAAATTAGAACTGATCTGTCATGTTTCATCAGCAGCAGTCACCAAACGCATATCTCCATGCATCACTGGGGATGACAAATTAGTTGCCATCAAACTGGGTTCTGGCAGGATCAAGAACAGTGTTTCTACCTGCCCAGTTCAAGTACCTGCTATTAGATTTCACCAGCTCACACTCACTGGTCTACCTGCAAAGCACTCTTGCTCAAAGCTGCGTACCAGCTCTAGCAAGCTCCTCTGGGCAGACTTAACACTTCTTGTCCATAGCATGCAGGAACAAGGAAGCACCAACTCATAGCAGTGCACCACGTGTTCCTTCTGCAGCTGTGTTCGAAGGAGGTGTGATTTATACAGCTAACATGCAACTCTATTTCAGGCAACAGGTTTCTATCTCAGGACTGCACTGAGGAAACAAGAGATCTATTAGAAATTGAGCACTTAGTATACCTACAAATTCCACGTTTCCTTAAATATATTTCAGCCTAAGCCAGCTTCAATCTTGTTCCCCCTTGCCTTCTACAGTAAGGCAGAGGCCAAGAATACCAATAAAAGTGTTTATAAGCTCAGCACAGAAGGATGGTATCCCATTAGGGTGGGTACTTCAACACTGGCATCTGACTTAACTCCATGTGGACACGCAAGATAAGTGCATCCCTTCAGCTGCTATCTCACCAGCCTTCTACCTCATTGAGAAGAGCTGGTTCAATTTCAAAGGGCAAATAAAAAGGATGATGTAGTTGTGGCAAATAATTGAACAAAAAAGAAAGGACATCCCACATTTTAGTTACACTTCATTGGGCACATGGAAAACGGAAAAGATGGCTTGTAGTAACCCAGCAAAGCTGCCAGAAGAACCACTAACAATGCCAGGACTGCAACCCAGCTCACTTCTGCTCTGATAAAAATTTGTCTACAAAACAGTGCCCAACACCAGTTTTTAAGTATTCCACAGGCAAGACATCCATTTGCTGACATCCACCCGAAAACTCAGCACAGCTCGGACTCCTAAGGAGCTCGAGGCGTAGAGGAAGGTCTCTACACGGGACAGAGCAACCTCGCTCCGCCCGCTGGCACTGCAGGCTGCCTGCTGGCACGGCTGGGTGCCGCTCCCTCCATCTGAGAGCTACCATCCACGCAAAAACCGCAGTTCGTCGAATGAGCCGTAGACGAACCACACGAACCGTTCTCAGGAGTTTTCCCGTGCATTACTTTTTAATGTCCCGTGTGCCGCTTTTTAAAGGAGCCTCTCAAAGTAATTTGAACAAAGACACAGCACGAGAGCACGAGCTTCACCCGGCATTTCCTCCGCCCGCACCCTGCGACCAGAAAGCAGCCGTAAACGAGCCGTTCCGTGGTTTTTTCCCAAACAAATTTATAACCGAAGTGTTTTAAAAACAAACGTGACAGCAAAGCCACACGGTAATTCCAGAGCAGAACACGGCCCAGTAACACCTGAGAAACGCAGCAGAGCTAACAGGGCGCCCTAACCGCCGGCAGACCGCTTGAGGGCAGGCGGCTGCGAGGAGCGGCAGGCGGTGCGACCCGAGCAGCGCCCACAGCGCCCCACCTCAGCGGGCGGGGCGGGACGGGGCGGCTCAGCTCAGCTCAGCTCAACTCAGCTCGGCTCTGCACGAGCCCGCCCGCCTCGGCCAGCCGCACCTGAGGCAGCGCCGCCCCGCACGCCTCGAGGCCGGCCCTCGTTCCAAACGCACGGCCGCGTTCCCGCTGAGTTCAGCGAGTTCCTTTGGCGGCGGGGCGAGGCGGGAATCACCTCAGAGCAGCAGTGCTCCCGCGCAGCTCGAAGGCCGCCACCGCCTCAGAGCTCCCCGCCCTCAGCCAGCCGCGCACCGACCGACCGACCGGCCGCCACAGCGACCTCCGCGTCCTCACCTCACCCCGCCCCGGCAGCGCCATTGGCACCTCCCGCCGCTCGTCACCCACTTCCCGCCTCCCATTGGCCGGCTGCCCACCCGCGGACGGGCGCACCAGATACTTCCTCAGCCGTCACGCGGAGCCTCGCGCAGCGATTCGAAGGAAAACGGCCGCCGCCGCCCCTCACTCGTGAGGAGAGCTGCCAATCAGGCCGCCGCCCGGGCTCCGAGCACCATTGGCCCAGTAACCCCTTTTCGGGCTTTCGTTTTCCCCCATTGGCTAATTGGATCGGATAGGGCGCCGCGATTGGGCAAAAAGCGGGTCTCGGGGGCGGGAATCGACCCGGGGGGAGACTCGATTGGCCGGCAGGCCGGAGCGGCACCGCGTGATTGGCAGGAAAGGTGAAGAAGGCGGGGCCGCCCGAGGTGAGGGTTGTGTGAGGTGAGGGAATCTCGCGGGGTCTCGCTAGCTCTGGGCGCGGAGGCGCGCGGTGATTGGGCGGCGGGGGTCAAGGGGGCGGGACTGAGTCAGGGAGTCTCTGCAGCGGCCGAGTCCTATGGGCCGGCCGAGCTGGGTCCCGCTCGGTGATTGGGTGGGGGCGGCTCTCGCGGAGCCTGGTGGGCCGGGTCCGATTGGCTGCGGGCGGGTGTCGGGCGCGCGCCCCGCATGGGGGCGGGGGGGGCCGGCGGGGGGAGGGCAGGCCGGGTGCGCGTGCCCGCTGTGCGCTCCGCGCTGGGGCTCCGCGAGGAGGTGAGTGGCGGCGGCGGCGGCTGAGGGTCGGGCGGCCGAGGCGGCGGCCGGGGGGCGGAGCGGCGCCGCGCGGCGGGGCCCTGAGAGCCCGCCGCCCCCACCCCTGCCCGTCGCACGCACGCAGCGGAGACCCCCTCCCCCCACCCGGCCCCGCTCCTTCCCCGCCCCGCCGCGGGGGGGCCGCCCCGCCGCGCCCCTCCGGCGCCGCCGCCGCCGCTCCGCTGTCAGCGCGCCGCCCCCCGCCCCGCGGCCCCGCTCCCGCCCCTGTCATCCATTTGTCACCCGCCCCTGCTCCCGCCGTGCCCGCGCCCCCCCCCCGCCCCCCCCGGCCCTCTCTTCCCCCCGCCGGTCCCGTCGGCTCCCCCCGCCCCGCCCGCCCCGCCGCCCGCGCCCCCCTCACTCTCCCCGGCTGCTGTGTATGTTTCAGGGCCTGCGAGGAAAAGTTGCGAACTCCCCGAGTTGTTGGCTGTGGCGGAGGGAGCAGGTGTGCGAGCGGAGGGAGCGATGTAGGAGGCGCGGGGCGCTCCGAGGGGATGTGGGCATGGCAGGGCTAGGCTCGGCCCGCGCAGGGCGTCCCCGGGCGGCGGCCCCTCATCCCCCGGGCGCGGGGCACTGAGCGCCCCTTCCTCGGAAGCGAAGTGCGGAGAGCCCGGCGCGCCGCGGCCCTGCCCGGGATGGAGCCCCAGTGAGCGCCGCGGGCGGTGGGTCGGCGCTCGGGCTCGTGCACATGAAGAGTCTCCACGCCGTGTGGCTTCGCCAAGAGATCAGGCCCGCTGAGCTCGATGTTCTCGCAGGTGGGCCGCGTATGATGGAACCCGACTTCCTTTAAAGTGTAGCAAATCTCATTTTTTGATGGCCAAATGACAGCTTGACCCAGTCGTTTGCCGGTCAAGGGGCATTTTTTTGAATGTCTCTTTGTGGCGCGACGGCCAACGCAAAAATGATGGCGGCTTACAATGGCGGTACGTCTGCGGCAGCGGCAGGTCACCACCACCACCATCACCACCACCTCCCTCACCTCCCTCCTCCTCACCTCCATCACCACCACCACCCTCAGCACCACCTGCACCCCAGCTCCGCGCCCGCGGTCCATCCCGTGCAGCAGCACGCTTCCTCGGCAGCTGCGGCCGCGGCGGCGGCGGCGGCGGCGGCGGCGATGTTGAACCCCGGGCAGCAGCAGCCATATTTCCCATCGCCGGCACCGGGCCAGGCCCCTGGACCAGCGGCGGCCGCCCCAGCTCAGGTACAAGCTGCAGCCGCGGCTGCGGTCAAAGCGCACCATCATCAGCACTCACAACATCCACAGCAGCAGCTGGATATTGAGCCGGACAGACCTATTGGATACGGAGCCTTTGGTGTTGTCTGGTGAGTAGAGAAAAAACTGAACCGAGTTTACATTCTTTTCTACCAAATCATAGTTCATTCTTGGTTTTTCTCATTTGATCCAGAATAGAAGAAAGCTGCCCAGTTCTTTGCTGGCTCTTCTCCTTTCTTAGAAAGTTGGGTTCTCTTGTTTCTCTTGGCAGGGCGAGGTGAAGAACAACCCCTTGTTATCAGGCCGCACCATCAGTCTTGATTAGGACAAAAGCAGCGTGTTTGTGCACCTCCTGCACGTTTCCTTAGAACGTACGTGCTGTGTGGCTGAGCCGCACCTGCTAAGATTTCAGGTTTACAAACATTAGAAGATGTATTCTGACCTGACTTAAGAGCTAGAATTGAAAGCGGCTGAAAATGTCTTCCTGCCCCCGTCACCTGCCGGGAGCCGTGCCTGGGAGGCTGCCTGAAACAGAGCGCCTGAACTTTGCTCTCCTCTCGTAAATGCAAATGGGATTTTCTGTCCTGTACTGCGCTGCAATACCTTGACTCTCTCAGCTGCTATGTCGCAGGATTTTCTCAGTGGGTCATAATCTCTTCTAATATATTTTGTGACCGCTTCACGTATGTCATAACTGCCCGTCAGGATCACTGGAGCAAAGCTAGCGTGGTTTTTGATTGTTTTTTGGATGAGCTGCTGCCAGGTTCCCGGTGCTCTGTGGCCGTCTGGGAGCAGCAGAAGGGACGCCGGGG
Organism: Chrysolophus pictus; assembly: GCA_037305975.1. Lineage (NCBI taxonomy): Eukaryota > Metazoa > Chordata > Aves > Galliformes > Phasianidae > Chrysolophus > Chrysolophus pictus. Next base: position 9,489,984 of record CM074594.1, read on the forward strand.
TTTTGTTGTGAGAGCAGGCGCGTCGCCGCGCACTTCCTGCCTCGCCGGCATCAAGTTTGCAGCAGGTCAGCGGTGCGGCCCCACGCAGCTCCTGCTTGGCTGCGGGCACTGCGGCGTCACCGAGAGCAGCGGGTCTGCGGGGCAGAGCGGGGACGGCCCGCATCGATAGCTGGTGGCCCTGCCTTTAGAGCAGGCCGGTGTTTGTCACACCGCGTCGGCTGGGATTGCTGCGCAGGAGAGGCGTAGCTGAATGCTGTGACTGCTGTGTGTCCCTTAATGCAGGAGTTTAATGCTGGCAGCAGGGAGCCGGGGGTGCTGCTGCACGGGCAGCATTGCTCCAGTTCTGCTGTGCTGAAGTGTTCAAAAAAAGTCCAGGAAAGAGTAAAAGCTGCAAAGAAAACTTTAAAGATTATTTTCATCTGTTGTTGTATTTTTTCTTGTTAAAGTGTGGTTTTTCATCTCAGTTGTTGCTAGCTTGCTTAAATTTGGAGAATTATGTAAGATCAGACCCTGTTAGCAGTTGGCTCAAACACTTTGTTTACCTGCGTGTAATTTTCCGGTCTTTATTTTTCCCAGTTTTATCTGCCAAAAAAAAAAAAAAAGGTACAAAGAGTGATTTGCGTTCATAACATTCAGTGGAATAAAAGGTTACATTTGCATATTCAGTACTGAGAGCACCGGGGGAAGAGAAGTGTAGGGTGAGGGTCTGCCCCGGGCGGAGGGCGGCAGAGCAGCACCAGGCTCCTCTGCTACCCCACGGCCGTGGGACGGGACTTGCAGAGCTGCTGTGCTAAAGCTGTAAGGGTGTGCAGACTGAGAACGTGATGGGTGGAATTCAGTTCCTCTTTGCTCACGTGTAGCTGAACTCTGCCCTCGCTGTGCAGCCTTTGGTGTTTCACGTTCACTTTTGTGGGTGGGGCAGCGCTGAGCTGAGCAGGCCTTGTAAGCAGAGGTAAGCTGAAATTTAGGTTTTGTTCCAAACAGGAGTGCCTGTATAACTCAGTTCTGGCTATATGGGATAACGGAACCCATCGATTTGGGTATTTACAGTTCAAGTTAGGCATGAAAAATGCATCCTTTGGTACAAGTGTAACATGAAAAATTCAGTAACACGAGGCCCAGGCTAATTGTGTGCGAGGATTCTATTGCATATCTGTATCTCTTTCTGAGCATCGGTTGGCGCTGACGAATAACCAAAGGGCTCATATCTGTACACTGGTGAGAAGTGCTGCTCTGCAGACGGTTGACGTACCTGAAGGAGTCCTTCATCGTACCTCTGAGATGTGTTGTGTTGTCCAGAAGCTGCAGCTTGTCCCGCAGTTGGGAAGCAGCTCCTGCAGGTCTGTGCTGCTCCCCAGATGCTGCCCGCACCGTGCGCCCGTCCTGCTGCCAACGGGACACTTTGTCCTTCACCTGCTCCCTGCCAGCACATTCTTGACGTGCTGGGAAAAAAATCATGCAGATTTTAGTTTCAGCAAAAACTCCGCGCCCCGCGTTTCAAAACGCGCATCAGATGTTTGGAAGTGCTGTGAGTGTTCTGGGGATGAGGAGCTGTCCTTCGCACAGCGCTGTTCTGCTGGGGAGACGTGCTGCTGCCATCTGGTGGGGTTCGTAAAAATAACGACAGTAATAAGAAGAAGGCAGTGAGCCTGGTTGGGGAGCGGGGGGCCAAGGGCTGATGCCTCTGCAGGACTGAAATTCCCAGAGCAGAGAGCAGCAGCGGCTGTGGGGGTGGCCGGAGTGGAACTGAGTGCTGTGTTGGTTGGGTTGGGACTCTGCCAGCTGTGTGCGGGTCGTGTCAGCCTCCTGTGCGCCGTGGGGTTCAGAAAGGTGTAGTTCGTCAGAGAGGATGGAACCAGGCAACCACTGTTATTACTATAAAAACTGCGGTGAGAGGCGTTTCTGTGGGAAATGTGCCACAAATGGCACACGAAAAAAGGCTGTGCATTCTTTTTAAATTATTTTTAAAGGCATGATTTATGCAACTTTATGTTGCTGTGTGGTTTTCAATGTATTTGTTTCTGATAGTTTTTATTCAGGATGTTTGATAGCCGTGTGGTGCTGTGACGGTTTGGCTGATTTTGAGATAGATGTTGTGCTCGGGCTGCCACAACTTTGTCAAAGCAGAAATAATTTAGCCTAAGTTTATACTTAGTTCCCAGCCTTCAAAGGCCTGAAATCACTGTAGCCAGTGCTAAGTTAAACACTGAAAGGAGTATTGCATAGAACTGATCACTGTGTAGACCCTAAAGCAATGTTAAGCATTTTATCCCCGCGCTGGCGCTGGTCAGAGCAGTGGGAGAGATGTCTGTGGGGTAAGCAGGAACCCCCCAGCAGTACTGCAGAGGATCGACTTGTGTGGAGCAGGGATGCAGTGCAGATCATTTATTTTGGACAAATTGCTGGAATATGTGTTAGGAAATAAAGGAGGTTACAGCTTCAAAACCCAGTATGAATAACTGCGGGATAAGCTTCCCTCTGAGCCAACCCAGGGGATGTTTTGCATGGTTAATGCAAATGGGAATGCAAAAGTTCACTCTGGTATGTGAAAAGTTTAGAGAAAGTTCAATGAGTAAAATCTGCTTTGTGAAACCTTTTTGGATTTGTGGGTGTGAGGTGTCCTTTTCTAAGCTAAAGCTGTTTGCATGATGGTCTTTTTCCTGTCCCTGAAAACGCACCTTTAGTGGAGCGCTTGTGAACAGCAAAAATATCTGATTTTAGCATTAGCATTTAGATGGGCACTGTTTTGCTTTAAACCATCTCACTTGCCATTTTATATTCATCTAAAATTACTTTTTTATTATCATTGATCAAAAAGAACTGGAAAAGCTGTCTAAAGTTAACCCTAGAATTTTCGTTGTGAACCAGACTAACAGAACAGAGAGTGGAAGTGGGCCCTCCTGCGGGAGGAACAGAACATCCACCAGCAGTTGGATGAGAGCCTCTGGCAGGAGCCGGCCTGGCCCACCACGAGCAACGGAGAGAGGATCCCGACGCAGCTTTCGAGCTCAGCAAGCAGCAGACAAATGGGAAGAGCCTTCATGTGCTGCTGTTGCAGCTGGCTGAGGTGTGGCAGAGAGAGTCCGAGAGAGGGACCGAGTCATTTTTATCCAGTTACCTCTTGGAGGTGATAACGTGTGCTGTGTTTCACACCTCATGTCACAGCTTAAGCATCTGCAGGTGATCGTGTCAGTGTTTTTTAAAGGGTCACTTTATTTATGTTGAATTCTGGCTCGGTTTGTGAAGAAGCAGAGTGGAAGAGTGGCACCCAGTTGCGTGATGAGACACCTTGCAAAGCTGCTATGGTTAAGTTGCTGGGGCTGTTTTCAAATTTCATGAAAAGAAGGGTTCTGTTAACATGTAAATGGCAGTTCCCCAAATGTGCAGAAGGAAATTAAATGCGTATAGCAACTTCTTGTCCTTAAATCAGGCTCTGGGGGCTAAGCGGCGTCCTCTCCTCGTAATCCACTGGATTGTTCGTTATTGTCTCATGAGATGATGCAAGAGGGAAGGAATGTGGATAATATTTTTTTCTCAGCGTTGGGTGAGGACTATTTTGAATAAATCAGCTCACTGTAGTTTATGCCAAGGTCGGCAGTGTGCAGGTCACTTGAGCACTCATCACCCTCAGTTCTGCAAATGTTGCAGCAGAGCAGCTTGTAACTGGACCTGCAACCTCACGTTTGTTTCTCAGAAGGCATTTCACTTCGGATGTTCTTTTCCCTCTCCTCACCATGCGTTTTCACTTCTTCTAAAAGGAGAGTTTATCTTGTCCCTATCACTAAGGCAGAAGCCTCTCGTGTTTGTATGTGGGCCGAGATGTCAGTGCTCTCAGCACGTGATTCAAGAGGTGGTGAATAGCAGCAGGAAGCAGCCTGTGCCGCGTGTGGCTGCTGGGGGCAGCGGGCGGCACGGCGCAGCCCATGGCTGTGGCATTGCCCGTGGTGACAGGCCTCACCCAGGCTGCCTCTAGCAGCAGGCCAACACAGAGGTCCTCCGCTGTTCTGCAGCCTTTCAGTGCAGTTGGTGTGAGCAATTGTAATTTGGAGTACGTCACGTAGTAGGGCTGGAAATTTTGCTTTGTTGTGAGTCAAACCGACTATTACGTCCAATCTTGTAAAGTAGACCCCTGAGTGAGGTAGTAGATGCTTAAATGAAAGTGGCTTATGACAGGCAGTACAAATATGTATGTAAAGGATGGAGGCTTATGTGGTTAATGCATTTATTTATTAATAATAGTACTTAACTGTAATAAGCTGTAACAAGGAAAAAGTGAATGCAAGTAGTGGAGCATGGGATGGGTAGCCAAAGGTGGTACAGACCACAGCAATTATCTGCCATCTGGCGATGGAGAGGCTGTAAAAATTGGTGTTGTACCAGTAAGCCAGGCTTTCTAAAAGGTAATATCAGCAACCCATTCTTAGGATGCATTTTCTTCCTTTGTTCTAGCTCTCTTCCACCCCTTTACGTTGCTTCAGTCAGAGCATGTTAGAACAACCTGAACTTCATTCTAACGTTTAAAATTGTGTTGGTTCTCGTTGGTACACAGATTGATGGATAAATAAAGGTAGTCTCGTGTCAGCCTCGGTATTAGCTAACTTCCATGGCTATGGAATGCGGCCGCGTCTGGGAGTGCTTAGCAAGAACTTGAGCTTTAATCACAAGGCTGTAGCAGAACCGGTGTGTCCTAGCAGTATCTTTCTTTAATTTCCTGATGTGATTCTTCTCTATCAAGGCTTGGAAACGTCCGTGTGTGAGTGGAATTCTTACACTGCTTGTGATGTTTCTGACACCGGAATGTGATGGCAGGATCGTTTTGTAGCGTGTGTGCATTGATAAATCATCCTCTCTCTTACTTCAGGTTTTGTAGAGCACTGTATGTTGGTATTTGTGTGCAATTACAGAAATGGTAATTCTAAGCATCGTGTTCAAGAACAGTTGCGGGAAGTTTGGTGGAAAATTAAAAGGTATGGGGAAATGAGTCTGTGGGCTTCCTGTCATTTGGGTAACAAAAATGATTGGTGCGTGCTTTGCTTTGTTACTCAGGTGGCACCAGGCCCTGCTCTCATTGCTGCCTCCATTTTGTTGGCTCCCTGTGGTGTCAGAACAGAACCTTTGCTTAATGGCGGAAGGGACGCAGAGCGCAGTGTTGAATGGTTGGAGTCAGGTAGTTATTTTGGCTTAAATCCTACGTTATTCACTTTTTTCTCAGAAGCTGCTGCCCATTCCTCCTCTCATGGAAGTGCGTATAGGGATTTTTATTATTTCAGTTAATACATTTTATTATTTAACATAAATACATGCGGCCATTGAAGAATACCTGTCTATGACTAAATAAAACTTATTCCATAAACTTAATAGCAGCTTGCAGGAATGGGTGATCTTTGTCACGTGAGGTAACTGCTGGGATGTGCACTTGTTGAGCTCCCCAAGCAGAAGATGAGCCGGCTGAGGTCAGGAAGGAATGAGTCCAGCAGGCCCTGGGTGGACTGTTACACTGAAAACCATTTTATGTTTCTTTTAACTGTTTTGGTTACTAATGAATACATTAAGGTTTGTTACAGTCTCAAGAAAAGCAGGAGGAGGTGTGCCCTGGTCTGTTCTCACTGCTTATCATTCACTGCGATGTGAGCAGCTGAGGCCTGGCTGGCCTGCAGGGTGCCTCAGGGGCTGCATTCCCACCTGTGTGTGAGGCTGTGTGAGCACTAAATGAGAGTTCAGCAACCCATAGATTATACAGTAAGCAGAACGAAAGCACTGGTAAAAGGGTTTTCTAGTATGACAGTAACTTTTCTTTGGGTGTTTCTGTAAATTCCTGTTGGCTTGCTGTATGGGAACTGCTGAGTCAGGGCCTGAACCACTGATGGAGCAACTGGGGAAAGGACCAGGTCAGCCCTGGCAGCACAGGTGAAGGCAGTTCACCTGTATGGCAGGAAGGGGTGGAGCCTGTCTCCTCTTAGAGCTCATTTAAGGGCTGACTGCCACTGAGAATGGTTCTTGTCCTGGAGATCCCTTTTTGATGGAGTTTTCCCCTGTGAGCCTAGCTCTTTGGGGGATGGCTGAGCAGTCCTTTTGTTCTTCTCTTATTACACCTTTCTATTGTGTTGGTTCCTTTGTCATTACACCTCTTGTAGCACCCCTCCATCTCCTTGATCTTTCTGATTGTTACACTTGCTCACTGTGTGTCTCTGATTCGGAGGCAGGTTGTCTTGCAGGTGAGTATTTACAGCAGTGTGGACAGAATGCTGTGGTTATCCCCAGACTGCCTGCAATCCACCTTTTATTGTCTCCTAATTCCTTGGCTGGTACCTTTGGATAAGACCAGCGGAGAGTATTCTGAGTCTCCCATGATCCTTCGAAGTGCTGGAAGCAGACCTTCATGTTGATCTGTAGTTTGTTGGTATTTAAGTAGAAAAAAGGGTTTGGCACTCAAGGTTGTATTTGAAAAAGTAACCTGCTCAGAAGTAAATGGAGTCGTACCTAGCACCTACCTTAATATTTATTGTTTATTGTTGGGAGCAGAAGTTCTGTGTAATAATTGCTGTTAATTTACGCCCTTACAAAAGCAGGGAGAACCCTGCTTTTTTTCCTTATCCCGTATTCCTTCTGAATTGGCCTAATGAATTAACTGTGACTGTCACGGCACTTTCTCTTTTTTTCTTTGATAGTGCCTCATCTTTTTTGACAAGTAGAGTAAATATGTGAGCTGAAAGACCCAGGTTTAATTTGAGAGCTGCATTTGGTTAAGGATGTGGCTTCACAGCCGCGTTTGTGGCAGCCCATTGCTGTGCCTGAGCTAGCATTTGTGCCAGTGTCCTGGATCGTTAGTCTTGTGTTTAGTGCTGCTTCAGAAGTGAATATTCAGGTTACGAATTGGAATGAAAGAATGCGAGGCTGTGACCTGGCAGAATGATGCTCAGGTTTGAATCTTGAAGCTGTTATCAGTCACATTTTGGTATTTGATGGAGTGAGGGATGTCTGCTCCTGCAGGTCCGCAGTGCTGCCCACTGTGCATCAGTGCGCGTTCTTTGGAGCAGCTCAGTGCCAGCAGCTGGCATGCAGGGCAGCACGGGTCCTCGTGGAGTAGTTTGCTGTGAGTCACCTGACTTAATTCCTGTGATAAAGTCAGAGTGCTGTCTAATGAACAGCTTCAGTAAGCAGGCTTTAGTCTGAAGCGGAAAGTACTTTTTTAAGTTATTGAAGATAGATCAGATATCAGAGTGCTTTTCTGGTGGGTTTCAGATGTTCTCATTGATGTTATTTGAAAAAGTGAGGATTAAGGTCCTGCACTGCACTCGTGAGGCACTGACGTCCCCTCCTGAGCCCAGAACCTGGATTGCACCTTTCCTGCTGCCCAAGTGGAGAACAGGAGAGGTAACTGAGACCTGCTTTGCTTTTTGTTTTCTGAAGGAGGTGGAAAGTAGGTGAATGTTGACAGAATGGGGACCAGCCCTGACCTACTTGTGGCTTTCTCTGATGTGTCTCAGGCACGTCACATTGCCATTGCTGTGCTACTGTTTACTCATCTGAAGACTCATCTAAAATTTTGAGATACATTTGGTAATTTGGACATTAAATGTAGATAGCATTACTGCTCCCACAGTTGTTCCCAAAAAGATTTTGTCACCTATCATACAATCAGGTGACGGGAATCCTTCTGTAACAGTTCTTATTTCATCTGGAACTGCTCTTTAAACTTTGGGTTAAAGGTGTTTTAGAGCCAGTAACGAATTCCCCTTTGAATTTTCTTTTTTTTTTTTTCCCAAGGCTCTATATTTTGCTTTAGAAAGTCCTGAGAAGGCTGGAATTACACCCACGGCAGTGATTTGTGTTATCACAAGGCTTTTGGCTGACTCAGAATAGAGAAACCCGTATTAGGGTTTTCAGGTCAGTTCATGGAGATCATTTAAATCTAAATGCAGCTTTGAAGCGGGTAGGTTAGACAAGGGCCCTGCAGGTCTGACTTCGGTGTTTCTTCACATGAAATTATGAAACTGAAATTGCTGCTGTGTAGGAGGGAAATTAGTTGGGTTTATAGCAGTTCAGGGTGTTTTTTGTGATGTGGGGCTTTGGGTTTTGTTGAGAATGAAGAAATGCTGTTTCCTTGACATTAAAATAGTTGAAAGGCTGTAGATTTTTCTTAAATCTTTGTTAATACATCCCTTTAAAAAAGAGGAAAAAAAAAAAAAGTCATCTATATTTGAAAAATATCCACAGCTCCAAAGCATTTCCAGGCTCTTGGACTGTGCTGGCAGTAAGATTATTTTTTTCCTTGTGTTCTGATACATCTCTTCTGCTCCTACAGTAACTCGAAGCGTGGATGTGAGGTTCTGGTCACTACATGGGAAGGTGGGTTAAAAGGCAGCAAATTATCAATATTTGACATGAGTAAAACATACAGAGGAAGCTTCAGAAAAACTGATGCCCTGTTGCCTTTTGTACAGAAACAAGGAAGCTGCCATTAATGTAGTTGTGCTCTTTACCACTACTGTCAAAATATATAAAGAATTATCTTCAGTTTGAGTTGCCATTATGAAAAGGCACTGCATTGTCTCTGGAAGAGGTAGCACGGAAAGAGCTTTTGTTAGCTGCTGCTTCTGACAAAATCGACAGAACTGCTCCTTTTGTTTCTCAGCTCTTGGTTTTGGTTTATTCAGCAGAGAAAGAAGTGAGCAGTCTCTGGTATGTGCTTACTTTGTCAGTTGTTAAATGTTGGTGTCGGGAACTGCAATTCTGAGTGAATTTAACAAGCAGTGCTTGAATGTGAAGTTCTATGGTTGTGACGTCCACCGCCATGCAAAACAGATAAATGTGAATGCTGTTGTCTAAAATAATTCCTGACAAGAGGGATGGAAAGGGAGAATGGCAAGTAATAAATATTCTGTGTTCTAATATGGGATTCTGCATTATTATAACAAATATTCTGTATCATAGTAGTGTACAGGAAAAAAGACTGAAACTTGAAAGGTCAGTAAATAAGATTTTTTCACATGCTGTCTAACGGCCAAGTGTGGTAGTAGTGAGACGATGGAGTGGCTGAAATGCAAAGGGTTTAACCTGGGAGATGAAGCACTGGAATAATGAGGTACTGGTTCTCAGTGATTATGCTTAGCCTTGTAGAAGTAATGAGCAAAGAGGAGTTTAATCATTGGGTTTCACTGTTGCTTTGGTTCCCCTGCCCCCAGGAGAGGACAGTAGGAGGATGAGAGCTAGCAGCAGCAGCTTACGGTGAAATTTAAGACACTGTACATGACTGCTGCTGGAAACTAGATATCTATCTAGAGGATATGGCCAACAGTTTTATTAACCTACTTTCCTGTGGTGGTACAAAAATATTCTAGGAACTATGCCAAAGCCTAGAGGTTTGTTGGACATGGAGAAGGAGGTTTCACGTTTGGATTTTCTTTGGTTGGCCAACAGGGATGGAGGTCAGCAAGTTGTGCCAGGAATGTAGTAGTTCCTGTAGTGATGGTGTGTGTTTAAAAAAAGAACAGAAGTGCATGGAGATGTGCATGTTCATCATGTTTGTCAGTATCACAGACCTTACAGAGCTACTATGGCATTGACTGAAAAGAAGACTTGCTTGTATGGAATCAGAAGGTGGCACAGAATGAACGTCCTGTGCAGTGCAGTGAGTAACTGTAGCAGAGTTTCATACAGGCAGTTGGAAAATAACTAAAAGAGGTCTTAAGCATAGCCAGAAAATGTACTGTAAATGGGGAAACAAGTTTGATTTGAAAAGCAGTTTCAGTTTTAAGCTTCCATGAAGGAAGCCAAATTAAACATTTTTAAAGATATTAGCCATAACAGTATCCCTTTAATTTTCTATCCTTTTCTTTTAAGTAAGATACTCTGAGTCAATTTTTCTTCAAGGAGACAGATTTCTTGCAGTAATCAGTTTTGCTTTTAGCTCTGATTTTTAAAGAATAAGTGATAATGGCACACATGCTCGAGGGTGTGATTAGAACACAGCATTAAAAGGCTTTTTAGGACATCTACGGTTGAAAAAGGAGCTCTGGAGAGGTCTGCATTTGGCAGCTGAGCAAGATGGAATAAAGAACACCTTTGAAGTGTGATATGAAGAACAAGTTGCTTAACCCTTTCACATGAAATACCTTTTGGTGAAAGTTAAGTCTGGGTGTTTTCTTTGGACTCATCTTAAAGTTATCCATTAAATCTATTAGCTTGTGTTCATCCTTTTTCTTCCTTGAATGAATCCTACATCTCAAACAAGGCTCTCGTTGACAGCATTTGCTGTTAGCAAAAGACAGTAAAGCAGGCTGCTGCTTTATGTTGCAGTTATGCATCCAGGAGAGGGCAACAGGTGTCGTATCTGCTGGCGGGAGGCTCTGCCCTTACATCCTCCAATAGATCTCTTGAGCTCTTACCTCTGGCAGTCACTGCAGTGTCTGCGTGGGCCCTTACTGCTCGCACAGCAACAGGTCTTGTTTGTCTGTACCTCAGAAGTAAAGGTGAGCATAAAAAAGCTTTGCTCAATGGTATCATCTCAGCTATCTTTTTCAGTTTGCTTTTGTATCATATCTCTTAAAATAAAGAATGACTGTTCATATTTCATTTCTGCATCTTTGAAGTATTGCCAACTGGAAACTGCTGCACAGCAATTGTGACCCGAAAATCTTACCAGCACATCAGTTTCTTAAATATCTCCAAAAATAACAGCTGTTCTTTTTGGTAATAAGTCTTTTAACAGTGCAGCCCTGTCTGTTTCCCATGCCCATGTGCTGCTATCAGCACTGACTCGTGCTCAGTGTTCTGTTTCAAACGCTTTTAGAAGTGTGGCTGCTGGCAACTCTTGGTGGGCAGCGGTTTGCATCAGAAGCATCAGCAGATTTTGTGGCCACTTTGTCCATGAACTGGTGAAAATGTGGGCATGCATCATGTCAGCGTTTGTCTTACATGTGCCTGTCTTGTGTGCCCTGAGCAGACAGCTAACATATTGTGCTGGCAGGATGGGAAGAACTCGCTTTGTCCCCAGGCGTTCATCTCGGCTTCCACCTCTGGCCCGTGCCCTTGTCGCCCCAGTGGACAGATGTACTTCAGTTCTGCGTACTTCTCTGACTTCAGCTTCTTCTTCCTCACTTATGATGCTGTGACTGATGAGTAGATTTCCATCTGTTCATTCTTCCTTAGTGGCAATGGGCCTCATGCTGGAAGTTTTACGAAGCTTTCCTCAGAGTTGTGGTTGGTACTGCAAAGTGAAGACAGCACAACTGTAATGTTTTTCTCTTTCTCCTAACTTATCTGTGTGTGGCTTTTCTTTCAAACAGAATAATTAAAATGATTATGAATATTTCCTTTAAACCACAATCTATCAGCTTTTGCATCTCTTAAACAATGTGTGTAGAGCCAGAGGGTAAAGCACATTATAATGCCATGCTAATTGTGTGAGTGTGTATGCTAAGTTTCTCCTGTTGTGAAAATCCAACAAAAACAAACTCTCCTGTAATGGTGCCATGCAATTAGCCACCACTCCCATTCGCCCTTGCAGAGAAAGCCACTCCACTAATAGGACAGGAATTAACCTGTATTGTAACTGATAGCACTGACTTTGAATTCAGGTTTGGCACATAGGGAAAGGGGAGACTCAAACAGAATTTAGAAATGAGAATTCTCAAGTCAGCAAGCCCTGGTTATCTGCAGGTGAGCCTCCATTTTAAGCTGGGTCTCCTACCTCCCTCTGCAGCTGACTGGTAGAGGAAGGCATTTCCAGAGGAGCGTTTCATGTGTTACCCAAGACAGGCACTCCGTAATGAATAATCCCACCTATCTTTCTCCTTACTGACTATTCAGAGCCTGCGTGACCGTGTTTGACACCTGCCCAAGCTGTCCGTGGCAGTGACAAAGCAGTGTGTCTTCTCTTAGTCTCAGCTCTGTGTTTTGATGCTGTCTCTGTGCAGTGAGGCAGGTTGGGGAGGCACACATGAGTTTCGTGTTAGCAGCCATGTGTCCACTTTCTAACGTTTGGCTAAATTTATTCCTACTTTAGCATTTCAATGATTTCACTGCCATTAGGAATTGCCAAAAAAAACCTTTGAAATGTGTGGGCTTATCTGTCAGTAATTCTACGCAGAGACCAGATGTACGTACTGGGCCATCGGACCCAGTGAGCGTTCCCCCGACAGGTGAGGTGATGACCACACACCCTTTACCTGTCCTTTAACTAGTCCTGGGAATCATATTGGTTTTGTGAGCATTTCTAAAGTATTTTTTGTTCTGTTTCACTTCCGAATGTTCTGAGAGTCTTTGTTATAAAAGATACAAAATGCCTCTAAGCATTCAGCAGACTAAAGCAGAACTCTTAACCTCAGTAGCTGAGAATAGAACTCTGCTTTGTAACACCATGGATTTGCTGTAATGCTGTGTACTCCAAAAGCAGCACCTCGGGTATCGTGTGCCTTTGAATACAAGCTGCGTTGTTTGTTTAAAAGTGCTGTATCAAATATGTGCAGGTGAGCAGCTGAAATTCTCGTGGGACCGTGTTTGTTACATATCTTAGGGTAGAGCTTTCTGGAAAAAGTATTCATGATTGATAGAGATGAGCAACGGAGGAAGGAAGTTCTTGGACTAGTAGAGAAAACTTGGGAGAAATGCAAAGCACCGTTCAGCCCCCTGCCGTCCGGTCAGCCCTGACCTGACCTCACAGATATTCCTGTAAGCAGAAGGGAAGGTTTGCTTCCCTCTTAGAACAAACTCAATCAGCATTTTCCCACACCACCCTCTGAGAACATTCTTTCATTATCTTATTTTGTGTAATAATTGCCTTGGAGTAGTCACAAACTTGTTTTTCTGCCAGTTGAAACTACAGAACAGTGTGTATGCATTGACCTGGATTCAGGGAGAAGTTACCGTTGGCATGATGTCTGCCTTGAACATTTGCCATCAGCATGGTGGGGAGTTGCTAAAGACTTACAGACAGAATTGGAAGGCGAAATGCCTGTGAGAATTCAGTTTGATAAGCAATGTCTTTGAAAGCTGGAGGTCTGGATGGTGCCATTAATCCTTTCTGCAGCTGCAGTACTAATAAGAATTTATTACTTCTGGAGTGATCAGCTGTTACTGTAAAGAAAAGCTAGTTTGTGTAAATTATCTTTCTTAATACATTTCATATCAGACTTATTTTTATGCAGCACTTCAGTACAGTAGGATGTGGTATCTGTATGTTTGCAGTTTCCTTACGGATAGCTCTGCCCGCACCAGGCGCGCTCCCTCCAGCCCGCAGCGCGGCTCAGCCTGCTGTGCTGCTGTGCTCCGCAGCTCACAGTGCCACAGCTCTCCTGTCACACCAGGGCTGGGAGGCCTTGCATGACTTCACTGTGTGCTGTGCGCTGTGCCTGCGCTGTGCACCTGGTCTCAGGTTTGTGAGCAAACACAGGGCAGATACAGAAGAGCTAAGCGAGGTGCAGCCCTAAGACCAGAGCACGTGGAACACGTTCAAGTACAGGAAGATCAACTCTTGCCACAATGAGAGATGCAGAAATTTGGTGTCTGAAAGAAGTAGGTGATATCTGAAGAGAAACGTTGAGCATCCAGATGTGTATTTGATAACTTTCTGACAACAGCCGAAGTTCTTCTGTCAGAGATTTGTTTGCATCTCAATTAGGAGGTGTTTATTTTTCTGTTTAAAAATAAAGACGTGGAGTAGATGTTGAGCGTTAGAATTCAGAGGTTGCGTATTTCAGTGGGTCTGCAAAGTGTAGCAGAATGGAATATATCTGTTTTGCAGTTCTTAGGCTGTGTGTTCTGTTTGATAAGACCTTATTTTGCTGAACTCAGCGAAGTTATTGATGATTTCTTGGCAAATGTTTGCAATCAGCTGTTCTGTTACACGAAATATGCCAGGTTGCGTATTACATAAGGCACATACATACTCGGAGGGACCACGGATTTTATCTGGATGTTTCCAGAAATAAGACAAAGAGTTTTGCGTTCCTTGGTATCTTTATCTTTACCTGAACTATAATCTTTTTACTGCTTTTGTTTGTGTTTCCTTTCCTTTTTTTGGCTGGCAGGATATTCTTTGTCCTGTTTACAAGCATGGTGAGGGAGAGCTGATCAGGCTGCTGTTCTGGAGGAAACTGGCTGTTAAGAATAACTGCATGTTTTCAAATACATGGAGAAAACAAGAAAGAAACAACTTTCTGTGATACTTTGGTTGTACTTCTGTTGGTATTACCTGTAGCAGTAGGTGACAGATGACAAGTTGCTGTTGCAGCCGCTCACCGTTTTTTAAGTGGCTGAACCATGAAGCCAATTAGCTGAAGTGGAAATTAATATAAATATTCTCACTGGGGAACAGTAGTAGTTATGTGCTGGAAGACTGGTGAGGTAACAAAGGGAGCACATCTCACAAGAAGCTGCTTTGCTTTCCCAGCTGTGTGGTTTGGCAGCCCTTGCAGCTTCCTGCCCCGCGGCTCACGGTGCTGCGGAAGGACTCGGGCTGCCTTGGAAGCAAAATGTTGGGCCCTGTTTAATGGCATTTCCAGTAGCTTTTGACGTGTTTTGCACTGAATAATAATAAAAAAGACTGATGTGGCTGGATGTTCACAGTAACGTCTGCAGCCAGAATTCTTAAAGGCACAATTAAGGCTAAGCTAGATCTTCCTTGATTGTTTTTCTTCCCCTCCAGATTTTATTTATGACTTCAATTTTTGCCCCACTCCTGTGTAGCACTTTCTTATTGTTGGATTAAGTCGTGGTCTCTCATCTCTATCCTCAGCTACAGCTCACGTTTCACAAGCGAAGCCTTTGCAAACTTCATAGTCCCTGGCAGGAGCACCCCATTGACTGTGCTGAGTGATGGACGGGTTCCTGCCTGCTGTTCACTTTGCTGCTGGATTCACCCAGGGAGCAATATCCTAACAAAGCAGAGGAGGGAATTGAAATGGGTTCTTCTGAGAACAGCAGCAGTAAGCAAAGCTGCCTTTCTGGTTGTTCCCTCAATAAGCTCCTGGGAGACTTTCATGCTTTTCTTGTTCCTCTTGGGGCTATGTGACCTGATGCCTTATTGCTATAAATAATTATTTTGCTAGTATCAAAGTATACAAGTGCCAAGCCACGTTTTCAGGATCTTTGTTGGATGTAATAGCGGCTTCTCAGACAGCTTCTTTTCTCTTTCCTGTTCTGGAGAGCCGTCCTGGCACTGCTGATCTCCATCGCTTTGTCAGGGTTTGCTGTCCCTTGTAGTGAAGAGCCCTGGGAGCAGCACGGGGTGCCCAGCAGGGCCATGGCAGGGGAGCACTGCAGTGAGGAGGGGAAGGGCTGAGGAGCTGCTCTCAGAGCGGGGCATTGCAGGTGATCGTTATTAACAATAAAAAATGCCTTGAATTCACATGCAGCAGCAACACCCTCCAGCTCCTGTCACAGCCTACAAAGGACCTCTAGGACAGGCGATCTGCGTGCACCAATTCTTGCAGTATGAAAGTGTTTGATGACACATCAGAGGGCAGCAGACAAACGCTTGCTTACACAGCTGTGACGAAGTTCAGCAGTTCTGCAGATGTTCAACACTTCCTGGTTTTTAGATAGGTTTTGGACCTTGAGAAAGGGGCATCAGTAAGTTTGTGGTAGCTGCCGGGATTTCCAGGCATTCAGCAGCTGCCCTCCTTCCCCCAGTCATCTTTCTAAGGTAATCATTTTGATTGTAAAACGTTGTTTTTATTATTTTTTTATAAAGGATTAAGGAAAAAACTTAGACAATTATTGGCTTAATACCAAGAGGGAAAAATGCTTTGCAGTTTGTATCGTTGTTTATGTGTAATTAAAATTGATTTACGAGAACTTTAATTTAGGCAGAGGTAGAGGTTTTTTTTTTTTAACTTTAAATTTCATTTCACAAGATAGGACTATGTGAATTGATTTGTTACTTGATGAACATCTGATTTTTTACAGTGCATGCATTTAGAGCACCATCTACCACATTCATAATGAATTCACGGGAGGTTTGGTTTGAAGAGTAGCTGGCCTTTGGTGCAGATGTTCGGAAGAGGGTGGTGTGATGGCAGGAAGGGAGCTGACCCAGTGCTACCGATGGGCTCAGCCCTGCAGCATCTCACCGAAGAAGTAGGAGCATTCCTCTGAATGACTGCAGCACTTACCTCCGTTCTCTGGGACTGCTTGTGCTGAGCCAAAGCAGCTGCTGCCCGAGTTAAGGGAGAACAAACTCAACATGGCGTGAAATTACTGTGCTGCCATTCACATTCATTAGTTATATTGTTACCAGCTCTGAGCATGACTGGTCTTTGCATGAATAATAACGTGAAGTGCTACTTCGAGTTTTGCCTTAAGCCACGAACAGGATACAGTGCGGCTTTGAAACCAGGTGTGTTACTCCTCCAAGTGCTTCAGTAACGTTTGTGCTCAGAGCTCCGGGGAAGACGGCAGGCGGCACGTTTCGGGGAGGGATGTGGCTCAGAGGTGGCTGTTAAACACAGCCCCTCCAGAACTGTGCTGCTGTGGAGCTGTGCTGCGGGATGCAAATCCTATGGCACCAAGCAGAGCGTTCGCCTGTGCTCAGTTCGATCTGAGCCTGCAAGTGGAAACTTGTTTTGGTGTTTGTTCCTCTTCCAGCAGATCGGTTTCGTCCTGCCCACCGACAGGTTGGATTTCAGAAGCAACTTAGTTTTCTTCAGTGGAACAAACCTGCAGACAAATTGCTGATGGTTTTTACTCGCTGCTCCTTTTGGGTACAGCAGTACAGCCCCGGGATGGGGTCCCTGGTGAAGTGCTGGGTCGATCCTTAAGGACAGCACTTTTCTGCTGTGTTCATTTCTTGCAGCTAATGGAAATGTGGCAGTGGATCTGCTCACTGGATCTCAAGCATTGGTTTATTCTGCCTTAGATTGGAACTGTTTCATCAGGATATATTGCTGGCTGTAGATTCTTACGTCGTTCCTACAGAAGAAAGTTATTTTGACCACCCCAATGAAAGTATGCCGACAAAAACAAAGGCTTCCTCACGACTGGAGATCCAGAAACCCTGTTTCACAGGGAGGTTTGAGAAACCTCACCTTAAAAATTGTGATTGGGAATTGAGGTGCCAGAATCTCCTTGCTCTAATTTTGTGGTTTCTCATTATAAAATTCTATTTTCAGAATCTAATTACTTAAATTAAAATGCTCGCCATCTGCAAGGCACCTTAGAATTTCTGCACTGCTATACCTGCATCACATAAGCACTTTGAGAGGAAGCCCAGTGTCATTCCCGTTTTACCTTTGTAGAAGCTTAGACGCTGTGTGCCTTTACTGCAGATGCAAAACGATTCAGTGATGGAGTGACGGCCCTGGGTTTGACATGGTGCTGTCTGAGTGGGATTATTACAGTGTTTGTCCTCGTGGGAAAATCAAATCTATGTAGCTGAAGAGGCATTTTATTTGTAGTAAAGTCTTTCTTGGGATGTGAAGATGTTTGTGGTCACATCCGTTCCTTAGCTGGGGTGTTGATCTCTGAGTGCACGCCAGTGGCCAGCAGTGTGCATGGATGTGTGTGTGCTGAGCCACTGAGCTCACCTGTGTGTGTGCTGTAAGCAAAGAGTGATCACACAGATCACGCTCGTTTTATGCAGACTCTGGAGTGCAGTGTATGACACGCTTTGCTTAATGCTTTTGTCCCCATGCGATGTATTTGCATTGTTTTGACTCAGCATTTAAGTTGCGAATGATAAGAACTCTTAAGTAAAACATGGGCTGATGGTAGTGTGATGTTCTGCATCTTCTGTTCTGCAGGTCAGTCACAGATCCGCGAGATGGAAAGAGAGTTGCACTCAAAAAGATGCCCAACGTCTTCCAAAATCTGGTCTCTTGTAAAAGGGTCTTCCGGGAGTTGAAGATGTTGTGTTTTTTTAAGCATGACAATGTAAGTAATTTTAAAGTATTTCAAACTAACTTCAAAGTACTTCTTAAAGCCTGATTATAAAATGATGCTAGCTCTATGTGAATAATTTCTTTTCCTTTTAAGTTATAGAATATTTAAAGTGCTTTAAAAGCTCTGTAATTCTACATTTATCAGATTTCCTGGAAACTCAGGTATTAGTGTGGCAAGCACTGTAAAAAGTTGAGTACTCGATTACCTGGAATCCAAAGGCATTCATATTTCCCCTTCCAACATGATTACAGTTAGACAGGCAGTGCCCTTCAGCCTAATCTTATTTTGGGCTTTAGGTGAATTTCAATCAGCACAAAGTGATGGCAGCTGGAACTGCTTTTGCTTTCACACTGTTTCTTACTCCATCTTCGGCTCCCCTTTGTTGGATTCATTGCTCTCGGTTCTGAAGCAGAGCAGCTGTGCAAGTGTTCCTGAGTCTGCTTTCAGTGAGATCAGCTGGGTGAAGTTAAATCACTTAAAAATGATTTGAATTGACCCATGTGGTTCTGTGTGCAGTGAATAAAAATGTACTCACTGAAACTTCCACAAATGCAGCTGTGGTGTGATAACCTCTCATTGGTGAGCAGCAGCAAGCATTGCGCTTCCTTCCAGTGCAACTGGATCAGGAAGTTTGTATCTTTCAGAACTGGGTATCAGTGCTTTTCCTTCTTTCTTAAAAATTTCTTTTTTTTTAAATCTGGGATTATCACGTTCCAAGAAACATTTTATTTGTGGCTCAGCACTGAATTAAGGTAATTATCAGTGGGGATACAAAAGAAAGGGACCAGTGTGTGAATTAGTGCCAGACCACAGAGCTCCATGCACTGCTGCTGGTCCCTGGGAGGAGAGCTCTGGGACACAACATCTTTTGAACTGATGTCTCAACTGCTTCCCACCAGGATCTTGTCTCTGGGGGGATTTTATTGAGGACTGAAATGAAGTTGTCTCTGTAAGCAGCCACATGTTATTCTTGAAAGACACTGAAGCTTCTCCCAAATGCTTGGGGCAGGATCTAGAAGAATATGTGAGGATAGATGTAAATTCTGCACTGCTGCTTTTCTGCCTTTTTGCTCTGCAAAGAAAACTTGCGTAACTGTCTGCCCTCCTGATTCAGGGTGTAAACTGTTTTGCTTTTTGTAATTCCTATATGGAAGCATTATATTATAGCACTGTTGAAGACAAATGGCTTAAAAATGTACTTTCTTTTGCTATTGTGTTTTTGTTAGAATTGTTTTGTTGTTACTTATTTTTGAGATCTATAAAATACTGTAGTAGATAAATTTATGCTCTCAAGCCAGTACTTGAGCAGGTGGATTTTTTTTCTTAAAAGAAAAAAAGAAAAGAGACCCTGAGTGTGCCATATCTGACCTGGGGCTGTTAAATGCACATATCCAGTGAGCTAGAATATTGGTCTGTCTGTAGAGGATTACATAAAACTAAGTTCCAAAAGAAAAGTGCAGTCTGACTGTCTTTGTGGAAGGGATTTGTTCTGTCTGACTGGGGTAGGTCTTGATCTTGTGTGGTGTTTCCTAGGTACTCTCTGCCCTTGACATACTCCAGCCTCCGCACATCGACTATTTTGAA
Source organism: Chrysolophus pictus (assembly GCA_037305975.1). NCBI lineage: Eukaryota > Metazoa > Chordata > Aves > Galliformes > Phasianidae > Chrysolophus > Chrysolophus pictus. The sequence goes on from CM074594.1 coordinate 9,509,448, forward strand.
GAAATGTATCCTAAAAATAAAATAGAGCTGCTTAATTGAGGTAGGTGTAATTTTCATTAGCTTAGAAGCTACAAGCAGTTGGTGGGATCTGTGTAATAGAACTACAAACACCCCGAGCCTGTATCTGAACAGTTGGATGTGAAGAAGGGAAGCTGTACTTTCATGAAGCTGTCGTTACTGTTCGTGCTGATGCTGAGCAGTGCAATGTGGAACTAAGGATGTGTAGGGCTGTAAGTGCAGTGCGCTGCGATTCGGGCCAGCATGTAGTGCTGCTACTGATGGTGAATCCTCCAAAATGTTTCTTTGAAAACTCTACGTAGCAATTATCGTCCTGTCAGTGATTAGTGCCTTCAAATGCTTCCTGGTGCTCCCAGCGCCAGTGACTGTCACCTGCTTTGAAATCATGACTTTTTGGGGATGCTGCAGCAGCCTGGCTGGGTGCTGGCTCTCTTTGTTCAGTTCCTGTCTTGATCAAGATGACAGATTTCAGAGTGTTGTGTTGGATGTGTCACTGATGCAAAGGTACATGCTGTCTACAGGTAACCATATTAAAATTTACATTTCTTTTATTCATCATATCTTGACACAGGCATGTCATTGTCTTTCATTTTTTGGTCTTTGTTTGGGTACTGTTTTGGGGTTGGGAATTTCTGCTTTGTGAAATACTGAAAAGTGAAGTGATTCGTGCAGGGTTGTGCTCCTATGGAGCAGCTGCAGGAGGAGCTGTGGGGTTCAGAGCAGAGATATGGGCGCTTGGTCTGCTCACGTCACTGGAAATTAATGTGGTGAGTTAACTAAGATGTGCAGTACAGAACACAGGAATAAAATGAGATTGGCTTGGAACAAAGAAAATCAGAGTAATTCTGATCTCTGCAGACTTTACCAGCTGCAGACCCAGAATTTTGCAAGGTTTTTCTGCCTGGTTAACCCCATTGGCTGTTCTCTTCTGTAAGCTAATTTAAAAATTTGTCATGCTAAGATCAGTTCGGGGGAAGTTTTTAACTGGTAAAACATAACCATGATAAATAGCACTGAATGGATCGTTTATTTCTATTCCCTCAAGAGTGTGAAGATTATTCACAGTTTTATAAACTGTTCAGATATTTTTACACAAGTTATTAGTGAAATAATAATCTTTGTAGACTTTTACTAGTGAAAAGAATGTTTAAGAGCTGTTTAATCAAATGTCCTAACATGTTGGCATTTCTGTTACCAAATGAGCATTTTGGGGGCTGTGCCACACTGAGGTAAGCTGACAGACCTGCGTCTTTTCTATGGAAAATGCCACAAATGAATGCTGTTAAACTCTGTGCTGAACTGTTGAGGTGGAGCACTTGAACTGTATCACACTCAGGTATGTGTCATCTCATTGACTGCTGTTCTTTTTTACAGCTTTGGTTGCACTGTCTTTGAGTTCATAATCCACAACCCGGTTGTTCACACAATAACTCCCTCCCAAAGCCAAAACTGTTACCCACATCTTGTTGTAAAGCAGGCAGGCCTGCTGAAGAACCACCAGTTATGAGCTCCTGAGGCACACCTGCCAGTCACCTTCCATCTCAAAACACGTGTGTACATTCAGGCGTGCATGAAGTGTTCTGATGCAGGATTTAGGTTTATTTTCCAAAATTAAAGTTTCATACCATCGTAACTGAGACCTGAGAACTTCTCTTCTGTTGGCAGCTAGCAGTTATGTTTAAAACAACTGCACAATCCTGTGGATGTCCATCACGTGTCCTACTTATCCTACAAGCAGCTTTGGGGTATTGGTGTCAGTCCTCAGTGGGACTGAGCGTGTCAGCTTATGGTGATGGTCAGAATTGGGAGGGTTATTTTCTCAATTACTGGTGGGTCTTTGTTGTTTGTTTTTGTATGACCCTCCTTAGAATAATGAAAAAAATAATGAAAACTGTCATTCTTTCTTTGATATGAACTGAGTTGCATGAATTGAATTTGATCTATTCAAACCTTGAAACCTCTGGTGAAGAAAAGTCTTCAGGAAAATTATTTTGAACCCAGTGGTTGTAACTAAAGCATGGCACGATTTATTGGCTGATAAAAGATTTGTTGGATGAAAACTTTGCCGTTCTGTACTCAGGCTTTGTCACATAAGCATTAGATAAAGCTCTTGCAATTTTGCTTTAATATTTGCTTCATATGAACAACATCTGAGTCTTCACAAACTGGATTTCGGTCATTTGCAGTAGTTCAGTTCTCTCCTTTTGTAACAAGTCATGTGAGTTTTAGATCAGATCTAGGCTAAGGATTATTCCTTCTGTGTAATTGTACAACCAAGAATCTTTAAGTGGGATAAGCTCAGCTGCTGCCAAGTTTCATATGGAAAAGCAGCAATGTTAGTTTCCTTCGTGGTTAACCAATTCGAAGTCATGCTGAGCAGTATTTGTGGGGATGCACACAGGGCTGCTGTGTGGTTCTGTGCTGGGCTGACGGCATCCGAGTGTGTTGGTTATAAAGGAGATCAGTGACCACTGATGCTGTGACTAAAGTGCACCTCAGTGTGCATTAGCGTTTGTGGTAATTCTTGGTTGATCTGCCATACAGCTCTTTTTGTTCTGCAGCCAATCAGTAGTCAGATTTACAGAGTCTTTAATCGACTGTAATACTGAAATCTGCAACTGGAAATACACAGATGTTTCCTCTTTAGCTGGGAACTATCGTAAGCTGGTGCTGTAGTAACTTTCAGAACACTTTATCCATTAAAGGGAATGTTGGAAGCAGTTGAGAAGACAATATTCTGTCGGTGTTGTTTGTTGACCGGGGAAGATTTTAAGGCTAGTAAAAGAAAAGGTGCGTAGCATCTCCTCCCCCCATCTGTTAAGGGGGGGCAGAACTGTTTTCTGACCATCGGGGAGCAAAAGCTGTTCCTCAGGCAGCAGAAGGGGCGATGCGGCCCCACCAGGACAGCAGGCAGTGTGCTGTGTGCCACCTCTGCTGCTCCGTGTCCTGCAGCCGGGCTGCTGCTGGCACAGCACACTGCTTTGGGCCAGCGCTCCAACAAACTGGGCAGGACTTGCACTGAGCAGAGCAGGGTGTTCTGCAGAAGGCTGAGTGTTGCCCTTTTGTGGCTGGTAACAGTTTGTGTTCTGGGCAGATTTGACAGACATCATATAAAGATAATGAAAAAATGGTGGTGTTCTCAAAGTAGTAAAACTCTATCTGAAAAAGGCCCAGATGTCTGCTCGAATGAACTGTATGACAAAGAGTCACTGTAACACGAGGAGCTTTTGTAGGAGGGTTAAATTTTACCTTATTAGAGCTTGACTGCTGAATACCCTTATTGCAGTACCTGCAATATCTAGTTTGATAATATTGTCTGCAACTGAAAAGGTAGCTCCAGGAGCCAGCTCTGTCTGGGTGCAAATATATCCCCCAGCCCCAGCGTTTTGTTTTCAGTTAGCCAAGAGTATGCCTGGGCCCCATACAGACTGATACAGAAGGGGCTTAACTGATGCAAATCCATCTCTGCAGGGTGATGTTTGTTCAGAGTTCCTTCTTACAGCAAAAACTTACCTGGATGTGAGCCTTGCAAGCTGCTCAGCATTCCCAGCTAACAGTCTGGAGCTGTTTAAAGAATAGGCTGCTAGTTCAACACAGAGCTGTCTGCTCCATGTAATTTTCATTTAATAAGAGAATGAGCTACTCATGGAATTTAATTTACTATACCTAAGTATACCGGTATTACAGTGTTTTTTTTTCCCTGGTATGTATCAATGGGAAATTATTTCTATTGAGAAGGTTGCGTCCTCGTGGGAAAACGCCAGGGAGGTTTTAAAGTTGAATATCATGTATTGTTAGCAGTTTCCTCTCGAGTCAGTGGTGCTGTGGTGTGTGCCTGGCTGTCAGTGAGTCAGTAAAAACAAACTGGTGTTTTTTCCCCTTCTCTCCTTCTAATTTTGAACCTTTTGTGAGTGCTCAATGAATTATCTTCATTTCTAATTTAAAGTTACAGCCTGATTTTTGTAGAAGCTGAAAGGACGCTGTGTGAGAAAGTTCTGCACTTAACTTTGAGGAGGAGCTCTCTGCTGTGCGTTGATATTTGGCATTGCATCTTTTCAATCCATTTAAAAGCTGTTTGTAGAATAAATTATCAATATTAATTTGTCCTCTATCCACAGATCTGATTAATCTGCACAGCTCTATCTGCTGATTAATTCACGCAGCCCTTTGCACTGTTTTGCTCTTTTTCTACTCATGGAAGTATTTGCTGATTTTACCACATGTGCCCATAAGCACTGCAGCGTTTCAGAATTGCGACCTGCAAGAAGTAAGCAGTAGCACAAACACCTGACAAACGTATTTCCCGTCCGAATATTAAATTCAGTAACCTTGTGACCAAGCAGTTAGATAACTAAGGGAAGTTTGGAACTAATGCTGAAGTGTATGTTTATTTCCTTACCCTGCAGGCTGTGTGCTGCCATTCCCTGGGGAATGGTCTGCCATCCCACTGCATAAGAAAGAGATTTCAGGGGCAGTTTTTGCTGACACCAGAGAGTCTGTGTGTCCTCGTCTGGCTGATGGCAGTGTACAGCCAGGAAAATGTGTCACAGCAAACCCATAGGCAGTCGTGTAGGAGTGAAATGCCTGATTTGGTTTGTCTTTCCCTGAACGGAGCTTCCACAGGATTCAAGCTTTGTTTTACAAATAGTAGATGCAAGTATTTAGATATGAAACTAAAGCAATTTTATTGTATGATACTGGGTGCTGCTAAACTGCAGGTGACCAAGAGCATTGCCACTTACATGATTGAGACACGGGGCTTTTGGGGGCCTTTACTGGGACCAGCACTACTTAATGAGTGGGTCGGTGACGTGGGGGGTGGGACTGGGTGCATGGGGAGCCCTCGCAGTGGCACCCATGGCTGGCCGTGCCTGCAGAGCAGCGGGGTGACGGCCCTGCACCCACACCTCCTGCCCCACAGCTCAGCCACAAAGCGCTGCTTCTTCCTGGAGAAAAGTGTCTGTAGCGCTGCTTTGAGGTGTGCAGAGCTGTAGTGAGGAAGGTTCTGAGTCACTGAGAATCTTGCATCACAATACTTTGTTCTTTTCTAAAATTTGCTTGTAAAATGTACCAGCTCAGCAAGTCTCCCCATCAGAGCAAGTGAAGTTTTTCTGTGCCGCGCATTTCCCTTGGTAATTGGTCTGAAGCAAATTGGTACGTTTGTAGTTCTAATTTTATACACTACTTAACTAATTACTTCTGTCAGTAGCAATTTTTATCTGGTGGTGGTGCTCAGCTTAGTGTTACAGCTCCAGTGACCGCCGCTCCGCCAGCGCGGCGTGGGCTGACTGCAAGGGGGAACTCTGGCACTTGTTGGGATGGCTGACCGCAATCCCGCAGGGTTCCGTGGTTTGTTTTGTTTGGCAGCGATTGCTGCTGGGCAGGGTGAAGTCACTGACCCTCCGGGGCACCAGCTGTTTGCAGAAGGCAGGAACATCAGCCGGTGCTGCTTTTGCTCGTGTGCAGAGACCCTCATTAAATTATCTAGAGACAATAATCAGATAGCTGCCGTTCAACTTAATGGCACCTCTGAGCCCCGTCAAGAGAGCTTTATTTAATGTGCAGCAGACCTGGAGTGGTGCAGGTGCCATTTCAGGCCCTCATTTAATTTAAGCTGCTTTAGTTGGCATGGCAACTAGTTGAGACATCTGGGAGACATTATGCTTGGGATTGAGATTTAGGAGGATTTGTGGCGTAGCAAAACAGAAATCTTATCATAATAAAGTGCAGAGTAATGCTTTCAGATTTTTAAAGTATTTTACATTAAAAATGAAATGCAAAGATGTATTGCAGCCATAAGGTAAAAAAAAAAAAAATTAAAAAGGCTGGTATAAATATTTAAGAGGGCCTTTGCAAAAGGAAAAGAAAAAAATAGAGGACAAGAAATTATGGAGCTAAAGGGTTGGGCTTTTTCTTTATGAAGAATTGTTATTATATTTTTAATGAAAGCAATTGTAATTTGGGGTGGTTTTGGTCAAAGTTGGCAACGGTTATTTCCTAAAGTGATTTTTTTATGGTGATGATGGCAGATGAACAATTTTACTGATTTTTTTATTAAGATGAGATAGGATTTGCAGAGCAACAGATGGAGGAACATCCATTAGGTGGAGATGAGAGAACATTTATGTTTTTCTGAGATTGTTGTGAGTGCAGCTTAACCTGTGCTGATTAATTGCTGATAACGGTAAGAACAGGTAGGTCTGTACTGGAGCTGAGCTGCTCACACAGGTACCGGAGGTGGATATCAGCCTGAAGCCGGGCTGTGCTGCTGTATTTCAGGCTCACTCTGTAACCATGGGTTATGCAGAGCGCTGCCCGCCGGTGGGCTCCTGTGGATAATGGTGAGACTTCAAAGCAGATCAGAGCCCTCTGGGCTGACCTAGTTAGCTCCGGGGGGAGGTTGGGCCCTCACACAGAGCCCTGCTGTGCTGGGAGGTGCCCAGAGCTCCTGCAGGGCAGCTGACAGCGCAGGCTGTGATGCTCCTGGGAGATGGGCCCAGCACACAGCTTTGTTTTGCCTCTCTCGCAGCACCCAGTGCAGCAGTCTGTGTGAGATGTTCCCTGTGCTGCTGAGCAGCAGAAATTCAGTTGACGTGTGGTGGCAGCATTTTGCCTTCTTCAGCCATGAATGTACTGATAGCAGAGTTTTTCCTTTTTTTTTGTTGTTGTTTCAAATATGACTGCTGAAGAAAAGTTTTTAAAGCAGTATTATTTCTTAGTTGTTACAACTGAGGTAAGACGTGTCGGTATTGCAGGTTCAATCCCACCTCACACACGGGATGTGTAGTTTTGCTTTAAACTTCAGTGTGTGTTTCATCACTGTAAGGTGTTCAGGAAGCCAACACTGCTGCTGAATGCGTGGGTTCAGGCGTGCTGCTGCTGTCCCCTGCATTCTTCTGTTTTCTGAAACTTTCAGGACTTTCAGTGCTTTCTGAATGAGCAAAATGCTTTTCTTGTAACGCCTTACCTGGGGGTAACCAGAGCATTTTGGATCTCTTCGTATCTTCAGATGCTCCCATGTGTTCTGTTGTCAGTGGACGTGGCTGTGTTTGTGTTCTGTGCATCCACGAATACATCGCCACTGGGGCTGTTTGCTCTGTTTTTCACCTTTCCTTCAGGTAGCAGATGGGTTCCTTTAGTTTCTCTTCTCATGTTATAACTCAGAAGAGTTTTGTAGCTGGGATCTGTGTGTGCTGCTTGACCAGCTGCAGCAGCAGAGAGGGGGGAGGTCTGGGGAAGTGTGTGTGCTTGGGAAGTCTGCACTGCCGGGCACAGAGCAACCTGTGAGACACTTCTGATGACAGATGGTCACAGATTTGCACTTGTTGATGTATATCCCCTCTGACAACATGACTCTGGTACTTGTAATTTGGGGCTTACAGATTGTAAGGAATAATTCAGAGATTTCAGTGTCTCATTAATTATATTGAGAATTTTATTTTCTTTGAGTCCTAACTTAATTTGGAATAACTGAGTAACAGCTGCCTTGATACAAGTGGTGTTTTGCTGAACAATCCTCTCTACCAACTCATTTTTTGCTGTCATTGCTGTGAGCGTGGGGACTTGACCTCTGTGCTATGAGGAAGCTGTGTTCTGTCACTGTTGGGCTGTGATCTGTGAGAGCTCCAGTTCCCAGCAGTTAATGTTTCAGGGCACCACGTGCTGCACTCTGTGCTTTTGCCTTAACTGATGAACTGCAGATACGTTGTCACTGAACTGATGCAGAGCGACCTCCATAAGATTATCGTCTCTCCTCAGCCACTCAGCTCGGATCACGTCAAAGTTTTTCTTTACCAGATTTTAAGAGGTAATTTTCTTGTTTCTTGTAAAATTAACGAAAGCTGTGTACTGCTGTAATTTTTCTTTCACTGTTTCTTAATATTTATTATCAAGGCATCTCGTCTTGAGTAAGTTTCCTCTGGGGACTTGGTCTTCTTATTTCACAGTGTGAATGAATAGCAAGAATTTAATCAGTTACAAGAATATTCAGCCTTGCTGCCTTCTGTTACATGTGTGGGTAAAGATGACAAAGCACACTTGGCTGCAGGAGATTTCTCAGTGGCCTCTGAGAGGCTGAATTTGGGGGGAGATGTTGGTGTTGCAGAGCTCCTCTGGTATTTGGTGAACCCAGGCACAGAACGGCTGACACACGGACACAGCTGTGCAGAACTCTAATTTATTGATCGTGAGTTTTAGCTAAAGCAGATTGCTGTGATAGTGATTTTAGATACGATTGCTTGGGGTTTTTAATCCATTTGGGAAGTTCTATCTAAGAAATGAGATTATTTTGATCAGTGTTGGTCCATTTGCTTTTCCATTGGTTTTACTGGGATAGTTTCAGTGCAGTAAACTGTCAGCTTTTTCTGGTAGTAAATAAATAGCAAATCTGTAAAAAGTAGAGCAAAGGAGTCTAAATGATGTTCAGAATTGGGCTGTTGGTTGTGCCTGCAGAGGCTGGCAGGTAGAGCTGTGTGGAAACGACTCTGTGTGCAGCCTTTGCTGACTGTGTTGCAGGACTGCCCTGCAGAGTGCTGTCAGCCTTGAACTGCTGTTTAAAAGGAAAGAAGAGATGCTTACTTTAGTTTTGTTTAATATTTCAGGTCTGAAATATCTACATTCTGCTGGCATTTTGCATCGAGACATTAAACCAGGGAACCTACTTGTGAACAGCAACTGTGTTCTTAAGGTGCTCCTTAAATTTATTGAAAATGTCCATCTGTATGTGCTGTTCGTCATAAATCAGATGTGTTTTGTTGTGAAAGCATTTAATATTCACACTTTTCTTTTTCTGTCATTTTAAAAGAGGGAAAAAAGTCACACACGTTCTTTAAAAATTGTAAATGAAACCAAGGTGTTCCATGCTGGGGCATCGTCCCATCTGTGCCCACGTTGGCCATCCTGGCTCTCTTTGACTCGTGGGGCTGCCCTGCAGTGCTGCTGTGCTGGCAGCCAGGGGTCAGGCACACTGAGGCAGTGCTGTGCTCAGGGGGACTTCTTAGGCATGTGGAATTTTGGAGGCGTGCTGTAAAGCAATGCTGAATGCCAAGAACGCTTTCTTTACGCTGATTTGCTGTGCATCCAATTGTGAAAAAATCAGTCTGCTTTCTTAACCCTTCTGGTTAAGGAAACTTCTAAAAAATCCTTAAAACCAAAGTGAGAGAAGGCTGAATCATTGTGAGGCATCCCATGAACAAATGAAATCTGTCTTGGGATTTATTGAAGCCGGGGGTTTTCAATAAATATTACTTTTAGTGCTTTTTTTGTGCTTTTAGACTGAATATTGCAATGCCAACTAAAAATATACTGTGATTTCAAATAAAGTGGTGGAAAGTTTAAATGGATATGGAACAAAGTAACATAATTTCTACCTATTCCCTTCCCTTGGCTTGTGCAATTATGGATTATCTAATTTATTTAAATGCTGGCTTGGAATTACATGCTCCAGTACCACCAGGTTACCTACTTGAAGTGCATTAAGTGTTTTGGTTATTTTAATTTTTTTATTTACCTTCTCAATTTAGATTTGTGATTTTGGATTGGCCAGGGTGGAAGAATTAGATGAATCTCGTCACATGACTCAGGAAGTTGTCACTCAGTATTATCGAGCTCCAGAAATCCTGATGGGCAGCCGCCACTACAGCAATGCTATTGACATCTGGTCTGTAGGCTGCATCTTTGCAGAATTGCTCGGGAGAAGAATATTGTTTCAGGCACAGAGTCCCATTCAGCAGGTATAATTAAATTTCCCTCTAAAATAATTTGATGGAGTTAGTTATACCGATGCATTTTGAACCTCAAACTTGCTTTTGTTTTGCTTAGTTTACTCATGGGCAGGAAACCAAACTCTTTGTAACGTTGAAGTGATGGCTTCCAGGTGCTGTTAAAAGTAGTAGTGATTGCCATTAGCTTTTGAAACTTGTGGTTTTTTGTATTCCCCTTTAATCTGCTGCACTGCTAACGTACACTGTGGCATTTTTAAGTGATATAACTGGGATCAATCTTTTTCTGACTATGAATAAGAAAGTAATGTTTCCATCAGTGTGTAATTGGAGCTGCAGTATTGCATTTGAGCTGTGAAGCTGCTGGGCCTGGCGGTGCCTCACAGAGCAGTGCTTCTGCCTGGGAGTGGAGCTGAGATGGAGAGAAGCCACCAAATGTAGCGATACATTCGGTGTACAGACAATAATCACATTTCTCAATTTGATGAGTGATTTTCATGCGTGCGAGGCCTGTAATGATGGTAATGGGTTTATTCTCAGGGGGGAGCTGGGCAATCGCTCGTTAGCGTGAGCGGATGGTGGTCATGAGGGAACCCTTGGAACCAGGGAGCTGAGCTCACTGCTGGCAGGATTCATTTGTTTTTTTAACTTTGACTCCTACAGGATGGTTTTGTTTTCATTCACGATAGGAGCACATGTGTTCACTTCTGCAGAAATACAGTGAAAGCACTGGTTCATACGTTAATTTACTTTAGCTTCAGAATCTGCTATCATAGTTAATATATGCCTGAAATCCCAAGTGCTTATGTTCTGTGCCTGCAGCTGGATCTGATCACAGACCTGCTGGGAACGCCCTCACTGGAAGCAATGAGGACAGCGTGCGAAGGCGCCAAGGCACACATACTCAGGGGTCCTCACAAACAGGTACCAGTGGCTCCACTTGCCTTCATGGCGTAGCATTTCCTCTGTGCAGATGCTTCTGCTGTCTCATTCCTCTGTTTTACATCTCAGTTGAATTCTAACTCTCAGGTCAGGGCACGCACGTTCATAAATATTTTGTTGGATATCTAATTTCAGAGTGTCTCTGCTTGTGAACTGAGATAAGTTCACTGAAGAAGGTGGTTATGGTTAATTGTGCAGTTATTCAAACTCCTGTGCTGATGTTTTCTCACTTGTCGAGTGCATTTCTGACTTATCTCATGTATATCGTTCAAATTGCTGATACAGGTGAACATTGCTCCTATTTCTGAGATGGTGTTTTGATAGCTATTCTGAATGAAGTTGTTAATTTAAGCGATAATGTTTGAGAAGAGACAAATTAAAATTAGCAATATAGTTCAGAAAGCCCCAAAGGGGCTCCTTTACAGACGGGATGGAGAGTGTTAGAAGAGGAAATTGCCTATTATCAAGATCAGTAAACAGAATAGTCAAGCAGATCCTCAGCAAAGGTCCCCTCAGACATCTGTGCAATGACCTGAGCTGGTTGTGAAACATTTAAGATGACACAGAAAACTGAGGTGCAACGTTCAACATAACTGGTGTAAAAGTTAATAAAAAAACAAACCAGAGAAAAGAGGTGAGATGATATCCGTATGCCAACTGAACAACAAAAATAGCAAATGAAAGATACAGATATAAAGAGATATTTAGGCAGGAGTCCTTAACACAGTGGTAAAGCAGTATGCCCACCCAATGTAGCCAGTTTTATGATTGTTACATAGTAAAAATGAACAAGATGACTAACCAGTACGTGTTAATACATCAGGTCTTTCCAATAGAGTTTACATATTTATTTTCTCCATATAGAAGCAATTTCTCAAATGTCAACTCACCACAATAGTAGTTACCATAGAAATGAGCACTGAATATATATTCTGCTATATTACTAAGGTGGGAGTTCTATCTCCTAGGCAGCCTCGATTCCCTACACTGTGGTGGTATGTGCTCTGTTTTATGACTTTTTTTCTTTTTATGTTAATAATAGGAGGATTTCCTTAAGACTTTCTCTACCGGTTCTCAAACAAATCAAGTCTAATTGTATTATCACACTCTAAGAGTTGTATATTTTAAGCCTGTAGTCTTGCACTCCCAAGATTTGAGTTGTTAACAAAAATAATTGTTTTGTAGTGCCCAGAGCTGGGAAAAATAGATCCACTACACTTTGTGTATACAAATGTATAATGCAGTCGAACTGCATCCAGATGCTTTATGAAATATGTTGGTTTTAAATTCTGATGGTTTGATAATCGCTTGGCATTCCCGCAGTGCAGAACTTGTGCTCAGCAAGAACTGTACTATTTATTTGTTAGACCTGTTCTGTTTGTTAAGCCTAGATGCTTTATTAAGAATTGAAAAGGGAACAGAAGTGTCTTCTGATTTTTTTTTTTCTAATCCCAGTGCTGAGGTGGTTTTCTACAAGCCACTGAAACTGTCTCTTTACCCACTGAATTATGGGAATGCCAAAAAGCAAGTGAGGTGAAATGCTGTGACATGTTTCTGATATGGACAGAGTGGTGCATTAGCCATAGGAACTGAACTGTAAGCTATAGTCTGTCTTCCATTACCTCTGAGCAGCACTGCTTCATGGAGTGTCAGTGGAGAAAATATAAATGCATCCCCTAGAAAATAAACATGTAAGAACCAAGCAGAAGGTCGTTTTATAGAAAATGAAAGTTGCAGAAGCTGCCAGGGGCTTCAGAACTGAACGACATGGACTTGTGCAGGGAATATCTGGGGACTGAGAGTGCTGGGTTCTGTCACTGCTCTGCCACGTGCCTTGGAAGTGAGATGGAAGTGATAGCAACTGTCCTGGTAAATGCCTGCATTGTACTGGTTAGGGGGTAGCACTATGCGTAGATGACTTGTGATCCAGCCTTGACTTTATGATTGTAATTAAAGCACTGCAGAATAGTTGTTTTTTTCTTTATAATGATCTTAGGAAATGGTGTAAATCTTCTTCAGCATCAGATATATCCATAGTTTGCCAAGAATTAAAAATTGTTGGTTTTCCTGCTGGGGAATAATTGCAGACGTTGGCAGCTCTGAGAATTAATTTGAGTGAGAAGAAAGACCTTGTACTGTACTGGTTTGTACTGTAGTCAGAGCAGAGGCCATTCACCATCAGATACTGGGTTGGGAATACCGATGCGCCCGGGGATGATGTCTCAACCAAGGAGAAAAGGATCAATTAGATTTCTGTTACAGTAGCTGAGTTAGTGATTACAATCTTGTTGGGAAGCACCAAGTAGTGTGTGTCCTTAGCAAGAAGTTTGTCCTTGGTAACTGGAAGGCAGTGCATGCTGTAGCAGGATTTTCTGGCTGATTGATCTGACAGGAAAACTATCTGTGCTTTTCTTTCCCTTACAGCCATCCCTTCCTGTCCTATATACACTTTCCAGTCAAGCTACTCATGAAGCAGTTCATCTCCTTTGCAGAATGTTGGTCTTTGATCCAGTAAGTATATTTCAAATATAGCTAATACCTTTTGTTTAGGAATATTGTGAGTAAAGAACTGTTTGAACCAATTTTCTAGATTGCATATCGGAACTTTTCTCTGTAAGGCATCACCTTACACTTGGCCAATTAATTTCCTCCTGAAACAAGAATTTCACCATTAAACTCTGCTGGCCTTTTGCAGAAAGCTGTGGTAGTCAGGGGGATGAGGGTGTTCGTGAGTCATGCTGTCTTTTCCTAGCTAGGTGTAGGTAGCAGAACACCAGATACTTTTATGCAGTTCTAATTAAAGATGTGTGGGTGTTTGTGGTCTTGCAAGGCGCAAAAAATTCCTTCTGCATACATAAATAATATGTGGATCTGGGTAATAGTCTCCTTTTTGATGGGATGACTTGATGGGACACTTGGATTAGGCACAAAAAGTCACATTAATGTGAAAATAGGCTATAATTAAATCCCTTATTGTGAGCACCTTCTGCCCTGTTCTTCCTTCACCACTTGCTTTCTGAAACTTGGCATATAAGATGTTTGCAAGAACTCTGGAAGCATATGCCAAATTATTCCATCCTCAAGTAATGCTGGAATTTGTGTTTTACTTTAAATATGTACTTAGGGACACATGAAGTCATTTTGCAGAACATGGATTTATAAAGTACTGTATTTGCTCACATTTAAATTCCTGGTGTTTATTTTGATTTATTGTGAAGGTCATCGCTTGAAGCTTATTGGGAAAAAGTAATTTTTGAAAAACAAATTTGTAAAAGTCACGTCAGCAGTATTTCTATCATTGGCCACGGTACAGGAGGGTCAGTGTCATCTCAGCAGTGGTGCTTTTTTAAGTGAAACGTTCCCCCTAGTGGCAGCGTGTTTGCAAAGCCAAAACATGTAATAGGATTGGGGGTTTTATGGAACAGTTGGTTGAAATGGATGAGTAGGTTTTCCTAAGGCTGTTTCAGTAACTCTGAAAATATCCTGACTCTTTATTTTTTCTTTAAATGCAATGTTTCAGTCCAAAAGAATATCTGCTAAGGATGCCTTAGCTCACCCATACCTTGATGAAGGGCGGTTGCGATACCACACCTGTATGTGTAAATGCTGTTTTTCCACATCCACTGGAAGAGTTTATACTAGTGATTTTGAACCCATCACTAATCCCAAATTTGATGACACTTTTGAAAAGAACCTCAGTTCTGTTCGGCAGGTTAAAGGTGAGTCATAACCAGCCTTTGTGTATGCTTGTATCTTCCTGCTGCGTCCTTTAGCAGTGCACAGCTAGGACACCTGGCCCTGCTTTGTTTTTTTTCCTTTAAGGTAATGTTCCAAGGTAAATACTGGAAATGCTTCCTTTTCACTAAAAGAGTGAGAATGTTTCTGGTGGTTCTGACGTACTGCAGTGTCGCACGCACCAGCTGACATGTGGAGGTGTTGCTTTGACCCAGGCAGCTGCCTGCAGTGAAGCTGTGTTCCCTTTGCCATTTGCTCTTTTTGAAGGCTGTACCAGAGCAAAAATGGAAGTCGCCACCATTTTGTTTCCAGGTGCGAGATGTCCTCTTGATGGCTGTGCTGCAGGAGGGTCAGCACCATCAATAAGTAACAGAAGCTGAGTGGTCTCAGTTCAGCTGCTTTTTCTCTTAGCTTACACTGAAGCAGCCGTGCCTGGTGTCTGTGCAGCAGCTGCTGCCATCTGTGCTGCTCTGGCAGCAGTGCAGAGGTGTGCTCAGGGTGCTGTTGTGAGGAAAACCCATCTCTGCCTGGAACTGAATCGTTCTGTTTCACCAGTAGCTCCTACTGGTGAAAGTGGTTGCCAGGGGCCAGCCTAGCTTTGTGGCAGTGGAGATCTGAAGTCTGATTCCATGATGACAAACAAGCCATAAGAAACGTTATCTCTCTGGAAATCAGATCCAGTCAGGAAAGCATTCATTTTATGAGAGCAATACAGTATGAGAGATACTAGTGGGGATTCTGTTTCTATTTGGTGGTGGCTCAAATAAGATACGAAGAGGACAGGGAGAAGAAATGCATTACCTCCACAGTTTTTAACAAACGATTCAATCACTCAGGGAAAAGACACCGTTTTGCTGTGATAATGTGACTTGTTTTGGACATACCTTGAACTTGGAATTCTGAAATTCACACTGACAGTTCCTAAGAGTTCACAAAAAAATTGTTTTATTTTTATCCCATTATTCCTTCCATTCCCTTTCTTTGTCCATCACTTTCCAGTGCTGCATGTAGCTCTGCTGTCTTCTCTGTCATCTGTTGTTGTAAATGCTGTTTTTAAAGCTTGCTGACAGCAGCACAGATACCACTGCAGCACAGATGTTAATCTCATGGCGTGGTGTGTCTTATTTTTCTCTTACATGCAGAAATTATTCACCAGTTCATTTTGGAACAGCAGAAAGGAAACAGAGTACCTCTCTGCATCAACCCTCAGTCTGCTGCTTTTAAGAGCTTTATTAGGTAACTGTATGTAATCACATCTGATATTAATTCACATTTATTAGTAGTACAGAATTCACACATCCAGTGTTTTTATTTTAAATTTCTGAGGAGTCCATAGATAACTTCTGAAAACAATCCCTTAAGTATATGTGTAGTTACATTAAAAAATCATGTTATAGAGACTTAGATTTTATGCATACTTATAATACAAATACCTAAAATTTAAGTAAAATGTGTAGAAGTTTCAAGTAATATCTTTGTAAAAAAAAAAAAAAAAAAAGTTACTGAAATTAGACTTGAAAAATTGATGGGTTAAATTCCGACTGCAAAAATGCATTGCAAAATGATGACGAGCTGTAGGTAAAGAATCATTAAGGAAATACATAGATAAATGTGGTTCAGTACTTGGCGTTGGTGTTGTTAACTGCTGGGCTTGAGCCTGCTTTGTTTTCTTGCACTTTTGAGGGGAAGGGATGCTGAAATGTTTGCATACCTGAAACATTTGCTTTCTGGTCAAGCATTAACTTTGTTGTCCGTTAGGTTTTGCAAATGAACACTGATTTTCTGTGTCACTTCCATTCTAGTTCCACAGTTGCTCAACCCTCTGAGATGCCACCATCTCCACTGGTTTGGGAGTGAAGTGGAAGATAATGTACTACTGAAGATGTAATGTAGCTTTCCACTGGAGTCTGGGATTTGCAATTCTGGAGGTTAATCATGCTTGTACTGTAATTTTACTAATGAAGTTTTAAATTAACAACCACTACTTGTACAATATGAATAATATTTAGAAATGTACTAGACTTTTAATCTTGTAAAGTGGTTGTGCTTTTAGAAGAAAATATTTTACCCAGAGTTGCACGTGTTTTATGAATTATAGTGCAGCTGTGATGGCTCAGCTCGGAACAAACAGAATCGAACCAAATTTGGGGAGGATTTTTTTAATGAAGTGAGATTGTACGCAAAGACAGACATACATTTTGATATTGAGCCATTCCTGGAGATTTTGGGTTTTCTAAAACTAAGGAATACAGAAAACTTGACTGCGACCAATGATGAAGTCACGTTGGGTGGCAGTGACCACAGGAGGTGGCACCGCACCCGATGATCCAACCCTATAAATAGCTTCTCACTAGAGCTGTGATGGTGATGTGTGCTGTTCTAAAATCAGATGTTGTGAGTAGAGAGAATGAGTTTGTGACTAGGAGAGACTAAACTTCTGTTTCCTTACCCAGTATAAATATATATATATATTTAATCTATTTTTATTAGAAGTTTTTTCTGCTCTTTCTTACATAAAACCCCCCAGCATGCATCTTCTATGTGTGTAAATAATTCCATTTATGGGCTAATTTCAGAGATCCCTGACATCATTGCTGTATAGAGAGAAACTAGCTTGCACATTTTAGGTCTGTGAAATTTTGTGAGAACTTTTTCCTGCACTGGACAGTTGAGAGAGAGAGAAGAAAAAAAAAAGAAAAGGAAAAAAAAGCACATAGGGAGTTACGTTAATTGTGTTCGTGTCTTTAGGCAGAGCTGTGGAAGTCTTGAGATGTCACAGTAGTAAATAACTTTTATTACTTTTTGGCGAATTCTTTTTCTGTTGGAACACTGAATTCTGTGCATATGTATATATGAACACAAATTGAAGGCCTCTACCTCCTGGAGTATACAACTTGGTTTGTTTACCTCCACATGATTTTTTTTTTTTAAGTTCAGTGTGGAGACTTGAAACTTGAATGTCCCTTCCAACTTTTGTATTTAAAACGAGACTAGAAAATTGAAGACTGTTTTTCACCTGTACAAAGGAATATTAAAGGGTGGTCTTAAAATTTGAGCATTGGTCTGGAGAAAAACCGTGGTGTTTGTTATGGACAATTAACTGTTAAAGTTATTGTAAGTTATCTGTATTTAGCAGAGTATTTTCAACAAGGGTGATCTGAGCTGAAATTGGAAACTATCAGTAAGTTATGTTCGGAAGTTTTAACTTCAATGAAGTAATTATTTGCTGTGAAAGAGACAAACGTTGAATTCCTGAACAAAGATGGTGCAATATCTTTGTTTTTTGTGAGGCTCCTGAGAATAGAACCAACTGAAGCATTTCAATTCACTTGAATGAGAAACGTGTGTAATTAGGAGAGCCCGAGAAGACACTGGTATGAAAGGTAAAATCTCAGAGGTTGGTCAGTTATGTGGCACACTTGCTGGTCACTTTGTAAAATGTAGATTTGAAGTACAGTGGTGAAAACATTAAATGTGACATTTGAAAAAGCAGCGCGTTATCCTTATTTCCCGCCCCGCCTCCCACTCTCGCTTGGGATCCAGCTGTTGGGTCGCGCCGCAAGCGCGAAGGCCTCGCAGCGCCTCGCCGCGGCCGCCGCCTCCCTCCCTGCACGCGCGCGGTGGGCGGGGCCGGGAGCCGCGAGCCGCTGCCATGGCGCGGGCGCTGCGCTGCCTGGAGGCCGCCTTCGCGCTCTACTTCGTCTCGCACGTCCCCATCACGCTGCTGCTCGACCTGCAGGCGCTGCTGCCCGCCGGGCTGCACCCGCAGCAAGTGAGGGCCGGGCGGGTGCCGCCGGGTGCCGCCGACCCCGCGGTTCGGTCTCCGTACGTAGGGGCGATGCGGGCGGGCGCGGCGGATCCGCTGCGGCGGCCCTTAAGCGAAATGACGCCGAACGGCGGCGCCGCGCGCTGCGCTTCGACTCCGCGCGTCGTGCGGGAACGGGGGCGGCGCCGCCGGGCGGTGCGGGGAGCCGCGGGGAGCCGGGCGGGTCGTGCGCAGCTCCGGTCGGCGGCGTCCGGAACGAGACCCTGGAGGGCGGTCGGCTTAGCGGAACCAGCGAAAGGAGAGCGGGAACGGGAGAGCTCGGCTGTGGCCGCCGGGCTGAGATCCGGCGCTGGGCTTTGCGTCTGCTGAGCGCCTTTTCTGCCGTCTGCAAAACCGTTCCATTAGGGAAGCCATTTTTAATTAATAGTTAACTTGCAAATCTCAACGCGTATCTCTGTTCAAAGTCCAACTTGCAGCCGTGCTGGAACTTACATTTCTGTCACGGAAACTCATTGCAACTCGCTAAGCTGAAATCGAGTTTATCGCCGCTCCATCCCCGCAGCACGCAGGGGCACGGTCTGCCCCTCTGCAGCCGATGCTCGGTCCGTTAATGCGCGGTTTCGCTGTTTCTCTGCAGCTGACGGAGCTGCTGCACTGGTATGCCACCGCCTTCCGGGACCCCCTGATGCTGCACCCCCCGGAGTGGTTCAAGGCATTCGTATATTGCGAAGCCTTCTTACAGCTGCCATTCTTTCCCGTCGCAGCCTACGCCTTCTTAAAAGGTTGGTATGAACGACACGTGAGAACGTGTCTGTGCAGCGTTTCTGCACGGCACATTCTGTACAGAGGTGGTTTATCTATCAGCCCTGAGCAGCGAAGGGTCACAGCACAGAGTGCTGTTTTCGTGGCAAGTTTTGCCTGAGAACGCAGCATAGAGTGAGCCCTGTCAGAAACTGAAATGGTGACTCATGCACCCCCTTCAGCTGTGCTCACTTATGTGTAACCAGCACCAGCGACTGACACCTGGTAAGCTCCAGCATTGATGAAGCTCTGGGTTAAGCTGTGCACTTATTTTATCGCTTTAAAACCCTGAACAATTGCAGCAACGTTCCAAGTTTCCACAAAGCTGGATTATTCCATGGGTTGCTATAAGCTCTACATTTCTGCTACCTGTGATGCCTTATGGCTCCTGCTGTGATAGACACACAGCTGATGTTCTGTTAATTTACAAGTGACCGAATTCTGTTTGATTCCAACTGCCTGATGATTGCCTCCTTGCTGCTTCTACCCAGGTGGCTGCAAATGGATAAGGACTCCTGCAATTATATACTCCACCCATGTAGCTACAACGTTGTTTGCTATCCTGGCTCACATCCTGTTCCATGATTTCTCAACGTCAGAGCATCTGGGTCCTCAGACACTGCGTGAGCGCCTCATTCTGTTATCTGTATATGCACCATACTTGCTGATACCACTTCTGATTCTTTTTACCATGCTGTATAGCCCCCAGTACAACCAGGTGGAGAAAAGGAAAAGGAAGTAGTCTGCTGTAAAAGGTGTAAGCTGCCCCATTAGTTTTGATCCAGACCCCAGTCCTCTGTGACAAACACAAGCAGTGATGCTGGCTGCAGTTCCTATTACCAAAGCGTCAGATTCCTGCAAGGAAAGTTTGAATTGGCTTTTGTTCACAGTCCTTCCATCAGAAATAGGTTTGGCAGAAGCCTGTGCTGGCAGTTCCAGGTGGCACCTGGGTATTTGTAGCTTAAGGGACCCAGCAGTTCCTTCCCATTGTTAATTTTGTCTGGTACTTCTGTGTTAGGACAATGAACTTCCAACCATTAAATGCATAACCGTGTGATGGAGGCTGGAAACCGCAGCCCATGCTTTTCCTTCAACTTTCCTTTCTCCAAGGGTACTTCAGGTTGAAATTTGTCTTCCAATAACATATTCTACAAAATCCTTAACTGATTACATACAAATTTGCAAAGCTAAAATCTTTTTCTCAGCTACTTTTGAAGCATTTCATATCATGTAACAATCCTTAAGTTCCTCATCTTTTCATCTAAATTTTCACCATATTTTCCTCTGCTCCAATTTTGATTACTTGCAAATGCCTGGTCAGTGATAAATGTGCCAAAATCTGGATTTCTAAATGCTCTTTTGTTTGGCAATTCCTCCTGGACTTCTTCAAAAACTGCAGTAGCTGTAAACAAGGATTTGTAAACTTTTCTCTTCCATGAAATAACTTCTAGTGTGGAAATAAATAACTGCATCCAAATTGCATTTAATTTCTGAAAGGAATAATTAAAACCAACATAATCTATGGGAGCTTAGATAAAGAAAAATAATTGCGTTATACTTTGAAGTCATAGAAAATAAAACCAACTGCTGGTATATTTTCTTTTTCTCAGTTTGATCTGTAAGAATAAAACATGGAGACTTGAGTAAAATGATAGGCCACTGAGCAGGCTTTTTCAGTCACTGCCTTATTATTTCAGGACTTTACTGGTGTATAATTTAAACCTTCCACAAGCTTTGAAAAGGCCAACATTTTCATATTTGGTTACCTAAAGACAGACATAAAATGCATCTATTGCCATTCCAACACAAGCCTTGATTTTAGATTACAGGCATTCAGTTTCAGGGAGTCACAAACTTACAAGCTTCCCAGTAACCCAATGGAAGAAACTAATTCTGATATATCCAAGAAGGTGAAAAACAATAGTTTATTTCCTTATTTCTTTGAAAGAGCTGCACATTTCAAAAAGTGAGAGACATTAACATAGGAACAGTAGTATTAATTCAACTACAATTTGAATTTGAACTACTGACTGTACAAAGCTTTTATAAAAATCAAAGGACAGAACAGTCTTACATCTGTTAGAAAGCCCTCCTTATTGCCACTTTTAGTGTAATTCACACTGCATTAAAATACACTTTTATTTGCACAAACCATCTATATTCATTCGTACACAGTGAAAAATTGCATATTTCTGGAATTCTCAAGATTCTGGAATGCTCACATTTCCAAGTTAGTCTTTATCTTAAAGTCTTCTATTTCTGAAAAATGAATTGGTCAATGAATTCGTTCTGGTCCGCTTCAATTTTACACAGGGTCTCATATTCTATTCGGTATCTGAAAGACAAAGAAAATAGGTTACCAGCTGATGACTTAGTACAGTGCTCACTGGTCTGAGAAGGAAGCCTATGCTATGTTTGTGTCCTTTTTAAAGCAACAGTTACATGAATTAGACTCTGCAGTTCTAAAATGCCTTTAAAAGTCTACCTGGCACTGTGTTACAGTTTTAATTTCCACAACTGCCTGATCTCACATCACCTCTATTCAGTTAGCCACAAAGCTATTAGAAATGATCCTTCTCAGAAAGTGGCTGTTTCTCTCATGTGCTACACGGCTTCCTTTTCCAACCATTACATCAGCACCCCAAAAGTATTTAATAGAAAGCTCACCTTTCCAGTTGCATCTTTTTCTCAGCTATTAAAGCCTGAAGTTGCTGTTCCTGTGCTTCTCTTTGCTTTGCTATAGACTTCAGCAAATTCCGTGCACCAATGGCCTGTCAAAACAGACGTTTGGTGATGGAGCCATACAGGGAATTTTTAATCCCTTTCACTACCAGCAGGTCACGATTAGAACGTTTCAGCCATGCTAACAGCAAAAGGGGGTACCGTCCTGCTGAATGGGCTGTGGAGCAAGCACAGTCCCTGTAGAAGCTGGGCAGGTTAAGGCATTTGAGGCTTCCTTCCAACCTGAGACATTCCTAACAGCCTGAAATAAAAGTCACCAGCTTCTTTGGAAATGCAGCCTGACCCCTGGTGACTGGCTACCAACAGACAGGCTCCGGAATTTCTCCCACAGAACAAATAAGGAAAAAGCAATCACCAACAATTGTGCTGAAAATTCATTTCCAATTCCATAATAAAGTGAGAAAATAAAGAACGCTTGGTGACATGCAGAAGTACGCGTTTCAGAGGTAGTTACAGAGGTTTTTATTGGATAGCCCTCTCCTCCTCACGGAGCCCATCGTGTCTCTTGAGAACTACGCCCTGCTACGAGGTGTGACTGGAGAGATGTTTTCTCTCCACGAGCAAGCGGAGCAAGACAGATGAGCGACAGCAGCAGGGTTGTTAAATGCAGGAGTTGTACGGCACTGAGTGCTCAAAATATCCCAGCTGTTAGGATCAGTTATGCAGAGCCTCGTGCTCCCACAGTGCACGCACGTGGGGCCGCAGGAACGGCCATAGGACGCTGACAGAGCCGCCGCGCTGTGACAGAACGGGACGGGAGGCTTTTCACACACACACAGCGCGGGGCGGCAGACAGGACAGCCCGTAACGGCACGGTACCTTCATCTTCTCGCTCTCAGCAGCTTTGGCCAGCTGGTCAACGAGCTCGATTAAGCTACCCACTGTTTTTTGAAACTCTACTATTTCTGAAAAGAAAAACAGTCACGTAGCACCCAAAACAACACCGCGGGAGACGGACGCTGCCACAGCGACAGCGACAGCGAGGCGCCGCTCTGCCCCCGGGCCGCGCAGTGCGCACGCGCGTTCGGGGCTGTCAGCGCCACGCGGATGGCAGCGCAGCGCCCCTCGGCCCGGCGCGCAGCACTCACTGTCCACGAAGGCCTTGCACTCCTCGCGGAGCTGCGCCGTTTGCTGGGCCACGTCAGGATCGAGGACGCGCAGCTTGTTCAGCTCATCGAAGTGCAGCCCCGCCGAGCCCAGCGCCGCCTGCGCCATCGCCCGGCGGGACGGGACGGGACGGGACGGAACGGGACCTACCGCCCCTCACGGCTGCCACAGCGGTCCAGGGAAGCACTTCCGGGTTGCGGCGGGCGGCAGGAAGCACTTCCGGGCTGCGGCGGGCGGTAGGAAGCACTTCCTGGTTGCGGCGGGCGGCAGGAAGCACTTCCGGGGCGCGGCGGGGCGCGCAGGAAGTGAGGTGCTCCGCGGGCCTCGGCGGTGGGGCGGCTGCAGGCGGTGAGCGAGCGCCGGGGCCGGGCGCCGTGGGGTTGCGGACGCGGAGCTCCGGGCCGCCGCGTTTGGCCCGAGGCGCTGCTGTGGCCTGGGACGCGCGCCGCCCGACGGCCCCGCATCACCGGGCCCGGCGCTGCCCGGACGGGGCCGGAGCGGCCCGCACAGCCGGTATGGGCAGCTGAAGGGCCGGGGCGGAGCGCGCGTCTGGGCACGAGCGGTTCTGCTCGGGGCGCTCGGCGCGCAGTTCTCGTTTTCTTCTGGTTGCTTTCCCCGCTTTGTGCGTCTTTTTTCCTTTGTTTTTTCTTTCCTTGTTTTCTTCGCTTGAGCTGTTACCGCCGCACCGTTTCGTGGCGGCGCTGAGCAGGGCGCTCCCTCAGCGGCCGTGCCGTTGTTGTGCAGCCCTCCGGCGGAAGGAAAACACGGGGAACGCTTTATCTTGCGTTAACGGGGGTAATTAAAGGTTCCGTCGTTGTTTATTGCGGAAGCCTCCTACGTGAGCTCTTAACACGGCCTCAGTGACGGCTTTGTCTCCTGCTCGGTCGTGCTCTGCGTTGGGTTCTAACGACGTGCCAGAAGTGAGGCAACCAGCAGAAATTCTTCACTCAGTGCACGTGTCTAGCGAGACTGCTGTTGAGGTTGGAAAGCTCCACACACGCCCAGAGCTGTGGCTCATTACAGACTCTGGCTGTCCTTAAAAACAGACTTTTATTTTGGAGGAAGGGTTCTTGTGGTCTAAAGTGAGACGGGACATCGAGGACAAACCTGCAGACCTGAGTCGTGTTTCTGTTTTCACCAGAAATTTTAGGTGTAGGACAGTGTGCTGTTGCTTCTACTTCTGGTTGACTTCTGTGTGTGAGAATATAACCTGTGGTTAATGAGAAGTAACTTTGTTACTGGCAACATATTCAGTGGATTCCTCTGTTACCCTTAGCTGCTTTATTTGAGTAATTAACTTCTTATAGAACACAACTGTAATAAGCAATTTTTAGTTGCTGTTGCTTGGTTACTGGTGGGGTATTACTCTTCTGGCCAATACTGTGCTGGCTTTTTAACTGAGACAGATATTCCAAAGACTGGACATTTGTTAGGCTTACCTGTCCTCAAACAACAACAATGAAAGCTACATTACATTTCCTGTTGATTTTTCTAGGATTGAAGGGAAAAAATTGAATAAAAGGAGTTTCCAGGAAATAGGATGTAATGTTCCAGCACTTCAGTACCACGTCATTTGAAGAAGTTGTAGCTGCTATAAGAGTATCACGTTAAAACATCTTTTTAATGTAATCCCCAGATGAAAGAATTAGAAAAAAAACTCTTCTGTTCTGTTTGTTTCCTTCCTGCAGGCAAAAAAGTTATGTTCTTGCAGGAAGTTGAAAGGGAGCTGAATTCCATCTAGCACTTAACCTTGGGCTGCAGTGCTGTATGTTGATTGTAGTGTTGGCTGAAGGCTGAATAACAGGAAGTCCAGAAGAGTTCAGCTTGCCTCACTCACAGTAATGCAGTTATAATATGACTGTGTGATGCTGAACAGCTTCTGTATTGCTGTGTAAGTTGTTTGAAAATACACCTAAATTTTGTGTTGTCAGAATGCGTAGATGCGTCCTTAGGAATATACTGAATTTGTCTCTTCGTTGTGGGCTTCGTGGCTTTGTGTCTTTGTGAAAGTTCTAGGCTTCTGTGTTGATCTTAAACATTTCCATTTCAAGAGTGTGGAGGCTGTGACCATTTCTGCATTCCCATCTTCTCCTAGTGCTCCGTGACTCATCGCCAACCACGGCGGGATCCATCAAGCCCACGCTCTGCAGGGTCGTCATCTACCTACAGAAAGAGATGTCGGGGGACACGTGTCTGACCACCACCCTTTGCCCAGCTGTGGGACCCAAGCCTAAAACTTGTAGCTTCAAAGTCGGCAGCCTTGGTAACAAGTATGTGCGACTGAATGTTGGGGGCTCCTTGTATTACACTACAGTGCAAGTCCTGACCAGGCACGACACAATGTTGAAGGCCATGTTCAGCGGTAGAATGGAAGTTCTCACAGATAAGGAAGGTAAGTGAGCATCTTTTGTTGTTGAGAATATTGTAAAGTAACTGCTGGGGTATTTTTTGTTTGTTTTTAGAATATATTAAAGCTGTGCTCAGTGAAAGGCATGGAGAAAGCTGTATTCCAAAAATAACAGGGAACATTATGCTGCCAAATCCCATTGGCTCTACCAGTCCTCTGTGCTTTATATAAATGTGTATTTTTGTTACTAAAATTAACAGTGGAAGGACTGGTTCTCTTTCCTGCAGTCACAGTTGGTATGCAGATCGTTGATGTTTTTATGAAGACTGAA
This sequence comes from Chrysolophus pictus, assembly GCA_037305975.1. Classification (NCBI taxonomy): domain Eukaryota; kingdom Metazoa; phylum Chordata; class Aves; order Galliformes; family Phasianidae; genus Chrysolophus; species Chrysolophus pictus. The sequence goes on from CM074594.1 coordinate 9,534,956, forward strand.
CAGACAGTACGTGGGCTGTCATATCTATGGAGTTATGTAGTGGCATTAATCAAAATGTCTTTAGGGAGGGGAGATTCAGTTTTCAGCTTTAAAACTCAAACACAGCCTCAATTGCTGAGCTGAGTATTTTCAGGTAGGCTGAATCCTGTTGAATGTCACGTAAGACTAAATCTATTTGGCCCAGCAGTTCTGTGTAAGAGCCTCTACCAGAATGGAGGACAAGATTTGTCTTCAGGCAGCCTTAGTTGGAGAATCTGGCAGTATTTTAACCCTCTTTCCTTTCCACCTTATATACCTAGGTCCTAAAATAAAATAACTTTTTATTTTTGTCTGCCTTCCACTTTGTGAACAATGATTGGGCACTTTATTAAGCCCTATGTCTGTGTGTGTCCTTTGCTATTGTTTTCCCACAAGTCAGATATCCTGTTTCCTAGTGAATGTGACTGCAGGGAAGTTCCAGAATTGCAAAAACTGTCTACTGCTGTTTCCTGTGCTGTATCCCCTCCTCTACTCCTTCCTGATCATCCTTGTCCTGTTCCTTCCTCCTCTTTGGAGGCTGGAACAGCATTTTTTCCTCGCTGGGTCCGTCCTTTAAATAGATATAAACTGGTGACTTCCTGTAGTAATTAAAAAGGCTTATTACTTTAACTGAAATGTAATACAGAAACAATGAAGCACAGAAAATAACTTTGGTACAGTGGTACAATGAGTGATCAATAGATACAGTGTAGTCAGGTTCTTGCTGCAGTTTTTTAAATGTCCAGTGATAGGAAGCTTAAGGCTTCTCTTCTGGGGTGCTGGAAAGTGGTGAGAATGCAGACAAGGTGCCAAGGGTGTGGTTCCACGGTTAGTTTCTGTTCTGTAACAAATACCAATTTGTTGAAAGTCAGTAAAGTCTTCCCCCTGAATGGAACTGGAAGAACGTTGTGTAGTTTCAGGCAACAGTTGGCTTAGTGAACCTCTCTGAGGAGGGTTGGTGGGTTTTGGTTTTTTTTTTTTTTGCCTCCTAGTGCTAAGGTCATTGAAATGTTGTGATTATTTTTCAGGCTGGATCCTTATAGACCGTTGTGGGAAGCACTTTGGAACCATTTTAAACTATCTCCGAGATGACACAATTGCACTTCCAAAACACAGACAGGAGATCAAAGAGTTGATGGCAGAAGCCAAGTATTATCTCATTCAGGGCTTAGTTGATATGTGCCAAGCAGCTCTGCAGGTAAGAAATGGAAGTACCAAAGTAACATAGCTGAAATTAGACAGCAGTTAAGATCTTGTCCAGTCCATTTATCAAATCCATGGTTTTCCTTGTTCTGTATGCATACCTAACATTCTGCAGTGCTTTGAATAGAGATAAAATTCGGTTTATGATCTCCCTGGAGGTTCTCAGACCTATGTGCTGTCAAAGCACAGCCTTCCAGACTTCTTATGCCTGAGCTCATTTTCAAATCTTTGAAAATGTAATAACTTTTTCTACATTTGAATTTTAATGGTTAAAAAAACCTGGCATGGTAAGCACTATTGACTTTAAGGACTTTTCTATAATTTTATTGCTATACATTGCAAATACGTAAACCTTAGTTAGCATTATTAATTCACCCAGTTCTTATGGGTTCAAGTTCAGCTGATTTAAATCAGCTTGTTCGGTAAGCTTTTTAATAAGGCTAGCCCAGATACTTTATATATGATTAGTAATATTTCTTCTAGGACAAAACTGAATACTTAACAAATACCTCATGCACTAGGCTTAATACGCTTCTTATATTCACTGAAAAAAAAACGTAAAGGTACACTGACAATTCTCTTCCTGGTTTGGAATTCAAAACACCTCTTCTAAAAACAAAATGTTCCAAGGCTTTCCTATTAGCTATTGAGCTCTCTTTAATTTGCTACGCAAGGAATCTGGATTCACAGACTGTACCACACGCTCTTGATTGCTGCTTTTGTATCGCAAGGGGCTAAAGTCCATTCTGGTGACGTACTGTTCTTGCCAAATGTTCAGTTCATAATGACTGATATTCTTCTATACTTAGTCTTTTGATTTGATTAAAACTCATACTATCCTTTTCTTCAAAAAAGGACAGAATAATAAACCCACTTAAAGCAGATATGACTTGAGCTCAGAGTCTTTGCTATAGCTAAGAAGGACGTTCACCTGCATCCCAGTATTTCAATTATCACTGCCTCCTGGGAATAAGAAATCTCTCTGCTGTATTTCTGGTTGCAGATCAAGGTAATGCTCTGTGGTTGCTATAGCAACACAGAGCTTTTTTCCATTGCATCACAGGGTTTGGAAACATGGCTGGAGGGTCTGGAAGAGCAAGCAGCAGCAGATGTTAGTTTTAGCATTTGTGTCTCTTGAGGTTTATTTCCATTTCTTCTCCTTTTTTTTCAAAACAGGACAAGAAAGACTTGTATGAACCTGTCTGTAACATCCCTATTATTACATCTCCTAAAGAAGAAGAAAGACTGATAGAATCTTCAATGAAAGTAACTGCTTTTCTCCATCTATTCAGTGAGAAACTGAATTTTTGCTAAATGTATTCAAAGACAAAGCTTAATTATTTTTTTTTTCCCCTTCTGTTAGCCCGTTGTTAAGCTGCTGTATAACAGAAGCAACAACAAATATTCTTACACCAGGTATGTCAACAAGTATTTCCCCCACTGGGGAAGCTTAACTTTGGGGATGGAGGAAAGTGTGGTACAGCCTAACTTGTATTTTGTTATTTAGCTTACAACAGTGCTGTAATGTGGATCTGAGTAAAGTTATTTTTGGTCGATATGAATCCAAATATAGTTTGTCACCTCCTCCAAACTTCCTGAAATGCTGTGCTGGAGGTGTGTGCCTGAGAAAGATGAACAGATAAGCAACGAGAAATATGAATGATGAGGCTACTGGCTGAAACAGAATAGAAGGCAAACTATTAACAGAGTCTTAGCTTTTTGGTGCAAAGCCAATGCAGCCATGATTCTTCCCTCCTCAGTTTTTCACTCTGTTTACCCTGACCTACAGAAATTCTTGATGTTCTGTCTCTTCCAGTGACTCTAGATGAATTAATTATTTGGCTACAAAGGAAAGAATCTGTTCTGCTCAGGAACAACCCAGACAGGGCCAGTGCAAGAATTCACTGGCTTTTCATTTAGCTTTATGGTTTAACTATCAGGATCCATTTATTATGATGCTATCAGAATTGCTTTGAATTTTCCCAAGCCAGTCACTGAAGTGATGTGAGTAATCCTTTATGCTAGGCAGAATTCTCAGTTTTAGCCTTTAGTCTAACATGCAGTCTTGGAAGTTTTTTCTCTAGGCAAACTGACTGTCTTTCTGTCAGAGAGATGGATTCTAACAATCGTGAAATTTCACATAGTCGGGAAAAGCTACCTGAGGGAGTGCTGAAGAGCAGCCCATTTTTCAGCAAACTGCATTTTGTATCTGCCAGTCGTTCTGCACTCCTCCTGGTGTTATCCTTTAGTTTATGGCAGTGATGCTAAAACAAGTGCAGAATAGCATATTAGTCATCATAGCTCTGGAAGTATAAACATGCTAGCAATGAGAGCAACAGAATCCTAGATACCAGAAGGTGCTGGTATCTCAACTAGCTGTAGGATTCTAATTATTCCTTGCACGCAAATCTTCATGCCTTGGTGGTGTTTAAATGAGGAATCTTTATTTAAAATTCCATGCTGGCTACTAGCAACCAAAGGCTATCTCCTTCTCTTATTCCTAATCAACATTATGAAAGGAGTTTTCTTAGTTACGTTGTCATTGTGGTCATGATTATCAAAAATGGATGAAGATTTCTAAATTCTTTTTGCAGCTCTGCACTTGATAATGCCTGGGATTTGTTACTGGCTGAGTCCCAAATTGATTTCATCACACGATATTTTAAGTGCTGAAGGTTTTGTTGGGTTGCACATCATGCTTTTTTGATTTAGATCTGAACAGAAGTACATCTTGGACTAAATATTTTATGTAAAGCCTAGTTGGCTGTTCTTAGCAGCAGTGTCTTGATTGACAAGTATTCACAGCCTTCTGAGACTACTTCCAAAAATTAAGGTACCGCACGCAAGTATCATTTCATTCCTCTGGGTAGGTTCATGGCAGCAAAGTGCAAACCTTCAGCTTTTGGGTCCACTGAGTAAGGAATTTTACTGTTAAAGCTGGTGAGGTTAGTTTTGTTGTTGTCAGCAATGTGCTCGCTATCTTCCACATATCTGCACACAATTTCCTAGCCAGCTATAAAATGAGATCAAAAGGTGCACGGAGTACAAGCTTTAGATAGAGTGGCATTCAAGCTAATATCAGAAGAATAATGCTTTTAAGTTGTATTTTTTTAATTTCAAATTGGATATTTGTTGGTCATCATGTTTTTATTTAAATAATATTTTAAATTTAAAGACTAATTCTGATGGTTCTACTTGATTTTAAAACTATGATATGATACTTATTTTTTTCTTCAGAACATCTAGATCTTGCTTGGAAAATTAATCAAAATCCTAAATTGTACTGCCTGTCAGTTAAACATAATTTATAAAATAGTGTATCCACCCTAGAAATTTGTATAAAGTATGGCTAGTTTTACATGCAGAACACCATCGTTTTGCCTGCATTAGAAATAGTGTGGCCAGCAGGAGCAGGGAGGTGATCATCCCCTGTACTCAGCTCTGGTGAGGCTGCACCTCAAGTGCTGTGTTCAGTTTTGGGCCCCTCACTACAGGAAAGACATTGAGGCCCTGGAGCGTGTCCAGAGAAGGGCAACGAAACTGGTGAGGGGTCTGGAGCACAAGTCTTATGAGAAGTGGCTGAGGGAGCTGGGATTGTTCAGTCTGGAGAAGAGGAGGCTCAGGGGAAACCTCATTGCTCTGTACAACTTCCTGAAGGGAGGCTGTGCTGAGGAGGGGTTTGGTCTCTCCTCCCAGGCAACAAACAGGACCTGAGGATATGGCCACAAGTTGTACCAGAGGAGGTTTAGGTTGGACATGAGGAAGAACTTTTTCTCTCAGTGGTCAGGCACTGCAATGGCTGCACAGGGAGGTGGTGGAGTCAGCATCTCTGGCAGTGTTCAAGAGGCGTCTGGAGGAGGAGCTGCGAGATGTGGTCTAGTGCTTGTGGTAGCAGTGGTGATGTGAAGACAGTTGGACTGGATGATCTTATAGGTCATTTCCAACCTTGTGATTCTATGATTCTATGATTTTCAGCTAGCCTTTGAAGACACGCTGACTCTTTAGACTTGGCTGTTACTGAGCTAAACAGAACTGTAGTTAGTGTATGATTTAATTGTCTTGAGCGTAAGTCAAGAAATAATTGCGGATAGTTAATGTAATTATTTGGGAAATTATGCTGTCGTTATTAATTATGTAACTTCTGAAGGCTGGTGTGTTTGTTCATGAAAATCAGAGCATCTTATTTGTATCTGAAGTTTGCTATTATCCTCTCTTTCCTTGGCAGCATATGGCAATGAGTCACTACTTACTTGTATTCTGCAGTTATATCAGTGCTTAAAACTGTGGTGGAATAGGCATAGAAGCTCTGTAGAGATAGCCAGAGGAAAAAATAATTTTTTTTTGTTTGTTTGTTACAGTAATTCAGATGACAACTTACTGAAGAACATAGAACTGTTTGACAAACTTTCTCTCCGATTCAATGGCAGAGTTCTTTTTATTAAGGATGTTATAGGGGATGAAATCTGCTGCTGGTCTTTCTATGGACAGGGTCGGAAACTTGCTGAAGTCTGTTGTACCTCTATAGTGTATGCCACAGAGAAGAAGCAAACCAAGGTACAGGAGTTCTACCCACTTGTTTATTATAGTTTGTAATAAAGCAGTTGAATAATGCATAGTGGAAAGATGTACCAAATTGCTTGGGGGAAGCAATGTCATTTCTTGGGGAGATTTTGATACTGGCAGTCATGAATATTGACTGGAATTGATGGTCGGTGACCTCCATGTTACTTGGGTGGTTCACTACTTACAGTGCTGCGGCATTAGCTGGAACTTGGTAAAGGATGGCACGTACTAGGTAGAATTCAAAGAAGGCTGAAGGACTGCAAATGGTAATTCCGAAAGCGCGGTCTTCTTAGCACTGATCTGTAAAGTCGATGGAATTTGTGTCCCAAAGCCATGTAAATGCCTATAAACTTTAATTAAGTAAGGATTTTAATTTTATTATACCTACTTAAGTTTACTTCACTGCAGTTACTTAGACTTACCAACTTTGTTTCTGTTGCGCTGATGTAGATATCGTATGTAATTTGACTAAATGGTTGTGTCTGTTATTTCTGGGCAGCTGTTCCAGACAGGTTACCCTGCTTAGATCAGGAAAATGACATCTGCTGTTCTTTGTAGGTTGAATTCCCTGAGGCACGTATTTATGAGGAAACTCTAAACGTCCTACTGTATGAAACGCCGCGAGTTCCTGATAACTCTCTGCTGGAAGCAACCAGCAGGAGCCGAAGCCAGGCCTCTCATAGCGAGGATGATGATGGTTTTGAACTTCGTGACCGAGTGCGCCGAATCCATGTGAAGAGATACAGCACCTATGATGACCGTCAGCTTGGCCACTAGCGTGTCAGTCGAGGAGAGAGGGGTTGGTTTCAAGGCTTGTATCAATATTCTTTGATGGAGATCAGGAAGTAGGGAGGGATCAGTTGGACTCTGGACTGATTTTTCATTTGGCTTCTCGTCTCTCCAGAGAAGCAAATGAGCATTTATGCACACAGGACAACACTAAAGGCCAAGGGCTTTAAGAACTAAGATGTTTGTTTTGCACCATGTGCTTTAACCACAGACTGACCCCTTTTTCATGCAACATGAGAAATGGATTCCAAAACACTGACTGTGACCATTTGTGGTTGCTCTTTTATATCTAACGATGTGTACATATCTTACTTCCTGTGGGAAGTACTGCTTTTCCTGAATGAGATAGAATGATTTGAAAGTATTTTCTTCAGTTACTTGTCCTTTTAGGGTTTGGTGTAATGAAACTTCCAGTTCTTAAATCAAAATACTGAAGAGGGGGTGGAAAGAACTCAAACGTGACTACTTCTATGAAACACTATAGCTGATAACCCCTGGAGGAAACAGTTAGCTATCCACTAGTAAGATGCACTGCATATGTGATTTCTTCCACCTATTTCTTCCTTATATGCATACAGCAATTTGTGTTCCAGTTTAGTTGTATTTAAAACTCATTAATTCTAAGGCATGCTTTTCTGAGAAATCAAATCATCAAAAAATCTCCTCCTGTGGAAAAATAAGAAATATCTGAAAATTTAAATACATACAGAATGACATGTCATGGGAGCTGGAAAAAATAGATATGGTGAAGGAGTAAAGTTTATCAAATAAGAAAACTTTAAGAATAGACTGTGGTAGGGATGGCATTGTTCAGGGCTTTGATACTGTGATCCTGTTCATCTAAACAATGGCAACCTGTAGAATTATGTAATTTTACATTAATTTCACCCCGTGGCCCAAAAGTGTTATTTGATGTTAAATTTCTCCAGCAACAGGGGAAAAAAACACAGTGGCTGGGGAAGTGCAGACTATACAGTTTTAATGCTAGATAATATAGTGAAGAGTGAGTTTAAATTTTGTGTTCTGAATCACTCCTAGAGTATAGAAGTGGAAGAATAATCATAAAAACTTTGTTTTGGAGGCCTTGGACAGAGAAAAGAGATGGTAAGCTGAAATATCAGCTTTATTCTGAGTGCTTGATTGGATGCTAATTTCAGAGGACTACTCAGAAGACTGGAGTGCCAGCTGTTTTGCACATTGGGTCTCTAGAAAAACTTTGTTTAGTATGAAAAGTTGCTGATTTCTTTTTAACTGTTTGATTGTATGTTTCAAATGTAGGTTGCAGATTCAAATTTTACCACTGTAATAAAAGGTTATTACTTGAAGGTTGCTCATTGACACGTATGGACGTGTGTCAGTGGCTTAGCATGCTCCACCACTGCTTTTATTTCCTTGTATTTTACATGAAGGTGGAAGCCTCAGATTCCATGATGGTTAGTTGTGAACTACTTTGACCAGTGCCAAAATTACATGCAAGTTTTAAAGCAAATCAGTGCAAAAGCCAAATTAATGAAGTAAAGTCATAACTAAAATCAAGATAGAAGATTATTTAAAAAAAAAAAGGGGGGGGGGGGGGACAAAACAGTGATTTCTACTCAATTAGGCTTTTGAAAATCTAACTGTTGAGGCTTTGTAAGAAGACACTAATGGCTGCAAAACGTGGGAGGCTTATTGCCTAACTGGGCCTCTACGTGAAAGGCACTTACTTCCCTCAGTCAGGAAGTAAGTTGTCACAGTAATGGACCTGCCTTTTTCTGAAAGGCCTCTTTAAAACTCTAACAACTTCTTTTCTTTTTATATTGCTTTCTTCTAGTTGTTTCTTAGCTGTTTTTTTCTCTTTTGAGGAAAAATACATTTGCTGAGATTAGTTTTGACTAAAACTTTTCTTTTTAATTGTGATAAAGTGTAATGTGGATTTTATTTCTTTCTTCTCTTTTTCAGTTGATTTTTCTTCACTGATACTATTTAAATTAAATCATGGTGGGTGCTTTGAAGCCACCAGTGAAGACTGTAGTGAAATGTTCTTTTTGCTTTACTTGATAGTTTGAGTTTAGTCTCATATTTTTTTTGTTTTTCCATTGTGCAACAAATAAGTCTGCCATTTAAAAATTACTAAGTATGGCATTTGTATTTCTTGGTAAAGGATTTTTTTTATGTTATTACTATCAGAGTGGATGTTAGCAGATTAAGTAAGTGACGTGGGTAGCTTTGCACAACTGTTCAGAGAAGTTGTAAGCAGAAAAATGACAAAGTGTGAAAGAGTGTGTCAGATCAGTCTGCTGGTTCAGATACTTCAATTGGTGGCTCACATCTGTGCTCACAGTATTCCTTAAGACGATTGATTCATGTTGTGGAGTTCTTACGATGCTGTAAGGGAGGGAAAAAAGCTTCTGCGTTGATTTAGCTAGTTTTTTTTCCTTGTATCCCATAGCAACAACTAGTTTTGTCTATTTAAAAGACAGTTTTAAAACCACAGTCTTGGTGTTTGTCCTGATAAGGTTTTCAGGATGTGGCTGAGAAGATCCTAGGTGAATAGCTGTTGGATTTCACTAACAGTCCAGTAGTTCCCTCCACTGGTGGACAGATCCTGAATTGGAGAACATCAGGAAATTCACTGTTAGGTGTGTTCTGGGATGCCTGCACACCACTAAATGGTAGTACTATTAGAGACTCCCATCCTAGGTACGGCTGCTGTACTCATTTTTCTGATAAAATCTGGAATGCCCTGGGTTGTTTCTCATGTAATTGCATAATTTACATGAAAGCTCAGTAATTGTAAATGTAGACATGGATTCTGCCATCACTTACATGGTCATAGGTTAAACTTTTTTTTTCTTGTGCAAGTTTTACAAACTAATTTATTTTCTCTTAGGAAGAGTCCTGCTTATCTGAAACTGTTCCAGGGTGGAATGTTAACTGAATGTTCTTTCCACCAAAATCACGACATACTGTTAGTACAATCTGACTGCTAAGCTCTGATAACTTTTAACGCTGCGGTTTGGACGTAATGTGTACTTTGTAATTCTCATCATAATTTGCTGAGGTAAAGGAATCAGTTTTGACATATATACATATTCCTACATATTTCTACAGCCTGGTATAATGGAAAAAAAAGCAGCACTGAAAAGGGTGATGCAACATTCACTTGTTTGCAGTAAGCTGACCCCTTCTAGAGCAAACAGCTGTGCTTCCTAAGAATCTTCTCTGCTGGCTTTAAGTATCACATTATCATCCCTGCTAAGATGATACAGATTTCTAATTATATGCATTTGCATCTGCTAATTAAGAGCAATGGCTTCCTACACAGAATATCAGCATTGGATGTGTTTAGTGATGTGACTGAATTTAAAGTAGCCATTAGGAGGAAGTACCTCTTAGCCTCATTTGTAACCTTACTTTCTTCACTTCTGAATTTAAGTGAACTTTTGTGCATTCAAACATTATGTTAGCAGACTGAAAGAATGAATGGAAAACATTAACTGACATTTATACACAAGCAATGTAATAAAGTCTTACATGATTCTCTAATGGGGTCCTAACATAATGAAAAACAACCTCAGCTTTTCTGCAGAGAAGGAGCCTTGGTGCCTTGAGTGAATGTCTTATGTTAAACAGTTCTTCAATATTGGTGTTAATTAGGCAGTAATGCCAAAATAGAGAGCTCTGCAGGGCAGCAGCCTCCAACTGCTTGATAAATGCCAAGGCAAAATTAAATGCTTAACCTTCACTTTGACATTTAGTTTTTGGAACAGGAAACATTTATCCTACTGTAACATTCCAGCGACTTCACATCTCTTACAATTTTTAGTTAAAAATTAAAAAAAAAAAAAAGCTGACCCAAGCTTGGAGGGCATTGAAAAGACTGATAGTGTGGTATTTCACTGCCTTCAGCCTGAAGCAGGCAATGCTTTTATTTTTGTATTTTAAATTTTCAGACATAATTCACTTTTAGAAATGCTGGTGAAGTATAATTTAGATTATAACCTGTGACAATCCTTGATGTTAGACCTTTATGGCCAGATTTCACATTGTGCATTCTGTTAGGACGACTGAAGTCCTGTTAAGAGATGAGAGAACATGACCTCTGTTTCCAGCTTTGCCACTAACTTGGTGACACAGACAGCAAGTCAATTTTTCTGCATGTGAATTTCTCCTCATCTGTAATAAAATGAGGGTAAGACTCTCCCCTACTTCAGAGGGATGTTGAAGCTTAGTTTGTTTCATAACAATAGAGCACTTTGGATTTCTACATTTTGTATCTGGAGGATAGTAAATGTGATTGCTGTTGAAACTGACATTCTGCAATCAAGTTGTTTTCTTATGGCATCAGGCTTAATTTTCTTTTTGTCTAACTTTTAAAGGTCAGTCTTATGAATAAAATAATGAATGCAGTTAACCATATTAACTATTGAATAAGGTGTTTTCTCTGTTATCAACGACGACATGGAAACGGAACGCAGGTTTTTAATAAAGCATTATTTTACGCTGCCGTTGATTTTTCTCTAGCATCAGACTTTTTTGCCATACGGGTTCCCAGGATGCAGAAATAGTGGCTCAGGGTCTGTCTGTTTGCTGTACGGATGTGTCCCTGCCTGTCACACGAGCCCTGCAGGCTCGTTTTGTAGGAGGCATCAGCATGCTGAGAGCGTGCTGCAGGCAGCTGGTTCTTTCTCTGGGATTTTCCTTTAGTTGTGGCAATGTTGAGTTCTGTGTTCTTGACAATAACTTCCTAAAAAGAATCGGAGAGCATCCTGATCTGACATTTAAGGCCGCGTGCAACCTCTAGCACAGAAGTAACTCAGCTCCTGTCCAGGAGCTTTTTAACTAACTGCGAACCTGTCCAGGCTGCAATCGAGGAGGACAGCTCTGGGGCAGACGGCGCCTGCTGTGTGTCCTGTTGGGCTTCCTCACCTCGTGAGCCAAGATTGGTGCTTGAAGCAGTGACGGTCCTTGCTGCCCTGCATTCGCCCCGTCTGTAGTGGTGTCTGTGCTGTGGGGGTGGACTGAGGAATTAATTGCCAAAAAAACGACATTTCCACGTGGTTTTGCAAAGTTCTGTCCTTTTGCCAAGATTAAACATGAAATTACCTGAGAAACACGGACCGAGCCGTTTGCTCTTTTACAGACAATAAAGGAGTGCAAGGAAACGAGCCCTAGCAAAAGGCGGCTTAGTGTAACTAACCTGCTGCTCCAGCCCCTTCCCTTCTCAGCGCGCTGCCGCAGGCTCCCACGAGTACCGCGATCCCGGGGCTCCCCGCCGGGCGGTTTCACAGCGGGCTGCCGATGGAGCAGCGCGGCCCCGGGCCCCCAGAGCTCCGTCAGCGCGGCGCCCCGCTCGGCTCGGCCCGCCCGTCTGTCGGCGCAGCCGCCGCGAAGCGGAGCGCTCGTCCCGGGCTCCCCGGCGGCGGCGGCAGGCAGGTGCGGTTCCGCCCCGACTCCCGGCGTCGCCGCCCGCGGGCGGGCCGAGCCGCCTGACGTCAGCGGGAGCCGCGGAAGATGGCCGCGGAGCCGCGCGGTGCGCAGCAGCCCCTCCGCGCCGGGCCGGGCGGTGCCGCGCCTTCGCCCCGCGGGCGCTCCCGCAGCGGAGCCGGACGGCGGCTCTGAGCGCGGGGCTCGGCGCGGCGGGCGGCCCCGCTTCCCGCTCCGCCATGAGCTGCTCGGCGGACGCCGCGAAGGAGAAGCTGCTGTGGAACGTGAAGAAGGAGGTGAGCGCGGGCTGACTCCCCCCGCAGGAGCCGCTGCTGCGCGGGGCCGTTCCTTGTGGGGCGGCTGCGGTCCGGTAACGGCGCCCGGCGCGATCCGCGTGACGAAGGCTTTAATCTCTTTGGCGGCAGGGCCGCCTGTCCACCCAGAGCAAACGAAACGAAGCTGCGGGCGGATTGCGTTAAAATCTGATTCCCCTTCGGGAGGGATTGAAGTGCGGGGTTCGTCCCGCTGTTTGACGCTCCCGGTGCCGCTGGCGGGCGGAGCAGAAGCGCCCCGCGGCGATGCAGCGGCGCTCCGGGGAGGAGCGGAGGCGCGGCGCTGCCCCGGGATGGCGGCTGTGCGCCCGCGGGTCGCTTGGCGCTGCCCCGCCGAGCTGAGCTCCGTCCCTCCGGCCGCTGCCCCCGAGCAGCGCCGGTAGCGTTGGTGGTAACAGCCGGGGCTGCGCCGGGCTTTCGTGCGGCGTTCCGGCCGTCGCAGCTGTGTGCGGCTGTTCTTACATAAGAGCGGGGCGAGGATGTCACTAATGCTTGTCCCTCACAGCAGGACGAAGTTTTTCTGACAGCTTCTCCCTGCGCACAGCTGGGGAGGTGGGACGCGGTGGGGCTCTGCGGGTCGGCGCAGCCACAGGTGTGCTGCTGCGTTCCGGAACCGCGCCTCTGGGACGCAGCGGAACGGGCTTTGGGGTGCATTGGGTGCGCTTCTCTCGTGGGTGAATGTTTACGTAGATAATTAAGTCTGAGATGCGTTTTGTCACTGCGGTGCTGTCCTGATGGGTGAAGGGGATTTTCGTGATCCCGGCCGGCTTGAGCAGCGCGGTGTGTGAGGTTACGGCTGTGCTGCGCTGGGGGGGAGGAACCCAGCGTCGGTTCTGCGCTGGGTGAAGGAAACGGCATCGGGAGGCGCTGAGAGGGAGACTCTTTTCAGGCGGTCCGTCAACGCAGGCAGGAATTGAACACAAAGCGCTGCCATCCCAGCCGACAGACTTCTGGAGAGGTTTTCAACCTCCTTTTTTTCTGTATGGTTTCTCACACAGCTGTTTTTTACCTGCCTCGCTTCTGTTTTGTTTGAAAGTTGAACTGTTCCACGTACGTTCTGAAAGCTGTCATTCCAATTGTAGACCTTTACAGCCGGGCTGTTCGCCCTGTTGCATTACTTCCACGTTAGTCAGTGTCTAATGGAGTTCAGAGTCGTGTTATTTTTTTTCTGTATCTGTTTACACCGATCCTATTAAGATTCAGTGAGTTTGCAGAATGTAAGAGGGGAGTCTCTGAAGTCACTTGGTGCAAAGTGTTTTTTTTTATTATTATTTTTTATTTTCTTTCCCCACAGCAAAAACTGCTGTATTGTTCCTTTGGGAAAACTTGATGCTTTTTGCTTTTCTCAAATGGACTTTTTATTTCCCACTGGTAAAGAATGTATTTTGTTGACTCGGATAGAAAGGAGGACATGTAATGTGTTTTGAAAATTACTCTCTACTGGGATTCGTGCTGAGGCTGCTTATAAGTTCACATTTTAAACATCTCTCTCTGCAGGATAATCTGTTGTGATGAGTAGGCTCATAAAACAAGATTTCTCTAGCCATTTCCTTCTACCTTTTCAAATGAAAGCTTTTTGCCTTTTATGGATGTAAATCCTCTTTCTAGCTGTGAAACAAACAGAGTAACAATTACCTTAGAAGTTCCACCATAAAAAAAAAAAAAATTCAGAGCACTTTAGAAATGCAATTGCTCGTCTTACAACTAAAATGCAATGACTGCTGAACAGAGATTGTTTAACTGCTGTCATTTACACCGCCCAGTTCTGCCAGGGTAACAAACGTCAGTGCGGCAGAAGCGATCAATAAATGAGTGGTAGTGGCAGAAGCTGAAGAAGGCAGGGATGTGGGGATGTGGGAGATGAGGTTTTCTTCCTTGAGGAAAAAATGGGATGGGTATGAACTGTGTTTCTGGTTATTCCAGTGCTTTGTGAGCACTGTTCTTTGCCTCTGACACTGTACTGTCCCTGTGGTGCATCTCCAGCATCCCATCATGATGCACGGTGCGAAAAAGTAAAAATTAACAAAAATTATAACAATATAACAAAAACTGAAATAAACCCAAACATTTCTCAGCTTAATAAGTCGTATGTTGTGACCTGAGTTTGGTGTTTGCCTCTGAAAGCGCTGGCCAAAACCCATTATAACGTGCAGTGTCTGTTGAAGGAGCTTGCACTGCCGTAGTGTGTGGGCAGAGCTACCATCAGGATATTCTTGCTCCTCGCATGCCAGGATTTTTGCTTGGATATCTTTTCCATGCTTAAGGTTGGTAAACTTGGTGCACGTGAACAGAATGTCTTTGGAGACTGTCGCTGTGGTCTGTTAAAATGAAGCTTTCTGCAGTTCTCTCGCTTTGTGGCCACTTGTGGTTCATGAACGGAGGGACTGCAATAAAAACAGCAAGTGCATCAATTTCTCTATGTGATTGTGCCACCTGGAAGAGTAGAAGGCTGGCTGATTGCATAGGCAATGTACTGACCTTACAGAGGAGACATGGGATGGAAGAAGCCTGTGGCACCTGGGGTGAACCTCTGTCCCTTGGAGCCACCTGAGGGGTTTTCTCTCCAGGCGCTGTTCCGTCCATGCTGCTGCCTCCTCCCTTGCAGCTAATCCAGCACACAGCAGACCTAAAGTTCTAACAGATTTCTCAGCTGTGCAGGTGGATGAGTGAAGGGAGGAGGGGATGCATGTGTTTATTTTAATGAGAATAGGTTGCACTTGATAAGGTGGATGCCTTTGGAGGCTCAGAACGCTTCATTGACAAGGGCCTGCCCAGGACAGGCATTAGAGCCGCAACAGCATAGTTCTCTACAAGAAAATGATGCAGAGTTTGAGGGGAGGGCAGAGAGCTTGTGTTCCATTCTGTGATTCTGTGTTCCACTTAATCAGAAAGAGTTTGACTGAACTCCTTGCCTAGGGCATCCCTGAACTGCGTGGCATTGAGCAATGACGTACAGCGAAGAACAGTGCATTCCAGCTTTTGAATCTTCTGACAGTGCCCTGAAAATGTGTTTTAATAACATGCAGTAACTCTCCTGAAAACTTGCAAAGGTTTGCTCTGTATTTGGTGGCAGCTGGGAACAGATGTGAATTGTTCAGTTAGTCTGTACTGCTTAGTTGGGGGTCCTAGATTTAAGACCCAACCATGGGCTGACCGCGTGGCACTGCTGCACAAAAGTAGTGTTGATTTACTGCATTCATAACCTTGTTCTTTCTAATTGTGGCTACAGTTGTTTGGGTTTTTTTTACTTTCTTCCTGAGTCCACACAGCGGGGGCTACATCAGCTACTGAGCTAATAAACACTAACGTGCAGGGGATGCCTGGGAAGTGTGTGACAGCAGGAGCTGCCTTCTAGCTCCTGAGCTCTAACTCCTGTTAAACTACTCGTCTTCCTCCCTGTAGTCAGAGGCAGGATTCCAGTTACTCTTGTCTGGGGAGCTGGAACTGAAATCTTAGGTGCAGTCTTAAGGAATTAATGGTGCCTAAATTCAAATCTATAAACATCAGTCACACATGTATGACTTACCCTGGAGCTGCTCTCTGATGCTCCCCCTTCTAGCCACCTTAATGCTAGTGGCTCTTGCGTACTTTTCCCCCGCAGCAAATGGAACCATTCATTTAGCAGCTTAAATATGGTTGGGCTCTGAAGAGGACGTCACGTGTTGAAGCGTCCATACGGCGAGCATCAGGGCTGGGGCTTCGTGCAGCTGCTCGTCGGGTCGGGGGGTGTGGGAGTGGGTACGGGCCTCAGGCTGTCAGTTGGAAGGAGGTAGGTGTGATGGCTCCACAGATGGTCTCACTGGAGGAATAATTACTCCAAACTGAAGAGAACATCTTTGTAGGCAGCTGCCACCTCAAATACGCAGCCCAGATGCTGCCCAGCAATGCATCTGCAGCTCCTCTGGGCTCGGGCACTAAGAGGGAAGAACTGCAACCTTTGGACCTATCAGCACTGCAAAGAGCGGTAACCCGGCTAGCTTTAAACTGGTTATCTCAGGTACCAGGCGCTGCTTAATGAGAGCTCAGCACAGACCTGCTGAGAAGCAGGAGTTGAGGTCTCCTAGACATGAAGATGCAGCCCAGTGGCAGGCTGGTGGTGGCCATTGCTGTGCCACGTGCACTAACAGACGGAGCTGATACACAGGCAGTATGCTGAGCCTGCTGATAGAGTTGCCTATGGGGACACACGGTTACTTGCTTGATAATTCACTGTTTGATGGACCCCGGGGCTTGCTTAGGATGCATGTCTTTGCAGCTCAGGAGTTCCTTGTGTTTAAAAAAGAGTAGAATGCCCTGTGTGGGGAAAAAAACCATGTGGGAATACATGATCTCGATTTAGTGAGCAGAAGTAATACGCACAGAAAGGCCAGGGGTGCGCCATACAAAAAGCTTGCTAGCTGACTGCTGCTGAGGAAGTTCTCCAGAGGGAACTCTGAGTGCTCTGAAATAACTCAGCCTTTTAGAGAGGCCTGCTGCAGGTAGACTTGTCTGCGTTCTCCCTCTGGTTTACCCCATCCTATAAAAAGGTGTTTCATTTCATTCTTCCTTTCCCTTCTTGCATCCTTTTACCATTTCCTCTAAGCAGACTAACTTTCATGAGTGATTCATCTTGTAGCGATGGGGAAATGCCAAGCAAAGGTTGAAACGAGCTGAAACTCCCAAGTGCTGTCCTTGTTTGTGTTGGGATTTTAAAATCACTTCTTTTTACTTCTTTCTTGTAGGTAAAGCAGATCATGGAAGAAGCAGTCACCAGGAAATTTGTACATGAAGACAGCAGTCATATCATCGCCTTATGTGGTAAATGGCACACAAAAAAATGAATGCTGCATACCTTACTTTGTAGGGATTTATTTATCCTGCTGTAAGAGGAAAATACTGGGGTTTCAGTATCAGAAAAACATGGAATGCAGGCTCGTGCTGCCATTTCTTTGTGTTTGCTACATCCATCGGTACATTATGAATAATAAAGCAAGTTATTTAAATAGCATTATGCAATACCAAGCCAAAACAGGGTGATTTTCTAGGAAGCATTAATAGTTTAAAGGTATGTATTAAGAGATAAGTGACTGTTAAGCTACAACCCAGAGAATAACTGGCAAAAGTTGAAGTTTCCAGTCATGGGTTAAATTCTGGCAGCTATCTTCCAGGTTAAGGTAGTTCTGTAAACTCTATCGATGAATTTGTAGAATAAAATGTCTCATTCTGAATGAAGCTGACAGAGTTCAGCCCAAAGTCAATGAAAGAGCTGTTACTTTTTTTTTTTTTTTTAAGAAGAAGGGAAACTATAATAGAAGTCTCAGTGACTTTTCTAGCTGGCATCACAACACTTGGCACGTTGTAGATCTTCACAACAGTTCTCTGCTGTGAACTAAATGCTGCTTTACATCAGTGGTGCATTTGAGAGGTTGAGGATCTAGACTTTCACACTCTGGACATCCTCACGTATTTTTAAATACAATCATGTATTTTGGAACTTGTGTTGCCAAGAAAATAAGAAAATAAAACTCCTTTGGAGGTAATATCACAGAGTGCATCAAAGACAGCTGACGTTTCAGAACTCTCAAGATCAAAGTCTGAATAAATTATAGAGTTTGACTGTTGTTTGCCTGGCCTTTGTAGGCTGATGTGAACGTGTGTCATGGTGCGGAGTGAAGCAGAACTTCACCCTGTGTGAACTGGTGGATGAAGAACGGTCCGTTTGCAGGAGCCTCAGGAGGGGGCAGCCCCCAGGAGTTTGTACCAAATGCTCCTATGGAGGCATAGCCCCTTCGTTCACATGCTTGAAAAGGAACTCTTGAATATTGATTCTGTGGTCCAGCCATCATTTACTGGGGCCAGTAAGAATTTAGCACTATTCGTCAGACTTCGGTGTGTGGAAAGCATCACAGCAAGGTATTTATTAGTGAGAATTAAAGCTGCATACAGTTGTAAAGGCGTGTTGGTCTGTGAACTCCTGGCTGCTTCCTTGTCGTGCTTCAAATTGAAGATTAATTCAGAGCAGTGCTTGAGAATGACTGGAGAATAGCCATCATCTAAGCAGAGAGGTTAAGAAGCGTTGAATTTGCCTTTGAAGATAAGTGTGATAAGCGTAAGGCTGTTTAGAGAAACAGGTATCAGCGTGTGTTCACAGAATCCTGAGAATGGTAGCCTGCACTGAGTTCTGCGTTTATGTTTCGTTGTGTTTAGTATTCCCCTTTACTCTGCTGTGTCCTTACACAGAGGAAAGAGTAAATCAGGAAAATGGTCCTGAGGTTGGAGCGAATGAAGAAACTTTCGTTGTGTCCTTGCTGCAGTCTGCCTGTTGAGTCTGGGATCTGAGTGTGTCAGTTCTCTGTCTTTGGGCTGCATTGTTGATGTAAGGGCTGGTGGGGCAGCAGCTGTTTCTGCTTGGATCTGTTCATTAGGAGTACTGTAAGATCTTCTTAATAAGCATCTCTTCCTCCTGCTGTGACTTCGTTTGGGTTTGTGCTGAGAATTTGGCAGGGTCTGAAGGACTGATAACAATCTGTGCCTTATTATCTACTCAGCAATCTTACCTATTCTAAGGAGATATTCTTACCTGCATAAAGGTTGCTGCTTCAAACGCGGGACTTAATTATCTCTAAAACAGATGTAGGTGAAACTTCCACTATCACATCAACTAATTGAATGAAGAAGCTGTTTCCAGCCGATTTGGCAGCAGATTAACCGCTCCTGGCTGGGGTTCTCTCGTGTGTGCAGTTCTCTGTCCTCTCCAATTTCTGTTTCATGTGCTTTCAAGTTTTTTCCTTCTGTTTAAATTTAGATTGGCTCAGTATATGAGTCATTTTCAGTGAGTCTTCATTATAAATATAGAATTCTTGTGAATCATTTTACTCTCTGCAAGGCTGAGCTTAGCAAGAGTCTCTTAAATACATGGTAGTTGATTTTTGATGCCAGCTTGCACTAGAAACTGAAAATTTCCTAGCTCTCTTAGATGCTAGATGGCTAAGGTACCACCAGGTCTTACGTAGTATCTGCTGCTTTTCCCATGATCTTAAATGTGTTTCTGTTACAGTACGTGGGGCTTTGTAAGGACAAGAACTCCTCTAATCCTTCTGTAGCAGATATGCTCTAGTCTGACGAGGTCAGCTGGGGAACAGATGACCTTGCACAGATTTTCATTTCCAGAACTTCTTTAACACACCTGGAGGCAGGGGCTCAGTCTGTGTTAGTGTGAGCTAAGTGGGCAGTTTATTGCTCAGCCACTTGAGATATTCCTCTGGTACAGCAACCACTTGTATTTTGGCAAGGGGAAACCAACTGAGCTGCTGAGTAACCACACTGCCATATGTGATTTACAGCGTATGTGGAGATTTACAGACAGGTTTTGAGAGCCTTGCTCAAGCAGAATTCCCAATAGCTATCATGAGGGGAAGATGAGCACAGCGTCAGGATTTTAGGTAGTGGTGCTGTGGATAAGAGCATATTGAAATGGGCTTTGCGGGTGCTGGAACGAAGAGGAGCCTCCTTAGGGATGGAATAATGAAGTGCTGTTATGTCCAAGTGTTGTCAAGCCTGTTTCTTTTAGTGATCTGGGGCTGAAATAGTTGATTAGAAATTGTGCACAAGCCTATGCATGAGACTTAACCAAACTCTGGAACCAGGAGGATGTGAATGGGTTCTTTGCAGGGAGGAGCCCGCTCCCTTTGGAGAAAGTTGCTGTGGAAGTTCTTGCCTGTTGCTGTGCCATTCGTATTTTGCTCAGGCTGTCAGCGACTGCCCTGTGTGAGAGAACAAAGCAGTACTTGCACTTTCTATCTCCCCATTTCCCCAGCTTACTCTATCGTTAACACGGACAGTGGGTTGCTCTAGGGTGGATTTCATCTATGTGGTGTTAATCAGAAGTATAATGAAAAGTATAATGAAATGATGCAGGCTGTGTTTAAATTTTTACA
This sequence comes from Chrysolophus pictus, assembly GCA_037305975.1. Taxonomy (NCBI): domain Eukaryota; kingdom Metazoa; phylum Chordata; class Aves; order Galliformes; family Phasianidae; genus Chrysolophus; species Chrysolophus pictus. Next base: position 9,555,186 of record CM074594.1, read on the forward strand.
TCTTCAGTGGACAGGCATTTCTGTTAGGAACTGGATGTGGATGTTTTCAGCCCAGGTTATCTTGTGCCGTTGCCTTAGTAACAGTAGCTGACATCACATTACAAGCGGACCATGCCTTGTGTGTTCAGTGAGTGCTGTCCTCCTGCACCCTGCCTCCAACAACTCCCTGCAGGTTCTGGGGTGGTGGTGTTCTCACCAGAAATACCTGTCCTTCCCAGCTTTTATGCTTCTGAGGAAAAAGGGAAGAAAAAGGAAGTTCTTCTTGTCTGTCTCTGTAGTTATCTGATGTGGTTTTATCAGTAATCAGCAAGCAGGGCTTTCTGGTTCAGCACGTTGCATTTCCTATGCTTGTCCACCAGCTGCATGAAGCTTCAAGTCTCGTTGTGTGTGCTTGTCCATCTTTGGGTCTGACAGTAATGCGACGCTGTAAGCAAAGAAATTAAAATCTGTTTAAATCAACTTAATGCAGCAAGCATAATGCCTTGACTGTGACCAAATCCAAAGACAAGCTCACCTGAATGTTGCTCTTGCTGTTGTCCAGGGCGTGTAGCTCATGTCTGGGTCTCTCAGGACTGGTTTCCTCCATGAGGTCTCTTATGCTGTGTCCAGTCCGGATCTGTCATGGTGTGGCTGCTCTAGGGAAATGCCAGGTCTGCCTGTGCAGGAGGGCAGGCAGTGAGGTGGGGTGACAGCCAGCAGCATTGCAGCTGCATCACCTATTTGGCTGGTCGGGAAGGGAGGTTTATTTCCCTGTTCTCTGCTCCATTATCATTGTGGTGTTTGTTTAATACACTTCATGTTTTGCTTGCGTACTGCAGAGCTGTAATAACTTTCCTGTGCTGCATTTGTGTGTGTTATTCGCTGAAGAGGAAAAGAAAATGATGTGTGTGGGGGGAGCCTTCTACTGGAAAGGGAACTTAAAGCACTCCGTGAACATGGTGCACACTTGGTGCCTTACCAGTGGGTTATGTAGCCAGAAATTATATTGCTTCTGTAATAATAGTAATTAAATGTAGCAGATGTGCCTTGTTTTTAAAGGTAAATTGATAAATACTCCAGCTGGAAACTTTGCCCAGACAGTATTTTCCTCAGTGAAGTTAGCAGTGTATTTTCTGCTTGTCAAAACTGTGAGTGGAAGAGCAGGAAGCGTTTGAACATGAATGTGGCTGGTGACTCAAGGCCAGGCATCTGGGGAGCTTCAGGGACAGGTGATGTCTGAGTGCAGGAGTGCCTGGTGGTGCTAGGTAGGAATCTAGGCTGCTGTCGTATGAAAGGGATAACAGCAAAAATGAGGTTAGTTGTGGGATTGTTTTCTTCATTAGTTTTATGATGACTTGTTATCCCATTTTGCACAAAGCTAATTGTGTTTGAAAGAGAATATGTAATTAGGAACCAGTGACTGTTGTGATGTTGGAGCTTGTGTTCTGTTTTTTCTCATTCAAGACTTGAAATATGAGCAGTTATCAGAGTCGCCAAAAGCCATGACTGCCAGCCCCAAGCAGTGAAAAATCACGAGTCAGAAATATTTTCCTTCATGGCTCTAAATTACAAAACTAGATTAAAGTTCATGACAGGAAAATAAAATCAACTGAGGAATAGAAATACATTTCATATCCAGAGATTTTTATCCAGTGACACACTTCAAGATGGTAAAGCTATCAAGAGTATCAAATATGCAGAGATGTGCAGTAAAATCTTGGAAGATGGCAATGTGTGAAACTCTTGTTTGTTTTTAAGATGCACAACAAGCTGTTCCCAGGCAGTTCAGCTGGAGTCACACATTTGTAGTTCTTCTGGCAATCAGCCCCACTGGGAACAGATGCTCTTGCTTACACCTGCTTTTGTAGGGAAGTACCTAGAAGCTTCTGGATGGAGAAGTTACAAATCTATTGTCGCTCTTTCTTTTTTTTCCTTAGCTTGCAGAAATGTATTTTACATAGAAACAGCTGTAAATAACCATTGTCCAAACAGGCGTTTTATAGTTTTAATTATTTTGGTATGAACATTTTTAAAAACACAGTTAATCATTTATGTAAATGCAGGTCTGTTGTAAAAAAAAATAAAATAAAATAATAATAATAATAATAATAATAATTTAAAAAAATTGAGTCTATGTTCCTATCCCTGTTTGGAAACAAATGGAACATTTTCAGTGATGAGTAATATCTTGAAAGTAGTTTACAGAGATTCCGCATCATTTCATAAACACATTAGCCCTAAGAGAGATTATCACAATTGAGGGGAGGCAAATATTTTTTCACACAAATTTAAAAGCTTTTTGGTTGTGCCCCAAAGTTGACCACTTTTAAGTAATGAGCAGAGTGTTAGAGGGAGGGGAAATAAGAGTGAATATTAGCTCTGCTGTGAAATCAGATTTTGAGCTGCACGTGCTTTTAGCTTGAGAAGTGAATTACAATTTCTCATGCTTTTTAGAGCACTCTGCTAGACATGTTATGTTAGCTCTGGGCTATCAAATTAGATTGCATCCAGTTATTTAGAGAAACCTCAGTTATTTCGATTCACCATAACAGTGTTTAATGGAAACACTTCCATTTTCTGAAGGGTCCTTGAAGCTTAATGGTCAAGATTTTAAAGAGATGTGGTCACCAACTTCCATCCCTGATGTGTCCCAGCCAGACCTATCTTTAGAACTGAGGACTGTGCATTTAGATACCTTTTTATTTCCTCACTGCCTTCTGCAGGGACTTACTGTGAAAGTGATGTCTATGTTCTGTTCATGTGGTAGAGCAAAATGCAGGTAGTGAGTTCTAGGTCAACTTAACTAAACTGCACAGCCTTAGGTGTTGAGTTCCAGCTAGCTGCTGCTTTTGCTGTGCTTCCAGGAGGAAATGAAATAATTACCTGTATTGAAGAAGCATCACCAGCAGCCAAGGGAGGTTACTAGGTAACCTATGAGCTCTTTAATTTAAACAGGGGTTTATGTGCTTAACCTTGAAAATTATTGCAACCCTGAAATGAAACAATTGCAGGTATTCTCATGTCATTCATAACCCGTATTGTGATGCTTAAATCACAGCAGCAAATGGCTGAGGAAAATGTTAGTTTCAAATGGCCCACTTGTTTTTGGTGCTTTTTTTTTTCTGGTGTCTAAGGGAATCCTTCAGTCTCAGTTGCAGTGATTGCTGCAGGCTTGGGTTTTGATGAACGATGGACTGAAGATCAGGTGAGGGAGGAGGGAGTGGGAGTTTGGCTCTTTCCTTGTTATCTTTGTCTGCTGCCCCACGACCTGCGTGGATTTGTCCTGTGAAGTCCGGACAGGCTGTGATCCTTGGTGTTTGAAGGCAGGACGTTAAGTGGGGATTGAGACCTAAGCACACTCTTGATATTCTGTTTTTCTCTCTTGTATAGAATGCCCAAAGCAGCACTCTTTAGACAGAGGAGCATATTGGGATACATGCTCTACAGTCATTTACTTCTTGGGGAGAGTGCAGGTTCAGAGTGTTTCTCAATGACATGGCATGCTGTGACTTGGTGATAAGATTGGTTTCAAACTGGGCAGATCTGTGATTACTTGGGTGCAGCAAGAGCATCTTACTGCTTCTTTGTCATCTTCCTCCTCTTGCTTGTTCTTATTTTCTTCAAGCATCGTGAATCCTATTCCCAGTGCACAGTTCCCATGAAAACGAGGTATTCAGCTAAGGAAAGTCTCACCTTCTAAATAAATCCCGTAAATAATCCTTCCACAGGCCTGCTTTTCTCTGCTTGCCACTCTTCCAAACTCATCACTGGAGCTCTTTTATTTCATAGTCTGTTAATTCTTGTCAAGATCTTAAGGGGGAAAAAAAGGAAGCTGTTCATCTGACATTGCAGGACATATCCTTGAAATCATAAAAATGTGACATTCTTTAAAACTTGTTGGAGACGGGGATTATTTTTTCTGTAAATCAATAATATATCTGCACTTAATTAAATTCAGTGGTGGATACTGCAGGGGATGTTTCTTATAATTGGCTGGAGTTGATGAACTTTTAGATGGCTGCTGTCAGCTGGATGATGCAAAAGAATTATCTGAGCTGTGTAGGTTTTCTTCCAAGCACGGCGCTGCTCCTCCAGGGCGCCCATAAGGGGGATCTGTGTTTCTCTTTTTCATGCATGTATGTGGCTATGGTGACAGTAGGAAGCTCAGGCTTTCTGAGCATAGCGTAGTTTTTACCTGTGTGCACGTAAACGTATAAATAAAGGGAAATGTGTGTGTGTACAGGCTGCACTGAGTGGAGCTCAAGGGATACAATTGAGGTAGTTGTGTGATGTCTGCTGCAGAATCTGGGCACATCTGTGGATCTGCTGGCAAAGCTGCTTTTACTTTGTGCAAATAATGTTGGCTGAAGAGTTCATCATGTTGTCTGTATATATTGAGCTCAGTAACTGGCGTAGACCAAAAATATATCTGGCCTGGATTCCAAAACTGAAAGATGTGGAGAATCCCCCTTTTCTGTGGATGTTTTGTTCAGCATTCCTGCAGATAAAAATATGCACCTTACTTCTAGGATGAGGTGATCTGTTTGTAGTTTCTGCAGTTTGCTTTCTGGCAGAAGTGGGTCCTCAAATACTTCGTATTTCCCCCTGCAAAGACATTTGAGTGTTGCTGTTGGTGTCCTCTCTTGTCTTTAAAACGATTCTGAAGCTTGAGATGATTCTTTTACATGGTTATCAGTTTGTGCTGAAGATTCCTTTCTGTCTGAGCTTGGATGTGTGTGCGTGCAGGAGAGCGTGGCCATGGGCGATGCTGAGGAGGTGCCATGAGATGAGTGCCTGCCTCTGGGCACGCAGTGAGCAAAAAGGCCTCCGTGCATCTTCCAGGCTGCTGAACTCTTTAACCAATGTGCTGTGAAGCTCTCCTGCAGCTTGCTGTGTCGGAGGGCTGCTCTGAGGAGGTGACCCATGTCCTGTCCCACGTGTTGGAGTAGGAACGTGTCTGTTGGAAGATGTATTCCCTTCCTTGAATGCTTCTCAGTTTAGCTGGATATAAGCCACTGTGTGTTTGAAACTTAATTCAGATTAAGTCAGGTGTGAATTTAAAGTCAATTGGCTGTTGTGGAGTAATGCTCTTGTATAAAGGAGCCCTGAGAGAAGAGCTGAAGAAAGCAAGTACTGCTGGCCTCAGTCTGGTGGTGGAGGCGAAGGAAGCGATGTGGAGGTGACACACGTTGTGTCTGGGACTGAAACCAACACCAGACCTCGGGGTGCTGTGCACATAAAACTGGATGTGGTGCATTAATCTCATCCTGTGGTACACACACTGTGAGGCAATCCAGGAGCTAACTCCAGCATGTCTGCCCTTGCAAATAACTGCTCTGTGTGTTTTACAGTCAGCTGGGTACTGATGCTATGCCAGGTCCTTGTGATGAGAAATGTCACGGTGGAATAATTAAATACTGGAGCTTCAGGGGCAGTCACTGTGGAAATTGCCCTCCATGGCAGCTGCAACATTTATTAGTAATTAAAGCTGTGCCTGCTATGCTTTTCACTAAATTTGCTTCATCAATATTTTATTGTTCCAAAGAAATAACAACAACAAAAAAATACAGTGAAGGTGGGAAGAGAGCCTGTTTCCTAAGCAACAGCAGTGCATTTATTTGCAGTTATTTTTAAAGGCAGGTTGCTTCATTTAAGATCTGGTATCAGTTATTACTGCATTGCTTTAAGCATCTGGAAAGCTGCCTTTTTTTCATTTTCTTTATTTCTAATTGAAAGGCAGAGCAAAACAGCAGCTGAGTTAGGATTCTTTGCGATGACTGTGAGACGGGATTTTGGGCTGTGCTGTGAAGAGCATCCCCTGTATCATCACTGTTGTTCCCATCCCACTCTGCCTGGCCTTGCACGACCCTGTGTGCAACCAAATGGTGCTCGCCCCCGTTCCTGCTTCTCTGTCAGAGGCACAGATGCTCCCTCTTCCTTTGAGTAGAAACAGCCGTGCTTGCAGAGATGTCATCAGCACTGGGCTCCCACTTGTAAGGCTGCAGGCAAACAGGCATTGCCTCTGCCACCTACAGATGTCCTTTGATTGCAGCGGATGTTTGCCAGTTTGAGCTGACTGCTGAGAGGGCGGGCAGGGATGTGCCTGTGTCTCCTGGTCTTTCTTTCATGGAATGGTGCTCTCTTTGGCTTTTGCACATGGTGTGGGTGAAAAAGCAAGGTAGTTCTGAGGCAGTAGTCTTCTCTGTGAGTATTTGGTTGTTGCTTTTCTTGGACTAGTGCTCCTCTGGGTTCAGCCTCAGCCCTCCTGCAAGCAGCAGTAAGTGGTGCTACGACAATTATTGCACAGTAGTTTGGGGCCAGCTGTGGTAGTGCCCTAATTATTGAGAAGTTATTGGTGTTCCCTACTCTGAGATGTGATTTGTGTCCCAGTATGTGTTTATACAGTGCTTGAGGCAGTGAGACCTTGGTGAAATAGAGAACATAATAACCACTTTTTAAAAATGTAGGGTATTCTGTTCTGTTGGTGCAGCTTGAAGTGAAACTGGAGGATAATAACCAATGGAGTGATCACAGCAGAAGGTGAATCCCCATTTCTTCAGATAGATAGTGGGTATTAAAGTGTACAGATACCTTGTACCACTCAGTGAGGTTTTGTTTGGACTGCAGTGATTTGGAAGCAGCATAGATGGGTCAGTATTTCCTTTGTGTACTTTCTAGCTCAATAGAAACTTCGTCTATTTGTCCTGGGGATAAAGGAGGTGTGGATTTGAATAGCAGAAGCATTGATACTGGATACTGAAGGTATCAGTTGAATACTGTGAATGTTTGAATGCTTTATTTATTGAGTCCAGCAACAAAACAAAAGAAAAAAAAAATCCAAGTCCTTCATTATCAGTAAGTACATGAGACATGCTATTTCATTTACACCAGCTGCGCTGCTTGCCCTGGGTTTGCCCATCTCCTGTTACCCGCTCACTGAGGATGGCTGCACACATGTGGGGCTTTCCTGTGTTTGAGCTGTCCCTGTTGTTCAGCTGTTGAAGCTGATCACAGCACAGTGCATCACGATCCTCTGGTTTTGACACGCTTAGCAGCAGCATTTATGTGACATCTCTCACATTAGACAGTACTGAGGTAGTACGTGTCTCTTGTTTCACTTGCAGATGAAACTGAAGATGACCACGTAGGTGATGCAACGAGGGAATATGTGAAATTTATTCTGAAGAATTTTCAGTTTAATTAAACTTAGCAATGGCTAAGATGGAGGAGTAGAGAGTATGTTGATTTCTGTTTTACCGAGAATGAATTCAGGGTGCATAGTTAGAAGATTTGATTTTGCTAAATCAAGTTATTGTATCCTGATTTATTAAAAAAAAAAAAAAATTAGATGAACACTCTAAAGCCACATGAGCAATCGAAGCCATCAGTATTTAATTCTACTGCTGTTCCACTGGGAAATTAGGGATTCTCATGGAAAGTTTACCTTTTGTCAGATTTTATCCAATATTGCTTAGCTTAAAGACATATCTGCCTTCGCAGTTGAAAGCAAAATAGTTGTTATTCCACAACGTTTCCCATTTCTTTACTAGTGCTGTTTTCCACACTTAAAAACCAAGTGGCTGTATTTACAGAACACACAAGGTAAATTTCTGTAATAGAGATATGTTAGTGGGAAGCCAATCAGAGATTTCTTTTTTCCAGAATGTTAAGATACAAAATGTGAAGTTATGAAATCTCAAAAATGCTTCTCTTACTTTTATTTTTTTAATTAATTCAGGTAGTTGTTCAGTCTTGCAAAGCAAAGAAATAGGAGAGCAGTGCTGGAAATTAAGGAAGCATCATAATAACTTAATACAGACATATGCTGTGATCCTTCAGCTGCTGCAACAGCTTCTAGGCTGGCTAAATGCAGGAGATGTGCCCGTGTGCTGTCAAGTCTTGCCTAGGAGTTGGGGTAGGTTTCAGGGGCTCAACAGAGAGGACGGTCTTTTTCAGACACAGGCTTTTGGTTAGCATGGGATTGGAGACCATTAAGTACTTTAAGTCGTCAGGAAATGCTCAGTGCCTGAAAGTGCAACAAAATGCTGCCTTCTGTCAGAATTAGCTGCTAAATCTTGGGAGAGATGTGACGTATATCAGAACAGGTGGAACTCTGTTTATTACTCGTAACAAATTTAACTTGGCCATTCTAACTGCAGTTTACTACAGAACAGGCTGCTGGCATTGAGGAGAGGAGAGCATTGCTCAGGTGCAGAACACAGGCTCTTCTATAAGGGCTGGCAGGCCTCTTGGGTTTCAGTGAGAGTGCACACCTTCAGGATGTCATTTAGTTGGGGTTTTTTCCTCCCTGTGAATGAATTGATCTCTTCCTCATGCATTTTTATGGACGATGTTGACTGGACAACTCATCTGCAATGAAGTTTTAAAAGCTTGTAGATGGGAAGCTTTTTTTTTGTTTCTTTTTGTTTGGTTGGGTTTTTTTGCTGTTTTTTTTCTTTGATTTTGTTTTTTTTTTTTATTTTGTTTAATTTGTCATCTTCTTTTATTTTTCCTGCTGCAGTTTAAATGAGATCAGGTTAGGTTTCTTGGCAGGCTGAAATGAATTGAATTGGTTCTGCCGTGAGGATTTCATTGGAGTTTTTGCATTTTGTTTCATTTTCAGTAGAATGTGGAATTCTTTCACTGTCAGTAACTTACAGGGTGCTTATAACTGCATATTATTTACATACTTGCATCATCTGATTTTGAGATCTAGTTTGTCTGTCTTTCCGCAGCTCTCTGTTCTCATGTCTCTACACCTGACCGGTTTGTGTTAGCAGGTAGCACTCACCAAAGAGAAGGCTGAAGGACAGGAGTACCCGTGAATGTATCTCCCTCCCTTTCTTGCAGGTGTTGTGGAAGCATGTCTCCTGCACATGCTGAAGCGCAGGGCTGCTGGCTTCCTGCGAACCGACAAGGTGGCTGCGCTGTTCACCAAAGTTGGCAAGACGTGTGCAGTCGCAGGAGACGTATGCAAGAAAGTGCAGGAGCTGCAGCAGCAGGTGGAGAGCAGGTGAGGATGATGTCTGTTTACTAGCAAAATTCTCGCAGCATTTATGAAGAGGATACAGAGATCACTTGGTAAACACAGAGGGCTTTTTCTCGGCCAAATTTGCGGAAGCTTTGAATCTTGAGTGTCAAGTGAGACAAATGTTTTAGTTTCATCAGGCTGACAGCAGAAGGACAGAAGTTGGGAAGTGAGTCTTTAGTGCTTTATTTAGCTTCTTACAGTGCAGAGGATTAAGATGTCAAGTCCATGCAAAGCAACAAAAGTTATTGACAGAGTGCTCACAGTCTGGGTATGGTGGACCACCAAAGAAGTGAAGGGAGCATTGTCAGTATGCAAATGTATTTTGGACACCTGTAATTGAATGGTTAAGAAGTGAACATTCACCATGTCGGAATATCCAACAGAAATAAAAATGTGTTCTGCTGGGAATTTTTTTCAAAATTGTATTTCTACCACATGAAGCTATGCAGTGCTATGACAGAATCATAGCACATTGGGATCTCCAAAGAACAGTCCCATCCTGCTCCTGCATCAAAACACCATCCCCACAGCATGCCTGAGGCACAGTGTGCAACAGACCCTCTTTTGGTTGGGGTCAAATAGATTTGTTGGGCAGCAACTGACTCCACAGAGTGGAGTGGCTCAGACCACCCTGTTGACCAGTCCCTGCATTGTTGTTTACATCTGCACTTGGGAAGTGAATCTGCTTTGTATAACCAGCTCACCGTCCTGTCACTCACTAAAACACAGCATCAAGCACCCCATTTCTGCACTGCCCTTCTGAAGCGCTGGCTAATACTATAAGAAGCAGCAGGGAGTCATGGCTGTAAGCAAGCTGCCAGCTGGCTATGGATGCTCGTTTGCTTTAGTTCTGGCTTCTCAGTTTGATGTTGCTTATCTTTTAGTTGTCTTGCTGTCTTTCTGTAGGAAGTGAGAGAGAGGATCTCCCTGCCAAGGCTCCAGCGCAGCTGGTGCTGTAGCTGTACATGGTGCTACACAGAGAATGAAAAGATGGGCCTGTGTCCAAGGACTGCCTGGCAGTGGTGTGGCAGGTGCTCTGTAGAACTGCTCTGCCTCTGTTAATCTCGAACCCTACTCCATGCTTCTGGTCTCAGTAGGAATATTTCGTGCTGAAACAGCTCTGTGCCCTCTGGGGATCATGGCTAGCTTGAGTTTGATGGTAGAATCTGAAGACAAGACTCTATTTTTTTATTTTACCATCCTCAATGTAGCTTTCCTGAATAAGTATGAAGATTTATTTGATAAGAAGCTAAATTCTGTTAATCAAATGCAACTTACTTTGTTACACTTGGCATTTTGTTATGGTTTCATTCTTTTGACAGCTACAGTCTGCTATAGATTTGCTGCCTGCTCATTTCAGCCTATATAGCACATGGAAGTTCGGATGTTGGGATTTTTCTAAAGCACCAAAAGCAAAAGATATTTTTGCTGGTGGACTACCTCACCCAATATACCTAATACAGGCCTGTTTGGGGCTGCATTTAGGGATTGCTTGGTATCTGATTTCAGTCCAAAACTGAAGTGTCCTAAATCCTCATTACAGCTATGATTTTCAAAAAATCCCTGACTAAAATCCTGAAACCAGAGCTGGTGAGTGCTAACGTAGCTAGTATGAGATATGCATTTGTCAGACACGTGCTATGTTTTCCAGCACCTCTCTGTGTAGACTTGTCACTGGAGGGATTCCAGTGAGAAGAGATTGTGAACTTTGGCAACTTTTATCTTATGTCCTTTTTCAGGAAAAATCAACCAAACGTGCAGGAACCCCTCAAGAGACAAGGGTCAACCACAAACAAAACGCCTGTACTGACTCCTCAGGCCATCAAACATATATGGGTTCGGACAGCATTGATTGAGAAAGTGCTCGACAAGATTGTGCAGTATATTGTTGATAACTGCAGGTAAAACAAGAATCAAAAGTGTGGATATTTGTTGAAAGTATTTTGTATCCTCTGTATCGGTGTATCTGCTGATACTTGAATACTTTCAAGGTGGTTTTTTATTTTATTTTTTACTTCCACATGATTCACCATATATGACAGAGAATTTGATCACAGTTGTTCCATGTATTGTGGATATTCACCTTACTGGCTTCTCCATCCGTGCTAGTGAGCTAGGGCCACGTCCTTAAACGTAAGTGATTTTTGAGAACCTCAACTGCAGTGAATAAAGCATAACATTTGTTCTTATGCATTTTTATGGCAAATGTATGTCACAACACAGCATGTTTAAGTTCTTCAGCTCTTCTGATCTCGAGGAAGATGATTTAGAGTTTCAGCCCCATCTAGTGGGAGAGACAGCGGAGGATAATGACATTTTGAGAAATTTGGGCGTTTGGATTTTTGGGCTGTGTGTTTTAAAGTTAGCTTTGCTGCTGTGGTGGGAATACTTTTGGTCACTGCAAGAACTGCTATTTGTAGTAGTTCATTGTTCTTGACCGTGTTTCAAGAACATTCCTCACAGATAAACAATATGTTTTAAGAATGTGTGAATCTCTTGGTCTCTGTGGAAAACTGGCAGCACTGCTTGCAGAGAATTGTTATTTGTCTCCATATTGCATTAGTGTCTACAGCCTCAAATCAATATACTGGGTAAGCACATCTAGCAAAAGGCAAGCTCCTTCCTCTCAAGCTCAGTGTCAAAAATAAATGAGGCAGAATGTTCATAGTGAGAGGAAGTGACTTACTTGAGATCATACAGATGATGAATGGAAGAATATGGATCAAAAGTAGGGATGGTGGTAATGTTATTAAATATAAAAGTTTGGAGGGTATTTTAATTGAACTCATTGTTCTAGACTTCCTTTATGCTCCATGGAGATCTAGTCAATGTTATTGATCGTGTTTAGGAAAATAATACTAAAGCAAGTGTCTAAAATAGACCAAATTAATTTCTTTATAACTTCCTTGCAATATATTTCAATGTACTTAAAGAATAGTTAGAGAATAGTGTAGATTGAAAAGTCCTTCAGGATGACAAAGTCCAACCATCACCCTGACCTACCAAGTTTCATCATTAAACCATGTCCCTTAGCACCTGAGTTTAGGATGTGCCGTGTAGTAAAAGCCTTCTAAATACTTGCAAGCCTAGAGGAACAATTCTTTGAAGATCAGTATGTAAGCCAGTCAAGCTGTATTACAGCTTTTAGAGGAGATGCATACATCAGCAATTAGCAACTGCTTTTTTTTTCTACCTGTCTAGTTCAGGAAAGGATGGGTTTTGGATCCCTTTGGTCCCATTTCTGGTGGTTTAGGTAGATGGTTTGCTTATTTGCCCATTGTGTGAGAACATGCATTTGATAATCACAGCTAAATTCTCTTGTTGAAATTTGTTTTGCATTAGAACTGTGATTAAAATCAAGCTTGGAAAACGTGTTCTGATTCAGTATGTGTGCAGCACTGTAGATGCACAGCCTAGATTCCATTTTCAGTCTTGGTAAAGCTCTTAGAACTCTAAACTCTAAAAGCTTCCCTTTATATAGATAATTTAATTGTTTGAATTCACTCTTGAAATGAGCATTTTGCCTCAGTTTTTATTTTTTATTACGTTGACCTTATAGATGACTTTAGTAGTTTTGCTTTCTGCCCGCTCACACAGTCAGTGCCCACTGGACTCCAAGGGGGCTTGCACCAAATATTGAAGAAATTGTTGTCAGTTTAACAAAGAAAGCAGCATATCCAGCTTCTCTGTTGTTCTCTATCTTGCTTTCTTTGGCTTATTTTCTGATAAGCAGTAACGTGATCGTTTTAAAACCAGTTAAGGTATACTACTGGTATAGTAACAGCCAGTGTTTTTAACTGGACTCTAATCTTTTATTCCAGTAAATATTATGAAAAAGAAGCTTTACTAGCAGATCCTGTTTGTGGCCCAATACTTGCCTCTCTTCTGGGTGAGTTCTTGCAAAGTTACTTCTTATCCTAAAGAAAATAAATTGCTTCTTAAACCATTTTATATTATAACTGTACAAAAGGTGATTCTTATCTCTAGCACATGGTTTGACTAACTATAATAGAGCAGTAGAGGAGATGGTGTTTGTTGCATTCAAGACCAGTAGAGACCAGTGCTGTTAATTATTGGTTAGATCAGAGGACAGAATGGAAATGGCTTTTTACGGAACGCGGATTGGAACTATAAATGCTTCTGTGGCAGGGTATTGTGTACCAAAGGAATATTTTCGTGCAGCCATAGATAATAGGACCTGATATGTTATTATACATATTATCTATATAGTGGGCTGGCTGATCCTGTAGGATCATTAAGTGATGATTAATAATTCATCTGTTTTGAGAACAAAATCCCACTTTCAGTACTTGACCAGCAGTATAAGATTCAGTAGATTTGCAGGCAGACTCATGTTTCTCTCCTGGGCTCTTTTCTTAGTTGGACCGTGTGCACTGGAGTACACCAAGCTAAAAACAGCTGATCACTACTGGACAGACCCTTCAGCAGATGAGCTTGTTCAGCGACATCGGATTCATGGAGTCCATGGCCGCCAAGATTCGCCTTCAAAGCGCCCAGCACTAGGAGTAGGTATTTTCTGTGCAGCTATGTCAGAGTTACAAGGCACAGATTGGCAATAAAAACATCCCGGAAGGAAGATATGTGAATTTAAAACAATTTGTCTTTTTTTCTTCTGTAATGGAGCCCTTATCACAGATTAAAAGTCCATTTGGACCCACATACACTATTAAGAAAAGTTTGAGATCCAAGACTAAATTACATGGCCTTTAATGTGTGTTATTTGACCAGATGGTTCGCAAGAAGTGAGCTGTCTTAGCCAGGGATGAGGAAGAGCCTGCATAATTTCTGCAAGGTTTCTTGGCTTCGGAAATTCCAGTACAGAAACTGCTCTGAATGGAGCTGTCAGTAGAGCTATTCCCATTCTGCCTGATCTGCCCTGACTGTTTGTGTGTGTGTGTATATGTGCTAGATCCGGAAACGACATTCAAGTGGGAGCACATCAGAAGATCGCTTTGCTGCTTCAGCAAGAGAGTATGTGGAGTCTTTGCACCAGAATTCCAGAACACATCTCCTATACGGAAAAAACAATGTCTTAGTCCAACCTGTAAGTATGCTGAGTTTTGGGCCAATGCACACAGCTGCTGCTTCTGTGACTTCGCAAGTTGGGAGCAGTGACTTTCCATCTGTGGTCACAGAAATTGTAAGGGACCAGTTTTGTAAGATCAGGGGACCTGGTGGGATTCTCTTCGAGCTACAGAGGGAATTAGCAGACGTTATATGTGGACTCCTCGACTGTTTACCAAAAGTCATGGGAGTCAGGGAAAGTTCCTGCTGACTGGAAACTACAGTCAGTGTTATACCCATCTACAAAGAGGGCACAAGAGGAGGACCTGGAAAACTACAGACCTCTTGGTTTAACCTCAGTTTCTGAAGAAGTTATGGAGATTTTCCTGGGGGACACTGAAGGCAATTAAAGAACAAAACAATTATCATAGTTGATTTGGAAGATTAAGTTGCATTAACTAAGTAGCTTGAAAGGATTTGGTGAATGGGGGTTTTCATCTTTATATAAGTGAATTCAGACTTGAAACTTAGTAAGCTTTAAAGATACTTTGGAGGAGGACTGTCACAATAACCTATCGAGTGCAGCAAGCCCAGATGTGAAGTCTAGATCTCTGTGATCCTCATTTCATAATGGAAGGAGAAACAGAATGAGCTGTGCATTTATGAGAGCCTAAGGTTGTGTCTTGTCTGCAAGGAAAGCATTTTGCAAAGCTGAAGGGAGCTGAACTGATACGGAAACTTCTGTCATCTGGCAACTTGAGAAACAAAGGATATTTATGCAGTGATGCCAAATTTTCCATCTTTCTCTACTGTTTTTAAATGTGATTCGGTATGATCCTTGTTACTGAATTTGTGAAATTGGCTTCATTATCACTGACAAAAAGATACAAATATCATAATGTAATATCCGTTGAGAACAAGACTGATAGCTCTTACTTCAGTGTCTTCTTGCCTCTAAGGGGGATACTTCAGTGCTCCATCGCTGTGTCATGCTAAATCTTATTGCTTGCGTTCACTCAGAAAAATGTTTGTTGCACTCAAGATTTAAATGCATGGATGACAGAGTTGTGAAGGATTTGGATGTTGAAGTGTAATTAGGCCAAATGAAAATAGTCTGGCATGTACAGAATGTGGCCAAATCAAGTGGGCTGAGGGTTGGAATTAAAATCTCAGAATTGTGAAGGGGTGAACAAACAAGAGGAGGAAAAGAAAAAACTCTGTCTAAACTTGAATCATCTTTTTCTGTTTATTTCTGCAAACAGAAGGATGATTTGGAGGCGATTCCTGGGTATCTCTCACTTCACCAGTCAGCAGACAGTTTGACATTAAAATGGACTCCAAATCAGCTAATGAACGGAACCCTTGGAGATTCAGAGCTGGAGAAAAGGTAGTCACTGCATTCAGAAAAAGATTGGAAGCATTTGTGGTGTTTATTTCCTTGCATATTGGCAATAATGGCATAAGTATAACAAAATTGATTTAATTGAAGGGCTTCAAAACAGTGCAGATGTTGAGGTAGCTTGGGTTCTGTTTTGCTACAGATAAGTGACTTTCTGGATGTTCTGTAGTGCAATTGGTCTTAAAATAACAAAACAGGAAAGAAACAGAGGTGCAGACGAGGCCCATATAAAAGCCCTCAATGGAGTCTAAATACATAACTACTGGAATGAATTGGGACCCTGCAGGGGATCTCTGGATGTTACTTATAAATATATGTCACTTTATATGTGATAAAACTCAAGATTAAGTGACTGACTGTCAAATGAGCTTCAAAAAAATCACTTAGGGTGGTTGTTAAACAACAGTAGCAATAATCATTAATTGATTCCAGAATATTTATTCTAGAGTTCCCCAGATTACCGAGTGATACAGTAATAATACACATCACAAATGGAGTATATCAAACAAAGTAAGTTGGATATAAGGCCTTTTTAGGTGGAAAACAAAAGCCTGCTTCTCCAGGTATTTTGGAGAAGGGACTCAATGCTACCTTCCATCATTACAGTTCTTCCGTCAGAGAGTCATAAATCACTTGACAAGCAAATGGCTACTGTCAGCCTCAAAAGAGAGATCTGTAATGCCATTCTCTTTCATTAGTTATTCCTCTATTATGGCATTCTACTTCGTTGAAAGACAGGTGAAGTCTTGAACCAGGTAGGTATGTCTCCTCAGGGAATTCCTTCAGCCTCAGAACAGTGCTGTCTTATGCTTGATCCACCCCATTCTTTTTTCTTTTTTTCTAAAACATAATGTATATTTTTAATAGAGCATTACTGAAGCCCTTTATTGATGCTTTTGATGCTGAGTTGTAGAGGTTGTTCTCAGAAAGGTTCAGAGCTGATTCTAGTGTTTAATCTGTAAGCTTGAGCCCCAGCAATGATGTGTGCAAGACATAAGTGAACTTGCTGCCCTGAAACCCAGCTACAAGCCTACCATAAAGTCTGCGCCCTGTGCATTTTAATGTTCACCAGAACGTTGTTCTGACCTGGGAGGTGGGAGTGGGAAGGGGGTCAAAAAAAGGCCATTCTGAAAAGGCTGGTGCCAGGTGTACCTACTATGGAGCGCTAGTTCTTTGGGTTTTTCTCTTGACTATTGATTTACCTCAACTGGTCACATTTAGCAGCAGTTTTTAACTCAGCAAATTCTTTTTATTGCATGCTTGGAACTACAAGGACTCCTGAATGTAGAAAAAAAAAATTGTCTTGCGCTTTTTCCTTTTCTATCAGCGTTTACTGGGACTACGCGTTAATAGTGCCGCTCAGCCAGATCGTCTGCATTCACTGCCATCAACAACGTAAGCATAAAACTTCTCGTGGGGGTGCCCTCAAAGCCCCTGTCTGCCAGATTAATGTTAATGCTGCTACCATTTTATACGGTGCTTGTTAGGGATTTAATGCAAAAGGAGGCAGACCATTTTTCTTCTTCAGATGTCTTCAGTGAAAACCTGGTAAGATCGTCTCTGCCTAAGAGTGCTCCAGTTGTCACTTGCTTTCTTTGTTGTTTTTTCTATGCCCTTTGCTTTTTTCTGAGTTATCTGTGCAGAACAGTTACTTCTGGGAAACTGTCAGCATCAGGTATTAAATGTAGATGTGTTGGTTCTGTAAGCATGAGCCTCAATCCATGGACTGTTACAAAATGATAGGGGGAAAAAAGCAACTTCTGTCAGTGGGATTGTCAACCTCTGTAGAATTGGAGTGCTTGTAACACCAAGCCACCATCTGCCCATAGAATTCTGACTAGCCCATCCTGCTTGTTTTAGAGAGGGGGTCTGAAGAAAACCTCTTTCCCATTGCTTTCCTTACCATGAGCAAAATCACAGAGCAAAGAATGAACATACAGAAATTTTATTTAGACTCAGATTTGAATTGTGTGTGAACTAAAGGACCTTTAGAACTGCAAGCCTATTTTAAAAGACAGTTTGTATCTACTGCTTTAAAACACGTGAATGGGAAAGCCACTTGAACGATCCTTTCCCTCTGTGCCGTTAACACAACCAGTTATGCCAGGCCAGGCATGTGGGTGGTAAAACCTGGAGTCCTAGCTAGAGGACAATTGCAACTCTTGCTCAGGTCTGTTTGCCTCACTTGAACGACCCTTTCCAGAACGCTTTGTGCCTGCCCAGGATCTCAGTGGCTGATCAGATGCCTCACTGCTCTGCAGCAGTTTCTTAGAGAAGAGGGAATCGGGTGGCAGACGTGAAATACAACGTCCTTTGGTTTTGTTCATTGAGAAGGCTGTTTCAGTAACAGGTGCCAGGTGTATACACAACATGACTTTTGTTGTTTGCATAAGATGACAGACACTTGGTGGTCCTGCCACAGCACCTACCTTCCAGATTGGAACTTGCACAGCCATGCTTTGGAACACCTCCTGCTCTTGAGACATCTCCCCTTTACCAGGTGCCTCTAGATGCCATAGAGGGAGAAATACCAGAGGTAAAAGTTTCAAAAGCACTCTGCTGAGTTATGTTCCTCATTCATTATATTTTGGAAAATGAAATTAAGAATCTAATTCACTTATGTGCTTTTGAAAATTGAACTCAAAATTCAGATAATTACGCTTAAAAGAATACCCAGAGAATCATCGCAGAATCATAGAATGGCCCAGGGTAGGTTTCATTATTTGTGATAAGTTTATAGTGACAATGAAATGGACAGGAAGAATTTACAACAGCGAATACGACTTGCTAATTCTCACAAGAAAAAAGCTTCTTGTTATATACATTAGGCTAATTTTCATTCTAAATTGTGTGTATTTTGTCAGCTTATGCCAATGTCCGGATACTTACTTATTCCTTTATTATTTATTTTATTAATGTTCAGAATCACTTTAATGTTTCTGCATGAGGCCCATCACAGTTTGTTGTATCCTGAACTTCTTTAGGTCGAAAGGACTGAGGTCACCTATGTTATACTGTGACTTAGAAGTTTACTTATCTACTTAGAGGTGGTCATAAATAAAACTTACTTAGAAGGTAAGAGCAACAAATAGAGATTATGATGTAACAGTGTGGACTCCCCTTGTCCTCCTTTGCAGCAGAAAGCAGATGGACGTTAGTCTTGGTGAGTCAGGATGGAACTCAGAAACCTCCACTGCACTTCCCTCAGGGAGGTCACCTCCTTGCATTTCTTTCCTGTCTGGAAAATGGTCTTCTGCCTCGTGGTCAGCTGGAACCACCACTTTGGTCCCAACAGGGCAAGGTACTGCCTTTTCTGATGAACTGCTTGTGGTAGGGCTGATCTTATGGTCTGTGTGCAACAGCACCCTGCCCTACAGAGGCCAGGCATTATTATAAAGCAGATGGAAATCAAAGTGGAAGGCAAAAAAACTCTATTTAGTCCAGTTTCATTCGCGTGAAGATTGTCCTTAAAGTTTGTTAATACCTTCATTGCCACATTGAGCACTGAACTGGAATCTGCTGTCTTATTAAAATACGAGAGGTCAGTATTGCAGGCTGTAGGGACTGAGACTCTGATGGTCTGGGGTATACTTGCTGTCAGGGACTGAAAAAGCTGGTGCTCACCTTCTATGGGTTGCAAGAAGAAGTTGTGTTTTAAGCACAGAGGAAAGCTGCATTTAGTATTCATAAAGCCACCTTCTGTCTATGACTCTAGTGTTGTTTACTCCCAACATAGAAAGCTTAGTTTTAGGACTTCAGATGCCAAAGATCCAAAGTAGTTCGTTTGTTGTGCTCTGTTAGTATTTGGTAGCTGAATTAATATATGAGATCATTATTTTCTCCAGGGTAAGGTATTTCCAAAGCTTCGAAAACGGAACAGCAACAAATCAGTGGACTTAGAGGAAATGCCAGCTGAAGACACTTCCACAGACTATGTGTTCAGAATTATCTACCCAGGACACAAGCATGATAACAGTAAGTGCCTTTGTTCTGCTTTGTTTAAAAAACAAACAAACAACAAAAAAAACCCCACAGCTAAGAAAACCTTTTTAGGGGACAGGGAGTGGTAATGGGAAAATCTACCACAAAGTTACACTGACTGATAACCGTAATCTTACAGGTACAGCTGACTGTAGGTCTCCTTAACAAAGTTAAACTTGTTTTCTTCAAGGAAATGGAGTGGAGGTGGGAAATGTAACATTTACTCTGTGTTTAGCAGAGGAAGTTTTCAAAATACTCCCCTGGGCTTGCAAACTGAGACCAAAATGTTGTTTTACTATCTAGGAGAATTTTTGGTTTTGAAGTGAGGATATTTTAATTGGCCATGCTGCTTGCTCATAATGTTTCTATTAGGAAAAAAATAAACCGAAACAAAGCAAAACCATAAATTCATCTTAAAATACCCCAAACAATTCCCTGGGCTGAGTTTACCTGGCTTGGAAGCAAGAACTTAACAGTGGATAAATAAATGCCCTTCTGAGGAAACAATGAATTCCCAAGCACCAAACCACCTCATGTCATCAGTGAATACAAATTCCTTACATGCAAGAAGGCATTTGAGCTAGTTCTCTAACAGCTCTCACTCCTCTCAGCAAAAAACAAAACAAACAAAAACAAACAAAAAAACAAAAACAAAAAAAAACCAATTTCCCAGGAAGATAAAGCCCTAAAATTTTACAAGGAATTTAGATTTACTGTTCATACTGGGACTTACTGCAGCTAAGAAAGCAAAAGTCTCAACTGTGAACCCTCCTCACCCCATAGGACTGAACCACAATGGTAACCATGCTTTATTAGGGTTTCTGACTTGACACAGGTAAGTCCGTGTGCTCACACACTAGCAAAAGCATCTTCTTCTTTTGCCTGAATCAAGGGGATTGCAGATTCTGTGGGCACATTCAGCACAGACCTGCCTGTTGAGTGCAGGACAGAGCTGGCTCCTGCCACAGGCTTCTGTGGAGGTAGGCCTGTACCCTGCATGTTTGCAGTGCTGGATGGAGCTGGGAGCAGACTGTGTCCTGCCCAGATGCATCTGGCATAAGTATCAGAGTGGAAAAGAGGAGGCCATAGCATAGATGTGGTATGGTGGAGGGGAGCTAGCTGGAGCCTTGAATTCCCATGGAGTCTTGCTAAAGAGCATACTTGCCTACTGCAGGCTGGCACTGGGACCTTCCTCCACTGCCATGATCTGACGTATGTGCCCTGGGAACAGCCTGTGCACAATCAGAAGCTAGCCTGTGTTTGGTGGAGCATGCTATTTTTCTGTAAGGACTTCATTTTTCAAACCCACCCACACAGGAGCTTGTGCCTCAAGAGAGGGCAGGATTCAAACCCTTTGTCTTTGCTGAACATGTCCTTTTGAGCTTTCCCGCAGAATCAAGTTCTCTCTTCTTATGCTCCTCTTTCACTATTTTCTTTGAGCAGTAACTATTAACTACCACCACTTAGCTGCCAGCCGCTCTGCCTCTGTTGACGATGATGAGGAGGAGGAAGATAAGCTGCACGCAATGCTATCAATGATCTGCTCTCGGAACCTCACAGCTCCTAATAGGATGAAAGGTTTTTATCCTCCTCCCTCTGTGTCCCAGAGCTCTATTGCAGCTCGTTCCACTGATGCATACAACAGTGTTGGCATTATTACTGGGCAAAACGTTTCACTCGTGCCTTGAGATCTAGAGATTAAGTTGTCTCTGCAGAGAGGCTGCAAATGTGCTCAGAACCTATGGGAAGTGGAAACTCAGCATCTTCCCTCTAGTATGAGCATTTGTGCTGCAGAACAAACTGATCTTTTTTTTTTCCAGAGGCTTCCTGCCCCGCCTTCATAAAAGCTGGATGCTTGAGCATGTTCTCATGGGAGGAGGGATCATTACTCGTGTACAGTATAACAAACTGGGGATGGCAGCCTCATACACAGGATCAGAGACACACCATTACAGTAGTATGGCTGGGCCGAGTCAGAAATGGAGAGTGCCTCTGCAGACAGAATAAGGAGAGCAGAAGTGTAGGGAGTTACAGTGTGAGCCCCAGGATGGTACAAGCGTGGTTAACCCTGCAAGGTATAAAAGCATGCAGAGAAGATTGGAGATGGATGCTTTTTTGTGGTCGGGTGCTTTCATTCCATTTCTTCCATTTGTAGGCTAGGTGGTTTCAGGTGATCAGCTGCAAGACTCCGCCCTCCAAAACTTTGTCATCTCATTCTTTTCCTAAAGCTGTTTGTAAGACCTATTGAGTTGACATTCACAAGAAGTGTAGGCATTAACAAGCATCCACGATGTAGTAGTGTGGTTCTGGAGACTTAAAAAGCCCTTGCTTCTTCAGAGGAGGGAGCTGAATAGTGTAATCTATTCCCAAGGCCAAAGGCCTCCCACATAGCTACAATTCTAAAGCTTGTAATTGTTCAAAGAGCAATTGTTCAAATGTCATCCAGGCCAGTCCACTAGTTCACATGAAATCCTTTCCCTCCTCTAGGCTTACTAGTTACTGCACAGCTTCAATGCCACCAGACTTCTGGCCTTGGTACCTCTTGAGTGTGCATGCCAAATCTGGCATGCTCCTGTTATAATCAGAACAAAAGCTGCTACCTCTTGCTGTTTATTGGAATTTATCAGCAAGAACAGAAAGTTCTCTGTTATCAGGCTGTAAAGTAGCTGTCAGAAGTTGGACAAACGCAGAAGTAGGAAGGAGAGCAACTGTTTGCAAATTTGATTCTTTTCTATATTTTTCATTCATTGTTAGCGTGTGTTTGGTTTTTTTCTGGTGTTTGTTCCCTCACAAAACCACAGTATATCTGGAGTCAAGATAAGACGCGCTGTTAAATAGCAGTGAGTTTAGTTCTAAATGATTGCCCTGGTCTGGTGGAACCACTTGTAGGAGACTGTAACTGCTTGCATCTGTACAGCGTTTAAGTTCTGTTCAGCTGGGATATGTGTATGCAGAGAGATTCTCTTGGTATGTCACCCCCATGTGTATCCCAAGAGAGTAACCCTTAGCAGCCAATAAAGCCCAGCCCAAGTTAACAGAGATTTCTCAGGAGTTATGGGTGGGAAGAAACTCCAAAATACGTTGTTCCTCTTGAAGAAAGATGCTGTTTTGGAAAGTTCCTCTGTATCTTAATTGATCACTTCTGGATGTTAGTGATGACAGAAAGGAAGGAGGTCTAACACTGCCACATACACTGATGAGAGGCTAATGCTGGGACCTAAGACATAAGGAGCACAATTTAGTCAGACAGTTTTAAGCCATCCAACTTGAATGGCTGTCAGATAACTGCTGTTTTTTGTTTTTAATCTTAAGAGTATAGCTAGGATTGTGTCTGCTATTTGAGTAGTGACTCTTGCTGAAATAGACTGGAATGACTGTTGTCTGCCCAGCAAGATCCCTTTTAAATAATGACAACGCTGTTGTAGCAGGTTTGCTGGCCATTTGCTTTTACATTTTGCAACATGCTCAACTTTTGCATGTAGCTGAAGTTACAGATAACACCACAACAGTTAAGTAAAAGATGCTGTTCACTGTAATTCTTCATTAATTCTGGTACCTTTCATCTGAATCTTTAGGTTCTGTGGGGTTCTTTTCTTTGTTCTCTAAAATATAGATATCTATAAATTAAAGCTGGAAAAATCCACTTTTTTTGTCTGTAGAGGGGATGCAAAAAATAAGATCTAAAAACGTTTGCCCAATCGTTTTCATTTGAACCAAATGAGAAGCTGCAATAAATACTGGGTCATTCAGCTCCTTCCTGAAGAATTAAGGTGAAGAGCATTTTTTCATCACACTTTGTTTTGTGAAGTGAAATTACACATGACTGCTTCCGCATGAGCCTGTGCTTTTTCTGTTAACAAATGGTTTTACTCCCACTTCTTCCTCACCTACGCCCATTTTTTAATAGGCACCACTAAAATGCTTTCTGCTACCTTGATGTAAAATGCATGAGATGGTTTGGATTTGCCCCTACTACCACCCAACAAATGTATGTCTTAAAAGCACGGCCCAGGGGACTGGATTTTGCTTACAAATGTTAATTCAGTGGCATACAGTATTATGGCATTTGCCTTAATTTTAATCACGGGTGAGCTGAAAGGCCAGTTATTTATTTATTTATCACAATACAAAAAGCCCACAAGTTCAGATGCCAGCTGGAAAAGGTAAAGAGCTGAAGCCAAGCTTTATAAAGGCAACTGGTGATTTTTTTGGTGTTGCCTTACTGAAGGTGGTTTAGAAAGCTAATAGATTTGGTGATGACTCAAGAAGCCGCACGGTACCGTTGTGTGTTTTCCTGCAGAGTATCCTACCTTTACAACCATGTTATTGATACTGGTAGGGCTTGAACTATCCTGTGCTGGATACTATAGGATCTGGTTCTAAGTCAGGGGGAAAGAAGCATCTTCTGAAAATAACTGAGTCAATCAATTTTTATTTCTTTTTATGCTCAAACTTCCGCTCTAGCTGGACTAGCAGTCGCATGGCTGATTTGAGGAATTACAAAATGAAATTCTAAGGCCTGAGTTAAATAGGAGGTCAGGCTAGACCGTCTCTTCTAGCTATAAATAACAGCATTGCACAGGAACCAGTTCTAGTTGTTAATGCAGCACTTGCTTCTGCTCTCTTGAAATATGGACTGGGATGTGTGCATGGGCATACAAAGGGCAGTGGTGAAGGGACTGGCCTCGAGTGAACATGCACAGCATGCTGCTGGTTTCAGGTTAAAGTGAGAGCAGCATTTCTGAGGTAACTAAGGTGGTGCTCTCCCCTTTTTGGAATCAAGGTTCAAAGCCTGCTGGGAAGTAAAGCATGAAGCCGTCAGGATGCACAGAAGGTGGGAAGACGAGTAAGAGTTGATGGCCTGCTCTTTTGTTTCTTTTTTTTCCCTAGACACCAGCGATATGATAGAGATGCAAGGTTTTGGGGCAAACTTACTTTCGTGGCAGCTGGAGCACTGCAGCCAAGGCTCCTCATGCATCTCCTGTTCAACGGGCAGCTCTCCCTACGATATACCCAGCTGTTGCAATTGCATCCATGACAGGTAAGCAAGCTGTGCAGAGAGCTCAGCTGGGAAAACTTGTGCCACAGTTACAAGCAGCAATGCTTTATTGGTTTCTGCAACAGAGATGAAGGATAACAGTTTTCAAATAATTTCTGATCCAAAAAGATGAAGTTATATAGCAAGAAACTTAGTTTGTTGAAAGTAACCTATTAAGTTAGGCTCGTATTTCAATAGAAAAATTGCAATTTTTTAAATTTTTTTTATCTTTTGTGTAGTTTTATGTAATTCAACTCTAAAAGCATGATCTTTAACAAGTAATTAGCAACTGTAACAAAGGGCAGCAACTCATCTAGTTTGACAAAGACCTTTACAATGCTCTGAAGCCGTTGTAGCTAAAGGCATCAGATTAATCTGTTTGGAGCCAAAATTCTAGTGAGAATCTGCTTTTTAAAGTTTTATTTCTAGTTGTTGTTCCTTAGCTAAATAAATCTTAGCATAGTGAGAGAATCCCTATGTGAAGATCATGGGATCAGCATAAAATTCACAGTGATCTGTGTCCCTGTGACCTAACATGTTCCCATAATGTGTCTCCGCAGGACTCCATTAAAGATGCTATGTGAGAGCATGAAGAGGCAAATCGTTTCCAGAGCCTTTTATGGATGTAAGCAAAGCTTCTTAGATCCAGTCCTTGTGAGACCCATATGCTTACCTAGAAAACATAATACATGTTTTAAAAAGGAGTCCAAACTCAAATTTATTGTGAATCAGATCACAATATCACAGATCAGGACACTTCATTGGTTGTGACACAAGTGTCATGGCTTGGTAACTCAGTTATTTGTAGGTTTTAATATAGCAATGGGAGGAGCCATGCCTAGTGAAGACAGAGTGTAACTTTATATTGCTGTATAATGCTCTGCTTGGGTTTTACTTGTCTGTGTAAGACTGATTTAATCTTTGGCTCCATTGCAATTCTTCAGTTTTATACAGTACAAATGCAAGTTTATTTCAGGTATTAGTGGCAATTTTAAAATATCACAGCTTGATCCTGAAGAGGCTGCTGATATTATACAGATCCATTTATAAAAGTTTACCTCCTCTCCTAACACAGGGCTTGCCTACTGCCGTCATCTATCAACAGTGCGAACGCATCTGTCTGCCCTAGTGAACCACACAATTATCCCACCTGACAAGCCATCCAGTGCTGCAGGAGGCCTGACCAAAGAGGTCTGGAGCAAGTACCAGAAGGACAGAAAAGTAAGTCACAGAATATCTTTATGATGATTAAACTAGCTCCCGTGTGCTGGTGTGGTAGCATGGCATCCCTTAGAATTGTTTGCAGGAAGTACTAAAGGTGCCTCCTGGTCTTCCCAGGATGACTTCTCATGGAAGGAAGTTGATTTTTATACTCTTTTATCTTTTGCTTCTCTGATGACAGCAAAGATATCAATGAAATCCAAAGCAACTGATCTCATGGTAACTCTATTAAAATTAGATTATTTTCATAAAAGACGCAACTTTATTGGACTGGATTTATTAGTCTCTGTAGTTGGAATTGACTACATATGAGCACGCCTGAGGAAAATAAAGATGTATTCTTTTTCTCCTAACTGCTGCAGAATTACAAGGAGCTGGAACTGCTAAGAAAAGTTTATTATGGTGGAGTACAGCATGAGATTCGAAAGGAAGTATGGCCATTCTTGTTAGGTCACTACAAATTTGGCATGGCCAAAAAAGAAATGGACCAGGTAAGTACAAATTTCTGGGGATAAGAATTATATCTGCATAACAAGTTTTGTTATCTTAATAGCTAAAGTGTTAGCTTTTGTTACGGTTTAATATTCCAAAGGCAAAATGCTACTGAGTGAGGTTAATTTGAAATAACTGCTCTATCTACATGGTACTGTGTCTGCCTGTGTGAACCTCAGATGAAGCTGTCTGAATAGCTCAGATGGGAGTCAAGCCACAACTCATGGATTCCAGCCCCAGCTTCGTAGAGCATATGCATTTATACAGCTAGAACAGGAGAGATTTAACAGGAAGAGCTAAATACCCGAGTCAGTTTGTAAAAAAAGGAATTACAGTAAATTTAGAAAGACATGCTGCAAGGCGTAAATAATTGAACTGCAGAATATGGGCTCCTACAGGCAGTTTTTTTCTCTGAATTCGTTCCATACTAGTACAGCAGTGGTTCAGACCTTATCTGGAACTCTCGTAAGCTACTCAACACCAGTAATAAGTAATAGCAATGACTGACACCTCAGAGAAGTACTACTGGACGCTAAGTAAAGCATACAATTGAATCTGAGAGCCTATTAAATGAAAAAGAAGGGAACAGTAATAACATCAGCACATATGGGAATCTTTTCACGTCCTTAATTGAAGTCATGATGGGTGATTTATCACCTTTGCCTTCCGATGGTATTTTTGCAGTCCATCAGCATCTGAGGGACTCCAAAGCATGGCTGTCTTCCAGCCTTCCACTCACAGTTGTATTTTGTTGATGTATGACTCTGCAGCTACCTGAGGTGACAAGAAGCCTGCAGCTCTTGGCATGAATGCTCTGGTGGCCACTCCAACCAGCAGAGCCCCAGAGCCAACTCACAGCAGTGTTTTCAGCTCTTGACAAGTGACAGAGTAGTGAAATTACTACGTGTCCTTTAACAGCTCAAGGGGGGTTTTGCCCTTGTTTTTCAACAGAAGCCAGCAGTGGCAAAATAACAGTTTTATTACTACAGTGGTTGGGTCTGACCACGTGCACTGTACTATGCTATGTGAGCAGGGATCTCTGCTATTCAGGACTCTGTTCCAGCATGTAATTCTGTACAAGCAGATGTCAACAAACCTGTGACCTGGAATTCATTGCAAGAGTTGTGTTAGAGGTGGAATAGAGGAGAAAAAAAGAGACAGAAACAGAGATGTTAGGAATAATCCAACTAAAGCCAGCTATTGCTCCATCAGATTGCATTTGACTTGTGTGTAAGGTTTCACAGTGACATCTTTAGCTCTTCCCTGAATACTGGAGTGCTGTCGATATCAGATACAGGTATTTATATTACTCTTTTCTGGCATTTTCAGTGGTAGTTTATTCCCTGCAGTAAATATCCAACTGTCTTTCCTTTGCAACAACTTACTGTTCCTGTCATTGTGTTTTCAAGTGATTTGTGCTCTAGCAAGAGGGCTTCGGGACCCTTCAGGCTGTTTGAGATATTACATTTGCTTTAGTTCTCCCCTTCTGGCTTCTGCTTGTCTTTAATGCTGTCTTTCCAGGCGGACCAGCATTTCAGTATCTGTCAGTCTGTCTGTCCACAGGTGGATGAAGAGATTGCTCTCCGATATCAGAAGGTTATGGCTGAGTGGAAGGCTTGTGAGGTCATCGTGAAGCAGCGAGAGAAGGAATCACATTCTGCCACATTGGCCAAGTTTTCTTCGGGCAGCAGCATTGACAGCCATGTCCAGCGGCTGATTCACAGGGACTCCACCATCAGCAATGACGTAAGTGTGCCTTCAGAACTCGTATGATGCAGTGTGTGTGTGTGTGTGTGTGTGTGTGTGTGTGTGTGTGAGCTAACATGCGCACAGGTTAACAGCACACACATTGTCAGTCTGGAGCTGCTTAAATCCTATATGGAACTTAAAGCAGTAGCCTCCCCATGATACAGCAAAGAGCAGGTTTGTATGTTGGGTAATCTACAGCTGTTCTTAAGCAGAGCCTCCCTAAGGCGCTTTAAGGTTCACCTGCTACAGGTCCTTCTCTCAGTAGTGGAATAGCCTTCTAGATCTCTTGTTCATGGGCCCTTTTTCAAATTCAGCATAGGAGCAGAAGACTGCTGCTATTAAAGCATATTTTTGATTCTGTCCTGTACCTGATTGAGAAGTTGTGTGTAATTTATTTTGGGAGAGGGGATCTTTGTCAGTGTAGGCTAAGATGCTAAGCAGTGAAAAGGCAGACTTGAGCTTACACCTTGGTGAATAAGCAAGAAAGGGGTTTCTTGATCATAGCCACATTGTTGGAAAGAAGAGCTTTCCTGTGGTCCCTGTGCCAAAAGCATCTCTGGGCATTTGCTACTTAAACAGACTTGAAATAGTTAATTGATACTTATATATTGAAATAGTAACCTGATAGTTAACTGATTTCACTAAGGCAAGAGGAAATAGGCTGTGAGGTCAAGTATTTACATTGTTAAAGTAATCTGCAGGCCAATCTTGACTTCAACAGTACGTAAACTGAACTGAGGTCTGAGGTATGTTGGTCCCCCTCAAGGATAACTTAGAATGGCCACAAGCTTTTAGAGTTGGTGTTGCAAGTAGTGAAGCTTTACTGCTTTAAGAGGTTTTTCTAATTGAAGGCTGTGAAAGGGGAGACATCACTGTAGGAGACAGACACAAAATCATAAATCAGTATTATTTTTAGACTTACGGTTTCAGTATAAAGAATGAAGAGTTCTGAATTTTTGCATGCATGGAAGCTCTATTAATTTTTGATCTTGTTCACTAAAGTAATGGAGTTATTTCACCCTTGTGGTTGGAGGTTCATTTGCTACATTAATGTTTACTGCTTCTCTCTTCTCCTTTGCTTTACCTGATTATTTTTTTTTTCCTCTTTCCTCATCCACCTTAAGGTCTTTATATCTGTAGATGAAACAGATTCAGCAGAACGAGACTCAAAATGTCAGGATGACCCCACTTTCACTGTGGTATCTGCCGACACACCAGCAGCAGTAGCTGCTGTAGAGCAGCAGTCTGTGGAGTTCGACTCCCCTGACTCTGGGTTGCCATCCTCACGGAATTACTCTGTGGCCTCAGGCATCCTGTCCAGTATTGATGATGGGCAGAGTGTCTCCTTTGAAGATGGGGCTGAAGAAGAAACCAGCACTGACATGGAAAGGACTGATCCAGACGTAGCACCTATGCAGAAAGCCAAGTCAGCTGTACCGCAGCCTCAGGACTCAGTAGCAGAAGAGCAGCTGTGTTCACAGGTGGATTATTTAATGGATGTTGCTTCTGTCTGTGCTGCATCTTACACAGTAAGTCACAACTTATGTACCATCACCTCTCTTTTTATGGCAAGCACTTATATTAGATTTCAGATAGGATTTAATAGTAACAGTCTCAAACTAGAACTGCGTGTGGTGGGAGGGTAATGGAGGATCTTTGCATCCTGATATTTTTGTCTAGATTTTGAGGTGGGCAGTTAAAAAATTTGTCTTTGAGTGGAATAGCCAGGAAGGAATGTGGTGCAGATCTAGTAGCTAAAAATTTTGATGGAGGATAGGACACCAATTATAAGATTTCAGTGTCACCTGTCCTTGAACTCAAAGGAAAATCCCCATTTAATCAACTAAACAACCTACATCTAAAGACTCCAACATCTGTATTGGCATCACTGTTGACAGATTAGTAGTTGAGGTTCTGTTTCTGTTTTGTTCTTGCAGCTGTTGAACTAGACATAAGCCTTTGTAAAGAGCACAGGCTTGGGCCACTTACCAGTGAACTAAAAATTTCAGATTTTTAGTTTTTGATGGTAATTGAGTAGTTCAGTGCTCTCCAAAATCCTAAGTGTAACTTTACTTTTTCTGCTTTGTTGATTCCTAGAGTGAATCTGTGCCTAGAACTTCTAGGGTCTGTTGTAGCCACTGCTGATGGATATTCTCCTCCTTAGTGCCACTAAGGCAGTGATCAGCTGGAGTCAACCCTGAGTTGTGGAGAGGAGAAAAAAGACATGGACTCTTCTACAGATCCATGCTCCCTGCTTCTCATCACTGTCTAAATGAAATCTGTCTAAAAGTGATACAACAGCCTGCATCTGACTGAACAGCAGATCTAACTTAGACTTTTCTCTTATAGATAGAATTACTGGACACTGTTGCCTTAAATTTGCACAGAATTGATAAAGATGTCCAGAGGTGTGACCGGAATTACTGGTATTTTACTGCTGATAATCTGGAAAAACTCCGCAATGTTATGTGCAGGTAGGACAGCTGTAAAGTGAATGACTTTTCATGTCTGTCATAAACAATAAAATATAATAACGTGTAAAAAAGTCTTACTTACTAATTTAAAAGAACATGAAAGAAGGAAGAATGGTAAGTTAGAAAGTATAAATACAACAGATGGCTCAGATTGGGAATGCAGACTTGAGAAATCTTATTTCTATCTTATGAGGCCACCCCAGAGCCCATCGGCCATAAATCACTGACAATAGGTAACTTTTAACATTTTGGGACTTTTTTTCCATAGATAATGATTTTACGAGCTTTTCACTCAGGACTGTGAAGCAACAGAAAGTTCAGAGGCATTCAGTAGCTGCTTAAGGTTTGAACTTGCATAATCAAACTAGACTTCAATACTATATTTAGGTTTTGAGGAATGGGAAGATAGAAGTTTGCTATTGGTTAATTCATCCTGTAAGTAGAAAACTGCTAAGATCCTTCTAGTTTTCCATAGCAAACCAGGAGCCTACTGCAGGAGACAGAAGTACTGCCGTTTTGTACTGATGAGCTGGAAGAACTGAATTGTCAGAAAATCTCTAAACCTTAACATTATTTTTATAGAACATCACATTTCCAAGAGGAGTTGGATCTTACATGCAAGACAAAGCCTTGAGGCGTAGGCACAACAAGAGGATTTTTTAATCCTATTATCTCTTGTGCTTTCTTCTTTCTACAGTTATGTTTGGGAGCACCTAGAAGTTGGTTATGTCCAAGGCATGTGTGACCTCCTGGCTCCTTTGATGGTTATACTTGACAATGGTAGGAAGGGTTTTCTTTTGGAACGTATCAGTATCTTTTGGGACACCTCTTTATAGTTGCTGTTTTCGAGGTTGCATGTTTTAAGTAAGGCTAACTCATTAGGAAGAACACACCCAAAGCTCTTACCTGCGTTTTCTCTAGGTGAGGTTGTTGCTGAAATGACAATCCTGAATATATCAGAGATTCCCTGCTTAATGACCAACTTCCAGATTAAATCTCACTAGATTTTCAAAGCAGCTGTGTTCCTGCAGCTGCTGAAGATGGAAACTTAAACTCAAGCTGTGTTGTTTTGAAGCATAACTAAGAAAAGTGGTCCAGATTCAGCTACTGTCTTCCATTTCATCTAAGTACTGATGATGGGGTCAGGGGACAGAAAAGTGGAAACCTTTTTTTTTTTTTTTTTTTTGCCCTGCTGTACATTAGTTTGGATCAAGGAAGTCAGAAGACTTGCAACAATTAAGTGTTCTGCATTATATGTACTGTATCTATCTGCAGATCAATTGGCTTACAGCTGCTTCAGCCACCTGATGAAGAGGATGAGCCAGAACTTCCCCAATGGAGGTGCTATGGACACACACTTCGCCAACATGCGGTCTCTAATCCAAGTGAGTCTTTCTGAATCCTATTTAAATGAAGTTGAGATTGTTTCAGAGGCTGAGAGCTGCCATGATGCCATAGTGAAAGACAGGACCTCCACTGATGGGCTCCTAGCCATCTGGTTCTTAGGAGCTGGGGAAAACTGATGCACCCCCAAACTGATTTCTGCTTTTCAGGGGGCAGCAGTTGCTGTCACAATAAAGAGGATGTATTACAGCAGGTCAGGTCAGGTCAGCTTGACAGAACCCCTCAGACTTCTGCCTCCGTTCCACCAGGTACACCATGGAATGACTCACATTTGTGGCTCAGTCCAGCTCTAACTGAAGTCAGGGAGTCGTGTTAATATCCATTCCTACATTGCTTTTGGAAGAGAACACACTGCTATTTGTGGGGGGGGAAGGGAATTACAGCTTTATAGACTATAGCTTTATTTGTGTTTACATAATGTACTTACTGCATGTTTTTGGTTGCGAGAATTATCTGGATAAGCCATTATTTGGTTTCATAGGTGGTAAATTATATTTTATAGTGAAAGCAGAGATTCAGTTAATAAAGAAGAGAGTCAGGGTGGAAAACACAAACAGCAAATGCAGCTGCAGCATTTCTGTTGAGCAGCAAAAGCAAG
Organism: Chrysolophus pictus; assembly: GCA_037305975.1. Taxonomy (NCBI): domain Eukaryota; kingdom Metazoa; phylum Chordata; class Aves; order Galliformes; family Phasianidae; genus Chrysolophus; species Chrysolophus pictus. The sequence continues at coordinate 9,587,577 of CM074594.1, forward strand.
ACAAGCAAGAGGATGCCACCCTCATTATCCAGATGCAGTACACATTTTAGACATCTATCAGACATTTGGCAAGTTTGGGGCAGCTACAGCACTGGCATTTTACAAATGCATAATAAAGGCAGCTGCTCAGAATAACTATAGGATCAGCTGATAAAGAGCAGCACAAGACTTCACCAGCCCCTAACACCTCTGATCCTGGCTACTTTCAGACAAGATACCAACATCTGATGTTTTACATTTTAGATTCTAGACTCAGAGCTTTTTGAGCTGATGCATCAGAATGGGGATTACACTCACTTTTACTTCTGCTATCGCTGGTTCCTGCTTGACTTTAAAAGAGGTAATAATGTTTTATGCCTGTGGAGTTATGCAAAATTGAACATACCTATGTCTGGCTGTAGCAAAATATTTTTATGAGGGACAGCTCAGTAGCTGTTGGATCTGCTGAGTGATGTACTTTCCATACTAGGAGGACCTCTGCTATGCATTCAGACTCGCAGCCTGTCATGTAGCCCTAACTCCAGGGAGTGGGCCCACCTGGGCATCTTTGGGGGTTAAGTCACACCACTACACCTATGCTCTTTCTTAATTTTCAGTTGCCACAGTTGCACTAATAAATGACAGGAGTTGGCTGGAGGAGAAAGGGAGAGGGAAAAGGAGGAGTCAATCACATACAATAGTTTTCTGCATAAGGCCTGAAATACATCATAGTGAGGGGTGGGGAGAAATGGTCAATTTGAATAATCAGATGCTCTTGTAATGTTTATTCCCATTCAGAATTGTTGTACGAGGATGTATTTACAGTGTGGGAAGTAATTTGGGCTGCAAAGCACATCTCTTCAGAACATTTTGTCCTTTTCATTGCCTTAGCACTTGTGGAAGTTTACCGAGAGATTATCCGTGATAACAACATGGACTTCACTGATATCATCAAGTTTTTTAATGGTAAGAGGCATATTTTAAGAAAGACATTGTGATAAACAGCAAGTATCCACGTTCTGCTGCTTCTCCCTTACTCTCACAAACCATCTGCAGTTGTTCAGTGTCCCTGCTGTTGTGAAAGCCCCTGTTCATTTTAAGTTGAGAATCTCTTACCGCTTCAGTCACACTGCTTTCCATGTGCATGAAGAGCTCAGATTTTCATGTACTTACTGAAGATCCAACCTGCCCCACAAACAGCAGTGCCTGTTTTCTTAAAAACAGATGAGGAAAAGGTTCTGCATCTTTGTTTTTAGAGTCCAAGAGGGCTCTAGTACCCAAGTACTGACCTCCCATTCCTGTCCTGTGGTCGTAAGGGACTGTGACTTTTTGCAGCAAGAGAACTGACACCTGAAGGATTAGCTGTGGGTGCCAGGGCCTGTGGCACTAAGGGATTAATTCACTTATTCATCTTTAATTCCAAAAACCTAAGTCACTGCCAATACTTCTGTTCTGGTGCTCTTGTAACACTAATTGATCAATGCTAACATGACAGCAATATCAATACTAGAGAAGTGTTCCTGCCATGGACAGTTAAAAATGCTTGTCTGTGTCTTTTAGAAATGGCAGAACATCACAATGCCCAGGAAATACTGAGGATAGCAAGAGACCTTGTCTACAAAGTGCAGACATTGATTGAAAACAAGTGATCATTGTGGGCCTTGCTGTGAGCTACTGGATGGAGCATTTCTTGCACTGTAACTTCAAAATGGTGTTTTAATTGCATCTTCCATGTAATGTAATAAATAACCAGATTTGTAATACTTTTAAAAATGAACTTTTCCTTCACCAGAGAGGGTTTGTGTTTGATAGTCCTTGTTACACTCAACTTTGTATTTCAGAACAGAATCTTTTTGCATTCTCTTATTTCTCTCTCTAGAAGACTGTCTGCTTACATAACTGAGATACTAAAAAGGGGGTATTTGACATATTAGAACATTTATATTTTGACTTACTGCACCTTTAGTAGCACATTTTGTGCTCTGCCAGAGTTTTTTGAAGAGGTAAGGCCTGATCCGATATTGAAGTGGGGCAAGCACTGGTCTGGGTCCATGGAAGAGTAATTTGTGGGCTCAGTTCACAGACTGTATCTTGAACATGGAAGAGAAATGCATATGCAGATCCTGTTGCTAAAATATTCATACTTACATTCAGAATACTTAGCAAGTAAAATAAGATTAACAACTGGGAGAATAGCCTTACAGTAAGTGACAGGGTTAAGATGAGCAGTGAAGACCTGGCAATGCTGGCTAGAAACAGTGGTTAGCCTTTGCTGCCTAACTCATGCTGTTGAGTGTTCATGGCCTACATATGCCACAAACTTGCCCTTGTTTTACTTTGCAAGTATTCCCAGATGACAAATCTGCCTAACATAGTTCAGGTTAACACAGCTTAAGCACATAGAAACTGTTTCCTTGCTCATGTTAGCAAATCCCACTCTTTGCATCTGTGCAGAGTCCCATAAAGTTCAAATCCTACTTACAGAGTAGACTGTACAGCCTCACCTCCTCCAGTTCAGTCACTGCAGACTACTAACCTCCTCCTCCTCCCCCCCCCTGCTCTGGGAGGACTTCCCTTGGGATCCTGCAAACACAAACCAGGCATTTGTTAACTCAAGCAAGTCTTGGTTCTTGCCAGATTAAGCAGTTTAAGTTGTTGCACAGGATCCATTTTGCTGTCATGCTGTGCTGGGTTGTAGAGCCACCCTTGCACATGCCGTGGCAGTTCTGTGCCTCTTCTTTTTGTGCTTGGCTGCATGCTTCCAGTAGCAGTGTGTATTTTAACCCATCTTCTATAGAGAGCAAAAGTGACTTAGCTGGGGCTCAGCCATGGAGCTGCCTGTTGCTATCCTAGCACTTCATCACTCTATATAAAATTTATCATCTCTACTCTTACTGCTTTCCCAGCATGTGTTGTATTTAAGTGTGTCTCTGTGTCAGCCAGAGAGAGGAAAGGAGCAGCTTTTTACTGATGGGATTAGCTGTAGATTTCATGGATTGACGTGACCCGTGCTCCCAGAAAACTCAGTGTCTCCATTTTAAGTATTCCTCCCTTTGCTACTGAACCTCAGTGATAAAGTTTGATTTTTTTTCCTTTTTAAAACATCATTCAGAGCAGGCTGGGTTACACAGCTCTGTTTCCACTGAGCCTCCAGGTTGTCAACAAAAGCAGCTGTCAACTCAGATGAGCTTCTAAAATCAGATTTTAGCAAAACAGGCATAGGGAATCAAATTACTCTGTCCAGAGACTTCAGCCCTGGCTGGTAACTCCCCTCCTGTTAGCACACGAGCAGCGAGCACTTTCTCTTGCTTTTGCAGTAGATGTGTAATGCCTTCAGGTCTTAATGAGCTGAACATGGCCTGCACAAGCAAGAGGAAGATTTGATTCTACAAGTGTCATCTGTGCTTAGTTCTCTTTTTATGGCTGAAGTAAAATAAAAATAATAAATAATATTCCAAAAAAAACAGGCAGCATGCTTTTTAACTAATAATCAAACGCTTAAAGCGGTCTCTGAGCATTTGATGGGAGGGTAAAGTAAAACACCAGTTTGTCCCTGCCCTCATTCCCACACGCACAGCTGCCACTCAGGCGCTGTCCCAAAGCCAGGCTGTGACACAGCAGTGCAGGCAGCACCGCGCGGTCCCCCCTCACTGCAGCAGAACCAACCTGCAGCACTGCACACTCGGCAGCAACACGGTCACAAAGCAGAAGCGAGAACAGACGAGCCTACAGAACTCTGAAAAAAGGTGCAGAGGAGGAAGGTTAGAAGGAAACCCCCTCTCTGTGCATAACAGTGCTAAAATAACAGTGGGAATGACAGGAGGAGGAAAGCTGTGATTGATAAGCTCTACTCCTCACCCACCACACGGCCAACTGTTAGAGCGCGCTCAGGATGAGAAGCCAAGAAGTTGTACTGCAGGCATGCTCACAGTCTGACCTCACCATTACTTACAGCTGCACATCACACTTCTCATAGGACAGAGCATGGCTGCTGAAAGGTCTGAAAACGCTTCGGTTTGTGCCTGCCTGTTGTCTGAAGAGTGAAGTATTAAAAAAAAAATGAGCAAAAAAGCCCTCCAATATACAGAGCCTGAGGAAATGATGTAAGAAATAAAACTGCACTATTTTTCTTTGTTGGGAATGTACTATACAAATCTATTTAAAAAAATATCTGCAAAATTTGTTGTATTTGTTACAATGTTCTGCCTAGTTGTATTTTATGAATATTGTGTATTAACTTATTTTTGTCAGGAGCAGACTATTCTCTTTATTGCTCAATTATATTTAAATGTAACATATAAATAAATACTTACTGTCAAGGCATTTTGTGGAGATCTTTGGAAACAATTTCTCAGCCCCGAAGGGACCTTCAGAGACAGAACAGGGAGCCTTGAGGAGCAGGCTGTCTGCAAAGAGAGCGGGATACGTAGTTAACATTTCTGTGATGAGCACACGCAGGCTTTGCACTAAGCAGTACTTCTGAAGGTCACTGCCAACAGGCTGCTCACGGCCCCTGCACGACTTCCAGCACAGATGTGAGCTGCACACAGAGCCCCGCAGCGCGCAGCACACGCTGAGCCCGCAGGCAGCGCAGCCTTGGAGGAGTGCGAACAGAAGTAGGCCTGTGACAAGTGCTAAAAAATAACAGTCTCAGGCCTGATCGTGCTGCAGCTAACGTTAAAAAAATCTAACAGCACTGCCGGGCTTCCAGGATAGATCCTCCTCCATCGCTCCGTTTGTCCTCCACAGCCCCAGAAGACTCCTACAGTTCCCGTCCCTCTCCCCAAGCTTGCTGCCTTGCTGCTCAGGTTTTGCAGAGATCGCTCTTCCACGTTTTCAGGCAACCCTCATCTGCGTTTCTGCTGGGAGCTCTGCCCAGAGGTGGTTCCCACGGAGCAAAGGAGAGTTTTCCCAACCCACTGACGGTCAGAAGCCAGAGGTACCAACGCCCCTCGGTGCTGCAGTGCACGCAGCGGTCCCCAGCCACCACTTGTGACTGTTAGAGCTGCTAATCGTCATTCATCCTCACACAAGGACATAAGCCCTCTGTGAAATGTACCTGGGAACACGTTGGCTTAAATGATCTTCCAATGCTTGTGTCCTTCACCTTCATCTTGTCACTTTGCTTTCTTTTCTACAGGGCCTTCTTAGTACCAACGTCCCCCTCATGCACCCCAAGCACTCTTCTGCAAGCTCTCGGAAGCTTTTGAGCTAGATATTCCAACTTACAAAGCTGTCCCCCAAAGCTGCAGAGTCCCTGCAGCAACAGGAATTCATTTCACAAAACGCAGCATCCCAGAGAAGTTTCATCACACTGAAATTCTCACTCGCTGCTACCCACTGCCAGCAGAAAAAAAAAAAAAAAAACACAACAAAAAAAGCCCACAAATCTCCCCTGCTTCCTGCTCTCTTTTCTGTAATCCAGACTCAGCCCGAGCACCTGCTTGGTTAGGTTTCACACACTGCCTCCACCACTCATTTTGCCAAACACAGCAACTTGGGCCCTTACAGTTCACTGCCACATCTCACAGCAGCCCATTAAGTCAGCCCCAGGTCTGCCTTCCACCTTCAGAAGCTCTACCCCATCTAGAAATGCTATGCAGTCTCACAAGCGAAATTAAAAAACAAGCAAAAAACCTAAAGCAATGGAATGGCAAAACTTCCTCCAGCTCCCAAGGCCCCCTGACACCGCTGCCTTCAGCAGGAGCACCTCCCCAGCACCAGCCCTCAGCCACCTTCAGATGAGCTGCCTGGCACAGCTGTGCCCCCACAGATCCACTTCCTTCCTATGGGCTCCGGGAAGATCTTCCTGCCCCCCCCAAACAGCTCCAAAAGATGACTCTGAGGAGGCTGACACTGGGGGTGTTCAGAGGCTTTGTGACTATTCCTGCTCCACAAACCCTCCCAGCACCATCCCCTGTCATCCCAGTGCCCGGGCACCACTGGACCTGACACGACCCGGAGCAGCAGCCCAGCCCGTACCCATGCAATTCAGAGGAAACAAGCAAGAGATGATGCTCTGAGCCTCAGGCCTCAGCCAAGCACTGCTACCATTAACAGCTCCCCTCCACATCTTTTAAAAATTCCCAGGAGGGAGAAAACAAGCAATGAAATAAGCAATGGTGGAAGAGCTCTGCCTCACCTGGCATCACAGCAGTGCAACCATGGCACTGTGACATGGAAGAAAGCAAGCCCAGGCAGTTCCCAGCACACCTTAGCAATACCACTTTTGATATAATGGAGTTTTGCATTATTTTTAAGCTTCAACTTCTTCGTTTGTTTCTGATATATGCTTGGACATAACAGTTGCTACCTCTCTGTGACTTAATGAACTTACAAGCCCTGCACTGTGCTTTCCCCTCCTTCCCCCCCCACCCCCACCAGACACAGGTACCACCTCCCTACAACCCCATAACACCACAATGTGATGGAAAGTACAGCGATAATAGCATGGCTGCAAAGTCTTTGGCTGCAGCAAATGAGAACAAGCCCAAATACAGCAGCCACAGACACAAAGGAGAAGAGCTGCTTACCTTTGGAAGGTCTCAGGTAGGCAAGGATCTCGAGCAAGATACCCTCACCTCCACTGCCAACCCTTAAATGAAGTCTGGGAAGGGGTGGATCCTGGCTCCAGCCCTCCTGCTCATTCAGTACATTACATGCAGCTGAGATCCCCTGGGCTGGCCTTGCCTTCCCACCAGGTGCTCCATCACTGCTTCGGGCTGTGACTTAGCATTTCCACTATGCCCCCACACAACAGCCACACTGAAACATTCTTGCACCTTACCCTGAACCCCTCTCCTCCCTTTCATTCATTCATCCAAGCTTGTTAATCTTGTTAAACATCAGGTGGTACTCCTGGCAACCTCTGAAGGTGGGGAGGGGGTGGACATGAAGAAGCCAAAATAGTTTTTGAGGAATGCAGGTAACATAAGATCTCCTTATAAGTGCTGCTAATCAAGTGTCATAGTGACTGCAGCTGCTGGCTTCTGCGAGCCCAGCCAAGCCTGCTGTCCACACAGGTGCAGTTGAGGAGCATCAGGTGGCACAGCTGAACAATCACCAGCACAACTCTGAGTCCCACTGCGTTTGATTTTTCAGACCAGAAAGCCACTGTTTCCCTTTTCAGAATGTTTTAGTTGGATCTACTCTAAGATCTGACCAGAGAACCAATTCTAAGCACTGAGATGAAAAGTATTCTGCACATAAAATGTGTAGACAAGAGAGGGGACAGGTCATTTCATACCCATAGGAGCAAATTACTGGGATACCCTGACTATCTAATAGCACCTAATTAATCAAACTCAGTGTTGGCACCTCCTGGAGCTAGCAGGCAGGCTAAAAAACAGCACAGTGATGTTTGAGCAAAAGGCCCTTATGAGCGGTTCAGAAATTGACTTGGGTATCATTAGGAGCACTTCCAAACGTGTGCCCACGTGCACACAACTGGAGCAGTGTGGTGTGACCTGGCTTACCTGGCTCTCAGTCCGTGCTCAAGGGATCCAGGAGGCTTTTCTCAAAGCCTGAGACATCCAACTCGGTGATCTGCAGGAGAGAGCGTTCAAATCTGAGTCAGGTGAAGCAGGTTTAGCCAAGCTGCATTTCCAGTTCCTCATCTCACAGGCATGGATGCTGCAGATCCCCTCTCCCAGAGCACCCCCAGCCCCACCCCAATGCTGGGTGGCACCGTCCCCAGGAGCCAAAGCCTCACCTCAATGCTGGATGGCACACGTGGTCACAGCGCCGATGGCATGATTGGCCAACCTTCCCCATTCAACAGGCATTACATTTCTTCTTCTTCTACATTTTTACATCTTCTCTAAAGGATGCCAGTAAATTAATGCTGCTTTGCTGATCAGTGTTCAAGTAACATCGATTTTCCAAGTTTTGATACATTCCGGGGCCGGAAAGAAGCGGTCGCTCCCGGCCGAGCGCAGCACAGCACGGCCGGCCCGGAGCAGCAGAGCAAAGCTGGGCTCAGCCTGGCGGCGGCTGATGAGCAACAGCACGCGTTTGGGAGAGGACTCAGAGAGAAAACAGTCAGCGTAATTAGAAAGTGACAAGGGAAGCGAAATATCTGCATGCAGAGCGCGAGGATGGAACGCAGAATCCTGCATTTCGTTTCTCCCCGCGGCCGCCGTTACCGGAGCGGCCGCCTTTGGCGAAGCGGCCCCGTCTGCTCGGATCCCGGCGGCAGCGCTCCGCCGCGGCCCCGCACGGAAACGATCCGTCTTTGCTCTGCAGCTCGCGCGGCTCCCGCAGCGCGGCTCTGCCGGAACGGCGCGATGCTCCCGCACGGCTCGCGGCGCCGCTCAGCTGCGCTGCCGTTCACCTGGCGGCACCGCCGGCTGCTCCCCGCCCGGGGCTCCGCGGGAGCTCCCACCGCAGGGCAGCGCGGCCCGCAGCGCCGAACGCCGACGCAAGAACACCTGCGGCTGCCGGGCCTCCTGCTGACACGGCCGCGCTGAGCGCAGCTGCACGCACGGTGCTCTGAGCCCGGTGCTGCCCGGGAGCGCGACGCGGCCATGCGGGGAGGGCCGGAGCCTCAGAGCTGCTCGGGAGAAACCCCGTTCTCTTTTTAACGTGGCACGGTTACCAGTAACTAAGATTATTCAACAACAGAAGAGATTTCTTGTAAACTTTGTATTTATTGATTTTTTTTTTGGGACAAATTAGATCTTCTGAATCCCCAAGTGTACACATATATTTATTTATATATAGCTTTCTCCATAGGGAAAACACATATATCAAAGGAGGAGAGACATTTCTAAAGTGCCCCTTGTTATACAGTACTGAACATTTCTAAGAGCATCAGCACAAATCTGCGGTTTCTGAGCAGGAATGACAGCCGTGGGAAAAGGGCTGCACCTCGCCGTGTCCCACAGAACAGAAGTTGGCCGGCTTTCAAACACAAACAGAAACGAAGAAATGCTTCTTGCAGCCACGGAGAAGGCAAAGAATTGCAGCACTGACCGCGATCAGCGCAGGTGGCTGCTGGGCAGGGCGAGCCTTGGAGGGGGGGTCTGCACCGAGGGGAGCGGGTGGGAGAGACAGAGTGCTGAGGGGAAGAAGGTGACAGCAGAGCAGGGCAAAGTGACACCGCCACGGCGGGAGGAGGGAGGCAGCGGGACCACGACCACGGGGTAAAGGCCATTAATAATCCACCAGAAAGCTCATCGCCTGCAGCAAAGAGAACAGGAACCCTTCCCTCAATCTACACGTTCTGCGCAGCTTAGTATGGCTGTGTACTGCCAGTGAGCCAGCATCAGCTCTCCTGGGATAAGAAGCCAATGGAATTAAGGTGGGACTAAAGTCTTTCAATACAAGAAGTAAGCCATCATGCAGAACTGCACGTAACAAGAGCAGAATGGCGCGTGCTGCTCCTGTGCCTCCCTGCCAGCACCTGCAGAACGGGATCCATGTCCAGGCACTGAAGGGGCTTCTGGTGCTCCTTTGCTGTTGTGCACACAGCAGCCATGCGCTGCTGAATTCCCAATCTGGGCTTTTTCTCCTTCAAAAGCTCAGCCATTCTTGGCCAGAAATGAGGCTTCCTGCCTCCATTTTGTTATTTCGCATGGCTCTGCGAGTCGGAACAGCAAAGAATGGCAGAGGCCGCTTCCTCCTCCTCCAAACAGCTGCAGAAGACAAAGCCATGCCTAAGGAGACGACCCTGTTGTAAGCATTCATTTTTCAGTATTCTCTGATGAAGAGCGACTGTCCCAGAATCTAATGACCATCTCTGGAAACACCAGCTGAAGTCCCACGGGCACACAGCACACAGCTCTTGTGGCCAAGCACCTGAACGTGCAGCAGAGACAGTACAGACCCTCATTTCCACACAGCATTCATGGTGCTCTGGAAGTGAGAAAGAGCAACCTACTGAAACGTGATTGAGATAAGGAAACTGTAGAGATTCTGCTGTAGGAACTGTGCTAACAGCACAGGCAAGATCTTCCTCAACTTGAGGATGCAAGAAAACAACAAAGAGTATTAACTACTGAGCAACTCAGGGCTTAATAAATACAGATTTGATGCAACTCTCAGCCATGTCTACTCAGAAGGCACAATTACACTTTCTGTATGTAGTAATAACTGCTGCCTCCAGCACAGTTTCAGTGATAGCATGGACAGTACAGGACTGGCAAGCTTTTTTCATTATACCCCTGGTACAGCAATCCACAGCCAGGCAGAAGTCCTGCTGGAGCCTGCGGGCGCCCTGGGCACGCTACAGACCAAGCTTTCCAAGATCTGTGCAAGATTTCGACGCACAAGCAGTGAGCTGGCTAGCACACCCAAGTGGTCTCATGGCTGCCGAAGCCTGTCTTACCTCCTCCTCTGAATGGGTGTCATTTCCAACACGGGTTGGATGCTGGCAGGGAGCGTCCTCTCATCCTGCCTGAAGAAGAATGTCCACTGGCTACAGAGGGGATTTTGCCTGCATCAGTGACTGCAGGGCTTTTGTTTTTAGAAAGAGGAAGATGGAAAGGAGACCATTAGAGCAGTACTACATGCAAAATGGTGCAAGGAACAGACAGACCATTAACAGTAGTGCTATAGACAAAACGGTGCTCGGAGCAGAATATGCAGTCAGCAATAAAACACATCCAAAGCAAACTCCCCAGCAGGGACCAGGAACAGTCAGTATTCTCACCTCGTGACTCAGTGGGAGTTTGCCATTAACTGCAACGAGACCTCACTACCAGAAGAGATGGAACAAGAGTTACTTAGGATGCGAGTTTCTTTGGTGCACGTCCCACTGCAGTCTGTAAGACACACTGTCAGGTTATGCATACTGAGCTCATACTGTTCTCCTACAAAAGACTAGATTTTTTTTCCCCAAAAAAGAAAAAAAAAGGTATAAGAATTGCTTGCACTTTGGAAAATACCACATGCACGTTCATCACTTCTCTAATCCTTTGACTTCCACACTAAAACCTGGTCTGTTCAGGAACAAACTAACAAAGAAAAGTAAACCATGCAGCAAATCAACTTAATCTCTGTTGGTCTTCTTGCCCCAAGTTCCACTGTTATCAGGCAGATAAACACACCGTAAGTCGCCAGCACAAAGTGTCTGCCTCTGCAAACACAAAAACCAACCCAGAAAACCTAAGGCTTGGGACTGGCAGGAGGAATCCTGAAACGGTTCTGTAAAATCGATTATTGCATTAGCAAAACCAAAGCAAACAATAACCCCCCCAAAAACATCCAAACAGAACACTGTCATCAATTAAAATAATAAAAAACAATACTTCTTTTTTTCTTTTTGACATAGCTATAAAAGTCAGGTCATTTACGAAACTGCAACAAATGAAGTCCGGTTGTGTATTCTTTTTCCTTTTATTAAACAGGACAGAGAACTTCCTTAAAATGCCATAACAAGTCACAGTGATTTTAGATGGTTTTTTGAAATGTAATATACTGATGGGAAATACCTCGAACGTTCAATTTGCTTTGTTTTTGTCACTGTCTGTGTACCCTGGTCCACCAAACCATCTAACGTAAAGTTTCTTGTTTAGAGAGGACACTGTGTCTTCTTCCTCCAAAACTGAATTTTGACTAATAATCCTGCAAAATAATCAACCTTACAAAAGGCCTTCTTCAAATGTTATATTTATATATATATGTATATACATATATATACACACACATACACACATATATATAAATATAGACTTTTATGATTTTTTCCCATTCTACGCAACGTCTCAATAAAGAGATCAGCAGATTTATTCTACAAAGAAGCAACACATAAAAGGGGAAAATTAAAGTCTTAAGAACATCATAACCATATTTCACCGATTACACATAAAAGGAAAAAAAATCACCATGAACAACTGTCCTTTTAGTTTTCTCAGATTAACAAAACTCAAGTGCAGAGAGGCCCCTCTGGCCATGCCAGGCTGGCTGCTGGGCAGTGAGGACAGGCCCACCCTGTGCCCCGCCGCTCTGCACCTCAACCCGCGGAGTCGGACGTGGTTGGAATGTACGGAGTTTAGGAAAGGTTCCCAACAAAGACTTCACCTGCGGACGATTCTCTCTAGGCCAGCTTCAGTGTGCTCACTGGGAATGATGGCATGGTTACCATAGTTACTGGATTTAGGACCGTTTGCCCAACTAACTGTGGGTGATGGACAACTTGGGTTCCTACGGCCGGCTTGGCCATCACCGCTTGCTGGCCCAGACTCGTGGTTCCATTCACTTGCTGGTGAGAGATCGTGTGAGCGATGTGGCTCACCACGGGCTGGCTGACGGCCACGGGCTGAGGGTAGATGGGCAGCTGCTGGCCGAGGTGGGCCATGTGGTTGATGGTGGCTGGGTGCACAGTGATGTGGCCGATAGGCTGAGCAGCAGTGGTAAGTTGCACAGGGCTGGACGTGGAAGGTGCAATGTGAGCAATGTGCTTGGTCTGTGGACCCTGAATGACGTGGTTGACAGTCTGAATGACCGAAGCGTGGGTAGTGGCGGTGTGGGCAATAACAGTCGATTGCACTGTTGAAGCCGCCACGATGTGAGTCTGTGCTGGGACGATCGCCTGCGGCTGGACCAGTGCTTGTGTCTGGATGGAAGGCTGTGCGTGGGCTGGGGGCTGTTTCTGCTGGATAGACAGGTGCTGAGGCAAAACCGCCAGGTGATGGGAAGCAGCGTTTGAAGGGACGGCTTTCAGGAGCTCTGGGTGCTGGCGCTGGGCTAGTTTTGGTAATGAGTTCACAGGCCTGTCATCTTCCATGTCTTCATCCATGTTGTCTTCACCCTCTGGAGAAAGAATGAAGTGAAGAAACTCCCATTACGAGAAAAAAAAAAAAAAAAGCAGAGCATGAACTGGGCTAACCAGCCTCTCCTACAGGGCAGGACAAGCGGCAGGGAGGACAGCAGGAGGAGTCACTGAGCTGAGGGAGAGCAGAGCAGCGCAGCGCAGCACAGCAGGCTCCACTCAGCTCAGCTAGGGAGGTGCTCACAAAAAGCTGGGAGATCCCACTTGGCAGGCAAGAGAAGCAACTTGAGCTGAGGCAGACAGACAGAAGCTGGACTGAGGGGCGCTCTCTGCACAAAGAGGAAAAGGATTTCTTTTCCTGGTACATTGTTCTATCAGTTGTAACTCCTCCTCCTGCTCCCAGAGCAGGAAGGAAACAGTGATGAAGAATCGTGGCAGCAACTTTACTGGTCTGGTTCTGGAAAAAGAAGTCTCCACTGATCCTACAAATTAATGAGGCAATGCTGACCTTAAGGAGATTAGGATCATCAGCAGGGCATTCTGCACTGCCTGCTCTAAAGCCAGTCATGCAGTAGAGATTAAAAATCTCAGAAGATACAGAAGCAGCAGGATAACTAGGGAAAGCACTTCCCTTTCGCAAGCCCCATGGTCAGTAGTAGCTTGAAGAGATCGTTTTCTGCAGAGGCCAGCTGGAGAAGTGAACAGCTGATGCCTCAATTTACAAAGCTCTCCAACTCTCAGCTTCCACCAAGCTTACGCTTGGAGATGGTCTGGAGCATGTTCAAAGGTGATGAGCCCCGTACAGGAATCTGAATGAACCAGAAAGCTCAGGTTTTCCCTTTCTGGGTACCTGCGGTGCCATCTGCCTGGAGCACCACGAGCAAACGCCGCTGCGATTTTAAGGAATTGCTGCAAATTGTTAGGAACTGCTACAGCCCTCTGATCTCTGGAAAGCAAAGTGCTGCCCATCCATGACTGCCTGCTCTTCCTGCTACAGGTCAGTGGTGTGGAGGAAAGTACGCGCTCTCCTACCTCACAAAACTTCTCACTGGAATAGCATGCTTGATTTTCATTAGCATCATTTATCTTCACTGGGAATCTTTCTCATGCAATGTAAAGGCTCGCTAAGTTGGTCAAATGCTACAGTGACCTGTCCTGTACCAATTCCTTCTTCTCCGTGTGGCTGAATACCTTCCTACCCCCGTGCACAAATACATCAGGACACTTAAACACCAAGCAGCTTTAATGAGGACTGCGCAGCTGTACATTCTGAAAGCAAGGAGCTCCATGCGAGACACCAGCAGAATGAATGTGCAAACCTGTACCTTGGGTTTATGTAACACAGTGGATGCATGATTTTCAGTGTACTTTACACAAGTATATTATTAGGCCATCATCACTGACTACAAAACACTGGAAATCCTTTTACTTAATTCTGAATGCAAGCAACTGTGATGGCACTAAATGAAGATCCCCGCCACACACCTCTACTACAGTGGTGTACAATGATGGTTACAAGAAGAGAGAAATTGTGGGTACCTGACGCTGTGGAGGTAGATGCCTGGTCATCCTCTGGCTGAACTGTCTGTCGAACAATTCTGTCAATCTCCATGATGTCCATCCACTGGCTCAACTCGTTCTTCAGTTCTGCCAGCCGCTGCTGGGTGGCGATCTTCTCTCTTGCCAGCCGCTCCATCTCATGCTCGTACTCTTTTTCCTTTCTCTTTAAAGTCTAAAGATGGAACAAAGTAAAGAAAAAATCTAAGAAGAAAAAAAACAAATGAAATCTATGCCAACTTGGTCGTTGCCACATTCATTGCTGGTTCTCTTTTATTATTAGTTATGCTGGCATAGCTGCATTCAGGTATAGTTATCTCTTCCAAGTTCACACAGAAGGGAAAGAACCTGGCCATAAAAACCTATAGGGTTGCCTTGGCCAACCTCTTTCTGCTTTCTAAGGAAAACTAATGAGTCTCCAGAACTGAAATGGTTAACCAGGTCAGGTGTGAGTCACTTCAGCTCCAGGGGAAGCAGTCTACAACTCCATAGGAAAAGCTGCAGAACTTCACCACCAGCGGTCAGCACTCACTTCTCAACATCAGTCTGACCTCACCTGTCTCATGAAATGTAAAGGGAATTAAGGCTTATTGCAGACTGCTGGAAAGGCGTGAAGGAAGCACAATGGGTGCAGCTTTCTCCTCATTATCAGGTAGGAGAACATGCTTCTACTACATCTATTTCCAAGCACACCTAAGGAAAGCAAGCATGTATACAGAGCAGTGCTCCTGCAGAGCAACTAACTGCTGGCCCGCTGCTTGAGAAGGGTGAAAATCCCCCACATCCTTGCGCTGAGAAAGAAGCTCTGTGCAGAAAACTCAGCTCTTATGTGGGACGATAAAACCACAGACAAACTGAAGTATTTCAAAGATGAGGCACAGAAGAACAGATAGCATCTTTTACTAAACCAACTAACAGTAGCTATGAAAAAATGACAGGCTTCTGGGACACAAACTCAAATAGGTCTACACATGACGACAGTGCATTCCTGTAACCTCAAGTTGGTCAGCACTTAAATCAGGAAGAGGGAACTTTGACACGGCCAAGAAAAAGCATTGTTTAAATGCTAAAACACATTTGTACAGGACATGATCGTTCCACATGTGTAAGTGGTGATGAAGGCTTTTGGATCCACTCACAGCTGAAGCCAGACCCAGACGCTTGTTCCAAGGGCTGTTACACTGCAAAGCACAGGAATTTCGTACAACAGCAGTAGTATCACAATAGAACGACTCTATGCAAAAAACAAACAAACAAAACAAACCCCACAGTCACAGCAGTTACGTTTATTTTTAAAATAAGCAGCAATCATACTGACACTCCTTGCACCGAAGCCAAATCTTTGGGATCTGCCAATAGAATTGGCACTTACGGCTGGAGCTGAAATGGATAGAGAGGACCACCAGAACTACACGAAACAAAGTAAGGAACAAAACGTCAATAAAGGAATTCATACAAGTGGCCGACCACCTGTCTCTGCAGGTCTGAAATGTCACTAAGCAGAGGCACCTGCATCCAGGACAGCTGAGGATCTGCAGCTGCCATCTGAGCCACTGCTCCCAGTGGGAGCACCAGCAATGGCTGTGCTGAAGGCTCTGATGAAGCCTCACCACCAGACAGGGATGAAGCTGCTGTGAAGCAGGAGGCGCACCCCGGCCCTGGGGCCTCCAACCCAACTCCTGACTGCTGCCAAGGTGGTGCTGCTCTCGCTGGTCCACCTCCCTGCTAGGGCTGTGCTCCTGCAGCAGGGCTGCATCCTGCAGCACGGGCTGGGGTTGGCTGCTGGGAGTTGGGAAGTTGCACAAAGCTGCAAGCTCTGGTAAAAAGGAGCTGATGATTTTACTCCAAACTGTTTGAAATCAGGAGCAGAGTCCACGCAGGGCACGCAGGAACAGTCTGCTGCAGACGTGAGTATCCCTTTCGTTTCCATTTCCCAGAAGGGAAGGACAGTTCTGAAAGCGAGGCCGTGCCCGCGAGTGACTCAGCCATGCAGGCCAGCAGGGCTTTGTGCAGAGCACAGCGCAGTCCTAGGGAGACGCGCCTGCCTGGAAGCTGCGTTTGCCTTTGCTACGCATGGAATGGGATTTTCCTCCTTTGCACGTAGCCCTCAGCTTCAGAGCAGCCTTTTCCCACACGGATTATTACAGTAAGCCCAACGCAGCAGCGGCAGCCAGCAGCCGCAGTACGAGCTGCAGTGCTGTGTGCTTTGTGCCCACTCTTCTCCCCGCTTCGGAGCCGTTCCGTGGTCCTCGCATGCATCCCACTGCCACTGCTTGGTAAACAAACCAGGAACAAAGTGCTGCTGTCACCCCGCCGCAGTGGCCATTTGTCACTGTAAAGAATTTTCCATTTTATAGCTGGCTGTAATTAAATTGCTTATTCTTATGTCAAGATTGAGAATAATGCTCCCACTGCTTTCTCTACGCCTGCCTCAGGAATAATGCTAACCCTGTGCTGGAATCAGGAGGTTTAAGAGGCCTTATTAAAAAGCTCCCCTTATAGGCATTACATTAGCAATTTAAAAACTCACTTTCAATTATGAGCTTTTCCAAAAGCATATTTCAGCTGTTGTGCTCTACTACACGGCATCCACTGATTAAAAATTCCCCATCAATGTGCAATCATGAAAGTGATTTGTAATTCTGAACCAGATTCCCTAATTCTCTGCAGCCATTGGAGCAGCAGCTGTGGGAGCTGCCTGCAGTGCTGCCCCAGTGCAGCTTCCACACAGCACTGCCCAGCGCTGGGCAGCACGGGGTGCCCATGGCACGCAGTGCTTTGACTGCTGCATGCAATGAATGCACTCAAACCTACGGGAAGGATGTCACTCCACAGGGACTGCCCTGTTGTTACACACCTCTGTGCTGTGCTCACCTGTGGTACTTCTGGGGCTCTGCACCCATCAAACCAATTCCAGACATTCCTTCTTTGAATCCTGCTACGTCTTCTATGAAGTGCTTTAGGTGCAACAAGTAGTTTCTTTAGAACCCAGCACCGAAGCGATTCCTTGGCCAACAAAGCACAACCTGCAGCGGCGGAGCAGAGCCCAAACACACCTGAACACCAGCGCCCACCCCTGCAGGCACCTCAGCACTGGCTGCCCCAGGCAGCAACAGCAGCAGCGCAGCCAGAGCCGCACGCAGAGCCCTGGAGCACCACGGCCCCGCTGCGGGGAGCAGCACCAAGCAGGACCAGGCCCTACAGCAGGGCACCATCCTGCTCCTTCTCCAAGAGCTCTCACTCTGCTCTTGGGAAAGCCCCAGCTGGTTGCCACGGGAACAAAATCCTCTGTTTCCATGGCAGCTGCAGCACTGTCTGGCTCTTACAGATGTGGCCTTGCAGGCTGCGGTGTGCTCCATGGCTTCTCCTGCACGGCACAGGGCTATGGTCCCAATGCCCCAGGGTTGGTGGCACTGTGACACGCTGCACGCAGAGCTCCTGGCTGTTACCACACGGGTCCACTGCTCTGGGCCAGGTTGCACACAGCATCGATCCTAAGGAACACGTGGCCTGCCGCTGCAACAGCAATCCAGCATCTCTTGAAGCACTGACAGCACTCATGTGACACCTCAGTTCGTGCAAAAATAACATCTGCATTCATGGCTATCAAGAGCCGCTGTCTGCTAGCACCCTACAAGGAATCCTGTTTGTGGAGGGAGGAGAGGAACGAGGTGCAGAATTTCAGGCTGCTTAACTCTGGTGCTGCATTATTTTCAGCCTCCTGAGCAATCAAAACTAATGCTTCACACAAGCACCAAGACCATAATCAAACTCAGGAGACGAGCGCTGCACGCTGCTTCGCTCCCAGCCCGGCCCCACACGCAGCCCTGCCCCACAGACACCTCCTGCCAGCTGCAGCACAGTGTGCTCAGTCCTCAGACCGCAGGACCTGATGGGCCATTCGCCAGCAGCTCGTGGCCCAGCTTTTCCATTTGTTTAACCCCGGATAAGGAAGGCAGCCAAAGAGTGCCATTATATTCTCAGATGTGATTTCACCCTCACGTGCATGCAGCGAGCACTGTGATTTCAGGAAACGAGCACACTGTTTGCTGCAAGAGCTGCCTTGGCTCATCTGCAAAGGACGAGAACTGTGCTGGCAATGGGTCGGTGCCATGGCGGTGCTGGGTACCCTACGCTGCTCCCTCCAGTTCACAGAAGAGAAACATCCACACAGAAATACTTCACAGAACCAGAAATCTGCCTGGAGCAGAGAATCGTGAGAAATGAAAACATGCAGTGTTTGCACATAATTAGCACTCGGGACTCCTGATAAAAAATCATGTTGGGCCACAACCTCTGGAACACAACTGTGCTTGAAACAAGGCTATCTACAAGCCAGAGGGATCCAGCTCCTGCAAGCACAGCTCAAAATGAGGCCCAGAGAGTTACTGGGGCAGAAGGTAGGGAGGATCCAAATCAGGAAGACAAAGAATAAATTCAGAGAGGATAAAAACCAGCCAACAAGCCAAAACCCGCGGCAAGCAGCTGGAACACACAGCACAGACACAACCCAAGCAGAGGCACAGCTGCTCCCAGCACCAACCACCAGGACTGTGCTGGCCTCTACCAGCTCAGCAGATCCACCCTGCTCCTGGACAGCGCTTTCAAGACTAAGAGAAATCCAGCATTAAAAAAAATACTGAAGTATTGTTTGCAATGACACGGCATTAAGTTTGGTTGTGGGTTTTGTTTTGTTTTTTTTGTTAATAATCTCTGTGATTCAGGAATTACAAGACATTTTCAATGATGCTAATAGATACAGATGCCTGAAATACCTCAAGATGCTGCGCTGGTTGTTATTTAGAAGACTATCCTAAACAAACTGCTTTAATTTGGCTCTTGCGGCAAATATGTCAGTGGTGTAACTCTAACAATAACCTGCGAGCTACAACAAACAGCACTGCATTTCAGGCAGCGATTGTCACTGATGACAAACTCACTGGACTGGGGACTCCTAAGCCTGTCTGAGCCTGTGCACGGACACACAGCTGGCAGCTCCAGGAGGCAGCATGCAGCCACGCTCCAGCACAGCCACGTTCCCTAGAGATGGGAAGGGATCAGCGTGGGGACACACTGCTTTTGCTTGCTGCAGGGCTCTGGTATTTTGCTTGGAGGCATCTCACCACGGTGCTGTGGGAGACAAAGCAGGGGCTGGATGTGTCCTGAGGCAAATGTAAGGCAAGACACTTCCAGCCCGAACCTGCAAGGCTCAGAACAGCCCCCAGTGCCCCATTTTCTCACACCACTTCTCCCTCATGGTTTCCCCACTGCGGTATCCAAGCAGCCCCATCTACAGCCTACAGATCAGATCTGGGTCACTGGCAGATTTCTGTCCACCTCCTGCCCTCGCCACCATGGCCACAGAGGGAGCAGGAGGAGGGCTCAGGGCAGCAAGCAGAGCCCAGGGGTTCCTGCAAACAACTGTGCCTGCATAAGGCCCCAAGCCAAAGCCGTGCGTGCAAATGGAAAACTGCCTTCATGCAAGCGTTTGGGGCTGTGAGGATGGCCCTGGGCCAGGCACCCCTCCTGCTCTTGCACTCCTCACTGAATGTTTCTCCTTCTCCTGCTGGAAAAGCCCCAGGACACCTCGCTGCAGCAGTACAGCAGCCCACCCCAACACTGAGCACCACGCTGCAGGCTGACTGCTGCGTCCCAGCCAATGCGACAGCACCACGACTGGCTTAAACAGAGCAAAAAGAAGCCAAATACAAAGAGAACATCCTACAGCATTTTTAACTGCTTATGACACTAAAGGCAAGACAGATAGCTCACAGTGACAGCGGCTGGAAAAAGAAATCCATTCTTTCTGGTTTGACGTGTGTGCCCATCCGCTGCTAGGAGCAGTGCTGCCTGCGCCTGCACAGCAGTTCCTGGCAGCACTGGGGAAGAGGAAGGAATCCTGTGGTCACAGCAGCACCCGAGCAGGGCTGGTGACCAGCCCAGGGCATGGCAGGGCCAGCAGCACCGCTCAGCACTGACAGATAACAGTGAGCCTGGGAGACTGTAAAACTGTACCCTTATGTCCACATTCTCCAGCATAAGTTTTATCAGCATTCCTATCACAGCGCTGACACCAAAACGGCAACAGGAGACTGGGCTGATACCAACTTTCAGCTGCTGGGTTATGGTTTCAAAATTCCCCTCATTTGCTGCTTTGCAGTTGACAGTGTCTGGCAAGACAGCTGCTGCCAGTGTGACTGCAGGCACTGCACAAATGGACTGAGCACACTGATTACTGTTTTCTTGTAACCGCTGGTCTGTAATTTTATTAGGTCACCAACTACATCACAATAATTTCAGAGGATCAGCACATACACTGCTATCAGTAACAAAAATGGGACTCGTGCTCTCTGTCCCCAGGCCACAGAACCCTCAACTGCCTCCGTAAAAAGCAGAATTGCAGACCAAACCCAACAGTTCCTTTGTGGACTGGCTTTTTGTTGTTTTATTTGGGAGTTTTGGCCTTATTTTAAGGGCAGGTGACTTGTGCAGTACTACACCTCAAAACAGCCCTGCCACCAGGCTGTGATCTGCTGCTTTCACCTCACCACGTGTGCTCCCTCTGTTCCCACCACACTGACATCACACAGCTCCCATGGGCTGCAGCACGCCGTCCCTTCCTGGCCCCAGGCTGTGCAGCACTCATGGGCTGTTTTGGCCTTACAGCCTTCAGTGCTTCAGAAGGTGCTCCCCAGGCCTGGAGCCCCCAGAGAGATGGGACCCAACACCAAACCCCTGGGGCCGAATCAACGCTCCCACAGCTCCACGAGGAACAGGAACTTGACCTGTGCTCAGGGTGCAGGTGTGACACCTGCTGACTCCCATGGCACGGCACTCCCATGCCCTAATTCTTACGTTTCACTTTTAATGCAGGCTCCAACCTCTGTATTTTACTAAGCATCAGTTTTTAAGATCATATTTCTCGCCTCTTTCTGAAATTTACAGATGATACCATACCCTTGTGGCACGACCACAGCCTACTGTTGCTGGAAGCTGTTATTGCAATGAAATTCAAGCTAATTAGACAAGATAGAATCAATTGATCAGGTCAGGTAAACAGCACAAAGGAGTGCTGCTGCATGTGAGAGCTGCTCACATGAGGCAGTCACTGAAACTGCAGACTGACTCAGGCTCTTACCAGACAAGATTCACAGGAGATACATCTCTCTGCTGGTAGCTAGCATTGAATTAACAAAAAAAAAAACAACCAACCAACCAGAACCACCAGTTACAGTCATATTTTCAAGGTGAGGAACTTAATCAGATTCAGCACTGCAGCTCAGCTTTATGAATTTTGATCAGAACTCCAGCCTGCGCTGCCTGAGTGCAGATGAGCTCTGGTTCTCACACAAGAGTACAGAGCACACTCTAGCACCAGATACATCAGTTCTGCACAGCACCTCCTTCATCAGTGCATTATGGGGTTTTGTTTAGGAATGGACAGAAGCCCTTTTCCTGCCTGGGATAATCACTTTATGCTATTTCACAGCCATGCCCACTGGTCTGAGCTACAAACACCTCCTTTCCTTTGCACAAACAGCTATCTGAGACCAGTGACACTGCTCTTGTTTGAACCTCAGCCCAAAGCAGTTACACCTGACAGAGGGGAAGGCAGTGCTCTGGGCAGCAGACAGCTAAGGACACAGTGGGGATGTGATGCGAGGCCAGCTAAGGAGGCCTGCCTTTGTACTCAGGAAATTGGTTCCCTCAACGTGAGCAATACAGCAATTTATTTGGGAATCCAAAGAGATGTCAATTACCTTGAGCCCAGGGCACCACTACTTCATTTCTTTCAGCTCGAATTCAGCCCCTGAGAAAGGCATCACCTCTCTAACAGCACACACAGCTGCTCTGCTGCAGCACTTTACTCCCAGCAGCTGGACAAGGACAGATGACCACTGTGAAGTTGAGTTTTGGTAGCTCCTGCAGCTGGAGGGTCTGCATCTTGAGACAGCAAGGGGCTGCCACCTGGTCACACAGCACCTGTGCGACTTTGCCACTCATTTACAGATCTTTTTTAATGCACATAAACAGAAAAAAATGGATTGTTTTGCAACAGATTCCTCTAGGTGATTACAGGGAGGACTGAGGCACCATGAGCTGAAGTCCCTGCTGGTGTCAGTGGCTTTGCTGCAGTGCTGTTCAGACAGTGGGTGCAGGGTAGAATGTAAACCCCAGCTCCTGAGGTAGGCAGAACCACATCCCTCCTGCCTCTTCCCCTGGGAACAGATGACACAGTGGACATGATATAAATCCCAAATTCATCTCATAGCTATTTTCTATCTCTAATCCTACAAGCAGCAAATACAACTGCCAGATGAGCTGTATGAACTTGTGAGCCAAGTGCGTTTCTTATGCACAGCAAATGCTCCTCTGGCACAACTCAAGCCATGCATGGTTATCACAGCACCTTCCTCCTCCCAGTACCTTTCCAAACGCTGTGCTGAGCAGTGCACAGCAGCATGGATCACAGCGTGTCCCACTCCGCAGACTTCAAAGGATTCTGCTCTTTGCCCCTCACAAGGTCTGGGCAGCTCGGTTCTGACCAGTATCTTCTAAGCACGTTACTGTTCCATCAGCACTTGGCTCTGCTCTTAGTGGGAAGCTCTGCCAGCCGGGCCCTGCAGCAACCCTGGTCTGTCAGCTGCAGCTCCACGCTTGCAAGCTGCTTGCTTTGGCTGTCCTGGTGTCACCCAGTGAGCTAATCGCCTGGATGTGGTGTCACACCAAACATGCAATGGGAAATAACCCCTGAAACTGGAAAGTGTTCAGGTACCATAGCGACAGACACAGTCTGAGAACACAGAAAACAGTCTTGCTTAAGGGCTTCAATTAGCTTCCAACTAAGATGATTACAACATTTCCTAAGGGGCAAGGAACCCTTCAAAGAGAATTAAATCAAAACACCCAGCTGCACCGAGTTCTGGACATGAACTGACTGCAGCCCACTGCCCTGCGTCCACTCCTGGGTACTGGCAGCGCCGTCCCCAGCACTGTGGCACAGCTCCTGCTGCCCGGGTTGGTGCCAGACCCATCCCACTCCATGCCAGGGCTGCCCAGGCCCAGGGCACTCAGGCATACTTTCCCCAGGCAGATACTCACATTTCCATCCCACTGCACTTCTCCGTGTCACAGGAAACACCCAGGAAGCTGCCAGTAGCCCTGTAGTGCCGCCACTGAGCTCTGCAGGGAGGTCAATGGGTGGCAACCACAGGCAAGGAGTGAAGCACACGGCATCTCGGCGCACAGGGGACGATTCCCTCACCCAAAGGCCACAGAGCTGGGCTGCAACAGCCCACACTGCCTGGAGCCAAATCGCCATTTAAAAGGATTACTAACTTCCAGCTGCGTTCAGCCTGATTTCCTTCGTGCAACAATGTGCTTAATTGCAGAGATTCTAATTTACTCTCTTAGAGCACAGGCCTGACTCTAGGGATAAATTAGAATGACAGCTCCACGGGAAGTTTGGAATTCAACTTTGTGACTTATCTGATTTGATGCAGATACAAATATTCAAATCCAGCCAAGGAGACAAGCACCTCATTTGTAAGAAGTTCCAGCTGGAAGAGGGAAAAAGGATTTTGCAGGCAGGGCGGCTGCAGCAACCAGTACCGCCGTGCTCCCTGTGGCACAGCATCAGCCAGCAGCACCTCGGGGCCACGCACTGCACTCCTCCCATGCAAGGCTCATGCGGTTGTTTTTTTTTCCCTTCTGTAAGAAACTACTTTGCCATGCTGAAAGAAGGTGCGTTGAATTTTAGAGCTCTTCTGTACTCCCATGTTCTCTTCGCAAGGCAGAGGCAGCGCCGAGCAGCACCCAGCAAGCAGAGAGCTGGGACGCAGAGCTGCAGGCAGCCCTTCAGCCAGCCCCCTGCTCCCACCAGATGAGCCCCACCAATGCCCTGCAGGCAGCACCCGCGGGGGCTCCTCCTGGCCCCATCTGCAGCCTGAACTCCGTGCACTTCAGTTTGGTGAAACAGAATGGAGATAAATCCGAGCCAAATTCGGAGCAAAGAAAAAAAGCCATATATTTTTTTCAAGCCAGAAAATTCAAATCAGGTTCCCAGCAATCTGATTCTTTCAGGCAAACAGGCGCAGCACTCACACCTGCAGCCTTCAGCAGCACCCTGCCGAGGGGAGCTCGGCTCCGGGCACTCCGCCCCAGCCCGCACGGGGCCGCCGCCAGCGCGGCGCTCCCAGCAGCGCAGCACAGCCGTGCCGTGCCCAGAGGCACCGCGGCAGCGCGCCAGGCCTCCGCCGCGCCACGTGCTCGCTGCACACGTGGCCGAGGACGCGGCCAGGAGCTCCCGGCAGGAAGGAGGCCGGGCCGGGCCGCATGGGGTCACCGCGACCTTCGCCACCGCCGCTGCGCTCCGCCGCCCGCCTCCCCTGTGCGGCCCTGACCCGGTTCTGCAGCTGGCCCGTGGTGCTGCAGCACGGCCCGCGGCCCCCGCCCACCCAGAGCTGCCTCGCGTGCAGCCTCCAACTCAATGCATTTCCCAGCGGGTCGAGCGAGGGGAGAAAGAGTTGGCCTCCCCGCTACATCCTCACAGAGAACTGCAAGCTGCCCCCCAGCAGCACAGAATGCAAATTCTGTCAGAGAACAACGCGCTGGCAGACAAACCAGCACTCACATCAGTTTTCACAGCAGCCGGGTGCAAGCAGTGCTGCTCAGGACACCGGGACTCCAGACTCTGCTCCTGGTGCACCAGCAGGTGATGTGATCACTGCCTCCCTCCAGTGCCAACAGAAGCCCAGCTCCATGCTGACACCAGTCTGAAGCCCAATGAAATGCTCCAATTTCTTCTGATGCCTGTTAGCTACAACACAACCACAACTCCACAAGAGACCTTCTGAAGCAACACGCATCTTTTCCTTTTTCACTTGCCCCTCCCTTGTGGCTGGGCACCATTAGAGTTTGTCTGGTTTCCGGGTCCCAGCCAAAGGTTCTGCAAGGGATGACACTGGTCAAGGCCACACAGGAGAGCCGAGCTGCTCTAGTTTTGAAAGGTAAGAAAATGCAGTGCTGGCAGGGAATGTCCAGTAGTTCTGAACAGAATAATAACACAGTCCTTCAAAGACACTGACAAATACAGAAAGAAACAGAAGGAAGCTGACAACGCATGAAGAGCTCAGCATTGTTTATCCCAGCCAAAACAGATGAGGTCTGTTGGCTCTCTTCGCTTGCAAGACGGTGCTGTGAATTTGGCTTCCATTTTCTACACAAATTTCACTTGTGCAACTCTTGATATCACCACCACAGAGGACACTTCTTAAGAACCACTTCTGTGTTACAATTAACCACCTTTTACAAACATCAGGTGTGCAGAACACCTCAGCATAAGAACAACTCAACTTGCAGTGTCAGTTGACAAAACTGTGTCAAACATGACAACGATAAGCAAACGGTGATGCTTACTTCACTCAACCCGCAATCACCACAATACAAATTGATCTTTACTTTTTTCCCAGACTCCTTCTTGGTACCCCTGCACATCTTGACCTGGCATGACCTGCACATCTTCTCATCAAAACGTTGAGAAATTCAAGGCCTACCCATCTTGGTTAAGCAAACTGAAACCTCCCCAAAACATACGGATTAAAATTCACCTTAGTCCAAAAAGCAGCACCATATCATGCATTTATTTAGGCAGGATGCCCCTTTTTCGGACCACGTGGGTTATCTGTTGCACTAAGATGAAACTGCCTGAAGTCCATCACCATCACTGGTACGGATGGCTTACAGTTACCTAGGAATTCCTAGGGTGAGGAGGCTGCACGAGGCAAGCTCTCCTAGAAGATCTAAAAGGCCTGGAAATCTGGGGCTCAGAGGTGACCATACTCGAACGGGGCTTTTTTCCTTTTCAATCCAGAGCAAAATTTTACTTGGTTTAAGCAAAGCTGGCGCTGTTCCCTGTCCCAGCAGACACAGCGCCACCAGCAGGGACCCGACCGCCACCGTACCTGGATGTATCGCAAGGCACTCCTTAGGACGCTGAGGTTTGAGGTCTTCTTGTCGTCTACGTTGGGGATGTTGCGTTTTAATGTCTCAAAGCATTCTTTCAAATGTGCACGTCTAAAGAAAACACAGGTGGTTTGTCAGCTCGTGTTAGCGCACACCGGAAATCAATTTAGCAGAGGGCTGAAGCTTAATTTGGGCCTTAATCCAGCAAAGCACGTGCACGTGTGCATAGCAGTCACTGGGACTACCTGCATGCTTAAAACCAAACCATCCCAATCCAGCAGGCAGACTGCTTACACGGCTCCGATTCCAGCCCTACCTTGGTAGGAAACTGCTGTGCTATTGTAAATAACGTATCACACCTCCCTGCACTGTTGGTTTCATCCTGTTTCTGATTTGGCTATTTGGGCTACAAGTGTCAGATCAGGAACCTCCACTCTGTACTCTCAGTGCACGCTGGGCTCTGCTCTTGGTTCCTTTACTGCTTCAAATCAAAGAGAAGTTACGCCGTTATGCACGTGGGGATTTACTTTGCAGGATCAGGGCTTTGCAAGGTTATTGAAACGCAGTTATGCAGATAAATAAAACGTACTGAGAAGCAAGAGATGCAGAATCGAGCCGTAAGAAAGCAAAGCAATATTGCAAGGTTCGTTAAATGTAACTAAGAATTTTGTCCAAGTCATTTGTTAAAAAAAAAAACAAAAAACAAGCCCAAGGCAAACAAATATTGACAGACTACAGGCCAAAAAACAAAAACCAAAATGTGAAACGGAATTGGGAAAAAAAAAAAGCAAAACCCTGGCTTTCTACGCACCTGTTTTTCTCCAATTTATTATGTACTTCCCTGGTCCCAACCCTGTAACCCAAACAGAACAAAGATAAACTCAGTGTCAGGTTTAAAACTATTGCCATTCAGCCTGTACTTTCAGCAGTGTGTGTGTCTAGGACATAGAGGTAAATATGAGAGAACAATAGCATTGTTGAGATACCACTGGTTTGGAACTACTTGCATACATATTCCTCCCTACGCTGTATTAAGGTGAAATCCATACTTCACACACATCTGTGATGGGATGAGCATTACCCACATACTGCACACCGGATCCAAAAGCTAACAGCATGACGTGCACACATAAGCTTCCAGACCAGGAGGGGACAACGGGTGTGCATGGTGCATTCACACAGCACTGGCAGCCCAGATTCTGACCCATTTCTGATCCACGCCTACACTCCAGCGGGGTGAGATTTATGCAGTCGCAAATTAAAGTTTACAGGACTTGGCAGACATACTTCAAACCTCTTTCATTTCTGCTGTGCCTGAAATAACACAGCCCAACATAAATATGGAGTGAAGTAATCCAGGAATCCTGCAGCCACCGCTCAAGGGAAAGCCAGGGTCAGCCTCTGGGGGGGGATCTGGGTTGCCCCCGCCTCACAGACCACAGGAAAACTTTTAGGAAAATCCAAATGAATTCCTGCAACCATAGGTTTTCAGCAACAATGGTGATAAAGCAACAGGCGTTGAATATCTTCCATGCCCAGTGCAAAGTGGTCGACAATACACCAACAGTGAGGTGAGCACTGAAGGAGGTTGATAAATATTTAATAAACATCCAGGTGTTTAAAAATAAATATTCGACAGCCTTTTCCCAAGAAACATTTACAAGCTGGAAAAAACATCCTTTCTGTTCTTACGTCCACCAAACATCACCAATGCACCCCTGTGCCACCAGAACCTGCCCCGGGCCCACGCACCCATCTGCAACAGAGCGAGCTCTCAAGATCACAGTCTTTCTATGAGGAATTGTATCAGCACTTTGCAAAGGTTTTCATCCTTACAAACTCTTAACTACATGGTTTCCACCATTCCCTCTATGCACACTGGGATCTCTGTGCTCCAGAGGACACCATGAACCCTGTCCTTGCCCACAGCATCGCCCACCTCCTGAGCCCGGCACTGCTGCTCGGGGCAGTGGGGCATCCATGGCTCTGTGCTGCTCCCACACAGCTCCCACTGCCACCAGCTGGGGTGTGGAGGAGCAGAGCAGCGCTGTGAGCCAGGAGGCAGCACCAGCAGCACGTGGCCCCAGCACCTCTGCTCTGCTGCCCAGCTGCAGGCTGACTCCAAGGACGCATGGCAGCCTGAGACCACACAGTGGGCACAGTCCTTCTGGGCATGGCCTCACAGAGACATCCCTCAGTGCAGGAAGCGATGGAATGGTCATGGAAGTGGTAACAGGGATGGAAGGAAGGACTGAGCAGAGCCCTATCAGCTGTCCTGCAGAAAGGAAGGCTGCAGGACACGGGAACAGGTGAGAGGCTGCTGCAAAGGCAAAGGGAACCACTCGTTCTCGCAGTCCATAAGAAACAGCACAAGAAATAATAGCGGGTTATGTACTGGGATTCTGTACTCTGGATCCCCTAAGGAGGTTGGCTGACCCAAGTCCATAAGAACAATGAGACAAACACTGACCACGAGTGCTCCAGCCACGAGGCCCATCCCAGGCAGGGACACATTCAGCAGCCGTGCATCCCCTGTGGCCCCAGATGCCCTGGAGGCCCTCAGTCCCGACAGCAAACAGCAGCCACAGGGAACCCTGTCCTGGGACACAGAATTGCCCACAACTCAACACCGCTCCCAGGCACCGGGGATGCTGCATGATCCCCCCGAACACTGTAAGCAGAGATCTTCTGCCAAGACATAACGCCGGGTGCTGCCTGGCGGGACCTGCTTCCTAACGCTGCTCTGGCTTGGAAAAACAAACCTGTATACTGTGGTCAGGGGCAAAAATTAAAAACATCAAGCTGAGAAATCCTACTATCAAAAAACAAACCGACCCAGACATCCAAACATCCACTGATCTCGGCATTTCTGATCCGAAACTCTACAAAGCAGGGCTGCTCAGGGCCGACGCAGCGTCCAGGACCCGCGCTCACTCACCCTCCGGGCCTCTTCTTCTGCTCGCTGGGTTTCGCGTCCTCCGCCGGAGCCAGCTTCAGGGCGCCGAGCGGCGGGGCCGGGTGCGGCACGGGCTGGGGCTGGATGGGCTGCGGGACCACGTGGTGCTGCGAGATGGCCAGGACGGGCGCCGCGTAGTGCTGCAGCTGCTTCGGGCTGCCCGCCGGCGGCGTGCCCGCCTTCCCGTCCGGCAGCAGCGCGCCCGGCGGCCGCTGGATGACCGGGGCCACGGAGGGCGGCTCCTTGGTGATGCCCGGAGTGCTCACGAGGGGCGGGTGGCGCTGAGCCAGCGGCGGGGACAGGGCGGCCTGGGCGGCGGGCTGCGGCGGGCTGGTGACCACGGGGATGGGGATGACGGAGATGGGGGCCGCCAGCGGCGGGGGTGGCGGAGGGGCCGGGGCAGGCGGCGAGATGGGCACCAGCAGCTCACCGCGCGGCTCCTCCGGGGGCACGGCATGGTTGGCCCGCGGCACGCTGGCCTTCCGCTGCTCCTGCTCCCGCTCCAGGCGGAGCTTCTCGTGCTTCTCATCCTCCTCTGAAAGACAGACCAGAAGACAGTCACTAATGGGCTCCCCCGTGTCTCCCACCCACAGCGCTTACGAAGCCAGCACCGCACAGCCTGCGCTTCCAGAGGCCGTAGGACCAAAGCCAAGGTGACGCTGTGTCCAAAGCCCAGGCCAGCCCTTCGCTCTGCCTGGCCATCCCAGCGTGCAGCACGTGCTGCCCATGCTCTGCCACACGCAGCAGCCAGGGCAAACACAGCGGCTGTGGGACCGCAGCCATTCCAGACGGTGCTCCTGGGGTTAAGCAGCCCTGTTTGGTGCTGCCAAGTCCCAACCCAGCTGGCTTCACACTGACCTCACGCTTCTGCTGTGACTTTACTCAAGCTCCTAAAACTCACCCTGATGTGTTCCTGTATGTTTTTAGAACACCAGACAAATTAAATGCAATGTGTGGCCGGACTAGCAAAATAAACCTCGTTAAACTTGACCCAGGTCTCCGGCCCTAATCATGTGAACATGGCACCAATTACATTTATTTATCCAAGTTCCCTGGCGCCAGGGGCCCCAGCACCCAGACACAGCCTCCAACAAACAGCTCCAGTGCTGCCCAAGGAACTCACTGGGTGCTGTTCCAGGCACCTGCACAGAGCTGAAGAACAGCACGCCCACAGCCGCTTCGTGCTGGGACCTCCTTACAGCCATATAGAAATGCTTTGGGAAAAGCCAGGATGGCACAGGCTGGGCAAGGAGCGGCACAGCCCAGGGAGGGACAGAAACCCCAGCACTGCTGCAGGGCTGCGACGTCCCAACACGCCCTTGCCGGGCACGCTGCTCCGTCCCTGCAGCACTGCACGGGAGCTGCAGGACAGCTGTGCTGCCGGCAGTGTTCCCAGCATCAGCAGAGCAGCAGTGAAACTCCTACCACACATCATTCCCATTCACTGGGCAAGCTGAGAGCGCAGCAAAGTAAGGTTACACGCGTGCACTGCTGATCAGAAATATTTATGTAAATGTCTCTGCGAAGCAGGTGCAGCCCTCGGGCTGCTGACAAGCTGCCAGAGACGCCTTTGGTGCTGCAAATATTGAGCTCCCTTGAGCTGAAGGGTTCATTTCAAGAATAGCTTTAGCCAAAACCTGACACCGCTGCCTTCTGCGTCTGACTTCACTGGCAACAAGGCACTGGGCTACCAGCCCCTCCTCAGCGGTCAGGGTGCCTGCCAGCAGTCTGTGTCCGGGACACAAACACCTCAATGCTGTGCAAGCTGTAGCAATCCCTGCCTTCTGTTCCCTTTGCAAACAAAGTAAAGACACCATCACAAAGGCCCTCAGAGCTCTTTCTTTCCTCATCGGAACTAAGTTCCCCAGCTTTCCCTCACAGGGCTGCAGGGCTCCCACCGCTCACACCTCAGCCCTCAGCCTCACCACCCACAAGTAACGTGGGTGACAGCAACACCAGCAGCAAGGGGAGGACACAGCCAATTTTGTCACAGAAGAGCACAGAAACAGGGTCAGCAATCCCTCCCCAGCTAGCTGCTGCTATTCTGGGGCCTGGCGGTCCAGGAATATACAGTGCCAGGGACTCTTAACTTCATTACCTAGTAATCTGCCAGGTTTAAAATTATCTCCTCCCTCTGCCTGCGCAGGGAGCACCTCCCACCCACAGCAGGACTTGGGGTGACTGAGGAGATGCTGGGGCTGGCAGTGGTCAGGGTACAGCAGCTCGTACCTGTGGCCTTCTGCAAATGCACCCATGAGCGCTCCTCTAAAGTTATTTTAATGCTATCTTTAATGCTCCTTTTTTGCACTGGGGACATAATCAATACTCATGATTTATCAGTGGCAATGCCTTTGCAAAATCAAGCAGCTTACCTCTGAGTCTGCTCAGAGAGGGTCAGATGTCCTCAGAGCACCTTACCTCCACCAACAGCTGGATGCGGGCAGAGCCACAGCGCTGACTCCTGCTGATTCCCTTAGGACAGGGCCAAGCGTCCTTTGGGCCCCTGACTATCTCTGCCATCAGCTGCAGATGCTCTGCACTTCTAACAGTGAACACTCCCACTTAAGCTTCTATGAGGCACAGCTGCTGTCTGGACCTTGGCACTCTCTTCTAAGCAGTGGCAGAAGTCAGGAGGAAAAGCTCACACAGACTGTGCTGAGAAGGGTCAAGAGCAGACCTGAGCCCAGCTGTCCAGCAGTGCCCGTCCCGGAGTTTGCCAGGCAGTGCTCCAGCTCAGCTGCAGCGCACGCCTTGGGGGAGGCAGCAGCCACTGCACAGCGCTGTGCCAGTGCTGCTGTGGGGGCCCCTCCAGCCAAGCAGGGGATGGGCAGCAGAGGGCAGAGGAGATGGAGAGCTCCTGTTGCCCATCCCACCATCACCCCATCACTACATGGAGCAGCACAAAGCCTCTGACTGCTCATTATCAAATAAATGAGGCGCCGCTTCCTCATTCCTGCATATAGCAGAGGCTGTTCTGGGCTGCACTTGCAAGGGGAAGCCAGGCACAGCACAGGGAAAGCGCAGTCTGAATCAGGGCTGAGTCATCCAAATGTTGCTGACATAAGAGGATCCGGCAGGGAACAGCCGCGGCGCTTCCCGGTGCCTGGAAACGAGCCGGAGTGCCGGCACACGGCGGGCCCTGATCTGCACGCCTCTCATCTGCACGTGACGTCAGCAGCACCCACACAGCTCCCCGGCTGTGCGAGCAGCATGCAGCCCCCCGCCCCACCCCGGCACAGGGAGCCCCGCACCCCAAACCCTCCCCACTCCCACCAGCTGCTGCTCACTGGGAACCGAGCCTGGCCGTCAGCCCGTGTCACGGTGCCCCGCTGTCCTTCCTAACACACACCTTTCTCCTTATAGAAAGGTGAAGCCGTATGTTAGGAGTGTGCTGGGGACAAAGGATGGGAAACGCTTTCCGATGGGGGCCCAGGGCTGGCGGCACAGCGCTGGAAGCAGAGCCATCCCTCCTGCGATCTGTGTCCCAGTATTAAACACCTCCAGGCCCACCCCGGACCGCGCTGAGCCACCTCGCGAACGTCATGCACACTTCCCACACCTTCTCTGCAGGTGTCACCATTCACTGTGAAAACCTCGAATCTCCATTTTCTCAGCCAGATGACTATGACACATTTATGTCCTATCAGCAAGAGCAAAGCAAAATCAGCCTTCACATAAACCGTACCTCTGTAGCACCAACCAACACTGACATCACTGCGATGCGCCTATCTGCAGCTCCCAGAGACCACAGTGACCTCGGCATCCAAACCTGAGACAAACCAGAGTGACGAGACGACCCCCTTGCCCAGTAAGGGACGCAGGGCACAGACACACTGTGCTCCTGCCTGGGAGAGAGCCTTTCCCTCCACCAAAGCCATGGAGGAACATGGGAAGGTTGGGAAGGCTTCAAGAAATCTCGTGGCTTGCCTCCTAAGCCCCCAACAAGAAGCAACCATCCCTAAATAACACAGATGGTTCTCAAAGCTACAACTGCTCACACCTCCACGGACAGTTTATATTGTGCCTGTTATTCTGTGTTTAACCGAAACCCTCTCAGTCTCAGTGGGTCCACACAGCTGCGCTTCAGTGACATTTCTTAGATGAGAGAAGAAATAAATGAGGCACACTTAGCAAGGGAAACGAAAATGGATCAGGACTGCCAGAAAACCAATCCCACCTTGGCCAGCACCCCCTGCCTAGGCTGCCCTGCCCACGGGCTGTGTGCAGCTCCACGGGCAGCTCTGCAGCCAACTGGGCTGCTCTGCCGTCTGCACAGCTTCACCTGGACGCGTGGTCGCTGAGCTCTGCTGATGCAAGGTGCTGTCTCAGGGCTTTTCTGCCAGGCATCAGCATTTTTAAGAAGCAGTAAGTAATGTATTCTGATGAGCAGTTATTTTCAAGCTGAACAGCTTCTGTGGTCAGAGCAGGACATGGCACTGAGGGCAGCCGGGACCCGGTCCCGTCTTCTACAGAGCGCACAAAAGAAACTGTGAAGAACCACTGCCTCCCTTCCCAAGCCTGGGATGGCTCCAAAGTCTGCAGAGACACAGAACAATGGTGTGCTTTTAGTGTGCCAGTCAGAAAAGATTGGAAACCCATGTTCTTGAGAGCCCAGGTGCCTGCTGTGCCCACAGAGCAGAGCTCAGGGACCCGACCCGAGCCTCGTGGGTGTGAGCGGAGCGCTGAGCTCAGAGCCATGTGGAACACTGCTGGCACTCTGCACCAACTGGAGCCAAAGCCAATACGTGCTGGGCGACCTTGTGCCACACACCGAGTCACGGCAGAACCAGATCCCTGCATTAACCACAGGGCCTCGCTGGTCCGGAGCTCGTGTAACATTTCTGGGTTCCCATGACCAGAACAGTGCCGGGCTTTTGTACCAGGGCTGTGCAGGAGCTGTTGTCATGGGATGCTCTCACTCACCACTCTCTTCAGTGGAATGAAGGAAAATAGAAAACTACCCTTCAAAATCCAATTGAGAAAAGATAAACTGAACAGTATCTACTCATCAAGTCATGATCCATGTGTGCAGGAGCCAGAAGCCTTTGCCCATCACCCCTCAGCAGTACCAGCACTGTTACCTGCACCAGCTCCATGGCTGCACAGATGTCACTGCAGTTGCAGTGCCACAGTTCCCCAGTGCTTTCTTCCAGGTTCCACGTGTGGTTTCCCCTATGGAGGAGCCGAAGCTGGCCGTGTCCTCCCACAGGTTACATCACCACAGCTCTGCCCATCTCCATAACCAATCTCTGAACCTACAGCATCTCCCATGGGCACTAAACACGCCTTCCTCATCCAAAACACACGATCTAGGTT
Organism: Chrysolophus pictus; assembly: GCA_037305975.1. NCBI lineage: Eukaryota > Metazoa > Chordata > Aves > Galliformes > Phasianidae > Chrysolophus > Chrysolophus pictus. The sequence continues at coordinate 9,622,061 of CM074594.1, forward strand.
TGCTCGGCTCACTGCAAATAGATGAGAGGCCATCCCACCTCACAGTCAGGCCTGCAGCACGTTGCCACCAGTGAGGTGCTCCTGCTGGGCACAGGACTCTCCAAGGAAGACACTTGACCAGAGCACCAACACTAACACTGATTTGTGCTGCCAAGCCCTCCCAGAACTTCTTCTGCAGCAACACGACCACACCAGTGTGCGGGGTCAGCAGAACCAGGGGATGCTTGTGCTGCACTGAGAGAAGTGAGAGTATTTGGAGCTGCACAAACACTCAGGGATTGATCTGGAATCTTCATGAGCTACCCAGCGCTCTGCAGATGCACGGGGCAACCCAGCACCTGCCTGCAGCCCCTATGGCACCACTGCCATCCCTACCACCAGCAACTGGGGGAGCAGCCTCTGACCTTCAGCACAGCCAATGCTGCAAATCAGACAGCAATCCAGGCGCAGGGAGCAGGAAAGAAGAAAAAGACACCCCTGAGTGCATATTTCAGCATCTTCCAGGGCTGTTCTGGGCCGCACCAATGGGAAATCCCCCAAGCACACACGGCAGGGGACATCCCACCCAACCCAGGTGTGCCAGCAGCAGTGACATGGGATGGGACAGAAACCCTGTGCACCTCTGGGTCACTGCCCATGCTGCAAAGTTTGAGGAAAACGAAAGGTTTATCAACATGGGCAGGAGCAAAGCAGAGAGCACAGCAGAGGAGTATATATGGGCAAAAAAAAAAAAAGAAAACAAATATGAGTTGCTTGTGGTTACATTTTTGGGGGGATGTGTTTTTCTTCGATTATAAAATGTTAACCTCAATTCGGAACCACGAGACACCCGCTAATTCACGGGTCCGGAGTTTGCAAATACCAGACAAAGGAGCCCTGGATGTGCGCGTGTGTGCGCGTGTCTGCGCGCGGCAGAACAGCGGGGCTGCGGGCAGCGCGGTGACAACGCACGAACGGCCTTTCTGCCGCATCGCCCCGCGCCGACGATGAGTCACGCCGGAACAAAGAGCGGCTCCGTGCTCGGGGGCTCCGGGGGGAGAAGCGGCGGCCGCCCCGCCCGAACGGCCGTGTCGCGGTGGGGCGGGGCGGCCGCCGCTCCCCGCGGGGAACCGGGGCGTGGCGCGGCACCGCGCACGTGGAAGGAGGGCGGGACCGATCACGTCACCCACCCCGCCCCTCCCACCGGGGCGCGCCGCCGCGCTCCTTGCGTGTCCCCGCGCGGCGGGGCGGGGGCGGCCCCGCGTCCCCCCCCAGCGCCCGCCGTGCCCCCCCTAGCATCCCCGTTCCGCGCCGCTTCGACCCCCGCCCGCCCCCCGGCTGTCGCCCCCGCTCTCACCACGTGCGCTCTGCTGCTGCTGCGCCTGCCACTCGAGGAAGCGGGCCGCCTCCAGCAGCGTCTCGATGCTCATGGCGCGGGGCCCCCGGCTGCCGCCCGCCGCCTCTCCCGCCCGCGCCGCCCCGCCCCGCCCCGCGGCTCGCCCCGACGGCGGCGGCGGCGGCAGCAGGAGCAGCAGCAGCGCTGGCGACAAGATGGCGGGCGGCAACAGAAACACAACAGGCGGGCGCTGGCGCGGCCCCGCTACTACGCGGCGGACGGAGGAAAAACGCGGCGCGGAGCGGAGCGCCGCGCGGACGGGGCGGGCGGAGCGCGGCGGGGCGGGCCGGGGCGGAGCGGGGCGGAGCGGGGGCGGGCGGAGGGCCCCGTTGGCCGCGCAGGGCGGGGGCCGGCGTGGGCGAGCGCCGAGGCCGGGGCGCGGCGCCGGCGGCCCCGCGGGAGGCGCCGCTCCGGGCCGGGCTCCGCGCCGCGCTTTGCGGGCCGCCCTCCCCCCGCAGTGCGCTGGCGGCGCCGCGCGAGCTGTCAGCGCGGCGCGGGCCAATGGGCGCGGAGGACAACAAGGCATGGAGCACCTCCACATGGGCGCCCCGCGCCGCCGCCGCCCGCCTTAAAGGCGCCGCGCCGCGCCGCGGCCGGGCGGGGCCGGGACCCCGCGGGAGAGAAGCAAAAGCGAAAGGAGCGGGCGGGGGCCGCGCGCTGCGGGCGCGGTGCGGCACTGCGGGGCACTGCGCGCACGGGGCCGCGCGTCCCGGCCGCGTTCCTTCGGTTCCACGGCGTGGAATTCTTTGCCCCAGGGTTAAGAATGTACCATTATTTTTTGGACGCGTTCGTGATGGAATCGGCTGGAGAGCGTGAAACCTGCGGCTGCAGGGAGCCTGGGGGGAGGGAGGGCGGACTCGGGGATCTCCAGACGTCTCTTTCAACCCCCACGGCTCTGGGACTCGTTGCGGTTGCTTTCTATAAGGAGAAACTCGTCAGGGCCGGCCCCGGCCCCGCGCTCCTCCCACCGCTGCGCGGAGCTGCCCGAGCCGCGTCCGGCCGGTGCGGGGGCAGCCCGAGCCCTCCTGGCAGCACCGCCGGGAAGCGGGCCGCGGGGGGAGACGCAGCGAGCAGTGCCCGCTCCTCCGGAGCACCTCTAGGAGACGGCTCCGAAGCGCTGACTGCAGTCACCACTGATGTCCGCCGGCCTTCGTGGGGCTCTTTTCTCAGCGCCATACAAATCTCAACTGAACTTTATCCGCTTTGAGCCTTTCCATATCAAGTATCTGCTTGTGACTGACTTCGTTTTGGAGCTGGAAGAAGGTACCGAAGTCAAGGAAAATAAAATGAATCAGCAAACATAATGGGAGGAATGGGATTGGAAAGCAACCATTCGCAGGAGATATTTTTCCTTCTGCATAAAGAACTTTAATTTACCAACCCACAGCTGTCCTGCAGGACGCTAAGGAGGCAAAGCTCAGCGCAGGGAGCCCTGACCATGCTCCTGGAGCTGGGGGTCACTTCTCCCAGGTGAACTCGTGGTGCCCACGAGCCCTTGGACACACCATCGTTGTGAGCGCTGATGCCCGCAGTGCCGGCAGAGCTCACCTGGTGCCAGCAGCTGCTGGGGACGTTTGCTGCTCCGCTCCTCCGCTCTCCTCCAGTCACCCCGCAGCTCCTGCAATGAATGGAGCTGTATCCGTCCCCCAGCCCAAATCAGAGCACAGCTGCAGCAGCGTGGCCTGACACCAGTACAGTCATACAATCATAGAGTCATTAAGGTTAGAAAAGACCTCTAAGATCGTCGAGCCCAGCCCACCCCACCATGCCCTCAGTGCCACATCCCCATGCTTCTGAACGCTTCCAGAGGCGCTGATCCCACCGCTCCCTGGGCAGTCTGTGCCAGTGCTTCCCAGTCTGGCACTTGAGTGAGCAGCACGCTCAGACAAGATAACAGAGCAAGAGGTGCCTCTGGCTGCCTGGGAGGAAAGCCCCAGCTGGGACGTGTATTGTGGCAGGCTTAGCTGGAGGTGCGGGCTGCAGTCTGCAGCACAGTTTAAGCAGTGTGACAGCCCACAGATTTCTCCAACCACTGCTCTCTTTTCTTTCCTACTGTGCGTAACCCTGCAGACCACAAGGGTTTACAGAAGGTTCTTCTGGAGGGCCCCAGTTCTCAGAAGGGATCACAGTGCTGCCACCAAACTCACCCTGACTCCTGAGGCAGCAGCCAGGCACCACAGCCCTCCTGCCGGTACCAACTTTCCAGCAGGTCACACTGTAAAAGTCAGAAACCCACCAGTGCCAGAGAAGCTCACTGAAAACACAACAGCCAGTGTTCTGAACAGAATACTTGCTAAAAAGCAGCTTTTACAAGAAACTCTTCCAGATATTTTTGAATAGCTGAGACGTGTGCTAACTGTTTTAGGAAACCAAACTTTCCTTCTGGCTGCCTGGGAACATCTCTTGCAACACACTGACCCCAAGGAGTTGTTTGTTCTGAACCTTGAGCTCAGAAGGCTCCTGGCTGCTGAGCCAGCTCCCAGCTTTGGCAGCTGAAGGCACAAATCAGCACCATTAAGCATTCATAATGTGGTGACGTTTCCTGATTGAAGTCGCTCACTGCAAGCTTTCGGGACTGCCCGATGCAGCAGTGGGAGCACAGCCAAACCCCATCAGCTGGGTATTCATCTGCTGCTGGAGGATTGCACTGAAAGGTTTTCAGTGAATCATTTGACCCTGTTATTAGGGACAGCAGTAAACCAGAACACTTGGATTATTTGGACCGACTTTGTGAACACTTGGGGAGAATTTTTAAAATCTTGTGCAGTGCTAAAAGCAACAAGAGGACCAATTTCTCCCCCATTACGCCCCACGCACACACAGAGAGGACGCGGGCTGTACACACAGTCAGGGCCGAGGATGACAGTTTGCTGTGAAGTCAGACCAGTTTCTCCCACAGGCAGAACGGCCCCCTGGGTGCCAGCCTGGGCTGCTCGGCTCTCAGGGAGCACCTGCAGGCTGCCAGAGCTTCCCACAGGGAGAACTGAGGCTCGTACAGCGAGACCTGCGGCACACCAGGATTGGCATTTTATAGTTCCAATGGCTTTAGATTTCTTTATATATATCCAACCACCTCAGAACCTGGACATCACACCTTGCACCAGGGACATGCTGTGCAAATCTGGGGGAGCAACTGCAGCACAGCTTAAGACCTGACAGCCTCCCTTCTCCCATTACTCTGCCTAGGTCCTTCCCACCTGTGCAGCAAACAGCTCCTTCCACAGACCATCTCCTGAGCCGTGCATCATGTGAGCTTTGATATGCTCACTCCTCGCAGCGCTCACGCAGCCTTTCCCCTGCTCAGAACCCCCTGCTGCACTTCCTGCAGTGAGGAGCCCGGAGCAGCGTGGGGCTGCAGGAGCAGCTGTGGGGCCTGCAGTGCTGGCACCGGGTGCTGCAGGCGGGGAGCAGCCGCTGGGCCCCCTCTGCTGCCAGCGCCTGCCCCGACACCGCTGCCTGCTGCAGCCACGGGCAGAGCGCTGCCTGCTGCTGGGCCTCGTGGCTGTGTCATGGGTTTCCACATCAGACAGAAGTTTTGAATACTGAGTCCATGCTGTTCTTTTTAGAAGAAAAAGCAATGCCTAAATGGGAGCTTTTTACTACAAAGATGCTAAGTCACATCCCAGCCAAAAAGACTCTTACTTAAGTTGAAATGCAGCTGGTTTTAGAGCAACTTGGATAATGTAAGCTCATTCTGTGTCTTTTAAAGCCCCAGCTAAATCACTTTCCAAAGTTAAGTAATTTTCACTATTCCTACTCTTTATGAACTTTGAACGAAGCTAGCTGAGCAGCTCAGATACGGCTTTGTGCCACATCAGCTGAGCACTCACATCCTCAGGTTCTCCGCTCTCACCGCTGTAACAGTGCTGCTTTCTGTGGCTGCTGGCAGTGCACAGCACTGCCCACGGGGCTCAGCCGCTCTCCTGGCACTCCAGGCCCCACTCCTCAGCCCCAGCTCAGCACAGCTCCACGCGCAGCACGCAGCAGCCCGGCGCGGAGCAGGAGGCGCAGCACCGCGGGCTGGGGAACGCAGGGCTGGAAGTGCTGGAAGTGCTGCTCAGGGCCTGAGCTGGGGCCGAGCAGAAGTGATGGTGCGATTCTGTCATCTTCTTTTTCAGAATATGCGGTGGATAAAAAATTGCACCGTACTCACATGGAAGGTGGAGTTTACCTCAGTATTTTCACTCTGAGGTTTGTGTTGAATTAAAAACAAAACAAAACAAAAACCAACGGCTCGGGTGGAAATAATGAGTCCTCCTCGACAGAAACACACAGACTTTCTTGCCATCATTCCATCTACGGCGTTAATGACGCCGGATCCGGGCAGTCCCCGTCTGTCAGCACGAGGACGGCCGCCATCGGCTGCCGCACTCCCGGGGTTCCCCATCCCGGAGCGGAGAACCGCGCGCCCTCCCGCCCCGACCCGCGGCATCTCCCCGCTCCCGCCGCAGCGCCGCGGCTCCCGCTGTCCGCGCTGACCCCGGCGCAGTGCCGCCTCCCGCCGCTCGGGGGCGCCGCAGCCGCGCGGCGCGGTGAGAACGGGCGGGGCGCGTGCTGTAAAGCAGCGGCGCTGCGGCGGATGTTGCGAGGGCTGCTCCGAAAGTAACGCCTCCGTTTCACCCTGTTGCCCCGCGCCGTCGGTAGGCGGATGCCGGTGCGATGGAAGCAGAGCCGAACCTTCCACCGATATCCCGTTACATTTTGTTGCCGTGCGACAGACGGCAGCAGAGGGGCTGTCTGACACAGGGGCGCGTGACATGGAAGCGCACATGGAGCAAAGCCGTGGAACTGAATTCCTCCATAGAAAGAAAGAGGCACCCACTGACATTCAGTGATGCTTGTGAACGCTGATGGAGATGAACTGTTTCTGTCTGAGACTTACATGCAGCACTGGAGAGATCTGCATACATCCTATTGGTCCCTGTCCTTAATGGCAAACACAGTCGTGGGGCTGCAACTAAAATAAAACCGGCCGATCAAAAGTCGCAGAATCACAGAATCATTCAAGCTGGAAAAGCCTTCTAGGATCACCAAGCCCAACCCATCCCACCATGCCTGCTGACCGTGTCCCTCAGCCACATCTGCACGGCTCCTGAACACCCCCAGGCTCGGTGACCCCCCTCCCCATGCAGCACGTGCTGCTCACAGGCAGCGCTGCTCCCCCCAGCACGGCCCAGCCCCACTCACAGCCCGAGGTGCTGTGCTTGCCGGGGCGCGCGGCACCGCGGCGGGGGGAGCACAGCAGCAGCCATCCATCTCCAGCCCCAAACAGTCATTGTCAATAACCCCACCATAAATGTCAGCCCTGACACCGTGTCAATAACTTATTGTGTGAGCATAATGCATCGCCTTGGAAAAGGCCAGTGTAAAGACCGGTTTGCTCGCCAGCATTGTGCGATGACAATTACAGGGTTTTTTCCTATCTAGGGTCAATCATTTGATGGATGGAGGCTGCCGTATTTAGGTGAGATTATTATAGTGGTGCTGAATAGCAGCATGGGGAGCTGCTCAGTGCAGCGCTGCGCAGACAGCCCTGGGCCCCTGGGGAGGCGGTGACCTCTGGGGGAAGCAGGAACCAGCCTGGAGAAAGCGGGAGGAAAATATCTGCTGCTCCCTGCAAATTCATTTAAACGGAGGACTCAGCAAATAGCACTTAATAGGTGTTTTGTGCTTTTGATGATTTAACCAAACCTGACCCAGAACGGGAGGAGAATCAACACGGCCTGGCCCTCTGCAGCAGTCGGTGAAGGGGAAGAGTCTGAGAAATGTGGTGAAGTTGTTACAGAAATCACAGACCCAGCATCAGTGTCTGCACGTGGCTCAAACCCATACAGGAGTGCACTGAGCTCCTCAGAGACAGTCTGCACAACAACGCTGCCAACACTGCCACTGACGTACCAGCATGCTATTTTATTTTTAAATACATTCTGCAACATCTATGTCTGAAAATAGAAGTTTCTGAAGGGCTCAAGCCAATCCAATTTGACTAGAGTCCTGAAAAAGGATTTTATTTAGATCTATGATAACATCTGCACGGTTCATAAAAATACAATTTTCCCTTTCTGTCTACATGTACTCATGCTTGTACTGAACATTTGTATACCCATAATATGTAGCCATGTGAAAAGAGAGTGATGGTAAAAGCAGGTTTTAAGGAACAACAGCTCTAGAAAGCATCCTTTGTGCTTATGGTAGGATCGCATTGTGAGACACTATAAAATGAAATCTCAGTAACATAAAACAATGTAAGCAAAGATTTCCCTTTTAAAATCACACTAGGCAGCTAGAGAACTCGAAGTTTGCCTCTGTCTTTAAGCAGTCATTGTCTGGGGCTGCTCTGAGAAGGGCCAAGCACTCCCACTGCCACAATCCAGTTCAGCAGGCCATGGGCACATACATTATTCAGCATTCTAAAATCTAAAAATCAATGTTTTACACTGTGCAACACAGCTTAATCTAGCAACCAAAAGCCAATTTGTGAGCAATTTCAGATGAGGTTTCCCCACAAAACCCCAAGAACTGACATTACAAGATAGAACAAGAGAAGTGAGCCCTTTTCCTCTCCCTGTCACATGCAGGTACCATTTTCCAGGACACACATCAGGCTGGCAGCACACAATGACGCTCAGTGCTGACTGCATCCTAGTCCTCCTCCCCCTTGCAGTGTAATTAATAAGAAGCTCTGCATAAAATGCTAACATGAGTCTTTTACAATGTTCGTACTCCCTGTAGTCGTAATTCTGTTGCTGCTCGCCTCACTGTTGCTTCTAAACCTCAGTGTCATGAACCAAAAGGAGAAGCAACATACAGTGCCTGCAGCCTCCAACTTGCCCGGTGTACTGCAAGCCACAGGGCTGCAATCAACACAAACAGCAGCTATATATAAACAAACAGACAATAACAGATAGTAAATTCATCTGTATTCCCTCCCGTACCAAGCGGACAATCAGGGCTTAAATAATTAATACTCTGGGCTTATGATGCACCTTTCGCCCCAGGATCTCCAAGCACTTTGCAGCGTGTAGAGATAGCTTTTTATTTTGCTGGAGAAAATAGAATAGAGAAAGATTAACTGATTGACCAAGGTCATGCTGCCTGAACGTTTTCTTTCTGCTCACCGCTTAACTGCAGAGCTGCTGTGACCTTGCAAAGCTAAAGGAAGGCTGCATTTTGTGAAGATAATCTCCCTTAACGTGTACCATATGTTTGTGATTAGGCAAAAGAAGAAGCTTCAAAAGAATTGCTGGTTGTGAGAGAGTTCACCACGTTCTCTGGGATGTCAGGGCTGCAATTTTCTGCAGAGCCTGGAGAAGCAGATGCAAACCTGCAAACCCCATCCCACTATTTCAAGGAAAAGTGGTTACTCAGCATCCCTGGATACTCCTGAAAAATCCAGCCTCTGCATCCATGGCAGTTTCACAAAAACCAGGGTGATCAGGTGAGATCGTGGGAGATCCGTTCCCATGGAAAATTTGATCCAGGGCAATTAAGATGTCACCACAATGCCACAAACTTATTATTTTAGCACTGGACGCTGGTCCACATGAGGGAAAACCCTTTGGGATGCAGCTGTTAGAGCAAGGCTCCTGGCCGAATGCGTCAGTTAAAGGTGAAATGGACTGGCAGGTTCAAAAAGAAGCCTCTGGCTACAGAGATGTGGCATGCTGAGGCTGGAGGAGGGCTGGGGGCAGCAGCTGGGGCACAGCTGTGCCCCTCCAAAGAGCTCCCACCAGCTCATGCCTCGCAGCCGGCCCCTGCAGGCCTGCCCCTGGGGCTTTGCAACGGATCTCCAAGGGCAGGAAGATGCTGTAGTGTTTCATTGTCATTTGTTGTTGCCCTAAAGTGATTCTGAAAAGCCGTGCCAGACTCAAATGCCAATCAGATGGGTGAGAGCAATGGGCTGCAGAAAAGAAGCCACTTGGCTTGGCAAAGATAGAAAAAATCTTCCTTAGCTGCACAGCTCCCCCAGAAATGAGTCAGTAGGCCTGACAGAACAGAAAACACAAGTTGCCATAGAAACTCACATGCCTTCCACCAGGAGGAGAAAAAAATGTAGGCCAATATTTCTGCTTAGCTGGCTCCTGCTCCTGCTCTGCTGCTCGGCCCGCCTGGATCCCAGGGCTGCAGTACACCTCGGTTTGCTTTGCCCCCAGCTGAGCAAAGCCCTTGTCCTCGCTGCTGTGGAAAGCAGCTGCCTGGTGAGAGCATGTGCACATGTGTAAGCACACTAACATGCATATGGACACAAAGACACACACATGGACGCACAGACACAGCTCTGAGGCTGCTCAGGGTTGATGCTGGGTTACTGCGGATCTGGAGCCCAGGGAACTGAGGCGTGCAGGTCCCCGTGCTATGGTCACACTGTGAGCGTGCAAACAACTGACAGATGGTGACAAATGACGTTTTTGTTGGATTATTGCAGCTGCTTTTCATTTAAATAAACACCTCTCCTGCATTCCGTAGTTTTGTCATCTGCAAACCAAGGGATGGCTACACGCAGGGACAGCCACGTCCATGAAGCTCTCTGCCGTGCTGTAAGCACTGCACGAAGGGGACAGGCACAGAGCTGCAGCCCGAGCCTCCCACTGCCTGCTGGGGAGCCCAAGGCCCATGGTGAGCAGCTGCCATCGCCTGCGGAACACGTGTCCCAGCAAGTGGCTCTCATGCACCAAAATGGGAACTGCTGGACTGTCCTTTGATTCGGTCTGTTCTCATGGTGCAAGCTAGCATTACTCTTTACTTTTCACACACAGGCAAATTGCTTTACTTCTCTTGCAGATTACATAAAAGACAAATGATCTACTAACCATTCAGTGCACTGTTACACTTTAACTGCCCTGTAAATAAAAACAACACACCAAAGAGAAGGAATCCACTTTCCCTTGTTTTCACCTGTAATCTTTTGTGACTTATTTCTAAGGAAAAACAAAACCTAGATGAAACATTCAAGCTTTTGCCTTTGTGCACAGCCTGGTGTCCACCCAGACAGGGCAGGGACCAGCAGGACACACTGCCCAGCCACCAGCAGCACAGAGGGCATTTTGCTGTTCTGTTTCATAGTCTCCACCGAACACACTGTGCAGTGCCTAATTCAAAGAGCTGCATGTTTGTGATGAATGGACTCCGGATGCTGACAGTTGGAGGGACAGGTGGTGGGGGTAACACCTCCCCTTCCAGGGGGTTTTGGGTTTGGGGGAGGAGGACAACATCTTAGTCCATAAGTGATTTATGCCATTTGGGCAGTGATGTGACTGTTGGGTTTAATAAAATTCTCAGATCACGTAAAGACAGCTTAATGCAATTATCTACTGACTGAATGAATGAGTATCCATTATTAACAATTCCTATAACACATTTACTTCAAGAGATTCTTGCAGGAAAAGTTTTCGTTTTGTTGTGAAATAACGAATGAAAGAAGAATAAAGAACTAACAGAACTCTTTTGAGAACTGTGGTCTGCAATGGCACAGAGCCACCATACTGCAGTGATAGCTGTGTAAAGCGATGCTGTGTAAAGCACAGACTGGACTCGTGGTGACAGCGTGAACCAAAGCAACATTCTCACAGCAGCACTGGTGTCACTGCCTTGGAAAGAATGCAGTGATTCCCACTCCCAAATATACTTTGCTCATGCTCTGTATCTGATCCAGTCTGAATACTCATCCCACTATACAAATTGTAATATTAAGTTTAAAATGTAAAAGTGCAATTCAGGTGCAAACATTGCAACTATAACAGCAATTGGTAACTACACACGTGTGGAATTTTAACTATCCACAGACTAACCACAGGCACAGCGTGGCACAGCATGGCACAGCATGGCACAGCGTGGCACAGCGTGGCACAGCATGGCACAGCATGGCATAGCACAGCACAGCACGGCACAGCATGGCACAGCACAGGACAGCACAGCATGGCACAGCATGGCACAGCGTGGCACAGCATGGCATAGCACGGCACAGCACAGCACAGCACAGCACGGCACAGCACAGCACAGCACAGCACAGCACAGCACGGCACAGCACAGGACAGCACAGCATGGCACAGCATGGCACAGCATGGTGCTGCATGGTGCAGTATGGCACAGCACAGCACAGTATGGCACAGTATGGCACAGCATAGCACTGCTTGTTGTCTATTACCAGATCAGCCCATCCAGCTGCACCCAGAGGAATGCACTCCAGCTCTTTCACAGTTACTGTAATAGAAGTAGCTGATGATCGCTTATATATATGTGTATATACATATATACACGTATCTTCTTTGGGAGTGAAAGAGTCAGTAAAACTTACTTGAGAGTTAAAATTCCCTGTGTAGGTTTAACAAAAGTAGAACAAAATAAAAGAGAAACTTTGCAGTGTTTTCACAGGGGAAGGTAAAGTCTAATTCTGTGTTTGATTCCATATGTGGGACATTTCCCTCTGGGAAGGAACAAGTGCAATAATGTAGAGTTAAAATCCAAAAAGTCCTCTATTCACTCCAAGATGGGAACCTCAGGATACACTAAAACTCAGCAATAGTTTTTGGAGGAACGTTCTGTAGAAGCGTAGAAGTGCAGAGCTGTTTACTGTTTGCTCCGATACTGAAAAGTATTGGAGAAATGTGATCTCTGTGGTATCACCACCCAGCTGAGCCAGGTGCCATCATGTAGGGCACAGGGCCAGGGGTCAGCAGCACTGCCAACGCTGGGCACCATCTCAAGTGGATCTCACTTATTTTATTGCTTCCCAGCATTTTCCAGGAAAAAAAACAAAAACAAGAAAAGCACTGAAAAGTTTGTTTCACTGAGATTAAGGTAAGAAATGAGATCTCTCTCTCCATCTCAAGCTCTCTGCAACGATGAGTTTTCTTTTTACCAAAATAATCAATAAAGTCCAAAGAAGAAGCTTAGCGAGAATGTTTTCTTCATTGTAACAGCAGAAGTAAGCCATGTGTTCAAGCACTCACACCAGGTTTGTGTTTACATGGAAAACAATAGAACAGAGAAGAATCACAGGGGAAATTTTCAAGGTAAGTAAGAGGCAACCAACTTTCCAGCATGCTAATTTAAATGTTCCTATTTACACTGCATTTCCAGGAGTTATTTCATATAGAGAGTTTTATGTGTTGAAAGGAAAAGAGATAATTGGTGAGTAATCAAAGACTTCTGCCTGGTAATTTACAGTCAGTTTGGGGCAGGCTTCCTGCGGAGAGGAAAACCAGATATCAGTAGGATGCTAAACGATAAAAAGCCCCTAAGGAGGCGGACTTACATCCAGTCACATCTTCTGTAAAAATGCAGCGTGACATAAACCTCCCCTCCTGGGAAGGAGCCCTGGTGTCAGGAATGTGAATCCTTTGTGGCCACCGCAGGGCACTGGGGAAGGTTTTGCTCTCCATGCGGTCGCTGGCAGCCGGCCGTGGTGCCGCTTTAGGCACCCGTGTTTTAAAAACTCCACGTGTCAGCAGCGGGGGATCGAGAGCGGTGAGAACGACAGGAATAACACTGTGTGCACAGAAATGCTGAGGGTGCATCGGCAGCGGCTGGCACAGGGCAGCGCGGTGCTGGGGACACGCGGGTCTGATGGAGGCAAACTGACCAGAAACAAGGTTTTCTTAGGAGCAACTTTTAACTCCATTTTTCTGTCAGGAGAGTTCTGACTCACGTGGACAGATCTTCCCACATGCCTCTCTAGAAGCTCTGTGCCCAACGCCACACAGCCCAGGAGCTCAGAGCTGGAACCGTGCATCCTCCCGTGCAGCCACACAAAGCGCCTCGTGGCAAAGGACTCAGGAAAGACAATCTCCAAATGTCTTTATAATTTTAAGAATTAAAAATAAATGCTTTGTAGCAATGGGAGGCATGCTGTGCTAGTGATTTCAACTGTTTGTAATAACCCTAAATCAACTTTTTTTCTCTCACCTTCTCCAGATTTGAAAGCTCAATTAATTTTGTGCTGTAGCTCTGTCTATCACTTCAGCCACATGTGGCAGAGTGAGAATTCATGCGAGACAATGGCTAATTTTTGGTATCTTCTCTGCCTAATGGCAGGTGTGCTGTCCTAAATAATTAGCTTTCAAAAAGGGATCCCCCTAACCCTTCTCTAAAACTGGTTAGTGATCTCAGTTTTACCTCATTAGGCTCCTGACAGCTCAATGTGCTCACATCTGTTACCGTTTGGTAGTTTGATTCTGAGAACACAAATTGCTTCAAGAACTGCCAATTCATTCAGGCTCACAATGCAGATCAAAATCCATCTGTTTACTAATCAAAAGCCATATTTTAACCACAGTACAATAGTGGTGTCTGCCATAACTTAAGACTTTTTCTCTGGCCTAAGTGTGATAGGGAGTACTCTTAATTTAAGATACACTTATTTGCATTATATATCTTAAATGCTATTCAGGCAACAGTATACAGGATCTGTATCAATCTGTTTGCATTGCATTGAGTCCTCAGACATCTTTTACCTACAGGCTGAAGTTGGAGGCTTGTTACTTTTTTTTCCCCCCTTCAATTCCAGGTAAAACTCTGGCTTTTATTATTCCACTTTTTGTCATTTAACTCTAGCAATGAAGTCAACCACCAAAACTGACGGCACAGCAGAGAGGACAAATGGAAAAAGAGTAAGCAATACTGCAGGCTTGTTACTGACTTGCTACAGCTGCACTGTGAGAGCCAGGCAGGTTTACATATCAAGTCAATGTGGAGATCCTTACATTTATTTTCCAAAATGCAAATCTGAAAGCAGGAATTACACTGCACTATGTGACAAATGAGCGTGTGGCTGTGTGTGTCAGCCTCCAGCTGCACGAGGCATTTGGCAAGTGAGATTGTAAAATTCTGCCATATCATTTGCTGTGCCGTTAAGTGTGATTCCTACAGCACCACCAAGGGATGGCAAATGTCAGGTCGTCAGAGGCTATTATAGGATAATCACCTCTCCAAATGAGAATATCTGCAGACATTAGGGAGCGTAATTCCCTATGGAATTCACTCTTCTAGGCAGGCTGCTGCCTCACAGCACCTCACTACAACAGGAGGTAAAAGCTGGCCAAGTGGTCCTCTGCTAAGACCTACCAAAAAGCAACAGGAAAGGAGCAGTTCTAGATTAAAAGAAAGCTAAGTCAGGCAGAAGGTCAGAAGACAAAATCTTAGCTGATTTTTGGAGACACAAGACAAATGAAAGAAAGATGTACGTTAAGCTTTCTGCTATCTGGACCGTTATGATCTCCATTTGCTAGTGCTCTCTACTGCTAGCATTTCGCAGAAAACAATGAAGTTCACTCTCTGGGGTGCACAGTTTTGAAATATTATGAGCATATTCATTACCTATTATGAAAGGTTTAGAAAGTAAAGACTACTGATAGTGCCTAAGTAAGCAGGCTGTGCAGATCTCCCTGCCAAGAGCAGTATCTGACACTTGGTTTGCAACTGGAGTGCACAACAAGGGCCCCGAGCCAGCCAGACAACACTTCTCTGCAGATTCTGCAAGCCAAGAACATGTGGGACATGAGCTCTAGACTGGACACAGCAGTTCAGAGAGCATCTGCTGGGTGGAAAACTAATCCAGGATTACAGCATATTGTTCAAATAGCACATGGTAGAGAGCAACAGAACGCAGGTGTTTTCAGAACATTTTCTTTATGCACATACTAACTGAAAACGTTAAATGGAAACAAGTGTGTGGTGGACAATGAAAGAAGATTGGAAGTTCAGAAACAAAGTGCAATGTCACATAAGACAGCTGATTTCAAAAACTGGGAAATGGGCACTCTTTTATAAAAAGATATCAAACACTGAAAATGTAATTTGAACAAATTTGCCATAAGGTTGAAGCAAACGATGCCTTCCAGAGCTTGCAAGTCACCACCACGTAACTATTATCCTTGTGAGCACAGCATAATATTTAAATGTACATTAGGGTGAGTTGTATTGTTTTGTATTCATTGACTCCGTGTTAGAATCAAACTCTGTGCTTTTTGAGATAATTTACAAACAGGTGACTAACACTAAGCAGCTGCAAGTCAATGCTGCAGGTACCTGTATGTGAATTACAATACATTTGCAGTTAAGGAAACATAAGGATATAAAAATACAGTAAAAAAAACCCAGCTCAATAATTGTCTTAAGGTCCAAAGTCTGAAAATACCCACTGCCACATCTGCTGGAGCTATTTTCTCTATCTACCATGGACCTTCTGACTGTGGCATTGGATGAATCTACTTTAAAGTCTGTACAGAGCTCTGCAGGTGCAATGCATTGCAGCACAGAAAACATCAGTAAATTGTTTACCCTGTGGAAAATTCACAGTTTTGAAACTAATTATAGATTTTACCCATTCTTTTTCTTGATATATGGTAAGTCTGCAAGACCCTATAGTTTATTCATACCTGAAAAGAAAAGCCTAAGGGACTTTCTAGGATGGTTAACCTATGACCACTACATTATGCCTTCAAAACAAATGCAACTCATTTGCTCAGAGATGACAGATTAATAAATTGTTCCACCTCATTATCCCTGTAATACCTTGAGGCATAGCTTAGAGGAAGCCTAGCAAATGACACTGGCCAAAGGTCAGTGCTCCTTTTCCAAACACAAGATTACAAGCCTTAATACAAACAGAAATGATCAAGTGGATTTACACAAGGATGATAGGAATACTAGTTTGGGTTCAAGCAGTACTCACCAGCGTAAAAACTGCAAAGCAAGCTGTAAAGCATGGTTCTAGGTATAAGAAATGAAATTGAAATTGATGCAGCTGTGCTTGAGACTTCTCTGACCATCATCCTTGGCAATGCAGGTGCTGCCAGCTCCACCACGTGCTGGGGCAGCTTGGGGAGCTGCGAGCAAATCCTGCCTGCTGCTGGAGGGAGCACAGCTGGGATGCTCCAGGGCTGCCAGCAACCAGGAGAGCACATCTCTGCCCGACTCCCTTCTCTGGGCTGGAGCATCAATATAAAATAAGTGAGAGAATGAGAAGTAGCTTAGATACAGTCTTGCAATTCCAAAGCCATGAATCAGGATGAAGACTCTCTTAAGCCAAGTTGTGAAATAACAACTCATTTTAAATAGTTATGCTTCTGCATTTTGTAACGTTCCTACAAGTCTTTGAGCCTGTAGGGTCATAACTGCAAAAGCAAAGACAATATTTAAAATAACAGAACAGTTGCCTGCAGGAATTAAGGAAAAGGTGAACAGGATGAAAACTGTGATGAAATGATGAGACCTCGACGCTATGAAATACAACTTAAAATGCAAAAAGGAGAGACTACAGATGTGCTGAGGTTTACATACTGACTTGTCTTGGCATTGCTCATAAAAACAGAAGGTAATAGGGAAAAAGTTATGGCTCAAAAGAATTATTCTTTATGGTAGCAGTCGTGTGTTTTCTATGCAGGCATGTGTAAGCTTTAATGGATAATGTCCAGAACAGAGCAGAGCAGGGAAAATACTAAGTAAGCAAAAATGCTCTTTTTTTTAATTCCTTCCACACCTGCGGATATAGGTGAATATTGGCTAAACTGTGACGTGGAGAATTTTGAAATGATTATAAAAACTGAGTGCAACAATATGAATAGCATCACTAGCAAATAGCATCACTAGGGACACAAAGAGAACACAGTCATGCCAGTATTATGCATGGAACTGTAAAAGGTAATTGTTTCCAGATTCACAACTAGAAACCACCTGAACTATCGGGTTAAGAATCTCTGGTGTGCAGGCCTGACAAGCAGCATGAAATAACCTTAAATCAGCCAGAAGTAGTGAGTGAGGAATTCCCCTTGTGAAGGGAAGCTGTATTGGAGCAGGAGGGCAGAGGCACGGGATGCTCTGATGGATATAAAGAAAATGTGAGCCTGAAAGAGAGCTCGTTTACATAAATAAAATACCGAACAGCCACTGTCACATATAAACCAAAGCTGTTCCTCTTCAGTTTTAACACACACATCTGTGAACTAAGAGCCACGAAGCTCAGACAGCTTTCTAATGACCTTGCTTCTCCTGTGAAGTCCAAACAGATCTCAGTTCAGACACAGAGAACCCACTCCTTACCTTTAGGCTCCTTTATTTGCTGATTAACACTGCGAGGGTGACTGCAGCAACCCATTATCAAGCTATGCTCTATTTTGCTACTAAAAAACATATGAAGTAGATGAAAAAAATAAAGTTTCTGTAAACAAAGATGCTGTGAAGAAACAAATGTTGTGTTCTGTTTGGCAGTAAATAAACTAGCGATTTTAGATTTTGCCATTTGTATCTTTCTCAAATAAAATACTGAACATCTGAAACAGGAGAAACTGCTGTAGTAGAAGGAAAATGGTAACAACCTCAGTGATGCTAGAGATAAATTCTTACTGCTACTTGCACTGAAAAATTACTCGTTTTTCACTTCTCTTTTCCCGACGGGCTCTAATTCTTCCTCTGAAAAGGAATGTTATTTCTGCCATTCAATTACTTTTTCACCATTTGATCAGACTGAGCTCTATATAAAAGCATGAACTCTCGTTTCAGATTCCCTTACTCAGCTTTTACTTCATGAAGAGTTGTGTTCCAAGGTCACAACTGATTAATCTTGACCTGTGAACCGCCAATGTGTACAGTCTTAATATCAGTGTATTACTCTACATGGCAAAGTGAAAAGTACTCTATCCATGACAAATAATGAACTAAATTTTTCTGACTTTACTCTTCAGTTGCTAATTAGGCACTTAACTACAAGATCTGTTAACTCTTCGGTGCTCTTTGGATAAATTACATGTCTATAAATTGAGTGAAATCATTTAAGTATATGTACCCCATCCCCAGGATCTTTACAAGAGACTTTTGCTAAGCTGTGGGATGCTCACGGTGGAGTTTCTGCAGGCATGCTCCGGCCTTGGGAAGAGTACTGCATTTACAAACACACGTTTAGGGCTTCCAATACTATTCTGGCAATATTTATGTATTACTGCTACTATGAAAAAAGTCTTTCTATTTCTGGTAATCTATTTGAGGAATTAAAGCATGAGACAGAGGCAAGTGAAATTGTTATGTTAGAGGAAATTTGTTTACTAAATGAACAGCCATCATGAATTCATATATACAGCAAATAAAAAAAAAATTAAAAAAAGGAGTAGATTTGAGGGGAAAAAATCTAATCTGATCTGACCTAGCACTTGATGTAGTGGTTGGCAGCCCTCCTGTGCCAGGGGGGTTGGACCTCAATGGTCCATCAGGCCTCTTCCAACACAAGTCATCCTACAATTCTATGATACTGCAAAAAAAAAAATCTATTTCTTTCTTTTACATTCATTGACAGGTACTTCTGAAACTTGCACCTCATGCGTCCTTCTCTAACCAAGTTTCACTCACTAGAGGAGCGCAGGCCTGCGCTGCTGAGATGCTGATGCCCGGCAGATGCCAGCCGTGCCTGCAGCCAGCTGGGCGCCGACACCCGCACACAGCGCACACAGCGCACACAGCGCACACAGCGCACACAGTGGGCAATGCGGTGCCTCCGTGCCACCTCCCCGCGTGGGATTCCACGACAGCCGCCAGCGCTGCGGAATTACTGCAGCGAGCCGAGGGCAGCAGGGGCTCAGAGCTGGGGCGGATGTGGGGCTCAGTGTGGGCACACTGCATCCAGCAAGGGGAGAACCCACATCCGCGCCAGCCCTACGAAACAGATTTCCCACTGTGTGCGCAGCGTACTGGCAGTCTCTTAGAAGAAAAGAAGTCACGCCACAAAGCGTGACTTACATCAGCAGGCACTGCTAAGTTAACCCGGAGACACTGAAGTCAAAATAAATTTACCCAGTGCTTCTTGTAATTGTAGCCAGGACTGGGAACATTCACAGCTGTGACAATGCAATTAGTCGTGCTAAACAGAATACATTAGGGCAGTCCTGCATGGGTGTTTTCAGCGGTAGATACTGTATTTCCTGCAGATCTGAGGCTGGACACAAGCGACAATATAATAAATCTATTTTTATCTTTAATCATTCATTCTGAAGTACTGACAGGCACATTAAGCACTGCTGTCTAAAATTAGTTCTGTTCATGCTGGAAGCACCATTTATTCTATTGCACTCTTTGTACGCTCAAAATCAGAAGACTTCTGGGAGACACTGCGCTGTTTGTGAGAGGTTTCTCTGCAATATCCTGATTAGGTCCTGGAATGCAGTACTGCTACTAGAATTATTGTCCCAAAGCCCTGTGAATGGTACATCATTAAAATCTCCTTTACCTAGCAGAAAATACCATTCAGCTCTCAAGTAACTTAACAGAAAACACAGTAAGATTTTAAACCAGCTGTTGATTTGCGCCAAAAGCTGCCCACCACCACATGTGAATATAAAGCAGTTCCTCCCCCAGATACTGCGCAATTTCATTGCCATCATCCCCGAAGAACAAGCACAAAGCTGCCAAGTTTCTCCTGGTCACAGAAGTCTAGAAGGCTGCACGTGACATACATCTGCTACAGACTCCACCTGATCTAAATCAACATCGCCTCATCATTTGTAGATGCTCCATTTGATATGACTGTTATTACTCCTGTGGTTGGATTGATCAACCACTGGATGTCACTATCAGTCTAAATACATAAACTCAAATAGCATTTGTTTGTCATTAGAAAATGTTTAAGGACAGGATGAATCTGAGCACAATAAATAGCAACAATACTGAAAGCATTTGCTCACATCTTGCGCTTGTTTCAAGCATATGGTATAAGTGCCTGATTCAGTATTCCTATCTGGGGTTATTCACATACAAATCTGATAGCGACTCGGATTTCACTGCTCTCCTGACAATGAGTTCATGTCCTGTGCTGTGTCATTTCTATGGAGAACCAGCACGCAGAATCCGGCATCCTGCAAAGCGCTGCTGAGCTCCCAGCACTTCCACCAGCGGCTGCAACACCATCCTCCAGCCCTCCTAGTTAGATGATTGGAATCTGACTTTTACAAAACTCCATTTTGGCAAAGTCCTCACTGTCGCCCAAAGGTGGCCCGTCTCAGGCAAGGCCAGACAGAAACCAAACAGAAACCTGAACTGGCAGCCCCTCAGCCTTCCTGAAAGGGACAGACAGTAATTCATTTTGCATGGGATGGAAATCTGCTGTTTGGAAATACCAAAACATTCTGTATTGCTGGTCAGAGCAACAACTCTTTTGGAATGCTCTCTTCCTACTGAAGGCAAAAACAACCTAAACAAAGCTTTTCAACATATAAATTAGAGTTTGCTTTGGAAATGAAGATGAACATTAGAAAAGAACTTTGCAGTTGAGAACACCAAACCTGACTCTCACTGGCCATCATAACTAAACATTAACAACAATTAATAATTTGTGTTCACTGCCTTTAAGTCAATGGTACACAACTAGAATAAATAACATGAAGATCAGACCGACTGTCCCAACAGTTTGTACTTGTGGGACTTCCTACTGTAAAAGTAATAGAACGATTTTTCAGTGCTTCTTCATCCTAAAATACAAAATGGTTTAATTATCCAATTGCCTTTCATTAGAAACTCTTTATCTCAAAGACCGAGATCCTTTAAGAGTAGCATTCCTAAAAGGGACTCCAGAGCAGGGTGCCCACAAGGTCACCTTTCAGACCTCATTGCAGTGACAGGCTGGGCTTATACCTGCAGCAGCCGGCGTGCCGCCCCTCCGGGTGCTCCTCATGCCCAGGCGAAGCATGCTCAGAGCACAGCCTTGGAATCCCAGCCCTGACCATCAGTGAGGCAGAACAGAGGTCCTGTAATATCAGACAACCGAGAGAAGAAGGAAAGTATCTGAAGAAAAGATATTTGAAACAATATTCTTAAAAAGAACGACTCATTTGTTTCACAATTATTTTGAAACAAGTGCTGTAATTTTAATACAGGTATAATCACTGCAAATGACATTAAGAGCTTGTCTCAGGCAAATTGTATTGCTTTAATTATAATGGGGTAGTTGAAGCTGAGCAAATCCCCAACTCAAGCACAGTTAACATAGCAAAAAAGGGAGGGAGAGAAGTTACAGTAGGAATTATGGAAGATGCTGGGTTTACGTGGACATGGTTATTCTGGACAAACGAAATCATAACCATTTCCAGCCCCACCGTGGGGTTCCCAGCCCTGCTGCGGGGTTCTCAGCCCACTGAACAGCGGGTAGCAGCAGCTTGTAAAACCAGTAGGGATATTTCACTTCAAAAAGGAAAGCTACAGTCACCTCTAACCTGACAATCCAGTGTCTGTATTTGCTCCTCTCTATGTCCTAGTGCAAGTGAAAAACAAAAAGCAAACTAGTGCTTGCACGGTACGCCATGGCAATGCAAGAGCTTCACGGGACAGCTAGGTGCTCAAAATCCCGCACTGACCTCTCTGCAGGAATCACAGCACGCTTCACTCAGCTGCCCCTTGCTGACACTCCGGTCTCACAGGTACCTGTGGGCACAGCTGTGAGCCTGGACACCAACCCGAGGCGAGCTGCAGCTCAGAATGCCACCACACAGCATCTCCGTCCTGCAGACACTGCCCCCAGGCCGGGGGAAGCTGACTGTTTTGTACAATAACCATAGAGAAAGCCTTTAAGACAACTTCTGTCCACGGAGTTTCATGGCAAAGTTCACACTTCAGTGGAAGCTGAGGTGAGTTCAAACCAGATAACTACCTGCACCAGGTCCTGTCTCAACCGTGAAAACTGGAAAAGAGAATGACTGACCTAAATATTCAGAAATTACTTAGTGACTGCTACCGCGTCTATTTTTGAGTGGTTAACTACAGCCTTCTCAAAGAAACTTGACCACCAGAGATGAAACTTTAACAAGATGGCACCTTTTAATGTGTTTCACTTTGAGGCGTACAGAACTACTAATCAATTCAGTGAGAAATTAGGTCAGAGTTATCCCCATCTTCCCCTAAGTGCTCTAAAACTAGATTTAAGTGTATATATATTTAAATTAATATACACTCATATATAATTTCATATTCTTCTTAGCAGAGTTGGCAAAGAGTAAGAGTTGAAAGCTTTTTGTGTGGCAGTCACTACAGAGCCGAAGCAAAACCACTAACCTCGGGGCATTTTTTGCTAAGTCCACTTTCATCCTCGTTCTCAATAAAGAATCTTTATTAATTAGTGGTTCCAGAAAACCTCAATAATTCCTAATGCATTAGGCAGAGACATGGAATATTTCTTGCTTCGCGTTAACAAATGTCAGATGCAATGCAGATGTAAATAAAACCAAATAACCAAATAGAGATAAGCAAAGGTATACTACTTCCATCCGTATTGCCAAACAGCTTTCCTGTATTTCACACCATCTGTGTTCCAGTGTGAAACCTCACACGAAGGCAACCTACACACAACACACCGTCAGTGGCTGCGCCCTCAGCGCGCGTTGCTCAGCAGGCAGCACGGCCCATGGTGTGAGCTGGGAACGGAGCTCTGCGTTCCCTGTGAGCATTGTTTGGGCTTCTCTGTTTCTCAGAAGCAGCCTGCTAAGGTTCCATTTTCAAATGTTTTTCATTAATAATGCCTAAAGGTGACACGCTCACTAAACAATCTAGAAACAATACAAGATAAGACATAAAAGACATATTAGATTATGCAGCCTATGCCTGCAAATGCAGCAAAAATAAATGCAAACTGCTTTGGGGTTTGTCACTTGCAGCATGCAACAGCTTTTCCATTATGCTTTGCCTGATCCCTTGTCAGATTTCTTCAGCAAAAAACTGTGAGTTAGAAAGAATGGAAAGCACCTCCCAGAGGTTATGCCGTGGGAGCTGGGCAGCAGCAGGCTGGCTTACCCTGCTAGCAGCTGTATTCTCACATACCTTCATTTTTCTTTTTTTTCTTATTTTTTTCTCTCTCCTGATGCATTCTCTATGTAACTTCCTGGCACACGACTTCATAGTTGACTCCTGTCATGCAACTCAGTGGAGAACTGAGCAAAGTCAATGGGAATCCTGGAGGATGTGGGAGTGCTGAAGAACTGTCCCAGGACCAGGGCTCTGTGCTGCAAGGACCTGGAGATGAGAGCAGTCTACACGCTGCTGTGTGCTGCTGCACGATGCTCTTGACTGGGCAGTGAGACTGCCATGTCCCAGGTGTGATGGGCTGAAGCATTTGCTCACATTTCCCAGAAGACTGCTAGGATTATAAGGATTACTCTTCCATTTCAGGAGTGCTGCTAAAATAATTTACTTGATGCTAACAAAGTGTTCTGAAGCCGAGACGAGCCATGAAGGCACTACCATTGTAAATAATAGTTTCCTAATTCCTAAGATGAATATGTTAGTAACAGCATAACAAACAGCTGGGCTAGAAGAACATCTTGAAACAAAGCCATCTAGCAGAGTTTCATTTTCTTTTGGTAAGGAATACTCACTCCAGTTCTACATGGGTCCACAGTGCACCTCTGAGCCACCTGCTCCTTGGGGCAAGGTTGGAATTAAGTACTCTTCCGTTTTATATTTCTTTATTTTTTAAATCAGAAAACTGTTTATATTAATTTCAGGCTTTGTAATCTCCTCCAGTTTGCTGTTAAAAAATAACAAACAAAAGCAGACCCAAAGCTAAATGTTGTCTCTAAAACTCCTTTTCCAGTCTCCTATTTAATCAGCCTTGTGGCATACTGGGAAATAGATCATTTAGTTCCACTTCATCATTATGGGCAAAAGAAATCTTACATTCAAGCTTACAGCACCTAAATACCTAAAGCCACATTCTAATCTGTAAAGCACATGGGTGTAAAACAGGCAGGCAATTTTTCATTTCCTTGGGGCAGCACTGTTTACGGTGACTGGCAGAGGCTTTCTGCATTTCATCAGGCCTCTACGAGTGCTGCCAGGCCAGCAGAGCTGCACTCACTGCATTACTGATCACACATGCTCCAGTACGGCCGTGCCAGCAGATAACGGATGGGTGCTCCAAGGGGGAAGCGGAGGGACTGACGAAATCGCTGCCTACATGTTGAGAAAGATATAGGGCACGGCATGTGACATACACTGAAATTAACATGAATTTAGTACTGCTGCCAGTGAAAGCCGCTCTAATTGAAACAAATAGCTTTGCCCTTCAATGTCTTGTAAAACACTCCCTACTGCCCATGCAGGAGCTACCTGTCTGCAGTCAGCATTTCTGACAACCGGACGAGGTTTGGGTGAGGCTTTTCCACCTTTACCTGGAGAAAACGATCATCTTCTGGTAACAGAACAAAACAAACCTAGGGTGTTACAGATGTTGAGGAACAGGACTATGTGCTCCCCTGTGATGGCAGCTGACTGGGCTCCAGTACAGATGGCCCATTCCCATTGCATGTTCGTTCCCTCAACAGCTTTGCTACTGGCATTTCAGAATGTGAGATTGTTGATAAAAAAGCCTCAAACTAAGTTAATGTCAAAGCAGTAGTATCTTTGAACTCATTTCCTGGTCTTTCCTGTGTTGCTCATCAACACTCTAGAATGTAAATACTGCCTGGATAAACAATGTGACATGCTGGTATAAGCCATCAGTACAGATTCAATGCTTAACTAAAATGGCAAAAAAAATCTCTGGGGGAGAATTTCTCCTGGGCTTTTCACTCGAGATCATAAAGTTGACCACTCCTTTCTCTGCCTTCATCAATGCACATTGCTGCATTAACTGCCCTTAGGAAGCTGTTAGGAAAACACCTTCTGATGGAAGCAGTCTAAAAGCAGTCACATCAAAATACAATATAAAGGGTCAGAATCCTCATTTCTTTATGTTTCACAAAAAATAAAAATTAA
Source organism: Chrysolophus pictus (assembly GCA_037305975.1). Lineage (NCBI taxonomy): Eukaryota > Metazoa > Chordata > Aves > Galliformes > Phasianidae > Chrysolophus > Chrysolophus pictus. Next base: position 9,647,157 of record CM074594.1, read on the forward strand.
AAAAAAATTGAAGAAAAGGCAAAGACAGCGAGGCATTTCTGGACCTAGGCAGCATGAAATGCTTGTTATTCTGTTTTTCGAAATAAATACATTTCAGGAACTATAATAAGAGCTGCTGGCGGTCTGCTGACCAACTGTGTAAGGACGCACTGGGCAGGGGCAAATCTGACGCACACTGTGGGCTCTGCACTTTTGGTGGAGAAGGCAAGCAGCATAGGTGCAGTAATTATCAAGCCCTCGAAGAGGCTGCATCCCACCCCTGATCAGCAACAGCTTGATCCAGTGTAGCCTCTTCTCTCTCCTCACACAGAAAGCACACTTCGCTTGCCATGCACGGCCGGAGGGCAGTGGGTGCCCTGGGGTGAGCAGGGGGTGAGCAGGGTGCCTCGTCCCATCCTGGTGGGCGGTGTTGGCACGGAGCTGCCTGCAGCTGGCAAGCCACAGGTTGCTGTCAGCTGGTGGAGACACGGGCTGTACGCAGCACAGAGCAGCCTGGCGGTACGCTGACTGCAGAGCGGCAACACGAGAGGCTCATTTGAAAACACAGACACGTAAGCAAGACGGAAACCCCACCTCCTTGTGATTGTCTGAAAGGGATCAAATGGGTGGAAATGCCACAGATAGACGCGCTCCTCCCAGCATAATTGTTACTGTCACAGCTGTGTGCGGCAAGGGGGAGGCGAGCGGATGATGCAAGGCGTTTGGCACCGCAGCACGGCAGGGCTGCGCCCTTCGGCCGAGCGCCCGGCAGCAGCCTGATTCATGCCGATACTGGCTGTAAGTCACTTATTTTCAGAGCTCATTACAAAGAGTAATTAAATGGCCACACTGTCCCCAGCCTTAACCCTACTTAGTAGATAAAGTGGATAATTAAGCATTGTTAGCTCCATTTTGCATCTATGGAAACTGGTGAGAGACTAATGCATCCCCTACTCTGAGCCAACTCCAGATAGCAACGTGCCAGTCATGGACTCTTTCACCCCAAAATGTTGGGAGGTTTTGTTAATTTCAAGGAGTTATGCATCAAAACCACCACTCCTGTCTTATCACGGAGAGATCTGCTACAGAGAAGTATTATACGATTTAACTGAATGAAGTCTTGGAGAGCTTTCAACAAATGCTGATCTTTTCTACTTCATCGCCAGGTGAGGTAACCACCATCTCTCTTTAAACAAGATGGTATCTCCACTCCATGCCAATTGTTCTTACACACAGACTCTTGTACTAATACACAACGAAGCAGTCAGATATGACAAACCCACTCCCTGGCCTGTTAAACTGTTTGAAATGTTATTAACTGTAGCTGCCCAGGTACAATCACAAACTCCCAATATGTGTTCTCCATCAGAGTTTTATGTTGATGCTAAGTACAGGGGCAGCACAGAGATTTCACACAAGGCTTTATCCTAGTGCACCTTCCCTGAGTGGCTCATGAGTCACTGGATGCTGCAGCTGAAATTGCTGCTTCCTTCAAGCCATATATGGCTCTATTCCTATAAACTATTATCTCACTTCTCACCACTCGGCACGCTTCATTCATATCTGTTTATCTTGCCCTAACTGCCAGCCCAAAGGTGGAACACTATTTTCAGACCGTGAGAGGGGCCTAAACAGAGCATTTTTCAGTATTCTCCTTCCTCCGTTTTTTACATACCATGCAAGGTATTACAAACTGAAGACCTCTATTTATTCACAACATGCTCACAAAACTGCCAAAATGTTCTCAACTCACGTGCCTCAATCTGATTTCTAGGGAGTGGAGAACACTGGAAACATCTTCAGTTTTTGCTTCACTCCTGTGGCAAAGGCCCAATAGAAGACTGCTTCATGCAGGATGGTCACCAGTGTGGATAACAACAAATCCTAATAAACACAGGATTATTTAAACTATCACATTCATTGGGCTATCTCCCAAATTCTGACTCTTCTCCAGAGCTTTCTAGTAAGTGTATGATTATACCCACATCAGCATAAAATAAAAATAAATTCCATATTTCCATTTAAACATATGGAAGGGATCTCTCTTAGAAAATCTAATGAAATGAAAAAGCCTTTGAAATGCACTTGCCTTTATCAAAGGTTCGAACAGTATGAAAGACAGAGTTCAAAAACTACCCCTATATCTAAGGTTCGTGGTGAAATAAGAGTGAAGGATCCTTTCTTGCTAAGTAATTAAAAATAAATCAGGCAAGATCCACCTGTGCCATGACATCCAGCATCAGACATGCGTTAGCATTCGCTTAATGGAGTTAGAACTCCAACGTAGCTCAGAAGGTAAATGATCTGGTAGCTTCTTTCTAGTATGGACAGATCATGTATAGTGTGGCACATCTGCTATTAGACACAGATATGCCATAAAAGAAAATAGTGGTGAAATTGAAAAGATTTAGACAGCTTTATTGCTCAAAGACAACCAAAAAAGCCCAAACAACCTCCACCAACAAAAAACAACCACAAAACCCTTAAAGAATCAAAAAAAGAAAAAGAAAAAAAAAAAAGCTTTTTGTAAAAATTCAAGGCAGCTGGACCTGACATAGGGTCTGCACTGGTGGTGCAGCGATGCTCCCTATCCGTCTCAGAGCTGCCTTTCCATTTGGCTTGGAACCAGTGTCATTGTTAATTGGATGCTGAGTGATGGATCTGGCCACCTGGCACTGTCTGGCTCCTAGATGATGATCAACTCACTTGGCAGGCTAAGTGGGGAAGTGGCCACCTGGCTAATACGAGGGCTACAGAATCTCTGACGAGCTGATTGCCAGCCTGCTAAGACATTTTTTATTGTGGATATCAACAGTTACTTCTCATTATTCCTCCACTGATCCTTCTCCCCACAACTCGGATGCTCACAAAGAAACACCCAGCTCACGGCCCCTTCTCTCTTTTCTTTCCTCCGTCTGATGCAACAGATAAAGACAGACCCCTTCCTTAATTGCTAAATGGAAATGAGCTTCTATCCTCCTCCTCCAATTCCTTTACAATATTCCAAGCTCCTTACTCCCATTCCATCCTGTCTTGCTTCTCACTACCATTATCAATACTATGGATAAATAGTTATATTAGTCAGTGACTTTCACAATGATTTTTGAATGGTAGCTTGCTGCCTAATTTTTAATTTGTGAAAAAAGTTCTGATATAATTTAAGGATACTATCAAAACAAGGACAGGACAAGAATTGTGTGAAATTGGATTCTTGCCTGAAGGCTAGATTCCACAGTTGCCATGCGTTCTGTGTTATTATTAGCACTTGCAAAACTTCAGTGAGAAAGGCCACAATTTTGACTTTTTTCCATTCATTTGGCATGTGTGTAAATTACTCCACAAGCAGTAATGGAAAAGAAATCTGAAGTGAACAAAAATACATCAATACAGGGTTCTAAGTACTGTCAGTGTCAAACAGCAAAGCACTGCAAACTAAGCCATGAAAATTAATTACTTCAAAATCTTAAAAGCATACAAGTACTGAAATGTTAAGCTCCTCAGATACATTCTGCTCATACTTTCCAGCTTTCTTACCAAAGATGTGTAGGTAAATGCTCTCCTATTCCAAATACTGGGAAATGTTCTACAGGGCAATGAAAGTTACTTTTGTGGTTCTTTTTTAAACTTTATACTGAAAATACAAATAAATAAAATCTAGCAAGTGCTTGATGATTTCTCTGGTGACAAAGCTAGCTATAATGCTCTTCTAATGTCCAAATCTCTGCCTGTCTTCCAGTAGGAATTCTGATAACCTGCAGTTATTATATGTCTAGATTCAGGCAGGAGTTCCTGTTGCTCCCAAGTACAAATCCAGGCTACAGACTTTCCCTGTGAATCCAAGTTAATTATTTTGAAAATGAAATCTGAGGGGGTTCAACTGGAAAAAGGGCTGCTGAACAACTACAACGAGGAGTTGTTTTCCTAGGAGTCGACGACATGCTTGTTGCTGTCAGCTAAAGAACTTTGAAGACCTGCACTATGGACAAGGATGACAGCAACTGCAGGGCAAGGGATTCTTTAGAAAACTTTGACGTTTGGCATTATCTTAATAATCTGTGCAGCTCAGTTTCTTGGCTGTCATTGCTAATACTGACCCAAGCTGGAGCTGAGTGCTACTGAGACTCTGCAACTTGAAAACGCCAGTGAGTTCTTTCTTAGGACCTCACCAATGTTACCATTGCTCTTTGTTCCAGTGCCTTCAGCAAATGCAGCAGTCATTTCTTGTTTCTGACACTCACTGCAGTGACTGATTAGTAGCTTGTAAGGAATTAAATTTTAGTTGTCTGTAAGAGGCTGCTTTTCTTTAACTGATCTGGCAGACCAGGAATAGCTCTGTGCACTCTAATACAAACGGTATTGTAAGTATAGTCAGATAATACTATCAAGGTCTTTTCCAAGAATATAGGGATTAACTCATCTCATTAAAATGTACACATTCTGCATAACACAATGCAGTACTACTTCGAGACAACTGTTCAAACCAGCCAAAAGATACTATGTTCTAGGATGATCCCTGGCTGTCCTCTTGTCTCCCCTGATTTGTTTAATCTGTGTAGATTAGTGCACAGATATCATAGCACTGAGCACTTCTAAAAACCTAAAATAGACTGCATTAGCTTAAATTCCTAGGTAGTAAAGAAACTTGAGAGGAGAGAAACATAATTAACCTGGAGCATGGAAGGATTCCCTAGTGAGAAAAACAACCCAAACTAAAAATGGCAGTTTGGAAAAGGCACCTGCTTGTGAACACAAAAGAAACTGGCAGGTCACAGATCCAAAGACTGGTGTCTGAGATTCAAGGTGAAAAGATTTTTGGTTTTCCTTGAATATTTGTTCTTAGCTATTTAAAATATATTACATGACTTTCTTTTCTTTCTTTTTCTTTTTTTTTTTTTTTAATATGAAATGTTATCATCGTTGCTTTTAGTGCTTTCTCTTTTTCTCTCCAGAAAATGAAAATAAAATCTATGTTGCTGGAATTGCCTAAGGATCTTTCTCTACATTCAAAGAATGTTTCTGAAAGCTATGCTAGTACATAAAGCCCAGTTCTGTACACATTAAAATAAAAGGTGAAAACATCCACTGCATCAGGTGACAGAGAAAGTAGAGATGGAGAGAGTAGAAGTCTGTTCAAGGACATCAGGCCCTCCAAAAATCAAATCACTTCTCCCAGCTGATTCATGTTTTTCCTCGTTCTTAATTTTACTTCCCAACTCACTGAAGTAATTCTTGGTAGTCTCTGCGGTGCTTAACTTTTTCCTGTTTGCTGTTGCAATGGCCTCTGTGACAAGTGCTTGATGGCAACTACATTTATTTGAGCTTCAGAATTGAGCTCTTAGACAGGTATTTATCAGCTGCAAATGCCTGTTCATGCAGATATGCAGTTGCCTACAGAAACGTAAGTTTTAAAGAAAAAACTATTGATCTGCTACAGCTGTTTGAAAGTCCAGACTCCCATACTAGTTATTTCTGCCTTACCATGATTCAATTTTTAGCAGCCATATCTAAGTTAATTACTCCAGCATAACATGCCAATCAGTTGCCCATCCCTCTACTCTCCCCATTTTTGATTTTTTTTTTTTTTTAAATTAAGGTTACATTGCCAAATTAGTACTAAAAAAAGGTGTTTCTTTTATCTGTGCTCCAAACCATTAGCCTGACAAATTCTAAGTCTTGTTTGTTCCTGCAAATGTAGAATTTCAAAAGATAACTAAGATTAGATGTTAGATATAGCTCACATAACTCTTCTGTTGTATCAGTATACCAGAAAGCTTAGGAGAGACTTTGTGCTGTCTTACGCTGTACAAGGACAGAAATATTCTAATTTAGTGTATCCTTCACTGAGCCTGCTTAATAATGAAAAGGCTGCCATATAAGATAAAGAAGTGAATACAGATAACACAATGAAGGCTGAAAACGGGGACAGAAAACTCTCCAGGCCAAAAGGAAATCTACTGGGCTTCTGTAAATGAATAAAGAGATGTTCATTCCCATTTTTTAAGATTTAGTAAATCAGTCTCAATTAGAAATTTTCCCAATCCCAGATAAGGATTATCAATTTCTAATCATACATTAAAATAGTAAAAACGGAATCTCACAATTTTTGAACTTGGTTCCCAATTCAACTTGCATGTCATTACTGGATGAGCCAAGGTGAGCACTTATGTAAAATAAAGGGCAAAGACTATGGAAATAATGTTTTGTCATCTCCTGAGACCACTACGCTCCGTGTTCCTTCCATCACGCAAAATAAAGCATGCTACTACCTGTAGAGCAGCTCTACCTGAAGCCAATATAAGTTTTCCCTGCATGAAATATATCAGTGCTAAATGCTACTTTTTTGTCGTTGGGTAAAATTCTACCCCCTTTTTTCAAAGACAGCTCTGAAAACAATCAGACTCAGTCTTCATACATTTTTAGGTAACATACATTAATTTAACAAAATTTGCTTAATTTCCTATTCAGAATGGATGCAGAAAATACAGCAGAGAGATGCAGAAAATGCTCACTTTCCAAAGCATTTTTTTTTCCCTAATCTGGCCAAGAAATGCCACAATCTACCTTTTTCTAGTGATATATATGAACACAATACAGTTTCTCAGGGCAGTAAATTCTCTGAACAAACAATAGGACTAAAACCAAGGTCTGAGAAAGCACTTGAGCCAGTAGAGTATGAGTGAACATTAACTTAATAAAAATTACAGACCAATTAGATTATTCTGTCACAGTCACCTAGAACTTCACTACTGATTTTCTAATTTTTCCAGTATTTGTTCTTATTATTTTTGTTGTGATATCTACTAAAGAATAAATATAAACAAACTTCAAAAATGGGAGTTAATAATGCAGCTGCTATAAATGTTTGAAAAAATTTCCAGAAGAGGGTAAATGGTTTGCCCATAAGAAGATGCATTACTGACAGAACACAGCATAGGACACATCACTGCAGCTCCGTGTTAACCATTCGTGACTTTTCCAAAAATGAATAGACATTCTCTCTTTCTACTATTTTCTTCACTGTTGATAATTATAGGTCTGACTAGAAAAGATTAACTAAAGAATTTCAGAATGAAATACTACAGAATGAAATGTTTTACTGCCTCTGTCATTTGGAGATTTCAGTGTCAAATGTCCACATGGGCAAAGTATGTGTTGTTTTACACTCCATGTAATTATCTCTAAATAGTCTAGTAAAATTATGTTAACTATAGAAATGCAGTCATGTACTAAGGGAATAAACCTCACTTTCTTCACAGTGCTATCGAATTACGGTCCCATTTTCAATAAAATTTCAGACAATTTACACTATTAGAAAAATGTTTCTCCTTTATCTAGATTTTCAAATTCACATGAATGCAATCACAAAACCTTTTTTGTTGTTCTTCTGCCCTAGTTTGTTCTTTGAGAAGAATGCTGGGAAATATTTCTGGAAGACAATGGAATTACAGTAAACATAAGCTAAGAATTTCCCCTCTCCAATACGCTGAAGTATTGCTTTATCTTTATCCCACCTTCTCCTAGGCAGCCAACTTTATTTGCCTCTGCAGCCCTTTATTTTTTTTGCTAATCATTCTCTTTCTCATCTAAGTAGCATCCCAGCACTAACAGCATCCCACCACACTGTCTTCTCTCTCTCTGTTTGCTCTTCACTGAATTTTTTTTTTGTTTGTTTCCACTTATAATTTTCAGTGCATTTACTGGAAAATACCTACTATGATAGCCAATGTCTCTAAGTGGTCCTTCTTTACCATCCCTTCTATGTAACATTATATTAATTATGGCTGATTTTTTCCAGAGGAAAAAAGGTGGTAAAAAGGCAAGCTAAGGTCACTGTTTCCTCATGAGATATGCTATGAAGAATAGTCAAATTCCACTGAAGCATTTCATTACTAAGTAGCATAAAACTGAATCACAGCACAATAAGTATAATTGTATTCAGAAAGTTTCATTTTAAGAATACGTCAAACATATAATTTCATTAGGGTGTGTGAGTATCTGTGCATGGATTGATCATGGCACATTCTTTTGCACGTGAGTCATAAGGCATTATGAATGACCTACCTCCTGCCCATTGGGAAGCTTCAATATTCCTTCCTATGAGAAAGAAAAATTGTCCATCTGGACCACTTTCTGATCAGCTGCCAGCAATCCCAGCACACATCCATTTTAATTCCTAAGCCCTCTAGTTAGACCAGTAACATTAATGATGTTACTGAAGAATAATAGTTAAAACTTTCCTAATCTAAAATAGAATTGGAATTTTCCAGTAATAATAAATATTCTAAACTTAAAAAAAGATGGCATCTCTGTGGCATTTACAATTATGTTTTGCCAAAGCAATAGCTGATTTTAATAGGGTAATAGATGCTCAGTTTATTAAAGACTGGAGCAGATCTGTTAGTTAAATAGACAGTCAGGACAGGGGCATTTTCTTGTTAAGAGATAAATATTTGGGAAGATATTTTTGCTTAGAAAACACATACAACTAAAAATCGTCTTTCACGTAGCCAGGATTCTCACATACCTTAGCATAAGTATTACAAATCCCCATCAGCTTCCCAGTAGTTTCAGTTGTAAAGTTTACGATCGTTCTGGAGAAGAAGCAAGGCAGTCTTTGACAGCTTACTGTTGCACCTGTTGGGAACAAAACCATGTTATATCAACAGTATATGCAATGATTACAGAATCAGTAACTGTTGATATGTTTTCCTCGTAACAGCCACAAGCTATACTTTGTACGTGGTTTTCTTCTCCTTTATCTCTAATGAAAACTATGCAGGGACTTGAATTTTCATGGAACCATGAAAACGGAACATGAAGGTATTTGTATCTTATTTAACATTCAAGCTGTTTAGGATGCTGCAGCATAGACAGGACAGAGGGAATATTTCCCTAGTGTTTTACATATCTTGAGCAACAGATTTCTGCTGTGAACGCTGAACTTTAAAGAACTTCTGGTGATTCTACAATAGACAACAAATATGTATGGAAGAAAGTGATTTAGAGGAAAGAGACTCTTAACTTAGAAGCAAATACTAGGTTTCTGTGGGCTATATATTAACACTAAAATTACAAAAGCATGAGAAATAACGAGGACATCTGTTAATATTAGGCTGAATGCAGTGAAACCAGCCTTCACTGGATATGATCACAAAAAATGCAAGCAATGTCACACAGTGTTGTTAGCAGTTCTTTATTATTTTAAGTGAAAAGAAACAAAGCGAAGAGAACTTAGAAGGGGGATTGGATAGTGTCAGCAGTAATAGCATGCATGTTTACACATTACTATAATTAGCAAAGGAATTTAAAGAATTATAAAACCAACAATTTGCTTTGCTTTAACTGTGTTTTTGACTCAGCAGCAGTTCCACTGATATCCTCACCAGAAAGGTTGTCTTGGTCTCTTTTCAAATATGAACTCATTAAAAGTAGAATCACTGTGACCAAAGGTAAATAGTCAAATATAAAAAGGGCCTTAAAAAACCTCCAGAAGGCAGTTTAATCCAAATCTTGGATAACTATGGATTAAGAATACATCAATGTTAGATGGTGCTCCCCTCCTTTAATACTGCTACCTCAGACTAATAAGCCTGGGACTGCTTTTCTCAACCTTTATACTGATAAACTTTTATGTTGTAGTTGCTTTTTTCACTTCGATGAACAAATTTGTGAAGTATCCTTATATCACTTCCTCTAACAGTTTGCATGCTGACTTTCTTTCATTTTATTTTTAAGTGTAATTTGTGAAGGCTGTAGGTATGAATGAAAAAGGGATGCTGGAGTACAACAAAGGCTTGCAAAGGGAATGTCAAATTTAGCTTACTTCCATCTGCAATTTGCTTAGAAACATGTCTGTAAGATTAACAAATGATTTATCTGATTTAAAATATCTTTGTGTGCTTTTGCAGCAGTTTCCTATGCAAATCAGGTACTTATGCACCTAAATTATTCTAGTTAGCTACAGGAACCTACGATGGCCTGATCTACACATTCAGCTGTAGTGCACCTCTGCATCTGCATGGTAATTGTGCACATCTTTTGCATAAAAAGTGCACACCTAGACTGAGAAGCAGATCTGTTATTATCCTGCATTGCTTTACAATACTTTTAATTGGAATTTACATGTTATTGATAAAGCCTTCACTTTAATTCAGAAAATATTTTGAAGAGATAAGGAATCATTTGCTAAAAAGTATTAAATAAAAGTATAAAAATTAAGTATATTTATCCTTTGAATAAGTGTAATTTCTATATATTTATTTTAAAACTTGGAAACAGAAAACCTCTCTATGTATGACAAGAAATACATGCAATTATTGCTATAATGTTAAAAACTTTGTCAGGTTATTCTATGCAGTACTTGTTCTCACAGCATCACAAAATGATACCGCGCTGTGTCGCAGTGGATGTGGTTGAAATGTTGGGCACAGCAGGCATGGATCACACAGTCACTAAAACACCAAAGAGCCACAAATAAATTGTGACTTAACAAATGAGCCAGGCTTACATGTTAGATAAAGCCGCACTTCAAAGGTAAACAATAAAGTTTATGCAAGGTCCTCTGCTGTGGCACAGCAGGGAAAATAAAACCGATACGCTGATGACGTCCTGCTTGTGCCTGGACCTTCACCCCTAGGCTCTAGGCAAAGGAGATGGTGAACTAATGTGTGAGTATACAAAAAGTAAGCATGAAAATAATACCCACAGAAATAGAGATTAATGAATCGAAGTGCAGAAAGATAACACTGTCATGGATAGTAGCATGAATGCTGTATAACCTGTGTGTGATGACCAGTTCAGTTAATAAGCAAAATAGAATAAATACAGACATGTAAACATCTAGTTGAAGAAACAGAAAATTCATCACTTTACACTCCTTGGAATAAATGTGAAAAGAGGCTCAGCTTCAGCAAAAAAAAATCTGCTATGATGGGTGCAGACTTTGCAACAGACCAAGGTTCTCAGTACTGAAACACGTTAGAGCCTGGATTTGCTTATCTTGTTTTTAATGCTATCATAAGGTCAGGTAGAGAGGAACGCCACTATAGACTGCCCTCTTCTTCATGTTAATAATATACAGATAAGGTAACAGGAGTACTGGAGAAATGTTTCCTAAAATCTGGATATACATTAGAAATGAATCTGAATGCTTCTATACTATGCTTTACATTGGGAACATAAACAATTTCCCATATGTAGGTATTTTCTCTCTATTTCTGTTGCAAAAATAACAATTTTTCTCAGTATCTTCTGTTGTTTCCCAAGAAGTGTTATATTTAAAAAATACAATGCCCCAAACTTCTGCACATTGTTCTACCTATAGAAATAAGAAAGTGGAAAAATTTGAGCCACAAAGAAGTCACTATTTACTAATGAACAAAAAGATGAAAAAATACTCACTTCTTGTATGGGGTTAACTACATGGGTAGACATGCCCGCTGAATATTAAATGGAATGGCAAGACATAACTCGAAGTTAACTTTCCTTTGCTTACACACACAGTCACGACCAGATGCGTGTCACCAGATTTTGTCCCCTACCTAAAAATGAAACCAACTTTCTGTTCAAATCTGTGCAGACATTTTGGCCAACTTTCTTCCAAAGCTCTGTAGCTGTAACAGATCACATCTTTTGTAGGTCAGGCACAGAGAAGAACTTGCAACGTGTAAATTAGTTCATTACAGCAGTATAATCACTACAGATGTTTTGCTACACAAGTACCTACCCAGGTGGAATGTTAATCACAGCTTTCACTCATAGACAACGCGGATTATCAATGAATGATTCTGTGGTTAGTAAAATAATGCCTCTCTGAGGTTTGATGTACCTTTTTGAAATATGTAATCACCACAGTCCTCACAGCAAAACATCTACTGCAGAAAACGGGCTTGCTCCAAAGTGTCTCTGCACAAGATGAAAACATTTATTTTAGGAATATCGTGCAGGAAAATTTGAAGCAGGCATTGGAATGAGCTACACAATTCGGATCTACACATCATCCCTGATGAGGGATCTGAGAGTGCATTCTTTCCATCACCAAGACACACTCAAGGAAATCAAGGAAATTGTCAAGAACATTTCTGCTCTGAGACTGTATAGTTTAGCTGTCTTGAGAGCTGGGATTTTTATTCATCCCAGTATCAAGTGATGGTAGTACAGGGAATGGCAGCTGTAGAAGAAGAATAAAATATCTATTTCATAAAAGCACTGGGAAAATTCAGTCTCTGTAAAATTAATTGAATTTCATGAGTAAATACTAATTATCACTTAGAATATGCATCCCAAAATACTTGATACGTTATAATTTTGAGAAATTTCAAGGCAGTTTAGCCTGCTTTGCAAACAGACTGAAATAATGAAAATATAATTTTGGCATACTATTTCAAAGTCTTATCCTAAATGTCAGGCTGTTTTTGCAGATATCCTGCTCACTGGCTGCAGTTGATGGCTGCTTCTAGAGAGCTACAAACTGGCTGGGCTGATCTCAGTTCCTGGAAGGCTGTGGAACAAAGACTCCTGGAGGCCACACTCAGGCACACAGAACAAGGAGATGGCTGGGAGCAGCCAGCATGCTTTACCTCGGGCACGGTGTGCTTAACGCACAGCCCAATGCTCTGCAGCAGGACAGCCAGCTCTATGGACATGGCAAGAGCCCTGCATGATGCTTCCTTTGACTTCAGCAAGGCTTCTGCGTGGCCTCCCAGAATGTTATGATAGCCAAACTGCTGGCAGACTGGAGGGGAAAAATGGCTGAACCATGTTAGAGGTGACTTTGGTCACTGACCTGTGATAGCGACACACGTGTAACTGTTTCCTGCAACAGCAGAGCTCTTTTTGTTTTGCACCTGGATTTACTGTGATTAAGCAGTTATACTGGTTGGGTCTATTGCCAGCTCATCTCTCATTTGCCAAACACAGAACATTTTGCAAAGCACCTGGTGAAGGACAGTTCTCACTGTCACAAAGACAAACCACTGAAGACCATAAGGACCACATCATCAGAAACTGGGGGCAGAATTTGGCTTCTGATACACACAGCTGCTTAACTGCGTACTGTTAAGTGGCAATTGAGGGAGGCGGCAGGCAATTCCTCTGGGGTTCTGCACCCTCTTCTGCCGGTCATTTCTTGGGAGCACACGGGTTAAATCATCTGTGGCCTGGGCCTCAGTTTACTGTTGTGAACACTGACAAATTAAACCAAGGATATTTTGAGATTACAAACCCCTATTTTTGTAGAAGATTATAAAAACCTCCTGTTCCAAGCGCAAAGCACTTTTTTGAACCAATTGTTTGAATGTGCAGCAGCCAGATGCACGGCACGCAGCTAGATCTGCGCTCACAGTGCGGTGAAGGCCACCAACGACACGCTTCCTTCCAGCCTGGAACTCCAGGCCTGCGGGGCAGGGTTACTCACTGAAAATATCGCTGTCTCAGGAGCAGATTCCACACAGGCCAGGACACGCCATGGCCGTGCTCCTGCCAGCACGGTGTAACACAGCCCACAGCAAGCAGCAGCGGGCTCAGCGCAGGCCTCTCCTCAGCAGCCTCGCAGGCGGGTCAGCACGGCCCTGCTGCGCCATCGCACGACACCCGACGTGCAATCTTCTCCACCAGGCCCTGCCCTTCCTGGCCCCGCCAGCACCTCACTCTCTTCACTGACATCTGTGGCGCTGCTTTGAACGTTAGCACGTTTTCACCCTTCGTTCAGATACAGACGAAGATCTGCGGTATCAGTGGCGAGAGGTGTGAGGGGACGGCGGGCTGACGGGCAGCCAGAGCGCGGGAGGCGCGACAGCGAGCGCTCAGAGGAACCGCAGCGCCTGCGGGGGCCGGGATGGGGCCGGGACAGGATGGGGCCGGGCCGGGCCGGCGCTACCGGGGGCCATTCCGGGCGCGGGGCACGCCGGGAGCCGGTACGCGCGGGGCACGCCGGGAATCGCGCCCCACACCTCAGCTTTCCAAGATGGCGGCGGGCGGCTGTCCCCGCCCCCGCCCCGCACATGCGCAGTGGTCCGGCGGGCCGCGCCGCTCCCTCCCTCCCTCCTGGCGACCGGGGCGCCGCTGACAGAGCGCGGAGCGGAGCAGCGCTCAGCGCCTCCGGGACCCCCCGCACCCCGCCGCGCCCGTGGACGGGAGAGGCGGGCGGCGCCGGCCTCGCAGAGCGCAGCGAAGCGGCGGCGGCTCGGGTAAGGCCGGGGCCGCGGCTCTTCTCCGTTCTCCCCTTCCCAACCCCCGCCCGCCCGTCGCTGCCGCCCCGCGGAGGCCGTCCCTAGCGGTGCAGGCCCGGCGGCCGCTCCCCTCCTCCCCGCCCTCCGCTCCCTCGCCGCCCCCTCCCTCCTTCTCTCCAGCTCGCTCTCAAAATGGCGGCCGCGCCCGTTGGTGAGGAGGGACCGGGGGAGGCGGCGGGCCGGGGGGCGGCGGGCGGCGGCCGCTCCCCGCGGTGGGTGCCGGGGCCGGGCGCGGCTCCTCCGCTTCCTCGCCGCCTCCCGCCCCGCCGCCCTCCGCCGCCCGGCCCGGCGCTCCCCTCCGCCGGTGACTTAGCAGGAACGCGGGGAGGGGCGGGAGGGCCGCACCGCGGCGCGGGTGGGGCGGGGGAGCGGAGCGGGGCGGCGGGCCCGGCGCTGTGTCCGCCTGCAGGCCGCTCCGCTGCGCCCGGTGACTTGGCAGGATCCGCGGGCGGCGGGATTGCGGGCGGCCGCTGCGGGGCGAGGAGCCCGGTGCGTGTGCGCGTCTGTGTGTCTGTGTGCGTGTGTCCGTGTGCCCGGCGTGTCCGCGCCTAGCCGGGGGGATGCGGAGCGTTCTCTCCCCGCTCCCGGCGGCTTTCGTCCCGTTCCGGCCGCCGGCCCTGCGGAGGGCGAAGCGGGCGCTGCCCGGGAGGCGGCCGCGGCCCGCTGCGGCACGGGGACAAAACAGGGCCGGAGCGCTGCCGTAGGATCCTTCGCTCCCACCGTTTCCCTGCGGCGGCGGAGCGCGGAGCGGGCGGGAGGAGGCGCGGCCCTTCGGTGCCAGCCGCAGCGGCGCGGGGGCAGGGAGGGCCGGTCGCTCCTTCCTGGGGTCGCTCCGCTGCCCGCAGGCGCGCGGTTCCTCCGAAGCCTTTTGCTGGCGGTCGGCTCTGCTCCGTCGCTCCGTTTATCGCTGCTTTCCAGTTTTTGTTGGGCAGGAGGTTACGCGGCAGGCTGCTGCTGGCTCTGGGTGGGAGTGGTGCCTCCCTTATGAAGTTCGGGGTTACTCCGCTCTGGGGTGGAGGGGTGAGATTTTTAATTCTGACGTTTTTTTTTTTTTTAAGGTGGTGGGTGCATTTTGGCTTGACCTTTAATAGCGGTAGCGGTGCCTTGCCTCCCCTTTCTTTGCCATAGTCTCGCCGGTAACGTTTCCCTGCCGGTAGTGCTGCAGCAGAGGGCTTGGTCCTTGCAGGTCAATTCACAATGAATCTCCAAGCAGGGATGGGGGAAGGTTACTGAAGCTATATAAAAAATCTTGAATAAGCACTGTTTTATTCTGAGTAAACGTTTGGGTGTGTGGACCTGGCTGAGTTCTGTTTTTATGTGGAGACCCCTTTACGGATGTATTTGTGTGACAATATTGTTTATACGGTATTAGGAGGTGGGGGGCTAAAGAGCCTATGTTCAGTGATAATCGTTTCATAAATGACTGTGCAGCATTCAGCTGGTTTTTGGAAGAGGGAGGGTCTGCTATCACAACGCTGTCTATCCTTCGAGTTGTTTTATTAAAGAGAGAAATCATGTTAGGGAGCTAAACAAAGAAAATATTTCTAGTAGATGTATTGCAAATCTTTCTTGTTCTCAGGGTTCTCGTTTTTGTGTGTTTCTTTTGATTTGAGTGTGTTTATGGATACTGTGTGCAGCCATTGAGCAGAGGAGAGACTGGGTGGAGTAAGGAGGCAGAGCTGCGAAATGGCTAGATTACCCTTTCATGGCTTTTTTTTTTTCCCCTTTTCTTGCGTTTTGCTGGGGTGGAGGAATACTAATTGATGTAACAATGAGGTCTCTTCTTTAGGGAAGAATCTAAGGATGCAGCAACACAAACCTCACTGTTTTGAGGCTGATTTTTCTGCAGGGTGGATCTTGATGTACGTGGTAGTGAGAAGTGACCAGTTACCGTTGCAAAGCCAGTTGTTTTGTCTGTTACCCATTTCAGTATATCAACTTAGATATTCACTTGTTGAATTTATTTTATTTCACTTTAAATAAGAGTTATAAGTTTGGCATGGGTGTTTTATACACAAGATTCAGGGAGTTATGGAGAACCCCTGTATTGTTGCTTAGTGTTATTATTTGTTCATATAACTTCTTGGTTGGGTTGGGTTTTGGGTGGATGCAGAGATGAAGCATCCCTGCTTGCTTTGGTGCCCATAGTAGGGCAGGCAACTCCCATTAGCATGCAGATTTAATTATGCTGCCCTCCCCTTTGTCATGTTCCAAGTTCATACAAAATAACATCTCAAGATTCTGGAAGCCCTTTTCAGTGGGATGGCTCTGTAAGAGCCTTACTGTGTGCATACTTCTGCATCATGAGGGCAGAGCTAATGCTGAGACTTAAAGTTGTGTAGGAAAGGCATTAGAACAAAGGATTTGGGGAATACAAAAGGGATCAGATGAAGCACCTAGAAAGGCCTGCTTTCTGAGTGCCCTGCTATTCGAGATGTAGCTAATGGTGTTTGCTCCTGAATTCAGTGCTGTTCGGAGCAAGTACAACACTGAAAACAAACAATTATGAAGCAAGTTGACGGTTTGTTTTTCTTGGGTCTCTCAGTTCTGGAGTCCAGTTCTCAATGGTAGGTGGCTACAGATGAGAATGTTCCTTGGCGTTAATTTGCCCGAAATTAAATTAAAGGATAGTGGCTTTTTAAAGTTCATTTACTTAGAGGAGTAGATGTTACAGGAGTTAATGGCTGTATTCATTAAATGCCTGTGTCTACGAATGAAGCCAAGGTAAGAATAATGAAGAATCCAATAGAACTCTTACCTTCTTATAACTTTGGCTGATTTTTGTCCTTGAAATGATTGAAGCTACTTTCTTTATGGCAGTAATGTGTTAATTTCTCTTCTACAAAAGAAAAAGACATTAATGCATACCAAGGTCTGTCTTGGATGCCTGAGTCTGTTCCCTGTGCTGCTTCCTATGCTCCACCCAACCTTGTGTGCTTGGGTTGTGTTCTTTACCTATCCTACTTGCCAGCAGTGGGGCTACTATTGGGTTATTCTGCTGACTGTCTTTACCCAAACTGTCTTTGTTCAAGACCTCTGTAGCCAGCTCCCACTGGGGCTAATTGTAATGGGTATCCTCTTGTAAAGTATTATGGGAAAACAGCTGGAGAACCCCTGCTTCACTGTAGCTCTGAGCAATGCTGTATGTGTATGTTACAAAGTTTGTGCACAGCCCTCTGAGGCTCATTCCGGTGGTCATGACCAAGGAAGGTTGGAACTTCCTTGGTAGCACAAAGAGAGAGCCCCTCTCAAACAGTTCTGGTTCATTCGGGTTCCCCTGCTCTTGTGGCCCCCTGGGCAGCCTCCTAAATGGATGGCAGAGGCTGTGGGAGGGCTGTTAAAATTTCTTCCAAGTGAACACTGGAGTAGTTGTTAGCCTGCAAATAAAAGCTGCTTATGCCTAAATACATGAAACCAAGAGACAATAACAACTAGTTGTTATTAGTAACAAATAATAATTTTGGATCTCACATAAAGTGGTTTTTTTTTTTTTTTTGCTTCTCAGCCTAGTACGTAACTTGTGATGGCAATTGAAGGTCTTTCCATGTGTCAGAGCCATGTATATTAGTCAAAATGCTCCTGGATTTCTTCTCTCGTGTTTATTATAGAGACATGGTGAGTTCTGTCCTGTCTAAAAAGGCAGATTTATTCTCTTAATTCTCCTGTTTCTCGTTTAAAAAAAAAATTGTAACCATCACAGAAGAACTTACCTAGTGGCTTCTGGGTGTTACGAGCAGAGACATTTATTAAGGACTGATGTTACTTTTGAGCTGTGCTTGGCAGAGTAGGTTATGCCTCAGTTCATGCTTCTAAAAACGGGCATTTACACTAATAGGTAGTCTTGACTAGTTGGCTAGTAGGAACTTGACTAGATTCAAGTGCATCAAGTTATTTCTTTGAAATTCTTACAGTAGGTGCTGTGTGAACCAGCAGGTGTCCCTGGAAGGTTTGTGCCGTTACTGAAAATGCAGTGGCCTAACTGGAACTGTAGCTGTGTTGTCAGCTTTACTGTGGTGCCCATAGCTTAAGTTATGTGTCTGTTTTACAAGTGTTACAACTATCTTAGAACCCTGTTCTCCTTCATTCCTGCAATGTGGAGTGACCCATTGATGAGTATCATGCACCAGAAGCATTTGAAAGACGTGGAATTTCTTGGCCTTCTGCTATAGGCAGATTGTGTTATTTCATCTGTTTATCTGAGCAAGGCTTTTTAGCCTGCAAAAACAAACAAACAAAACCACTTGTTTTCAGCGTGAAAGGAATAACTTAGATCTAGTTTTATTCTGGTACTTGCTAGATACTGCAAAGCTTACCTCCTGCAGGTGTGTGCATCTAGTTTAGCTGTTCAAAAAAGGGCTTTTTCTTAATGCTCGTTGAGGCAGGCTCTGAGCCTGTACAGCTTCACCTCATGTACTCTCTTTGGGGAATTAAATAGATGTGACTTAGTCTTGCTTCTAGCTGTTTTCCCCCAGGGTGGACTGTGGTATCACGTAGTGCTGCCATGGACTGTGACAGAAATTTCAAGGAAACATTTCTCTACAAAGTAAGTGTGTTGGTATGGAGCTCTTGTCCTTTTCATCAGGGCTGTGAGGGTGCAGCCCTCTTCAAAGCGAAGCATATGCTCAGCGTGGTCATGGTAAGCAGTAGCAAGTGCACTTATGATGCACAGTTAGATATATATGTGTATATATAGGCATATATATATAAATAATATTATGATTTCAGGATACTTGTGAATAGATCAAGAAGTATTTTAGCCACTTCTTATTAGTAGTGCTGCTTAGAAAGCCCAGTAGTTCAATTTGACTGCTTATGGACCTCTAGGTTAGAACTGTGTTAAAATAGACATGATAAATACATCTTTGGGGTTGTGATTCCAATGGTTTTGGAAGAGCCACCTGGTATTTGTTACCAGTAACTAGCTGCTGCAGTGTTGAGAAGATATTTTCAGTTACAGGACAGCCCATTGTGCTTGTGGTTTGTAGGTGGTGCTGCAGCAAAGTCTGTCCTGTAATTTTCTCAGATCTGTTGTTAAGTAGGTCCCTGTTCAGTGAGTTTGTAGGTAGGCTTTTCCGAAGCACCTCTTCTCCATTGCTTGGTGAGTCAGCTGGTATGCCTGCTTCGAGGTAGGGCTAAAGGTAACAGGTTTTATGGTGTGATGCTGTGCTGGTTCACATCTGAGATAGCCGTGGCCTTCGTGACTGAAGTCTCTGACACCTTCCCTCTTGTATTGGTTCTAATTGCTCTGTACAAATGGAAGTTTTCTTGGCTTAATTAGACAAATCTAACCTCCCCCACCCCCTGGATGCTTCTGCTTTCATCAGTTGCCTCGTTTTTCTGCATGGAAGTTTAATGCTAAAACAGAGGTGTATCCCTCTTTAGGTCTAGAGGAAGGTTGGTTGGAAACATCTAGGCTGTTCACATGTAGATAAATGAATGTTTCTTCCTTATAGAAAGTGTTGGCAGTTGGTCTTGTTCCTAATCCACCTGTGGGGTTTTTGGGGGGCTGAAGAAAAGGTCTGATAAACTATTTGTTTATTTAAATGCTAACCTCTTTGCACTGTATTAAGAGGATGATGTCATTAGCATGAGTGCATGTGTTTTGAAGCAGATGGCGTCTATTAAATCAGCAGTGGTGGAAGTTCTGGGCTCTCACGCGCTGGGTTTGTAGGCAGCAAGCAGAACCTGGAGCAGGAGAGCTGTGGAGAGGGGCTGTGAGCCCAGGATCCACCTCGGCTGTGGGGCTGGGGTCAGAGCTCTGACATTGTGCAGGCCATGTTTGTAACCTTGGAATTGTTCTTCTATTTTGTTTCACTAATAAGACTTTGAGCAGTAATGATGGATAATTTGCCAGTACCACAGCGTATCACAATTTTGGAAGAATATATGAACAAAATGGCAGCTGGGATGGTGCGAGTGCCTGTGGTCTGCTGCCCAGTTGTGGTCCATCTGCCCTTGCTTCAGTGTGGTGACAGGGATCAGCCGCAGCAGGAAAGGAGCTCTGCAGAGCCTGGCTGTGGTGGCCGATGTGGGGCAGCACCACCCCAGGGGCTCCTGGCCGCGGTGATGGGGGCTCCCAGCGTGCAGGTGTGGCCCGGGGGGGAGGCAGCAGCACGTGGTGGAGATGGGCCCTGAGATGGATTGGGCGCTTCCCAGAAGAACCCTGCTTTCGTCATGTTTGGCACCAGCATCGTGACAGATTGAGCTCTTCCATGTAATAGATAAGATGTACGTATGACAGTGATGTTTGAGCCTTGTTTCTCTTGTCCAGCACAACTGAAGGATGAGCGTTGTTGTGATTTGTGGAGTGTTTGGATTTTTTTGTCATTTTGTCGCTTGCTGTTTCTGAAGCTTCAACATAAGTATGTCTTCAGGTTTCCTTCCAGTTGTTCTTCATCTTGTGAACTGATTAAATTTATTTGATGATTGTTAATGATTTACAGCATCAGAGGCAGGTTACCAGTGGGCTGATAAATGTGGGAATGGTGTTGTGAACTATCTGATTGCCGCTTCATTCTGTAACTCAGGGAACTGGGAGGGAGAGAACTGAAAAGAACAGAATTCATATCCAGTGCACGATTGCTGGCCGGCTTTGAAAATGGTTCAAAGCACGTAGAGCCTTCTTTCAGCAGCTAAGACAGAATAGTTTAAGTAGAGCGTTCTGGTACTGTTACCCAAAGAGTGTCTGCATCACTTGACCAAACAAAAATCATTTTGAAAAATACTTTTTGCTAGAGTCGTCCAGATAAGCCATAGTAGGAGCTGTGAGTTTCTCCAAACAAGTTTGGGATAGCAGCTTGAAATGCCCGTTGGAATACTTTGTGCCCTCATCCCCCCCCCCCCCCCATACTGCGATGTCACCGCCCTGTCCGACCTCCCAGCCTGCCAGGTTTGCATTGGAGGGATAATATGGGTTTAAATCTCACTTTGTGAAATAATTCCTTGCAATTACTGTCATGGCATGCTGAGCTGGCTATGCAGATGTAGGGTGAAAAGTAGAGAAAAGATGAGGCCAGCTCATAACTGAGCTGCTTTTTTGTATTCCTGTGCTCATCCCTGCTGGCTTCTAACGTTTCATACAGTAAGGTGTGTTTGCCACACTGGAAGAGCATCTCTGTGGCTGTTGTGATAGCACTGCGTGTGTGCTGTTCTGCTCTAGCTGGTGGAATGAGAGTTACGGGCGAAGAGGGAACAGGATGCTTGGTATGTTACGTTATGTTTTCCTTTCCTATCAAGAGATGGGGACAGACTTCTAAGCAACCTTTTTTAGGTCATAATTATTGTGCTCAAGAAGTATGGATATTACTTCACGTTTAGTTATATCAGCTTTAAATGGCAGCTCCTGTGGAATCTGTTTCTAGAGTTTATCATGAGAAGTATTCTGTGGCTGGGGTTCATAAAGCAGCTTTTTGGTTTTAGAAGAAAAAATTCAAATTAATCTGGATTTAAAAAGTGTTGTGCTTCATGGAGTCCAGCAGTGTAATTCAGAGGCAACCAACTACTGTTAATCTAGTTCTCCCTGGAGGGATTGTAACTAATAGCCAGCAAATACAAATAACCACTTAACATCCCTTGTTAATATGTTTTGAAACAAGATACACTGTTGAAAAAGTTTACTGGGATCTGATGTGGCACCTATAACAAGCGACACTGCAAGGAGAGTGGCTGCTGCATTCATGGACAGAGGAGTGGTCCCAGCTTGGAAGAATAATCAAATTTGTATCTGATGATACCAAGTAAATTAGTCTTTTGGTGGTTCTGATCTCCGCTATCCTCTGTAAGGGATTTGCCTTTCACTGGGGTTGAAGGATTACCCCAAAACAGGAAGTGAACAGCACAAAGCAGTGTTCAGATATGGTAAGAAACTGAGGAGAAAAGGAGAGACGTTTCCTCCCAGGCAGAGTAGAAGATCTTCTGAGGACAGCATGAGAGCTGGGCATCAGGGCTGGTCGAAGTTCTACAGTGCGTTGGAACTTCTGCTTCATGTTGAAGTTGTAATGTGCAATCATTTAAATAGGAATAATCTGAAACTCTGTAATTGATTTCATAATGAAACCATGATCCCACGTGGTTGTTCACAGTGACTTGTGTGCCCTCGCTGCCCAGCCCTGCTTACCGTGTGGCATGCTTAGCCTCACATGGAGAGCCTGACTGCAGATCTGTCTCCCTCGAGGAAATCTGTGTGTAGATTACTTAAATATTGATATATATATAAAAGTCTTTAAGTTTGTTAGGATGTTTGGGTTCTACAAACTGCAGGGAAAATGAAATCCTGTTTCTGAGGCCCAGTGCCACTTCTATTAGTTGGAAAAGTGTTGGCCTGCTTTGTATCTGATGCTATGTTCTGTCTATAATTTGTCATCTAGCTCTTTTAACTTCAGATTTAATGAGCTACAGTTATGTGTTTGGTATATATAGCTTGTGTTTTTGTGGGGGAGTCTGTTCACAGAGCCTAAGCAATGGTCATTAAAACCACAAAAACTTCATTTATTTTGAAGTTTCCCGGGGAGCTCCGGACACGTCCCAGGCTGTGCAGTGCAGTCCCAGCCGGGCAGCTGCGGCTGTTGCTGTGGTGCAGAACGCAGTAAGCGCAGCTGGGGCACGCTGCTAGAGCAGAGAGCAGCAGTGTGGTTTGACTTGGACAGGATCAGAAGTGGATGGGAGAGAATCCATAAAATACAGGAGGGATGAATGTACACGTGGGAATTACAGGAAATGGAAGTGTTCATGAATGAGTTAAGGCTGATTGTTTTTTGTAGCTAATAAGCAATGTTTCTGTGGGCTCCAGCAGTTAAATTACCAGCTTGGTAAGGACATTGAGCCTGGAGTTCAGGGGTTGAGGCTGGCTGATGTTGTGGGAGTGGGACTCTGATGATGGGAGCTGTGGCCTGGGTGCTCAGAGGGACTTGGGCTGTGGCAGAAGCCTATGAAATTGCCCTTCTGAATGTTTAAAAGGCCTTGTAATAGGTTTCTCTCTGTGTTACTCTTTGCTGCTGTGCTGAGGGTCTTAACAAACCTGGTTACATCCTACAAATGTATGCAAGAAATGCTGGTTTGGGATGAACTTGGGTTAACTTTCCTGCTGCCTGCCCACCTGCACCAGTTAAGGTCTGTGTTGGAGCTCACAGAGCTGGGTGCTGTGCGGGAGCTGTGCTGCCTGGTGGGATGGCTGGGCCTGCCCTGGGTTTGGGTCTTGCTTGTACCTCAGAGGCTCCACTGTGTGTAGCAAAGCAAGCGTACGCCCAGAATAGAAGATGAGTTGGAGAGCAGTTATTTGCTATTTGTGTATTTTTTATTTATACGGCTATATATGTTGCTTCTAAGTTAAACATTTGCTTTTCCTCATTGCTAACCTGTAGCGTAGGTGGATCATATCTCAATCTGGAATAACTTTTACTATAAACTGTTCTGAAGAGCAGAAATGGGTATTGTTAGTCAGTTGAGGCATTGCACTGCTTTGTTGTGCTTACTGGAAGGAAAGGAAAGGCAGTGGAGAGCTTTGAACTGACCTTGCTGATGCAATAACAGAGGAGGATGATAAGGTTGGTTGTAGTTTCAGTTTGATATCTGTACATAAATGTCTTGCAATGCATTTCTGAATTGCACGCATTGGAAAGGCTTCCTGAGCCCTCCCCCTGCACACAGCAGCAGAGAAGCTCCTGTCTGTGACTTCCTTGACCTCTGTGTTTGCAACTCCAGTTTTGTCATAGTACAAAACACGTGCGTTACTTTGGGAGACCGAATGGTGCCCTGCCACACTGAGAGAACCTTCAGATAAAAGATGGAGTGCTGAGTTATTAGGATAGCTAGCGAAGATGTAACAACAATAAAACCAATGATTTAGGTGAAACAGGGAAAATAACAAAGCTTGGGAAGTAACTAATCTATGCAGTATTTAATGGCAGGGGTCAGTAAAAGTCCAGAAACACTGTTTCAGTAATTGAATGTAAGAGAATGGACTGGTTTTCATTTAAAAAACAAAGCATTCAAGTGTGCTTCAACAGTTTTGTTTAGTCTTTGTGGCTTTGTGAAGTAGATCATATCACGGGCCATGATTTGTTATTTAATGACAGGATTTATCACAGAGTGAGGGCTTTGTGACAATCCTTTGCCTGAAAGTGATTTTTTTTCTCAACGCTTTTTTTTATATGCAGACTGTCAATATGGAATCAGAAGGTTCTTAAGTTAGGAAGTAAAACTTTTTTGCAGTATAGGTGGGGTTATTAATACGAGGCACATCCTGTTTTGCATTTAATTAGTAGTTATTACTCCATGGATGGCCCTATTAGGCTCAGGCTTCTTTTTCCTGTACTGAATAATACAGAACAAATTAAAAAGAAAGCTTTTCTTTTGAGAAAGATCTGGCTCTGTCTTGACACCACCTCATTCACAGCAAATTATTGGTACCACAGATCAGTGATGTCAGGCGAGATGCAAGGAATAGGTTTTTCCCAAGATTTCTCTGTTGAGCATTTGTTTCTCATTACCAGGGCTGTTTGCAGGCATGTGTGTGATGCAGCAGTGACTGCAAACCTCGATAGGTGGAGGAGGACTGGTTAGTCTTGCTCCACTGAAATGTGTGTGTCACAGAGCCCTCGCTGGCCGAGTGAAGAGGCAGTGCATGTGGACAACATTTGTCCATCCTCTGCTGTTTCCAAAAGAGGTGCATTTCCATCAAGGTGGTAACTTCTGAACAAATAAGTATGACCTCTTTCCTTGTGTGGTGTACTCCTGGTACTTGCAGATGCCTGCACCATCATCTATTTTTATATGAAGACTGCATCATCACACTGCTACAGAGCCGTGTCATGCTGAGGGCTCAGCTGAGGCAAGTAAGAAGTGCATCCACATAAAGGTTGCTTGATGTGCTGCTTGCCTTCCGATGAAAAAGTCTGAGGATTCATTGCGTTCTGAATAGTCATTGTGTTCAACAGACTTGCAGTTTGCTTTTTGTCTAGGCTTGAATTTACAGAGAAGTGCTGTGATTGAGCAGCATTGGTGTGAACAAAGTGAATTAATGCTGCATTCAAGATATCTTCTGGATTCTGAGATTGAGCAGATGAAGCAGCCATCACTTGGAAGCTGTAGGGGGCTGAACCTGGGGGTGAAGGCCAGGAACCCTTCAAGTGTTTGCCCCAGCTGGTAATAAAATTCACCTGGAGGTAAACAAGCTGTGATTTTTACCTCTGTTACTTTGGCAAACTTGTGACTAGGCCATGTTGCTGCATTTCACATTGTGCTGGAGTTTGGAACTTACTTTTCATGGAAGGATTTTGCATGTATTAATATTCAACTGCATTGATTGCCAGATGATTTCCCTTTCAGTGTGAGGGTCAGTTCCAGTACTCCCCAAAGGACAAGCCCTTCACAAGGCAGCTGCTATGAAGAGTTGAAGTGCTGTCGCTGCAGTTCAGCTTCCAAAGAAAGCCAGGTGTCAGCTTGGTTTCCCATGGCTGGTAGTTCATGTTGTTCACTAGTGGGGAATAAAAGCAGCTTTTCTTACGTTGCAGAAAGTTTCCTCCTTCGAATTCCTTGTCTGCTTCAAATGGTAAAAGATGTGCACAGTGGTCTATTGGCATTTTATAGGACTCAAACCTTGAGTGCTGTGACCTTACGGTGCCACTGATGGAATAAAAATGGCAGCCAGCTCATGGTGGTTTTCCTGCAAGTATTGGCTATCTGTAGCTCAGATAGAATGAGAGGATCCTGCTTCTGGAAGCTTTTGGTAATGCTTCTCCACCGCTCCACAAGGCCTGTAGAAGAGCAGGTGTTGGTGGAGCACTCAAACTTTACCTTTTTCTTGGGGGGGGCAGCAAAGTGTGTGTATGTGGGGGGTTGGGGGTTTCAAGTGGTCCCATGAGTGAATGGGGCAGGGTGCAAGCTGAGGAGCAAGGATCCAACCTCTACATACTGCCATTAATTCCTCGGCCTGTGTTTGAATTATTTTAAACAGGCAGGGGAATTTGATTGCCAGTCTATGTCTGGACTGACTGCTGAAATGTGGGATGATGTTAGCATACCTCCACTTTGCTATTGCAGGAATGTGTGTGATCACTGCAGTTCTTGTGCAATTGTAGCAGCTGTGGGCAGAGGAAAGTGTGCCCGGGTGTTAGGAAGCTGCTTCTCACTCTGCATCCAGAGTGACGGTGAGCAGAGGAAGGTGGGCAGAGCTGTCACTGTCAGCAGCCCATAAAGCTGCAGCACAGCACGTGTTGGGAGCACATGGGGACTGCTGTCAGAAGGAGTAGGAGTGGGACAGCAGTAGGGGACGTAGGAGGGAGAGTTTAGGGTTCCTTTACTGAAGGACAGAAACACATTTGTTAGCTGGATGGTGGATCAAGGACCACTGTGCAGCCTAGTTGGCATTGCTAGGTGTAAGCTACAGGTGTGTCTCCTCAAGGCACTGACAAAATACTGGTGTATTATTTTTACCAGAGTTATTGTGCCACTGTTACTACATTTGATGCTGAGACAGCTCACGATACAAAAACCCTTTGTTTTTAATGCTGTGATTTTACTGCAGTTGTAATATTACGAGCAGTTTCTGGAAGTTCACAGCTTGTGATCTGCGTGCTGGGGAGGCGGTTGCCTGTGCTGCTCTCCTGGCAGTGTTTGTCACAGCATTGCTATGTTTGTACTGAAGTGCAGAGATCAGCCATTATGAGTCTTTTTTTTTTCTAGCACTTAAATTTATTGCAGCATTGCCCTCTAGAGGGCACTTTTTCTGATCGTGTCAATATATTATTTCATATATATGAACTAAATTTCCCTTATTTCATATTCTGCACTCCTGCCATGATGCATCTGTGAAGAGCAGTTGTCTCTTACCTATCAGGAGGTGGGATAGGAAAATGAGAACTGTTTGCTTCCCTTGTCTGAAAGGATGGAACGTGTCTGTTGGCTTTCAGGTGAATTGTTTCTGAAGTAGCTATTAGGGAAGGTGTAAAGCTAATTAGGGAGTGCTGCTGCCCTAACAGCTCCTGGTGCGTTTCTGTGATGGACAGCCCCTGGTGTGGGGAATCCAGCAGCAAGGTGCAGCACGTACAGCTCACAGCTGCGCTTTTGAAACAGACCATGGAGCCCGGATAGGTTTAGAAACCAAGTGCTGATCTGCTGCAGTGGATAAGTAGACATGAATAAGCTGAGTATTTTGTGTATTATTTAAGAGTTTGAAGTTTAAAGTAGGCCTCTTACCTGTATGGGAAACAGCAAGGAAGAGAAAGTGGGAACGTGTTTTTTGGCAGAAAGGTTACAGACCCACCAACTTCTTCCTGAAGTCTTTGTATGCTGTTGCTTTCACTCTGTCTCGTTGCTAGAAGTCGGTTGGTGAAACTTGCTTAGCAGCTTTGGTAAATGTTATATGCAGCTTCTTGTCCAGTGTGCAGGAAGTGCCCGCTTCAGCATTTTTCATAATGGTGCTTCTTACGAAAGAGTACCTGCAGTGCAGCAGCCAGGAGGCAGAGCTGCTCGAGTGCTTTTATTGCTGCCTCCTGGACTAGGTACAGCTGTCCAACAGAGGCCGTTTGCACACTGAGAATAGTTAACGTCCTTAGTAATAGCTCTTGTTAAGATTATGTTTATTACTGAATAAGATAGTATGTAGTGTGGGGGAGAAATAGGTAATTAAAGAGGCTGATTTTTGACTGAACTTGGTTCAGACTGAACTGGTTCTGAACTTGGTGTTGTAAAAATTGCACTGCTCTGTTAACGCTGAAGATCCGTTTACAGATGTGATGTACCCCAAATAAGGATTAGATTTAACGTGTAGAGTTAAACTCTGTCAGCGTGTGACTGGGAAGAAGGCAGGTATTGTTTCTTCAGAATGGTATTATTTGGAATTTATTCAGGTGGTGCTGATAGGATAGAAAAAGTAACTTGTTTAATAAGTGTAATAATCTCCCTGGAAAGTTCAGATGCTGAATTATATCTGTATTCTGTAAGGGCACTGTTTGGGTGAGTCCAGAGAAATGCCTGACATAATGCCACAGCTGAGCGGCAGCAGTGAGCAGAGCGTGCTGACAGTGCTGGTTGTGAGCTAAGTGTGCCGTAGTGCTTCCCTTCGTCCCTTGTGGGAACATGCTCCTTTCTGCTTGAACTCTACCACTAAGCTGGAAGATATGAGAGCGTGTTGAAACTTCACTGAAATAAACCTTGCTGAGCACAGTTTGGTGAAGCTATAGATCTTCAAACAATAAAAATCTTGAGCAAGGATAGAGGATTTGTGGTGGTCGCTCTTTGATAGGACTAGTGAGATCAACAAGCCTGTTATTTAAGGTAGACACCTGGGACTGGGCTGTGTGTGAAGGTAACTCCTTCAGCTCCCTGTTTCTTGAAGCAGCAGTGGGAGAAAGAGGAGGAATAGAGAATGTGTACAAGTGTCTCCAGGCTGGAAATGTGCTGTGAGGACAGAATCCAGGCTTCCAAAATAAAATTACGATTGCAGATAAAGTTGTTCTATTCTGTCCAGAGTGGTGGTGTGATCTGGGTACATAAATCTGCTCATCAGCTTGGAGTGACTGAATGCTTATTTTAAATAAATTAACAGTATCTCTTTTTCTTCCTTCTAGATGGATTGAATCTTCTGTGTTGAATGCCTCCAGGTTTTTCTGTTGGATTTCCCATCTGGAGAAACAGTTGTGCTCTGAGCCACTGTGGCAGACTGAATTGTGGATCCTAAGGCTTCAGATCTTGGGGAGACATTAACCTGACACACATTAATCTGACATCACAGCCACAATGGTGCTCTCGCAAAGGCAACGAGATGAACTGTAAGGAAGAGTTATTTCTATGTTTATCTTATTTTCATTAAGCTTGAACTAATAGTTTTCATTTTCAACTGTATTCACTTAGAGATTGTGGTTTGACTTATTCATAAACATATGGACCTGTATCGTTTCGCTTTGGTGTCTCCTGTGGTGTCTGAATACAGCTTCTTAAGTTAGTTACAAGTTATCTTCAAAATTTTTTATTTGAATAAGCCCTGGGATTTAAACACATTCATGATTACAATTATTTATCAATTATCTGAAGTTCTTGTGCAACACTTCAAAGAGTACAAACATAAATGGGGAGGTTGTTCCCTTTGTAAATAGAAATGGGGAATGATAGAGACTGTGATTGCTTCTGCAGAAGAAGGCAACGTTGTTTTCATGTATTTTGTATATGGGAATAAATATATGGGAAACTTTTACTTGAGGTCACAGGGCTGAGTGTCTGAGGGGAGGCTGGATTTGTGTAGGAGATAAGAAAGAAGAATGTGATTAAAGCTATGGGAAGAGTTTTCCAGTGAAAAGCAATTCTTCTCAGAATAAAATCAATTGCAATGCAACATTGACCACAATGTGTACCAAATATTTAACAATGTTCTACTTTTCCAGATGCTCTTTGCTATGTGCTTCAACATAGATGTAAAATACCTATTTTGAGATGTCTACCAGAGCCTGTGCCCTGGTCTGCCTGCTGTGCAAGGGCTTCCTCCCCATGTGATGTGTTATGGGGAGTGTAGTGCTGAGAACCAGGAGCAGAGCAGTGCCTCTGAAACATGTCCCACAGTGTTAATAAAGTACAAGTGACAAGTCGTCATGTGAAGGGCTGAGTGGTGGTGGGGTTGCTGGGGAGCTGTGAAGGGATGGTTGCATTTCAGTCACTGAGGACTTGGCCTGTCTCTTTTACCATAGCTTGATTGCTTTCTGTAATTCAGAAGCAGATGGCATAGTTGCATGAAATGGAATACATCTTGATTTGGAATTAGAAGCAGCCTTTTTATTCCTGTAGAAGCACTGCCATTATTACTTTTTACTTAAGAGACCAAAGAGGTTTATTTTCTTATTGAATGCCTTACATAGATGACATCCTGATTTTTGTATTTAAGAAGTTTGTGTGTTGGTTTATGTAAATCCTCTAGTCACTGCATGTGCTCACTGTGTACACGTATGTACCCATGCACAGAATAGGTGAGGGTGGATGGGACCTCAGCTGTCTGCTCAATGCCTGCAGCCTTTCCTCCAGTCTTACTGTAAAAAGCCAAACTGGAAGATGATGACTACTCTAAGACTCCAACAAGCAGTATTGAAACTGTTCTTTCATGTTATGAGTAGTTTTAAACCAAATGCATGTTATCTCGAAGGAAAGGTCCGAGACAGATCAGTTCAGTAGTAATCTTTTGTCACAGAAGAGTGTTTTGAACAAAAATGTAAAATTGGAAGTACTGTATGTTTTGGTCACATGGAGTATCCTTCCCTGTAATCTAACTAAAATTACTGCATCGTTCTGAAAAACAAAGCTAAGGCTTGTTCTCTTAAACAGTGTTCAAATTTCTCCGAAGTGTGGAATTCAGTGAATGCTTTTAAGTACTGCAGACTGTTCTTCTCAATGTAGTCAATGTAGTCGTCTTTCAGAGATAAAGCCCCAGTCTAATATGTGCATGTAGTTATCATTTTTTGTGTCTCCTGTTGGTTTTTGTGCTGTACAGATTGATAAGTATATTCATGCTACTCCAATGTTTGGTAACAAAAGAAATAACCTTTTCCTTTTACTTTCTCAAATCTAAAATAAGGAGTATGTATTCTAAGAAGTGAGCATGTTGCTATTTGTGTCTTGATACAAAATGTTTACCAAATGTATTCTTAGAGTTTGCCTGAGCTTATAACAAGCCTGATCATCCTGGGTGTTGATACAAGGTGGTACAATTCAACAAGAAGCACTGAACAGATCCCTTACTCTTATACAGAACTAACAGGCTAAAGATTGTGTTTTTGGTTCTGTGTTTTTTTTTTTTTTTAGAAATCGAGCAATAGCAGATTACCTTCGCTCTAATGGCTATGAAGAGGCATATTCAGTTTTTAAAAAGGAAGCTGAGTTAGATGTGGTGAGTTCAAACAAAATTCTGTGTGTATATTTTAAGTAAAGAGTTCATAATTTTATAGTATTTGCATTTGTTGTGAATATGTATGCCTGTTATCTACCTATTAGCACATGCAGTTAGTACTGGAGGTGGTACACCTGCATAGCTTATTGTCTTACAATACAATTAAAACACAATTATCAGATGGCTTAAAGAGTTTTGAGTAAAACTCTTTATCTTCTACTCTTGACTGAGGCATAGACTTAATCTTACTTTCTCCCTAGCTACCACTGGTTTGTACAGTGATCCTGGGAGGGCCTGGATCTTTCAAGATGAAAGCTGCTGGAAAGCAAAGTTAATGAAAGGCAATGTGAAAGTATAAGGAAGATGATAAAGACTGTATTTAAAAAAAAAAAAAAAAAGATATGGAGTTACTGAAGTGAGTCCAGTAAAAGACAAGGAAGATGCTGGCTGTAAGAGCTGGGGCTGTTTAGCCTAGAGAAGAGGAGGCTCAAGGGATATCTTATGTTTGTAAATACCTGATAAGAGGGTGTAAAGAAAACAGAACTAGGCTCTGCCTCTGCTCAGTGACAGAACAAGAGCCAATGGGCAGAAATTGAAACATAGCAATTCCATCTGAATTTAGCGTGAAACTTTAAAAACGAAACCTTTTGACTGAACGCTGGAACAGGCTCAGATGTTGTGGAGCCAGTCCCTAGAAATATTCAGTAAGTGCGTGGACGTGTCCTGAGCAGTTCCAGCTGATCTTGCTTTGAGTGAGAGGGTTTGTACTTCATTGAAGGTGGGAAAGACCTTGTCTGTTTTGTGACTGCATTTGGGTCAGTAGTTAAACCATTACCTGTGAGTGCTGCATGTATGCTGGTTGGTTAATGATGTAGTAGAAGGATGAGGCTAAACAGTTAGTGAGCTGACCAGTTTCTGTTAAGCAGTTCTCTGTTAGGCTAGAGAGATGCTGGTGACATGGACCAGTCACTTCTTACAGTTTAATTTTTAAACTTGTCATTTACTAGAGGCTTGTATTTCATTGTGGCTTCTCCGGAGATAGTTGAGTAGTTGAGTAGTAAGCTTGATGAGATGATCCTTAATAGAGCCTTCTCTTTGTTGGAATTACTGTGGAGGATTACTGTGGTGTACTGTTCCCAAAATCCTTTGTTGAAGTATAACATCTTATAGCAGCAAAATCTGCTTCTAAGTATGTAATAAATAAGTAGAGATTGCAAGTTGGGATACTTAACATCGGAATTCCTAATACCATTCCCATATTTGCTCATATCTATCAACCTAATTAAATCTTCTCTTCCCAGTGGTTAAAAAGGCAATCTAAATAGGCTAGGTTGTCCTATTTTGATTTAAAAAAAAAAAAAAATGCAATTGCTTAAATTTCTGTGACATTCTCAGAAGAAAAATCTGAATTAGATGAGATGATACTAAAATGGCAAGAAGCAAAGAGAAGCAGGCTTGTGCTGGAACATTGGTTGCTCACTTGCTCCTCAGTTTCTGCCTGAAGCCCAAAGGAGAAAAATATATTCAGAGGATGAAAATTATGCATCGTTAGTGGTTCGTTAGAGATAGAAAAGTAGCGTTGATCTTCCCAAGATGTGGGCTGGTCCTGGGCTGGGTCGGTGTGGCTACTGTGGCTCCTGGGGTGTAGAGATGCTGCGGAGCAAACTTCAGGATTGGCTGAGGGTTTTGCACAAAACTGTGCAGTGTCATGGCTGTTACTTGAAGTTAACTATGATCATGTTCTCAAAAATAGTTCTAAATTAGTTTGGGCTGAATTGTCCTCTGGATGTTGGCTGCTGCTCTCAAGCAGGATGCGTTTCCGAGAGGAAAAAAGGGTGCTGTGCTAACAGTGCTGTGTGAGCTCGGTCTGGGCGGTGTAGGTTGTTCACTAGTTCCTAATGCTCTAGTTGGTGGGTGTGGAAAAGACGACTATTGGAGAAACTGATATCCAGTCCTGTAAGCCTCAGTCCTTGCTGTCAATGTGTGCAGGAGGAAAAAAAAAGTAAAATGGGACACAATTTTCTCAGATATGCAGAGCACATAAGAATTAAAAGCTTTCAGACACTGATGGCTAGTTCTAGTTTTTGGGATTGTCTTTGCAGAATCTTTCATCGTTAATCTGTATTACTGCAGTATCTTTAATTAAAATATATATTTTTTAATGTTTCTTCTTTTCCCTGTGTACGAACTGTGGTTTATTAAAATTTGAAGTACAGTTGTTCCCTTTTGTTAGTAAAACTGATCATAATCTTCTGTTTGATTTTTCTGTGAAATGAGCTGTCTATGTTGTTTTTGGAGAAACTTGTAGAGGCTTTGGACATATAACTTACTGACTTCTTTAAACCCTCCTACCCAGAATGAAGAGTTAGATAAGAAGTATGCCGGACTTCTGGAGAAAAAATGGACATCGGTTATAAGACTACAAAAGAAGGTACGTAGAGATCTGATAGATTTACTTGTATCAAAAGTTACAACCAAGAGTGAACATTCATCAGTGAACAGAATGTTACATTTTTTTCCTTCTCAGGAAGGAGAAGATTAATTTGCATGACTTGAGCAGGGGAAAATAGCTATGTCCCTGTTGTAGAAAGTCTTTGTTCATCTTAGCGCGAGCAGAAACAGCCTCTCAATTTCTTTAAGAACATTTATTTACTTCAGTTTATGGGTTGCATGTACAATTTGAGGCGGAAAAGGAAAGATGTGCCCTAAGGCAGTCTGTGAATGGAAAGACTGAATAACTGTCTCCAGAAGGCTTAACTCGGTTAGAAGTAACCCGTGCTGATGATGTTTTTGGCCATTACATTAAAGGGAAGAAACCATTAACTCCAGTGCACTACAACATGTGATTCTTCTGCGAATGGATGGTACAAAACTCTTTTTAGTAATGCTTCAGTGGGTCTGGAGGGCATTAAAAGCCTTAAAAATCAAAGTGTACCAACAGTAATGGCCTGTCTATTATAGAGGTCAGTATACATAAGATTGTATCACACGTTCAGTTTGTCTGCTGTTAATACACACACACCATCTCATACACATACAAAAAGCAAATTGCAGTAGTAGGATATGTTTTTGTTAACAGAAATTCCCTCAGTACTTCATCAGAAGTACCAAATAAGTGAGAAACATACACAAAAGCCCTGTCCCTTTTGAGTCAGTTGCTCGTACATCTTTGCACAGTATTTAGGTGATATGTTTTGGTGGAACTTTATTTTCTTGCTAGATGTGTTTGGGAAGTTGGAGGAGAATAAGTGCTTAATTTAGGTATGATTTTTTTTTAATTCAGAAATATCAGCTCTATAGCTTGTTATTAGTTGTTTTGGGTCTGTGCAGTCTGGGCTAAGTTGTGAATTTGGAAGCCTGTTAGTGTTTGGGGTACTAATGACTGTAGATGGCTTACGTCTTGGTGTAAGGCTATACATAAATGGTCTCTTTAAAATCCATAAACTTAGGTAATGGAATTAGAATCGAAGCTGAATGAAGCTAAGGAAGAATTTACATCAGGTGGACCTCTTGGTCAGAAACGAGACCCTAAGGAGTGGATCCCTCGTCCTCCAGAGAAGTATGCTTTGAGTGGACATAGGAGTCCTGTCACTCGAGTAATTTTCCATCCGGTTTTCAGTGTAATGGTTTCTGCTTCAGAGGATGCCACAATAAAGGTATGTGCTTGCTGGAGAAAATTAAACAAAGCAGTTCAGTATGTAGCACCGCTATTTCATGGTGAATATGTGTTGTACTGATGAAAGATTGCTTCGGATTCTGCTTTAGCTTCATTAGGGACAGTTATTTCAAATATGATTCCTGGTGTGATATATGAATTTTGGTTTTATGGTGGTTCAGTTACTATCTGGAAGTATGTTTTACTAGACTTGAAAAGAAATACTTGAGCTACTGTGGATTAGGGACTGAAACAGTGAATGGTGGGGGAAATGCATTTTGACAGCTCAGTAAGAGAAAGTGGCATAGAGAGCATACAGATATGAGAGGGAGGAAGAGTTTCCTGAAGTCATCTAAGGCTTAGGTAGAGAGGTTGTGCAGCTGTATCCTTAACTGAAGAGTGGTTCTTCCCATTTTTTTTTTTAAGTGGCACATACAGGTCTCGTGAAGTTGCTGTGAGTTTTAGAACAGACTTTCGGTTATTCTAAATGATCTTCACACACCTTTATTGCAGTGTACAAATGACAAGAACAGATTTATTGTGGTAGGCAAGTGGTTTCTCATTTTAGCACCAAGTAAAGATGTAATTGTGCACTTTTTTGCTCTCTGAATGTCACTGTTTAAGAGAAATTGCCATCTGTGCTGCTTTGAAAACCATTTGGAAAAATGTTGTCCTGACAAAGGTTGAAAAGTACTGAAAGTAACATGTTTAGAAATGTGAGTTGTTCTGACAGTGACTACCTGCTGGAGAAGGTTTAGAAAGTGGCAGTCAGACATAGTTAAGGAGAAGACCTCATGCCATTGTTTCTGTGGCAGATAGGAAGCATAGTCTTATCTTCTTTTTCCTCAAGCAGACTGAGTCCTCTGCAGCAGTGACAGCTCTCTGCTTGTTGGATGGTTCAGAGGAGCTTGACTAGCCTGGTTGTTTTTTCTTAACTTTTATGGATACTGTGAATGAATATCTGTAGTATTGAAATGTAGCTGCATAGCATAATTTGACTGTTCCATTCCCAGAGATTGAAATCTGCTGGGGATTATGAATTCTTTCACTGTTGATGATGGGCTTTTTTGTTTTATTCAGGATATAATTAAAAATGAAATGCCTAATTTTGTGTTTGGAGACCCACAATACAATCTGTAGAAGTTTGTTTTGTTTCAAAGGCTTTTGTTTATGGTTAGATGGTAGAAGACTAACTTAATTAGGAGGGAACGGGACTTCATGCTATCTTGCAGCTATTAACTGCAGATAGTTGTTTAACCTTTTCCAAATTCTGTAATCTTGCTAATATGTGTATGTCAGACTCCTAGTTGTGATGTGGGGTCTCATCCCTAAACCGATATATTCTAGTTATTGCCCTGCAGTAGACCAAGTGTTTGCTGTTTGATTCTGAAGCAGTGAGTAGTTTCTGAAACGACAAAAAAGGAGCAGGGGGAGTTATTGAAGGTGCTTCTCCCACTAACTGAAAACAGGCTATGTACCAGAGTTGAGGGAACGATATAGAAAGATGTGTAGGATATATAGGTAATGATCATATTAAAACAGTGCTTTTTTTACAACGTTATTAGGCTTTTTTAGGTCTGTCTGTCTTTGTTTCTCGCTCATTTAATTATTGAATAAGGTGCCAGACTGGTTTTTAGAGTGCAAATGTAAGGCTGGAGAATACAGGGAGTAATAATATGTTACTGTTAATGGATTTTCTGTTTGCTTGTTAGGTGTGGGATTATGAGACAGGAGACTTCGAACGAACCCTTAAGGGGCATACAGACTCCGTGCAAGATATTTCTTTTGACCACACTGGCAAACTGTTGGCCTCCTGTTCTGCTGATATGACCATTAAGCTATGGGATTTCCAGGGCTTTGAGTGCATCCGAACTATGCATGGTAAGGTTTAAAGGAAATTAACAGTCTGTAAAGTAGAGGTGTGGCTTTGTTTTGTGGTGTTCTGGCTTTTATGAATGAGAAAAACTGCAGATGTGGAAAGGAAAATAAACCAGAGTTCTACTCGAAAGGGGTTATTTTTAATGCTCAAAGTCTTCTGTAAAATGGAGTATATGTTCGGTGTCTGTGAAATGAAATAGCATCTCAGATCTGCTATGCACAATGCTGTGGAGAAGCACCCCATAATGATACTGAAATGAAATGGCAAATATAGAGGAGCACTAAAAAATTAAATGCTTACTAGATAACAAACTGTACTGTCAAATCACTAGAAAGCTGTCTTCATCTGCACCGCTCTGTTTCCAGAATGTGCTGACTAAGGAATGAAGCAGTATGGAAAGTGTTCTCTGTATACTGTACAATCTTTTGCTTCAGACTTGTCTGATATCAAATGAGTGTACCCATTGCATTAGAATCAAAAGCCATGGGGAAAAAACGGGGAAGTAAAACAACCACCACATGGATTCAGTTATCGACAGCAACTTGTTGTTTTATGGTCTTGATATAAGAACGTTTTTATACTGCTTATCTCACTTTAATATCATCTTGTAGAAGTGATGAGCAGTAATAATGTTTGAGAATTTTTGTAAGAACAAGCGCGCACAGACCAAAGAAAAAGACCTCTTTTCCTTTGAAACATCATCTGAGTGGTACGTCATAACACTGTAATCAGACTTACCTAATAATTTCAAATACAGTCATAGTAGCTGCTGGGTTTGGCAACTGTTACAAAGCAGTGCTTGCAGTGCTGATTGTCTGTTTTTAAAACACCTGAAAGATGTTTTTTGAAACAATCCTAGAAGCTGCTCAATGGCTGGACTGCATGGTTTCTAAAAATATAAATGACTTAGGTAAAACTTCATGCTTATGTTCAGTGATTATTCCATAAAGCACGCTGAAGGCTTCTGCTGTAGCTACTTGATCAAGAAGAATGAATAGCAGATCCTGTATGCAGTATTACAGTATTACAATACCACTTAATAAAAGTTTGCTTTTCTTTTTAGGTCATGACCATAATGTTTCTTCGGTAGCCATCATGCCCAATGGAGATCATATAGTTTCTGCCTCGAGGGATAGAACTATCAAAATGTGGGAAGTCCAAACAGGGTGAGTGCAGTTCTGGGTGAACATCACTGCCTAAAGAAAACCTGCAAAAAATACTTGTAATAGGAAATGTACCACGTGCACCTTGACACAGTTGTCAGTGGCAGGGTTCTGCATTAAGTCAGTAAGTGCAGGGTTTTAGTAGCCACCCATTAAAAGTGTCTGATTTTGTCTTTCTGGGAGCTATGGAGGTATAACACTGTAACTCAAGACCAGGTAGGAATTTAGTGACTAATAGCAAATTTGAAGAGATTGTGACAAGTGGAAGGAGGAATCTGCTATCTTTCTTGACCCGGGAAGATTTTTTTGTCTGTTTCATTATTCAGTAGTTTCTCTGATGCATCCATTTACTCCAGGTTGAGTGTAAAGGTTATCTGAATGATTTGTAAATCTCTGTATGTTCTTAAAATACCTATTTAACACAAGTTGGAATGTCAGCAGCCTCCTATTTTCTCCCTTAAAAATTATTTGGTGGCTCTTTAACTGTTCTTTTTTCATACAAGCTTCCTCCCCATGAACTGTTTTATGGCCTTGTACATCAGCCAGGACTGATATGCCTGCTAAAGCTTCTGAGGGGAGATCAAGTGTCCTTAAATATCAAAGGTGTGTGTAGTGGCTTTATTGCAGTGCTTATGTATCATTCTGTATTTCTGTTTTGAATAGTTACTGTGTGAAGACTTTCACGGGTCACAGAGAATGGGTGCGCATGGTGCGGCCTAACCAGGATGGCACCTTAATTGCCAGTTGTTCTAATGACCAGACAGTGCGTGTTTGGGTGGTAGCAACAAAGGAATGCAAAGCTGAGCTCCGAGAACATGAGCATGTGGTAGAATGCATTTCCTGGGCTCCTGAGAGCTCATACTCCACCATATCAGAAGCTACAGGATCAGAGGTAATGTTTCCAGTGCTAATAAATATATAACTTCTAAGTTTTGTTCTCAAAGCACTTGGCAGGCATAGCAGGTGTTTTGAGTGTTGGTGGTGGTTTTTTCCTTTTTGCTGCTTATACTTGTTGCACCATTAATCCCTAGCTTGGCTTTGTAGGCACTGTGCTTTTGTGTTTTAACAGTAGGACCCTACCTATGCAGGGATTTGTCTAAAGGGACATTTAGAGAGAGGCTCTGTTTCTGGGAAGGTTGAGAGTTGAACCGCACTACATACTTCCATGAAGCAATGTGAAAGGCAGCTTAGCTAATATATCCTCATAATGTTCATGTTACCTGGCAATGAAAGACGTGGGGAGGGAAATAGCAAGTTAAAAATGCAGAAATGAAGCTACCTTGGGTATAATTCAAACTGCTGTTGAAATTAATTTAATCTTTGACCTCAGTTTCATAGTATACAAAGTTAGTGATATGACGAAGCATTCTTAAAAGTCTCCATGTGTATGGTCATGGATGTACATTCTTTGGCTTGGTTACCAAATCCTGAAGAAAGGCTTACCAGAGGTTCACATGGATTTCCTTTTAAGGATGACTGTGTAGAAGAAAGTAATGTCAAGCTTAAAAAAACCATAACAAAGAGGCAGAAACTTGTCTGTTCATGGACTGACCAGATTATTTCAGTCAGATTTTGCTTGCGTCCTTAAAAGATCCTTAGTCTTTTTATTAAAAACAATGACATGTAAATTCGAAATGTTTACTTCCTCATGCAGTGGTAATTACCTGGAGTGGTGTGTCTCCTGCCCTCTGCTGGTCTGAGGGCTGTATACATCACACTGTAATTCTTAGCTTAAGGGAAGGAGCAAGTTAAAGTTAACGTCACAGTTGAAAGATTTCAGGTTCTGGGAACTGAGTCTCTGGTTCCTACTTGGCATGGTTACAAATGGAAATAATTTCAGAGTAGGGATGTACCAAAACTGTTGAACTTACTTCATTACTTTATGTAAAGGATGACAACACAAAGGTATGTCTGAACTTCATATGCTTTTGTTCTGAGACATTAGACTCTACTTGACTGTATCTACTGGTATATTTGAAGCAGATGTCTTGCAGGTGGAAAGCTTGGATTAACAGTATTTCATTTGTCTTGGTATATCAGCGGGACATAAATAATCTGTTTAAATAATTTTTTTTTCCCATACTACTAGTAACAGAATGCCTGTGAATCCCAGCTTTGGTATTGTGTGTTTATGTACTGTTAATTATCATACAATCTAACTAATAGCAGCACTTAAGATCTGCTTTCTCCCCTTCCTTTATGTGCCATAATGAAAACATAATTTTCTGTAGACTAAGAAGAGTGGTAAGCCTGGGCCTTTTCTGCTGTCTGGATCCAGAGACAAGACCATAAAGATGTGGGACATCAGCACTGGCATGTGCCTTATGACACTTGTAAGTTTGGTGTTTTTCTTCGGTGATAGCTGCATGTATAACACCAGCTTTCATGGAGTGAACTGTCTTACATGTTTGTTTTGAAGAGAAGTTAGAGTCGTTGAAATGAGACATGCTGGAAATACAGTTTTAATGGCTTCTGTATTTCAGCTTTTGTTGCTAAGAAATAATAAATCTCAAAATATGTAGTATAAATGCAGGAGTACTGTGGTGTACTTCTTGGAAAGGAACTTGCCTTTCCCATGGAATTGCTGATAATCAGCTGAATATTGTCTTCAGTAAAATGTTGTTCTTTCAGTGTGGTTGTCCTACAGCCTGTGCTCAGACTGAACTAGCCGTTATTGCAGGGGGTGAGGAAGAGAATCAGTGCAGATCACATGGGAACTCCTGTTTGCTTGCCTTCAAGGACAGGAACTCACATTGTTGGTAGTGTTGATAAACATGTAATAATAGAAACTGAAGATAAACGTTGAATTCCAGTAGTTTTGGAATGCTAAATGCTGTCACTACAGGCAAAGGGCACAGAGTTACTCGGCTTGCCATAGCATAAACTGTAGTCTGTTTGACCTTAAAACATGCATCTGCTCACTGATGTCTCCTTGTGCACAAGGTGGGCCACGATAACTGGGTACGTGGCGTTCTGTTCCATTCTGGGGGAAAGTTTATTTTGAGCTGTGCTGATGACAAGACTCTACGTGTCTGGGACTTCAAGAACAAACGATGCATGAAAACCCTCAATGCGCACGAACACTTTGTTACCTCTTTGGGTATGTATTGTTCCCCAGTACTAGATTCAAAATACAGAACCAGAGAGACAAGTTCTTCTGCATCTTCACCAGCTGAGGGCCAAGCTGGGCATTCACGTTCTGGGATTCCCGTGATGTTTTGTGCTATATTTTAATCAAATAGGGATAGATAAGAATTTCAATCATTCTAGAATTTTCTGTTGCCACTGTTGTATATGAGATAAAGATGCTAACAGTCAGAGTGTTCTGGAAGCTTTCACTGCTTGAGTTGCAGGGATTTAGGGAGTGTTGTATTACAAACACTTGTTAGCCAAAAGGAGGAGGGTTGTGAGCAAGGGGGAAAAAGTAAAAGCCAGGAAAGTGTTTAACTTGAATTCCTGGGCATTGTAGGTTGGCATTACCAGATTGTGATAGCTGTTAGCTCCCCCCTTTCTACAAAACTTTTTATATCCAAACTGAAGAGACATTTTTTTTATACGCATCAGCGAATTTGCCTTCAGAACAACAAACTTGCAGAGCTTTGAGATTTAATCTTTGAGCTGGTATTGCTTTTGGGGAAGAAGGAATGGCATTCACTGAGAGAGAGTGAAACTGTTCCACTCATTCTTAATGTACCCTTTTCTTTCCTCGCAGATTTCCACAAGACGGCACCATATGTGGTTACTGGAAGTGTAGATCAAACAGTAAAAGTGTGGGAGTGCCGTTGATTGATTTCACATTTGACCCCTTTCTCCTCTGGATGCACTCAGATACCATGGTTACCCATTGAGCTCTGTTTAAATAAATATTGTCCTTTCATGTAAATTATTCTGGATGTAGATTGAGCTTATTAAATGTTACACACAAAGTATTCATGCATGGTGAATCCAAATTGTATACTGTAAATTTACATACGTTGTCTAGAAGTACCATAGGTTTAAGAACATGGGCTGGCATTGGTCACATCAGACCTAAGAAGGCAGAAGTTTGATGATTGAAATAGGGCACTTAACTGAATAGTTGACAGTGTCGTTCTGTGTCGGATAATTATACCTGTTTTTCTTTCTGCTGTCTGTTGGTGCCTGAATTGGTGACCTCATTTGGGAAAGGTTTTGTAGGGCTCTTTCAGAAATGTGTATCTATGTAACATCACTTAAGTGTGCTTAATAAATCTTCTCTAAGAGTACTAGATAATAAGGCTGCAAGTCAGAATCTTCTGAACCTTATATGTAATTAATGGAAATTAATTAAACTTTGGAATATTTGTCATGAAACATTTGCCAAATCAACAGAATACACTTTGTTTTGGCCTCCTATCACGCAAGGGTTGGTATATTTATATGACTAACTGTAAACCTGAAATAAGACAACAAATCCTAGTAGCAGCTGATGTGATAAATGTATTTATTTTTTATTTGGTCATTCAGTGGTTAAACTGTGCTGTTAAACTAAGTTTAAATGTGGTTTTTTTTTTTCAGTTTTTTTTTTTAATGCTAGACGAACTTCCAGGAGGAGTTGTCCATCCCACTAGAATTTAGTGATCTGATTTCCAATAGAGCTTAATCTCCCAAATGACTGCCATGGTACAACTTGCTGTTTGCTTTCAATGTTTGTTAGAGATGTGCAATTCCTATTACACAACAGTATCAAAGTACACTTCCCTTACGTTCACGTGCAGGAGGTTGGGATATACGAAGCTGTCCTGGTTTCTTTAATGCCTCCTTGGGAACCCTTTGGAATATGAGGTTATATTCAACTTGACAAGGCAGTGTGGCTTAAATAAAAACTTTCTGTGGCTTGCGTATGAAGAAATATCTCTGGATATAGTATTTAAGTGCTTTAAAGAAAGCACTGAATACCTTGAGCATTGGATTATAATGGCAGGTACAAATTGATACAGGCTTCTAAAAGAAAAGCAAAATGCCATCAGCAAAACAGAACCCAGCTGGGGGAATTATACTGTCAAGTGAACAACTACAAACCAAATCCTATCCACAAAAGCAGCCCAGCTTTTGGTTACTGGTGTTTTGCCTTGTCTGGTAGAGTCAGTTTTTAATTTGCATATCCCTGGAGTTACACACTTTGGTCTGAAGTGGAAGAAAATAAGTTAATATTTTAATTAGCATTTTGTGATAAATTCCATTATAGAGAACTAAGAATTCCCGTACTGACTGAACTAACCATGTCTTTTAAAAAATCCCCTTTAAAATTTCCACTATGATGAAATACTGGTCTGACATTTTAAC
The DNA here is from genome assembly GCA_037305975.1 of Chrysolophus pictus. Taxonomy (NCBI): domain Eukaryota; kingdom Metazoa; phylum Chordata; class Aves; order Galliformes; family Phasianidae; genus Chrysolophus; species Chrysolophus pictus. The sequence goes on from CM074594.1 coordinate 9,690,232, forward strand.
AGGTGAAGTTGTGCTTTTTTACTCATTTTGTTTAATACATGGCTTTTAAAACTGTCCCTTTTAAAAGTAACGCTGCGAGGTGTGCGGGATGCGGTGCTGATTTCCTACAGTTCCCCAGGAGGACCCGTTGTGTGCAGGCAGAGCTCAGTTTGCTGCTGTGCAGAGCTGCCCCTGGAAGCGGTGAGGAAATGGGGTTCTGGTGTGCGGGGTTTGGAGCCAGTGCAAGGTTCAGGCAGTCCTCTCAAATCCAGTGGCTTATGTCATTTCCAGCGTGTGTTTCTGCACTTAGGCATGCAGAAATAAAGTATTTTTATCTTCATTAGCTGCGTGGACTGGAAGAATTTGCTGCTCTGTGCTATTCGGGAACTCAGATACACAGTAGCATCTTAAAGTTCCTCAGTGCACTGCAGCGGTAAAGGAGTCGGTCAGTTCAGCTCCCGATAGAGCCCAGAAACTCGATTTAAGTATGAAAACCACACTTGTGTACACAATTCGTAAACATGACTGAGAAACTAAAGGTACCTATTAGGTGGAAACTGCCTGCTGCATTTTTCGCTGTAGCATAGGGCTGTTTGCAGGAGGAAACAACTAACGAACGTAAGCAGCATTTAATTGCTTGTGCGAAGCGCCCTGCCGAGTACTTCTGCAATGCAGTTTGCAGCCTTCTTTAATGAGCAGTGAATAATCTCAGGGATGGTCCTGAACGGATCAAAAGCGAAAGCCCTGTTTAGACAAAAGACAAAACCTGAACCCACAAGGCAGGAGGTGGAGTTGTGAGGCTCTTCTGCAGTGTTGCTCCGTGCTGTTACACTGTGTCGAACTTTTTCACTGTTTGCAATGTTCTGTCAGCTGCCTGATGCTGTGCCTTTCCTGTGATGCGCCGAGGCTACTGGTTCGGTTTGCAAACTGTTGGGGGTTGAAGAGGTTCACTGCTGCTTTGTCACTTTTCGTACTAAAATCGGCATTGCTTAAAATGCCTGCATCTAAACCGTGCTACACACAGACCATACAGACTGCTGCTTGGCTTAACAGACAGACATTCCAGTGCCACACTCATGTAATGTGCCCAGGAAGTCTTAGATGTATTCTTGAAAGTGCAACATTTATTGTGGTTCAGACGTAATCTGGAGGTGATGTTTTATCGCATCTCGCACTTTAGAAGACTTAAGAAAACCGTCCTGCTTTTGTGTGTGGTGTGACCAATGGTGTGCCCGGGCACCGAGTAAAGAGAAAGCCGGAGCTGCAGTGAGCTGTGCTGGCTGCGTGGTGCTGGGTGGGAGCTGTGGCTGCCGTCACACCGCGTCCCCTTCCATCAGCACTGCTGCTCCTCTGCGCTCCTCCTGTCTTTACGTGAGCTGCCTGACACTAGCACTCTTAAATAGCTTTTGGCTCGCATGAAAGCTATTTAAAAGAGAAAGAGACTTTGTTCGTTTTTTTTCCTTTTCTGTAGACAGTGGTGGCTTGATAATCCTTTTAATGATTTGAATATAAAGAACAGATACTAAGTTGAGTGAAGGAAAAACGCACTTAGAATGAGTTATTTGCTGTCCAACTGTACATTAAGTCCAGTGTATTTAAAAAAAGAAGTCAATAGAATCTTCTAGCAAAGAATACGTGCATAAAATGGTAGGGATAAAGATGTTAGGAGTGGGGAAGGTTGGGGTGGATGTCCGAGTCACACCTGGGCTCAACTGGCCTTTCTATCTTTTCACTGTGTCACGTAAGTAGCTGCTTTTTGTCCCGCCTGGCGCTCAGGCTTCCCCAGACTCACCCTGAAGATAAGTTAGCGACATCTTCGAGCTGTAGGAGCTGGTCCTGACATTGACCTGAAGGCAAACGCTGAATTTTTTCCATAAGAATGATGTTACAGGTTGCAATTGGAGAAAACAGTTCCCAGACTGTAGGAGTTAACTAAAGATATTGACACGATTAAAAAAAAACAACAAAAAATAGTAAAGGAATGTATATAATACTGCTCTGTGTTTTACAGTAAGATTTGTTGCTCTCAGACTGTGTAAAACAAAATTTATTCATGTTTTCTGCATATTAAAAAAATCTTATTGTACCAATTGGTAAACTATTAAATGCATATAAAACTAGATGTGTTTTCGTTTCCTTGGATGCAGTGTTAGAATGCTGAACCAGTGGTGCTGTTCCAGCAGCTGTTGCTGCACGTCTGCTTTGCTGCCCTGCTTCGGTCCAGGTGGTGCCGCGGGCGCACAGCGCCTGCCCGAGGCCGTGCTGCTGAGTGCCGCACTCAGGTGCTATGAGGATGAGACCAATTTAGGAAGCTGCTGGCTTTAATGCTGAGCAGGGCTGGGTTCCTGCTCCCGCCCGGCCCGAGCAGCGGAGTGGCTGGTGCGCTGCAGCCGCCGTGTGGTTTTTCCGCTGTGTGGCCCTAAGTGGCTCGAGCGCTGTCTATAAATGGGCGGTAACGAAGGGCAGTGAGCGTTCTGTCACTGACAGAAGCACAAGGATGTGCTGACCTCACTGCGGGGAGAGCGAATGCAGCGCTCCTGCAGCTCCGTTCTGAGCAAGCTGGGGGGGGCCCAAGGAGCAGAGGTGCGCCAGCCCAGAGGGCACCATGAGGTCACCGCGTGTCACTGCCAGGGGGTGGGATGGGGAAGAATTCCCTCTCTCCCTTTGTCTCCTGATTGGTACAAAAGGGGTTCGGGAGGAGAAAAAGGTGATGCATTGCAGGAGAGGGCTGTGCTGCAACCGTGTGCTGCTGCCAGCAGGCAGGCTGTTATCCAGCTCCGGGATGGTAAAGAAACTGATAGCATTCGCATTAGTTTCAAAAGCTTTTAATGGACTAAAAGACACTAGTGAAAGAAGATTCTTGTAGGAAAGATGCACTGTAGTTGTTTATTGATTGCTTTCCATGGAACTCAGATTTTTCCAATAGGAGCAAGTTCTTGTGCAGGAGCCTCCTCCTGCTTCACCCCTAACGCCTCAGCGCTGCGCCCGCCTCGCCTTGCTCCCCTCCCCAGTACCTGCCGTGCCGTACAGGAGCCCGAGGTACAGAGCACAGTGACAGCACTTGTCTCTCCAGAAGGTCAGTAAAAGAAGCAATGCAAATTAGCACAGGGTACTTAGCTGTGACAGACAGAATGAGAGCCCGGGCTCCTCTGTCAGCACAGTGCAGGGTGCGTTAGCAACCACAAGTTGCTCTACAGCTCAATCTGTTGGGAAAAAAAGGACATTCCACTCCGTCGGCATCCCATGGCCTGCAGAGGTGAACTCTGACCTGCTGCGTGACCGGCGCTGCCGGGAGCCTGCATCGAGAATGACGATGGGACGTGCGTGGTGGAGAGGGGGAAATACAGACATACTCATTTAAAGGCCTCCGCCATTTCAGCAACATCCATTGCCAGCAATGGAAACTCCCCTGGGGACAATCTCAAACGCAGTGTGCAAAGATATTCATTACGAAGGTATTGGCCACAGGTTTCAGTGCCGGGAGAGACCGCTCCCCCACCCCAAAGCCCAGCAATGTCAGGCTGTGTGACACCTGTGATTCCAATTCAGATACATTTGGCAGTGGGGTTAACAGCGCTGAGCTCTGAGTTACGGTTACTTCAGATAAGATCAAGTCCCCAGTGCTGACTTCTCCTCCCCTCTTCTCCCCTTTGTTAATAGGGCCGCTGTTAGCTCCTCACTCAGACCTCAGATGCTGCCATTACCAGTCTCTCCCAGGCACTCGGGTTTCCACTGGAATGGAAGTTTGTGCGCTTTAAACATCAAGACCAAGCCCTCACTCTTTGGGTACAGTATCCTGTTACTCAGCTGCAAGCAGAGCAGAGGTGGAACTGTGAGTATCATATATATATTTATATATATATTTATATATATACTTATCTCTGTATCTTGACAATTAGAACATGAATGTTACAAAAAAAAAACCCTGACCTGCCAAACTGCCAACCAAAAGTAGAAAAAATGGTTAAAGGAATCCAATGGCTATATATCCTGATGTAGAAAATGCTGTACATTCCCCACTTACTCACATTACAGGCTTCAGTCATCTCAACGATACAAATATGGCTGCTTCATTTTCCTTAGCACAAATTGGGACAAGGACTGGGGAGAAATGAATCTCTTGGCTTGGAATCCACATTTTACAAGAATGCTGAGCAGTGGTTAGGGGCTTTTTTGTACTGGTTTTTAGCAAAGCTGTGTCCTTAGTCAACATAAAAATGACCTGAGAAATGTTATATACCTCAAGACAGTTCATTTGGAATTCATATGTACAGAGTAGAAATAACTGATGACATGTGCACACACACACGTACACACACACAGGCACAACAGCCTCTGGCTGTGCTCACCAAAGATGGGTCTTTCGTATGCTGCTGCATCCTGGCCCCCTGCCCCCTTCGCGTGGCAGATACAAGCTCGGTCAGACAGATTACATTTCTCAGATTAGTTCTTTGCATTGTGTATTAATTGTACCAGTGCAATAACATTGTCAAAAAAAAAAAAAAAAAAAAAGAGGAGCTGCTCCAGGGGAGTCCAAGACCCTGGTTCAGATTCAGAAAAGGGTGGTTTAACTTTTTTAAGCGAGGTACACATTAAGCAGGGCTCTGTGTTAAGGGGATGGCAGCAGAAGGCATGCTTGGCTCAGCTTCTTTATCCTCCCCGGCTCTGTCCTCTGGTTCCAGCTGTTCACCACTTTTTATGCTCTCTTGGAGCTGCTGGCGTCTCTGCACCTCTGCTTTAAGGTTCTCCAAGTCTTTTTGGCTGAGTGGGAAAACCAGGAACGGTAACTAATGTTAGACCAGCTTCAGGAATGGAGTGAAACACAGGGGTAAAGGCAGCCACTGCTGTTTGCTACAGGTGGCAGTGCCGCTCATTTCATTTCTTATGGGCAGAGACTTCCCCTGCTCTTCAAATGGAGCTGAACAGAAGAACCCTTTCACTGCCAGGGAGACAGGCTGAGAACAACTCCAATGGGCACTACCAGCTCTGTGAGCAGCCCACGGGCAGAGCTGCACACCATGGTCTTGGCCACTGATGGGCACATCAGTTCTCTGCCCAATTTCCTTAAGATGCATGGAGCAGGTTTGGATTTTAGGTTTGATGATAGCAGATAATTTCAGGGGACCATGTCACCTTGAAGCAAGAGGTACCTAACCTCTGGAAACTACATCTTGGGTCAGAATGACTCTCAAGGGAAGCACTGGGTTTATACTGTCTCAGGAACAAGGACTGCACGCAAAGAACGCCTGATTGGTAAAGCTGTGAGTTAGGGCACTCTACCTTAGCGGAATGAAGAGAATTCCATTAATAATGTTGAGCTGCTCCAGGACACTGGTCATACTGGGAGCTGTGAACTACAGCATGAGATAGAAAAAAAAGGTTAAAAGTCAATATTCAGACAGAACAACACAGAGCTCCTGAGCATATCTTGACCAAGCAACAACCTTCCTTCCCCCTCTAGAAGAGGCAGTTCGTACAGACAACTCACATGGGCAGCCTCATAGTTGTGAAGTGGCACAGCACTTATTTTTGTACCTCTTCACAGCCCCAAGTTAAAAAGAGGCAAGTATAGATTTCCAGCACTTAGGGTAACAACTTTATGAATTAAGAGCCCCTTGCTCTCTTACAGCAAGTAGCATTAGGGATTTATTTACTCGCACACGAACAGAGGAACAAGCTCACAGTGCAGGCAGTCGGTCCATCACGAGGACAGTCTCAGATACACTGGTTTCATAACAGTGCCTCTCCTGTCTCTCTGCACATACATTATCCTTGCCCCAAGCAAAGAATAATTCACTTACCGTGGTTTTGGGACAAAAGTCTGTGCAGCACTTTGTGGTTACAGAGCACCTGAGCCTATGTGCACAACCACAAATAGCCCTGGGACAAAGCTGCAGTTAAATACTCTGATGAGGGTAGAAATGAATTTCTAGGATAGATTGTCTCTCAGTAGCACCGCTACTTCTTGGGCTGTCATTCTGCATCAACTGTGAAATCAAACAACTCCACTTTCATGCTTTTTCCCCCCCTCCAAGCATCATAACAAGGCATCCATTCCTGTTTAAAGGGTTTGAGCCGCCCACCCAAATACCGTCTCTTAGACATGACCATTTACCCAATTCAAGGTACTTAAGCTCAAATCATTCTGCCATGAACTCCTCACTTATCCACCCAGTTCCACATAGTGAGAAGAAAACCCAACCACCCCCACAGGGAATCATCCTGCTTTGCCTTTCTACTGGGAGTCACTCTGCAGCAGGAAGCCCCACTCTCAGCCCTGCAGTGCTCCAGCAGCCACTCGCGTACAGCACAGCAGGGAGAGCACTCGCCCCAAAAGTCACTGCACACTCCCCTAGGAAACACCACACAAGCTGGTGGGACCTGCCAGGTGCACGTGCAGATAAGGGCAGTCAGTTCCTTCTGCGTGGAAGTCGAGGCAAGGCAAGGCAGCCCCCCTGGCTCTGCTCTGCTGCCCAGCCTCCCCTCACCACAATGTCCTTGGAAGGAGAACAATGCACCTGGGGAAAAACATCAGCCTTTTTCTTTTCCCCCCTCAAATAGGATGAGGAAACCGAAGTGTTTTTTAATTGAGCAACCTGCCTGCAGCCTGTGAGTCAGAGCAGTGGCACTTTTGGGTGTAGGTGCTCCAGGCTCCCACGCTACAGCGCCCAGTGTGGGCTGTCGGATTCCCCTGGGTGCCCCTTGCAAAGCAGTCAGCTTTGCTCACTTGCCTGAGCTCAGAAGAGCTGTACACAGAAACAGAGTAAGCAAATACTTAGTCCTGACAGCACTTCATTGTGTCTGACCCTCTGCCTTTACAGGGACCTCCTACTCTATGTGTCTGAACTGGCACAGCTGTTCCTGCTCTGCACAGGCAGAAGTCTGCATTCTTATGCTCACATGTCCTTCAGTAACAGCAGAATACCAATATGCCTCCACAGCAAGTGTTCTCAATTGCTCTCATCACATGAGGTTACCTTGAGTGGCATGATGTTAGCGTTGGAGCCGTTCTTGTAGATCTCATTCATTGTGCGTTGAAGAGCAACAGCTTGCTGAGTCAGGTATTTCAAGTACTCAGAGCTCTCTTTGGTCTTTTCATGGTGTTCTCCAAGCTAATCGGAAAAAGAAAAAAAAAAGAAAAAAGATTGCATTACAAATCAGAACAGGACTCAAACTAGGATGCACTCCTCCTGTCTTTGCCAGCTCAGCATCCCTACAGAAAGCTATCAGAACTACACGCATTTAAAAACAAAACTAAAAATCATTTGTGTAGGAACCTTGTTGTCAAAATTACACCTTTTCATCAAGTAGAAGCATGTCTGCAGGGCGAGAGGCATCCCCTCCACCAGGCCGTGCTTTCAGCACCAGTACTGAATCACAGCGTGCAGCTGCAGACGTGTTCAGACAGACCCAGGCTGATGCAGAAGTTTCACTGTGCATCAGCGAAGGCTCCAAGCAGGAGAGGGAACTGCCCACAGAACAGCTCAACGACCAAACTAGTTTGGGGCTGGCATTAGAAGACAGCTGATGCACAATGGGAAGAATCAACCAGCTCTTGCCATACCCTGCCAGAACACGGGGCTCAGCCACTACCAGAAGTTCTGTCCAACAACGGGCACAACAAGAACAAACTTGCAGCAGTTGGTTCACAGACTTTCGGCATCACCACCAGCAAGCTATTGCACAGGACAGCAATTCTGCCCCATCCTTCAAAAGAAGGCTCCTTGGCACCCGCCAGAGCTGTTCATGAGAAAGGCCTCCCTGAGTTCAGCTTGTGGCACTGGTTTGCAGTCGGTCCTTGCTTCTAGCAGGAAAACACCACACGAGCAGCACGCAGGCTCCTCACCTGGTTTTTGTAGATGGTGTAGCCTTCCTTCTCGTGCTGCAGTGCTGACCGGAATTCTGCTTTGCTCTCATACACTCGAGCTACCAAGTGGTGGCTGAGGAAAGGAAAAAGGTTTAAAGGTATCTCAATGATGAAGAAGCATTTCTGTGCTACACAGAGCATGACCAGCAACACAAAGGTTAGGCTACAAGTCTTAACAGCAGTGTCAAAGGTGGCAAATACGGGACTACATATAGCACCCTGGTGTTTACTTCTCCCCACCCCAGCTGCAGATTAACATACTGCACTGATGTAGGCTGGATCGCTGAAATGCTGAGGAGGAACCTGACAAAGAAGAGACTGAGCTTGGGATTTTTTCCTGCTGCACCCAGGAAAGCTGAAGGTCACAGTGGTGCATTGAACATAGGCAAGGACGTGTTGGCCCAGACTTGTTAAGTGGAAAAAGAAGGGGCAATTATAAGCTTTTCCCCTCTAAAAAAAGACCTTTTTGTTTCTTGAAAGCAGATGTGTGAATAACTCGGTCAGTCAAACCAAAAAACAAAGTTTTCCAGCACAGAAACAACCAGCAAACAGTGGCAAAGCTGGGATCCAAGTTTTTGTTTTCCAGTTGGGAGGGTTAACTTGGCTTGAACTTTGCTTCCTTAATGCTTATGGAAGAAAAAAGACTTCTATTTTTGGCAGTGATACTCCCTTGGAAATGAAGGATCTCAACGAGCATCCCAGTGCTACTGAGAGAAGGAAGGATTGTTTCTGCAGAATACACATCCATCAACTGCTAGAAAATAAATCAGACTCTTGCAGGCGCTTAATAAGATTTATTTTCACTTTGATGAAGAACAGATGGGATGCAAGGTGTTAGTAGTAATGAGGAATGGACCACTATTTGGTTGTTTGTGAGCCAGGTCTGTATTCAAGGACAGAGCATACAGCACTGCCTTGGAAACAGAAAGCTGCTCAGTGTTTTAGTGAAATAAAAGGTTTTAATGGTGAAGGACAGAAGCAAATTATGTTTCCTCAAAGGTAGCTCCCCGAGGGCCAAAGCAATTACATACAAGTGTTTATATATCATGCTCGTCTCCCAGTATAATTACATGAGCACTGCTCTCCAACACTCCCTTGCCACATGCTTGAGAATCTGGGAGGGTCAGGCTCATCCTGACATATTTTTGAATCATTAAGCAGATCCCCCAATTAATCTTAAGAACAAGGGATCTCTGTTCCAGACTGTCCTGGATGCTGCAGCACGGCCACGACTGCAGGCAGCCCAGCGCTCCCAGTGGGGCTGGCAGCTGGCACTAGACAGAGCCTGTTGTTTAAGAGCACACAGCTGGACACAGGCAGGTCAGAGCATTCCCACGTGATGTACACTGAGCACTCACTCACAGGATGGGGACTCAGCCCAGCGCTCCACCCTGCCTCACCTGAGTGCAACTTTCAAAGACTTGGAGCCGTGATACTTGGAGCTGATGGCCAGGGCGTTCTCCAGGAAGCGGAGGGACAGGTCGTACTCCATAACGCCGTGGAGCACCAAGCCGATGTTGTTCTGCACAGATCCACCACAGAGGTAGTCAAATAGGCATTCAGAAACATCAATTCCAAGTACACATTTACTGCTTCCCAGTTCCCATCAAGGTGCTTTGCTGCTTGAAAAGGCTCTTACGGCCAGAAGTCCTCAGTGGATCTCTCTCTCTAGCACATAACATATGACATTTTCTTCCTTCGGAGCTCAGCCCAAACAAGCCAGACAGAAGGAAAATAAAGAATCTCCTTTCTTAGACCATTCAAAAGCTGCCTGGACACGGTCCTGGGCAACCTGCTTGAGCAGGGAGAGGTTAGACCAGATGGACCCCAGAGGCCCCTTCAAACCTCAACCACTCTGACTCCATGAACCCTCTCCATTTTACCTTCCCAAGCCAAACAATCATACTCCTTTCCTCTTCCTCTAATGGTACTAATGGGTAGTAACTAATGGGTAGTTTTATAATGGTAAAAAAAAAAAAGCAGCGTCTCAACACACAGTTTAAACAGCCAGCAGTACACATGGTTTTAAGTCCAAGAAGTCTTTTAGAGATTAGATTCTCAAAGATATTGATTACTTACATCCAAGAGTGCCATTTCTGGGTGATCCTCCCCAAATACCAATAGCATGAGGTAGCGTGCACGGTACAGTAAGTTTAATGCTGTAGAGAGTTGGCTGTTTGCAAAGCAGTACAAAGCAAGGTGCATCTATAATAGAAGACAAAATCCAGCATTCATGTTTTAACACTCTGTAAATCAAAGTGATCTCTCCTTTCTGCTCCTTTCCCCAGCTGGTCACACCTCTGCAGTACCCACATAAAATACAGCACAGAGGAAGAAACTGCCAGTTGAAATGTTTCACTTCAATATCTCTTATGAACCTCAACATGTATTTCAAAATTGACGTATATTTATAAGATGCTGTGACTGTGCTCTTTGGGAAGGTTCTTGAATTTCTTGTTTTGGCACAAGCCCAAGGTAAAAGCCAGAAGAATTAATGAATATATGTAAATGCTCAGCAGACAAAACCCCTAAAGTCTCAGTGGGGACAAATACTGACCATGTGCAACGCTTATAGTGCAAACACTTTCATATGGAGCTTACAAAATCATAAGCATGAAGCTTGTGATCAAAATGGAGGATTCTGGGAGCAGAACTGCAACTGTTCTCCAGATTCAGGTGTGAATTAAGGCTCTCAGACTCCAGGTGCACACATGGTGTGCTTCTTCTCTCCCCATACCCTATACTTACATATTCTTGAATGGTGTTGGGATGTTCAATACCCAGGACCCTCTCGCTCATTAGCACCGCTTTCTGCTGATTACTTAAGGCCTAAACAGAACAGAAGGCCCAGAGCAAGTCACACAGATGTTGTGCACTTGAGCAAGTAAGCACAAGACACAAGTAAGAGGACAAATGGGCCCTGCCTGAGCCCTCTGCTTACCTCTGAATAATCTCCCATAATATAATTGAGACGAGCTAGCAGCCTCAGGCAGGCACAGATTTCTACATGCATAGCACCATACACATTGTTGAACAAGTTTAAGGCTTCATTGATGAGCTCACAGCCCTCCTTCAAGAAACCTGAAAAAATATATATATTCATGTATGTTCCCATATTAAATAACCTTTAGTAGAATGGGAGAAGTGATGCACGTGAAGCAAGATCTACATGACTGGCAAAAACAGTGGTGGGATGTGCAGCTTTAGGTCACTGCCCTAAGCAAGGACTAAAACTAGGAGAAAAATCACTGTCCTGCATCCTTCCTTGCTCACAGCTGGTGACTCCATGGCAGATGTGTGCTTCAGGTGGCCTCTGAGACCGCAACTCTTAAGAGACCACGATCCTCAGCTACCAGAAGGCAGGTGGAGGATGTGCCATGCCACACACACCCTGCTCTCCCTTCCATCAGCAGCAGCCTCAAGAGGGAGAGGCATGCTGGAACTGTACCTTGCTGAACCTTTGCTTGCCCGCTCTGGAAGAAGTGGAAAGCATCTGAGGCTTTAGGGTTTACATGCTTCACTACAGGGAAGATGTTGAGAATGTCTTCCTCTGTGAAGGTGGGCTTGTGCCTGTTGTCAAAGTTGTACTCCTTCAGCAGTATCTAGAGGAACCAAAAAAAAGACAGGAGGTCATGGCCACCACTTTCAGATGTGCTTGGCAAGGAGAGAGAGAAAAAGGAGCCTGGAATTCTGCACGTGGAATCATAGTCACAGCTAACTGCTCATGTATCACTACTTGGAGACAGCATTTTGAAGGGTCCCATGAAGGTGTGCCCCACCACAAGCATGTGCTGGGAGCTCTGCATGCAAAGGCACAGCTGTGCTGGCACTAGATGTCAGAGCAAGTGACAGGAATTCAGACTAGGCAGGAGATGCACGATCAATTAACCCTAAAGGGAAATGGATTTGAAAGCTCTTCTCATGGGATTAGACCCTGTATTCAAGGATTAATGCCTCAAAGACCTCTGAGGGCTTGCACTGTGTGCCTGCAAGGCTAACCCTGCCAAGCAGTTTGCACTGCACGCTTCTCAGTACCGAAGATGATGGGAGGAGGGAAGATATTGATCTTACTTGGACTCCAGTTTTGAGGGAGATTTCACGAAGAAGGGTGATTTTCTGTAGGTTATACATTTCAGCTGCTTGGTCAGCATTCTCACTGCAAAAAGCACACAAAGGCTTGAGCTCCCAGGGAAGTTTCTGCTCAGGAACATCCCTACTCTGCAGTGTACCATGCATGGCTCCCTCTCAGCTAAGTGCTGACTGAAACCAGCAGCAATACCTTGGGTGCTAATGGTGCTTACAGAGCTACACAGCAGTACTGAAATTCGGTGTGCTCTTCACATCTCCCTGTAGGGTCTGAATAAGTTTGAGTAACCTTCGGCTCCTGGCACGCAGTAAGCTGTCCCTGACATGGAAGGAGCGATCACTGGCTTCAGCAGCTCATCATCATTTCTCTTGGGCCCTGTTTGCTCCCACTTTCAGTTCAACATTCAATGTCTGCATGTTCTAGCACCATCCCTGGCCATCCCTGTTTCAGATGTTTTAGGAACACAAGCTGCCTTCAGCCTAAATCATCTTTCTTAAAGGCAAGTGTTTTTTGCCTACACTCTTCACACTCTGCTCATCTCCACAGCACTAGGGAGAGCTTTCCCCTTCTTCCCTTTGCCTCACAGGCTTCATCTCAGTGCAGATTGCAGCTACTTCCCTCTGCTGCTCCTTGCCTGATTTCTTTCCATTATATGCCCACAAGATTTCCTCAAGAATACAAACTTACATGCAAACAGAAATCAAAAAAGGAAGGTCATATTAGGTAACAACAAGAGCTACAGACATTTGTAAGAGTTCAGGCACAAGTAAGGGTAATTTTATTTGCTTACCATTCAAGACTAAAATCAAAGTAGCTCTTTGCTTCTGAACAAATATTCTTCCACAGCTCCTGAGGGGTCATGCTGGCCCAAGCTGTGTTATCAGCATTTCCAAGATTCCTGTTTTTCCTTTTCTTATTTTTTTTCTTGGAGACCAGCTCATCAGCTGGAAGATGGGCAATGGGGTTTGGAAAGGAGCTTAGAAAGCAATTGAGGAAGTGGCTGATGGCTGCTGATAAACCCGACAGCTCCACACCCTACAGTGAGACACAGAAGTCAGTTGTGGAACACATCTGCCATCACACAGCATTACTCTGATCCAACACTTGCACAAACCCAATCCTCCTAGAAACAGGAATATCTCCCAGGTGAAGGAGAGAAGAAAGAAAGAGGCAAATATTTGCAACTAGCACAGACAGAATTACGTAGATAAAAAATAAAGGTACAACATACATGCAAATATACAGTCCTACTTTGGGTTGCCACTTGGGACACAGAAACTAGAGACTGTAAAGCAGATCTGACATTGGAATTAAACCAGGTGCACTGCCATGCTACATATGTACAGGTATACGGATGCTCATCAGTGCTCATTCAGTTCAGAAAAGCTTCTTATGAGGGCAAAAGCAACAAAAGAAAAGGCATTACAAGGAAAACCAGCTGTGATTTGTAAAAGCCTTCAGCGTAAGGAATGAGGATCGGGGAAAGAGAAGCATGAACATTTCTTCTCTGGGAAAACCAATCTTCAAGTGGGGACTTGTTTTCCCTTGCACACAGGCCTACACCTATTTTAGCTCTAATGAGACTGTAGTCCCTGTTGCTAGGCAACACCCACGAACACTCTAATGAGAGAGGAAACTAAACAGCGCTCTATTTGCAGAAAAAAATCATTAGAGAGGACACACGAGGCGAGAGGTTAGGCTGCAGGTCATACCTGGAGGTACGTCTTGAAGATGTGTTTCGCTGATCGAGTGATCAGTTCACTGATGCCAATTTTCTACCCCAAGGAATAAAAAGCAAAGACTAAGAGTCAGTCAATAACAACAACGAAAAACACACTTTCCTTTTGAAGTGGGCTTTTACCAAGATGCACAGAAGGCACCTAATTCTGTCCTTACCCTACAGCACAGAACTATTCTGCATTTGACAACACTCCTGGGGATGGGGAAAGGCCCCCCAGATCACCACGAGCCCCCCGGTACCGCAGAGCTCACCCTGCAGCCCCATGCAGTCGTGCTCATAACACCACCTTCCAGTCAGACCCAAAGCCTTGCCAGGTATTAGAGGCTTAAAAATGAACAGCTTAAAATCCAACTGCGTGCTGCCTGCTATTACACCGGGGAATCCTTCAACAACTTTTCTATCCTAAAGGATACTCAAACAGCCTAACACAGCGAGAGCCATTAAGGAAATGGGAGTATAACTCCCCCATCAACCACCTACAGGTCCTTCTCCTTCCTTCTCTGTTTTTGAAGCTGGTTCGTTTTCACAGAGAAAGCAATTAGCCAAGCTGCAATCTGTACAGGACACGTTAGGCCAGAGGCAGCTGGAGCTGACAGTCTGAAGTTAAGGCTAATGCTTACAAAGATGTGATCCAGCTGAGCATGGCCGGGGGTCTTGGTGATGAAGTGGATCACTTTGCCTAGATATCGCATGTTGATGCCCCTCTGGTGCATGGCTTCTGCTAAGGTAGCCCCATCCATGGGGAGCACCGTGTGATCCAGGCAGTCCTTGACCTGCAGGATACATGCAAATGTTGGTTATGGAGGACAGACATGAAGGCCACAGCCCGGGGTTCCCCTGCACAGGTACAGGACAGGGCAGGGACAGCTTTCAGCCCATGGGAGAGCTGCTGTTTGTGTACAGCTTCATTGGTCTTTTCACTGGAAATGTTTTTAATCGGTGACTGTAAGGCACTTTGCTGATAATGGAAAATGGCACTTGCATTTCAAGATGTGTTGCAGTGCTGATAAAGAGTCATTAATCTGCATCACAGAGTAACACAGTTACATTCCAACACACAGAGCAGGGAGGACAGTGCCTGTGCAGCATGTCACACTGCATACTAGTGTATCACAACCCTTGCAAAACAGCAGTCACCATCATGTCCTTTTCTGATTCACTTCCCCTCTTTTTTTATTTTCAGACTGAATAGCTAGCCTTAAAAGCTTGTGCTGACTAAGGAACCGGGGAATTTATAAGGAGGTACAGTTCAAAAGAAGTTTTCCAGCAATGAAAAACCAACAGCCCCAAGACCTCTCAGAGTGGAGATCAGCAGTCCCAGCCTCCCAGTTACAATGACAGCTGCAACACAGCAGTCACTTTAGAGAGAACAGCTGGTATTTCTTATCAGGCCAGGCACATGGGTAAGCACCCAAAATGCCTAAGACCTGCAGAAGGAGTTTTTAGATATGAGCAAGAACAACTTCCCAGTGCACTCCAAGTTATTAGCCACCGAGTCACAATCAAGGTCAGATAACACAAAAGCAGTGTGTGATGTCCAGGACTAGGGAGGATTACTTCTGTGGTCCTTACTGTCTCCAATTCTCAGCAATAATGTTGATCGCTAGTGCCAAAAATTCTTTCTTGGAGTGAGTGGGAAAACTGTTCTGTAAGACAGGAAATGGAAAACCCCTCTTGTGCTTGCACCAGAGATGCTGGCACTGTTTACCACAATGCATCCCTGGTGCCAGAACTTGGCTACCAGCAGCAGAGCACAGCATCTGCCTGGGAGGTGAAGTCAGCATACCACTATTGCAGTGGTTGCTCAGGGTGGCCAAGCTAAAAGTAAACTTCCAAGAGATTACTGCCGGCCTTTAGCTGCTTACCAAACCTGGGATCTGGCACGAGAGCAAGAATGCAGCAGCATCCTTTAGTAACTGCTTCTGATCCTGCACCTCTTCTTTGCTAGACTCGGGAAAACGAACACCTATCAGGGCAAGAGGAAAACATCAAACATGAACTCAAAAGGAAAACTAACTCATGTACAGAAAACGTGCGGTAACAGCAGGTAAAAAGCTGAAGTGGATCTGCCTCCCTTAAATTACAAATGCTTCTTCAAAGCTTATCTAATCTGCAACGTTTTGATGGGAAGAGTTACCTCCTTCTCTCAGATACTGGTTGCGCTGCTCCATGCCCACTCATTCCCTTTTAACGTAACTTCTGATGGCTCAAATCCCATCCTACCTATTGGCGAGTGCTGAGCACACTGCCAGTGCAAAAGAGTCCAGGCTAGGCTGGAGCGGCACGTACAGCAGATGGGCCAACAAACACTTCAAGTGCTGGAAGCTCAGAGCCTTTGCTTTGGCACATGAAAATTAAAACAAAGTTAAGTTCTCGCTGAAAAGTCAGTGCCAAAGCACTAGTTTTCACCAGACTCCAAAACACGTGCTCCTTCTGACACATTTATTCCAAACTAAACTCAACTATGTGGCCATTCCCCTGCAATCTGCACACACACAGCCTCTGCATTTGCCCCACTTAACATTTCGGGAGCTTTACTGAATTTCCAAATAAAGTGTGTTGATTCCAGACATTAAAAGCTACATTGGATGCCTGTGATCAGTGCATGTATTTGAAAGGGCACCATGACCTACTGACCGCAATGTTACTAAAATAAACCCTGCCCTTCACTGACGATCCAACATCATTCATTCCACTACAACCGTGTGGGTTTTTTTTGTGTGTGAACAAAAAAAAAATAGGATCAAATGTAACCTGTTCCCCCCCCACACATCCACCTCTTTTCACGTGGTCCAGCAGCTGGGGTGCTGGAGAGTCTCAAGATTCTTGGCAGCACTCTCAAAACCTCCCCCGAGTGCAGCAGTGGGAGACAGCTCACTGCCTGCATTTGGTAGTTTGAGCACTGCAATCAATTTTAGCTCTCTTTTCTGTGAGCTGCATGGGGAACTCTGCACCAAAAGCCAGTGGTATCAGTTAAGGCTTTGGAACATAATTTTGTCTGTAGCTGGCTGCATACAGCAATCCTCTGAAAACAGACTGGCACGAGGTCTTTATGCACATACCTGGTGAGAAAATATCTGGGTTAAACCGAATGTCAAATGATGTGTCACTAATGGAGCCCACAGCCTTGCAAGCATTTCGAATCACTTCTCTGCTTTTGGGATCGACTGGAGAAGGAAGAAAAAGAGAACAAATGAATGTGGATTTCAGAAAAGGACAACCTGGCTATTAAAGAGAAAAGTTTTGTTATTAAAAGCAATAATGATGGCACATTTTGCAGAAATCCATTATAAATACAATCAATGGTAAGATATAAGGAAGGGAGAATAGCTGCAAAAATGCAAAATCAGATACTTTGGGATTTCTGAAGGTGTTTGAGCACTGCACACTTCCCAGCCCTGGCTGCTGGCTCTGCAGAGCAGCTTGCTGGTGAGGCTCTCGTTCCTGCATCAGAGCTGGTAGGCTTGTGGTTCAGAGACACTAACAACCTACCCCCAGGCAGTCAGGGTGATTGATGAACTAGTGTGTGAATGGCTCTATGCAAAGAGCTAAAACATTATCAATAGCAGAAGCCAGTACTTGTCCTGTTTAACAATAAATAATCACCCTAAGTGCCTCTGGTTTGGCATAGCTCCCATCAGAGGAACAGCCACCAGCAGGGCAGCAGGCCCTGGGCTGCTTCTGATGCAGAGGATTAAATACCTGTTCCATCATCAGATGCAATGGTCTCAGCCAGCTCTTTAACCTGATCAAGTCCAGTCACGTTGTCATCTGTTTTGCCATCATCTGACTCAGACTTCTCGCTTTCTGCTGTACCATTCTCCGGAGAGGTGCCATTTTCCAGTGCAGCTGAGCTCTCCTGTTTGTTGGCTTTCTGTTGCATCAGCTGCAATGCAGCCAGCTTCATGAATAAGAGATACCTACAGCGAAGTAAGAGAGGAATTCAGTACAGCAGGAGAATCTAAGAGGATCACCATTCTGCTATGAGGGGAAAAGCTCAGAGCTGGGGTAACAGACCACCCAGTTTCCCTCTGCAAAGGCAAAACTGACCCTCTATCAGTGAACTTTCTGAAATTAGAGTGTGCACATTATTCTAATATCTTCCATTAGCATGTCAGAAGAGACAAAGAAGTGGGTTTTCATTACATATCATGATGGAAAACTCATCTCCTTGCAGTAGTTACAAGCAGCTTTCCACACGCAACACAAGCAAACAGCTCAGGAAGACTCTTACTGCCAAATCCACAGAACTGACAAACAAAATCCAGCAGCAATTTTACTATGAAACCTGAGCACAGGGAGCTTTGCAAGCCGTGCAGTGGCAGCCTCCAGCCAGGTCCTGCAGGCTGCTGGTCTGGAACCTCTCCCAGGCAGAAGTGAAGGTGCCTGTGGGCACAGGGCAGGATGGGGCAAGGTGCTGACTGCAGAACTGGTTGCTCAGCTGGCAGAGCTCCCCTGGCAGCAGCTGAGGGCTCACCTTCCTGGCAAGTGGAGCACAGACTCTGACTGTCTCTGGTAGCAGAGCACCCTGCAGCCCCCGACATGGGAAGCAGGAGCATTACCCCATGCAGCTGCACCACGTAACTGCCTGCTCGCAGAGCTCCCAGTCCCTCTCCTGCATTGTATGAGCCCAACACCAACACACTCCACCGCAGAACTCGCTACAGCAGTTCCCACAGGTCATTTTTTTCAGCCTTTAGTAAAAAATGTAGCATTTGAGATGTCTGGAGAACCTAAAAAACTAAGCATAAATCCTTTCCATTCCCTAGATATCAGGTGACCAGAGCATCTGCAGAGAAAGGACATGAAACATCAAAACAAAGAGCAAACCACTTCTTCCCCAGTTCCCTACAGCCCTGTCAGAATCTCTACTGTTCCATCTCTCATTAGGTAAGCCTCTGTAATTGTACCTGCAGGGCTCTCAGCTGGGGCAATCAGCTGCCTGCTCCCAGGAGCTCTGACTTTGACCATTACCAGTTGCAAGCAGAAGACGCGGGGAGCTCAGCTCACCTGTGCTCTACAAAGGCATCAACAAGCTCTTGCCGGAGACAGCAAAGCTTGTGTCTGTGTTGCTTGGGGAACCCCATTTTCTTACACTCCTCTGGCATTTCCTCCCCTTCAACAGGTAGGAAGTTTAGATCTGGAGGGAAAGTGCGGAGCAGGTCCAGAATGTAGTGACGCCCGTCGTTGCCAATAATGCCTTTGCACTCCACTGAGGAGCACAGCTCCACCTCCTCGTTCTTGTCATTCAGGACTTTGTGCTTCTGGATCTTAAGCGGTCTGCTGGTCTTCTCCAGCAGCTCCAGGTACTTAGAATGTGAGACAACTGTCTTGCCAAAGTCTATTGACCCATAGATGACACTCTGTTCCTGTTCCCTTTCCAAGATCCCAGGAATAATAGACTGAGCTGTCACTCTGTAACCTCTGTAATCCACCACTACAGTCCCCAGAGTGTACAGCCCTTCTACATCCACAGCATTATAGGTCCGCACACCATTGAGATCATTGGTAGGTGCTACATAAGCAGCAACATCCCCACCAAAGTCCTTGTAGTGGTCACGGACGTCGAAGCCCAGACTGAAGAATATATTGTTCCAGATGAACATCTGCATCTTGGTCTCTTCACTGGGGTTGATGGCCATGACATTGCCATCAATGACAGCCATGGCACCTCTTGTTGCTGCTGCAGTGAAGTCACTGTGAACCTGGAGGCCGCCAGAAAGAAAGTAAGGTAAGAAATGGATAACATCCTCCCCACACTTCACTCTCAAAGCTCTCTGCAAATTTCTCCTTTGCTCCTCACCTCCTCATGGCCCTCCAGCAGGCAGGCAGGTCAGCTGACTTTTGCTCTTGTGAGCCTGGCCAGTGGCTTGGATACAAGCTCCAGGAGCCAGAGCACTAGGGATCACCACGGCTCAGTCTCATGAGCTCTCTGCGGAGGAGGGTTTAGTTTTAATCATGTCCACCCCTACCCTTGCTCCTGCTCCTCCTACCCACTTGAAGGAGGAATGGATCAAACACAACAGCAGAGGACTAAGAGGAGACCATCTCATGGTCAGCTGGGAGATACGGGGTCAAGGACTACAATTCTTCCCTGCAAAGCTGGGAGCAGAAGGCAGATATTGGTCAAGCACTGGAACAGGTTGCCCAAGGAAGTCGCGATTAGGGTGGAGTCCCCATCGCTAGAGGTACTCAAGAGATTTGTGGACATGGCACTAAAGGACATGGTTTAGTGGTGGGATTTGGTAACTGAGATTGATGGTTGGATGTGATGTTCTTGAAGGCCTTTTTCAACATAGATGATTATATGATATGTGAGAGACAACAAGACCCCTTAGCTCACAAACAGGGACTCCCATCTTGCAGTTTCTAAAGGGCAGCCCAGATGAAATGTCTAGGTGTGACATGGGCAGCAGTGAAGGGGCTGTGTAATGGAAGTTGCCTGCAGATCCCAAAGTTACCTTGAAAATGGCTCGTTCTCTCAGCAGCCTTTCAGGCAGGTTCTTGCGTGGCAGCTCTCGCGTGGTCTGCAGCTCTTCGTTCCAATCTCTGGTCTGAAAGAGTGAAAGCCTTGTGGGAAGCAATATGTGCTGTAGGTGGGTGCTGGCAAGCCAACATTTCTCATTTACAAGGGAAAGGAGAAGGAAAGAACTCAGGCTGCCATGATGTTCAGAGGAAAAGAATTAGCATCAGGATCACTCCTCATGAGTTGATCTCATTCCACATCCATATGGGATAGATCCTGTTAGTCCACGTTACTCAACATAGTTTATATGAAATGCCAGATTGCTAACACCAGAATAACCCAGTGCAGACCTGGCTAGCCAGCACACTGCAACATGGTCACCCCACAGACACTGCCTACATGCAGCCATGACAGTCCAGCACAATGCACATCCTGGCACATTTTATGCTATGAGGCTGCAACTGACACCCTTAGAAAAGTTTGCTGAGAGATATGAGAGCTTTTCCAGGCTTGACCAGAACAGAGGAACACTCTAGTGCTCGCAAGTGCCAATCAGTAGGGACACAGGATTTATAAATACTTAAGAAGTTGCTGAAACTCCCACATACTCAGGGAAGTTGCAGCCTCGGCAGCTCAGCCCCCATCGTTAAAGATACTGTTGAGAACAAAGACTCATGCAAGTTTTCCTTGATGTACAAAATCCTTTCAAAATACCAAAGGTCTACTTGCTGGTAAAAGTTAACTGGTTCCCAGTGCAGTGAGTAGCAGGATTATTGCTAGGGTTCTCAGGGAGAGCTAGACTGATACCTGTCCAGGTATGTGCTCTTCATAGCCCAGTCTGGAAGTGTATGCATCTTCTGCTCGGACGCAGTCCATGGCATGTTCTGCTTGTGGAGCTGTCCAGCTGTACACTTGGAAAGGAGTTGCTATTCTTTCAAAAGGATGTCTCTGAACCCTAATTAGGGAGTGAACACAATTAGACATTTTCCAAAGGAAGATTTCTTTCTATTCTAAGAGAATTTTCCCTCAGCTGCAACAGCAATTTCTAACAGCAGAACAAGTCATTAAACATGCAGTGACACCCCTTAACGACTGAGCTGGCAGAATCTCTCAGCTGCTATCTGTAGAATAAACTGGGCTCTCCTCATCCCCCTGTCCTCAGCTCCATCTCCCCAGTACACTCCCCATTCAGCACAAAACAGGAGCACATGCAGAGGATCACCACTCCCAGCCACCTCTGTCAGATTGGCTCTCAGCTTTCACTGCAGTCCGTAAGGGCTGCATTATAAACAAGCCTATAGCACCATCCACTAATGAAGTGAAAAAGCAAGCTTCCCCTAATGGCTTAGGGGAAGCTTGCTGTAATCTGTCTGCTCTCAGCAGGTGCCAGAGTCTCATCTGTATTTACTTCTGGCCCAACAAGCAATGCAATATAATCATTTTTAAATGGCCAGATAGTCGCTGTGGTGACTGGGAGGCCACTGCTAATTTCCAGCCCTTGTATGGTGTCACTTTCATCTTCCTAATGAGAGCAGAAGCAGAACTCTTGAAAGCCACACCATGTGCCTGTCAATTTGCATCCTGCTGAGCTGAGGCAGTTCATTAAGCGGACTCTAAAGAATGACAGGCTTCTGCAAAGGATCCACTGTCCTGGAGTAGAATAGATGGTCCCTGCAGCAAGGACAGGAAAATAAAACAATCTATTATTGCTCCTTATTAATATAGGAGCAAAAGGAAATTAGAGAAAAGAAATATGCATAAATGTTTCAAGTAATCATTCTCGCTCCACTGTAAGCCTGTGCAAAGCCATCATGTGTTAGGGTTCCTGATATGTTATGCTTCAGTTTTTTCGTATTCAGAGAGAAGTGATGAGGTTATCAGTCTGACCCTGCTGCAGCACGAGGTCTGCTCTGCATCAGCTGCTGCTGAGGACAAACCAGCCATGCACCCTGGCCTCATCAAGCAACATCACATCACCAAAGGTGACTAGAGAGGAAGAAGTGCTGCTACCGTTTCTTCTGCAGAGCAGAGAAGTTTTTTTTGAAGGTAGGGCTGATCTGGTTAAGTAGTTCCACCAGGGAATGACTGAGAAAACTGGGGTTTGCAGGTTTGGGATTGAAGTTGTATGCAGTAGACCTGTAAGAGAAAAGAAGTGCTGTTGTCATAACTGAGACTGCCGGTTCCATAGGCAACCATGGAATACAAACTACTTTTTCCACAAGTCAGGGTAACACAGAACAGTTCCAATTCATAATGGGACAGAGGATAGAAACGTGCTTGAGTTTTGTTTTTTCTTCAATACAGTCACTCTTACATTCCCAGGCACTGTGCAGTTACAGTCTCTCACAGACACTATTTAAAAAAAAATCCTAGTCAAACCTGTGCCCAGGTTAGGAAGTGCTGGCAGACTGTGCTTTTCCTTTAGGGCAAAATGAGCTAGTTGCAATGGTCAGGAAGGAATTCCCTCCACCACTCAAAATACTATAATTAGTTGATGTCATTATGGGATGTTTCAACTTTCCCTAAAGCATCAGGCATTCATCCACAGCAGAGAAGTGGTACCAGGCATAAGTAAACAGCCCAATCCAGTAGAACAACTCCTACAAACCCCATGTGAGCAGTGAATTGAAATAAGCTGCTTTCCACACACACAGAGAAAACAATCAAAATAAAAAAATCAAGCATGTTTTTTGCATATTCTTTTCCAATTGGGTATTACAAGTTCTCTGCTGCAGGGAAGGGCAGAAGGAATGCTGGTTACTCACTGATTCAAATAAAATCCTCTAGTGGATGCAGTGATACTGACATGTCGATCCTCCACTGTGATGACATATAAATACATGAGGTCTCCATGCATCTTCCTGTTACCAGGTGGAGGGTTCCAGCCACTCATTGTCAATACCTTCAGGCACTGCAAAGGCTACAGAATACAATAGAAGCAGTTCCTGTCAGTAGGAATTAATACCCTTGAGTTACAGAGCCACTTGATGCGCAAGCCAGAGTCCTTTTATCTGCTGCCTTTGTTTGGTTCCACAAACAGAGCTTACAAAAAAATTGGTCTTTATAGCATAGCCTTCCTCAAGCCACTTGCAGTCCACTAATCTGCCTCAGTTTGCAGCTTTTCACACATAAGCCACAGGTAAAAACAGACACCCTGGGCCTCTGGGCTGCACAAGGCATGCATTTCTTGCTGTACTGGTTTTCAAATGGCAGCTTCTAAAACCAAGAATCCAAGTGCAAGGGCATGGGAAACCTAAGGATAATCTGTACTGATCTGCAGATCCTGTCTCCAGGACTTTTTAAAGCAATGCAGGTCTCCCTTCACTGCTTCCCCTCCCCAGCAAGACTGGCCATGTTATGCTCTGCAGATGTCCAGACTTTGCATCCAGCATTCTGCACACTGGCTCTTGGACTTTATTCTCTTGGCTAAGCAGTGCTATTCCAGCACTCATTAAGCACCAAGCAGAGCAAATCCCAAAGTCCACCTCAGCGCAGTTTTCAATCCCTGAACACGTTTGCTGCAAGGTATATGCCGACAGCTGTTGCAATTGCACAGGAGAACTCTACCTTCCAGTCTCTGTTCTGGGGCTGAAGGGCACACAGGGGTCTCTCTTTGCTACCTGGCAGGATATGTTCAGGAGGGGTGCAGTCAATTTGTTCCATTTCAGTACCTTTTTTCTTTCGTTTTCCGCTGTCTATAATGGAGAAAGATGGAAAATCAGTGCTGAAAAACGTACCAGTCCATCCTTCAAGCAGAAGTTCTCAGAGTGTTGCTCTGCACTCCTGAGTGAGGTGAACCAGCTGATTGTTACACTGTGTTTTAATGAAGCAGGGAGTCAGGGGAATGAGAACAGTGACCACACCATATAAGCCTTTTTGCCCCATACCTCCCAGGTCTCCTTCAGTGAAGACACTCAGGAATGACAGAGAATTACAGTCCACACCATTGAAAGCATCTGAAGGGTCAAGACTCTTCAGAAGGTCCCGAATGTGACGCACGTGTATCCTGGCCTCTCGCACTGTGTATGGCTCTGATAAGCAGAAAGGGAGGAAAAAAACTGGAATTACACAGATGCTTAATGCTTCAGCCCACAGTTCTCAAAAAGGAATCATAAGGAAGGGCTGCAATGCGGCCAGAACCACTTCCTCCCAAAGGAACTTGCCTTCCACCACTTTCAGCAGCGAGCCCTCTTGCAGTCCTTCAATAGTTTTCAACTCAGCAAAATTATCAAGGACATTGCCATCCAGTTGCAGGGAGAAGCAAGTCCGATGGCAGGTGTCCTCACGGTCCATTAAGACTTGGTGGATCTCTTGCACCATCTCTTGAGGAGACACCTTAAGAAGGGAACAACCCAGCCAGTTATTCTTAGCCAGTTCACCCTCAAGCATGCATCCAAAGAAGACTCAAGAGCACAAACACATTAGGGACACTTCTGCTCTCCTAGCAACACTCAGCATGTCAGCAAGCTCCAGTGGCAACAGGTATGTAGAGCTGCTCTGGAGTACACACAAAGCTGCCACCTCTGGCAGGGTCAGCACCCAGAGGTGTCTCAGCCTTGCACTGTGCTGAGCACAGGGCAGGGAAGGAAATGAAGGTGAGGGGAAACCAGGGGCTCATCCCTTATCCATCCACACTGCATGTCTGTGCTGAGGATCAGAATGATGTGAGAAGAGAAGAGGCCATTTCCT
The DNA here is from genome assembly GCA_037305975.1 of Chrysolophus pictus. Classification (NCBI taxonomy): domain Eukaryota; kingdom Metazoa; phylum Chordata; class Aves; order Galliformes; family Phasianidae; genus Chrysolophus; species Chrysolophus pictus. The sequence continues at coordinate 9,715,061 of CM074594.1, forward strand.
ACACATACCTGCAGTGGTATCCACTGCATGGTGCTGCCCCTCTGGGCACACGAACACACAGCTCCAGCCACACAGGATCCACGCTGAACCTGTGGTCCCGGGCTGCTCCCCTGCCTGCCTGCCCTGGCTCCAGCACCACTGACGTTGCTCTCAAGCTACGAGGACTCAGGGTAGTTTACATAAGCCGCTGTAAACAACGTGGCCTGCTATTATTAGCCTATTAAAACTAACAGCCAAAGGGATTAAATGAAGAAAAAAGCTGCCTGAGATACAGCTATTTCCACGGGGAACGTAATCTCACTGTTCTCTCTACTGATTTGGGGAGCTAAGGCTTCCTTCCTGCTGAGTTTAGACTCAAAATGCCTCCCCCCATATTAAAGATACTTCATCCAAATGGTTTTTGGTGAAGTGCGGAGCTAAATCACAGAATCAGCTGGGCATGTCAAAGCCTGTCCTGGCGTCGTGGCCCATGTGACAAACACTGCTGCATGCAGCAGAGCTCTGCAGAAACAGAAAGGAAGCTGTGTTGTTCCCTTGATATTCAGGCAAGTGTATGCCTTCCCCATACACCGCCGGCACGTCACTGTGCCAAACTCATCTTAGCCAGAAGGTGCAGCATGTCAAAATCCCTGGGCAGGCAGGAGGTTTTCCCTTCCTAAGTCAGACCCCGGGTCACATTTTCACATCCCTTCCAAAAAACAGCCCAGAAATGGGAAAGTCCTTTCTTTGGTGCTCATCTCCATCCCTGAGCCCTGCTGAGATGAACATGGGGCAGCTACACCCTGCCTAATTCCACTTCCCACCCACCTCTGTCCTTCCAATGCCTGCACAGCCTTTGCCAGACAGCTTTGTGCTCACATCACCTACTCGTTTCTTTCTCTCTAAAAGCCACTGGTTCAGGAGCTTATCTCCTGCACCCTCCGTGCTTTGCTGTCTCCCTCTCCACTTAACCCCATCGTGGAAACAACAAATCAGGGACCCCGTGCTCTGCCCTCTGCCTCCACTAGTTCTGGGGGTTGTGAAACTCGCTCCATGTCCAGCCGACAGCCTGGGTCCCTCAGCAGCCCCCACTCATCCCCTCCCGGCTGGCAGAGAGGTACCTGCAGGGAGAAGGGCTCTATCCCGGGTGCACAGATCTTGACAGTAAATCCTGTGTCTTGGATGACAATGACCTCCTGGTCGTTCCCATCTTCCCCTGCGTCAGCCTCCTCATGTCCATTCTGCCTGGCATCCTTCTCCCCCTTCAGGCTCTCGTGGGGGCCACTGCCGTTGACAAGTGCCACGCCAGGTGGGTGCTCTGGAGAGAGGGACAGCAGTCAGCACACCAGGGAGGGGAGAATGGCAAGCAAACCAGGGATTAAAACCAGGAGTTAAAGGCAGTAAGCATTTTGTCCTGCAGTTAGTGCTTACTGGACACAAGTGCACCAAGCACTGTCCTCTCCTTCCTTTGCAATATCAACACAGTCCCACTCGCCTGCAGGGTTTGCACCTTCCACAACCCGTGAGGAGCAGGGAGGGACGGAAGCAGGAGGACGGTGCAGCTTACAGCACATTTGGCTTAGACTTCAGAAGTCTCTTAATTAAAGAATGGGCGTATGGTGCTCTGCAGCCAGAGGCAGCTGTCCCCCGCACCGACACGCTGCGTGGCTCCAACGCACCTCCACAGCACAGCTGCTCAGCTGCAGGCAAAGCGGTGTCACATGGAGTGCATTACTGCACCGGCAGCTCCACGCCCTGCACACAACAAAACCGCCCTCCACATTTCCAGAATATTTTGTGGATATCCCACAGGGCCAGGATGAGGCTTCGCCTAAGCCACTGTATTCAAGAAAAAGGTGATGACACTTTAAGTGTTCACTTAGATGCGTCATAGGGACGGGGAGCTCTGTACCTCCCTCCCAGTTTCTGCAATGGTTTGTTTTCTTTTGAAGCAAGGTGGAGATGTCAAAGCTGAGAAGACTGAGGAAGCTGCAGGGCTCCCAGAGCAGCTTGCACCCACCAAGCCGGTCTGGGATTACTGCACTGTTGCCCCTGCACATGCAGGGAGGAGCCCTGCTGGAGCATCCCTGCACAGAGCACAAACTCCTGCCGCACTGCTCCAAAGGCTGCTTGGAGAAACCTGTCTCAAAGATGGCTGGCACAGCTGAACTGACACAGAGTGAAAGACTGCACAGAACACCAGGAAAGCGTGCTTGTTGCAAGAGGCAGCAGGTAAACACAGCTACCTTCAGCAGCTTCTGCTGTCTTCAACATCTCAGCAGATGCCGTTCACGTTCCCTGTCACTTTGCGCAAGTCCCCAGCGTGAGCTGTTCATTTCTTTGACAGACAAAGACACGGGCAAGCCGGGCACAAGGCAAGGCTCTGGGGAGCTCCATCCACACCAGGAAGGAGGGAGAAAAGCTCCACACAGGAGTGCCCCACGGGACAGTGCCTGAAATTCAGAAATCACAGCCTGCGCCTGCAGGTCAGGGGACAGCTGTTGGTGACGGCAGGAACAAGCTGCAGCTGCACACCAGGGAAAGCATCAGGAAAACAGCAAAGCCAAATGCTGGAGAGGGAAGGAGGTGGCACAGACACCGTTTCATGGGGAGCACTGAAAATGCGTTTCCTTAACCTGCATTTTGTACCTGCTAGAAAGGCCAAGGGAAAGGATTAGGTTTCATCCTTGCTCCCAGACAGCGAGCACCCGCAGTGACCGTGCTATTTCAGTCCCGGTGCTATTTACAGGGAGGCTGCAGGTGTGTGTGCACGGCCCGAGGCAGGCGGCTCAAGGCCCAGCTCCTGCCTGGTCTGAGTGCTGAGCACACATGGTGATGGAGCGATCATGGGGAGCATGAGTTAATAACTCTTTAGCATTCAAACACATCTTCTTAGCCCAAGTCAGGCATCAGTTTTTTGATGGCCATGTCAAAATGTATTGCTGCAAGCTGGTCTGGTTTGGAGGGTGTGGGAAGTACCAGTACCGACGGCATTCACTGCCTCCAGCCTTCCTTCCTTACATTTAGTAACATAGAGATAAAAAAACTGAAGACTAAGATGCTCCCTTTTTCATTAATGAGTTTAAGAATGCATTTCTTGGTACCAGCCCCAGTCGCATCAGGGGCACACAAACCCCCACCCTGCTCTTCCCAGCACTGAGCAGCATGGTTCCTGCCCAGCCCCTCCTGGCTGTACAGGGCTGAGCTCCAGGTGCACATGCCAGGCACAGAGCAGACACAGAACAGAACTGAACCTGTATCACAAAGGTTCCTTTGCATGCAGCACAGCCAGTTTCATACAACAGCTCCTGCTCCTTTGCTCTGGCTGCAGGAGTTGGCCCACATTGCAGCCAGTCAATCATCAGCCACAGAGCCCATCCTCATGCTTACTAACAAGGGCAAGGAGAGAGTACCACAGGGGGTACCTCACCACCCTCCTCATCCTTACCCCACACAGACTCTGATGGAGCCTCCCCTCCCTTCTTCCACCCCACCACGAGCACATGTAGCCCCCAGTCCTGCACACAGGGCCACGAGAAACACAAAGCACAGCAGGGCCCCACGCTAAGCACCTATCAGAAGGAGCTTCCTCTTTTTCCTCCTCTTCTGCTGCTTGGAGAGCTGCACTGCAGGTCCGGGGTTCCTGGAGCACACAGCCCCCCTCCCAGCGGCCTCCTCCCAGCCAAGCGCAGACGGTGCAGCCACGCCGTGGCCATGCAGGGCCCTTCCTGTTCTCACTGAGCAGGCCGTGCCAGGGCTCTCCGAAGAGGCAGCACGCTGTGACCCATTGCCCAGCAGCGAGGCTGCACCCGGCCTGGGGCCCGCTGGCTGCGCGCTGCAGGTCAGAACCCCACAGGCCGCCCCAGGCCCCGCACCGCGTGCCACACCGCAGTCCTCAGGTTTCACGTGGCCCTGGCAGGCCGCAGGCAGCGCGGCACAGCCCAGCGGCTCCAACGGCCCTTCCTCAAGGTCGGCGGGAAGGACGGCGGCAGGGAGCGGGGCAGCACCGCCAGCCCCAGAACAGCTGTCGCTGCAGGCTGCGGCCACTGCGGCTTCGCCCTCGGGCAGGGCCTGGGCACGTTCGATGCGTTCCTGCAGGCCTCCTCCCACCGCTGCACTTGGGATGATGTCGGGGAACGGCACAGAGCCCCACGAAGCTCCCAGCGCATCCGCAGAGCCGGCTGCACTCAGCGGGGCCTTCAGGAGGGGCGAGCGCTCACCGGGCTCACCAGGCTCACCGGGCAGGCTGCAGCCGCGCGCTGGGAAGAGGAGCTCGGTGACGCGCCTGCAGCAGCTCATCACCGCGCTGTTTCCCATGATTCCGGCTCACACAGCACCGCTCAGAACAGCGAGCTCTGTCTGCAAGTCTCGCCTGCACGCATGTATTTAAGTTCCCAGCAGGCGCACGGCAGAGCTCACCTCCCTGCTCCGGATCTGTCCCACACAGTCACTGTGACTCCTGAGAAATGCTCATACGTGCCCAGGGCGGGGGGCCCAGCGCTGACCCCACACACGTGGTCTCCTCGCAGCCCCCGATCCAGACCCGCAGCAACTCTCACCCACCGCACGAGGCACAGAGCAGCTCCCGCAGCTGGAGGCCGCGGCTCCGCTCACATCAGATGGATGCACACGTGCGTCTCCCCAACAAGTTCTTCAGATGTGCTCCAAGAGCGGATGCCCGCCGACTGCCCCGCTCCGTGAGCTCGATATAAATAGACGAGAGCTGTATCAAGCACTGTACTGGTGCAGCATGGGACAGGCGCTCCGGCTGTGCCAAACTTGTTGGCAGGGAGATGCATTACATTTACAGGAGTTACAGGAGGCGGGTGGCTGCGGGGCGTCTCGGCTGGGCCCGGCCGCCCATACTGAGCAGGCGGCACAAAGGGCCTGGGCAGCTGCGGCCAAGTTTTCCCAGACGCATTTTCTGTCTTCTCACACTGCTCCGCCGTATCAAACCGGCCACAAAAACACACTGATGGCCTCCTCCAGCCACTCCTCTCTGCTGTTTCTGTAAATCCCAGCAACCGATGCGGGGATTACAGAGCCTGAGCCCTGTGCAAGCAGTGAGTGCTGGGGCAACCCGTGCACACATGGCCCCTCTGGAGGGGCACCACACAACGATCACATTCCCAAAGCCAGAACAGAGCCAGGAGTGCAGAGCTCATGGAACCACCGGCCAGGGCCTGACACCCAGGAGGAGACCCCCAGCAGGGAGCCCCGGGAAGACTGAGGCTGCCTGCAGTGCCTCATGCCTCGGCACCAATCTGCTGAGGAGAAAAGCAACGGCTGGCTGAGAGCAGAGCCGGGGATCTCACATTAAATCCCTGGCTGGTCTCTCTTCCTCTGTTTTAAGAACAGAAAAAGGAAACAGGAAAAATCTCTCCCACTCAAATCCTTTCACGCCCTCAGAGTTACCCTCCCAGCCAACAGGGAAACCTTAGCTATGGCCAATGTCCTCCTCTCAGAAGAGCTGCTCTCCTCAAACAATTCCACAGCAGGAGAGAAGCTAACCTTGAAATCCTGGTAACATGAAGTCTCTGACCTCGGGAGCTAACATCAGGTCTCAGGTTACATCTGCATCTACAACTGAAAGTATTCTGATATTTTTGAAGGAGTTTAATGCGGGGACGGTGCCAACTCTCTCCTGGCCAGGAGCACAGCACAGCCCGGGTGCCCGCAGGTCCGAGCTGCTCCAGGCAGGAGCTCAGTGCAGGACAGGGCAGCCCAGCTTGGGTTACATTTCAAAGCAGATCACCTGAAGTACAATTTGTTGCAATTAATAAAGTCACTAAGTTTAATGACAATACATCATTACATCTCAGCAGAGCTTACTTCACCCCATAATAGTCATGCAAGCCCAGTCTGATGAAGCAGCTTGCACACCCGTCAGCTGGAGACGCGCTGGTTCCGAGGAGAGGAGGCCACATCCAACAGGTGGCTGACGCTGTGCAATAGTTCACATGCAACGATCCGCAGAGATAAAAGACATTGAGGAAAAGCAATACGACGCCATCCTGTATTAATGATGCAATGGGATTTAATGATGTAGAAATAAGACTGCCAGCGTGCCTTGTGCTCAGAAGGCACACAGCAGAACAACTAAGCCACCCATACTCAAATGGGATTATGTGCACCCCTCCCACTCCCACCCTCCTGCTCTGTGCAGCACTGACCCAACCGTAGGCTGACACTGCAGGAGCATCAAAGCAGGGCTGTGCAGCAATGGTCCCAGAGGGGCTTCCTTCGTGGGCCCCACCTGGGAGGGGGTAAAGCTCCTCGTGGGCAAGAGGTCTGCTCCAGGAACACCGGGAGGCTTTGGTGCAACCAAAACCAGAGTAAGAGCACTGCAGCACGATGGCTTTAGCACAAGAAGGCTGGTCTAGCAAATGCAAATTTCATTTTAGCCTAATAACAAATTAATCAAAAATAAATAGCTTACTGAATCCAAATAAACTGACTGAATGAACAGCCACACTGATCACAGATGGCCCCAGTGGAAATGTTTTGGTAGCAGAACACACAGCACAGCCTCCCTCACCTCCTAGAGGAAACCACAGCTTCCCAGAGACCTGCAGAGCTTCCTCAGCGCAACAAGCGCTCCTTTTAATAAGAGCCCACAGTGAAAGGTTAGAGCTGCTCTCTGGCTGTCATTAAGCTTCAGTTGGCTTTAAACCACCAGTTGGAAGAGCTCTAAGCACTGCTGTTAGATCTCAACAACCCCACACCACATCTGTCCGGCACAGGGAGCGCAGCGAGGCCAGAGCCTGTCCTGAGAGCCCATGGGGAGCAAGAGGGGCAACCACTCAGCATGAGCATCCAAGCAAAAGTCTGGCCATATAGACCTACACAATTTAAGCCATGTTTCAGACTGACTCCAAGGTCTGTGGCTGTTTGTGTTTTTACCAACATTTGCCTCACAGCCCCGGGGCATTCACGGGTCTCACAGCTACAGCACTTTGAGCCACCAGAACACAGCATGCTCTGCATCCTGCATTGCCTCACTGGTTCTCTGAAACAAATTTAAGCCCATTCATAAGTTTTCTGTTTGTCCAAAAGTTCAGAAACATTGTTCTGAAAGCAGTGAGGTGACTGCTACAGATCACTATAGCAGTTCAGCCAACACAAGCTGGGAGCGAAGACTAAACTGAAAGCAAAGGGCAAAGATTGATGCCAACAGAAACACCAAGGTTACAGCTGAAGCAAAATAAGAAAGAAATACAAACTAAAAACAATGCTCTGGTTTTAAACCATGCCCTTACTTTAATGTTACTTAGGCACAAGGAATCGCGCCTCGCTGGACTCTCAGCTGGTCTTTTCCTCAGACTGCTCTGGTGTTCATTTCTGCAGCGTGGATCCATTTTCCCACTCAAAGATGAAGGTTCATCACCTCTAGAAGTGCATTTAAGCTGATTCGTCACAGAAAACACCAGACAACCTCTCATCTTGGAGTCAGTTAAAAAAAAAAAAAAGCAAAATACAGAAGAAAACTCAACTGCCTAGGGAGACCCAGCCCTGCCCAGTCCCCCACCGCAGCAGATGCACCTCCAGAGCACCACCACCACCCAACAGCCAGGCAGCATCAGCAGTGTGTGCAAACACTGCCCCATGGACCGGTTTTACTCCTCAAATGCAAATAAAGAAACGCATGAACTTCAAACCTTTAAAACTTTTAGAAATAACAGCTTTCTAGTACAGCTAATGCAGCATGATGCAGGAAAGCAAGCAGGACGCTGCCAAGCCCAGTCATTTACAGACTGCTAAGTCAAACAGTTCTCTGCAACACAAAGTTGTTTTTACTGTGCAGAAGGCAGCCATGTGCCTGCACCTCTCTGTGTGCATATTCCTGACCTACTTCCACTTTCTAACTGGGAAACCCAAGAGCAATGCTGCTCGGGGATAGCTGAGAGCTTCTGGCTCTCAGCATGAGCTCAGGGCCACCCCCCAGCAAAGCTGCACCAAACACCACCTCTTGCTCAGGTCCCATCCCCATCACACATGTGCTGCTGTTATCACAGTCCTTTCCTCTGCCTCATAGCAACAATCCTCTCCCTCCTGCGTGATGGTCCAGTTCTCCCCTTAAGTGTTACAACCGCCCATTAGAAAACCCAGCTGTCAGCAATTCAGCCCCTTCCAAACCATAAGCAAACCTCCAAGGTCAGGCGACAGACAGGGCTGGCAGATCCCCTGATTAGGAATCTGAGTTCTGACTTTGTTGCTAACGGACAGCAGCACTGCCTCCATAGCAGTTCTCCATTAATACCTTCATTCTCTGCTCTTTTAACAGCGAAAGTAAATGAATACATAAGTGGACTGGAAGAAACCAGACAGGGAGTTTTTTCCTTAGAAAAAAACAGCCTCCAGGCAAGGCACGGACAAGAAGGACTCTATGCCAGGTAGACACGCTGCTAACCTGCACATGAGACAAGCTTGTTCTGAAGCACTGACAACTGCAGTAACAAAAATAGTCCAAAAGTGCTGCACACGGTTGCTGTCCTTTGATCTTGTGCTAGCTAACAAGAGAGGTAACTTAACCCATAACTGTCCTTGCTGGAAATCAATGCAGGTACCGAAAGCATTTGTGTATTTCTGCACCTAGAAGGATGAAGCAGCCCAGCATGTTTGTCTGAAGGTGGAGAGGGGCAGTCACAACTCTTGTCACTTTAGAGGCCAAAGAAAACAGCCCCCCCAGTCTCAATGACTAGCACAACAGAAGAGCATATCCTGTTAGCCAGGAGCCCATCCCCAGCGGCTGCCCCTCTGTGTGGCACAGCTGCCGGGACCTCGATGGGCAGTGCTGGGCACATGGGGATGGAGCACGGCTTCGTGGGCCCTCAGCCAGCTCTGCGCTGCCCAGAGCCCTCTGGCTGACACAGGGGAGGGCTTTACCTCCCTCCCCCAGGACCCAGCTCATGCTGAGCAGGGATCACACGATGTAACTTTTTAACCTGAGCTGTGCTTGGCATCTATTTGAATAAATGGAGCATGGGGGGTGGGGAGGCTCTCCCCCACACACTTGAATTCCTGCCAACTTTAACGCCAGTGAACTTTGCTTTGAGTGACAAACTTCAAAAAGTCACCTCATCACCATACAAACGGGAGAGGGAGGCAGCAGCAGTCCCTTGCTCAGCCAGTGTGACCTATGAGGAGCAGCCACGCAGTGCCACACTTTTACCCTTCTTTTTGCAGGTTGCTGCTGCACAGCAGCAGGCCGAGCTGCAGAGCAGCACTTGGGGCGCTCACCTCTCGGAGGTATGGCACTCTGAGCCCAGGATGACCCAGAATGCTGGGCAGGGCCGGTGCCCACACCCTGAGGCAGATGCAAAGTGCTCAGGTCAGGGCGCAGGGCTGCCCACGTCGCTGCCCCCCTCATTTATTTGCTGTTGGGGCTTCAATGAGTCAAAACACACAGCATTCAGCCAAGATCTCTCATGCGCTATCTGCTCTTCCCAGGAAATTCCACACATCTGCTTTTGAGCATTCTCTGAGGTGACAGATTCCTGCAGTTCACAATTTCACGGCGGTTCAGTTGTCTCTCACCTATTACAAAGACACCACCATACCGTGACACCGGCCCCAGCACAACTCAGTTTAGAAGAGCACACGAGGCGAACTGCATCTTTGTGGCCCCAAGATAACTCCCTTATGAGATTATCTCTTACAGACACATACGCATCCCTCTGCAGTCGCCCTGCGGACACCACCACCCAGTGACCTCACGGCAGCCCGCAGGGCCCGGGCAGACCCGAGCCGGGCCAGGCAGCAGTAAGGGACGCGGGCCGTGCCACAGCCTCGCGAGGCCCCACACAGCGCGCAGCTCCGGCGCTACGGGATGGGCTTCGGCGCCGGGCTTCGCGCGCAGGGTCCCGGCCCTCAGCTGACTCGGACACGGCGGTGCTGAGCGGGGCCGACCCGGAGCGCACGGCTCCCAGCGCGGCACGGAGCGGCCTCCCCAGCACTCCGCCCAGGCCCACACCGAGATTCCCCGTCCGGGGAGGGCCGCGAAGGCCCCGCCGCCCCCCGCCCGGCCCGGACGGCGCCCGGAGCCCCGCGCCGCCGCCGGCTGCCGGAGTCTGGGGAACGCGGGCCCCTCCCGGCCGCCCCCCACCCCCCCCGGGCGCGCCGCGCCGCGTCCGCTGAAGGTGACCTTCACGGGGCCGGGGCTCCCCGTGCCGCCGCGCCGGGACGGAACGCGCCCGGCCGCCCCCGCCGTTCCCGGGCTCCGTCCCCCGTCCGGCGCGGGGCCCGACCGAACCCCCCCAACTCCACCGCTCCCTCCGGTCCCGAGCGCAGCCCCCGCGGCGCGGTGCGAGGAGGCCCCACCGCCCCGGGCCGCCGTCGCGGAATCCCCCCGGACCGCCCGGGCCGCGCCGTCACCGCCGGGCCGCGGGAGCGCAGCGGCGAGGGCCAACATCGCGCGCGACGACCCCGGGGCCTCCGCGTCCGCGCCGACGCGGGCCGGGCCGCGGCTCCTTCTGCGCCGGCCCCGCGCCTCGAGGCGGCGGCGTCCCGCGGCGATCCGGCCCGGGCCCCGTCCCCATCCCGGCCGCCCCCCGCCGGCCCCCCCCTCCCTTACCCTTACCGGGCCGCCGCTCGGCCTCCGCCGCCCTTCTGCCGCGCGGCCCCGGCTCCTGCTGCTCTCCGCCCTGCGCGGAGGCCGGCACGGCGGCCGGCGGCATCTCGTCCGCTTTGCTGACCATGGGCGCCCCGCGCCGTGCCCGCCGTGTCCCGTCCCGCCGCGCCGCGAAGGACAGCGCCGCTCCGGCCCACGTGGTGCGGCGACCCCGCTACGGCGCGCGGCCCGGGACCAACCTCCGCGCCGCCCGCAACGCCTTAAAGGGGCCGCGCGCGCGGGGCGGGGGACGGGATGGGCCGCGGCGGGGCGGCCGCGACGGAACGCGGCGCGGGGCGGCGGGGCCGGACGGGCAGGGGGGGGGTCGGCTCCGCGCTGCCCCGCGCTGCCGCGGCCCGGGCCCGGCGCACGGGCATGAAGCGGGCCTCGCCGCGGGCCGGGCGGGCTGGGATCGACTGCGGGCCGCTGCCGACCTTCCCGACGCCTGCAAGGTCGCGCGCGGGGCCCCGGGGCTGCGGTGCCGCCGGAGCGCTGCGTGCGGGACGGGCGGGGGACGTGCGGGACCGGGGCGCGGGCGGCCGCCTTCCTCGGGAGTGAAAAACGAACGGCCAAAAGCCGATTCCGTTCGGTTTGCGTCCCGGGACGCCGCGCCACGAGGTGGGCCGGGAGCAGCGGGACCGGGCCGTGGGGCCTCCTGGAGCGCGGAGCTCGGCCGGCCCGCAGCTGCGTCCGGGGACGGGGCTGGGGATAGGGATGAGGACCGGGGCGCTCGGCTTCCAGCCGTGACGGAGCCGGAGCCCGGGGCTGTGGGACGGGGCTGCTGCCGGTGGGAGCTCAGGGGGCTGCGCTGGGGCAGGAAAGGGCAACTCCAAAGGGCCTGCATTTTTTTCATCAAGAAATAATAGGGGTATCGCAGTGGCTTCTCACGTACAGCTCACAGCTCCGTTCTCTGCTCTCTGGGTACGTAGAGAATACGTTTTGAAAAGCACTTGGTTAAAAAAGTCAACGTGAACATGGTGCGGGTGAATAATGGTGCCATGTAGTAAACTGCACCCTCACATAAAGCAGTGCAGTGTCAGAGCGCTGGCTCCCTCCCATCGCCGTGGGTTTCCCAGCAGGAGGCACACGGTGCCACTGCCCCGCTTAGCTCTGCTCGTCCAGCTGAGAATGCCTTGCTCTGCTCTGATGGAGCTGCAGCTGCTCGAGCCAGGGCAACTGAGTGCAGGGCCGGTGGGACAGCAGGCTTCTGCACAGCCCCAGCGGTCCCAGCACGTGGCCCTGCACCCACCGGGGAGATGTGGCTCAGCATCCGCCTGCGGACCTCGGGAAGAAGGTCTGGCTTTACAGACACAGGAAGATGCGGGAGTTCAGGGGTTGGCATATCATTACTGGTGTGACTGCAGTGATGGGAAAGTGGATCTTTGAAAGGGCAGCCTGCAGAAAGCCTCGAATTCTGCCTTGGTCAAACGAGCAACAGGACCAGACCCGGGTGTGGGCAGCTCCTCCTGGTGTGCAAGAGGGGTGGGATGCCAGCTGGCAGGCTGGATGCAATCAGGGAGCGCTCTGCCAGGAGAGTGGTAGCACATCAGATGGGCATTGGGCCCATGCAGCCTCGCTCCCCGGGGATTAAGGCAGGGCTCTGCTGGGCTGTGCTGTGCAGGACAGCACTGACACTTCTGGTGGGTGGTATGAAGTCAGGGAGCTGCTGAGCGCCCCAACAAGCACACCACCAAAGCAGGAAGGATATAGCCAGGGGCGCTTAGGTAGCCCCAGCAAGCACATTCAGAAAATAAGACTTTTTAATTAATGGGGTCAAGAAGGAGGGCTCCCCAAGCAGCCTGCCTGGGGCACTGTGTAAACCGTGGGGCTGCTTCTGCCACATGCACAGCTCCTCTGCCTCTGCTGCAAGGTTGTGCAACAGTGTGCCCTCCTTGGAGAGCAGCTGCAGAGCTGCAGCACGGCGGGAAGGATGATCACTACACCAGTGCTCCGGGCACAGTGGGCTGCAAGCAGTGCAGAACAGCAGCAGTGGGTGCAAGAGCAGTGCCTGACTGTTGGTCTGCACGCAGGAGTTGCCAACACGCTGTTTTATATATATCAGGTAATGTTTAACAATGGAGCATTATTGCTATGCATCCATTTCCAGTCTAATTATTAAGCTTTATGCGTCAACATTACACATTGCTTGTTCCATACAGAGCATGTAGGTGTCAGCAGTTACACTCCCAGTCTATACGTGTCCATGTACAGAGCTCTGCAGCACAACGTACAGCTAACCGCCCCGACTCGCGGAGCTGAGCAGCGCTGAGCAATGCAGTGATGGGGCACTGCCCTGCGCTGCAGCCAGGGCTGGGGGTAGTGGACCCCCTGCACACATGGGCAGGGCAGGCACTGCCTGGGGCTCCCTGCTGCTCCGTGAGCTCAGTGCACCCAGCAGCATCCCGCAGGTTAAACACAGGAGCACTGCCTTTCTGGGTGTTGGGATCATTTAGATCTCGTCGAACATTTTATATAAATACAAAGATTAAAATAATTTATTTCAACATCATTTCTATTACAATCATACAGTGTTTTCCCTTCAAAGCAAGTGCGTTATGTGTATACATATATATAAGTGCGTATATATTGTACTCTAGAGCTTCCCCCCTTTAGGAGCAGCAGTGACCGCAGTGCATGAGGCCGGCCCTTCCCAGCTCAGGGCTGGCTCCAGACTCTCATGGTCCTGCTGCCTCCCTGCCCATTCAGGCTGCCATGGGGTGGGCAGAAGCCACGAGGCACTGAGATGGGATGTGCCCCTGGAACTCAGAGCTGATGGCCGAGAAGGGGGAAGGGTCCTGCAGCTCCCACAGGGTTGCTTCATTTACATACTAGGCACTAAAAATGCTGATTGTTAGGAAGATATTTACAGAGAACAGGAGGGTACTTACACGGCCTCCCCTTTCTAATGCTCAGGTTGGTCATGAACAACATGATTTTATCAATAACTTTATAATAAAAATGCAACGCGCTCTGTGTATCAGGATTGTCTTGGAATGAGGGGGAACCAGCTGTGCAAATCACAGCACAGGGACGCACAGAGATGTTTTACCCTCTCTCACATTAAAAGAACATTGAGATGTGCTCTCAGCAGAAGCACGCAGAGCCCGGGAAGAGCAGCCCTGTCCCAAGGCCGGGAAAGGTTCACCCACAAGATGCCAGGTTGTGTCTCACCCACCACCATGCAGTGCCTTTCTGGGAGCATGGCCAGAGGCCGCTGGGGCAGCACTGGGAGCACTGAGGGGGGGGCCTGCCACCGGAGTTGGACACTTCTCCCAGTGGGTGCCCATCACAGCCAAAGGGCAGCATGAAAGCTGCTCGCCTCCTGCAGAGCTGATCGTACTTTGGGATTTGATTTCACCGTCTGGAGAGCTGGCCTGAGACTGCGACTGAGAGTCTCCTAAAAGCATTGTAAGTTACAAACACTGAGCTACAAAAATAGAGACCTCTGGCTGCATGGCGCTCTGCGGGCTGGAGGCAGGTGATGGTTCAGAAGGAGGGCGATGCTTTCCCAGGGGTTTGAACTGAGCACGAGGGAGGTGGGCTCCAATGGTTCGGACACCGCAGGCAAAGCGTCATCTGCAGCCTCTGCTCCTGATGGGGCTGCACTGTGGCCAGCTCTGCCCCGTGGGTGGCAGTGCACCAGATCCCGCTTTGCCAGTGCCTTGCTGACACGATTTCAGTCTGTGGTGAGAAAACAGCAGCCGGCTCACAGGTGCCAGTGAGGAACACGGTGCCGGCGTGCGGACACCCCGTGCAGGTGACGTGGGTCACAGTCACACTCTGGCAGGGAGCAGCGCCGGGTGCTGCAGACGGGCACCTTTCGGTTTGGGGGACCCCTGCAGCAGCCTCGTCCCAGCCTCGTTCCTTCGTCGCCCCTCGGCAAGCCTCGTGCAGCGCTGCCCCAGCCCGCTCCGCACGGCGCAGCCCGGCGGGCTCAGCGCGGGGCCGAGAGCGGAGCGCTGCCTCCCCTGCCCCCTTCCCGGGGGACGGCGACCTCGGCTGCTGCTCAGCACGGTGCCCCGGGGTCAGCGCCTTCCCAGCCGCTCGGGCCGTGCCCGCCTCGATGCTCACTCCCGGGCGCGGGCACCGCGGGGTCCAGGCCCCGGCCGCTTGCTGGGCTCGGCCTTGGCTGGCCGAGCCCCGGCTTCGGGCTCCTGCGGCGGCGGCTGGGGCAGCCGTTGCGCCCGGGGGGCCGCGGCAGCGCGCCGGGGCTCGGCGGGGGGCTCCGGCGGTGACGGGCGCTGCGGGGCGGGCGGCCGCGCCGTGTAGAGGAAGAGGGCCGGGTCGGGCATGGCGTCGTGCTCCTCGCGCGCGGGGTCCCCGGGCCGGGCGCCGACCCCGGCCGGGCGCCGCGGATGCACCCTATGGCCGCGGCGCGGCTGCCTGCCCTCGGCCGGGGGCTGCGCGGGGGGCGGCCGCCCGCCGCTGCGGGGGCCCGGCAGGCGCTGGGCGGTGGCGTGCAGCTGCAGGGAGAGGTAGGCGGCCGCTTCCGTCTGCTTCTGCAGCTCCGTGTCGAGGATGGTGACGCGGTGGCTGCGCCGCTTCAGCTCCTCCAGGAAGCGCCGCTCTTTGCTGCGGAGGCTGGAGCGCAGCGCGGCCACCAGCGTCTCCTTGTGCCGCAGCTCCTTGCGCAGCTCCAGGTTGTCCTTCTCCTTCTCCTGCAGCTGAGCCTCCATCGCCCGGCACTTCTCTTCCAGCTCCCGGTCCAGCGCGTCTGCGGGGAGGCAGCGGTTAGGGGAGCTTCGCTCCGTGCGCGGCGCGGTTCCCAGCACGGAGCGGCCGCGCGGGGTGCCGGCATGTCCCAGCCGTGCCGTGGGGTGCTGCTGCTTCTGGGAATCGTGGTTGCAAAGCCGCCCATGGGCTGCCCAAGCAGAGGCTCCCTCCCAGTGCACGCAGCCCCTCCCTGTACCCCGTGGTCCCCTCTGCATGCGGACGGTTTCAGGCTGGGAGAGAAGAGTAAAGCCCAGCAGTAAGAACATCAGCCCAGCACGTAGGGTGTTGCTGCCCTTGTGCCAAGAGACTGAAAAGCCAGAGTAGAGAACAGAGAATGCTAATCTGGGATTACCAGGCAGTTGGGCCAGGCTCAGCCGAGCACCTCAGCATAAATGCGTGTATGTGTTTTTCTGGGGGCACACACATACACACGTGTATATGTACGGGCACACAGGAGCCCAAATATCTGAAGCTGTTTTCCCTGCTGCTCTCCTTGCTGAGCGTGCAGGAGGGATCTGAGCTCTTCTGCACAGGCGCTGCCAGCTGCGATGCACTCCCCATGCTGCCTCCCTGCTCCGAACACCCAACCTGTTCAGCTTCTTTCTGCACTGCAGCAGTCACTGCCAGGCACGGGCCTTGGCAGGACATGTTTGAGCAGTGGTGCCGCAGCAGGCAGCACTTCCCCACGGCTCCCAGCCAGGAGTGGGGACCATGCCCTGCCTGCCCCAGCCTTTCTGAGTCACCCAGCAACACCTGGAGATCAGTGATTTCACACAAGCCCTGCCTGTGACTCCTGCACACTCTGCACCGCCCTGCCTGGGCTGTGTGCGCTGCTCCACTGCGGCTCCTGCTGCCTGCAGGAGGATGGCACCGGCTCCCACCCACCTATCCCACCATCCTGTACATGCCAATGCCCTCTGTGGAACACGAGCACGAGCTCAGCACTAGGCCAGGTGCCCCACATTGGACTGAGCCCCCGCCAACCCCCTGAGGGCTGTGTGCAGTGGGTTGTGGCTTCAGGCTGCCGCCTTTCAATAAAGAGCATCCTCAGCTCTACAGGGAACGACACACTGCTGGTGTGGGGACTCCAGGGATGTGGCACCACGCGGCATTCCCTGCACTCCACCATCAGAGGTGTTGTGAAGATGTGAGCAGTGTGGGGCAGGGGGATGTGGTGGAAGGCGGCCGCTCAAGCACAGCCGGAGGGGTGGATGCACAGCCCTGCACAGCACACAGCGTGCCCAGGCGTGATCCCACAGCTTGCAGGAAGCTCTGCCTGTTGTGATACACATTGCAACCGCTTTACAGCTTCAGCTCTTAAGTGCTTTCTGCAAAGGAGAAATGTTTTATAATGAGATCTTAAGGGAAGAAGCTGCACGCAGTAATTATTACTGAGTGGTATTTGAAGAGTGATCATTTGGCGGCATCTTAATTTAGGCTGTTGCCCCATAAATGTAGCAAATGGGATTGTACTCTTTTGGAGCCGTTAAGGCATCTTGGGCAGCGCCATGCGGGTGGTGCTCTGCAGGCGATGGTCACTGCCATGCACTGGAGCTGCTAACACCGGGCGGGCAGGGAGAGAAGCCGAGTCCGCGGCATGCAGCCATGGCATCGTGCTGGGACGGCGAAGGGATGGGGTTTGGCTTCAACCCAGAGAGGAGGCGGAGCTGCTTCCACAGCATCCTCTGCTGGGCACGGCAGCTGGGCAGTGCTGGGCCCGGACACGAGGGAAGGATGGGATGAGGGCTCAGTGCCACGCAGCTCGCCGTCCTCCTGTCTGCAGCCTGCAGCCGTGCTGAGTGCGCCAGGACTTTTCTGCCCCTTTTTTTGGAACGCATGGAGTTTTTTTTCATGGGATGTAAAATTACATAACGTCACTGGAAGAGGTTCCGAATTGACCTCCAAATGCCCAGGACAGCGCACAGGGGTTGGGGGAGTGCAGGGGTCACCGACTGTCTGTGTTTGCTTTCTCCCGGGGCTCAGGAGTCTGCAAGCTTTAAGTCGCTCCCGGGGGATCTGCATTGCCCCTGCGGGCTCTGTGTAAGGGGATTAGCAAAGCAAACCCGAGGAATGCTTGCTTTCATATGCAAATCCTGCCTGGGGCATCGGCACAGGCACTCAGGGCCGTCCTATCTGAGCACAGAGCCCCAGCGATCCTTCAGGCCGGAGGCCCCGTCCTCCCGCTGGGCCCCCCACCCCTCGGAGCGCTGCAGCCGTTCCCCCGCACACTTACTGCTCTCACCTTGCTGGCGGGCCTCCAGCTCCTTCATCTCAAGGTCGTGGGTGAGCTCTGGAAGAGAAACCAGACGGCAGTGAGACGCGGCGCAGCGCTGCTTCTCTGCCACCGCGAGCGGCCGCGGAGCGGCAATGCGGGCAGCAGCGGCGGGCAGCGCTCCGTGCTGGGCGCTCTGCAGCTCTTATCTGCTGAACCATCTTCGGCTCTTTAAACCAGGACAAGAGCGAAGCAATGGACTGAAAATAGACCAAATCTAAACTGCCGCCTGAAGTATTTCATCATTTACTGCCCGCAGAGTGATCTCTGCCTCTGTGCGTGGTGCAAGCAGACCCACAGCAACCACAGCCCCACGGACCCCACACAATTTCTCAGCGAATATCACAGACCACCAAACCACCAGCGAACAGGAGGAGCAGAGGGACAGCAGCATTCCATCAACCCCGAGCTTTTTGTCTTCTGAGTATGAATTTAAACGGTTAATCTCTGCCCTACATTTTTCTTTTAATCTGCTTTCGTGTTGACTCTAATCCCCATCACCGCCACCCTGAAACGGAGCTCTTGGCTGAGGCTGCTTTGCCGTCTGACTTGGAAAACAAATCTGTGGTGAGAATGCAGAGTAACAGAGAACGTAATGCAATTTCTGGAAAGCTTTCAGCACTCCTGCCTGCCCCACGGAAAATCAATGGCAGCCGTGTTATTTTACCAAAGTTAAAATAATGGGTTCGGAGCCTCAGAGAGATTCCAAATGAAACCTAAAGCCGTCTCCTGCTGGAAAAGATGTTGCTGCCTGCACAGTGATGCTCAGGACGGGGTCCCCGCTTCTGTGCTGGGGTGTCTGTGCCTCAGAATCCCTTCCTGTGTCGCTCCCACGGCTGGCCCCACGTGTGCCCTCTTTCCTATGGGTGTGTCAGGCTCCTGTGTTCCCACTGGTGCTGCGGCCACATGCAGCAGTGGCTGTGATGCCCTCTCTGCACAATGTGGTTCCAGCAGAGGCCATTGCTGGGCCCCGCAGCGAAGATCCCCAAAGCCCAGCACCATGTGGAGCCCTCACTGCCACCACGGCCCCTCCGGGCAGCACTGCTCTCCTCCTGCTGCTCTGCTAACACTGGGAATGTGCTAATTATTGCCACAGCAGCTGAGCTCATCTTCCAGTAAAAGGAGAAACAGAGGAGTCTGAAAGGATCTACTGCTATTTCTGCTGTGTTTATACTTTGCAAATAAAATGGGAGTGGGAGGGGAGCCAGCACTGCTGTAATGAGAGGATCCTTCCAGCAGATGAATCACTCTACGCTGCTTTGCTGCGTTTATCTTCCTGCAAAGCCTCCAACCGAGGATGTTGCACTGTGGGACTTTACTGGGGTCGGCTTCCCCTGACCCCATGGTGCAGCTGTGGGATTGCTATCCCACTGTCCTGTGCTGGCACTGCAGCAGAGGGCCCAGCGGGTGCTGCAGTCCCTCTCCAGCTGTCAGCGCTCCATTGGTGCACAGCTGTGAAGCCGAGCTGCGGGAGGACAGGCACTGCTGGCAGTGAGGCCACTGAGACACCAAGGTCATGATGCAAAAACCCAAGGTCATAGCAGCACATACAGGTGCAGCAATGAGCTACATGCCTGGACCAGGCAGGAAAGTGCTGACTGACCCATCTACCTCCCTTGTGCAAATGAATAGCAGGCAGTGGCACTGCAAATACATCCAAAGTCACCCTGGAGCTACATAAGAGCTTGGACCCACCATACCCTGCAGATGCAGAGCCACGTGCCTCAAGGATGGGGCACGGTGCTTGTTGCAAAAAGCAAATGGGACAGGGTCATTGCTGCCAGGGCAGCTCAGAACCTCCCTGCATGATTTATGCCTGAGGGTCCCCTGGCCTCACGTATCTGGAGAGGCATGGATTGAGCTATTAAAACAATGAAATGGAACAGCAAAAGCTCAGAAAGGATGGGCGGGAATGGACAATTTTAGAAATGCCCTCATGTCTCTGTTTCCTGGGAATCAGTGATGATTAGGAGCTGGAAGACAATGAGTAATTGGCCAGGCTGAATTATTGATGAGAACCGCTGGGGTGGATTCCAGGGGTGGGCAGGAGGATGGGGGGAACTGCCCCAGCCCAGGAACCCACGTTCCTCCAGTTCTGAGAGGGAGCTCAGCACAGTTCCATGCCTGCTCATCCATCGTCAGTGGAGTTCAGCCATTTTCCTTCTCTTGGGTAAATGGCACCTGGGAGAAAGGGAGAACCAGCTCTATGTTTTAATAATAGGATTGTCTTTGAGGGCAGGATGGGTTGTGCTGGGCTCCCTGTGCCACAGTGCCCAGTGCTCACCTGAGCAGTGCTTCTGCAGGCGGAGGATCTCCAGATGCAGGCCATGGAGCAGCTCCATCTGCTCCTTCTTCAGGAAAGCGATGTGCCTCTGCACACTCTGGATCTGGTGCTCCAGGGACACGGTCTCCATCGCAACCGAATTTGCAGCCCACGCCTGAGGGAGAAGAGAGGGCTCACAGTCAGAGCACAGCTCGGTGGGTCACCCCAGCAGCATCAGCCCCGTGATCCATGGGACACAGAGCCCTGGGCTCTGCACCCTGTGCTCCACAGGGACGTGGCTGCAGGGCAGCAGCTCCACACACGCAGCCCAGCAGGACAGCACCCATGCCTCTGTTTGGCCCCATTGCCTCTTGTTGCAGGCTTGGGCTGAGAGCCCCAGCACTGCGAAAACAGAAAATGCACCGTACAGACCCTTGTATTGAATGGGCTCATTTCTGTTCTAAGTTTGGCCTTAGGAAATCTGCCTCATCACTGAGCAGAGATACACCTGGGGCAGGGTCAGAACTATGAGCCGCACAGCAGTGATTTCAGCTGCTCAGTGAGCCCCACATTGCAAAGCAGCAACTGCAGAACGAGATCCAGGGCATGAAAAATACAATATGGTCTGTCCAACCCGATCAGCATTACATGGCAGGAGCTCAGCGCTGCCGCACGCTGGGAGGGTCAGCCCCGGGGCATGGAGTTCAGCAGTGTGCAGTGCTGTGTGCTGCCTACCTGCACAGAGAGGAAAAAATGAACCTCTGAAGGACCCTTAGATCTTGGAAATATCACATGTCCCTGTGCCATGCACCAAGCTCAGGAGAGAACCTACAGCAATGCACTGCAGAGGTCACTATGAGTTTTGCCAGCAAAGCCACAGCACAGCATGCGCTGTCCTGCTGCTGGGAAGCCAATCCACATTCATTTGCTTCTGATTTTCCATTCTTTTCCACAAAAACTTCAGAAGTAAGCAAATGTTCAGCTTGTGTTTACAGCATGCCCAGCCCTTTAATGCAAGACATTTTAAGCTAATTCCCACACTCTATATCAAATCAAACTCCATTTAAGCTTGACTCTGAAGTAAGCAATTTTGGCAGCAGCTCTGGCTCAAAGCTTTGTTCTTGCCAAAGCATCTACAGATATGTGAAAACCTTGAAATCGGGGCTCCATATACTCTGCCTTCCACAAGGAGGAGGGGATGCATTCAGGCTCCAGTGCCCGTGCACTTGGGGCTCATTCCTGCTGTGGCCATTGCCCCACTGCAGCCCCAGCGCTGGGCCACTGCAGGACCCATCCCGCACTGGATTCAGGTGCTCTGCTGGCACCTCCTGCACAGCTACAGCCACTGTGACAGACAGGGAGAATTTTTAGCCCCCTCCTTCCAGCCCTGATACAAAACCCCACAGCACACTGTGCTCCTGGGGTGCTGCACGGCGGGGGAGGCTCTGCCTGTGGGGGTGCTGTGCCTCCTGCAGGCAAGGGGCTGGCTCAGCTCACAGCCTGGCTGGGCTTTCCACTCAGGTGCTGCTGCTCCACCTGCTGCTGCAGTGCTGCAGCAAAGCCCCCAGCCAGGGGAGGCGGATGGGGCGTGGGCAGGGTGCCTAGAGCCAGCAGGGGCGGTGCAGAAGTTCCCTGGTGCCTGCAGCCCAGGAGCGCACCTTGTGGCAGCAGCATGTCCTCCCCCAGCCCTGAGGGTGGGGAGGGGCTGCAGGAGGGCCAGGCGCGGCTTTGGAGCAGCTCCTTTGTGTCAGTGGTGGGACCTCATCTCTGGATGTTTAGAAAGTAGGTTGGGCAGAGCCCCGGAGGACAGGTGCTGCTATTTTCAAGTGCTTTGTTCTATCTGCTTGAGATGTGCCCAGTAGAAATGGCTGGAGTTCTGCCATTGAACTTTCCCTCCCCTCCTTTAAGTGGAAAATTATCCTTTTCATAACAGTGATTTTTTTTCTCCTTCAAATCAGTAGTTAAGTAATAAGTTGATTTAAAAAAAAAAAAAAAAAAGCTTTTGGGAGTTAAGGTCTGCTTTGTCTGGTTTGGAAGGCAAAAGATCTGTGTAGTTGACCTGTGTGTTTAAAAACAAACCCAACCAAACAAACATAAAAACCCAAACAAAAACCAAACCGTGGTTTGTCTCTGTGGGTCCCGAGCCCCTCATTCCGTGGGGCTGATTTTTGCACCCACAAAGAGCCATCCACGCCTTGGGCAGGGGTCTCCTGGCAGCCACCTGCATGCTGCTCTTCTGATGGCTGAGAGGAGCTGTGGGGCTGCAGTGGGGTATGTGCACACGGAATCCCTGACAGCTCTGCGACAGGTAACGATGTAAGAGCCACTCACTGTTAACGATGTCATGGAGTCTCAACAGCATCTGTAAACTGTTTGAGCATTTCTAATGTTATCAGAAGGGAACGAATGAGCTGTTGCCTTGCTGGAGTTATCTGCACACATTACCCTAAAGAATTTCCAAACCCAATTCTTGGCAACCATTATTTTCCCTTCATTGCTTTTGAAGTTAAGTGAAGATTGCAACGGCGTTTTGAACGTTCAGTTTGAAGCAGTTCCTTTGGTCACTGCACACAGCAAAATCACTTGGGAGGTGCTGGGAGCTAATAAGGATGATGTGCTGCTGGCTTAATGACACCTCATGGAGACATCGCACCTTCCAGCGAGCAGTGCCCATGCTCCTGTGTTGATGGCTTCACAGCCCCCAGCAGGTGCTGCAGAGCAGCTCCCGCATGCTGGAGCAGGGCAGGAGTCAGGGCATGGTGAGTGCTGCTGCCCTGGGGGATGGCACCGGTCCGCACAGAGCAGCAGAGGGGCTGGAAGAGGTCCTGCTCCCATCCCTCCCTCACCACTGTGGCTGTGACTTTGCATTTCCAGACTCTGAGTTGGCACCACGAGTGGTGGTGGAAGACTTCACAGAACCATGTACTGCGTGGCTCTGGGGAGACAAGAGCCTGCAGCTTCGGGAGGTGATGTCATGCGGCATAAAAGCCACGGGTAAGCGATACTCCCCTTTGGTTTGAAGGATGCTCTATGCCCTTGTTGCTCGTAGCTGCACACATGCATGGAGGGCAGGAAGGAGGCAGCAGTCTGCTGAGGGTGGTTTGTGCCCCTCCCAGAGGGGACACCTGCAGCCCAAGTTGTCCCCTCCCTGCAGCTCTGCCTGCACTGCTGCTCTGCTGCAGGCGTCAGCTCCACTCGTGCCTGAGACCGCACCAAAACCAATTTGCATAGAAGAAGGCTGCGCTGGGAAGGCAGTTCTCAGCAGCAAAGGCTGTGCTTATCTGCCCTAACACAGCCCCATGGGGTTAGGGCTGGCAGTGCTTTTCAGACAGCACCTGGATGCACAAAGGGCCCTCCACAGCTGGGTGCTCCTGGGTTTTGCAGCACCTCAGGGTGCTGGGTGCCATGCGAGATGTGCTGCACTTTAGCATCACTGGACATCCAAAGGACTTCATTCCATCACAGATCGTCTTCCAGGAACGAGTGGCCCCTGCTGCCCCTGCAAGGCTTTGAGCACAGGACTCCCAGTCTCCTCCTTAGAGACACAGAGAGCCTTCTGCAAGGCACTTCGGATCTGACATTTAGAGTTAAAAATAACTTAAGCACCTGGTGAGTTACGGGAGTTTTCTGAATTGCTCTTGCAGTCTGACTCCCATCAACTAGCAAAAGAAAAGGACTGAAGCAACTTCCTGCAGTAACTTTAGTTTAGTTACAGGTCTGCAGATTGGCTTCCATGGCAAAACTGTACAGAAGTCTGTTTATGTTAACTGGGATCCCAGAACTTTGACCTAAGGAAACAGCCTCTGTTCGTGATGGAGCATTTCAAAGGCAGATGTGTACGTACTGCCTGTCTGCAAATCCCAGCACAAAAACTGTCATACAAGACCCAGCCCCTATTCACATCATCACTTGGCCAGTTACCTCAGGAGTAAGAGGGCATAAACAAGGTTTGCAGGAACAGGTCGATAATTCCTCCAGCTGTGATTCCCCTCACCATCACATGAAAACATACCAGGAACAAACACTGATACATATCAGAAATTCATTCCGTTCCTCTTTATGATCGCAAAGAATTTGAGCGCGTTGAAGTTTGCAGCAATGTCATGAAGCAAGTACTTCTTTAAATGTAAGGAATGTATGGCAAAGGGAAGCTGGGAGCTTGAGAAGGTCACAGAGGCAGTGACGGCACCAGGAATAGAAACTAGAGGTGAAATCCCAGCCTTGGGAAAGTCAGCGGGAGCCTTCCTTGATCTGAGCAGAGCAGAATTACACTCAGCGTCCTATTTGCTATTCATTATCTAACAGTATCTATTCAAAGATAAAATCAATAGGAGGAACGTTGATTATAAATTATTGTGCTTTCCAGCAATTCCTTGCACACCGCTGCCGGTCCGACAGCCAAAGCTGGGGACTGCCTCTGGCTGGCAGACAGCGGCGGTCAGGCCGTGCTCTGCCGCTGCCCGCAGGGAAGGAGCCGCGGCCGGGGCTCCGCACGGGGCAGCACGCGGCCCTCAGTCGGCGCTGGGAGTCGATCACGACCTGAAGCGGGCGATCCCTGCGGTGCGATCCCGCACTTGGGGAATGTCGCAGCAGCGCTCTGGGGACCCTCGAGTCCTCGCGGCCTTAACCCCGCGGAGGGGGCCGACCCCGGCGGCGCTTCGAGCCGCTTTTCTGCGGCAACCGCCCTCGGAAGGAGCAACGCGACCGACGGCCGCGCTCGGGGCGCAGCAACTTCTAGAACAGACGCGGAGCGGGCAGCGGGCAACTTCGGGAGGAGGAGTTCCCCCCGCAGCCCCCGTCGGGACGCCCCCTCCTCGCCCTGCAGCCCGGTGCCGCCCGTCCCCCCGGTGCCGCCGCCCCGTTCCGGCGCTCGGTGCCCGCCGTGCTCGGCCGGCCGCCGCCCGCCCTCCCGTCGGCTCCGGGCTGCGCGGGAGAGGATCTCGCCGAGCCCCAGCTGCAGCCGTACCGCCCGCGGGCAGCGCCCGGCCCCCGCCCCGCCGCCGCGCCGCGTTACCTGGGGGGAGCGCCGGGGCCCCGCGGGGCGCCCGCTGGGCGTCATGGGGCGGCCGCGCCGGGCCGGGCCGGGGCCGGGGCCGGGGCCGCGCCGGGCTCCCGCGCCGCCCGCGCTGCCTGCGGCGGCCCCGCCTCGCCCGGCCCGGCCCGGCCCCGCCGCCCGCCGGCAGCCGCGCCGTAAACAGGCGGCAACGTGACCGGAACTGGGGAGCTCCGCCGGGGCGCCGCGCCGGGCCGCGGTCGGGAAAGGCCGGGTCGAATCGAACCTCTCGGCGACGAACCGAACCGAGCCGCACCGGGCCGCGCAGCTCCGTGCCGCGCCAGGCGCCCGCGGGGCAAGGCGGCTCCGGCAGCAGCGGGGCGCGGCGAGGCCTCTCGGGGGCCGGCCCCAGCGGCGGGGGCATCCCCTGAGCGCCCCGGGCCCCTCCGGGCTCCGCTCCCCGCTCGCCGCTCCCCAGCTCCGCTCCGCTCCCGCCGCCGCTGTCCTCGGTGCTGACGGCGCCCGCCCGCCCCCGCCCGGTCCCAGCGCGCCCCTGGCTCTGCCCCGCGCCTTCTGCGGGGACCCCCGGCACGAATGTGCCCTGCAGCGGCCACCCGCTCCCCGCAGCCCCTCCCTCACGGCTCGGAGCCCACGGAGCCGTTTCGCAGCAGGCCAGGAGCCCAGGAGCTGATCGAAAACCTGTGGTGTTTGTGCTTCCCCGACTTGTTAGAGTTAATACAATTCAGGATGTGTGTGGGGATGTCAAATGTGGGGTAGCAGTGGCTTCAATAAGGAAACCGGTGGGGAGACACTGTCAAAAAAGAGCTTCCTTGAATCTGTGGTCAGAGGGATGATGTGAAAAGGTTTACTCATATGGTTGGTAATTCTTCACGCCCTTACATTTGTGTCATCCCGAGCAGCTGGGACTCCACTTGCGAAGATAACTGCATTCATTGTGTCCCTCTTACAGCAGGGGAAGCTGAAATGTGGCCTGTTCCATGTCACATGGCACTGTAGAGAAATGGTAGAGTCCTCCCATCAGCTGACAGCCTGCTGATCTGCTCCCCGCTCTGAAAGCTGCTGCAGAGTGCAGCGTTCCCAGGCAGGCGCTCGTGGGGCTGGGTTGCTGTCCTCACCTTAAAGTTGTGCTGTTCTGCATAGGGGAAGCTTCAGAGTATCGCCCCCCTGTGCACAAATAGCATGTGAGTGTGTTGTCAGGCAGCCCACAGGATATGATTTGTGGTGTCCTTTTGTCATCTCTCTCCTGTCTCCTTTCTGGATGTCTGACACCCTGACCAAATGTCTGCGCTGTGCACAGCACTTGGACTCTGCCATGGGAAACAGTCCCACATTCTGCCTGCAGGTAGACAGGCCCAAGTTCAGCACACGGGGTCCGTAACATCCCATGCTTTGGGGGAAATGGATTTGCAATGAATTATTCAGACAGTGGTACTTACCGCACAGCCAGCACAACTGAGAACCTCAGTGCCTCCTAATGCTCCCCTGTTCACACAGATTCTGGTGTGGCCTTCCTCTAAACTTGTTACCTCTTAAAACACAACCTCTTCCTGCAAGGACAAGTTGTTATGAGGTGAGGGGTATTTGTGTGAATTAGGCTTTCTTTTTCAGAGAAGCATTGTCACATTGGGGTCATCCCTCACCCATTTGTAACCATGGTGTCAGTACTGCCAGGCTATCCTTTGCCCATCCCAGTCCCCTTGCTGTGTGTGGCAGCGTGGCTTTTCAGTGCCTCCCTGCAGCTTCCCCTAACCCATGTGTCTGCTTTAGTAGAAGTGAATTACAGGCGGGACGGGGGAGGGTGGTTTTGGAGTGCATCGTGTTTCACCAGATCTGTACAGTTTTCATTGATTTTCCAATGAATAAAACAGAAGCCTGCAGACAATCAAGGTCAGGCGTTTGGGGACAGACAGCTGCCTCTGAATGAGGTCATTGCTCCAGGACACGGCCGTGCCAGCACGCGAGGGCAGCAGCGGCGCTCAGCATCCAGCAGGCGCGTGGCCGAGCAGCTGCCCTGCAGCAACCGCCCCACAGCTGGGGTTGGACTGGGGGATCTTCAGAGGTCTGTGTGAGCCCCTCTGTGGCTCTGTGAAATGAAGAAACAACAAAAACGAGGGGATGTGTTGAGTGTGTTGTAGAAACTGGCAACAGCGCAAAGAAAATTATGTGTAGCATGCTCGCTTTTATGACTGGAAGAAGTGAAGGTCTAAGGGCAAGACAGGACTGGGAGCAACAGTAAGAATTCAAAATACACTTCTGAAACCATAATTTGACGATGAGGCCACACGTTCAACTAAGGTGGGATGATATATGGATCAAATGAAGAAATAGAAGAGGAACAACGAGTTTAAAAGAAGGCAAGATATACGCGCGATGCACACGTGCTATTATTAATTCTAAAGAGCTCTCCCGTGTGCTCGCCCTCCTGTACTGAGCTGGTGTAACGGCCGGACGTGCCGGTGCGGTCCCCTCGCTTGTGTCCCGGTGCAGCATTGCCCGCCCGCGGTCACCCTCCCGGCTGCGCCCCGCTCCGATGCCGGCTCTGCTGCCCCTGCGGGCCGGGAGCTTTGTGATCCGCACAGCGGCGGTTGGTGCCACCATCTGCTGGCGTGCACCCAAATCGGCCCACCGAGATGCCTTCTAACGGGAGTGGGGCAGCACTCGGCCTCCCGCCGCCCCCCGTCCTCACTGGCTGTTATCCGAGCGGTCCGGGGCCGCCGCAGCAGCAATCCACTCTCCGCGGGCGCTGCGGGGCTCTGCGGGCGTTGTCCGGGGCGCGGCTCCGCAGCTCCGTGCCTGCACTGCCCCCCGGCGGCTCTCCGCAGTGCCGGCCCTCAGCCCCGGCTAAATTGCTGGGGGAATTCTGTAAGTATTTCGTTTAAAAGCTCGAGTTTAACTTAACCTCACGTACTGCTTTTCAACTGAATTGGAACGTTGTGTGTGCGTGCCTGCTAGCTGCTTCGAGAAAGTAAGCTCCTTAAAGCAATGGAGGGCTGAAAGCTTGAGAGTTTGAGTAAATTTATTATCAGCTCAATGTTTACAGTGGGGTCTGACCTTATCTCACCTGCCAGGTGTCTGCTCGAGCTGCCATTCCGCCAGCAACTGCTCCTACATGGCCGAGTGGAGCTCTGGGCAGCTCCAGCGTGGGGACACCCGGATCGGTGGGAAGGGCCGGGACAACCTCCCCTTCGGGACTCTTCTTCTTTCAGTCTCCCAGGCCTGCAAAACTGTTCCTACAGATCACAGGAGATCTGGGGCCAGGACATCCCTTTGGAGAAACCGCTCTGAGAGCGATTTGAACCTCTTCGGAACGATACCCCATTTGTTCCCTAAGCACCACGGGCTGCCCGACACCGACAGCAGTTCCGGGGACCGCAGGAGGAAAACCAGCGCTCAAAGAATAATTCTCATCTGACGTTCCTGCGCGCCGGGCCGTTAGCTCCTATAGACGGACATCGGTACCCGATGGAGCCCTTCCCGGAGGTTCGGGCCGCAGCCCCAGGGGGAGTTCTGCGGACCCCGAGGACTCGCGGCGCTCGGTGCTTCAAGCGCTCGGGAGGCGGGACGGCGCGTTGCCCCGCAGGCACAGCCGTGCGCCGGGATGCAGCGCGGTCTCGCGAAGTCCGGTCTGCAAGCGGGAGCTCCCACGGAAGCGTCGCTGCGCGGCTCGCGCCGATGTCCCGCGCGGGCGTTGCGTAACGCTTTGCGTAACCGGAGCGGCCTCGTGCCGACCGCGCGCACCTGGCGGGGGGGTCCGCGCCTCCCGCACAGCCGCCCCGCCCCGCACCGCCTCGCCTCACCCTGCGGCGCGGAGTTCCGAGCGCGGCGGGGCCGCCCGACGGCGGTATGGCCTCGGGCAAAGCGGCGGGGGAGCGGCGCTGGGAGCTGGTGCGCTGGTGGGTGCGGGTGTTGTGGCCGCGGGAGCGGCCGGGAGGGGTTCCGTAGGGTCGGTTCGGGGGTCGTTGTGCGTGGGGTCCTGAGCTGTGTGCTTGGGGCCGTCCCGGTACCAGGAGGGGAATCCCGGCTCCTGGGGAGCTCCGGGCGCTTTGCCGTGTGCGTGCAGCCCCGGCAGTCCGGCACCGAGCTCTCCTGCGGCGCTCCGGGCGCACGGCGCGGCCCCGCACGGGAGGCGTAGCTCCGGGCTGCGGCTGCTCGGGCGGCGTTCAGCATCTCCGGTGCCGCGGAGACGGGAGGGGGTCGGAGAGCTTCCCCGTCCCAGAGCTTTGTGGTTTGGGAAACTGCCTCCGTCCCGCGCGGGAGAAGCGTTGGCGCTGACGGCGATCTGCTTCCGCGCGTGCTCGGCTGTTGTGGCTGCACCAGGAAAGTCTCGCGGACGGGCACGGATGCTTTGGGGGCATTGTGGCTCTTGTTAGGGGCACTGGGGCAGCGGTGGAACGTGGCTACCCGCTATTTCCTTTCGTGGATGGAGTGACGGCAGCGGCCGGAGCCGCTGGGGCAGGCTGACATTGGGAACGAGCTTTCTTTGTGTCTTTGTATCTTTAATTGTATAGTTTGTGACGTTCGAGGCGTGTGACTTTTGAGCAGGGCGCTGTAGCCGTGCCAGGCTGTGAACGGAGCGGCTCTGGGGGCTGACGCAGTGCTGGGAGCGGCCCAGGGACTGCCCCGCGTCCGGGGAGCGCGGCTGGGGCCGGGGCTGGGATAGGGGCTGACAGCCGCCGCGGAGGGGAATCATCTGAGGATTTTTTTTTTTCCTCTCCTTGGCAGTCTAAGTTTGCACTTCTTCTTGCAAACTTAGACACAAAATGTTGTGATGGCTGCTTGACCTGGCTATTCTGCCATCCCTTTTTACCCCGTCCTTCTTTCCCAAACGACGTTTGGCTTTGTGTGTTGCTGCTTTTTGCAGCAGTATCACATGCAGGAGCTGTCAGAGAGCATTAGGACTGTAGAGCCCTCGCTTCCATCTTCCAGGAGAATCAGCAACTCAGTCTGTCCCAGGCTCTCTGGGATCCTTCCCAGCTTACTTCTGGCAGGAGTAGCTACCTTGTGCTGGGCCCAGGTAGTGCCTCTAGGCTTCTCTTCCCTCTTGGCTTAGGTTTGTCCCAATTAGTGGGCACAGGAAGTGAAATTCCAGGTGTGTGTGTGTGTGTGTATGTGCATCCCCAACTGCTGCTCCGAAGACTTTAAATAATTTATGACTTGCTGATGAAATGTCATGTTCAGAGGAGGGTGTGTGAAGCACAGCTCAGATGCAGGCAGCGGAGTTTTGTGCTGCAAGATGGGAGCTCCGTTGCTCACGTAACGGAGAGCATGCTCTTCTTTTCAAAATAATAAACATCGATTCATAACTTGATTATCATTAAGCTTCAACATTGGCCTGGCATTCAAAACAAGGTTAGGAAGGCATCTGTCTGCTCCTGCAGCCGGTACTGGCACTGGGGCTCAGCACACCCATGTGTGAGCAGGGCAGTGGGGACACAGGTGCTGAAGGGTGCTAGGCAGCAGTGCTGTGCCTCAGCCTCCTGGGGAAATGTCCCCACTGCTCTGCAACTGTTGTTTGCCTTTCTGTGCATGAGGAGCTGCAGCGGGATGCCAGGGGGATGCTGGGGGGATGTCAGGAGGTGTTGCTCCAGGGGCGGCACCTGGCTGGGGCTGTGGGGATGCTGTGAGGCTCAAGAGGGGCACTGATTTTGTAATTTTGCTGCTTTCACTAAAGAACATGCTGCTATTATTGCTGCCTGACTTGCAACTTCAAGCAGCGTTTCTGGGCCAGCTGCTCCCAGTACCCTGCATCTCCCTCTCTCGACAGCACCGTGCTAATAAATATTTCAGCCTTTCTCGCTGTTATTTTTAGGTACGTGAGGGAGGGCCGGTTCCGCATCGAGGAGAGGACGCTGACAGCCTTCCAGTGGCTCTACTCTCCCCAGCAGCACCGCATCGTCAGCCGCGCCGACCTGGGCTCACCCAGCAGGTAACGGCACACGGTGCCCCTGCACCTTGTTTCGCCCGCAGCACGCAGCGCACTCCAGCTTTGCTGAGCAAGTGCATTGGGATCCAGGGGCTGCCCAGCCCTGGTGCAGCTGTAAGCGATCCCTCTGGGAGAGTGTATGCTCTGACACCGCGATTTTGTTCAGTGCTTGAAGTCTTTCCTTCAGAACTCCTTAGAAATGTGTCTTGAAGCCATGCTGTGTGTGTGTGTGAGTGCTCTGTCTGCCTCTGGTGCCACACGCACTGCTGTTGGGCTAGATCTGAGTGGTGGTAAAATGTCATTCACACAAAAGCCCAGTGGGCCTGCAGGAACATGTAGCACCATGTCCACATTTCTGCTCATTAGGAGAGCTGGGCAGCCCCTTTCTGAGTGGCTGTGTGCTGAAAGTCTTTTCCCTGCCAGCAGACCCTCCAGAGCCCTGTAGCATGCCTGCCCACAGGTGAGGTCTGCCCACAGGCACACAGCAGGACTGGTAGGAGGAGGAGGAAGGGCTGAAGCACGAGCTGCTTCCTGAGATGGGGTTTCCTCTGCCACTGAGAGGCTTTGTGGGAACAGTCAAACTCTCTGTGATTGCTATTGATTTTTTTAATGAGTTTTTGCAAATTGCCATCAAAGTTTATATTAATCTCAGTGTCCAGGCATATATCTCGTGTGAAACTTAAATGCTTGTAATGTAATTTATAATTAGTGTTAAGTGCTGCTGGAGTTAATTCCATGGGATTGATTTGATTTCCCAGCGGGCTGGGAGGCGACCCACAGTGATCCGCAGGGCCGTGCTGGGCTCTGCTCTCTGGGGATGTGGCAGGGCCTGAGGGAATGGCATGGAGCTGTGTTGGGGGGCACTGAGGGGAGATTCTGCACCAGAGGGTAGCAAGCATGGCCCCAAGCTGCCGGAGCTCCAGGAGCTCTTTCTTTGTGTGGTGATGGTGATAAGCTGAGCAGGAGGGTGGGCGATCACAGGGAGGGTTGGTGTAGTGGGTGTTCTGTTAGCTTTGTTACTGACACATAGCACTGCTCATCGGTCTCACCTGAGCAGCACTCACACAAGGATGGGGACACGGAGCCCAGTGCAATTCTGCATACACAGTGCTCTTTGTTCCACATCTGAGCTCAGGGACCTCTGCCCTCCAATCCCACTGATGCACACCTGTAATTTCAGCCATTTTTTTTAAACTCATTTAATTTCGGTGGGATTGCTGGTGTGTGATAGCGTGCCCGTCTGGGAATATGTGCACTCTCAGAAGAGTCTGGGACAAGTCTCATAAACCACAAGGGGTGGCCCCAAACCTGTCCCCATCAGGAGGAAAAGGAATTTTGCCTTTCATTCCTCTGGATCCAGAGTTTGGCCCTGGGAACTCTTTTTTTTTTTTTTTTTTTTTTTGCCTGGACGCAGTCTGTGTCTGTCTTCAGCTCAGCCATAGCAGATGGAAGGGCTCACATGAGGCTGAAATGTGCTTTACAGTGGAATTCACAGATTTTTGCTCCATTTTCTAGCATGGCAGGACTCTTTTCCCTTTTTTTTTTTCTTTTTCTTTTTTTCTGCCTCTCTTTACCATACAGTCCTTTAGCTCCAACAGCTGCAGGGAGGTCTGTGGGCACGGCCCCAGCTGTGCTGCCGGGGTCACCTGGCGATGCTGCAGAGCTTCACGAGCAGCAGCTGCGTGCACTGCCCGC
This sequence comes from Chrysolophus pictus, assembly GCA_037305975.1. NCBI lineage: Eukaryota > Metazoa > Chordata > Aves > Galliformes > Phasianidae > Chrysolophus > Chrysolophus pictus. The sequence continues at coordinate 9,747,529 of CM074594.1, forward strand.
AGCTCCTCTTTCCCGGCCCCCGGCGAGCGGTGCGATGCACTGCGGGGGCTGCGGGGCTGCAGAGCACGGCTGTGCCCCCTCCCCTCCCCCCCCCGCGCCGGTGCCTCTGTCAGCGGAGCACCCCCAGCCACGGTGCCATAGCTGCAGCTGCGCCCCGGGCTGCCGCGGGGCGGAGAAATCCGTTTCTCTGCGCTCATCCGACGCTGATGCTTGCAGTGTTAATTGTGCGTAGAGGGAGCAGCCGGGAAATCAAGGTAAGGTGCTTCGAGTCCTTCCACATTTGAACTGCAGTCGCAGTACATGGAAGGATTTAAATAGCATGTGGAGACTGGGATGCAAATCTGTACGGTAAGCCTCTGACAGGAAATATTAATGTCTGCATTGCTCCTTGTTTTGATCCGGGATGGGCTCGGCTGGATGTGAGTGTGAGGCGCAGCTGGGAGAGCTATTGTTGGAATGCTTCACAATTCAGTTTGCATTTAAATAATGCAGTGAGCACTGGAGGCATGTGGGTGTTCTGTGTCGGGGATGGGGACAGGGGCACCCCTGCTCACCAGGAGCCTGCCCTCTGTGTGACGATCTCTTGGTGTAGTGACTGACAGTGCTTATGTTAAATGCTGAAAATTCAAAGGAGGCGACTTCAGAAGGGCTTCTTGGTGCTCTGCTCGTGGGAACTGTGGTGGCTGGTGGGAGCTTTGAGCAGCTCCTGGTGGGGCTGGGGGGTACCGTCCCGCCTGTAGCAGGGCACCTCGCTGCCAGGGAGCTGCAGAGCTTCTATCTGACAGAAATAGGATGAGGGAAGAGACTGCCGTGCTGTGTTCCCAGGCACCCTCACCCCGCACTGCTCCCTGTGCCAGGGTGGAGGCACCATGCCCACGGGCACAGCATGGTGCTTCCTTCGTGCTGCTCTGCTCCATGGGCAGGGTGAGTGGTGCCCGGTGTGGGGCTGTAAGGGCTGTGTATTGTTGGCATCCTTGTGCACAGGCGTGAGATGGATCCTGCTGCCTTACTTCCTCATCTTTTGCATACTCTGGGCTCTACTATTTTATTTAAGGCTGCTTGTTGCTTTAGGAGCATAAGGGACACAATATCTGTCCCCATGGTGCGATTTATTGAGAATTGGAAACAAGCCAATGAGTCTAAATTCGGATTCAACAAGAGCTGTGCTTCCAGACGGCAGGCGGCCTCCCTGCGTGTGCTGCTTCCAACAAACATTGCCCTCTCCCTTTGCTGCGGGTTCCTCCCAAAGGGCAGCTCGTGACAACCACAGCAGCAGCGCTCTTCTCTTTGAGACGTGGCATCCTCCCTCCTCCCCCTGTCTCTATGAGTGCTGTGTAGAAGTGGGTCTGGGGGCGCTCAGAGCCCATCTGCTGCTGCTGCCCTCCACCTGCAGCCAGGCTGCTCTGTGCATCCTTAGCGGCTGCTGTGGAAACAGGAACGGGGCTTCAGTAGCAACATTACCATGAGGCATTTTTTCCACAAGCTAAAAACAGCTCATCCTCCCCATACCTCTTTCCAATTTCATGGGGGCAGATGAATCCCTGCTTACGCTTAACATCTGCCTCCAAGTTGGGTGCCAACCAGAAGGCTGTTTCTTAATTCTTCATTTGGATCTAGCCCAGATCTTGCAAACCTGCCCAAAATGGTGGAAAAATCCAGGTGATGTTAGCAAGGTCTGGCAAGGTCTTGACAAGCTTGTATCCAAACCTGGTGTGTCCTGCTTGCAGCGTTTGGATGGAGCCATTTACAAGTTTGGCCTTGAGTCTGAGTGCCGATTGCTGCCTAAACCCACTCTCACAGCAGCACTCCTGGCTGCAGGCAGCCACATCTCAGCCATCTGCTCCTGGGCCTTGAGGGAGTGGGTGCGAGTGTCCCTGAGTGCTCTGTGCAGGAGGGCTGCAGGCGTGCAGGACAGCACGGATGGCTTCTTCCTTATGGTTCCATTTAGGGAGCGGTTCCAGGGGCTGTTTGTATTAAAGCTTATAAACTCCTAACTTCTAGCCCAAATGCGCTCCAGTTTAATACCCGTGCTTTCCTCCCACCCCCACATTGTGCCAGCCCTGCTTTGCAGTTTAAGCAGTTCTTTTTCTGTCTTGCCACAGTTTCTTTGCAGGCTGCGGTCGCATCCCGTCTGCTTGCTGCAGGAATTGGGCTGTGCGCTCCCTGCTCCCTCAGCTGCAGCTCTGGAGATACAGGTGCTGCTGCCCACCTCAGGGGAAGCAGCAGGACTCACAGTTTTGTCCTCCTCTAGCGGGAGTTTTCCCACACCTGGGGCAAGGCTGCCTCTCTTAAATGCTTTGAAAGCTGCTGATAATGTACGTGCTGAACTTCCTTGCTATTTTCTGGCCAGTTGAGCATTTTGCTGGGAATTAGCTCTCCATTTCTGTCTGGATGTGTGTGCAATTGTTGCTCTATGTTTCAGGCTGATCCTCCCAGTTAAACCTCGGATGTAATGAGCCTTCTCTAATGAGTTTAACAAGCAGGCTTTAGATAAACAGCTGGTGCAGCTCAGTTCCTTCTGCTCCCGAGGAGCAGAGTGGCTCCGTCTGGCAGAGGCCCTCGGATTCCCTGTGCCAGGCGGGTGCCTGGTGGGTGTGTGGCTGTTGGTGCCGTGCTGCCCCTTGCTGGGGCAGGCAGCTGCTCTGCTCACTGCTGGTGGGAGTCGTGGCACTGCTTGGTACTGCAGTGCTGCCAGCTGGGGGATGGCTGCCTTGGAGAGCTGCGCTTGCAGCCCCAGCCTTTGTGGGATGCTGCTGCTTGAGGCATTGAGTTCCTCACTTCATCTTACTCCAGCAGCATTGCTGTTAAAAATATTCCATGTACTGAGTCAGAAGTAATTCGGACTCCTTTCCTTTGCTCTGAGGCTGCTGATATGCGCAGCGTGTTCTTCCTGCCAGGACAAAATCTAATATTTCTGGGTGCCCACAGCCTTCCTTAGAACCATAATGGGAAGATGAATGCCCTCAGTGCACCACATGCAATATTGAAGCACTGATGATGCAATCCATCTCCCTCAGCCCACACAGCAGAAGGAAGAATTGCGCTGCCCTTCCTGGACAGAACCCAGCTCTGCCGTGGGGGCCCTTTGTGCTGTGCAGACCCCGTGCTCAGGTACCGACACTGCATCCAGCACTCCGTGCTGCCAGGAGCTGTGCAGGGCTATGGAATCGTGCAGCTGCCCAAGGAGCTCTCGGAGCCAGGATCTCCATGCAGATGCATGTTTCTGAGGGTGGCTGGTGCAGGCACAACTGGAGCCTCTCTGGGCTGCCTCCCATGCAGCTCACCCTGTTGCGTTCCTCTGCGGTGCAGCTGGACACAGAGAGGCAGCCCCACCGCCCCAGCTCCATCCCCAGCAGAGCTGCCCAGCAGCCGCGGCCCCAGCATGGGCTGGCAGTGTGCTTCCCTTTGTAAACAGGATCAGCCCAGTAGTTTGTACTCATTAAGCTTTAATGGCACGCAGTTGCCAGCACACTGTTATTACTGCGGCCTCTCCTCCCTCTCGTCTCACTCCTTTGTTGCCTGCTCTTGCTGTGCCACCATGGAGCCACCTGAAAACCTGGGCACCCCCTGCTCGCCAGGCCCCACAGCTCCAGCAGGGCTTGGCTGTATTTGTTTGCTTGTTAACAATTGGATGCTCTGCCCTGTGCCTGGAGAAAAGCAGGTTGGGGCTGTGTGGTGAGCTGGGCAATGTGCTCTTCTGGTTCCGCTGGAGATCCCCTGGGAGACTGTAATTTTGTGTCATGCAGATGGCACCACGGAGGCATCTTCCCCTAGGCTTTTGTTTCCTGGCTCTGGCTGATCAGTTCTGATATGGCTGCACCTGCTCTGAAAGGAGGAGGCTTTTTTCCTCTGTTTTTTTGTGCCCAGCCACGTGAGCTAACTTGGAGGGAAGGAGCAAAGCAGGAATGTGTCCTTGCAGACGAACTCCTGGCTATGCTGCAGAGTGCGGCTGCCCAGGCAGGTGCTGCCCTGCACACAGCAGGGAGGTGCCCATGGAGCTGAACTGACGCTGATGAGCACAGGGCAGCGGGCAGAGCCCTGCAGAGCTTGGGTTGCCATGTCAGGATAACTCCAGGTTTTGCTCGGCCCAAATGCTGCCTTTCACTTCGTGTTTTTCTTGGGGCTTTGGGGCTGGCTGCTCGCTGCTCTGCTTCCTGCAGCCCTCGCTGTTTGCCTGATGCCTCCTGCAGCTCCAAACCAGTGAGTTCACACAGGAACTGGGGTGGCAGAGTGAGATGCAGTAACCAGTGCTTACAGCTCTGTAAAAGCACGTTTCTACATGGAGAGCTCCTGTTTTCCTTTGCTCTCAGAATTGCTTCTGATGCGATGCCAGCTGTGAATTGAGGCTTCCCATGGCTACCTCTGCCATGCTGGTGTTTGCAGGGTGTGCGGGAGCTGCTGCAGCCACATTGTTTTGATGCAGTGCAGAGCTCAGCCATGCGGGGAAACTCCTGCTGCTGTGTTCAGGCGTGGAAATGGTGAGCAGCTCTGGGCAGGGATCAGCTGGTGTGTGTCAGCCAGGCGTGACCGCGTGGAGTGAAGCGAGTGCATTGTGCTGCTGCAGCAGCAAAGGTTTGGTGTGGAGCAGGAGGCTGGGGAGGAATGTGCTCCATGGACTCCATGGAGCTCCAGGTGCTTTGTGGTGCCTGGGCTGCAGCTTCCAAGCCAGCAGCATGCTTTGGATTTTATATTTTTAAACAAACATCCTTAAGAGCTTTAAAATACAAAGGATTTTCATCATATATCTTTTCTTCAAGAGAGATTAATGAGGGCAGAAAAGTGAGAGCTGTAATAGCTGAGTTGCAGTCTGGGCTTTTGCCCTGGATGTGGTTTCTCCCTGTAGTCCTCTATTTCCTCCTCCTTCTCCATATCAGGCAGAATCTGAGTGCCTCTGTGTAGCACTGTACGTGCTGCTGTCCCATAGCCCATAGGGTACGCTGGGGTTGCTCTGGCTTCTGCAGTGCTGAAACTTTTGGAAGCATGCTTAGGATTCCCGAACTTCCCAGCAGTGGGGTGTGAGCCCCATGGAGCTGCTGGGCAGGCGGTGTCACTGCTGACATGACATGGCAGTGCTGTGTTGCAGTGGCTGTGCGGGTGCCCACGGCTGTGACACAGCTGCTGGTTTTACCTCCAGCGCGACTCCACTGCGCCGTGGTGCCAAATGCCGCTGCGGTGCTGCATGGCTCTGGCCGTTAGGAGTAATGCAATGTTTGTGCATAAGGCTGTGAAAAGCCTGAGGTCACAAAAAAAAAAAAAAAGGAAATGACTTTCTGGTGGGTGTGTGCATGTGCATGTGCCTCGGAGCAAGGCATAGGGCGGCCAACCTGGCGGCTTTGGGGTCCCCCACCCTGGCAGGAAGCAGCCGTCCCCTGTGAGCCCCGTGCAGCATGCTGCCTACACGGCCACTGCGTCCCCCGGTCACAGCACCGTGGCAGCGCCGAGCAGCCACCATGTTCCAGAGGAAGCGCAGCGTCTCCTTCGGTGGCTATGGCTGGTGAGTGGCTTTCGCTTCAGTGCCTGCTTGTTCACGGCTTTCCTTTCCGCTCTGGGAACTCACGGTACAGCCTGACTGCTGCTGGGAGTGCAGGGATGCTGGGGAGGGTGTGCTGCTCCCGCTGCTGCTGTGCTGGTGCAGAGCTCCCATGGCACAGCACCTGTGGGGCACCCTGTGGCTGTCAGCTCCCTGCTCACTCCATGGGTACTGCCCAGGCAGCGATGCTCGCAGCAGCCTTGGGAGCGCATGGGATGCTCCCACCTGGCTTGGAGCCCTTGATGCCTCCCCGATCCCTCCCTGCACCCACTGTCCTTGCACAGAGCACTGTGGCTGCCACCCTTGTGCCGATCTCAGTGGAATGCTGTATTTCTTGTGTCCCTTTTCTAAGAGTTGTGTTGATCTATAGGGAAAGGCTGTATGAAAATAGCACTTTTCTTCCTCTGCCCTTCCTCCTCTTTTTCTCGCTAAGTTGTTTTATGCCATTTCAGGGCAGTGCTGTGTTTATGGTCAGGTCCTGGGAGCTGATGGCTGAGCTGACAGCTTGGCAGCTCTGTTGGCACACAGCAGGGTGTCCCCCCAGGGCTGTATGTGGCTGCTTCCTGAAGCTGGGCTGCCTGATAGGCAGCAGTGGTTTGGAAAGGAGTGCTGGTGGCTGCTGTGTTGCCTGGGCCCCTGGGAAGTGCTGAGCAACTGAGATGCGGTGTGGGATGGCAGCAAACTCGCCAAGGGTTTGCAAAGCCTTTTGGAGTCAGGTCTTCTGCTGCATGGGTTTTTTCCTTGATATATAATAAAAATGACAAGGAAGCACTCTGATTAACTAATTTGTAAATAAATTTTGTGACATTTGGCTTGTTTAGCAGTGGGAAGGAATTGTGGTTTTGCCTTCCAGCTGCCATTTGTGGCAGTGCTGGGCTCGTTCCCTGAGCTGTCAGGTGGCACAAGTGCAGGTGGAGCTCGCTGCCTTCTGCTCTGCAGGGCATGTGGGTAATCCAGGCTTTGCTCAGTTCTTCTCCTTTGCTTTGACAGTTGCAGGGAAGAGATAACAGCTAACCAGTGAGCAGCACAGGAAAATTGTCGTGCGCTGTCCTTGAATGGCTGCGTGCTGTTGGAGTGCTGGGTGTGGGCTGATCAGGGAGCAGCATCAGCTTTTCTTATCTTTTAATATCAGAATCAATTTCTGCACAGTGAGAAGTGCAGGCAGTGCTCCCCACAGCCCGGCTGCCCGATTCTCACAGCCGCACGCCCTTCCTGTGGCAGTGCAGGGAGTCAGCCCCAGAGCTGGCCGGCACGCCCCGCGCCCTGCCTGGGCTGCAGCTGCTATTCGCAGACCTGTGCCGAGAGCACTTGTTTTTATCTCTGCCGGCCGCATCCGTTCCCACGGACGTGGGAGCAGTGTGCCCACACGGGGCTCCCTGTGCTCAGACACAGCACTGCACAGCGCAGGGATGGGGCACTGCGGCGGTGCGGTGCAGCACGTGCATGCTGCCAGCTGGGCTGCAGCCGGAGCGCCGTGCCACTGGAGCGGCTGCCCCGCACCGAGCACCCTGTGCTCACTTAGTGTGCAGCCGTGGAGCAGAGGGTGCTCTTTCCATTCTGCAGAAGCAGCCCCCATGGGCTGCAGCACGGCACTGTGGGGATGCAACCCTGCATCACTGCTGCTGTGGCCTCGTGGTGACGGGGAGGTGCAGCACTGCGGGGCGGAAGCTGTGCTCCTGCAGCACTGTGGTTGCAGTGCACGCAGCAGGGCTTTCAGAATTACTTTTTTTGGCTTTTTGTTATTGTTGGTTTAAAGATAGGGAACTAACCCACGTGGCAGATATCGTAATACTTGCAGTTACTGCCAAAAGACATCATTTTGCATTTCGAGACATTATAATGATTTGTATCAATTAATATTAGTATGGCTTTAACCACAATAATTCTGTGGGGACCATCATTTATCACCAGTACCAAAGCAATGAATGCTGCACCTCAGCATCTGGTCCTGCTGCACTGTGGATCCTTACCGTGTCCCAGGCTTCCTGCAGGGCTGTGAGGTCCAGTGTGGGTCCCGGTGCACTGCACAGAGGTGTCTCAGCTCTGTACTCATCACACACAGACTGTGGGGGGGGGGCTGAGGAGTGGAACATGGGGGAAGCTTGAGCACGGGTAAGTGGATTTGAGAGCGTGGTGGGAGAGCTGAACCCATATGGAAGAGCCAAGAGGGAAGTACAGGAATAAGCTGAGCTGTGTGTGGGCAGGGTTTGTACCTCAGATCCTCAGGCTGAACATGGGCACATGAGCGGGATCCGTGGTGGTGTAGGCACAGCCCTGTGCCCACAGTAACACTGCTCTGCTCTCTCCCCAGGATTGACAAGACGATGCTGGCCAGCCTGAAGATGAAGTGAGTACTGTGCTCTTCTCTTGTAAACCATTGTCCTGCAAAGTGCTTGGTGGGCTGGGCTGGCTTTGAGTGGGGAGGGTTCGTTCCCAGCCCTGGCCGCCTCCATCTGGTGCTGGTGCTGCTCCATGGAGCTGCCCTGTTGCGCACTGCCTGGGAGACACCAGGCACATCTTGCATCTGTGTTGAGGTGGGGTGAGGTGTTTTGGTGTGATGGTGGTGTTGGTTCAGAGCACAGGGATGGAGCCTGCTGCACCCAGACAGCTCTGGGCATCCCAGCATGTTTCACCAGGAACGTGTCCATGTGGCCGCAGTTCTCTTCGAGGTCTCACCAGCAAAGCCAACCCCAGCTCCGGGGACACCCCGTGTCAGCCCCTGTCTCTCCCCAGTCCCACCTTCGGGGTTGGGGATTTTCCACCATGAGTGCTCCTGCTGCTCCTGGCACTGTCAGCATTGAGGTGTGCTAGCGCAGAAATCTGGCTGAGCCTCCCTTGGGCTCAAGGTAACTTGTGCGGGTAACTGCTCATGTGGTTTCATTTTATAATCATTACTTGTGCAAATTATTCATTAATGGAAAAATATACAGAGAGCCTTTGGGGAACCTGCTGCGTGAACAAGCCCATGAAATGCCCTTTGCAAACAGCACAGCAGAAGCGCCGTTGCTAAGCTCACCGCTTGGGTTTTTGGTGAACTAATGAGAAGTTTAAGTCAACGTTTACAGCTCTGGGGCAATCTCGGTGTGTTTTCTTTTTCTGTGCCTTGTACACCATGCTGTGCTGCGCCCTGGTTTTTAATTTTTTTTTCAGGGCCTTTGTAACAATTCTGAGGCAGAATTGTTGCACCTTCTGTGTAATTGTTGGACCTTCTGTGCCCACCACAGGCACTGAGTGCCTTCGCGTGGCTGCATGCTTGGCTGTGGGGCGGTGACCATGGTGTGCACACGAGGGGCTGCAGCTGGGTGCTGGGCAGGGCTGTGATCCCACAGCCCAGGAGTGCTCATCCCCTGTGCTCCCCTGCACCGTCAGCCTGATATGGGGGCAGATGCTGTTTTTGGTTTCTTTTTTTTTTTTTTTTTTTCTTTTCCCTCCCTACATAATGCATTTTGGTGATAGCAAACCATCTTTGCTGCTGAGATGTGTTTCCTGACACATGAGTGCATGTCTGCAAAGCCTCTTGGAGCACGATAGGGGAATGAAAACTACTTCCTGAGAGGTGACTTCAAGCACTCGTGAAGTGCACCCAGAGTCCTGCTGAGCTGCAGCTATGGGAGCAGTGCCTGCGGTGACCCCTCCAAGCAATGTGCTTTTCATGGAGCAGAAGCTCCTTTCCACTGTTATCAGTCCCTGTCACATTGCAGCAGTGCCATGCTGGCCCCAGCATGATGCTGGGTGCTGCTGGGGGCTGCAGGGCCCCGGGGTGCTCTGCCCACAGTGCAGGAGGGGCTGTGGCCACACAATGTCACATGTGGCCCAGAGGTGTTCGCACAGCTGCATGTCCCTGCAGTCGCTCCATCCATCTAATTTGCAGCTGATGCTTTCCACAACCTCTTAGCACTTCTGCTTTGTGCACAGATTGCCTCGCAAAATGTTTCTGTAATTGGGGCCCAGCCAGAGCCACATTAGATATTTGTAAAAGCCGTTTTGGTTTGCTAACGCCCTCTTATTATTGCTGCAACCTTCTGGCTGGGATGCCAGGCGTAGGCAATTTGCTCCACTGTATAACTTGTTAACAAAGAGACGAACTGCTGCCTCCACGCCAGGAAGTGCTTCAAGAGGCCTCGTGTGCTGCAGAATCAAATGTGACCTGCAGAAGTGAGGTGGAGGAGAGCAGTGAGTGCTGCTGGGGCCTGGAGCTCTCGGCTGCAGAGGGACCCTGGGGTGTCTGTGTGTCCCTGCGGGCTCCTGGGGTGGGAGCAGAGCTGGGGCCCACTCGTGCAGAGCCGCTGAACACAACAGGCTGAACACAAACATACAGGTGGCACCAGAGCTTCAAAGCAGTTTTTCCCTCTATCTGTCTCTCCCTTTTCTTTTTTTAATTTGGCTTTCATTAGTTCCTATGGTAACCATGAATATGTCTGAGGGACTTGAGACTGGAGAGAATAAGTGGATGCTGCAGAGGGGGAGCGCCGGAGGAGGGAGATTGGCAGTCCTGGCATCGTGGTCAGGGTGTGCACGGCCTCATTCTGTTCCGGGAGGCATCGGGACGCACTCGCAGGTGCAGTCGGCGAGCAAACGTGCTGCAGAGCTCCGAGCGTCTCTGTGCTGGTCAGGAGCTGCTGCTGAGCTGCTGCCTTTGGGTCTGGCCTCCAAAATGCCCAGGAAGCTCTGGTGAGTGCAGGTCCAGCCCCATGCCCCATGCCCGGCGTGCTTTGGCTTTGCAGCTGGCAGTGCGTGCAGAGCTTCGCTTTGTGCAGCAGTTCTGCTGCTGCAAAGTGTGCAGCAAAGGCTCTGGAGGTGCTGGGGCACTCAGAAGGGTTGCATTGAGGTTCTGACATGCGGAGCCATGGGCTGCTCTGCAGAGCTCAGGTGTGTTTGTGCTGTGAGCCGTGGCTGTGGGCTGCTCTCGGGAGGTGCCACCAAGTGCTGCCTGGCTGCATGCAGCCCTGCTGGGGGCTGGCAGCTCTCTGGGCTGGAGCCGGTGCTGGGGAGTGTGGGATGGAGGGATGCTGCCGGCAGGAGCCCCGGGGGCTGACACCAGCACTGCTGTGCTGCCAGGTGGGACTGGGGCATGCAGGCAGGGATTGGTGTGTGTGGGAGCAGGATTCCAGCACAGAGCAATTCTGCAGATAGAGCCACCTCCTAGGCGGGAAAGTCATCATGACAAAGGATCATTGTGTGTCACACAGCTGCCCTGGGCCAGGTGAGCTTGCTCACACTGATCTGCACAGGGCAGATGCAGGGGCAGATGCTCCCACCCCATCCCGAGCTCATTGCAGCTCTGCGCTGGGCTCAGTGCAAGGTAGGATGCTGGGATGGGATGCAGCTGTGAGCTGCTTGGGGCTGTGCCTATGGGGACCCTCTGTCTGAGGCTTCTCCTCAGCCTTCGGGGCTCTGTTTGTTTTCTCCACTTTCTTTGTCCTTATGAAGCAAAAATCACAGTGAAATTGTGTTTCTGTGGAACAGAAGAGCCCTGTGCACCAACTGCTGCAGGTTGGGGTGTGCACAGCTCACCTTCCCACAGATAAGTGCACGGTGCTCACCTGGCAGCGCGGGGCTGAGCGAGGTGAGCTGTGCCCGAGGCTCTTCTGTGCTCGTGGATCAGAGCTGTGCTAAGGGGAGGGCAGCGAGTTGGCTTCCTGCTGGGAGCTGCGGGGCCGGCTGCCGTTATGCTGTAGCTGTGTGCTCAGGTCCTGCGAGGACAAGGTCTGGGAAGAAGATTGTCTGAGAAAATACCTTTGATTTTATTACCATCTGTGAAAATGGATAATTACGTGTAAATGTATATTTGAAGTTGCCCTCTGGCTGCAGTGGAGCATACGGCTGTGAGCAGTGAGGCAGCACACTGCATGCCTTGTTTGGGTGTGCGATTGTGGATATTCTGGGCAGCGGGATCTGCCACCTGAAGCTTTGAGAATTGGTCCCCTCACCAGCCCGGCTGCTGATGAAATTAATTAGTAAAGAAATGCGAGAGAAAAATTGCTTGTGTAGGACCGGTGTGCGAGTTGCGCACGAGCAGCGTTCCCGCAGCTCCCGGCTGTGCCGTGGGGAGGTCGGGGTGCGGCGCTGCGGGGCGGGCGGAGCTGCGGGGCGGCCTCGGGGCGAGGAGAGCCGCGGAGGCGCTGTGCTCCCACTGCCCACCAGGTGGCGCTGTGCTGCTGCCGGCGGAGGGCGGGGAGGAAGAGGATGAAGGCGGGGAGCGCTGCGAGGCGGGCGGCGTGTGGGGGCCGGCGGTGCTCGGGGCGGTGCTGGAGCCGTGCAGGGAACACCGGAGATTTGAATTATAGTTTGTGCTTGGGCTTTTGGGGCAAAAAATAAGCGCACAGAAGGGCCCGTGACACTTCCCAGACGAGTGCGGGGCAGAATCTCCGCGTGGCGCTGTGCACGGAGGAGGGATGATGGCACCCAGCTGGGATGGCTTACCGTGCGTCATCCTGAGCGGATATAAGACGCCCTTCTCACCCTTGGGAAACGCTTCTTCATTTGTGACGCTTCTGTTGTCAGCTGTATTGATTTTTATGGATGTGCATGCGGCTCATCTCATCAAAACAAGTTCTTCTGAGCTTTTCTGGTGCGATCTTTCTCGGTCCCCTGACTGTAATCTCATCCCTGTTTTTTTTGTAAAGTTTTGCTGGAAAGCTAACCATCTGTGATGGGCCCATAAATCAGCTGCTTCCCCTCGTGCACGTTTGGGTTGGTTCTCACAGTGTTTCATGTGGCAGTGAGGGGAGGGGAAGCAGAATTCACTCAGAAATGGATCGATCACTTAAAAATGTCAGTGCAAAGAAGTATCAGGGGAATGCAGCGTTGTTGCTTTCCGTGGCTGCTGTTGGATCTGAGGAATGTGGCAGAAGGGAACACCACCTGAGATGCTGCATGGAGGTCTGAGTCCTTCTGGCAATCAGAGTGCTTTAAACAAACAAACAAGCAAACACATAAACATTAAAGCCCAAACAAACAAACAGTAAAAACCCTCCGCTCTGGGTGGGTTTGGGCTCGTGCCCAGCACTATGCAGCATGACTCAATCCTGCTCTGGGAGGAGATGGCACACGTGGAGCATTTCCCTTCTTCTCACACATGACCAGCAGTGGGCACACAGACACGGCTTGTCTCTGCTCTGTGCTGTATTTGCTGCCCTGCAAGAGGGCTGTACCTGAATGCACGCAGTGCTGAAGGCACAGAGCCCTGTGCAGCGCGGGGAAGCGGAGGTGGGAGTCAGTAATTTAAAGGGAGGAATGTATAAAGCAGTGAAAGGAGGGTGAAAGTAGGGCAGTGCGTCTGGTGTCTCGGATGAATCATCGGCCAGCTCTCGCTGCTGCTGCTTTATTTGCTCCTTATGCAAAGAAGTTGGTGTCGGCTGTGTTTTCCTCACTGGTTTGGGTTGCTGGGCTGTGGAACAGGACAGCGCAGCATTGTGCCAGGCTGGTGCAGGTGGTGGCTGCCTGTCCCATAAGGTGGTGCTTCTCTGAAATCTGCGCTTTGCCCTCGTGACAGTGCTGCTGTGGGGCTGAGATAGGATGACCCTGCCCTGCCCTTCCCACAGCAGCACAGGGGTGCCCCGGAGCTGCAGTGGGGACGTGCTCTGACGCTGCTGCTGGGCCTGGGTCATCTGCAGGCAGATGGGACTGCAGAGGGTGCTGAGGGCAGCACGCTGCCATTGCACTGCCATCCTGCCAGCCTTCCTGGGCTGCTACAGCAGGCAGCGCTTGGGCTGGTGTGGCTGTCCTTGGGCAGCACTGGAGCAGAGCGCACTGTCACCTCTGGGCCGATGCAGGCAGGGCAGCTGCAGCAGCATGCAACCCTGGGCAGAGCCATCCGCATGCAGTGCTTGGGGACATTGGCTGGTGCTGTGTATGAGAGCAGAACAGCTGTCACAAATCACATTCATTTTCTAAAGGGGGGAAAAACAACTTGGAAGAAGCCTTGATATCCTGTTTTCTTTATGGACAGAAATGAATTTCAATGGGCACAAAACTGTTTGCTTTTTTTTTTTTTTCTTTTTCTTTTTCTTTTTTTCCTGTGGTATTATTTAACTCAAGAAGAAAAGTCTGGAAGGATCTGAGGGGCTTTGGCATGGTCCTGCTAAGCAGGGGCATAGAGACAGAGTCTATGCTGGTGCTCCTCAGGGTGGGGAGCACTGATCTCATGTGCAAGAGGAAAATGTTTGCAGGTGGAGGGGGAGCTGCCCCTTGGCCCAGGGTGGCTTCTGCTTGTGCCAGCCATGGGCAGCTGCTGCCACATGGCACCTGTAAGGCAGAGGTGAGCCAAGGTGGTCGGTTACCTTTTGGGCTGGGGCTGCTCGCTGCATGTTGTCCTGCAGGGCACCCCATGCTGGTGGCAGTGCTGTCGGTGCCATGAAAAGGGACATGGAAGGATGGATGGCAGGGGTTGGGTCTGCAAGGAGGGCACCCACCCCGTGGGGCAGCGGCGGTGGGACAGCCCCAGCCTTGTGGGGCTCAGCAGCTGGCTGAGAATTTCCCAATCCAGCAGTCCCAGCACTGCTCCCCTATCTGCAGTGAGCAGATGGTGCTCGCTGTTTCCAGGAAGGGTGGTTATCACTGCCGCCTCCTCCGGAGCCACCCAGCCCCATGCCCTGCAGCCATCCTCAAAGCACGTCCCAGAGTGTGCATGGGATGGAGGAGCTGTTCCCAGAGAGGGAGCGGCTGCGGCCCCAAGGACCAGGGAGTGTTTTGGCCATTCTGCCTGGTAAGCTTAACTTACATTAATGTTGGGGGCAGATCCTCTGGTGGGAACCCAGCAGAGCCCCACTGATGCTTTTGGGACTTGGCTTGGTTTTTTTTAGACTCCTTCCTCTTGGTGGCTTGCCATAGGTTCTTGGGGTTATTTGGGGGTTTATGAATGCAGAACCCCAAGCTATGACGTGCAGGCAGTTTGCTGCGATCCTTCAATATGTGCGCTGCTCCCTGGAGACAATGGACACAACACTGTGGTGTGTGCTGCTGCTGAATCCCATATGTTGAAATGTTGTCATTCCTATCACAACAGCTTTCACATGTTTAAAGCCAGATTATCTGCAATTACATCTGCCCAGAGGACTCAGCAGCCACGTGGGGCTATTTTTAGCTCTGCTTCAGAAGCAATAAACTGCGTTGGTTTGTATATTTCTTCCCTCCTGCTATATTTATGCTTTGTGAAAATAGGAGCTGTTTGCAGAGCATCAAAAGGAGGCCACCTGAAAGAATATCAGCCCTCCAAAAGCAAATATTGTTGTAATGGGGGGAGGGATGCTTAATGACTGGACTGATAAAGGCACCATCTGGCTGCGGATGTGTGCTCCTGCGTGTCCTGGTTTGCACAAGCACAGAGTGTTCCGTGGGGGCCGTGTGCTGCCCGGTGCTCCCTGGGCAGGGGGGCCCTCCCTCCCCACCCGCTGCTGCTGTGCTGGTGCCACAGGCAGTGCCTGGCTCAGGCCATGCAGCTGCAGGGTGGTGAGCTCTGGGAGCTGCACCCGCAGAGGGGCACAGCAGCACTGGGTGTGGGAGTGCAGGAGCTGTGTCAGAGCCCATGGCTGATTCCCGGCGATGATTTGATGTCACTATGCTGCTCCCATGGTTGTCGCTTCTTGCACTAAGCTGAGTCTTGGCAGCCAATGGGGCCCAGCACTGCAGCCAATGTACCTGGAAATGGGGTTTCCATCTCCAGAGCTTTCTTTCCAGTGGTGCTCATAATGTGCAGCATTGTGCTTGGTTAGCAAATGGCAGGCAGTGATCAGCTGAGAACATCATGTCGGTAAAGTCAGTTGTAAAAGGCTGGAGCATCTCAGGTCCCTATCTGGGAGAGAGACGGGGAGGTTTGATAGGTGCATGGATAGGTTGGGGCTGTACTGTGAAATCTCTCTGAAGACTCAAAGGTCACTCCTCTCAGATACAGTCCTCTCTGATTCCTCTCAAATGTTACTGGTGTCACGTACCATGCACCATGACAGCTCCTTCTTCACACAAGCAGTTTGCTGCTAATCCTCTCCAATTTGGAAAGCTGAGCTCAGTGTTCTTTTTGCTGGGATGATGCGGATTCTGTGACTCGGTGACATCCTGATAATAATGAGCAGCCCTAGCTCAAATGGGTTGTGAGAGTGGGGAACAACTCCCATTGGGTCTTCAGCAGAGCTCCAGCCATCAATGCAGCTGCAGGAACTAAAGGGTTTGCTCTATGCTTGCATGTTAAACGGAAGATGGGGAGGTTTGCTGCAGGGCAGGAAAAACAGGGGTAGTGGTAGAGGATCGAGTTGGGGGCTATGTTGTCCTCTCCCTGGCAGTACTCAGGGCTGAGAAATGGAGCATGGCAGTCCTGCTATCACTCTCCTTTGTGAACAGGAAGCAGCGTTGCTCTGAGCGGCTGCGCTGTGCCAGCACTCCTGCTGCAGCTCTGCCCATGGCTGTGCTGGGCTGTTCAGCCCTGCTCCTCCTTGGTCAGGCCATACAGCATGAGACACTGAACGACGAAAATGCCCATTTGCCAACACCATCTACTGCACTTTGTATCTTTTAATCAAGAGCAAGAGGCAAGGGAAAGGCTGTAGAACAATAGAAACCCATTTCTGAGCGTGATTGACTTGAGCGCACTCCCTATTGTGGGGATGTGTCACTGAGATAATACCCATGTTTTAGCTCTACAAATTATGCCTTTTCACTTGCTTGCATCAAACAAGGTGTCAGAGGGAGACAGTAAGGGAGCTGCTGGATCCCTGGCGCGGGCGGAGGAGTGCAGCTCAGAGTGCCACGTTCCTGTGGTGCTGGGGCACCGCATTGCACACCGCTGCCAGCAGTGCAGGGTGGAGCAGGGCAGTGGGTCCTCCGGGTCCCGGGGAGGAGGAGAGCTCTCTTCTGCCTGGCACTGGCCTGCTGTGGGTCCCAGGACCAGGCTGGAGAACGGCTGCAGGACAGGCTCATCCTCTTGCTGGCTCCAGAGCACCGGGCACATCACTGGTGTTGGTTTGCTGCGCATCCTGAGTCTGGCTTTATTAATGATGCTAATGATAGATGATGGCATTTAGCTCACTGATTTGCTGGTGAATTTCAAAGGAACTGCTCCGACTGTAAAGACTTATTTCCTCTGCTGATTTGATCTGATTTAATTTAATGCTGAAATCTTGAAACTTGTTTCTTCAGAAAGCCTTGATTCATAGCAAAAAATACCCCAAGTTATCAGGCGTATGATTTCCATTTAATTATGCTGCTGCCGTAGGCACGGCGACTCCGTGCTGCGTTCCACCAAGAGATGAGGTGCAGCCAAGCTGGAGCTGCCCGGGGGCTCAGCCCTGGCACCCGGTGCTGCACCCCGATCTTATCTTCTCTCTGCCCCTGCTCCTCTGCCTGCCCTGCAGTACTTCACTTCCTCTCCCTGTGCTCCCGTTTCCATGCCCTCCGAAGGGCTTTGATCTGCTGTGTCCCATTGGCTCTGCGAGGCATGGCGGGGCTGGACACCACGATGTGCTCCTGTGTGTGCTGCCCAGGGGCCTCCTGACAGCTTCCCGGCTGCGTCTGTGGGGTGGCTGTTGAAGAGGGAGCAGTTACAAAAATAACACTGTGAGAACCTGTGGACATACAGAAATATAAGATAGGTGTCTGTAGGTACAGATGGTTATCTACAGATCTTCTCACATAAAAGAGACCGCAGCCCCTGGGCTACCAGTGATGGCTTTGTGCTGAAGACAGAGCAGAGTGCTCCCATCTGTCCCACAGTTTTTTGGGTCTGGGGGTGTCACTGCAGTGCCTGGGGTGAAGGGTTCTGCCCTCTTTGCTTAGCCTCTCTTTGTCTACAAGGTTTCTTTGCAAGCTGTGACTGTAACGCAGGTAGTTTTCCTGTGAGATGTGACCCATTGTGGCCAGGCATCTTGTGGCTGGCACTGGAGCAGCGGGCACAGATTTGGCCCCAGAGCAGTTGGCTGCCAAGTCAGGCTCCTGCCAGGTCAGTGCTGCATGCCTCCGCCTGCACCGGGCAGCTGATGGCAAAGGGCAGAGGATGCTGCAGGCATTGCACGGCCCTGTCACTGCGCTCTGGTACAGCTCAAACACAAATAGCCACACTGAAATTCACTTTCTGTCCTTTGTGCTTTAAGTTTGCTTCAAGGTGATAGTACAGATTCGTTTATTATCGCTGTGCTAACAGCGTAGAGTTTGCATTCTGCCTGCTGTTGCAGTGACGTGAAGGGGTTCACCTGGCAGGAAGGCACCCAGCAGCCCATGCTGGCAGCACCCCTGCACTTCCCTACGCCGCGGAGGCAGCACACAGCCCCCCTCAGCTGATGCTTTCCTACGGTTCTGACAGTTTCAGTCTAAGCTCACCAGCAGACACAGCTGTTCCAGGTGGGTTTTAAAGTCAGATTAACTGCATGAATGTGGCAGCAGTGGCACAGTGCTGCCAATCCTGTGCGTGCTGCAGCGATGAGCTGCTCTGCACAATGCTATGGGCACTGTGGAGCACAGTGCAGGGCAGAGCTGCTGCCGATCCCACACCCCTCTGTCATGCAGTAATGGCTGCATGGTTTGCAGGAACAGGGGTCTGTTTGCAAGCAGCAGAAAACAGCTGGTTGCATTGAGCAATGCATGTGCTGAGAGACTCATCCTGCTCTTTTCTGTGGAGCAGAAACACAGGCAGCAGTTTAGGCAGGGCTGAAGGTCCAGGTTCCCAGAGAGGAGCAATTTGCACCGCTGGAGTTAACTGAGTGGTGTTTCTGCCTCTTGCTGAAGCTCAAATTGCTCCTGATCTCCCTTCCACAGGACACGAAGGGGCCCATGTGTGCCTCTGGGGATGCTGCCGGTGTGGCTGTGCACTGCCCCATACCCACTGACAGGTGCTATGCCCTAGCATTGCTCTATGCCCATCTGCTGCTCCCCAGCAGCACAGCTTATCTGAGGTTCTGTTGATCTGCAAACACTGCTGCCGCTCTCATGGGGGACCTGTTCCATTTTTAATGGGTACTGATATCTACCTGCACTTTGGCTTCCCTGCAAGACGAGAGGTCATCTGTTTGTAATGAATTTTTGCTCTTTCACTGCAGCTTTGATTGCTTTCCCTGTTTGTTTCCTGGGCAGGCCAATAATTGTACTGCCGAGATGGAACACTGTGAGCCCCGCTTTGCTGAGGGCAGGCAGAAGGTCAAGGCGTGCTCTGGGCTCTTGGTGCAGCTGCTCAGGTGCATGCATTGTCCCCATGGTGGCAGTACCAGCTGCTGTGGCAGCACAGGGTCACACCAGACCCTGCTTTGTGCACAGGGCTGCCGGTGCTGGGCTGTCTGTGTTCTAGGAGTGCTGTTGCCTGAGCGCAATGGAAACACCAGAGCCCACTGCCTTTGTCTGTGGCCAAGGTGCTGGGGCTGCTGGAGGCACACAGCACTCATCCTGCACCGCGCTGGGGAGAACCAGGCCCAGTGCCTTCGGTCCCACATTTCCTGCAGCCACGGCAGCGGGATGCTCACCGCCATGGGCAGGCAGTGGAGAGCAGGGAGCACTGCCCCTCCCTCCTCGCTTTGTTTGCTAGCTGCTAAACAAATGACCTTCTATCAAGAAAACAATTGAATTGAGTTTTCTGACCTTATTAAATCTCTCCATATGGAGAAGAGGTAGCAAGCTGGATGTGGGCACAGCAGCCTCCACCCTGCAACCAAGGAGCAGTGCAGACTCTACGTGCAGCACTCTGTGCACCTCCTGCCCGCAGACTGGCTGTGCTGCACACAGACCCCTCCCCAGCTGCCCTTGGGCTCTGTCAGCGGTGTGTGCTGAGGCTGAGAACCTCACCTGCATCACAGCTGTGTCTCAGCTCCACCAGGGGCCAGAGCACATTGCTCCCCTGCTGACGGGAAGCGGCAGCCTGAGCTGGGCTCCCGGTGCAGAGGGGTCCTGCTGCCCCTTGGGCCGCTCTGCAGATCCCAGAGCTGTGCTTTTACAGACTTGGGATCTGCATGAAGTACACGGCCAGTCTGAGGCTGCTGCAGCAAGCCCTGATCTTCTGGCCCTCATGTAAGGACGTGTGTTTATTGTTTGAAGAGGATGTTGATCCTGAACAGCAGACCAGCAGGGACTGTGCCCAGAGCAGAAGCAGGTTGGGAGTTTCCTTGTCTCGTTGGTGGGTTCTCTGTAACCATCTGTAACATGAAAAGTGATTAAGCTTTCTCAAAGTCACCTTTTGCTGCTCTTAATGATGCAGCAGTGCTGGAGTCGATGCTCTGGAGGCTGTCAGCTCCTGGGGCTGAGGGATGTTTCATCTGAAGGGAAAAACCTCATCTGCCTCGTGATTCCTTGATATTTCCTTTGTGTCTTTCTGACATATAGCTCTAATCAGATTACTTGGGGCTGGATGTAACATAATCTAAAGCTCAGTTTCTTGTGATGCTTAAAACTGGATGTACTCCTATCCTCATCCTGCAGCACATTTTTAAATGCTGTAATCACCTTCTTCATTTGCAAGCTCCCAAATCCTTTTCTTCCTATGACAGGAGCACAGGGATGTGGCTGCTCCCGTAGAAAACAGGTCGCTGTTTCTGCCTGTGCTCCACGCTGCCAATGCTCCCTTCCTGCCTTTCTCCTCTGGTGTGGGCAGAGCTGCAGCACCCATTTCATCCACTGGGACCATGGCTGTGTGCCATGGTAGGGTGCAGGGCTGGGCTGTGCTGTGGGCAGCAGTGAGCAGCTCGGTCTCACTGACGTACTAACACAAAAGCCAGAGCCAACCCGTGAATTTTCAGTATTAACCACATCGCTTATTTGGGGGAGATTCTACAATGTCGGGGATGAAGGTTTGGTCTTCTCACAGTGTGGCATTTTCAGATCTGCCTTTCTTAGCAGAATGTCCAGGAGAAAATGCCAAGCGCTGCACTACCAATCCAGCAGCCCAGGTGATTTATTAATCATAGTGTGTAATTGTTCCAACCTGAAACAACTTCTCCCAAGCCCCTCAGGACTCAATTTTGTAGTTCACTGCAAATACTGTTTTCTCCGAAGCAGAACCACCCGGGCAATTCTGGAGAGTTATTTCTTCCTAAAGCAGTGGCAGCTGCTCAGCTCGGAGGTTATTTGGGCACTGCAGAGGTAACGCTGCGGCTCTCAGAAAGGACAAAGATTCAGAGGAGCCCCCGAGGTGGTGGGGGTCCCCTCCCAGCTGATGGCCCCGTGAAGATGAAATGCGATGCATTGCATGGGGCACAACAACAGCCCGGAGCCAAAGTGGAAGTTCCACCTGCCCTCTTACTGCCCGTATCCTCTCCTACAGCACACGCTGCCCCTGGCCGTGCTCACAAGGACACCTAAAGATGCTCACAAGGACACCTGAAGATGCTCACTGTGGCGCTTGGCGGCTCAGCCCTGAGCAGGAGCAGTTCTGGCAGACGGATCTCACTGGAGCTGACTGTGCCCCTGTGCAGTGCTGCTCTGCCCTGCAGTGTCCCTGGGGAGCTGAGCACGGCCCTACCTGCCTGCTCCGACCCTCACCATCGTCACCCTGCCCTCCTGCTATGAATTATAGATCCAGTGCAAACGAAGTCCAGAAGAAATTGATTACAGCAAAGACTTGTTTGCAGAACTTGAGTGGAGAGGAGAATACAGCTAAGTGTGTCTGCGTAAAGTGATTCTCTATTTCCAAATATGAGAGAATTGAACATCTTTAAAAATCAATACAAAGCCACTTCAGCATAAAACAAGGGAAGATTAATACTTAACTTGTCTGGAAGTGGGGAGGAGAGACAGTGGAAGATGTCTCCAGAGACAAAGAGAGACTCAATGAGATCTGAAGCCTCTTGTTTAATGTGAGAGGTAAAAGGTTTAAAATTAAAACCCCTCCCCCTCCATTAAATGAAAGCTAATGAGGTGCTGCAGAACTGATACCATTTGACATTGAAATGGGCTCTGGTTTCTTTTCTTTTTTTTTTTTTCCTATGCCTCAGAAATTTGTCAGACTGATGATTTCTTCTTGGAAGCAGCCGGGTGTTTCCACAGGAACAAACTGATTTGCTGGTTCAACCAAAACTTCATTAAAAGACTTTGCAGTATGTGTTAGTGAAAGTGAGGGCAGCGTCCAGGGTTAATGTATTTTTTCCTTCTGTCTACTTGCATCCTCTTGCCCACTGTGAGCAGTTTGGTATCCTCAGATGTTGTCCTGGGGAGGCACAAACACATCCTGGGTGCTTTGTGAGCTGGTTGGGTTCTTTGTTCTGGAGAGGTAAGGAGTTCTGTGCTCGTGTGTTGCAGTGACTTTGGCTGCTGCATGGGGGCTGCTCTGCCCCAGTATTCCCAGAGGCCCACTACAGAGCTGTTAAAATATTAATCTTAGGTTTAAGTCTAGATCTCAAATGTTTCAGGAGTCGTGTGTGCTGTGCTGGTGAATGCAGGTGGGGCAGCCATGGCTGTGCTGCAGTCAGGTTGTCCTCAGGCTGAATCAGCGTGGCACGTGGACAGAAACAACATTCCATGCACTTCTGTCTGACTTGGAGTGGAATGCATAAAGAAATCGCAATGAAGATGATGGGGCTCTTGTTTGAATTCAAAGAACACATCTGGTTAGGGCTTGTGCTGGGGCAACGAGGCACTGCACAGGTTACTCAGAGAGGAGGTGCTGCCCCATCCCTGCAGACAGCGGAGGTGGAGGGGCTCTGAGCACTGATGGAGCTGTGGCTGTCCCTGTTTGTTGTGAGGCAGTGGAACCCGATGGCCTTTAAGGGCCCTTTCCAACTCAGAGTGCAGTCAGCGCAGCGCAGCCCCTCCGTGTTCCTGTTGGCAATCGGGGGCACAGAGGAAGGTGGGGGGAGTGGAGGGACCCGGCCGTTTTATTGCCGTGGCAACATCGACATCCAGGGAAGGGTGCTGAGCTCGTGGAGTAAATCACTGAGTTTACTTAATGAAAAAAAGTATCTGTTGCCAGGAACAAGCTGCGTGCTAGCTCAGCTCCTGCTTAGGGGCCGAACCCGGGACTCGCGGTGCTTTGGCCTGGCTGCTGCAGCGGGTGGGGATGTGGGGACGCTGGGACCTCGGTCCCCGGCACTGGCACGGCCGCAGCCCGACGTGGAGCAGCCTCGGACTGTCCTTAAAGGAGAGGTTTCGCAATGTCTGCCAAAAGCAGAAGGAAACGGTTGCAAGACGGGAAAAAATCCTTCCCACTGTTCGGATATAAGGGGGTTGGAACCGAACCTCATCCTCTCGGGCGCTGAGAAGCCCCGCAGTTCGGGGGAGTCGCGGGCCGTTTTCGTTAAAACCTCGGCGTGAGAAGAGCAGAGCCGTGCGGTGTGGCGGGGGCTCGGCGCAGCCCGGCTCTCCGTGCACGCGGCGTCTTCCGAACCCCGCTAACCCGGCAGCGCGGATCCCCGGGCAGCTCCAGCTCGCCCCGCCGCGCTGCTTCGGGCGCTCGTCTCCGCTCTTTTCGTCGTCGCCGCGGGCGCGAGAGGGGAAAAAGGGAAAAAAGCGGAGCAGCGTGCGGCAGCCGCCTCGCCCCGCCCGCAGCCGTACCCAGAGCCCGGCGCGGCCCGGCCGTGCGCGCAGGGGGGGCGCGGCGGGCGGGAGCGCGCGGGGAGGCGCGAGGAACGCGGGCGCGCCGCCGCCGCCGCAGGTGCCGCGCTGGGGCCGGGCGGGCGCGGGGCCGCAGAGCGGCGATGTCCCGGGCGGATGCCGGCAGGATGCACTCCCGGCGGGCCGGCATCCGCGCGGCCGTGGTGCTGATCGGGCTGCTGCACAAGTCCAGGAAGCAGAACAAGGAGAAAAGGTAGAGCGCAAGTTCGTTCCTTTTCTTCTCTCTTTATTGAAGGGTTAAAAAGAAATCTGTCCTTGCCGTTGGGTAGCCCGAGTGCGAGCTCCGGGCCGGGGGACTGTAATCGCGCGGGAGCGGTGTGCGCCGTGTTCCCGGTGCCGGCCAGGCCGTCGCTGCGGCGGTGCTGGGTCGGTACCGGCGGGTGGGGGTTACCTCCGCGCAGGGCGGCGGGATCGGGGGCTGCAGCCGCTCGCGGCGCTCCCCGAGCAGTGCCGGCTGCGTGCGCTGCTGTGCAAGGCGAGCCCGAGCCCGATTCTTTGGCATGAGAACATTGAGGACCGCTTTCGGTGCCCGTGGAACTGCTTTAACTCAGCGAACAGCTTTGTCTCCTCGCTGAGGAACAGCTGACAAATGGTTTCATCTTTCATTGACTAAGTCACGGATTGTACTTTATGTTCAACTCCGTGTATTGAGGAAGTAGCCTCTTTGCAATATTGTGTGAGCTGGCGTCTGCTCTGCACGGCTCCCGCATCCCCCCACTTATTAGTGCGAATTGCTGTTTGCTTCAAAGCCTCTCCACACTCTGATTTATTTGTGTGGTCTCGGTCAGGGAGTTCTCTCCTCCAGGACTGCGCTGCTCTGGCAACTTTGTTGTTAAAAATAGTCCGAAATATGCATCCCAATCCCAGTGGTGTGCATACCTCCCATTCGGGGTGGGAGCAGCATGGGCACTGCTGCAGATTGATGGTTTCCTTTTTGTGTTGTTGTTGAAATGGTGATTTTTAAACAAAAACATATGAACGAAGAACTGATTATGTGGAGTCTTTCTTGTAACTACACAACTCAGCACACCGACCCTTGGGAGTTCCTTCTGCCCTCACCCCACAGTTTTGGGTCATGGGGCCCTGTGTTCTGCTGCTGGAGGTGCTGTGCATGGGCCGTGGGTGTGCTGGGCAGCAGGATTTTAGGGTTGCTTTCTGTGTAGCTCTGCTGCTGCTGCTGCTCTGAGATATTTTCTCCTTTGCTGGGGCTTTAGGTAGAGCATCGAAGCTCCCAAAGTGATTCCTTCCCATGGCGTGCCAGATTTCTATGAATGAGCTCAGAATGACACCTGAAGGCTGAGAAAAAAATCTGGCTCCAAACTCATGGAATCTGCCCCGTAACACAGGAGCCTGATTTTTTGGATTTTGTTCCCCATCAAGTTGAGCAGAAACCCTCCCAGCGATGCTCTGGCTGCGGGGTTTATTCAGAACATTGAGAGTCATACAGACACCTCAAGGGGAGAACCAGACCCTCAGGAATTTTTTCTCCTGTCTGCTGTGGTCTGAGGAGCCTTCATGGGAGCAATAGTGAGAATTCAAGCAGTACTTTAATGTGGCTGTTTCATCTTATGCAAACTGCCAGGGCCATCAAAGTGACATAATCTGCAGGAAAAGGAAGGGACTGTTAGCGGTGTAGTCAAAAGGGACTCTGTTCCTCCACCTGCTCCTATTTTCTTTTTTTCCTCCTACATTCAGGCTTTGTTCTGCATTTGCAATTGAATTTTGCTTTCCATGAGCCATATGCAAGTCTGGCAGGATTGGTGGCAGCTGCGGAGTCCCTGGTGGCCCACGTCCCTGTCTTATTAGCAACCAGCAAAGTACAGCACAGCAAATGGACTTTGGCAGGCTCCCGTTGCAGGAGCAAGGCGATGCTCACCTGGGCGCTCCGTAGGTCTGTGCCTGTCCTGCACTCAGGCTGAGGCAGAGAAGCAGCGCCCTGCACCGACACAAGGTGCAGACCTTGCTGAAGTCATCGGGGTGAAATCTTTGCACTGCTGAAGTTGATTTAAACATTCCCATTTGTTTCAGTGGGGTCAGGGGTTCACTCACTAAGGCATCCCATGGATTTCTGGTCCCTCCCCACCATTGGAACTGCTCCCGTTCCCCTGCCCCACAGCCCAGGGGCCAGATGGAGGCAGCATCTCTCTGCTCGGTGCTGTTCTGCATGTGGTCGGAGGCTCTGGTTTCTGGGAGCTGTTCTGTTTAATTTGCAAATTATTGAATCAGTTTAGAAGCGGCTGCCCAAGGTTCCTTGGCTCATGTTTTTTCAGGAATCAGATCAGACAATCCTTCTGGTATTAAATGGTCCATGAGTCCCTTGGCTGATTTATCCAAATGCTGCTGGAAATCATTGCTTCCTCTCCACTCCTAGAAGTGAGACCAGAGAACAAAATCTGCGAGTGATAAAAATCTCTTTCCAGCATTATTCACAGAGCCAGCTGTAGTCTCCTACCAAGACAAAGTGGGAAGTCCTTGGTGGGCTGGAAGGGCTCCAGCTCCCATCCAGCTGCAGACAGCAGCACGAGTGGGACAGGCGGGCGCTGAGTGTGCCATGCCCTCCTGAAACAGCACAGCAGCAACGCCTGCACGAGTGCAGGGTGTCCTGAACTGCTCCAACTACAGTTACTCGTGGTGCAGGGGAGTAATTAAAGCTATAGCTGTTTGTAGTTAAATGTCACCTTGCTCTGAGCAGGGCTTTGGTTCCTTGCTTGTGCACGCTGTGCAGTTGCGGCAGCTCTGTGCACATAGATGCAGGCTGGTAGTCTGGAAACACAAAATTTACTGCAAACAACCTAGACCAGAAAATATTGTTCTCTTTCTTTGCTGGTTTTCAGGCTTCAGTGCAGAAAAGCGATAGGTAGCCAAGGGTTACTGGGGAAAATGTTGCACTGTTGAGGCTCTGCCCACACCTGCCCTGAGCTGTGGTGCACCTGCAGCACTGGGGCCGGAGCCGGGCAACCCTGCAGTGCGTGCCCATGGCCGTCCCCTGGTGCACAGGGCTGCATGGGGCCAGTGCTGCCCGTGGGCCCTGTCTGGGTGAGCCCAGGAGTGGCTGTGGGGCCGTGGCGGTGCGGGCGGGGAGTCAGCCTTTGGGCAAACTTCAGATGTTGGGCACTGAATGTTAAATAAATGAGAGAGGGAGCAGCTGGCAAGGTGAGGCCCATCAAGGGCAAAAAAAAACGACGGCTCCAAAAATAGAGGCTGTTAATTTACAGAACATCTTTACTGTCCTTCTCAAGGATAAAGCATCCCGACAGCTGAACTTGTTGCAGATGGGTGTGCTGTGAGGGATTAACACCTCCATGGGCCAGGTTTCATCAGCAGAATTAAGCGAAGGCATAAATGTAACCTGTGATGCTCCGAGCACTTAATTGACACAGCATAACAAAAGGCAGCGCTTACTGCTCGCTGCAAAACGGCGTCACATAATATGTTGACATCTCCCCTTCCCACGCACAATTTGTATCAATGCTCTGTCAGGTTAGACTGCCTGGTAAATCAGACGAACAAACAAAAAGGCAGAATGTGTGCAGAAGTCTTTTGTTAGATGTCAGTGAGAATATAGGAAGAAAGGTACAGCTGAGAGCTCTGTACAAGGTGCTTGTGTCCTTGCTTGTGTCCACACAGCCATGCCATGCCTTGCAGGGGCTGCATCTTGGTTCCAGCCCAGCTCGTGCCCGGAAAAGCCCTGCGATGTTCCTGGAGGATCAGTGGGTGGAGAGTATCTCAGTGCCCAGCTGCCTGGTGGAGCTTGGATGGCACAGCCGGAGGAGGTGGACCAATGTGGTTGCTGGTGGGTGGAAGTGGCCACCTTCCTTCCCACAAAGATCCCCAAAATGGGTTTTTAAAGGCAAACAAACCTATCCATGATGTGATTATGTTGGAATTCTGGTGTTGTCCCAGGCTGGCACAGAGCAAGCCTCCCAGGCTGGGGCCGTGTACATGGTGCCATGATGGTGCTGTGGGCTGTCATTAGCAGGGCAGCTGGTGTGGGACTTCTTGTCCATGCTCCTGATTTCCTGATTGCCAGGGAGCTCCTCACGGTGCAGCAGTGCTGCCTTGCTGCTGGGTGCATTCAGCAGTGCAGCACAGTGAGGGCATGCTCCGCACCCAGCAGCACGTTTTGAGCAGCGGTTCAGCACACCAGCACGGTCTGCCAGGTTCAGGACCTGAATTTGTTCATGCTTCTGGGATGTGACCAGAAGTGCTCTGAATGTCAGAGAATGACTCCACCCATCCTGGCTGCTCTGTGGGTTCCCGGTGCCCGCGCTCAGAACGGGGCAGTGCCGCAGAGCCGGCGGTGTGTTGGTTCCTGCTCCCCTTCAGAAAACCCTGCGGCTGGGCCTGGTAACTGCATTAAGGTATTTCCTTAATTAGATTTACTAAGTATGTAGGATTCTAATTCTTTTTTTTGCCTTCTTTCTTAATTTGCCTAATGAGGAAAATGAAGAAATAACATTACCTAAGTGATGTCTGCGCAGCTTTCCGGGAAGCCTCTGCCTCGCCCGGTTTGCCCTGGCCCTGCAGGGCTCAGTGAGGGGCAGCCCGGCCTCCATCCCTCTCTTCCCTCCCCCCTATGCTGATTGTCCCACTGCAGCTGCGGGTGAGCTCGGGGCAGAGCTGGTGGCTGCGGGCTGTGCTGTGCTGTGAGGTGCTCGGGGCGGCACAGCGCTGTGCCAGATGCCAAGGTCCCTGTGCTGGTGGCGCTGTGAGCTCTGCTGTGAGCTTCAGGTGGGCTCCCGGGGCTGCCGTGCCCTGTGCAGGTGGGGACACACCGACCTTCCCCCGAGCCATTCATCATCCCATGAGGGCAGACTGCTGGGAGTTGGGCTGGTGGCCCTTGATCCTGGTGCTGACAGAGGACTGAATCACTGCGCTCGGTGCTGCAGGTCACCACAGGGTGCTGCTGGCATCAGGGCTGATTGCTGGTGAATGTTCTGTGTGCTCACCCTGAAGTGAGATTGCAGCTCCAGCAGTTTGGCCCCAAAGAAGCAATCAACATGTGATAACAGAACACGTTGTTAACTTGTGCGAGTGATTTTATAATACTTAGAATGCGATGCTATGGCAACCTATTACAAATCCCAGATCAAATGGAATTATTTGTATGCATCCCCATAACTTTCATCTTTGGAGGTCTGTGCCTTTGAGGCTGCTCTGCAGATTGGTGCAATCAGACAGAAAGAGGGTTGAAAGGAAGAGAGCAAAGATGGGTGCTTGTGTCCATGTCCGGCTGCCTGCAGTGCTCCAGGAAGTCGTAGAGCAAAGAGTGCAAATTGCCATCTGGGCACCTTCTCAGCAGTGGAGCTGCGGTGAGTTTGTGGGGAATAGGAAGGGAGGGAACTAAATGGTCAACGAGGGCGGTCAGCACGTGGCTTCTGCTGCTGCCCATATGCGGTCTTATAGCATTTCCATTCATTTCTTGGGTGTTGGCCCTGGGTCAAGGCTACTGATGGGGGCCTGAGTCCTTCATTATCCCGTGACCCACCGCTGGCTCCGTGGTCAATTTGAGTCCATGACTTCCAGTTCCATAGTTATTAACTATCAGGGAACTATTGATCTGTGTCCTGTTAGCACCTTCCCCCGGATCTCAGCACTGAGCTGCAGCCCCTTGCCTATGCTCTCTGTGCCTGGCTGAGGGCTGAGGACCAGGCAGGGCAGGAGCCCCGCACTGCCCTGTCCTACATGCTCAGCTGGGTGCGTGAGTGCGTACATGTGTGTGTCTCAACAGATGGAGTCAAAGTCCATCAGGGCCAGGAGACGTCTGTTAGCAGAAGCAATTGTAAATACGAGCAGGAAGGCAGGAGGAGCAGCGGGCAGCCCTGTCAGGTCCTTCTCAATCTGTCATTGCAGGGACATCCCTGCACAGCTGCCCTTTGCCTTGCACTGTAGCAGTGGGGTTCTGCTTTTGCCACAGTGGTCTCAGAGAAAACCAGGTCTGCAAGGGCGATGTGGCAGCTCCTTGTGAAACACCACAGGCACGTTCTGCATTGGTGCAGCTGTTTCTCCTGCAGTGCAGCGCTGTCCAGTCCGCAGTGCCCAGCGTGCTGTTCTGCAGTGCAGGGTGCCCAGCAGTGCCCGGCTGGCATAGAGACGCACTGCAGGGATGTGCTGCAGGGACGTGCTATGGGGTGTGCCCCTCCAGCTCAGGGCTGGGAGCAAAGTGAGGCTAATGCAGGGCAGACTCTGGGCAGTTTGTGGAAAGAAGCTCTGCTGGTGTCCCAGTGTCGGCTGCAGGCACCTACCACTGTCTGGGGAGGCCCTGGTGTGCACTGCTGCTCAGCTCCCCATGCACTGCCTCACGCTGTGCTGTGCCATCCCAGGCGGGCTGCCATGGGAGCAAACCTCGTTACTGCGTGATAAACAGTTGGACATTTTGGCCCCGTTTCTGCAAGACTAACCTGGCAGGAACGAGAGGAAACAAAATTAAATCTCAGATTTTCTGACTCCCGGAGTAGCATCTGGCAGTACTGCTGCGTGTGACGATTTGATTGTCTGCCTGAGAAGGGATTTTTTTTTTAAAGGCACAGAGTGTTTTTATCAAATCATCAGTGGAGGGCTTTGAGTGCAGCTTCTCAAGGCTGAGGAGAGTGTGGGGTTGCATTTTTTGGCAGGCTCTTGGTACAGTTCTTTTTCCCCTGCTTTCCAGTGTCACATCCCCATGAGACCACCGTGCCAGTGCCACTCTGCTGTGGGGATCCATGTGGTTGGCCCTTGCCAAAGCCCAATCTGGTGGAGCCTGGGGGGGTTCACGCAGCACCGCCATGCTGAGCTCTCTGGGGCCGTGGTGCTGAGACACGAGGCCGGTTCAACCAAAAGAGACCGGTCACCCATGTTCCTTCTCTCCTGCCTCCCAGACTGGGCTGCAGGGGTTGCTGACGGCACCTGTTCTGTTTTGCAGGAAGCAGGAGCTGCTGAGCAGCACGGATGTGACCCTCCCGGAGCGGCCACTGTCACCTCCGCTCACTGCCCCCCCCACCATGAAGGTGAGTGCTGCACTGCGGGGCTGAGCACCCTGTGCCGGGGCCGTGGGCGCGCAGTCCGGGCTGGGTGCTGCTTTTGGAAACGGAGCCGGCAAGGAGCGGCACTTCCAACGCAGCGCCTGTAGCAGCCGGGGCCGTTCCGAGCGGAGCAGAGTAGGTGGTTTCTGGAGAGCAGCCGGCAGTATGTTCAGACACCATCAGCTACAGCGCGGTGCGCGTGCCAGCGGGCCCCATTCTGCTGCTGCCGCGTTACGCAATGCCGAGCGGCGGTGCCAGGTGGGTGCAGAGCCCAGTGCTGCTGTCTGATCGGCCCCAGCTCCATGTGCTGCCCCAGGCACCCACCTGCGTGCTCCTTGGCCCCAGCGTAAGCCTTTGAGGTGCGCAGCTCCTTTGCTCTCGTCGGAGTAACCCAAGCAATTAGTGCGAGTGGAGCTTCCAGACAAAGGAAATGGCAGCTCTTCCCCCTGGGTAGCTGCAAAGCATTCGATATGTTGCCACCTGGGAAATTACTCATTAAACTGGTGAAGATGAGATCGAAGAGAAGCTTACGAGACAGCTGAGAACCTGGTTAAATGGTTGTTAAGAGGAGGGGGGCTGGGGAAGAACTGAGCTAGAGAAGTTTATTAGTGAGGTTTCTCAAGTTTTGGCTCATTTGCACTTATGTTGGTGGCCTGGGTGCACAAAGCAGGAGTGAGCTGGCAGAGCACACTGGTGGATGGCGGGCATTGTGAGGGGCTGGGACTAAGTAGGGTGGGATAGGGGGACACACGGAGCTGGCAGTGAGTCCTGCCCGGCACAGCTCGCTCACTCCTTCCTGCCTTGCAGCAGCCCCCAGCCAGGAGCTCGCAGCTGAGCTGCACAGAGTGAGGAGGTTCATCCCTGCATGCACTTTGTGCTTTCTGCTTAATTCTGGGCACAGGCTGCAGACAGCTTGCTGGAGGCACTGGCTTCCTGCAGCACAGCCCATTGCTAATTCAGCTGTGTGAGCAAACTCCTTCTAAGAGCATGCAAGCTATGCCAGCAAAAATGTGTTTTCCTGGTGTAACTCAAAATCCTTGAAGGAGGCAAACTACAATGGCAAAAACCTTTTTTGCTAGTGTAATACCACAGTGAGGCTTGCTTCCCACCAGCCCTCAGCGGGAGGAATTTGTCTGGCACTTGTAATGGGCATCACCGTGCAGGAACAGAGCGGCAGACCGAGCCAAAAGTGAGCAGAGCGGAGCGGCCACGGGGCAAAGCCATCCGTCTGCTCCTGGGCTCCCCTGCTGCTCTGCTAAGTCCGCCCTGGAAACTCAAGGGGAGAGGAAGGGGCAGCGGGTGCAGACAGGGACACGGCTCCGGGGGCAGTCATGGCCTTGCAGCCGCCTCGCAGTCACAGGCACTTCCAGCCAGGGGACAGGTGGGCACGGCGTGGCACAGCCAGACCCAGGACCTGGCGTGGTGCAGGCTTTCTGACTGGCCTTGTGCAGAGAGCAGCCAGGCTGAAGGCAGGCTGGAAGGGCTGCACTGATACCTGCCCATGGCAATGACAGGTGACCCCGTGGTTGCGGCTGGGGCGAAGTGCTGCCTGGTTGCTGGTTGTGCTGGGCTCTTTGCTGCGCTGCCCGGATGCATCTGGGAGATGGGGATGTGCTCGTTGGAACCAAGCCCCTGTCCCTCCCTCCCCTCCCGCCCCACTCAGCTCTCTGTGCCACCTCTCGCGTCCGTGACGGGGAAAACCTCCCTGAGCCACGTGCGAACTCTCACCCGCTTCCTGCCCAACCTGTTTGGGGCACTTCCCGCGGAGCCACCCTTTTAAATAACAAAGCAGCAGGCCTGCCATGCCTCTGGCTGGAGAAACATTAACGAAGGGAGGTGTCGGTGGAGATGGTGGCCCGCCTGGCGCTGGGCCGCTCCGCGCTGCGCTGCCGGTAGGACCCGCAGTGGCCGCAGCAGCTCCGGGGGCGAGGCTGAGAGCTGCGGGCAGTGCGGGGCTGAGATGGATTTCCTGCGGGGGCTGCTGGTGAGTGCCACGTGCGGGGCTGCGGGCGGCGGTGCGGGCAGCGGTTGGCCGGCTGGCCGTGGGCACCTCCGGGTGTGCGGCCCTCTGCTGCACACTCTTGGTGCGGTTTTCTTTCTGAATGTTGATTCCATTGGAAACCTCTACTGTGGGCACTTTGTGGCTGTGCTGCTACTTCTGCTCCAGGTCGGTCCTCATCTGCTCGCTACATTGTGCCCGCATGTGCTGTGGGCTCAGCAGCACCAGCTCCGCCAATGGGGCTTTGGGGCAGACCTGATGCTGACGGAGAAGAGCAAATGCAGCACTGCACTGGGATGCTGGAGGTGATGCTATGATCTCTTCTCTTAGCTGTCAGGAGAATGCTTTTAGCTGTGAGGTAGTGAAGGCATGTGAGCTTAGGAAGAAAACAACAATGGTACTATTTTTGGCTTGGATATTCTGCATTTCTAAGGTCACTGAATCGTAGGGGTTGGAAGGGACCTCCAGAGATCATCGAGTCCAACCCCCCTGCCAAAGCAGATTCCCTACACCAGGTCATTACTACAAGCTTTGGGACAGGTCTGTCCTGCCTGCGGAGGGAGGGAATTTCTTTCTGTGCCGGTGGTGCCTTTGGTTGCATTTGTAACGCAGCTGCAGTCACTGCTGCCAGGAGCAGCCGGGCTCAGTGACTCAGCTCAGTAAGAACAAACTGGTGGCTGAACCACTGCAGGTGACGCCGCTTCTGACTGAGCAGCACAAAGGTATAATTGTCCTAACTATATTTACCAAAATATTTGTGGCGTGGTAAAGCTTGGCTTCAAGTCTGCACAAATTCCTAATGGCTACAGACTGCACTTTGCTTTATTGAATGTGTGTACACGTGTTCTACTGGAGCTCACTTGGAAAGGTGGATTGGGTTCTGTTCTGTTGTTTTGCCTGTCTGCCCTGGCTGCTGGCAGAGGGGTGACAGCTATTTTCATTGTCTCAGAGAGCGTGCGTCTATTGCAGACACCTGGAGATAAGCAGGAACCTGATAAAGTAAAGCAAAGACTTTTTCAGTTTGGACACAGAGCTCTTTTGAACCTAGGTGTGTTTCTCCTGCTGCAGCTGCAGTGATAAAGAAGGGGCATAGTCTAAGGGCAGGACTGTGGCCAGGGCTGCAGGCTGTGCCGGTGCCCAGCCATCGGGCAGCGCCTTCCGCTGCGCTGTGGGAGTGGTGGCCGGCGGCTGCTGCAGCACAGCTCACCTCTGCTGCGTCTGTGGGTGAGAAAACTTGTGTGAGGCACCTTTGGTCTTGGAATGATTTTCATTTCTTCATCTCCGCCTCTGATTTTTCTTTCTTTTCTGTCTTTTGAGGAATTCAGTTGGTTCTAGGGCTCCCCTGAACATACTCTGGTGCTGTGCTCTTTGGCACGGTGCTGTGAGCCCCTGCCCCGAGTCATGCGTTCCCCTTCTGCAACCACTGCTGGGAACCAGAGGTGTCACTGCCCTTTGTGGTCGTCCTGCAATGAGCATGGATTAAGGTCTGTGGGTGGGGGAGGATAAGGGAGAGGAGAAAGAAGTCCTTCATCATATCCCTGTCAAAGTCATGTATTGGTTTACTAGGAGTGCCCCAGTATTGACATCTGGAGGATGCTGGATAATTTATTTGCTTGTATGTGGGAGTAGGAGGGGCCGTGCAGGGTGACTGTGCCACCGTTGGCCCAGTGATGTCCTGCCGAAGGCCAGCATGCAGGTGCCGTGCATTCGGGAGCCACTGCTCACCACAGCGCATGGATCAGCACACCTGGCCAGGCCCAGCCCCAGAGCAGAGCTTTTGCTGCTGGTTTCTGTGTGGAGCTCCTGGCAGCAGCCTGGGCTTTGTGCCCGCCTGATCTCCAGCACCATGCAGCACTGAGCATGTGCTGCATCCACAGCGTGCAGTGCAGCTCCTTCCCAGCCCAGGCCTGCAGGATGGCTGAGCTGTTCTGCTCGGCATCGCAGCCCATGTTGGCAGCTCCGGGCACCCGGTTGGACAGCACGGTTCTCTTTTCTTTTTCAGTCTGCAGAATTCTTCGAGATGTTGGAGAAGATGCAGGTGAGCTGCAGTGCGGTGCGGGGCGGCGTTGGCGTGAGATGTCCTGCTGGCGTCTGTGTGGTGGCAGCTTCTTCGTTGTTCAATCTGTTCACTTTGTTCCAAACAGGCACCAAAACTTGAAGATCAGAAAGCTGGAAGCCAAAAACATAAGGTTTGTTAGATTTTATTTCTTGTGTGGATCTTTCCAGGAGTTCCCTGTTATCTCCAGAAATCGGGGCTTTAATGTGTGTAGTCAAAGGCAGTTGTTTAAAGGACTAAAAGGGATTTAGGAGTTATCTAAAAGCAAGGCACTGATTGAATTGCAGAGATAAGAGAGTGGTGCATGTAAATCCCTAATCCAGCTTTGTGTCCAAAGCGGTGCATCTCTGTTGAGTGATGTGTGCTGGCTGTTCTGTGGTGCTGTGCAGAAGCTGGCGTGGGTTCAGGATGAGCAGTGCCATGGGCAGAGCAAGGCAGAGCTGGGGCTGCACCCAGCAACATCGCTTAGTGTGTTAAATTGGATTTGGGGTTCAGGGACAGATGGAACCTGGGGAGCAAGCAGTAGTGTGCAGTTCTGTGATTCCCTTTGCAGGAGGACTACATCCCATACCCCAGCATCGATGAGGTAGGTGCTCTGAAACATGCTTCTGGGCCCCCAAGGCAGTGCCCTTCCAGAAGTGTGCAGCAGTCTTGCTTCCAGCAGGAGCTGTGAGGCACGCTGCTCCTGCCCAGCTCTGCAGTGCCATACCTGCTCCCCGCAGAGGAGTAGGGCACTGCAGAGGGGCAGGACCTACCCTGAGGTGTGGGGCAGCCCATCATCCTGTGCCTCCCCAGATCCTGGAGAAGGGCAGCCCCTACCCGCTGGTCATTCTGCCCCAGTTTGGGGGGTACTGGATTGAGGACCCAGAGAACCTCGGCACACCCACCTCATCTGACAGCAGTGTCTGCGAGGAGGAGGAGGAGAACTTCAGCCCCAGCCCCTACGGGTACAAGCTGGAGTGCAAAGGAGAGGCCAGAGCCTACAGGAAGCACTTCCTGGGGAAGGTGGGTGCAGAAAGGACAAGGAGTTGGCTGAAAATTTCTCCCAACCAGGAGAAAAAATCAAATCCTAAGCTGTGAGTGGAAAGGGCGAGTGCTGCAGCCTTGCTCTGGGCAGGGGCAGCAGGGCTGCTGACTCACAGTGCTGGATGCTGTGCCCAGAGCCTGCGAGGCTGGGGGGGGAGTGTTGTCCTGCCATGTGCTGAGCCCCACCGCCCACCTGCTGCTTTTCTCTGCAGGACCATTTAAACTTTTACTGCACAGCCAGCAGCCTGGGAAACCTGATCCTGTCCATTAAGTGTGAGGAGGTGGATGGCACCGAATATTTACGGATTATACTCAGGTACAGAGGAAAAACATGCAGTGTTTAGCAAAATATCTTCTCCTTGAAAGACTCTCCATTTGTTTCTCTGTAAATACAGCAGGCAGGATGCAGCACACCCGTTGCCATTGTGTGCAGGGCTCAGGGGGCTCGGGGTAGGGCAGAAGCCAGAGGTACTGTCCCTATACTGCTCTGTGCTGGGGCTGCCTGACCACTGGTGGTGAACACAGAGCTTTGATCCACTGCTGAAATCACATCTGGTACTCCTCATGATCCACTGTCATATCTGCTGCCATTTTTCCCCTAATCTGGCGAGGGTGCCTGAGCCGTTGCCTCAATTCTCTTCCAAACAACGAATATTTTAAGAGATGCAGAGATGAGAATAACGATGGAGCTCTTGGTAACTGACCAAGCCCAGCAGAACACCATGTTGCAGCATCTCCTGCAGTGTGCATGGCACAGAGCTGTGCTGCTGGCAGGCAGGGAGGCTGCAGTGCCTCGGGCTGCTTTGGATCCTCCCCAGCTTTTTTCATTTCTTTTTCCTTGTTAGGTCCAAAGTGAAGACGTTGCACGAAAGGATTCCTCTGGCAGGATTTAGCAAGCTGCCCAGCATCCCACAGATCGCGAAGGTAACCTGCATGGGGCTGCTCCGGGTGGGTTGCTGGGTGAGCTCAGGGAAGGGGAGGGGGAAGCTGCACCCAAGGGCTGCTCCACTGCACCTCTTGTCAGTACCAGCTGGGCATGGGCATCGCAGCAGGACGGGATGCCAGGGGAGCTCCTGCAGCCCAGGGCTGGGTGTGTCTCTCTGATAAGATGTGTGCAGCCATGCTGATGCCCACTGATGCTCACAGCACTTTCCCTTGCTCCCAGGCCTTCTGTGATGATGCCTCTGGACTGAAGTTTAATCCGGTTCTGTATCCCAAGGTGAGGAACTTACCTTGCATTCAGTAGAGATCAGGTTGGGATAATTCTGCCTTTTTCCCCATGATCAGTAGCTTGGTTGTGGAGCACGGGAACTTGTGCAGAGCTAGGAGGATTCAGTACCTTTGAGAAAGATCTCCTCAGTGCTCTGTACAGATGCAGGGCATAGATACTATTTTCCTTAGGGAATTATAGAATCGGAGTGGTGAGGCCCTGGCACAGGCTGCCCAGAGCTGTGGATGCACCATCCCTGGAGATGCCCAAGGCCGGGCCAGAAGGGGCCCTGTGCAGCCTGCTCTGGTGAGGGTCACCCAGCCCACTGAGGGATTGGAGCAAGGTGATCTGTAGGGTCCCTTCCAACTCAACCATTCCATGATACTGTGGTGGTTCCATGAGACACCCCTTGCCAGAGGGAAGGACACACAGGCTATGAAATATGAACCAGCCCCAGTCTGGGTTTGGTGCCTGCAGTTTAGCTGGAAGCCCAGTAGGACTGAGCCTGTCCTCACTGTGACAGGGCTGGAACTCACTTGTCCCCCGCTCCAGGATCACTGGATCACTGCAAGCTTTCAGCTGCTGTAGAAACCCATTATGGGAAAGTTTTTCAGCACACTCATCATCTACAGCCGTTTGTTATGTGTCAAACATGCAGCAGGCTCAGCAGTGCTTTGCCAGGACTTTCAATGCTCTTTGATGTAGCCCAATTGAGGCAGTTTCATTCACCCATTCTCATTACCATCTTGCTACCATCCAACACCGGGAGCCCAAAAGCAGCCGCTGCCCACGCAGGACAGTGACCCCAGGTCCCACTCCTCAGCTGCCATGGGCTCCCAGCTGTGCCTTGTTTCACTGCAGGCTTCCCAGATGATAGTGGCTTATGATGAGCATGAGGTCAACAACACTTTCAAGTTTGGTGTCATCTACCAGAAGTTCAGGCAGGTGAGTGAGCGCTGTGAGCGTGGAGCATTGCTGTGCCCGGGGCTTCGCACTGTGGTTGGCCCTGCAGGTGAATGAGTGCCACGGGCAGCACGTGCTGCAGCTGGTGTCCTTACCAACTGCAAGTCTCTGGTGACTTGGATAAGGCCTGACTCATTAAAATACAATGTGACTGAAGAATAATCGATATGAAAATCAGCTGTAGGGAGAAATGGATGTGGAAATGCACTGTAGCAGCCACGGTGCCTTAATTAGATGTGTG
Organism: Chrysolophus pictus; assembly: GCA_037305975.1. NCBI lineage: Eukaryota > Metazoa > Chordata > Aves > Galliformes > Phasianidae > Chrysolophus > Chrysolophus pictus. The sequence continues at coordinate 9,785,069 of CM074594.1, forward strand.
TTCAGACAGTGCAAAGTGGTGCATTGGTGGGAGCTGTGAGCCATGCAGACACGCCTGTGAGTGCTTCCATTAGCCTGGGGATGCTGGCTGCAGAGCACGGGCACAGCTGGGTTGTATAATTTGCCACAGATTATTCTGACAGGCACCCTCATTATCTTTACATATTGCATTTTATTTTGGATTGAACTCATAGAAGACCATTATCAAGGTCTCATTGTTTCAAATACACACATGAAGGATTCAGGTTGGCTGCCCATTCCTCTCCCAAGATGCGTCTGTGTCTTTGCAGACCCAGGAGGAAGAGCTGTTCGGCAACAACGAGGAGAGTTCTGCCTTCAGGAACTTCTTAAATTTGCTGGGAGACACCATAACACTGCAGGACTTTAAAGGGTACGTAGAAAAGACTGATTTTACAAATAAATTTAGCTAGAGACCAAATAGTCTGTAAAGCATCTATCGTGTGAGAGCAGAAGTCAGCTCATTCATGAGCAGCACAGAGCAGCACAAATAGCTCTGGCTCGTGGATCACAGCCGGGGGAGTTTACAGAGGAGATGGAACTGCCGACAGCAGAACTTCCATCCCTGCAGCCCCGAGGCTGTGAGGCAGGCTGCTGCACTCGGCTGTAGAGGAAGGGGCTGTGGGAGTGCGGTGGTGCCATGGGGGTCTGCTCCACGCCTGGAGCTGTGACCGTGCTGCATGCCCTGGGCCTCAGGCTGGTGCACGGATTGTTCTTTCCCGTTTGCTAGCATGTAGATAAAGACAAATGAGATGGTTTGTTCCGTTGCCTCATCCTCTGACAGCCACCAGTGGGCTCTGGTGAGCTGTCAGTGACCATTTCTGCCTTTCTCCCTGACTCTCTCCTCATTTCCAGTTTCCGAGGAGGCCTGGATGTCAGCCACGGGCAGACGGGGGTTGAGTCCGTGTACACCGTGTTCCGGGACAGGGAGATCATGTTCCACGTGTCCACCAAGCTGCCTTTCACGGAAGGGGACACCCAGCAGGTGAGGGATGAGGCTGGAGCGCCCGCGGGGCACAGCCACCTGCCTGTACCAACCGCGCTCTCCCTTTCCGCCCAGCTGCAGAGGAAGAGACACATTGGCAATGACATTGTGGCAGTTATCTTTCAAGAAGAGAACACGCCATTCGTCCCAGACATGATTGCCTCCAATTTCTTACACGCCTACATTGTGGTGCAGGTGGAGAACCCCGATGCAGACACTGCATCCTACAAGGTATGGGATCCCAGTTCGCACGTGTCACGTTTTGCTCTGTCTGTGCATAGCCACGTGCAGGACAGGCTGCATCTCCAAACCACACATTTGGTCATGTGTGCTCAGGGTGCTCAGGCATCTACATAACTGGAAAATGTGTATATTGAGCATGTGTGTGTACATAAACACATATATTTGTGTTTGTGCTATTACAGTGTGTGTGTACACATACATATGTGTGCATATAAAGCGTGCCCATGTAGCAGTATGCTCATTTACAAGGGATTTTTGATGCCACAGATGTTGCAATGAGCCCCAGAACAGCTCATACCACCTAAACACAGAGCCCAAGTGTAGGTAGCAGCACCCCTCCATCAGGAGGCGCAGCAGTTTCTCACTCTGAAAGCACACCGCTTAGGGCCGTGAGGGAAGAAGGTTTGTGAGAAGTAGATGTGAGCAGTTATCCCATGGACACAGGTGGGCTGCAGCCCGGGGCTGGGCTGGGGGCATCGCCCCAAGTGGGCTCCGTGCTGCGCGCTGCCCTCAGCCCACCGCTGCCCCTGCCCACACAGGTCTCCGTCACGGCCCGGGAAGACGTCCCCTCCTTTGGCCCACCACTGCCGAGCCCGCCAGTGTTTCAGAAGGTGAGACAGGACTAAAAGTGCATGCCAAGCTGGGAATTGTGTGTGGGTGTGAGTCCGGGATGCTTCAGGGCACACCTGGAGGCGGAGCTGGGTGTGGGGTCTGTAGGGTCATGGCGCAGTTCTACCAGCAGCAGGACAGTACAGATGTCCAAGCCCCCACTCTCATTCCCTAGAGCCCTGAGTTCCGGGAGTTCCTGCTGACCAAGCTCATCAATGCCGAGAACGCCTGCTGCAAGTCGGACAAGTTTGCGAAGCTGGAGGTACAGCTTGCTGCCTTTGCCCCCTACTGCCCCACATCACCCCCACACTGCCCTAGAACTGCTCCTCCTTGCTCTGAGCTGGGTCAGCTCCAGGACAAGCTCAAGGACCAGCAGAGTGAGCTTCCTCGTGTCCTCACACCCGGGGCCGTCCTGCTGAGCCTGGTGTCATTCCCCAGGACCGGACACGTGCCGCCCTGCTGGACAACCTTCACGATGAGCTCCATGGGCACACACAGACCATGCTGGGGATGGGGCCCGAGGAGGACAAGCTGGAGAATGGAGGACATGGGGGCTTCCTGGAGTCTTTCAAGGTAAACCTCAGTCCCTCCCCAGCAGGAAAGTTAATGTGTGCTCAGGACCGGAAGGTGTCTTTGTGGAAGGTGCAGAAGTGCACTCACTCTGGGCGTGAGTGGCCCTGAAGGCAGAGGAGGGTGCCCACGTTGCTGGTCTCATGCTGGGGGGTGGGTGTAGGCTCAGCTGCATCCTGTTGGGATACAAGATGCAGAAATTGAGGCATTATGCAGCTGTCCTACAGCGTATTCACGATCTGAGACGCTGATTGTCCTCTGCACTGTGGTGCACGGAGAGCAGACACGGCTTTTGGGCTTGCAGGGTGCCCTGGGCCGCATGGTGCACCCAGCAGCTGGAGCTGGCATCTTCCTGCCCCGCCGCCTCGGGGCCGCGCTGCTGGGCTGTGTGCTGGCGTACCTCCTGCGCTGTGTGCTCTGAGCACCGTGGGGCTGGAGCAGGGTGGGATGTTCTTCTGCTGGTTGCATAACACTGACAAGCTCTCGGCCCCTTCCTCTTGTTGGCTCTGCGGGCACTCATCTGGCAGGGTGTGGTAGGGGACGTGCCATGCATGCAGCGCTGTGCTGGGGCGCTGGCAGAGCCAGGAGGAGATCCTCCTGCCCACACACTGCCAGAGCTGGCAGCAAAGCAACCTGCTGCTCCTGCCCACAGACACCATCAGTTTGTACAAGTTGCTGATCCCAATAAATCCAGTCTGATGGATGCTTGCTTGCAGCTCGTTACTCAAGGGGCAGGAGGGGACACCGTAGTCCCTGTGCGGTCGGGTGCTGCAGGGTGAAGTGTGGGTTGGCATTTAGGGGTTTTACATGGGGCTGAAGCTGGCAGCAGAGCGGTGCCTGTGCATCATGGATGCAGTGCTGGAAGCCTTCAAAAACACGGCCTTTAGAGGCTTGTTTCCTCCGACACCTCTGTGTCCTGAGCTGTGCTTAAATGGTCTGGAGGAGGAATAGCTGTGGCCTGCTGGGTAGCACAGCAGAAATTCAGGATGCAATAGCTGCAAAGGGAAACTTTCCTGTAATTGGCACACCAGTATCACAGTCCAGTTTGGGCTCTGGTTGCTATGGTTATCCCGGTAATTAAAATAAGTGTACAGATTTTTTTAACTTGCGCATTTTCCTGCTGCTCTTCATGGTGTGTGCCAGACTTCCAAAAGATCTCGTGGTCTTATTTGTGAGTGCCTGGGACAACAACTGAGGGAAGGCTTTAAAAATAGCTCAAGTCCTGTTCAAGCATCCAAAATGGGTGTTCAGATTCGCAAAAGGTCTCTGCCTCCCGCATGCACAGCTCTGGTTCCAACAGTTTGAGTCAAAACATGCTAAAGTCATCGTCAGCCCCCACGTGTTCAGTTCCTGCTCAGAGCTGCACCTTTGCTTCTTTCTCTGCACCCCTGGGCCGCTCTGCAGGGGCTGCATAGCCCTCTGTGCTCCCTCCCTGCAGCACCGCTGTGATCTCTGTCATCGGGATGACCCCATGCTGCCAGAGCAGGGGGAACCGCAGCCCCTTCAGTGCGCAGAGCTCGGGCGGTGCTCGAGCTCCCAGGGACTCTCCTTCCCAAGAAGCAGCGTGCACTGAAAGTGGCGCAAAGTCTCAGGGCAGCTGGCAGCAGGCTACGGGTTGCTGCGTGCTGCATGGAACCGTCAGCCATGTAGGGGCAGGAGGGGCGGGAGGGGCTCCTCGCAGAGCCTTCCTGCAAACCCGGGGAGCGGTGCTAGGGTGTGTGCTTGGACGCTGCCGCACCGCCGGGCTGCGCTGTCGCTCCTTGGGGGGTTCTGCAGGGAGGGGCCTGGGGCTCTGCGGCTTTGGGTGGCAGTGGTCCCGGGGTGTTGGTGACCGCTGTCTCCTGTCCCTCGTGGCCACAGAGAGCCATCCGCGTGCGCAGCCATTCCATGGAGACGATGGTGGGCAGCCAGAGGAAGCAGCATGGCGGTGGCATCCCGGGCAGCCTGAGCGGGGGCATCGCGCACAACAGCGGCGAGGTGACCAAGACCACCTTCTCGGTTAGTGCAGCCCCACGGCCCTCTGTCCCACTGTCTGTCTGTGTGTCCGCTCCCTCCCATGCCGGCGGGGTGCTGTGGGGGTTTCTCAGATGGGGTTGTGCATTCCTCGAGCTCGGGCTGTGTGGTTCTTTCAGCCCCCGGTCTCGGCAGCCGCAGCCAAGAACCAGTCGAGGAGTCCCATCAAGCGCCGCTCGGGGCTGTTTCCACGCCTGCACACGGGGTTGGAGAGCCAAGCAGACAGCAGGGCGCGATGGTAAGCGCGACATTCCCGGTGCTGAGGGTGCCGGCAGCCCTGCGGTGTGGCTGTGGTGCCGGAACCTCCCTGTTCTGCATTAGGGCTGTTTCTGCCACGTTCAAGGCTGGGGGGTCTTGGGTGCCTTCCCTCTGACTTAAATCAAAAATGTGGTGTTCAAAGAGCATCTGTTACTCTGAGTTTTGGCACATCGTGCTAGAAGTATAATTTGACCATTCGTTTTAAGTCTCCTGTGTAACTCACACAGCCTTTTTGTGCCCTCAGTGACAGTATTTCTGGAGCACAGAAGACACCAGATACTGGACATTCATCCCAAGAGATGAAATCTGAGACCTCATCCAACCCCAGCTCCCCTGAAATATGCCCCAACAAAGACAGGTGAGCAGCACAGAACCAAGCTGCTGCAGTCCCTGCAGCCAACAGCCAGAGCACCAGGGGCCATCAAAAATAGGTTCTACTATGAATAAGTTGAGGGACTAAAATAGAGGTTCTGGTGATTCACACACTGCTCCTTTATGATCTGAAAATAGCCATCTTTAGAAAAGAGCAGCAGCAAGGAGCCATGTTGGCAGGAGTTTCCAAACCCTGCAGGTGGGGGCAGGTGCATGGAGTGAGCTCCCCGTGCGTGTTCCCACAGCTGCCAGCTCCTGTGTTCCTCCTTTGGAGGGGAATGCTCCCAGCAGTGCCCTGGCTCTATCCCATGGTGGCTACTCTGTGCCCAGCAGAGCTCATCCCACAGTGCTCAGCTTGGTGCTCAGTGCAGAGACCGCATGCTTTCCTTAAGTGTCTCATCACCCCCCAGGCCCTTTGTCAAGCTGAAGGAGAACGGCCGGTCCAACATCTCGCGCTCCTCCTCCAGCACCAGCAGCTTCAGCAGCACGGCAGGGGAGAGTGAGACACTGGAGGAGTACGACAGCGTGGTAGGAATCCAGTTCTGTGCTGCAACTCTGGGGGGGGTCTGCTTCAAGTCTAGGGGCTCCTTGGGGGGATGCCACAGCCTCGTGCCCCTGTGTGCTCCCGGTGGGTGCCAGTGTCATCCCAGCAGGGCGGAGGGAAGCGTGCGTGTCCACTTGGGTTGGCTCCTATGGGATGAACAGTCCTAAAGGATGAAGGCTGCTGTTCTGTGCTGAGCCATGCTGTGCCATGTTTTGCTGTTCTGTGCCACGCTGTGCTGCAGAGCGCAGCTGTGCTGAGCATGTGCAGAGCACCGGGTAGCAGCTAGCTACAGGGAGTGGAGTCGTGTCCCACTCTATCCGTGCAGGGCAGCCAGCCATCCACAGCATCGCCCTTCAAGCAGGACGTGTTCATCTACAGCGCATCGCCCGGCAGCGATAGCCCAAGCGTGGGGGCTGCGGCCACCCCGGTCATCATGAGCCGGAGCCCCACAGGTGAGTTCTGGGGCAGCCTGGTACGGGAGCAGCTATGGGAGAGGCAGTGAGGCTGCAGGATGCACCCTGGCTGCAGGATGCGGGGCCCTGACTGTGAGCAGCTCGCCTGGCTCACCCATACTGCAGCACGGAGCTCTAAACCAGCACAGGGAGGGCTTCTAGGGCTCTCCTGATGGACATTTGCAGTAGCCTTGGAAACTCGCTGTCTCCAAGGAATGAGCTGTGACTCAGGAGTTATTTAATAACCACGCAGCTCTCCTTGAGCCTGGCTCTATTACCCCTCCTACTAACCAACTCTGCACTAATTCCATCCGTTGGAGCCAATTAGCAAAGTGAGGTAGGAGTCAACATGAGCCAAATGGGCAGAGTGGGCACCCGCCCCTCACCGCGCAGCGCAGCGCTGCAGTTCTCCTGTGCGCTGTGGTCCTGCTGGAAGGACCATGATTCAAATGAAAGCACACTTTAGGAACTCGGGAGCTCTTTGCAGAACAGCCGGAGAGCTACAAATCCACCAGTAACAGCTCGGTAACTGGGAGCAGCTTGATAACTGGGAGCGGCTCCGGAAAAGGACAGAGCTGGAAGTGCAGCCTGGCTCTCTTTTCTTGGTATCAGCACCCCACCAGTCCTTGTTTTATTAGCAATTTTCAGAATGAACAAAACAGCGTTTTTAATGCTTAAAGTGTTTATTTTGCATTTTCCTGCCAAAAGCATTGAAATCCACCCCTACTTACATAGATCAGTCATTTACTGCAGCCTTTTCAGTGGCATTTCCAGCAAAAACACTGTGAGATGTAATTAAGCCTCAATTTATTCCATCAAAAACACTTAATGTACAGATTTTGCCAAACGTTCAGTCAAGATAGACTAAATATTGGTAACATTGGTGACAAAATATTAGAGCTCCTGGCTGCCGCCTGATTCAGCAGTCGCGTTTGCTTGTGGGTTATTACTTTGCTTTGCTTTTCTCCACCTTCCAGCAGATATAAAGAACAGAAACTCCCCGAGGTCAAACCTGAAGTTCCGCTTCGATAAGCTCAGCCACGGCAGCTCCAGCACGGTACGCAGCGTGGGGATGCCCTGCAGGGCGCAGCGCGGGGCTGTGGGGCAGCGCTGCTGTGTGTCGCTGTGCCTTTGTCTGCAATCCAACCTGAATTCTGGTTTCTCATTTAGAGTCACTAGCAGGAAAAAAGGAAGTCGAGAACTTTTCAGCGGTGAGTATTTGTAACACTGTTGTGTGAAATGATTCATCTAATCTGTGGTCAAATGCATATCTTTTAACGACAGCATGCAGCGACCAACTGCAGTGTTTATTATTAAATGTGTGGTCAGTACCAGATCCTTGGGCATCCTAAATGCTTTTGTAAGATGAGGGCAGCACTCAATGAGAAAAACAGTAGTGATCGATGACAGAATGGTCGGTGTCCATCAGTGCCATGATGCAGCGCTGCATTTTCTTTCTCTTTTTTTTTGAGAGTATCTCTGACACTTTTATCTTTTTTTTTTTTTTTTCCCAGAGAATTTTTGTTTCAACAGAGGGAAAACTTCACCACCCCGTGGGAACGCACACATCTCACACTCCAGCACAGTGTCCTCCCCGCTGCACCCGACCCTGTGCCCGCCGGAGGACATCACCTCCCTCCCGGCCCCAGCAGTCCCAGCCCTCCCCGGGCCCCCCTGCCTGCCCTACGGCCCCAGCAGGCTGCAGGCGGGGAGCTGGGCGGGCACCGGAGAGGTTTGGAGTGTCTCTCCGGTGCTTGCACTATCTGTGCACACACACTCCTGGGAGTATTTTTCCCCGTTGTCAGGCACGGGCAGCTCTGGTTCTCCTCTTTTGGAGCTGGTGTGGCAGTGCTGAGGAACTGGGGCTCGCGTGCTGCCCCTGCTGACCCCACCCCCAGCTCTTGGGTTGCAAAATACCTGGGGCCGCGCAGCCCCGTGCTCCCCCGGGTGCTGGCACAGGTGGCAGCGGTGCCATCTGCCCTCTCTGCGTGGCCCGAATGCTTCTCCCCTGCCCAGAACTCCGGCGTGGGCCCGGGACAGACAGACCGA